>OX596286.1:4752500-6185657 GCA_951394225.1 Harpalus rufipes
TAAATGTTGAAAGAATAAGGGAAATAACTCTAGTGTTGGGCGTTTCTAGAAAGATATAAGAGAGACGATTACATTGGTTTGAACATGTCATGAGGAGAGATGAGTATATTGGAAGAATGAATAGCTTATAACATAATTTGGAAGAAACATAGGAAGACCAAATATAATATGAAAGGAGAGAAAAGGAACCGAATGAGGACGACAAACAAAACAAAAATTAGTGGAAGAAGAAAATAAAAAATAGCGACCCCCTAACGAATGGGAAAAACTAAAGAAGATGTTAGTGTCAAGTGCAATGCGAATAGTTTGTTTATGAAATAATTTAACTGGAAATATAGGAACTTTTGCAAAAAAAATTATGTGTAGGGCGAGTGCAGTGACGTGACTTTGCTGACTTTGGCAAGCAGATATGTGGACCCGTGTCAAAATGACAGCTATGAATTACGTCCATAACTGACAAATGTCGTAATTTTTCATTCAAAATTTCATGATTTTCTTATTTCATGTGGTATATTTATTATCAGGGGTGTGGAATTCAGTTGCCGAGAAAAGGAATCATAAAATACCAAAAAAATAAATTTTGAATGAAAAATTTTGACATGAGGATGACCCGCAAAATGGAAATGAATGGAAGAAAAAAATAAAAATTAGTTAGTGTCAAGTGTCATTTGCATGAAATAATATTACTGGAAATTTATAATCTTTTGCAAGACATTTTATGAATGGAATTTGTACATAATACACAGGATTGACGGAAGGTATTGTGCTGGCCACATCAGATTTTTTGTATTTAATTTTGAATTGAGCAATTCTAAAATTCCAACTTTCTAACATTGTATAAAATTAGGACATGGCTACAGTCCCGAATACGGATGCATGGTTTAATACTAGAAACGTTGAAAAATTAAAATCCCGACTCTAACGCGGGATCGTTATTGAATAACATAGGTAGCTTGCTTGTATATATTTCTCTAGAATTAATAACAATAACCTCACCTAACGCATAATACTCGACCCGCGTTTTCCAGCAAATGACTGTATGTATGCTCTTCGAATTTTTTGTACGATGTTTAATAAATTAACTGAATGTTTAGTACGAATGTGTTTTGTGTACATAAATTGTAACAATTTGTAAGATCTTACTACCCTGAAGAAGGTGCAAGAGTGCACCGAAACGTTGGTATAGTAAGAATAAATGCTGTTTAACTCAAATCAAAACAAGTCAAAACATTGTTATTGTCAAAGTGACAAGAGCACAGAAATCAGCTGTAACCAAGCACTTCTAGGTTGCTCGACTACATAGCTGTTCGCGGCTTAGATACATAATGCATATAACCTGTAATTTTAGAAAATTTTATTGGGAATACCTGAAAAAATTATTGAATTTTTTATAAATTATTTAGTAGACACTCTGATCCACCGTTCTCTATGACAATTTGAGATAAACACCCTCAACGAGACAAATTTGTGTAGGCAGATATGGGCAGTGGTGATCTGGTGATGTATTTATGCTAACAATTCCACAAAATTTTAGAACAGGCCCTTATACCTCCCATACCCGTAGGCAGGTGGCAGGTAAGAAAACTGTTAAAAAGTGACAAATGTTACTGTTTGTAGTCTTTGAAAAGAGTATCTTTTTCTTCGGTTAAAATAGCAGTGTACCACTAATGTCCTTTCTTATCTCCGTTCCTCCCAGACGCATGTTCAATATTTTTCTGCGTGTCATGTTTCTGTGCTCAGCAATTTTGCTCAGTAATTATCATTATACGGCCGTAACATGCTTGCTGGTCGCCCGACCGACTTAGGTCGAAAAGTGCGTAGGTTTGTCTCGTAAAATAAATAAATAAAATCGTTAATTGCGCTTTAGTGTAGTGGGACTCACTCTTTTAACTTTTTGTTTTAGTTCTTTTTTATCTTTTACCAGATTTCATTTCTCGGAATGGCATTTTATTATTAGTTAACTGCGCGAGGCGTATTTTACACAGTTTGTTGAGATTTCATCGGTTGTTTATGGACGAATTAAAACATCAAAATGTTTGCGAAGAATTTAGACAGATATGATTGGCAATATCTTATGGGTATAAATAAGTAAAATCAATAAACAATAATTGAATTTTTGTTGACAAACAGATGACTAAAAGTGAAACATAATTAAAACTTGAAACAAGTCAAAACTATTTAACTGTGTTTTACACTACATTTCATATAATGTTTTATTTTATATACGAAATAGAATATTAAATAAAAATTGCAGAATAATTTACTTTAAATAGAATACTTGGAAGTTCTTCACAGTCTTTTTAATAGGTAACTTTATATACCGGATGTATACTTTATTTTAAAACTTTCAATTACCGATATCTCTTTACCTATTAATTTTAAAGCAAAAAGTGTAAAGATAAAAGTTGTTCAGGAGCTCAAAATTATTGGTCAAATATCTTTGTATCTCGCGAAAAATGCTAAATAACTTTTAGAATTTTCAAATAATTTTCAGCAAGCCATGAAAAGCAAAACAAATTATGATTATCGAGTATGTATATAATATCGAAAAAGGTTCTGCTTCAGAAGTGTTAAATATAAAATCTATATTTTGTATGTGTACGGTAGTTCCTAACTTCAATTTTCAAACCGTTTCTTATAGTAAATACACACCGTTGGGTGCAAACAACTACAGTAAAAACTGGAAATAAATTCTCGTGAATATAGCATAAAAGTGTGCCTGAGTGTTTGGTTGCAAATCTGGGGACCCGGGTTCAATCCCGACCGACGCCAAAAATTACTTCGAATTTTAATGGTACTAAATTGACTCCTGTGGTGCAATCTCCACGCCAGCTATGAGTGCCTGTGCGGTGACGTCTGGTAAGCATCCGTATGGTACAAATATTTTATCATTACCGATATCTGTGTACAAAGCAGATTGGCACACCCAGCAATGGGTAATATGCAGTGATGATAAATTTATATATTATTTATTCTACTTGCATTATATACGAGGATGATTTTGAATTAATTATGAAACATACGACGAGCGATTGTAATTTTTTTGCATGCATGTTACTATTGCATTTACCTTTGTTAATTTATCTTTTGTTCTTTCAAATGAAAGACTTTTGTAATTCAAGAAAATATGTAAGTGAATTGGAAATTGAAACAGCATTATGCTAGTAAAGATCTTGAGAAAAATTGTTCTTGAAAGGATTATTAGCGAATATATATGTATGTAGGGAAAGATACACTGTTATATTTTACACAGAAGTAATGATGTAAGCAATTTCAATGGAGATGAAAATCGACTGAGGATGATCCGAAATGCGGAAAACTTGTGGAAAAAAGAGCTGAAGAAAACATCAAAATGGTTAAAGTTTTGATTTTAATAGAAGGAAGGATGTAAATTTTACTGCAAATGCAGGAAGGATGTCAGAAGAAATAAAATAAAATATTATTTACATTCATTTTCCTTCATGGCTGGGTGGACATACTAAATCACTTCCGTACTACTTGTATCATTTAAAATTTGTCTCTAAATAATTATTATACCAGGGCCCTTATTCTTGAGTGTTCGTAATTACATTCGTATTCTTTTTCGTTTTCATGTTACTAGTGATAGTAGTTTGTGTTTCAAAAATAATATTATATACGTCAGTGTCAGTGTCAATTGTATTGTCACATTTATTCAGATCACTTACAATTTAAGAGTTCACTTTTAACATATATTTATTAACGATTAATAAATAATTTGTTGAACTTTTAAATGATGTAAATAAATGCTGCAATACAGTTGACACTGACAATGACATATCCAATATTGTTTTTGAAACACAGACTACTGTGACCGCTAACATGAAAATGAACGCGAATACGAATACGAATACGAACGAAATGACGAACGCTCAAGAATACGGGCCCAGGTGTCAACTTTTTATATGGACCATACGGAATACAGTGGTAAAACTTCCATATGGCTGCAATTTCTACCCGATCAATTTTAGAACAAAAATGTATAAAAAATCTGATGTGACCAATACAATACCTCCCGCCATTTAATTTTTATTAATATAAATACATACCTATGGGGTTTCGTGGCCGCGAGCCTGAGTGTCTGGTTACTACGAGGGTCATTCAATAAGTAAAGAGACAAATTCTATAATTTTAAAACTATTCAATGAATGTGTACAATCTTTTCAGGGGTGTTGGCAACCTTGGGATATGCTCTGATCAACTGTTTCATCATTTTATGTCAACATAACCTCAAAATTTTCAGTTCACCATGGCAAGTCCACTAGAAGATTGCACCTTAGAAGAGCAGCGCTCAGTCATTAGATTTTTAGTGGCAGAAGGTGTAAAACCAAGTGAATTTTTTTTCTAGAATGTTAATACAGTACGGTAAAAGTTGTATGAACCGTGCGAATTTTTAAAAGTGGGTTGATCGGTTTAAAAGTGGCCGAACAAGTGTAGGTGATGAACCCCGATGTGGACGTCCAGTGGAAGTTTCCAGTCTAACACAAAGTTAGACCAGCTATCAGGAGCAAACGCCGTGGACTCTTGTCAAAAGGAGTCATTCTTCAGCACGATAACGCCCGCCCTCATACAGCCCAGCTGACCCGTGAAAAGGTTCAAGAATTGGGTTGGGAGGTCTTACCTCATCCTGCCTACAGTCCCGACCTCGCCCCATCTGATTTTTACCTGTTTGGACCACTCAAAGACGCCCTACGTGGAAAAAGATTTGCTAACAATGAGGAAGTTAAGGAAGCTGCAAGAAAGATGGGACAAGTGCAGAACTGTGGGGGGTGATTATGTTGAAAAATAGCCTTAATTTTGAAAGATTGAAATAAACCGTTTTTGAGCTATAGCCATTATTTGTCTCTTTACTTATTGAATGACCCTCGTAGTATACTAACATAGATACCGCCAATTTCAACGATGGTTGATATAGGAGGTGCAGTTTTAATTTTTTTTTTAATTTTTATTATCTTTGAACTTACGTTATAAGAATATCTATCAGGTAACAACGCGCAGTTGTCGCTAAAACATATGTATATACCTAACTTGTAATAAGAGTTGGCAATAATCAAAACAAAATTATACAAATGTAACAACTATTACGAGATAGTAGTAGTATTTTATTAGAGATAGGGCAATATATCTAATTTCTTGTTGGTATGACTAGAAATGTTAATAACAATCTGGTAACATTCTCCTGAATAAAATTACGTTAGGTAGGAGCATTAATCTTAGGTTAGGGCCATGTATCTTTCATAATTAGAGACGTTTAACATTTCTTCCTCGAGTTTTTTATTGTTTTCTCCGTCGACCCGTTTAGCAGGTGCATTCAGATCGAATTGATTACGATGATTCGGAGATATCCTCGGAGATCTAGGCTGGTAGCCAAGCGGACTGTTTGTAAATCTTCCAGACAACGAAATTGAATGCCAGTCCTCTGCGTGACTGTCGGGCCAGATGTGCCCAGGATTCTGGCTAGTTTTTTCCTCTCGACATGGGGCAGCGGCAGATAGCGGACGACCATACATCAAATATTTCTAAAACGTCGATGAAGTCCAACTTTTTTAACTGACTTTTTATAACAGATAACCAGCTAATGTTTGTTTAGATTTTTATTTATTGACAGCGATGTATCATTTCTAATCACTGCTATCTTAATTCATTCGCCAAACAAACAAAAAATCAACTAACATCTGTATAACCAAAACTAGAACTTTGAAATTAAATATTTGTGATAACTATTGAAATGAGTTCATGGTTATAAAAGCAAATTAATATATACGTTGACACTTCTCTAATTACACATTACATTAATTACAAAATTCAAATTTATCAAATATGCCAGTTACAGTGTAAAATGCGAATAATTTATTAAATATGTCCATAAATCCTGATTAAATAAACTGTACGAAAAATAGAACATGATTTATATTATTTTAAAAAAATCTGATGTGGCCAGCACAATACCTTCCGTCAATCCTGTGTTTTATTTACAAATTCCATACATATGCAAAATATTCTAAATTTCCAGCAAAATTATTTCATAAACAAACTATGCAAATATTTTTTTATTTTCTTGTTCCATTCATTTCGCAATACAGTCCTTCCATCTTATCTTTAGTTTTCATCTGTTTCTTCCACCTTCTACGAAGATATTCATGTTTAAATCAATGTAATCGTCTCTCTTGTTTTCTAAAATCTTTTAATACTCAAGTTATTTCCCTTATTCTTTCATTACTTACCGTATCTTTCTTTGTCTTCCCCAACATCCATCTCAACATCCTCATCTCTGCCACATTAATTTTCTTTTCACTGTCAACCATCTGTCAGTTAGAATTTTCTTAATATCGTAGCTATTTCTATAGTTATAGCAAAAGTGCTACTTTCGTTCGGTAGCTGAAATATTTTATTGAGTCATCAGAGTTACATCTGGTAAAATGTCAAACATTTGTTATAATTTATTTGTTTGAATTCCATAGCCAATGCTGTCTTTCGATATTTTCATATCTAATTTCTGCCGTTACAAAGCACGTTAAAATTAATTGTTCTTATTGATTCACAAGCAGAATTTTAAGCTCTACAACTTTTATTTGTAGCATTTTTATCTAAAATAATTAGAGAAGCAGGAAAATATGATTATGAATTACGTTTTAAAAATGCATAAGAAATAGAATTGATGTATTCATTGCTTTATTAGTTTATTTTTAACTTGCAAATGTAAATATGTGAGGAATGTAGTAATATTTCTTCTCTCCTTTCAATATTTCGAATGAGCAGCCTGTAGTAATAAATATTTTTTCTAACGCGCTTAATAATTTTATTATAACTGGAGGTAATGTAAGCATGTTATTATAAGCAGCTACCGTGTATAATACAAATTTGATTTTATAATAAGCCCGTGGGCGGAACAAAAGGAAAACAGTAAACATAGTCTCATAACTAAAGAATTATCATGTTGAAGCTGAGTTAATCACACAGGAATCAACTTTTTGAAGTAGAAAGAAAAACGAGAATAAAAACAGAGTTCTGTTTGACCTACTATGTTAATAAGGGAAGAATTATGGACTTGATTTAATCAGACTCTAAAAATCTAGAAGATGTTTTAATTCGAAGTACACTTACCTTCGAGGAATTACACGAACTAAGCGTAAAAAACAACTTTTGGTTTAATTTATAAAATAGAATTAATCATTTAAAGTTTAGTGCGAGAAAACATTGGTTTATTAATTAATAAATACAGAACATTTTGTTTTTACCTTCCGTCACCTCTAGGTAAGGAAGGTATTGTCTTTGGTCAAAAATTTCGGTGGTGAGTTTTCATTGAATAAGCACGTTTCAAAATCTTTACAATACGATTTTACTATTTTTACGATGATGTCTGTATGTGAGTGTGTGTGTGTGTGTGTGTGTGTATGTGACCGCAGTTTCGGCCGCGATATCTCCAATACTAGAATTCTAAAAATTACAATTCTTGCATATTCCTCTTCCTTACAACCATATGCAGACTTGATTACATTTTGGTTATAATTGGTCAACCGAACGTACCCTCATTTGAAGATTTTAACAGTTTTTCTTAAAACTCAGTTAAATATTACTATAACTTAAAGAATATATTATTCTCTATACGATTTGATTACATTTTATATTTCATATTCAACAAATATAGAGTTACAGAATTATAAAGATATTAATTTTCATAGATCAGCCAGCTATGCTAACTGAACCATGGAAACTTCTAATATATTCAGAAAATTCAAATTGACAGGTGTCAGTATCAATAAAAAGTAAATGAATAAAAGAATAAGGCAAATAACTCTAGTGCTAGTGTTAGACGTTTCTAGAAAGATTATAAAATATTTAAAGTGTCGCTTTAAAAATAAGTGTAGAAAGAAAAAAAAATTAAATAATTTAAAGTGATATACGTCAACACAATTATCGTGTAGATTTAAATCATTTTTCTCAAAACATAGAAGATATTCGTATCTCTGTAGCGTTCTAGCGTAGATAAGAGATCTGTGAGCTGAGAGATTCATGGCGTTAATTTTGAGTACAGTTAGCTGCGGGAATATTTGTGATGCCGAGCAGAAGCAGAGCCCGGAAGAGTTTAGGGTCGAGAGCAAGAAGTGTAGAAGCCCTACAACTACCTAAGCTTGTTTTTTCTTTCATTTTCTCCGTGAAGTTTCGTCTCTTTGTTTCTGAACTGTTTTGGGCGTACGACTCTTGTGTTAGGAACAGAGGAGGCTTAGTGGAATCTGCAAAATGAAGAATGTAATTTTGTTATACGTATTCTTTTTACCAGAAATCTCCTCAGCCCATTTAACAATTTAGTTGTTGTAATTTATTTTGTATTTTGTAGAAATTATAATACTTGCGGATGAATACGTTAAATTATTGGTTGTGTCAAACTTAAAAATCTGTTGTGGCCATCACAATACCTCTCGCGCCCTTTCCATTGTGGTATATATAAGTATTGTATTTAACATTTCTTGTACACACAAAAAATTCTGATTACCCCTAATCTTTATATTTACGTATTTTCTATATTTTTAAATTCATTCTATGAGCATGTTTTCTCCATTTCTTCTAAATATTCGAGGTTTTTCCAAATCATTAACGGGATTGAAGGTATTTCTGAAGGGTTCATGTAATATACCAATAATTTTAAATATATAATTAATAATACAATAAGAAATATTAAACATCGCCTTCCGTACTATCTCTGAATTTTTGACACTGTCATTAGTGACATTTATCTGTCAATTACAGACATTTTAATTTCTCTAGTTATTACCATGGAGATGTTTGGGCTGTGAGCAAGCTGTGAGATTTACTACAACAGATTATTTTATAGATTATATATCTATATCTTTAAATCTATAGAAGGTATAATAATTTTTTTTAAATGTGTCGGATAGAGAATTTTGTTTTTACCTCTCGCTAAGAGAGGTATTGCATTCATGCTAAAAATCGCATATCCAGATTTTATTGAATAAGCATGTTTTAAGGTCCCTACAATCCGATTTTAACATTTTTACGATGATGTCTGTCTGTGTGTGTGTGTGTGTGTGTGTGTGTGTGTGTGGATGTGTGTGGATGTGTGTGTGTGTGTGTGTGTGTGTGTGTGTGGGATGATGGAAGGACGGTTACTCAAAAACTATAAGACTTAAAATTTGTTTATCAACGTATTTCCCAATCGGACATTCATGGGAAGATCTGAAAAGGTTTTGGTAATAATTGGACAACCGGAAGTAGAAGATTCTTGAAAAAAAATCTTCTAAATATTATTTTTTGAAAATTTTTCGTGGTAATATTAAAGAAAATTAAATTCTCTATCTGATACATTTAAATATTTTATTATATATTCCATAGATTTAGAGATAAAAGAAGTATAATATATAAAATAATCTGTTGTAATAAATTTGACAGCCGAAAGAATGCCATGAAAAATAGTTGATAATTTAAATTATTTGTAACTGACAGATAAATGTCAGTGTCAGAAATAATGAGTAATGAAAGAAAAATGTACTTGGAGAATCCCTTAATTCTTGATCTGTGACTATTATGGAGATGACAAGTCTAGGTTGAAGGAATTGTTTCAAACATTATGGGACAATGTACACCAGTACTATAGACTAGAGTAACTTTGAATTGCGAAAAAGCTATCAAATTCTTCTCAAGTAAGTTGTAAATATTGACAAAATTACACATCGATATAAGAATAATCGGAGTGCAATCTATCCGTCACTTTATTAAAGGGAATTAGTGTTATTTAGATATAACATGTATGAAAAAATAAAATGTAAAAGAAGATATGTAAGAATAGATGCACAATCCATATATACATTTTAGACCGCCCAAAATTAATGTTTTTACTAGAAGAATATGAAGAAAAAGTAAACAACGTTGTTCGAATTGAAAATTGCTGTTACCAGCCTAATATTTATATATAGTACTCTACTTTGTAATTTATTGTAACATAATTTATGGTAAAATATCTTCATGTTGAGACATGCTATTATTGAATAACAAAGAAGTTTATACGTCATAGATTTATATGAATATATTATTTGTATTTATAAAAATATTCTTTGCTTTATGCATACAGCCAGGTAAAATATACGGCGAGAGGTTATGTGCTGGCCACATCAGATTTTTAAATATTTGTTATAACATAAATTTTCAAAAAATAATATTTAGAAGATTTTTGTTAAAATACTACTACTTTCGGTTGTCCAATTGTTACCAGAATGTATTCAACTTTTCCAATTTCTGTTAGATTGAGGAATCCGTAGTTACACAGGTGTTTAATCTTATAGAATATGAGAAATCGTATCTCCAACAACCTCACACACATACACACACACACACACACACACACACACACACACGGAGAGACATCATCGTAAAAATGTTATTATCGAATTCTAGGGACCTTAAAACGTGTTTATTCACTAAAATCTGGATATGCCATTTTTAGCATGATTCCAATACCTCTCTTAGCGATAAGTAAAAATTATTTCCAATTTTCAAATTGCTCAAAAAGTGATAAAACATTTTTCAGTATTCATTATTGTACCACTAGCGTCTAGAATTGTGTGAAGTTACCATTACATTAAAGTATTTTTTTTGCAAAATTCAAGCAAAAAAGTCACATTTTTCACAAACAAATCCTAAAAAATCTGTTGTGGCCAGCACAATACCTCTTTCCATTTTCATTTTATGTTACATAGGGCGCGAGCAGTTATGTGACCGACGCCAAATATTTTAGAACTTTAAATGGTACAAAATTGACCCCTGTGGTGCACTCTCCACGCTAGCAATGAATATAGGTAAGTATATAAATAAATATATCATCACGGCATATTACCAATTGCTGGGTCTGCTAATCTGCTTTGAATACAGATTTCGGTGACGGTGATGACATATTTGTACCGTACGGGCGTTTACCAGGTGTCACCTCACGAACGCTTATTACTGGCGTGGAGAGTGCACCACAGGGGTCATTTTTGTGCCACTTAAAATTCGAAATATTTGGCGTCGGTCGGGTTGAACCCAGTATTTATATTTAATTTAATTTTAAGTATTTACATGAATAAAAATTAAATTAAACGGGAGGTATTGTGTTGGCCACATCAGTTTTTTGTACAATTGACACAAAATTTTAAAAAATAAGATTTGAAAATTATTTAGACATTAGTTTTCATATTTGAAGCAAATTTTGATCGTTGTTTTTTTACTTGCCACCTCCGCCTCCTGATCGGTAAGTGATTCACACCACTTATCGATTAGTAATTTGTAAATAAAACCTACTGCCTTGGAAACCCTATCCTATGCCACATACTGGTTGTTTATGTAGCTGCGAGCGATAATTACGTTTCTCCTTCGTGGAATTTCTAGATATGTTCGACCAGTGGCATCGGTTGCGTGCTTGCTAGACTCAGTGGCGTCGACTTTGCGCACGCTACAATATAATACTCATTTATTCACACGCAAGTGTTGATAATCAGTATGTAAAACTTCTATGAAAAAATACTTTATATTTGTTTATAATTTAAAATGTAGCTAATTTAATAAATCACAAGTTAATATTATTATACAAATATAATTCAACCTTCATTGCTTAATATGTAATAATAAAATTTAAGTTGCAATAAAATTATTTTGTTTGACTTTAATTTATTGCACTATTTACTTAGAAAAACTATAAATATTAAATAAAATAAAGCAACGGCGCACTTAAATTTATTAGAGTTAATTGATACAGTATCTTTCAAATTAATTTCAAATAATTAAATATGTAAATTGTAACACATTATCAATTACTCGTGTTTGTAATAATATATAATTGCATATTTGTGCATGAGCAGTTTATCAGTTTATCAAAAGTTCAACTTATATTTAAGTCTGACACCATTCGTCTAAAAATATCTTCACCAGACATTATATGTGGGTTAAATGAAAATATCCTCTATAAATTTTCTCTATGTCCCTATTTACATTTTCCTTTAGAATTTACTTACCATGACCGTAACTAATTAAACTTTTTCTCCGAATACACCCCTGCAGAGGCATGGCCCACTATGAAATACGACGTTCAGGGCAGTGCTCTGTAACATTATCTTCGTCCCTTGGAAGGTTCAGGTCGTTGCTTGCGGTTCCCCATGTGTTCCGCTGCCATATTCACGTCCCTAAAAAGGTGCCACCTTCGATAATTATGAGGAGAGGAAGTATAAATTGACGGTTTTTTACTGCACTCAAATTTTGGGGTAGTAAAATTGTAAAGCCGAACACAAAGAATTTTTTCGGTGATTATTATTTTAAAAAGGTTATTAGAATGGTAGTAAAAATATTTATAGTTTAGTTTATTTTAAATGGCCAGCTTGTAGTAACGTAAAGAAATGTAGCAATAGCTCTATAATCATCTAACAAAGGCCCTTATAAATGTGTGGTTTCTTACCCACCCTAAATTATTTCAGCAATCTACACCAGAACCGATACGATAGGTATTAATTATATGGTATTATTGAAATGAACATTTTCCAGCAAAATTATTTTTTCTACAATCGTGCTGGATATATAAGTGTTCTCAAACTCAAAGTGAGTACGGAGAATAATTGTTGTCAAGGATACAGTTGTCATGGCCACTTAAAAATTATGCTTTGTCAAAAATTTAGAATATGCGAGTGACACTGAAAAACGGGCCACTCAAATAAATTCTTTATTTATAAATATTGTTTAATTTTCTTTATATATTTATAAACTAGACAGAGGCACACATATCATGGTATTTGGCATAATGGTAGCGCTTCCGGTTTAACCGGAAGTGACAACTTTTATATTTCAAATGGGACTCCCAATGTATTTTTTATATATTTGGAATCTATGTAAAATTATTAATTAAACGAAATGCTTGTATTGAATTTTTATTGAAGAAATAAAATACGAAAATGATGAATAAGTAACCCGGTAAGCTATATCTACTAGGCTTTGATAACAAATTGATCATTTTTACCTTCCGTCACTTATAGGTAAGGAAGGTATTGTCTTTGGTAAAAAAATTCGGTGGTGAGTTTTCATTGAATAAGCGCGTTTTAGGGTCTTTACAATACGATTTTACTATTTTTACGATGATGTCTGTATGTATGTGTGTGTGTTCGTATGTGCGTGTGTGTGTGTATGTATGTGTGTGTATGTGACCGCGATTTCGTCAACGATATCTCCAATACTAGAATTCCAAAAATTAGAATTCTTGCGTATTCCTCTTCCTTACAACCATAAGCAGACTTGATTAGATTTTAGTTATAATTGGTCAACCGGAAGTACCCTCATTTGAATATTTTAACAGTTTTTCTTGAAAATGTTATTATAACTTAAAGAATATATTATGGTCTATACGATTTGATTGCATTTTATATTTGATATTCAACAGATATAGAGTTAAAGAAGAATAAACATAATAAATTTCAAACAAATTTCATAATTCAGCCAGCTATGCTAACTTAACCATGGAAACTGCTAATATATTCAGGTAATTCAAATTGACAGATGTCAGTATCAATAAAATGTAAATCAATGAAAGAATAAGGGAAGTAACTCTAGTGTTAGAAGTTTCTAGATATAAGAGAGACGATTACATTGGTTTGAACATGTCATGAGGAGAGATAAATATATTAATAGAAGGTGGAAGAAACATAGGAAGACCAAATATAAGATGAAAAGACTGTATTGCAGAAGACTTGAGAGAAAAGGAACTGAATGAGGACGACACGCAAAACAAAAATGAGTGGAAGAAGAAATTAAAAAATAGCGACCCCCTAAAGAATGGGAAAAACTAAAGAAGTAGAAGAAGATGTCAGTGTCAAGTGCAATTTGCATAGTTTGTTTATGAAATAACTATACTGGAAATATAGGATCGTTTGCAAGAAAATTTATGTATGGGGCCGCGTGCAGTAACATGATTTTGCTGACTTTGGCAAGCAGATATGGGGACCTGTGTCAAAATGACAGCAATTAATTATATCCATAACTGACAAGTGTTATAATTTTTCATTCAAAATTTCATAATTTTCTTATTTCATGTGGTTTGTTTGTTATCAGGAGTATGGAATTCAGTTGCCGAGAAAGAGAATCACATAATACCAAAAATTTAGAATCTTTCGCAAGAAAATTTATCTATGGAATTTGTACATAATACACAGGATTGACGGAAGGTATTGTGCTGGCCACATCAGATTTTTTTGTAATTTATTTCTTCAATAAAAATTCACTTCAAGTATATCGTATAATTCGTATTTTTACGTAGATTCCGTGTTCCTTCGGGCTGTGATTCGCAATCTAATCAAAGTGATCATGATTAAGAAGAAGTATGTTTTTTTTGTTTTCTATTCGTTATCCCCACTTTCTCATTTTGTGATCACTAGACTACCTGCTCCTTTACCTTCTGAATCATCCTATTTGAGTGGTCATCCGGATTCATTTCAGAGCAAATTTAAAAATGCTAATGACAATAGGTTTTCGAGCGCTGAAATTTATCAATGTGGGGTTTGTAGCATCAAAGGAAATATGATTTTCCTACAAAAGCATGTAATGACCCACCATACTTTTAAAAACAAAACAAATATGTTACATAAAAGATTTGTTTTAAGTAAACATACTTTACCAAGAACATTTTTTTACTTCTATATAACACTATAACACTTGACAGTAGGAACTTCTATATGATCTATTTTGAATGTGCTGACTAACATTTGACAGTAAATTATTTATAAAATAAATAAGTTTGCATTGCTCTGCATATGATATTTGACGCTAGATGGTATTTATATTATTCAAGTTGTTGTCCTGATATAATTTTTAAATAATGATTCAAAAGGATCACGATTAATCTAATCAGGATTCACAAAATCACAACCGCAGCCCGAAGGAACACGGCTAATATGATATTCTAATTCCGAATCAGAGAAAAATATTACAGTCTAAAAATTGTATAATAAACAACAACTGGAGACACTGAGCGGGCATATTAAGTTAATAATGTAAGCATAAATTTCAATTTTATATCTACGTGACCTCTCCTGGGTTAATAAGCTTAATTGTTATATATTGCAAATAAACATTTTAATATAAATAAATAAGTACTTGATATTTGATACATTAATGTAATATTTTTCATTTCAATCGAATAATATTACTAATTCCAATTAATATTTAATATTTTAATAGTAAATTTTATTAAAATATAAATAAATTATAACTAGAACTGAGTACAAATATATGTGTGATTATAAAAGTTTTATTGAACAATTAATTACTTATTGAAGGTAATATTTTCATTAATTACTGAAATTAAGAATTATTTTGTTTATTTAATGCAAGTATAATGAATTAATTGTCAAATTTGCCGTTTTATTTTCCACAAATAATATCTGCAGTGTTAGTTGTGAAAAAATATAATGAATTGCACGTTGAATATGCTAATGAACGCTCATATTAATTAATAAACAGTATATCATTAATTATTCATGAAATTGTTACATTTTTCAATACGACTATCAATAATATATTAATATATTGTCATAATTAACTTACTGGATATAAATAAATAATAACTGGAACAATAATAATTTATTTACGATCAAAATCTAATTATATGTACAACAACTCTCATAAATTAACTATAGAAACAACACTGATAAAATATTATTTCTATACTTGTATAAACACCTGGTGTAGCGTACAAGTTTTCATAGTGCTCAGTCATACAGCAATTAATAACTTGAGCAATATTTTAATATTACGTCAGGAAGCTTCTGTGTATAACAAAGGGTATATTAATTCTTATTGCGACACAACCGTTTTTCTCATATTTGTTCACCACTCCTCTAACACGGTTATAAATAATCTCAGCGTCTTTTCATTACACAGAATCAATTTACGAGGCATCCTCACGAGACCGCTTGCTGCGATCTTTTGTTTTTGAGGTTTTTTTTCACACACGCCTACTCGATGTGTGATGCCCGATAAATTTTAGTTTTCATATTTTATTCCTACTGCTGTGATGTGTAATGCTGCTGTAAATTTATATTCATGGGAGTTTTATTTCGATATCTGGATGCATGCCTGGTGTAAATTTGTAGTTTTACAATGTGGGGATGTTGTAAATATTAAAAATGTAATCATATTTTCATGATAATGTACAAGAAATTATACCATATATGGAAGATTAGCACGTTATAGGGTATAAGAAATATAATCAATTCAATGAAATCTTTATTTATTATTAATAAAACAATCTATTTTTTTAAAGATGTCCGATCAAGGTCATCTGTATCATGACCGAATTAATAAATTGGCATACATTTATTTCTTTCATTTACATAACACGATGCGTGTGCGATAAGGATGGATACAATACGCTTGTCTTTCAAAAATTAATATTGTTTCGACTAAGTTAGGGCATTCCATTTTAAAACGATGCTCGTTGTTGACATTACCTTCGCTGTAACGCAAGTTTATTTATTAATTCAGATATATTACCTTGATTCAAAGCCGTACGAATAACTTTATTTTCTATCAGTGTCACTGACACTAACAGAGTGTCAGTATCATATTTTTCACATTTTTGATTTCACATGTATTAGTCCATTTCCGTTTTGAATTTTGAATGCTTTTGCATTAACATATATTGTTATAATAATAAAATAACAGTAGTATCTTACGGACCCACATATAAAAACTAAGTGAACGACACTACTGTATTTATCGGAATAGGCGGAGCCAAAATTCTAATTCATCCAATTTGTTGATCGGACATCAAATTACAGTACATTTTATAATAACCAAGAACATATACTTTTATACGTATAGAGGCAGAAGTGACACAAAGATTTTCTGAAAAACCACTACGGTTAATATTTTAGAAAGTTTAAATTCACTAAATATATTATTAATTTTCATTTGTCCTTTTTTAAATAAAATGATTATCTTTGATATTTACTTTCAGTAAACCTTTACCTTTAACAAAAGCATTTTAAACATAATTTCTTCTTGTTTGTTGACAGTGACATATATCTGCCAGTTACATACATTTGAGATCTGAACTGTGTAACAATGGAGTTGTGTTTAAGCGCAGCTTCCGGGATTAAAATTGTAGATAATTTTAGAAATTTATCCATAAAATACATACAAAAAGTATTAACGCAAACCTGTAGAAAATTTTAAAAACTTTAATTTTTATAATTTAATGACGATTTTTGTGCACTTTAGTGACAATTTCAAATAAAATTATTTAAATGAATGTTAGTTAAACACAAAATTTTGTCAAAAATGTTATGTAAGTTCAGGTGTAGGTACGTTTCTTTCTATGATCACAGCCTAATATCATTTGCTACTTGATTTTCACTTTCTGTTCTCATTTTCTAATGCAGGTACAAGTGGTTTTCCTTTTGAGTCTATAAAACAATTCATTTGTTAAATCATAGAAAAGTATTTTAAATGAAGCAGTCTATACTCATGACAACATTCACTCCATATTGTACGAAACATTTTCTGTTTGTCCTTTTACATGTTTGTTTCTTCTATTTTAAAGTTAAGGTCGCGGTACCTCTCTTGTCTTAAGAAACGTCAGTTTTACGATTCTTTTTACTTTTGTAGAAAGACAAAGGAGTGTTGTAATCTTACATAGAATTTCCATTCTCCCTAACGAATTAGCTCGCTAGTGCTACCATCTGTTGGGTACGGGGCGAACCACCAGCCATCATATATTTATGTGCCGAATGTACTTTCCCCAGACCTTTTAGGTGTATGTTCCCTGTTAAGTGCCTTCTAATGTACCACCAGAAATATCTTTTCAACTGGAAGGCGCCGCTTTAAACAAAACGTTAAGATAAACACAAATGCATTTGAGAATAATAATAATAAAAAATCTATATCTCTGTGCACTGGTATCTAGATTTTTTCGAAAGGAGGGACTAACTATTGTGGGATATCTTTAAGTGCCTTTTTGTTACCTTGTCTTCGAAATTACTTTAGTTGTTCTGAAATTATACCTGTGTTATCGCTACAGGTAAAATCGGCTTTTTTAAAGCATTATTACTGCCTTTTCTGTTGTCTTGAGTCAGACATTAGTTATTCTAATCTTGGGTTTTTATTATTCGGACTATTTTGTTAAAGTGGATGTAGATTGAGGCTATTACAAAATTACTGTTACTTTTATTGTTTTCCAAGAGGTGCAATAAAAATAAATTGGGCCTAATAGTACTTTAGTCATTTTACTTAAAATTAAAACCATTGTTTTTTATCTTTAACTTGTTTTTCGTTGTCAAGACATTAAAAACGATTATTATTTTTGTTGCTTCAAGTCTAATTGAATAAGATTGCTTTTAAATGATGCCTTATAAACTTATTCTTCTATAATTTTAGAAATGGGAGAGTAAATTGTTGAGGACGTAATCAATAATTACATTCTCATGAGATTTTTAATATTTGTTCGACAATTTACTTAATTGTGATGAACTAGAATTTCGTAATTTGATGTTTCCATTTATGACATTTTTCAAATTCTTCAAATTCTAATTAGATTCACTATAATCAGAGTTCAGAAAATATGTTAAGGAGTTTTCCACAAGAATGGAAGAAATCTATTAAAGTTTCTGAGTTATAGCGTCATATCGTTCGATTCCGGTCGCGTCATATTGTGAATAACAGGTTTTCGGCAAAACTCACACAAATAATGAAAAATTAAGGGTATGTTAACAAAAAATCAGCACAAAGTTTAATTTATTAATATTATTTAAAACGAAACGTAATAATATGTGGACCAACTTTAATTTGGTTTGAAGTTTACATTAGTCTATCATCAAAAATAATATAATTTTCCTTTGAGTTGTTTACAAAACCTAAATTAAATCTCATGAAAGACGATCGAATGTGAGTCAGTGAGCCAGTGGCGATTTTTATTTTAAACATAGATTATAGAAAAAAATCGTTCACTGTTAATCATTATGTTTTAATGGGAATACCACGGCAGACTACGTATTGTAACGTTTTTATTTATATGGGTGAAGTGTAAAACACAGACAAATATTATTAACTAAATGAATACGTTTATTAAACGATAAATAAATGTTAAAAAGATAATTAAAAGATAATAAATTTAACTAACACTATGATAAACAAATATTAACACTAATTTAAAGACTAAGAATATTATAAGACGCTTAAACTCTAAGATTATTTATTTAAACAATTAACACTACTATTTATGTCACTTCTTGTCGACTGTTTGTTTATATCACGAACTATTCACGACGCTTATTTATATCAGACTTTTTTACTCGTTGCTGCTACATTACAGAATGTGTTCGCTGGCTTTGGCGGCGGGTTATATACCTGGCGACTTTAATTCTCGAATCTACTCGGAACTACTAGAACATTCGCGAGGTAAACAACATGCACAATAGAACACCGCGACCAGTCCTAACAAGTGCGCTACGCGCAGACACAAGTGCGCTACGCGCAGACACAGAGGCGCCAGCTATGGCGCGGCGGCGGCGAGGGCTACGGAGCGGCGACGTTACAGTATATTTAATACAGCCAGCACATTACCTTCCGTCAATCCTGTGTATTATGTACAAATTCCATACATAAATTTTCTTGCAAAAGATTTTAAACTTCCAGTAAAATTATTTCATAAACAAACTATGCAAATTGCACTTGACACTAACATCTTCTTCTTTAGCTTTTCCCATTTGTTTGGGGTCGTTATGTTTTATTTTCATCTTCCATTCATTTATGTTTTGCGTGTCGTCCTCATTTAGTTCCTTTTCTCTCAAGTCTTCCGAAATACAGTCCTTCTTACTTATCTTTGGTCTTCCTATGTTTTGTCTACCATCTATTACTAAACTATTCATTCTTCTTCCAATATATTCTTCATCTCGCCTCATGACGTGTTCAAACCAATATAATCGTCTCTGTTGTATCTTTCTAGCAACTTCTATCACGAGCCATTTCCGTAATTCTTTCATTCCTTATCCTTACTTTCCGTGTCTTCCCTAATATCTATCTTAATATCTTCATCTCTGCCATTTTCATTTTCTTTAGCAGGCTGACTTATAAGATTTAAATTCTTTATAATTCTTTAACTCTATATCCATTGCATATGAAATATAAAATGCAATCAATTCGTATAGATAAGAATATTCTTTAATATTTATAATAACATTAAATGCCAAAAAAAAAAAACATATTTAGAACGTTTTTTCAAGAGAAACTGTTAAAATCTTCAAATGAGGGTTGACCAATTATAACTAAAATCTAATCAAGTCTGCGTATGGATGTAAGGAAGAGGAAAACGTAAAAATTGTAATTTTTGGAATTCTAGTATTGGAGATATCGCGGCCGAAATTATAGACACACACACGCACACATACAGACATCGTAAAAATAGTAAAATCAGGGACCTTAAAACGTGCTTATTCATTGAAAACTCACCATTGATTTTTTTGACGAAAGACAATACCTTCCTTACCTAGACATGACGGAAGGTAAAAAGTTGACACCGGAAAATCACTATATAAAGCAATAAGAAATTGTAGAAGAAGTAGGAAAATGGATGAAAACAAGAAAAAGAAGCTTCAGACAAATCTTTAGGAAAATAACCAACCTTTTTGAAATACGCGCCAACGGAGATATTTAGTGTTATGCGCTTGGCGCCATTACGTTGCTCACTACCTCCTCTGTAACCACATGTTTTTGGATTGTTGATATCTCGTTTAGTTTTCGTGATATTGTTATTTGAGTGCATCGTGTTTAAGTATTAGTAGCGATTTTTGAAATGTGTACTGAATTCAAAATTAAATTCTCTAAAATAAAAAGGTTATGTTTCGTATTTGACAACCAGTGGTTAAAAAATATTTTACTTTTCTTTAAATATGTCAAAATGTCAAATTCAACTGTCTTTGTAATCTAAAATGAACACGCTGCATACTTTAAGAAGGTATTTTATGAAAAAAGTGCCCGTTTTTAATGGACGCAGAAACAAGTTTTATATTTATTAGTTAGATATTTAGTTTAACAATACTGAGATTCCAAACGAAAATAAAATTGTAAAAAGAAGTAGAGAAACAAAAGAACTAGGTTTTCTTAATTTGTTAAATTTGAGGTACAAATTCTTTAAACGGACTTGTTCAAACTATAAATGTTGTAATGAGAAGTTTTTGTTTTTTTCCTTTGAAGAAACTATCCAAGTTTATTTAACTCCTCGTGCGGTAGTTCAAGAATCCGATGCCCCGCAGCAAATTCCAGACGTTAGTTTCACCGTGTCCGCCAGAGGCGCTACATGCTCACAGACGCCTTCTTTTTGTTTCGAGTGTTTACATATTCAAACGTTTCACTTCGCCTCGGCAACCTAGCTATTCCACTTTTATATTCCATTACATACGTTACCACACAATGTAACTGGTAAATCAGTTGTAGGAAATTTATTACTAAGTTTTACCGAGTTTGTTGCTAGGTTAGGTTAATTAGAACAACGGAACAGTGCTTTGTTGTCGCTTGTTAAGCGTAAGATAACAACGTAGCTTCGAGGTATTTTACTTGATTATTGGACGATTTGAAACGTTGGGGAAAGTTCATTAAAGAATTAAAATTAAATTAATTATTTAACGTATGGAGAACTTAGAAACAAAACACTAATCACAACTGGGTGAAACCACAAATGTAAAGAAACCAGTATGAATTTAATTTTATTTTACTTGTATTTGGACGATGTAACTTATTAGGCTTCTCTTTCTTAAATTTTATTTCTCCTTTATATTGACGTGAACACATAAAAAAATCTGATGTGGCCAACATAATACCTCCCGTTTAATTTAATTTTTATTCCAGTAAATACTTAAAATTAAATATAAATACCGGGTTCGATCCCGATCGACGCCAAATATTTCGAATTTTAAATGGCACAAAAATGACCCCTGTGGTGCACTCTCCACGGCAGCAACAAGTGCTCGTGAGATGACACCTGGTAAACACATTAAAATATGTCATCATCGTTACCGATATCTGTGTACAAAGCCGTGATGATATATTTATTTTATTTATTTATATACTTACCTATATTCATTGCTGGCGTGGAGAGTGCACCACAGCGGTCAGTTTTGTACCATTTCAAATTCTAAAATATTTTGCGTCGATCGGAATCGAACCCGTTCCCAAGATTCGCGTGAAGTGACGCCTGGTAAACGCCTGCACGGAACAAATATGTCATTATTATTACCGACATCTGCGTACGAAGCAGATTGGCTCACCCATCAATGGGTGCCAATATGCCGTGATGATATATGTTTTTATTATCTTACCTTTTTTACATATTTACTTATGCTGGAAACTGTATTAAGTTTCATTCCATATAATTATTGTTCCATTTACTATTTGTATATAAAACGTTAATATTATTATTTGAAATGATTAGTTCGTTGATATTGACATATACCTGTCAGTTACAAACATTTGAGATTTGAATTGTGTAACCATGTGTATAAGTTGTGTTTAAAACGTAGGTTCCGGGATTAAAATTATAGATAGTTTTATAAATTTATCCATAAAATATATGGAAAAAGTATTAATGCAATCCGGTAGAAAATTTAATAATCTTTAATTTTTATATAACATAAATCTCGAAAAAATAACATTTAAAGGTATTTTTCGAAGAAAAACTATTTTGAACTTCCAGTAAAGTGCCATTTTCGGTTATCTGATTTACTCCAAAAACTAATGGTATCTTTCCATATAAGAGTAAGGTAAAAATACAAGGTTTCAAAATTTTCTGAACGATAGTATTTGAGTTAGAGCGTAAAGAGGATCCACACACACATACACACAGGCATCATCGTGAAAATGTTAAAATTGGATTGTAGGGACCTTAAACCGTGGTCATATACTAAAATCTCGATATGCGATTTTTAGCACGATCCCTATACCTCCCGTACCAAGGGTAGCGGGAGGTAAAAATAGTGAAGCACCCTACAGGTCTCCATTATTTTTTTAAATTCTGGAAAATAATTATTGTGGGTTACGATCTCTTTCATATAACGATGATCCTAACTTGAAGTTTTCTTGAATGTATTGGTTTACAAGTAGGAGCGTATGATACTAAAATGTGATTTATACGCGATATAAAAACACCTACATACAGAAAGAACAATTAATAGTAAATTAAAAGTATATGAAATATATCTAGAATATTGGAACAATAATAAAATAAATCTTTGGGATATTTTATTGTAATGTCATCGCTTAGTAAACCGAGATCTGTTAGGCGTAGCATCCCTGCCCACGCATACCTACCTATCTTCACAGCATTGTAATAAAGGGTAAACAAGGTGTAGTTACAACACTTACATATAAATAAAATATTTTATTGTCCAAAGAGGGGAAGTCATACAAAGTCGCATCCTGTTTCAGAGGAGTGTAGGTTCAAGCGATGCGATAATAAAATCATTCCAGTAATACATTAACCTAAGAATAGCATAATGGTTCCCCACGCGCCTAATTTATGCCTTGGTTCCTGCATCCTTCCTATACGCATTTGTTATTAAAGCCAACTTCGTTCTCTTTCACATACGACAGAAAATCTACTATATTTTGTTTCAAGGTATACTAAATTGACTAGTTCAAGTTTATAGCAGACGATTTCTTAATATTATTGGGTTATTTCAATAAGAATGCGAACCTGGTGGCGTAATTTGGATTTAAAACAAAGGAGCAATTTTATTTATTCGTATGTTTTTATATAGACACGTACAGCGTACAGTTTATATAGAGGAAACTATATAATGTAACTAATCGGGCCTATTCTGTAAATCAGTGGTTAATTTTTAACGACTGGTTAAAAATTATGACATTACCTCTCGGCACTTTTGTTTTTGGTTACATAAGTAACATAGATGTCAAATGTCAGAATTTTTCATTCCAAATTTCAAGATTGGAAAATTACGAAATTTAGAACGAAAAATTATGATATTTGACATCTATGTACATAATTACTAGCTATCATTCTGACACGGGCCCCCATATCTGCTTGTCAAGGCTAACAAAGTCATATGACTGCTCGCGCCCTATTGTATTTAGCATTTCTTGTTATACCTCAACTCTACACCAAAAATTCTACTTATATCTATTCTTTATGTGTAGATTTTTTAAATTTAAATTTATTCTATGAAGAATTTTTGTCCTACTCTTCTAATGTTTCCAAATGTTTCCAATTCATTGTTGGGATTAACAGTATTTCTGAAGGGTATTTGTAATATATACTTCCCAGAAAAAGTCCTCAATAATGTCTCCGGATTTCTGACATTGACATATATCTGTCAGTTATAAACATTTTAATTTATCAATTGGTTTCCATGGTATTATTTGGGCTAAGAGATTTATTACAACAGATTATTTTGTACATTATATTCCTTTATCTCTAAATCAATAAAAGATATAATTAAAAATTTAAATGTATCAGATTGAGAATTTAATCTTCTTTAATATTTGCAAGAAAAAATAATATTTAGAAGATTTTTTTAAGAATCTGTTACTTCCGGTTGAAATTAAGTTGCGAAACTGAAATTATTAGAATTTAATTAATCAATTTTTCAATGTATGGTTTGTGTGTGAAAATATGGAATTAGCATCTTTGTGTCATGATTTATAATTTCACAACTATTGCCCGGTTGCAGAAACGTTCATCAACGCTTTGTTTAATTAACAGACCATCAAAATGAACAAATTCGTATCAGTTTCTCTGTTTTTATAAAACATATATACAGAACTAAATTCATATATAGTTTAATCTTTTCGCTCTTAGAGCACAGCAATGTATTTGAAATTAACATCAGTTATTGACCTGAGCAGTGATGTATATACGTTTAGTTAAAATTAACATTTTACTTGTCACGAATTTCTCATGTATGCATACATTTAAATTGTTGCCAATTAGTGACCATATTATTGATATTTAGCGTAATATAGGACAAATCACTTTGCTATTGAATATTAATTTACCGCAGAACTATGCGTGTACATACATTTGTGTTATACCGCATTGCAATTTAATGGATGTTTGTTCATTTAAATTATAGTTATCTTAATGATTAGCATTTATACGAGTGTAAAGACTTTATATAATAGAAAATTATTGTTAATAAAAATTGAAATACCTTATAATTTATTAATGTATTGATGTCCGCTATTTTAAGTCTTTTATACATGTCAGAGAATGAAAAAATAATATAAATATATTTCGTTTGTATAACTGTATTTTGGATAGTTATACGAGTCGTAGTACTTTTGAGAATATTTAGTAACATTTTGCACCATAGCCATTTTTATTATAAGATCATGTTCAATATATAAACCAGTGATGGCGAACCTTTTTTGGCGTTGAGTTAGAATCAAAGTACTTTTTTTTGTTTTAACTCGCTGGTCAATGATCAAGTCCTTTTCAGTTTGTAGTAACAAAAACAGTACAAAATCTATATTAAATAGTATAGGTACCTATCTAATTATTAATTATATTTAAAAATAGTAAGAATTTTGCTGCTGGAAACCAATTGAGATATTTAAATGTTTGTCGTTGACAGATATACAAAATGTCAGTGTTAAAAATTAAGTTTTACAGACATTTAATATTGCTTATTGTATTATTAATTAAATCCTTAAAATTATAGGTATATTAATATTAATTTAATATTACATATATCCTTTACAAATACTGCTAATACCGTCACTGAATATGAAGAATTTTGAACATATTAGAAGAGTACGACAAAATACCTCATAAAACAAATCATGGTATTTGACATGAAAGTAGCGCTTCCGGTTTAACCGGAAATTGCATTAACTTTCATATTTCAAATTGAACATCCTATATATTTTTATATATTTGGAATCTACGTAAAATTACGAATTCAAATTAAGGTGAATTTATATTGAAGAAATAAATAACAAAAATGTAAGAGAAATTATGACTAATTTACCTGGTAAGCCATATCAGGTAGGCTGAGATAACAAACTGATTATTTTTTGTCACAAAATTTGGAATCTTACAAAAATAACTTACTATTGAAACAATTAACTTAAATATTACTTAATATTTCAACTGTTTTCGCGGTTTGCCTGATATCATGGCTTAGCAGATTAATTATTCATAAATTTCTCTTAAATTTTCGTATTTTATTTCTTCTATAAAAATTCACATCAAACAAATCGTTGAATTCGTAATTTTATGTAGATTCCAAATATATAAAAATATATAGGGTATTCAATTTGAAATATGAAAGTTAATGCCTTTTCCGGTTAAACCGGAAGCGCTACCATCATTCCAAATATTTATAGAGAATTAAAAAATAATTATAAATAAAAAAGTTATTTTGACTGGCCTGTTTTTCAGTGTCACTTTGATTAGCGTTTATCCATTCTATTTAGTGGTTATTCTTTTCATATAGCATGCCTGCCTATATAATATTTGTATTTTTACCTCTCGCTAAGAGAGGTATTGGATTCATGCTAAAAATCGCATATCCAGATTTTATTGAATAAGCACGTTTTAAGGTCCCAACAATCCGATTTTAACATTTTTACGATGATGTCTGTGTGCGTGTGTGTGTGTGTGTGTGTGTGTGTGTGTGTGTATGTGGGATGTTGGAAGGACGATTACTCAAAAACTATAAGACTTTATATTTATTTAACTACGTATTTCCTAATCGGACATTCATAGGAAGATCTGAAAAGGTTTTGCTAATAATTGGACAACCGGAAGTAGAAGATTCTTGAAAAAAAATCTTCTAAATATTTTTTGAAAAATTTTCTAGGTATTATTAAAGAATATTAAATTCTCTACCTGATACATTTAAATATTTTACTATATATTCGATAGTTTTAGAGATAAAAGAAATATAATATATAAAATAATCTGTTGTAATAAATTTTACTGACGAAAGAATGCCATGGAAAATAGTTGAAAATTTAAATTGTTTGTAACTGACAGATAAATGTCAGTGTCAGAAATCCGGAGACATTACTGAAGACTTTTTCTGGGAAGTACACACATTATATTATTTTTAATGTATTAATAGTTAAATATTTAATATTATATGTATATTACACATACCCTTCAGAAATACTGTTACTCCCGACAATGAATTGGAAACATCTCGAAAAATTAGAAGAGTAGGACAAAATTTCTTCATAGAATGAATTTAAAATCTAAATATAAAGAATAGATATAAGTAGAATTTTTGGTGTAGAGTGTAGGTATACAAGAAATGTTAAATACATTAGGGCGCGAGCAGTCATGAGACTTTGTTGGCCTTGACAAGGAGTAATGGGGGCCCATGTCAGAATGATAGCTAGTAATTATGTATATAGATGCCAAATATCATAATTTCTTATTATAAATCTAGGGATTTTCCAATTGCATGTGTGGTTTATTTTCCTCGACAAGTAAATTCCACACTCCTGGTGACAAATTAACTACGTGAATTTAGAAAATCTTGAAATTTTTAATGAAAAATTCTAACATTTGACATCTATGTACATAATTACTAATTATCATTCTGAAACGGGCTCCCACATCTGCTTGTCAAGACGAACAATGTAACATGACTGTTCGCGCCCTATACACATACTTATGTAACCAAAAAAAAGGAAGTGGCGAAAGGTATTGTGTTGGCCACAACAGATTTTTAATATAGCATTTTTAATTTACTTTGTGTCTCAACGAAAATAATAATTTTATAGGTGCATTAACTTCTTTTCGAATTTAGTTACTAATTTAATTATTTTTGTTAAAATGGTTCAGATTTGCGCATCACTCCTAAACAATAGCCATATTATTTTATAGTTGGGATTGCTCTGAAGAGCACTAAATTTGAAGACTAGTTCTGTCTGTGGGAAAGGCTTTATTTCAATTGTGTTACGATCTTTGTTTCAGATGTGAAAATGCTCATTGGATGTTCGGAAGTGGCTCGTGTCTGTGTCTGCGCCTGTGACAGTGCCGTTGCCGTTGGCTCGTGAGTCCTGCGAATTATGGTGGGAAAGTTGTCAACGTAATACAATCATTTTTCCATCAACTCAAACATAATGAAGTCGTTTTTGAAGTTCGTTGTGGTTCTTTTTGTGCTGGATGCCTGCATTGCAAATGGAGGTGAGTTTGTTTATCGTTCGTTACTGATCAAACGACAATGTTTTGCTTTGTTTTCTGGATAATACAAATGAGATTTTAATAGACCAAAATATTTATACTTTCAATTAGCTTCGTATCTCTTTGTACCCTACAATATAATCAGTAAACGGTGACCCATCGACAAAGTTAATATACATAATGACATAGCTGTCCTAATACAATATATTTAGAAATATCTATTTATGAAAATATAATTTTGGTATAATAAATTTGTAAATACAATAAAACCTCGATAAACTTTCTTCAATCTGAATTCATCTTTAATCGAACGTTTGATTCTCCTTCTCCTTTTTCGTTGTGTTTGTTAAGGTATTCACTGTTCATTACTGCAGCTGGAATTTTCCATAAAACGTTAATAACTTTATAATGAATCAAAATATATGAATCTATACAAATATCAAGTTTCAATATTTCTGCTTATAAAAACTTGAAATCCACGTCTTGTATAAAAATTAAGATATAGGCTGCCCGTTTTAAAAACCTCACCACTGGAATATCGGTTATCTTAAGAGGTAGGAAGTTACGAAGTCGATTTTATTAAAACAAAGTTACCCATTAGAGGACTGTTGAAATGACAATCGCATACAGGCTGTATCAGGACTAGTGTGAAAAATCTGATGTGGCCAATACATGACCTTCCGTCAATTTTATGTATTTTATATTAATTACTCATAGATAAGATAGTGTCTTGCAAAATATAATATAATAATAATAATAATGTATTTATTTGTTTTAAGGTCATTTGACCTATACAAATTTCACAGTTTTACATACATATAAATATACAGAATTTTTTTTAAAGATGTCCGATCAAGGGCATCTGTAACACGAACGAATTAACAAATTGGCATACATTTATCTCTTTTCTTTGCAAAGGCTATAAGCGTGTACGATAAGGATGGATATAACACGCTTGTCTTTCAAAAATACATATTGTTTCGACTAAGTTAAGACATTCCACTTTAAAACGATGCTCGTTATTGATAATGCTTTCGCTGTAACGTAAGTTTATTTATTAATTCAGATACATTACCTTGATTCATAGCCGTACGAATAACGTTATTGTTTGCCAGAGTCACTGGCACTGACATTGTGTCAGTATCTTATTTTTCACATATTTGGTTTTACATTTGCTAATAAACTTACCAGTTGTCTTATTTTTGAATTTCGAATGCTTTTATTGTAACATATATTTTTATAATAATAAAATAACAGTAGTATCTTATGTACCCTCATGAAAACTAAGCAAACGACACTACTGAATTTGTCAGAATGGGCGGAGCAAAAATCTGAATTCATACAATTCGTAGACAACCTTGATCGGACATCTTTCAAAAATTTTACTGTACAATTTTACAATTATTACAGCGATATTTTTAGTGCCCTCTGTTGGCACCCTCGTCACATGCGGAGTAGCTTATAGTGACATCTGCTGCCACTCGGACTAATCTGGGTGTCGGTTATTATTAAAAACTGACTCGTGTGGGATTCGAACGCTGTACCACACGCACAAATCTTGTGATGCCAGGCGAGCACTTTTAACCGCACGACCACAGACAACCGTTGCAAAAGATAATAGATTTCTAGTAAATGTTTTCACGAACTATGCAAATTGTACTTGATGCTGGCATTTGTCAATTAATAAAATTTATTTTGTCATTGTGGTTTCCATGGTGGAGATTGCAGCAGCATAGGTTGCAAGATTTGGAAAATTAATTTATCATTTTTTATCTGCAAATACATTGAATATGAAGAAGAAAATACAATGAAAACATAAAGAGAATAAAATATTCTTTAATAATTATGATAAAGTAAAATGTCAAAAAATTATGTTTAACTGAGTTTTTTCGAAAAAAAACTGTTGAGGACTTCAAATAAAGGTACTTCCGCTTTACCAATTATATCCAAAATCTTATCAAGTGTTCATATGGATATACAAAAGGGGAATATGAAAGAATTATAATTTTTGGAATTGTAGTATTTGACAACGCGCACACCCACACGCGCTCATCCACACGCGCAGACCCACACGCACACACCTACACGCGCACACACACACACACACACACACACACACACACACACACATTAGGTACCTCCCTTACCTACGGTATGGCGGGAGGTAAAAGACATTTTAGGCAAATCCAAGTTGGGTTTAAATAACTTTAAAAATCTGTTGTAACCAGCACAATACCTTCCGTCAATCCTGTGTATTATGTATAAATTTCATAAATAAATTTTCTTGCAAAAGATTCTAAATTTCCAGTAAAAAAATATAATTTTTGGAATCGAGGTATTGAAGTTATGCGATCCAAAGCTTTCGTCACACACAGACAGACACACATCATCGTAAAAATGGTAAAATCGTATTATAGGTACCCTAAAACATGCTTATTCACTAAAAACTCATCATTGAATTTTTTGAACAAAGACAATACTTTCCTTACCTAAAGGTGACGCAAGGTAAAAATAGTGAAAAACATTTAGGTGATTGTTCCAGTTCCAGCCTAGAAATTTGGCAAATAGTCATTTTGCCTAGAATCCAATCCCTAGTAATTACGAAGTTAAAACAAATACAGTGTCATTTCAGATAAAATCTGGTTACTGATGTCAAGTAAATTATAGCGCTTGTTTTTGGGTTGTGTACATGGAAAAATGAAAAGTTGTACTAATTACATTAGTTTGAAACTCTTGCCATGTGTCAAAAAATAAATCACGGTTGAATTTTTTGTGGGGTGTATCTTGCAAAAACGTCCATCAAAAGTTGAACGTCATTTGTAAACGCAATATGATTACCCCAAAATGCGAATCCTAAATTGAAATTTTCCCGTTGTCATTAATTGACTTGTGCTTCACAATCGGAGTGTGCATTGCAAACATATACATGTCTGCATGTTCAACATTTGTTTGATCGTTTATTCCATGTTTATCTTCTATCGGTTCATTTATTTGTAGTTTGTTCATTACCAGCGTAATTAACTGAACATGCGAAATGATAAATCCACCATTGTTGTCTCCCAGCCGATAAGAGTGTCAGTATCGAGATTTTATTTTAATGAAGCCGTCGAGAAACAATATCAGCCATTTTTACAAAAATAGTGACATCTATTCAATTATCTCACTACCAATATTGAATAAATTTCAATTTGAAAATTTTTTTATCGTTCGTTCAGTAAATCTCGCAGATTTAGTTGTCAAGTGTCATTCAAGTCTTCGAAAAAAATCCGTTATTTATTTTGACGAATATATAAATTTCAAAATAATGTTATTCTCGTATATGAAATTATTATACAAGGACTTGTCATTTTATAATGTCAATCATGTTGGTGTGATAATGTTGTTTATTTATCGAAATACAAATATTTTAGGTTCTGGTTACAAACTAAGAATGCGATGGATTTAGTGAAACATTTTAAATGATTAAATGGGCATGTATAAATTAAGGCATTAAACATTTACAAATGTACATAGTTTAGTACTGGATTTGAGCGGTACAAATTTGTCTTTATCCAGGCAAAAGGAATTGTTTGAATGTCTGTTATATTTATTATTTAATGTAGTTTGTGTATCTGATTTCGAAACCATCTAATTTGTCAAGAATAAAATAACACTTAATGTACGTTATGTCTTATGTTAATGAATCATTATTTTTAGTAGCTTGCATATTTCGCCGGCATTTTATAGGTTATATTATAATACTGTCGGTTTTGATATTACATCATAATTATTCAACTGATTTATAATTGCTAAATAAGTGTCTTATTTCGAATTTTGATAAATAATAATAATAATCACACGCGGTATAATTTATATTATATACTGTCAGTTGTCAGGTTTGTTTTGTATTAATAATTCGCAAATCATACGACTTCACCCGACGTCATCAGTTCTTTCCCCCACTGACGATTTGAACCATACGCTTACGATTGATGACGTGGGGCTCAAGTTGTGAAAAAAGACTTAACAGTAATTCTCGACAGACGCTATAAGGTTAAACCATTTAATAAGTATTGTGTAAAGATATTACTTAATAAATGGTTAAATGCTGCTTACATACCGTGTACGTACGCATGCGCATTGTAGTCAAAATGAATTTTAACGTTCGCGCATTTTATTTTGACATTATGTGATAACACTATTTTCTTCATCCAACCTATGATTCAGTACCGTAGATTAATATCGTTTGGTAAATTGTGTTGTACCCAGAAACTCACAGTGGAAAAGGAAGGTGAAGCATTCGTAAGGACAGCATCCAACCTGGTTATGATTCCGTTGCCGTTTTTTCTTACAAATGAAAAATCTTGATCACCGCATGAACTACGTTTTTATCCATTACCGATTTAACGCTAGGTAGATCGACACAGACGTTTGTCACGATTAAACCCATTGGCAAATTGTATTGAAATTTCTTGACAGTTCATATGAAGAGTTAAATAGAAGAAGAAGAATTCGTAATACACAATCATTTCATAATTTACGGACCCTCAAATCTTTGTATTATTCATTTGTGCGTAGCAAGCTGGAATATGGATTACAAATTTGAAATCCTGTATATATCAAACATGTACAAGCTTTGGAGAGTATTCAGAAAAAAATTATATGGTATTGTTTTGTTAAATTTCACCATCGCCGCATTGATACGATTTGTAGTTACTTCAATTGTCTAATTGAGTTCAATGTTATTTCTTTGGACTACCGTAGAAAAATTCAAACATGTTTATATCTATATAAACTTGTAAATAATCTAATTGATGATGCTCATTCGCTAGCTTGATTAAATTTTAACGTACCTTACCTAAACTCTCGGCGCAAGTTAACCTTCACATACAGCACCCCTAGAACTAACTATGAACTTCGTTCTCCAATTAGACAGTTGTGTGCTACATTCAATACTCTGTCCATGGAAAATAATAATCTTGACATTTTCAATGGTCCGGGCTTGGAAAGAAAATTATGAACTATTTCTTGTCCGATCTTTCGCACTTGCATTAAGTTATTCTTAATATTGTTACTTTTCGTTATCTCTAATTTGTCTTGTAACTACATTGTATTATTTTCGTTTTTGTAAATAATCCTCTGTAATTGGGAACTTTTGTTCCTGTTGAGTGATTAATGATAAATAAATAATAATAATAATAATCTTTATTGACTATAAGCCAAAGGCGGAGTTCAGCCAAAGGCTGTTCTTCCACCCAACCATACAAATAATTATAAAAAAAATAAATTACCAGGATTTTTACCTCTCGCTAAGAGAGGTATTGCATTCATGCTAAAAATCGCATATCCAGATTTTATTGAATAAGGACGTTTTAAGGTCCCTACAATCCGATTTTAACATTTTTACGATGATGTCTGTGTGTGTGTGTGTGTGTGTGTGTGTGTGTGTGTGTGTGTGTGTGCGGATGTGTGTGTGTGGGATGTTGGAAGGACGGTTACTCAAAAACTATAAGACTTAAAATTTGTTTAACAACGTATTTCCCAATCGGACATTCATGGGAAGATCTGAAAAGGTTTTGGTAATAATTGGACAACCGGAAGTAGAAGATTCTTGAAAAAAAATCTTCTAAATATTATTTTTTGAAAATTTTTCGTGGTAATATTAAAGAAAATTAAATTCTCTATCTGATACATTTAAATATTTTATTATATATTCCATAGATTTAGAGATAAAAGAAGTATAATATATAAAATAATCTGTTGTAATAAATTTGACAGCCGAAAGAATGCCATGAAAAATAGTTGATAATTTAAATTATTTGTAACTGACAGATAAATGTCAGTGTCAGAAATAATGTGTAATGAAAGAAAAATGTACTTGGAGAATCCCTTAGTTCTTGATCTGTGACTATTATGGAGATGACAAGTCTAGGTTGAAGGACTTAAATTTGTTTCAAACATTATGGGACAATGTACACCAGTACTATAGACTAGAGTAACTTTGAATTGCGAAAAAGCTATCTAATTCTTCTCAAGTAAGTTGTAAATATTGACAAAATTACACATCGATATAAGAATAATCGGAGTGCAATCTATCCGTCACTTTATTAAAGGGAATTAGTGTTATTTAGATATAACATGTATGAAAAAATAAAATGTAAAAGAAGATATGTAAGAATAGATGCACAATCCATATATACATTTTAGACCGCCCAAAATTAATGTTTTTACTAGAAGAATATGAAGAGAAAGTAAACAACGTTGTTCGAATTGAAAATTGCAGTTACCAGCCTAATATTTATATATGGTAAACTCTACTTTGTAATTTATTGTAACATAATTTATGGTAAAATATCTTCATGTTGAGACATGCTATTATTAAATAATAAAGAAGTTTATACGTCATAGATTTATATGAATATATTATTTGTATTTATAAAAATATTCTTTGCTTTATGCATACAGCCAGGTAAAATATACGGCGAGAGGTTATGTGCTGGCCACATCAGATTTTTTACAAAGAATAATTTACAACTTAGATATTATAAATACTACATATAGAAATTATATAACAAAAATGAACAAAGTTAAGTGCTAAACATTTCTTTTATATGTCTACGAAATGTATATAGAGATTTTAACGAATCAGGAATAGCGTTATAGAGCATTGGTGCCAGATATGAGAAAGATCCTTTAAATTTTGACTTTCTAAAAGATGGTATAATATACAAATTCTTAATTCGAAGAGTATAATTATAATTCTTTTGAATTAATTTATCAAATAAATAAGACGGAGAACCGGTTAGTAAAACTTTATGTATTAGACAGAGATACGCGATTTTTACACGATTTTCGATAGTCGATATATTAGCTAACTCTCGAAATTCGCTTATGTGCTCATATTTACGTACCCCGTAAACGAATCGTAAACAACTGTTTTCTAGAAGGATGATTCTGTTTTTGTCAGTTTGTGTTAGGTTTAGTACATAAACACAAGCACAGTAATCAAATAGTGGTAATATCAAGGTGTTCACTAGCCGTAGTTTGATTGTAGGACTAAGGTCATTTCTGAAATGAAAAAGATGACGTAATTTGAGCCTAGCAGCACAGAGCTTTTGGTTCAAATGAATACTAAAACTTAAATATCTGTCAAAATTGAGACCCAAAATTTTAGTGGTAGATGTACGTTTAATTGTCTCGCCATCCAAAATAATATCAGGTATATTACCGTAATTACCCACTACAAGAAGAGACGATTTACTTGCGTTAATTTTGAGGCCATAAATAAAAGATAAGATTGCTTTCCAAAATCTAAGGCCTTCTCCGTAATTCCGGAAAATTTTCGATCCATCCGCGTATCTAAAAATAAATATGTAGATATATACAAATGATACACTATGTAATAGGATATTCGTTTCAGTTTCAAATCAATTCATGGATTGTGTTACACATTGTGATATTCTTACTAGATTGAAATATGACTATTTCATGACATCAACAAAGTGCATATAGCAAACAAATATGTTCAATTCTTTGCTTTAAATTATTAAACTTATATTGCTTTACTCCGTTTATAATTTATGACACGAGTGTGCAGTAGTTGTGACAAACATTGTAAATATTGCATTTGTTCTCATTTCATAAACATTTTATAGTCCTTATAACTTTGTTTAAAACCCTGGAGCACGTGAAATATTCACGTACGCCACTGTATTTTATCAATTACTGTGTGATCAGTTTTAATAATTGAAATGCAATACGAAGAGAAAAAGTTTCGTGATATCAGTAAGCGGATCTGGGATCAAGGAGGCAGGCCCGGTTTTCGATATGAAACAAAATGAATTGAATGGTTAAAAAGAATATCGCTCTTAAGTATAATAACAAGAGAAATAAATGAATTATTGATGCGTAGCTGTTAGGGCTGTACACAATGATTACAGTTTGTTGATGTGGTTTTGTTTTTCATACTTGTTTTGTTTTGCGTCTGTAGTTTTTTTTCTGATTCAAGTCGAACTGCTGTCTCTTCATATTCCATACATGAAATATTAAAAAGCAGTGGCCAGTTTTTCAACCATAACGGTGTAGAGTATTTGAAATTATTATTATTGAATCATGAATCGTAAAATCATGTATGCTGTGCGCGTCCGTTGATTGATAGCTATTTTCACATTGTTTGTTTTACTGTAAAAAATTATAATAACCGATAATGAACTTTTTATCTGCTATTCATCCTCAACACAACATTGCTTTACTGTTGCTCATAATAAATAAGATTTAATGACTATTAATTATATGTTTGCTTCATCTTAACGTTTAATCTTAATTCTATTTTTATTTGCTTCAATGTTGCATAAAGTTTTCAATAATATAATGGGTTTTTTTTTACTTCGTTTCGTTACTTACAGTAAATTAATTACAGAAAATTAGTTCCACTAATAAATTACATTATATGCCTAATGTTTTGTTAAAATATTCTATAAAAATATCGGGAGGTATGCATTTTCATAAAAAAATACTGGTTTGAAGATGACATCTCTGTGACATCGACAAATTCAATTCTAATAATTCTACTTTTTTTTAATACAGCGTGTGTTATAGTGAAAATGATTCGGCAGAATACTCACGTCATCAACCTGAAATAAACCTTATAAAAAGAAATATAACTTGTAGGAATTATTAGTTGTTATTTATTTTTTTAAAAAATCTGTTGTGGCCAGCACAATACCTTCCGTCAAACCTGTGTATTATGTATAAATTCCATACATAAATTTTCTTGCAAAAGATTCTAAATTTCCAGTAAAATTATTTCATAAACAAACTACACAAATTGCACTTGACACTAACATCTCCTTCTTCTTTAGCTTTCCCCATTCGTTAGGGATCGCTATTTTTTATTTTCTTCTTCCACTCATTTCTGTTTTACGTGTCGTTCTCATTCAGTTCCTTTTCTCTCAAGTTCTTCCATCTTATCTTTGATCTTCCTCTGTTTCTTCAACCTTCTATTTCTAAGCTATTCATTCTTCATCCAATATATTCATTTCCCCTCATGATATTTTCAAACCAATGTAATCATCTCGCTTGTATCTTTCTAGAAACTTGTAACACTAGAGTTCTTTCCTTACCTATTTTTCCGTGTCTTCCTCAACATCTACTTCAACATCCTCATCTCTGCCACATTAATTTACTTTTTATTTACACTGATATCTGTCAATTTGAATTATATGAATATATATGTAGTTTCCATGTTTAGCATAGCTGGCTGATTTATAAAATTGAATTTCTTTAAAATTGTTTAACTCTATATCTATTGAATATGAAGTATAAAATGCAATCAAATCGTATATAGAATAATATATTCTTTAAGTTATAATAACATTAGATGTCAATAAATTAAATTTAACTGTTAAATCTTCAAATGAGGCTATTTCTGGTTTACCAATTATAACCAAAATATAATCAGTTGTTCTTCTGGATGTAAACTTGAGGAATACGAAAAAAATATAATTTTTGGAATCGTGGTATTGAAGTTTTGCGATCCGACACTTTCGTAACACACACACAGACACACACACACACACACAAACACACACACACACAGACATACAGACATTATCGTAAAAATAGTAAAATCGTATTATAGGGACCCTAAAACATGCTTATTCACTAAATCTCATCATTGAATTTTTTGACCAAAGACAATACCTTCCTTACCTAAAGGTGACGGAATGTAAAATTGTACATACACACGCGCGCGCACACACACACACATACGCATACACATACACATCATCGTAAAAATAGTGAAATCGTATACTATAGGGACTCCAAAACGTACTTATTCATCAATTTGATCAAATACAATACCTTCTTTACCTAAAGGAGACGGAAACTAAAAAATCAGTTATGAGTTCTAAATAAATAATAGTAACAGCGTTCAACTCCGTTTTAATATGCGCAGGCGTATTATTTTTTCATTGCAAGAATTTAAAACATGAGAAATTGAAATTTTATTATAATTATTAACATACAGGAACATCACTTATATTACTTCCTATTATCGTTGACATATAACAGTGTGCATAATTTCTATTTTACAAAAAAAAAAATGTTAATATTATCGATAATCTGCCAGTTAGTGGTAATATGCTCCTTCGCTTGACTAATTGAAAAATGGTTTGGAATATCAATATTCATCCTCTGTCATCCCGAATGACATAATCCACATAAAAGCCAACAAGAACAAAAACTACCAACAGGGTACGAACGTCAAAATTGTCACCGGATACACATTAATTATAAAATCGATGATTAAAACCCGAATTGAAATTTGCCTAATGCCATTTCTATGTTAACAATCAAGCCGCCGATTCTCTATCGGGAGTCATCCGTCACTTATAGAGCTGACGATACATGGAGAAGGCGGGGTGCGTCATTAGCGAACGCAGTGCACCGCAGATGGGAGAGAATGCCAAGAGGAAAGAGATTCAAAATATAAATCAGTTACAGAGCCAATGACTCACCTATGGGGTGATGGTGATAATCACTCCGCCTCGTCCTGTCATGTAAAGGGTTTATCAATTGCTGCAAGAGGTTTTTAACGGGATTAAATAAATCAATGGTAATTAAGCTGTGGAACCCCAAACATGTTAAAGATTTGTTCATTTTAATAGCCATCATTTAAATACGACGAAAGAGTCTACTTTGTTTTACAAATAAATTGAAAGGTACATATATTTCTTTGTTCCTTAAAATGAAGATTTTACAAAAAAAATATATTGTGGCCAATACAATACGTCTCGCCATTTTCATTTTGTGTTGCAAAGGGCGCAAATACTTATGTGACTTTGTTAACCATGGCAAGCAGATATGGGGGCCCGTGTCAAAATGACAGCTAGTAATAATGTACATAGGTATCAAGTATCATAATTTTTCATTCAAAACATTATGATTTTCCAAATCCATGTGGATTATTTTCCTCGACAAGTATATTCCATACTGTTGATGACAAATAAACATCAGAATATTTTGAAATTTCACAAGTCACATGACTGCTCGCGCTTTATAAGTAACGAATTTAACATTTCTTGTACACACAAATAATTGAAATTGTATTTCTTCTTACCAACAGCTGTAAACAAAATAAATATAAAAATCTGATGTGACCAACACAATACCTCCCGCCATTTATTTTTTATTAATTTAAATACATACAAATTGACCCCCGTGGTGCACCCTCCACGCCAGCAATGAGTGCCCGTGAGGTGACACTTAGTAAATGCCCGCACGGTACAAATATGTCATAATCATTATCGATATCTGTATATAAAGCAGATTGGCACACCCAGGAATAGGTAATATGCCGTGATGATATATTTATTTTGTTATTTAAATACATACTTATATATTTACTAATGCTTGAAACTATATCAAGTTCCATATAGCTATATTGTTATATTTACAATTTTCTTTTTAACACGTTTCTATTATTAATTTGATATTTTTGACAGGGACATTTATCTATCATACATTCGAGCTGAACTGTGTAGCCATGGGGTTGTGTTTAAAGCATAGGCCCCGGTATATAATTTTTATTTTATTGTATAAATTTATCCATAAAATATAGAAAAAGTATTAATGCAAACCTGTAGATATTTTAATAATCTATAGTTTTATAATAACATAAATTGCGAGAAAAAAACATTTAAAGGGTTTTTTTTTTTGAAGAAACACTATTTTGAGCTTCAAGTAAAGTGCCGATTGACACCAAAATATAATGGCTACTTTCCATATTAGAATAATGTAGAAATACATCCACATCATCCCCACCCAGTCAAGAAGTTTTCCAGCCTAGATTGTTTCAAAATTTTCTGAATAAGTATGTGAATTAGAGTGCCCAGAACTTCCACACACACACGCACGCACGCACACACACACACACACATATACACACACACACATACACGCGCACATACATACATCATCGTGAAAATTTTAAAATCAAAAAACGTTGTTATTTCTAGGAACCAGGGAAACCACATATATATAGAAACGATGCGAAAGATAGTAGTAGAAAATCTCATAAATAAATAATTCAATATGAATCTTAGTCTATAAATTTTGAATTCTCGAACTATAGATTAGAAATGTGTAGTGTTATGTTTTATACCTATATTCGTTGACTAGAAAACATCTCGTATGGTAATTTTTAGTCTATACTACAAGAACTCGTAGGTCGAATGAAGCAAATGTTTTCTATTAATAAAAGAAACATATTTAATTATAATTTTGCTTCTAATCATTACCACTATATCTTGCAGTTTTATTGAATTACATATTTTAAAATTTGACATTAGTGTTTATAAATTACCATTTTATTTTGCTAAATACGTACTACCATTTGAATATTAAAGAATATGTGTGTTGCTTTTCTTTTATCTTTTATGTGCTATCATATAAAATATTCAATGAATGAGAACCATCCGCATTGTCTTCCACCAAAATAAGTGCCTACAACAATGCAGGCTATATTATAAACTTCAACTTATACAAACTGCAGTTGCAGTCAGTCCGGTATATGTTCATTATATTATCCAGACTAATTTAAAATAAACATTACCCTTCGCAAAAACCGGATCATAGTTGTTCATATATGAAAATTAAAATTCAGGCAACTAAAAAATCTCGCGAAAAACTAAGAGAAATGTATAAGTTTTCATGTTCCAACTAGACAGCCCAGCATTTTACATATTCAGAATGTAAATGTATGTAAAGCGTTCATTATTTTTTGTTGAATTTGCAACCAGCAATGATAATTGTAACTTGTAACAACAGTAACTCGGAATACATTTCAAGGGAAAGCTAGATAGACTGAACTGAATTGAACAACGTGCTACTTCTGCTTTAGGCGGATTTTACTGTTTGGAAGATCTATATGTTACATTTGTTACATTTATGTCATTTGAAAAAATCTGATGTGGCCAGCACATAACCTCTCGCCGTATATTTTACCTGGCTGTATGCATAAAGCAAAGAATATTTTTATAAATACAAATAATATATTCATATAAATCTATGACGTATAAACTTCTTTATTATTCAATAATAGCATGTCTCAACATAAAGATATTTTACCATAAATTATGTTACAATAAATTACAAAGTAGAGTTTACCATATATAAATATTAGGCTGGTAACAGCAATTTTCAATTCGAACAACCTTGTTTACTTTCTCTTCATATTCTTCTAGTAAAAACATTAATTTTGGGCGGTCTAAAATGTATATATCTGGATTGTGCATCTATTCTTATATATCTTCTTTTACATTTTATTTTTCCATACTTGTTATATCTAAATAACCTTAATTCCCTTTAATAAAGTGACGGATAGATTGCACTCCGATTATTCTTATATCGATGTGTAATTTTGTCAATATTTACAACTTACTTGAGAAGAATTTGATAGCTTTTGCGCAATTCAAAGTTACTCTACAGTACTGGTGTACATTGTCCCATAATGTTTGAAACAAATTTAAGTCCTTCAACCTAGACTTGTCATCTCCATAATAGTCACAGATCAAGAATTAAGGGATTCTCCAAATACATTTTTCTTTCATTACTCATTATTTCTGACACTGACATTTATCTGTCAGTTACAAATAATTTAAATTTGCAACTATTTTTCATGGCATCCTTTCGGTTGTAAAATTAATTACAACATTATTTTATATATTATATTCCTATTATCTCTAAATCTATAAAATATGTATAAAAATATTTAAATGTATCAGAAAGAGAATTTATTTTTCTTTAATATTATCAAGAAAAATTTTCAAAAAATAATATTTAGAAGATTTTTTTTCAAGAATCTTCTACTTCCGGTTGTCCAATTGTTACCAAAACCTTTTCAGATCTTCCCATGAATGTCCGATTGGGAAATACGTTGTTAAACAAATTTTAAGTCTTATAGTTTTTGAGTAACCGTCCTTCCAACATCCCACACACACACATCCACACACACACACACACACACACACACACACACACACACACACACACACACACACACAGACATCATCGTAAAAATGTTAAAATCGGATTGTAGGGACCTTAAAACGTGCTTATTCAATAAAATCTGGATATGCGATTTTTAGCATGAATCCAATACCTCTCTTAGCGAGAGGTAAAAATGGAGGTCAATTCGTAAACCAATACTTCCAAATAAATTGTATAAGTATACAGTGCATTGGTCTATTAAAAGTTTTAAAAAATATATTTAAGTTCAGTTAATAGAATAAAAAAATCTGTTGTGGCCAGCACAACACCTCTGGCCACTTCTGTTTTGGTTATATAACTATTGTATTTGACATTTCTTGTATACCTACTCGTTACATCAAAAATTATACTTATAGCTATTCTTAATAATTTGGATTTTTAAATTTTAAATTCATTATATGAAGAAATTTGGCGTACTCTTCTAATTTTTCGAGATGTTTCCAATGCATTGTCAATTGTCGGGATTGACAGTATTTCTGAAGGGTATATATAATATATCTATGACTTTAAATATTTAACTATTAATACAATAAGAAATAATATATGTGTGTACTTCCCAGAAAAAGTCTTTAGTAATGTCTCCGAATTACTGACACTGACATTTATCTGTCAGTTACAAATATTTCAATTTTTCAATTTTTTCCATGGCATGATTTGGGCTGTGAAATTTATTACAGTAGATTATTTTATATATTATATTCTTTTATCTCTAAATCAATAAAAGATATAATAAAATATATAAATGTATCGGATACAGAATTTAATCTTCTTTAATATTTGCTAGAACAAAAAAAAAATTCAAAAAATAATATTTAGAAGTTTTTTTTAAGAATCTGTTACTTCCGGATGTCCAATTATTACCAAAACCTTATCAACTCTTCCCATTAATGTTCGATTGATAAATACGTAGTTAAACAGATATTAAGATATAGTTTTTTAGAAATCGTACTTCCAACATAAACACATACACACACATAACTCACACAGATACACACACACACACACAGATACATACACACACATGCTCACAGACATCATCGTAAAAATATTAAAATCGGATTAGGGACCTTAAAACGTGCTTATTAATTAAAATCTGGATATGCGATTTTCAGAATGAATCCAATTCCTCTTTTAGCGAGAGGTAAAAATTAAAATTATCTCTGTTGGTTTTCGAATTACGCTGCCAAAGTTTTAATTTTTATATGTGCGCCATATTATAAAGTTACACCAATGAAAAGATTTTTTTTTAGCTTTCCAGCGATGTTTCATGTCTATGCTTATTTGTTTCAAACTACAAAAATGCAATAGTTTTTCAATATATAGGTTAAAAACAATGTTTGCTAGAATGAAACAATGAAAAACAAAATTAATAATAGTAATAATAATTTGGTGATTTTCATTGAAAATTTCCTTATTTATGTATGTTAAAATTATTAAACAAATGAAGATAAAAACTTAAAAACAAATAAATGATAACCTGACTGATTATTTTATTTGTTTCATTGCAACAACCATTGTTTTTAACCTATAAATTTAAAAATTGTTGTATTTTTGCAGTTTTAAGCAAATGAACATAGACATGTTATACATCGATGGAAAACTAAAAAAAATCTCTTTTCAATGGTGCAACTTTCTAATATGGCATCCATGTAAATTAAAACTTTGACATCATAACTCAAAAAAAAATGAACGTTGCCATTCGAAAGAACATAAAAAAGTGCCTTAAAGATGTGCAAATTAAAATTTAGTATTATATCATACTTGAAAGTTATTTGCCTCCATGCATTTTTTCGTAAATAACAAAACACCATTAAAATTATCTCTTATAGAGCAACTTTTGTCTAATTTAACCGACTTAGTATCTCACAGTTATCGAAATTCCATGTTGGATAAGTTATCCTGGCCACTTGTATAATGCAAGTTGTATTTATATCGGTTAAAACGCCAAGGAAGTTTATTTGTGGTAAATTAAATCTACAATAGAGCATGTGTACATGACCTTATTATTAATATGTCTGTTGTATGTTGTTTACTATACGATTCAAATTCATATATAACATGTTTACTATAACGAAGTTAAAAACAAATTATTTTATTGTTTAAAATAATGGAAGTAGCTAGTTGACAAAATGTCATTCAATTTAGAACGATACGATAGCATCCATGTGCAACATTTAAAAGTTATATAAGAAAATGATGGTTATTGAATTGTACACAGAAAATAAACTTTTATATGTTCTTCAGTTTATGTTCTACGTTAAATTAAAACAATAAAATTTTACACACTAATTCGCAAGATTGTAAAAGCATTCCAATACAAAATTTAATTTCCCAGCAAACTTTAATCACCAATAAATCGATTCTTAATTTGATTAGCCCTCAAAATTTTTACCACAAAATTTCATTAGTAAAGTTTAGAGTCCTATGGTAGCATTTCGCTGGAGCTGGAGCTGAAGCTGGGACTAAAATCCGATGTGAGAAACTATCTAGACCCTTGTAATCCCAGTGGAGTACTGTTTAATATTCACCAGCTGAATATGGATAGGTTCATCCCGTTGTAACTGCTGGAATACCACACGGAAGTAATACACCTGGAGATACGACCAAGTGAATGATGGAGCGAATAAAATTGCTCCTTACAAAACAACCGCTAACAAAAAGACACAGATGTAGGTTCGAATCCCAGTGGAAGGTTTGAATTTTTCACAATTTTAAGAACATTATTCACCTTTTTTTAAAGAAATGCGAATGGTTTTAAAATTAAGAAAGAGAAAATTGTGAAGAAAAATGTGGAAAATAAATTATCTGTAATTTTTACCTTCCGTCACTTATAAGCACATTTTAGAGCCCTTCGAATGCGAATTTATTATTTTTACGATGATGTCTGTATAAGGGTGTTTGTGCAAGTGTGTGTGGCTGTGTGTGTATGTGTGTGTGTGTGTGTGTGTGTGTGTGTGTGTGTGTGTGTGTGTGTGTGTGTGTGTGTGTGTGTGTGTGTGTGTGTGTGTGTGTGTGTGTGTGTGTGTGTGTGTGTGTGTGAGAGGGAGAGAGACAAAAATTTCTGCTTCGATAAGTCCAATACTATATACCATTCCAAAATTTATAATTCTTTCATATTCCTCTTTGATACGTCAATATGAAGACTTGATTAGATTTTAGTTACGATTTACCGGAAGTACCCTAGTTTGAAGATTTTTAACAGTTTTTCTTGAATGAACACTGTTAAATATCATTTTTGGATCTTTTATATTATTATAAACATTATTAATTATTTAACTATCAAGTGTGTTAATGAGGGCGATTAATGATCGAGACATTTTGTTGAGATCATTAATCGCCAATTAACACACGTGTTAGTTACAATATTTTTTCGTTGACCGTATCTTACTTAAATGGAAAATCTAATTTTATTCCATGACAAATTTTTTTAGGTTAGTAATGGTTGACCGAATGTCAAATTTTACGTCAGAAAATCAATAAGTTTTGTCATCAATTGTTTTCAGTGGGTGCGTTCAGTTTACTTAATCCTAGACGACACAACCGGTTTTTTATGTTATTTGAGAAATTTTATTCTTTCAAATTCATTTTAAAGGTATGCTACGTGAATATATACCTAGCTAGTAAGTGTCAAAAGCATGATTTTTAATTCTGTCTACCTTTTTGCTACAACTTTTATTATTATTAAAAGTTATTTAAGTATTAAGGGCAGTAAGTGCACCTTACCGGTTGAGGATACATCCGATACCGGTAAGAAGCACTTAATGCCCGCAATGCTTATCATATTTTTTGTACGATCGTCCCAATAATAACAAATTAAAGTTTAGAATTATTTAAAAATTATTTTGACATTTAAAAAAAATAGTTGTCATTTTTAAGTAAGCTATGATCGTTGTTTTGTTATCATTAAAGCTTTAAAAATTGTACATTTATTTTTTATTTATGTAATTTTCACCGCCTCCAGATCGGTAGGTAGTCACATCACTTACCGGTCAGTCACATCACTTACTGATCAGTACCACATCACTTACTGATCAGTGATTTGTAAACAAAACTTACTGCCTTGGAAACCATATCGGTAAAGTTTAAAAAAAACTTGATCGTGCAAAAAAGAATATATTATTCTCTATTCGATTTAATTATATTTTTTCTTCATATTCAATGAATTTAGAGAGATAAAGAATTATAAAGAAATATCTTGCAACCTATGCTGCTAAAAGCTGCACCATGGAAACATAATATTCAAATATTATTAATTGACAGATGCCAGTGTCAAATAAAATTTACATAATATCCCTGTGAAATGATTTTACTGGAAATAAAAAATGTAAAATAATGTGGCAAAAACAAATCACATATGCTAATACAACAGATTATAGCCACAAGGCAATGGGCTACTTGCATACAAGAGGATTTTGAAAACTATTATATTTTTCAAGTTTAGTTTACTCAACTACATTATATACATTATAAATTTTTCAAATACATTGTGTTATTATTTAATAAATTTAACATAAATGTATCCCTCCTATCTTGATGACGACACAATTGGGATAGGTGAAGGGAAGATCGAGGATCAGACAACGTTCTACTATCTTCGTCTCTGTCTTCCCAAACTACAGAACTAGGACGTATGTCATCCGTGATTGTGACGTCATGAAAAGAAAATATTTATTTGTAGCCGTAAGTGACAAAATTTTGAGAAAGGTAAAATTAGGGGGTCTTTTATTTTATATACATATTCCAAAAAAAAATTTTCTTAGTATCATGCAAGTAGCCCATTCAGCAGATTATGTTTTAAATATAATGCTTATATATGTATTTATTTTCTACTTCTTATTTTAAAAAACATATTGTTCTTTTTAGGAGTAGTTCGGTTCAGTACAGTACGAGGTAAGATCAGTTCATTTCTCCCATAAAATATTTTGCAAAAAAAAATGTTGTGTGGAAATTGTACCAAATATGTATGTAGAATTGACCAAGCGTAATGTGCTGGCCACATTAGATTTTTTACAATACGTAACGTAAATCGTAAAAAAATGATATATTTCAAATACAGTTTACTCAGCAGCCCACAATTTCAATAAAAAAATATGAATCAAATGAAACAAATATTAACATACATTATGTATATGTACATATGTACATCCCGAGTGTTCCAATCAATCCTTGACATAGGCGTTTAACATGGGAAAACAGTTTTTTGTAAATAATTTTTCATAACCAACAATAATTACCTCTCGCTAAGAGAGGTATTGGATTCATGCTAAAAATCGCATATCCAGATTTTATTGAATAAGCACGTTTTAAGGTCCCTACAATCCGATTTTAACATTTTTACGATGATGTCTGTGTGTGTGTGTGTGTGTGTGTGTGTGTGTGTGGATGTGTGTGTGTGTGTGTGGGATGTTGGAAGGACGGTTACTCAAAAACTATAAGACTTAAAATTTGTTTAACAACGTATTTCCCAATCGGACATTCATGGGAAGATCTGAAAAGATTTTGGTAATAATTGGACAACCGGAAGTAGAAGATTCTTGAAAAAAAATCTTCTAAATATTATTTTTTGAAAATTTTTCGTGGTAATATTAAAGAAAATTAAATTCTCTATCTGATACATTTAAATATTTTATTATATATTCCATAGATTTAGAGATAAAAGAAGTATAATATATAAAATAATCTGTTGTAATAAATTTGACAGCCGAAAAAATGCCATGAAAAATAGTTGATAATTTAAATTGTTTGTAACTGACAGATAAATGTCAGTGTCAGAAATCCGGAGACATTACTGAACACTTTTTCTGGTAAGTACATACATTATATTATTTCTAAATGCATTAATAGTTAAATATTTATAGGTATATTACACATACCCTTCATATAATACTGTTATTTCTGACAATGAATTGGAATCATCTCGAGAAAGAAGGGTAGGACAAAAATTCTTCATAGAATGACTTTAAATTTAAAAAATCTAAATATATGGAATAGATATAAGTAGAATTTTTGGTGTAGAGTGTAAGTATACAAGATATGTTAAATACATTAGGGCGCGAGCAGTCATGTGACTTTGTTGGCCTTGACAAGCAGATATGGGAGCCCATGTCAGAATGATAGCTAGTAATTATATATATAGATGTCATATATCATAATTTCTCATTCTAAATTTAATGATTTTCCAATTCCATGTGGTTTATTTTCCTCGACAAGTAAATTCCACACTCCTGATGACAAATTAACTACGTGAATTTAGAAAATCTTGAAATTTTTAATGAAAAGTTCTGACATTTATGTACATAATTAATAATTATCATTCTGAAACGGGCCCCCACGTCTGCTTGTCAAGGCCAACAATGAAACATGACTGTTCGCGCCCTATACTTATGTAATCAAAAAAACAGATTTTTTTGTATTTGTAATTACGAGAAAATTTAGATCAATATAATAAAGTTTGTTTATAGATACATATCTATATAAATACGAGAGTTACATAAAAGATTTTGAACTCAAAAAAAAATTATAACGAAACAACATTTCGAGGTAACCATAATCAATGTTTTGATTCATTCAATCACTGATTTTAAATCATAAAAATGACGTTTAAATTTTTGTAAACTTGAATGCTTCAATTATATATTTTCCATCTCCGAAAAAACGGTGAAATCAAACTTATTGAACGTCGAGCCCAGATTCCCAGATACTTAAGTTACTATTCACAAAATGACAAGCGTGAATGTGGATAGTCAAGGAAAGACCGAAAGACAGACGTTTCTCACGAACTTTATCGACGCAATCACGGAGGTTATATTTGGAAAATGTAGGGAAGTTGGAAATGTTTGACTGAGTTGTGATATTACAACATTACTTTCTGAGTATTTCCCAATAAAATGACAAATCAAATAAATATTACCTTTTCTTGATTTTGAATTAGTCAACTTTATAAAGATTGTGCACGTTAAATTTGGGACGCCAAAAAACTCAAATTAAAAACTTCAGTGCTTCTATTATACCAAATGTATTTATTAATTTGGATTAAGAGCAGGTTAACATCTAATAACAACCTTTGAATATATAATACATATAAGAATGGCAACGTAATGTATTTATATTAAATATTTCGAGAGAAGGTGCCATCTATCCCTCCCTATACGAATTATTTCTGAGTTAGTTCAAAAAATACATAATAGGTGGATGTTGCACAGTATTGCCACGTAGCTAGAACAGCAAGTTAAGATTTTATAAAGGTTTTTAAGTTTGTTACTGTAAAACAAGTATACATGTACATTGAAGATTCAAAATATATTATCTGGTTATTATGAAACAATATTTTTGAATTATTGATTATTGAATACCTCTAACAAATACTATCTGGCAATGCTGTCAGCACGATTTACCGTAGTTCATAGTTTTGTGGTAGGAGTCACTAGCTATCTATAATAATTTTGTAAATAAAAAGAGACAGATATAGTATCTTGCTAGGCCATATGCGTTGCCATTCTTATATGTATTATATATTCAAAGTAACTACTATCAAACTTAATTGTTATTTTCATAAAACAATCGAACCCTACATTTCACTTTAGACATAAAATTATGTACAGTAACTTCTAAAACTTGTTTGGTCGCAGAATTCCATCTTTTCTTGTTGGCTAGAAGATCTGTCTACATTTTTACCTTCCGTCACTTCTAGGTAAAGAAGGTATTGTCTTTGGTCAAAAAATTCGGTGATGAGTTTTCAATGAATAAGCACGATTAAAGGTCCCTACAATACGATTTTACTATTTTTACGATGATGTCTGTATGTGTGTGTGTGTGCGTGTGTGTGTGTGTGTGTGTGTGTGTGTGTGTGTGTGTGTGTTTGTGTGTGTGTGACTATAATTTCGACCGCGATATATCTCCAATACTAGAATTCCAAAAATTATAATTTTTATGTATTCCTCTTTCTTACCAGACTTGATTAGATTTTTGTCATAATTGTTCAACCGGAAGTATATTTCTTTGAAAATTTTTACAGTTTTACTTGAAAAAACACTGTTAAACATTATTTTTTGTACATTTAATGTTATAAATATTAAAGATAATTCTTATCTACATATATGTGTATATGTATGCGTTTCCTAATTATTTAATTATTCTCCCTTTATAGTATAAAAAATTTGATGTGGCCAGCGCAATACCTTCCGTCAATCCTGTGTATTATGTACAAATTCCATACATAAATTATCTTGCAAAAGATTTTAAATTTCCAGTAAAATTATTTCATAAACAAACTATGCAAATGGCACTTAACAATGACATCTTCTTCATCTTCTTTAGCTTTTCACATTCGTTAGAAAACGCTATTTTTATTTTTTTCTTCCATTTATTTCTGTTTTGTGGGTTGTTCTCATTCGGTTGCTTTTCTCTCAAGTCTTCCGCAATACAGTCCTTCCATCTTATCTTTGGCTTACTTCCGTTTCTTTCACCTTCTATTATTAAGCTATTCATTCTTCTTCAAAAATATATTCTATATCTCTCCTCATGACATGTTTAAACCAATGTAATCGTTTCTCATGTATTCTTCTAGAAACTTTTAATATTATTTAATGTTATTTCCCTTATTCTTTCATTCCTTACCGTATCTTTTCGTGTCTTCACCAATATCCATCTCAACATTCTCATCTCTCTTTTCATTAACACTGACATCTGCCAGTTAGAATTTTTTAAATATAGTAGTTCTTTCTATGGTTATAGTATAGCTGGCTAATTTATAAAATTTAATTTCCTTATAATTCTTTAACTCTATATCCATTGCATATGAAATGTAAAATGCAATCAATTCGTATAGATAATAGAATATGCTTTAATATTTGTAATAACATTAAATGTGTAAATAATATTTAACAGTGTTTTTTCAAGAAAAACTTAAAATCTTCAAATGAAGGTACTTCCGGTTGACCATTTGTAACCAAAATCTAATCAAGTGTGCATAAGGATGTAAGGAAGAGGAATACGTAAGAATTGTAATTTTTGGAATTCTAGTATTGGATATCGCGGCCTAAACCGCGGTCACACACACGCACAAACACATACAGACATCATCGTAAAAATAGCAAAATCATATTGTAGAGACCCTATAACGTGCTTATTCATTGAAAACTCACCACCGAATTTTTTGCCAAAGACAATACCTTCCTTAGGTAGAGGTTACGGAAGATAAAAACTATTATTACATATTGATTTCGTAGATTTTTTTGTAAATAGTTTTATTGCAAACATCCTCCTCAGCAATGTCCCCATTTGGTCATGGTTGTTTTCTGTCGTTACACCTGGAGCTATTGCTTTGTGCTTCTGTGCGAATGATGCACATGTAGTCGGAAGATGTCTACGCTTGCTGTAGCGTTTAATTGCTTCCAGATTGTTTTGTTTTATTGTAATGTTATTCTATGCTAATTTCTAAGAGATATATCTCTTGCCGAAGGGAATACCGAGACCGAGACTGCTATTCAAGAATTTCTGTTATGCTGACGATTTTTAAATGTTTTCTTCACAATGCCACATGGTCAACTCAAGGAATGATAATGCTTCACTCTGGTGATAACAATAAACTACACAGAACACTAATTACTTTCATTGTTGATTTCAACAATCTATATTGATTACAACAGTGACATATCGTTGATTATTACAATGGAGCTTGTTTGATTACTTTAATACCTTGCACAATTGACAATTTGCATTGTATTTGATGCAGACAATAAATAATATTGCCTTGTTTAGTTTTAGATACAGAACGCCATTTCTGTATATGATGTAAATCTGTGATGAACAGTGTCGGATTAAACCATGTGGAGGCCCTTAGGCAATCTCGCCCCCCATCCCCCCCTTTGATGGTTTTTTTAAATAAATTTATTTTGAAATAAGTATTTTTTTAAATGTTTTTCGTTGTTTTTCTGCCTCTACTAAAGTATACGTGTTAGTAATCTACCTATAATACTTTTTAAAAATGGTTTTAAGTTGAAAAACTTTAAACTCTATTACTACGAATTTTTCGAATCAACATAAAATGGCAAACACTGGTATTTGGTATTATAAAAATCGAGTTGTAACAGTAGGGTCTTGTAATATTGATTGAATTTTTTTATTATTGTAATCAAGATTCCATTATTGTAAATAAGCATTTCTTTGTTGTAATCAAAATTTCTTTATTTAAGGATTTCTTTGTTTGTAATAAAAAAAAATATCTCAAAATCAAATCAATATTATTTTATTCTAATGTAGCGGGACGCGGGGCCCCTAAAAGGCGCGGGGCCCGTAGGCAATTGCCTAGTCTGCCTATTGGGTAATCCGGCACTGGTGATGAAGATACAGTACACTTTTAAAAATTAGTCACTATTAATTTGTAGCAGTAATAAATTTTATAATGCAAATATTTGTAAATTAAAAAAGTTACTACATGAACATTTCTTTTCTGTATGCATATTACATACATTAATTTTATAGATGTATTTTAATAGCATTTTAACATTTTATTACTTGGAATTAACAAGTAATTCTATTCTATATTTACATACGTCGTTTGAGTTTAGAATAGATAAATAAAAAAAATTGATGTGACCAGCACATGACCTCATTTTTCATGTTGCATAGGACGCGAGCAGTCATGTGACTTTGTTGGCCTTGGCAAACATGGAAGCCCGTGTCAGAATGACAACTAGTAATAATGTACATAGATGTCAAGTATCATAATTTTTCATTCAAAACATCATGATTTTCCAAATCCATGTGGATTATTTTCCTCGACAAGTATGTTCCATATTATTGATGACAAATAAACAACATGCTATTAGAATATTTTGAAATTTTGAATGAAAAATTATGACATATCACAAATGTGACATATATGTAAATAACTACTAGCCGTTATTCTGAAACGGATTCTCATATCTGCTTGCCAAGGCCAATTAAGTCACATGACTGCTCGCGCCCTATAAGTAACGAATTTAACATTTCTTGTACACACAAATAATTGAATTGAATTTTGTCCTACTATTCTAATATATTCAATATTCTTCAAATTCATTAACAGTATTAGCGGTATTTCTTAAGGATATATGTAATATTAACATACCTATAATTGAAATACATATTTAATTAAAAATAGAATAATATATATATTAAATGTACTCGTACCTCCCAGAAAAATCTGATGTTTGGCACTGACATTTTGCATTTATCTGATAATTACAAACATGTAAATATCTCAACTGTTTTCTGGGCAACGAGATTTATTACAACAGATTATTATATATTATTATGTTCTATATCTCCAAACCTGTACGAGATATAATAAAAAAAAAATATGTCAGATTGAGAATTTAATGTTCTTTAATATTACCAAGAAAAAAATATTTAGAAGTTTTTTTTTCAATAATCTTCTACTTCCAATTGTTTTTGAGTAATCGTCCTTCCAACGTCCTACACACATACACGCATACATCCACACAGACCTTAAAACGTGCTTATTCAGTAAAATCTGGATATGCGATTTTTAGCATGACTCCAATACCTCTCTTAGCGAGAGTTAAAAATCTTCTTAAGATAATAAGTAAATAAACTAATTATCCGTATAGTGTGTGTGTAAAATACCAATTATTGAAACATTGTTTATACAAATACATTTATTTTCCTATGCATTAGTAGACAGACATGTTCCATGTTTTACAGATTTGATTTGTCATGTTTATATTCATCTGTTTTGCAAAGCGGAAACAGAAAAAAGTTGCAGTAGAAGTTCCAATTCCAGGAATTTAAAATTCAATAACATAGAAGGACAGATATAAAAATACAGTAAAACATTTTAGTGCCTGGTTGTAGCATCTGTTATTCCCAATTCGGCGGCCGAAGTTTACTGACCTAATTCCTCGAAGTTGAATGATTCACGGTAGTGAAACATGCGTCCAATTCAATACTAGACTCGTCATTTAATGTCACTTGTTTGCAATTTGATGCTGAAAACTACCCACATCAGACTCGTTTGCCAAAGTTTACCTAATGGAAAAGCGATGTACAAGAATTCCCTACGGAGTTGGCTTCGAACAGCCCGTATGCGAACATAACTTCACCACTAGTGCACACTGTTACAAAATATTTTTCTTACCATCACTAACAATTTACATAATGCAATATTTAGTTTATAACTATGACGCTGACATTCTTAAAATGTCAATAAAATGAAAATGCTTCAAGTTATTTTCTTATTTACGGGGTACCACTTTAAACTGAGTTATTAAACTTTGGAATCACCTGTACCATAAAATAGTGAACTGCAAAAACGAATATACGGTACGTAAACAAGACCTATAACATAAACATAACACGTTACGGGGAAATTACGATCGAAAATGTGACTTTAATAAGCAAAACACCGTTGACATTTTGCATCCTCATCGAGAAGTGCAGTTTTATTTAAAACTTCACATTTTCTAATGCTAATCATTCCACTAGAGCAGAGTTTCTCAATCATTTTGCTCTTTCCAAGCATTTTGAGAAAAAAGATTTAGCTTTACAGTACCAGCCAAAAATAGGTAAACCTAACAATTAAAGGAAAAACAATAAAAAAAATCTGTTGTGGCCAGCACAATACCTCTCGCCACTTCCTTTTTTGGTTACATAAGTATAGGGCGCGAACAGTCATGTTACATTGTTGGCCTTGACAAGCAAATGTGGGGGCCTGTTTCAAGATGATAATTAGTAATTATGTACATGGATGTCAATTGTCAATTTTTCATTCAGAATTTCAAGATTTTCTAAATACACGTAGTTAATTTGTCACCAGGACTGTGGAATTTACTTGTCGAGGAAAATAAACCACATGGAATTGTAAAATCACTAAATTTAGAATGAGAAATTTTGATACTTAACATCTATATACATAATTACTAGCTATCATTCTGACATGGGCCCCCATATCTGCTTGTCAGGGCCGATAAAATGCTGCTCGCGCCCTATTGTATTTAACATTTCTTGTATACCTACACTCTATACCAAAAATTCTACTTACATATATCTATTCCTTATATTTAGATTGTTTAATTTTAAATTCATTTTATGAAGAAATTGTGTCCTCTTCTAATTTTTCGAAATGTTTCCAATTCATTGTCAGGATTGACAGTATTTTTGAAGGATATATGTAATATACCTATAATTTTAAATATTTAACTATTAATACATTAAGAAATAATATAATGTATGTATGTACTTCCCTGAAAAGTCTTCAGTAATGTCTCCGGATTTCTGACACTGACATTTACCTGTCAGTTATAAATTTAAATAAATTTTCAACTATTTTCCATGGCCAATCTTTCGGCTGTAAAATTTATTATAACAGACTATTTTATATATTATATTTCTTTTATCTCTAAATCTATAGAATATATTATAAAATATTTAAATGTATCAGATAGAGAATTTAATTTTCTTTAATATTACCAAGAAAAAATTTCAAAAAATATTATTTAGAAGATTTTTTTTCAAGAATCTTCTACTTCCGGTTGTCCAATTGTTACCAAAACCTTTTCAGATCTTCCCATGAATGTCCGATTGGGAAATACGTAGTTAAACAAATTTAAAGTCTTATAGTTTTTGAGCAATCGTCCTTCCAACATCCTACATACATACACACACACACACATACATCCACACACACACACACAGACATCATCGTAAAAATGTTAAAATCGGATTGTAGGGACCTTAAAACGTGCTTATTCAATAAAATCTGGATATGCGATTTTTAGCATGAATCCAATACCTCTCTTAGCGAGAGGTAAAAAATATATATAAATTTGAAATGAATACTTATGTTTCTTCTTTTTCTTCTACTTCTTCTTTAGCTTTTCTCTATTCTATTAGGGGTTGCTGTTCCTTCTCGTCCAATCATTCCTGTCCAACGTATCTTCTTCACACAGTCAGAGGCATAAACTGTTAATTTTGGCTATGGGTGAACTATTTTTATCTTAAATAAGGACAGGTATATATTTTTATAAATGCAAATTACTTAGTAAAAATGACATTAATAAACATTATTATAAATAACATATCAATTATTCCAAAAAATCTCGCCACTTCCGTTTTTGGTTACATAAGAATAGGGCGCGAGCAGTCATGTGACATTGTTGGCCTTGCCAAGCAGATATGGGGGCCCGTGTCAGAATGACAATTAGTAATTATGTACATAGATGTCAAATGTCAGAATTTTTCATTAAAAATTTCAAAATTTTCTAATTAATTTGTCAACAGAAGTGTGGAATTTACTTATCGAGGAAAATAAACCACATGGAATTGGAAAATCACTAAATTTAGAATGAAAAATTATGGTATTTCATATCTATGTACATAATTACTAGCTATCATTCTGACACGGGCCCGCATATCTGTTTGTCAAGGCCAACAAAGTCGTATGACTGCTCGCGCCCTATTGTATTTAACATTTCTTGTATACTTTACACTCTATACCAAAAATTCTACTTATATCTATTCTTTATATTTAGATTTTTAATTTTAAATTCATTCTATGAAGAAATTTTGTCCTACTTTTCTAATTTTTCGAAATATTTCCAATTCATTGTCGAGATTGACAGTATTTTTGAAGGGTATGAGTAATATACCTATAATTTTAAATATTTAACTATTAATACAATAAGAAATAATATAATGTATGTACTTCCCAGAAAAAAATTTTAGTAGGTAATGTCTCTGGATTTTTGGCACTGATATTTATCTATCAGTTACAAACATTTTAATTTTTTTTAGCAAGAACAAAAAATTTCAAAAAATAATATTTAGAAGATTTTTTTTTAAGAATCTGCTAGTTTCGGTTGTCCAATTATGTACCAGCTCTTCGCATTAATGTCCGATTGAGAAATACGTACATTACAGATATTAAGTATTATAGTTTTTGAGAAATCGTCCTTCCAACCGACTCACATACACATACACACACACATATACACACACACACACACACACACACACACACACACACACACACACACACACACACAGAGAGAGAGAGAGAGACATCATCGTAAAAATATTAAATTCGGATTGTAGGGACCTCAAAACGCTCTTAATCATTAAAGCTAGATATGCGATTTTTAGCATGAATCCAATACCTCTCTTAGCGAGAGGTAAAAAGTATCTAATAATAATTTGCTTACCAATTTTACATTGAAATACCGGAATTTATCATCTTCCTAATAAATTTGTTTACCAATAATTGTGCGGAACATGTGTTCGGAGATTGAAATATCGGGCGGAAGTAGATCAAAAATATTAAATTAGAGGATTCCATTATGCATTGATTCTTAGGTCTCGTATAACACGGTTTCGCACTTCACGTAATTCTCTGGCAACCTAACTACAGTGTGAGGGATTACTGTATTTCTACTCGTATATGCAACGTAACGCATTTAAAATTAGTTTTGCAGAGCACGAGTTGGGAAACTATGCTCTAAACTCTAAACCTGCCTGAAAGTAATAAACATTTTTGATGTTGCCCATTTTTTATACCAGCGTGTTTCCACCACGCAGTCTGCTGAGTATTTTACATACAAACTAGTTTTAGATTTCGATCAGTAATACATTGGCAATATATCAGTGGACATGGCGCACAGTTATTTACTATGGCAAAAAGTGATTCAGTTAACCGATAAGGAAATGGAAAAATTGAATTGGAGAAACTATTTTAATATTTAATATCTGTGTAAGATGTATGAAGTTGTAATGAAGTTTAAAACTGTTCCGGCAATTCTTCATGCCACTGAACAAAGTAACACAAATGTGTGAATATTACAGTGAGTTACAGTTAATAAAGTACATTTACAACTCGGTAATTTCACGTTTAACTAGCTATTTCAAAGTTCTGGTTTCAATTTGACGCGTTTGTAACAAGACAGATGCTTATAATAGACATACACAAGTTTTACTATATAATTTAGTTACTCATTTAAAGACAATAAAGACGAATTGAGGATGTCGAGTTAACAACCAGGCAGCTTCATTCTTTAAATTGCGGAAAATCAAAAAAGAAATTTAGAGATATATTATTTTTTAACGCAAAATTTTAAATAAATAATGAAATAGGCAAAATTATATAATGTAACATGTTTTATTTATTAGCTTACATTGTACATACAGTCACTCTATTACAGTAGTGACCAGAGAAATGACACTCATAAAAATTTAAAAAATCTATTGTGGCCAGCACAATACCTTCCGTCAATCCTGTGTATTATGCATAAATTCCATACATAAATTTTCTTGCTAAAGATTCTAAATTTCCAGTAAAATTATTTCATAAACAAACTATGCAAATTGCACTTGACACTGACATCTTCTTCTTCTTTAGCTTTTCTCATTCGTTAGGGGTCGCTATTTTTCTTCCACTCATTTCTGTTTTGCGTGTCGTTCTCATTCAGTTCCTTTTCCCTCAAGTCTTCCACAATACAGTCCTTCCATCTTATCTTTGGTCTTCCTCTGTTTCTTCAACCTTCTATTACTAAGCTATGCATTATTCTTCCAATATATTCCTCATCTCTCCTCATGACATGTTCAAACCAATATAATGTCTCTCTTAAGTTTCTAGAAACTTGTAACGCAAGAATTATTTCCTTACCGTATCTTTCCGTGTCTTCTCCAACATCTATTTCAATATCCTCATCTCTACCTATTTTTCCCCTTTCATATAAAAAAAAATCTGTTGTGGCCAGCACAATACCTTCCGTCAATCCTGTATTTAATGTTTCCATACATAATTTTTCTTGCAAAAGATTCTAAATTTCCAGTAAAATTATTTCATAAACAAACTATTCAAATTGTTGACACTGACATCTTCTTCTTCTTTAGCTTTTCCCATTCGTTAGGGGTCGCTATTTTTGCGTGTCGTTCTCTTTCAGTTAATTTTCTCTCAAGTCTTCCGCAATACAGTCCATCCATCTTACCTTTTGTCTTACTCTGTTTCTTCAACCTCCTATTACTAAACTATTTATTCTTGTTCCAATATAATTCTTCATTTCTCCTCATGACATGTTCAAACCAATGTAATCGTCTTTCTTGTATCTGTCTAGAAACTTGTAACACTAGAGTTATTTTCTTACCGTATCTTTCCGTGTCTTCCCCAACATCAACTTTAACATCTTCATCTCTGCCACATTAATTTACTTTTCATTGATACTATATCTGTCAATTTGAATTATCTGAATATATTAGCAGTTTCCATGGTTAGCATAGCTGGCTGATGTATTGAATATCTTTATAATTCTTTAACTCTATAACTATTGAATATGAAGTATAAAATGCAATCAAATCGTATAGGGAATGATATATTCTTTAAGTTATAAAAACGTTAAATGTCAATAAATCATATTTCACTGTTTAACCTTACCTAAAGGTGACGGAAGGTAAAAAGTTTTTGAATTTCTATAAGTGTGATATTTCTCTGGCCACCACTGTTTATGTAGCTTGAGCTTAAGATGTTCTTGTTGCCTTTTGGCTGTTGATGTTGAGTAAAGGTAAAGCAAATTACTCATCTCAAAGGAATGGACGGATAGTCCAGTCCAAAGCGAGCATCAAACGTCAGCTTGAGCATCACGCGTGAATGCTAACACTAGCCAACAACGTTTACATTATGTTAGCACACTGCACCAATCAATTACCATCGCCGCACCTCCATAAATAACAATTAAGAGTAACTTAAATATACGGGCCCAAGTTTTAATTGAAAACCAACATAAACTTTAACAATTACAGCAACTTAACAGCTAACTTGGCGCACACAACACACCTGAAACATCGAATATTATAATTAATATCATCTTTAGAGCGGAGAATACTGTTTAATGTGTGGCCAGGAGGAAGCAAGCCGCTCAAAGGAGTGTTGTACTGGTGCAGTACGTGTTTGATTGGGAATATTCCACATGGGGGACTATCTCATTAAAGAGGAATCTAGTGACATGATTCTCTTAATTACCTTAATTTATTTTATGAGATCGCTTAGCTGATAGTTAACTAACAACTTGAACGTTTGTGAATAAGTCAGCGACTATAAACTTGTTTATGTGATGCGCTTTAGGCGAGCACACAGGTGAGGTTGCGCGTTGAGCGCAAGTCCATGCTTTGTTCCTTGCTACTGGAGAGGAGTACTGGACTTTGTGTGATCCGAGATGAAACTCCAGCTATCCTCTTGTCTGCCGGCCGCGGTCGCTGCTTTACTGCTATTACTGCACCGCAGCACTCCACAAGAACACGATAGTTCTCTCTTCGAATTATCTACAAGATAAATAGAGTTTTAACTTTTATCTTGTAACCTTTAAGGTACAAAAGGAGACTCAACGTGCCAACAAAAATACGTGATACCGGAATAAATGGCCCTATATATACAGACAGGGACACAGCCAGGATATTTTTGTAGGGTGGGCCAGCGGTGGGCCAAAATTTTAATAGGTGGGCCATTAAGAAAAGTTTTGTACTTAGGGTGCCCAGATTTATAAATTGCAAAACCGGGAAATTTTTTAAAGGATTGTAAAATCAGTTGCGGCTTGTGTATCAAAACTTTGGTGAGGCGAGGTATCTAGAAAAATAAGCGCCACAGGCGAATTTTTTTTTTCATTCAGGGTCAAATGCCTTATAATTAAAAGTTACAATTTTTCAAGGGATGTGAAGCTGCATGTTTTCCCATTTATTTTTTATATTCGTCTTCTTTATAAACACACTTTCTTTTTGGCATTTTGAAATTCGATAAATAAATGAACCCGTTTCTGTAAACATGTGTTTAAAAAATAAAAATAATACTTATACATATAATTTAATATGTACTTACTCATAAATTAAAGTAAAAACATCCTTTTTCTATTTCGGTGTTCTTATGTTTCTATAAACGCACTGTTTTGTACTGCAAACACGACGTTTAGAAGATCTATAAGCGTACTATTTTTGGCGCCTTTCATGTTCTCGAGTTGGTAGTCATGCTTTCATAACTGACAGATGACAGGTAACCTCAAAATGGTAAGTTGTTGATAATATTTCAACATATTACTTTTAATTATGGATTTTTATACTTTCTTTAGGTGATAGGACTAGAAAAAAATATAATATTAATTTCACAACCAGGATCAGACCTTGAATCATAAATACAATACACCTTGCAATACACTAATTAATCAATAGTTGACAAAATATGAAATTTCAATTGTTAGCGAGAAGCGTTACCAACATAAACATAACTAACAAAAAAATACCTAGTCATAATTTGACGTCGCAATTTAAATAAATTTAATCGTAAAAATACCTCAATAGAAAAAATAGTATAAAAAACACGTATCATAAGGCCTGTTGACGCACTCGTCCTTTGTAAAACTCGCCTAGCGGCTCGTTTTCCAAACTTGGACTCGTACGTTAACAGATTGCCTTATGATACTTGTGTTTTAATGTACTATTATTATACGGATCTATGACAATTTTGCTAGGCAACCCCTACATAAACATTTCCAACCCGCGGGGTAGAAGTATTGTCATTGCAGTCAGGAATGACGTATTTCCCAACTCTAAAAGGTTAGGAATCGACATAATGATTGTGAATAAAATAATATTACTGTTTCTGTACCATAAATGCCATTATTGTTTTGGAATGAGAAATGCAGTTCAAATAATGTGCGTGAACTGTTTTCTCTCATTTGACGTCCCTGTATACAGAGTGTATCAGGGTTTGTGTAAAAAAAATAATTATAAGCGTATTCATTTTGAGCAAAGAAATGTTATATGAAGGTATGTATGGAAACTTTATGCCATAGGCGCTGACTTTTTAACTACATAGAGGAGGCCAAAAACTTTTTCAAAAAAAAAAATTATTATTGTTTTCATAATTTTTACCTTCCATCACCTATAAGGTAAGGAAGGTATTATTTTTGGTCAAAAAATTCGATGGTGAGCTTTAGTGAATAAGCACGTTTTAGAGTCCCTAGAATACGAATTTATTATTTTTATGATGATATCTGTATGTGTGTGTATGTGACGCTCGTTCCGGATCGCAGAACTCCAATACTACAATTCCAAAAATTATAATTCTTTCATATTCCTGTTTCGTACGTCCATATGAAGACCCTAATTTGAAGATTGTAATAGTTTTTCTTGAAAAAAAAATATCATTTATTGACATTTAATATTATTATATTTTAAAGGGTATGCTATTCTCTATACGATGTGATTGCATTTTATACTTCACATTCAATAGATATAGAGTTTAAGAATTATAAAGATATTAAATTTCATAAATCAGCCAGCTATACTAACCATGAAAACTACTAATATATTTAGATAATTCAGATTGACAGATGTCAGTAGCAATGAAAAGAAAATGAATGTGGAGAGATGAGGATGTTGAGATAGATGTTGGGGAAGATATGGAAAGATACGGTAAGGAATGAAAAAATAAGGGAAATAACTCTAGTGTTAGAAGTTTCTATAGAAAGATAGAAGAGAGACGATTACATTGGGTTCAACATGTCATGAGGCGAGATGAAGAATATATTGAAAGAAGAATGAATAGTTTAGTAATAGAAGGTAGAATAAACAGAGGAAGACCAAAGATAAGATGGAAGGACTGTATTGCGGAGAACTTGAGAGAAAGGAACTGAATGAGGACAACACGCAAAACAGAAATAAGTGAAAGAAGAAAATAAGAAACACCGACTCCTAACGAATGGGAAATTCTAAAGAAGAAGAAGATGTGAATATCAAGTGCAATTTGCATACGGAAGGTATTGTGTTGGCCACATCAGATTTTTCTTCTAAAAATTAAAATATCTCAAACTACTACATTTATCAAATTTTAGCAAGAGTATATTTTTGCATAGTATGAAATATTTTATATAATAAAAATGAAAAATGATAATAGGTAATAAAATAAGGATAAAAACTTTCATGACTTCCCCATACGAGACGCCTCTGGTTGAGATACAGAAACGAAAGACAGTGTAAATATTCAACTAAATAAGTAGTATTCTCATACCAAATTTCAAAATTGTAGTGCAACTAGTACGAGAGTTATTAATAAAAAAGTGCTTGATGAGGTGCACTTTTAAAGGGCTTTGTAACTCTGTAACGAAAAGTTTCTGGATATACATTCATATAACATTTTTTGCTCAAAATGATCTCCGAAATAAGCTATATATATTTTTATACTAGTCCTGATACACCCTGTATTTATATGGACGCGCTTTAGATTGTACAAATGCTTCGTCACTTTCCTTACAATAGTGAGTGGATGAATTTTATTGATGTCGAGTTCAAACGCTTTTAAAAGATTTAAATTTATGCTGAAGGTATGTAAATACCGCGGTTTGAATGATCGACTCCTCTTTAAAGAATTAAAATCGGAAAAGAAAACCAAAAGAGTGAAAAATGTGGCCTCCCCACAGAACTTTGTTTGCATTGTATAGAAGTTTTCATTTCCTTTTTGGAACTTGTATTTGAAATTGAAAATAAATATTTACTCTCAGAAAATATCTAATGCATTTAAACTGTTCTTAAAAAGTTGCGGGAACGATTGAAGTTTAAAACGTGTCCGTCGTGAGGAATTATTTATATTGGCACGTGCCGATGAAGAGTCGAAATAATGAGGGAAATGCACCATCGAGGTACAAATTCGAATTCAAGTGCCTGGTGTCTGTGAAATTTATTCATTCTTCATCGATTTCCACCGCGACCACTGCCGCGTCTGTCTATCCCTCAATGCGTTTGAAGGCAATTTGTATTATGGAATTATTTGGAGCGTTATTAATTTGGCAATTTGGAACAGATGTTGTAATCTTTTTCTTCGTTTGCGTTTAATGTTCAGTAATTAAGGCGTTTACTCTAATGAGAGTGGTTTGAGTATTGAGAATTGTATTATTTTAAAACATATTACTTCCATTATAAGACACCGAGTATATATTTATAATTTCATCGCGTTCAAAAATTTCATGTTCGTCATTTCAAAAACTATTTGCTGGAAATGACAAACGATTCATTAGCGATTTTATATTGCACGAAATTTTACTTTTTGTGTTGATAACAGACAATATTTATATTAAATAAATAAAAGTGTATCAGCAGGGGTCTTATCCAAATCTGGGTGTGCAAGTCTGCTTCTATTCGTTAATTATTTTTTCTACAGTCTACATAGAAAGTAGTCATTTGCGCTCTCTTTTGTCAACGCAAAATGTCACTTTGCCGCTCTAGGGCGACAAAGTAGAAAAAACGCTCGCTGTCCAAATTTCTAACTATACAATGCTGAGAAATGTCACTTGTCTACATTCTTAATAGAAACGTTTAGTTAGGAACTAATGGCACTGTAGTGTCGGTATATTACATAACCAAAAAGAAAAATGCCGCACTATTGTGAAAATAAAATAGGGCATTCATTTACAAAAACGATATAAAATGTTTAGATTAGATTGAAGCAATAGATCAAGAAGAATTTGGGAAATAACGATAAATTAAAATTAAATATAAAAGACGTTTTTTCTTTATATTAATCCTTATTAATAGAGTAGTAGTGTAAGTACAAAGTCAGTACATTTTATTATTTTTTGTTATGGTGAAGGACCCCACTGTGGCGACTGTAGAAAAAAAAGTTTTGTGTGTTTCGAACGCAAATGGACATTGTCGATTTCGAGAGAATCGACAATGTCCTATTTTGCGCTCTTAATACACAAATATCGTAGCTATTTTGTCAGGTTATGTGAACTGTCATTAGTAGTATCTTTGTGAAGTTTTACGTTAATCCACTAATTTGTAAATAGGAATAGTTCATAAATTTTAATATCATCTAAAAGCTATATAATAGGAGTAGTTGTTTATGTATTAAGGTACTGAAGATGTGGAATTTAGTTGCCAAGGCCGTAGGTCCGAGGAAAATAAACCATATGAGCGCATATTCAATTTTATTTAAAATTCAAATTTTTTGAAAACTAAAGGAATATTTGTTTTTATAGGTTATGTTGACAAATCTGTCATTTGGTGTCAGTCAAACAAACGAATTTATGTTGTGTTGCGAACATCCGGACATTGAAGTTATAGTAAAGAACACTCAAAATTATGAGTGATATCTCAAACTTTTTCATCGGAATTATTAATTCGTTCTTTTTGCACATATTTTTTTGCCATTTTACGTGCATCGTACATCTACCCAAATTATCCTATATGTGCAATAATTATCATAAGGAGGACAATGCTGCCTGAAATCGTCGTACAATGCATTATTTTAATGCAAAAGATTCTAAATTTCCAGTAAAATTATTTCATAAACAAACTATGCAAATTGTACTTGACACTAACATTTTTTATTTTCTTCTTCCACTCATTTCTGTTTTACGTGTCGTTCTCATTCAGTCCTTTTCTCTCAGGTCTTCCGCAATACAGTCCTTCCTCTTTTCTTCAACCTTCTATTACTAAGCTATTCATTCTTCATCTAATATATATTCTTCATTTCTCCTCATGACATTTTCAAACCAATGTAGTTACTAAGATATAGTATTCAATACTGTAAATAGCAGAGTGTACACTGTCGTAAGATTAGCAAAAGACAGGTGAAGAATTTACTGAATTCGAGGAGACTTTGTAGTTCAGTTATACGTGTGTGAAGCGATATATAAAACTGACTTATGTAGGGTTTACAACAATTATGGAAGGTTGGGTAGCTTAGCGGTCAGGACTCATAAATTATTCGAACTTGAAGGCATCACTTGGAGTGTGAAAAATTAGCCGTATAAAAAAAATCATACTGAATATTTGTATAAATTTTATAAACTGAAAATATATAATAAGAAATAAGACACGATAAATACAAAATTTAAATTTACTAACTCCGTAAAAAATATTTATATATTACAAAAGGACTACACAGTAAAACAGATTTAGTACATGTACAATAAGCAAATTTTTGGTACGGTCCATGACAGAAGAAACTAACTGGCTAAAGGAACCTTTACCGCAAGTCCCATAAATTTTATAACGGGCAATTGGCAGATTCTATAATGAGTTTCATGTATCGCTTCTTACAACTATAGTAGAGTATTCAACTAAACCACGAACTAGACACAGGAAGGTTTTGGATTTAAGTCCCAGAGAAGTCCATTATTTTTTGACAAACAAATCTTTTTGGTGTATTAATAACCAACTTTTTCTGCAATTTCGGCGTTCAAGCTGTCTTCAGAGAAGTTACAACAATGACTTTTTTAAATAAAAATTAAATAGTGGCAAAAATGATGTATGTTTATTGATTATTAAATAATTAACATATTTTTTTTCTGTTGCAGAGGGTCCTCTTCTCGACGACACCGCTCCAACCAAACCATCTCCAGAGAGCGACGATTCTCTCCTCTCAAATACCGACTCTCTTCCCATCTTTCTGATCGAGCCTGCTGACGCCTTCGTCATCAAGAGCAAACCTGCAACGCTGCATTGCCGCGCTGCTAACTCGCTGCAGATCTATTTCAAATGCAACGGCGCGAAAAACATCCAAACCTTTCAATCGGAATTTGTTGACCCACAAACCGGCATCAGGATAGTAGATGCAGAGTGTAATGTCACCAGAAACATGGTGGAAGAGTTCTTCGGGAAGGATAAGTTCAAGTGTGAGTGCTACGCGTGGAGCGGGAGAGGACAGATCAAGAGCCAGAGTGCCACCATCGAAGTAGCCTGTAAGTAGATTTCTTGCTTTTTTGTATGGTTTCAGCAACAGATAAATAATAAACAAAATGTTTACTACATGCGATTGAAGTTGAAAATGAGATATCTCATGCCTTAAAACTATTGACACAAGTGTATACGTATTGGTTCATACGGTGGTCACGCTAGAATTATTAAGAAGAATATATTTGGTTAATATTTTTGAATAGGGTGCTTGCACGATTTTTCTATTTATAAAATAACATAACATCCTCGTTAAGGTGGTTCACCAGTAAATCGAGTTTCTATAGATGTTCATAAAAATTTAACTACCTATGTGTCAAAAATGACCTAATACATGCACAGTTAATTTTTTATAAATGTCTGACGTACATAAAATGAGCTATTCGACTCGAAAGTCAGACATTTTAACACGTGAAGCATAGGACTAATGCTACTACAGTTTAAGTATTTCAAATAATAATAGTAACATTTTAAAAAGAAAATAGTAAATGGAACAATAATTGTATGGAAAGGAACTTAATATAGTATCCAGCATAAGTAAATATGTAGGAATATAGGTAAGATAATAAAAATATATATCATCACGGCATATTACCCATTGCTGGGTGAGCCAATCTGCTTTCTACACAGATGTCGGTAATAATGATGACATAGTTGTTATACCTTATTCAAAGATATTTCGTTATGGCTTTAGCTTACTAAGCCTGTGGTGAACCGCACACAGCAAGAGATTGTACCTGTTGGCGCTCAGGGTAGGATTGCAATATATTTAAATTCGGAAATCTCTAATCTCTGTGCGCATTACATATTTCAGATTTACTTGAAATAATAATTAATACGCAAAATTAAATTAAGTCTTTGACTATTATTAGAAATATAAGATGAGAAGAATCGTCCTTGACCGGTATTAATACATATTAGGGAAACTAAGATACCAAAGGCATACCTAGTGAGTAGGTATATAAATGAGTTTTCAAAAATTTAAAATCAGTAGCAATACTAACTTTCGTACTGAGGTCAACAATATACGTATTTAATATGTGGCGACCATTTGAACAAGACAATACTGATGTTAATTGCATTATTTAGTTAAATTACGAATTGTTATACAATGATACTTTTATGTAACATTTTTTTTTTTGCTTCATTATCATTAATAATTTAGAGAGGTAAAATAACCAAGGACTGAATCTCCGTTATTTTACCTCTCTAAATCATCATTACCAGTCGATTAAAACTTATTGTAACATCATTAATAATATTTGTACAAAATTCTCTGTTTCATTATTAAAAGTAAAATTAAATTGGGAAATATTGAATATTAAAGTAAAATTAAAAGTAAAATTAAATTGGGAAATATTGAATACATACCTGTCCTTGCACCCCTATAAATCAATCTTAAATCACTAACAATAGACCCGCTGAGAGGGCCATAACGAAATATCTCCGAACAAGCTATACCGTGTGGGCGTTTACTATAGTCAATTTTTTTGACTCTGTCGGGTACAGTAATAAAACTATAAATGAACTATAAATATCGCAATTATGATAAAGCGGCATATCCTTTACTTTCTGCAGTATAATACAGTTTGGCATCGGCCCATATTTTTGAGCAGCTCTATTCATGCATTGAATCAAACGTCTACCAGGTATGTATAGGAAAATAGCCTTACAGTCCTTTAACATAAATGAATAGAGCGGCTCAAAAATATGGGCCGAAGCCAAACTGTATTATACTACAGAAAGTAAAGGATATGCCGCTTTATCATAATTGCGATATTTATAGTTCATTTATAGTTTTATTACTGTACCCGACAGAGTCAAAAAATTTGACTATAGGCGTCACTTCATGCGAATCTGGAGAACGGGTTCGATTCCGAACGACGCCAAATATTTTAGAATTTCAAATGCACAAAATTGACCCCTGGGATGCACTCTTCTAGCCAGCAATGAATATAAGTAAATATATAAACAAATAAAATAAATATATCATCACGGCATATTACTTATTGTCTGAGTCTGCCAATCGGCTTTGTACACAGATTTCGGTAACGATGTTCACATATTTGTACCGTGCGGGCGTTTACCAGGTGTCAACTCACGAGCACTTATTGCTGGCGTGAAGAGTGCACCAAAGGGGTCATTTTTGTGCCTTTTAAAACTCGAAATATTTGGCGTCGGTCGGGATCGAACCCGGTATTTAAATTTAATTTAATTTTAAATATTTACATGAATAAAAATTATACGTGAGGTATTGTGTTGGCCACATCAAATTTTTTAAATATTCTTATTGTTACCATTTTTTTATGAAAATTTTCTTATTATAACTAGAATCAATTTTCTTTAATAATGTGTAATTATTTTTAATTAACTGTCGCTCTGTATAATAATTTACAATTCTTTGTAATGCGTAGGCTTATAATATACAGTTGCAGAATGCATTATCTGTATCCTCTTTCATATTAAAGTAGTAATGTGCTTTAGAATGTAGTTCGGAGTATGAAACTAAAATTATTACGTTCTTTAGCCGTATATAAAACGATGACATTTAACGTTGCATTTATTTATCAAGAAGAAAGATAGTGCGCCTTATGCATAAATACAAATACGCTGCATTTTACGAGGGCATAACGTTTGATTTGTGTCATATTGTTATTCCTTTGGAATTATATAAAAATATAACATTGCTATAAAATTATATGTGATGTGAGCTCGTATACTTGGAATCAAATTATCTCAAATTTTATATTTTACATGAGCATTAAAACTTTATACATAAATTATACTAGGAAAGGGGTATCTTTCATGATGGTTTAATGAATTTCCAAGATAATCTCCTTCTATTTCGTGTTACATAAATTACTATCTAAATCTTTTAATCGTTAACAGGTAATAAATTCTACTTATCATCAGACCAAACATTGTCTGTCAGGCTTCAAACTTAACTAAAGAAAGCAAAAATCCCTATAGGTAGACAGTAGTGAGCCTAACAATTGAACAATGCATAATGGCGTACATTCATAGTGATTTTTGAATTCGTTACGTTTGCCACACTGTCGTCTATTACCGAGACAGTCATTTGAATGACCCCTAACCTTTTTAAGTTTTCGATTGTTGGTATTTTTGTCGTGCTCACAATTCCCCATTTGCTAATGTTACAATGCGTTGTTATACGCCACTCCAAAGAAGTCGAGGATTTTTTCCCTTGCGAATTCTTTGCAATTTCCACCCATCGCCTTATAAGAGCATGCAGAATGAGCTCAATAATAAAGCTACAGTCACGGGGCTTTATCATAACGAAGTGTTGATGTTATGATGTTCGTTTCATAGAAATATCGGATGTGGTCTCCCGACATTTCTATTTTATTATTTTATGAGAACATACGATTTAACAATGTTGGAAAATATATGGTTTATTTTCACATATTGTCTGTTTCAAGACTGCGATTTAAAATATTGTGGTCCTAACTACGAAGGAGAGCAATAGAATTAGAATTTATTTAAATCTTCCACATATTCCCTAATTATTCTTTAATGCACATTGTTTGGTCAACTCATGCACTATATAAGTTACATTTAAATAAGTAGCGTTTAAAAATAAGTATCACTTATATATTAGTACCTTTACACGAGTTCCACTTAAGAAAATCTTTACTAAGCGTCACTTACTCGTATCAAGCTGGGGAATTTGATATTTTTAACTCTCGCTAAAAGAGGTATTGGATTCATACTAAAAATTGCATATATAGAATACGATTTTAACATTTTTACGATGATGTCTGTGTGTGTGATAGGATGTTGGAGGTACGATTTCTTAAATTCTATACGACTAAAGACCTAATGGGAAGAGTTGAATAGGTTTTGGTAATAATTGGACAACCGGAAATGATAGTTTCTAAAATAAAAAATCTAATGTGGCCAGCACATTATCTTCCATCAATCCTGTGTATTATGTACAAATTACATACATAAATTTTCTTGCAAAAGATCCTGTATTTCCAGTAAAATTATTTCATAAACAAACTATGCAAATTGCACTTGACACTGAGATCTTCGTTAGCTTTTCTCATTCGTTAGGGATTGCTATGTTTTATTTTTTTTTCCATTCATTTCTGTTTTGCGTGTCGTCCTCATTTAGTTCCTTTTCTCTCAAGTCTCTGTTTTCTCTACCTTCTATTTTAATCTATTTATTTCTCCAATATATTCTTCATCTCTCCTCATGACATGTTCAAACCAATGTAATCGTCCCTCTTGTATCTATAGAAACTTCTATCACTCGAGCCATTTCCCTTATTCTTTCATTCCTTATCCTGTCTTTTCGTGGCTTCCCCAACATTCATATCAACACCCTCATCTCTGCTACATTTGTTTTCTATTCATTGACACTGACATCTGTCAGTTACAATTTTCTTAAGATAGTAGCTGTTTCCGTGGTTATAAGCTGATTGATTTCTTTATAATTCTTTAACTCTATATCCATTGAATATGAAATATAAAATTCAATCAATTCGTAAAGATAAGAATATTCTTTAATACTTATAATAACATTAAATGTCAAAAAATAATATTTAACAGCGTTGTTTCAAGAAAAACTGTTAAAATCTTCAAATGTGGCTACCAATTATAATCAAAATCTAATCAACTCTGCCTATAGATTTAAAGAAGAGAAATACGTAACAATTGTTATTTTTGGAATTCTAGTACACACACAAATACATACATACATATATCGTAAAAATAGTAAAACCCTAAAACGTACTTATTCATTGAAAACTCACCAATAAAAACAATAAATTAGTAAACTATGAATGGCAGTCGTCGTTGATAGACGTCAAATCTTTTTGTTTTTTTTGTAAATTATAAAATGCTGATCTGTGTGATAAAGACTGTGATGAAAATTTTGTGAGTGATTTAACTTTTTTTAATTCACTAGCACATAAACAGTTACTTAACAGTTGTTGTTATGGAGTTAATAATGACAATGTAAAACGTCAAAATTGTATAAAAATATAGGATTATTAGAACGTACTTATTTACTAAAATGTTGTTGATAATAACAAAACAATAAATAATATTTTAATATGTATACCTACATATAATAATAACATGAAAAAATGCAGAATTTATTACTTTGGGTAATAATATAAATTACCTGCATTTATACAGCATTCAAATTAATAACATAAATAAAGGTTAATATCTTCTATTACATGCACGTGTCTGTACGAGTAACATATTCGACATATAATAAAAATATGAAAGTATGTTTACAGCAACATGTTTTTGTTTTGTGGGTATCTTGAAACAGAAGTAAATCATAAGTTATTACGCATAAAATTACTATAAAAACAGTGAAGTCTCTATTCTGGTCCCTGTATATGACTTGCCCACCCAGAAATATATATAAACAACACGGGAGTTTGCTGCTCCATATTAGATTCAACAAAGTTGTCTGTGTGAGCAAATTTACGAGCGACTTCGTCATATTTTCACTAGTTAAGCGTTTTTTCGTAAACTATATGGCTCTATCATTGTTTTAGATTTGTTGTTATTTACGATGGAATGCATTATTTACATCTAATAAATCATTTGTTTATTGTAGTGACCTTCAACTTTTAATATTCAAAACAAAAACAAGAGAAACAAAAAAGAACAACAAACTATGTTAGTTTGTTGTTGAAGCTGTTCACAATATGCAACTAGATATCTTAGATCTATAATTATAACATTTTAAAAGATATATTTAACATTTAACAGGACATATAACCTCAAGAAAATTTCATCAATTTGAATTGTAGTATTTGACATAACCTCAACCAAGGTATTAGGTAAGGGAACTTGTAGCCAACGTATCAAATCAAGTGCAAAATGTGACGTAATGGACTTTTTGTACACACATCACAACCTCGGAAGTGACATATTACGCACGCTAATGACAACCGTAAATGTCAATTAACCGGTGTATAGAGTATAGGTCACCGAGACAATTTTCAAAAACACGTGGTTTCCGGGAATTTTATAATAAAGTAAAAGTTAGACACTAAAAAATTCAGAATTTCATCCCCAGGGCTGGAAAAAACCTAAGGTTTTTAAAAAACCTACCCAGTGGGTTTTATTGGGTAATACCTAATGAATTTTTCAATTATACTGCATTTATTATTAATATTTTTAAAATAATTGTATGTTAATGATAATGTACAGTAAGTTTTTAACTTCCGTCACCTTAAAGAAGGTATTGTCTTTGGTCAAAAAATTCAATGATGAGTTTTTAGTGTATAAGCATGTTTTAGAGTCCCTATAATACGATTTTCCCATTTTTACAATGATGTCTGTATGTATGCGTGTCTGTGTGTGTGCGTGACGAAAGTTCAATACCACGATTCCAAAAATCATAATTTTTTTGTATTCCACACGATTCCAAAAGTTATACTTTTTTCATATTTCCCAAGTTTACATCCAGAAGAACAAGTGATTAGATTTTTCTTGAAAAAACGCAGTTAAAAATCATTTATTGACATTTAATGTTATTATAACTTGAACAATATATTATTCTCTATAAGATTTGATCGCATTTTATACTTCATATTCAATAAATATAGAGTTAAAGAATTATAAAGATATTATAATTCACTTGAAAATTCATAAATTAACCAGATAATAATAAGAATAAGAATAAGGGAAATAACTCTAGTGTTAAAAGTTTCTAGAAAGATACAAGAGAGACGATTACATTGGTTTGAACATGTCATGAGGAGTGAAATGAATAGCTTAGAAATAGAAGGTTGAAGAAACAAAGGAAGACCAAAGATAAGTTGGAAGGACTGTATTGCGGAAGACTTGAGAGAAAAGGAACTGAATAAAAACGACATGCACAACAGAAATGAGTGGAAGAAGAAAATAAAAAATAGCGGCCCGTGAGAAAAGCTAACGAAGAAGAAGATGTCAGTGTCAAGTGCAATTTGCATAGTTTGTTTATGAAATAATTTTATTGGAAATTTAGAATCTTTTGCAAGAAAATTTATGTACGGAATTTATACATAATACACAGGATTGACGGAAGGCATTGTGCTGGCCACATCAGATTTTTACTTCCTTGTACGTAAGTAAAGGAAGTATTGTAATCGCGAAAAATTTCGGTTTTCAGATTTCAGCGGAAATATCCATTTTGATCATCCCTGAATCCATTTTGACTAATTTCGTCGTGACGTCTGTACGTACGTACGTACGTACGTATCTCGCATAACTCAAAAATGGTAAGCCGTAGAAAGTTGAAATTTTGTATTTAGGACTCCTATAACATCTAGTTGTGCACCTCCCTTTCTGGTTATTACACAATTTCCAGAAGTGGCACTTTACATGAAGCCTATAATAGATTTTAATGAAAAACTGTTTTAAAATATAATCCAAAAGTTTTCAAATTTGGTATACAAGACTTTTATGTCAATCGAAATAACATAATAGATTTTGGTTAAAATAGGCTAACCGGAAGTGGTACATTACTTGAAGTTGTTAATAGTTTTTCTTGAATAAAATGATTTTATTTTGATTTTAGAAATAAATGCTTCAACTATAAGTTTTAGAGAATTAATTTCTGCGTCTAGCACATCAAGTATTATTAAATTAGCCCTTTGTATAAGCGAGATATGTAAATTTAAATATTATATACTTTTTTGTTTTTGTAACAAAGCTAGCTATGGATTAAGACAAAAAAAATGTTCATGTCAAATTACTTTAAATACGTGCAATTTTTTTGATTCGTACAATAACAAATATTATATTTTTATTGTGAAATTAGTCATATTCATGGTTGTAATCAAATATTTCTTTGTTGTAATCAAAACTCTCTTTAAAAAGAACCGGGTTACATTATGGTCGCTATATATCTTACTGTTTTGAAGTTAAAATTAATATTTTGTAATTTATTTATTAAAAAAATATGTATAGTTAAATAATCGTACAAGGAAGTCGTGTGGTGTCCACATCAGATTTTTTCTTTTACTTGTAATAATAAAGTTAAAAGGGGGGAGGCATCTACTCAGACTCAGCCTGTATTATAAATTAACTGTATCCCGGATTCACATATTTAACCTGTATGGTATGTACTTTTTACAAGTATTTGATGTATAATAATATGTATATTAGTTCATTTTTTACCTATTCAGCTAATAAAATAGGTGCTTTTTATGACAGAAAAAACGTTTTAATATTAATGCGACGCATTTTAAAATATGAAACAGAAATCTTTTTTCTTTTGCTAGTTTTCTTTTTCGTTGTTGGTATTCGTTTTTTAGTTGGCGGGAAAATAATTTACATGTCAATATTTTTAAACGACAACATAGGAATATGGCCGCAAATAGCGTTTATGCAAATGCCACAAATCATAAAATCATTTAAGGCTTGGACACTCAATTATCCTTCCTAAATGAACATTTAGAATGACCGTCCGAAATAAATCACATCCCGTTGATGATTACGACCTTTCTGAACTTCGAACGTTCAGTAAAATATTACGCTGCCATTATTTTATAGTCTGTTCAATATAATAAACTATTTACTATCTATTCAATCATTCCGTTAGAGAAATTAAATTCGAGTCAACATAAAACGAGTTATTGCAAATTAAACTCAGCAATATAGTTGGCACATTATCTCGACTATTTCTTAATTATCTGTGATACCTACGTAACCTATATGTTAAACACTTGTATTTTATGTTTATGATCTATTTTATGTTCATAACTGCTTTGGGAAATGTCAATCGATTGTTTAACGCGGAACGCGGACATAAAATTTACTTTTACCTGCGATTTTATTTTCGTGTCTATAGATAAGATAACTATTTAATACTTGTAGAAAAATATGCTTATAAAAAAAAAAACATGAAATGAAATTAAATGTAGGTAATAAGTTTTCATCAATTTGTAATTAATTATTAGAAATGACTTGTACTTCTCTAAGTAAGAATATATATATATTTATTTATTTTTTAAACTTCATTTATAGTCTCACGTTTTTCTATGAATTCTAACTTGTACATAACTTGTACTCCATTCAATTTTATTTATTTTACAATTATAAATTCCTTTCAGAAAGTTTATGGTTCATGAGACGAACCCACTTTTATAGATTCGGTCAAACTTAGACAAATTGATATTCGGTTTAAAGAACATTTTTATCATCTAAAAAGCGGTAATCCAGAAAAATTAGCGTAGCTCAACATATATATATTCATTAATAACCAGAAAATTAATAATGGGATATGTAACCAAATTTTGATTTTTACTTACACGATAGAAAAAATCTGTTGTGGCCAGCACAATACCTCTCGCCACTTCCTTTTTTTGGTTACATAAGTATAGGGCGCGAACGGTAATGTTACATTTTTGGGCTTGACAAGCAAATGTGTGGGCCCGTTTCAGAATGATAATTAGTAATTATGTACATAGATGTCAAATGTTAGAATTTTTCATTAAAAATTTCAAGATTTTCTAAATTTACGTAGTTAATTTATCACCAGGAGTTTAAAGTTTACTTGTATGCCTTAGATATTTAACATTTAATTCTGCTCCACATGGAATTGGAAAATCACTAAATTTAGAATGAGAAATTATATTTGACATCTATATACATAATTACTAGCTATCATTCTGACATGGGCCCCCATATCTGCTTGTCAAGGCCAACAAAATCATATGACTGCTCGCTCCCTATTGTATTTAACATTTCTTGTATACCTACACTCTACACCAAAAATTCTACTTACGCATATATCTATTCCATATATATTTAGATTGTTTAATTTTAAATTCATTTTTGATGAAGAAATTTTGTCCTCTTCTAATTTTTCGAAATGTTTCCAATTCTATTAATACATTAAGAAATAATATAATGTATGTACTTCCCAGAAAAAGTCTTCAGTAATGTCTTCGGATTTCTGACACTGACATTATCTGTCAGTTACAAACAAATTAAATTTTCAACTATTTTCCATGGCCATTCTTTCGGCTGTAAAATTTATTATAACAGATTATTTTACATACTATATTTCTTCTATCTCTAAATCTATAGAATATATTGTAAAATATTTAAATGTATCAGAAAGAGAATTTATTTTTCTTTAATATTATCAAGAAAAAATTTCAAAAAATATTATTTAAAAGATTTTTTTTCAAGAATCTTCTACTTCCGGTTGTCCAATTGTTACCAAAACCTTTTCAGATCTTCCCATGAATGTCCGATTGGGAAATACGTAGTTAAAAAAATTTAAAATCTTATAGTTTTTGAGTAACCGTCCTTCCAACATCCCACACACACACATACACACACACACACACACACACATCCACACACACACACACACAGACATCATCGTAAAAATGTTAAAATCGGATTGTAGGGACCTTAAAACGTGCTTATTCAATAAAATCTGGATATGCGATTTTTAGCATGAATGCAATACCTCTCTTAGCGAGAGGTAAAAAACCTGTATTTTTTAATTGAATAATTATTCGTCGTTTACGAGTAAATAATTATTAAAAATTTGGTTAAAGGATATGTGACGTCTGGATGGTAGAATCGTGGAAGAAGACCGATAGACTGGAAAGGAAAGAGATAGTTATAGCCAGCTGTTGGCATCCCACACCTACCACAAGATAATCTTAACGCTGATCTATAACTATCTCTTTCCTTCCTAGTCTATCAGTCTTCTTCTACGATTCTACCATGCAGACGTCACATGTCCCTTATTCAAAACATTAAGTTGCTAATAACAATATTATTACAATGAGAAGTTATAGTTTTATATTTTACACAAATATTGAAATTCGATTATGGTCACATCTTCCATTCTAATATTAAACTTTTAAAACATTAATAATGATAGATATTTGGATGCATACGAGAGTTTAATAATAAATAAATTTAAAAAGAATTTAAATCTTGGGCCCATACCAAACTCCAAACTATTCGATTTAATATAAACTTATATATCTATTTGTGGTTCGCGAATCCGGGGAACCAGGTTTAACCCGACCGACGCCAAATATTCCGAATTTTAAATGGCACAAAATTGACTCCTGTGGTGTATTCTCCACGCCAGCATTGAGTGCCCGTAAGGTGACGTCTGGTAAACGCTCGCACGGTACATATATGTCATCATCATTACCGAAATCTGTATACAAAGCAGATTGGCACACCCAGCACTGGGTAATATGCCGTGATGATTTATTTATTTATGACTCAACATTTGACGTAATCTTAGTTTATAATTAGGTACTTATTCACCTATGACTCCCATTCCTATATAATCCCTGTTCTCTCCCTTGTTTCTCAGAGTTGACAGGACCTCTGGCATAGTTGACATGTTGAATAATCTTGACTACTCTTCCTACCTTATTCTAATATGGAAAGAAATGATTTTGGTGGCAATCGGATAACCAGAAATGGCAGCTTACTTGAAGCTCAAGATAGTTTTCTATATATTGTATGGATAAATTTATAAAGTAATATAAAAATTATATACATAGGTAAATGGCGGGAGGTAATGTGTTGGTCACATTTTTGTAGTACTGATGATGAGAACTTAGTTCTCGAAATATATATTTAGTTTTTATTACAATTAATTTTAAAGTCAAGGGGTAATTTTATTAATTTTAGTTGGTAATATTTGAACATTCTTTTTCTTGGTGAGGTGAAGATTTTTAAAACTTATTTTTTTATTTCTTAAATACATTGCATATGATAAAAAATACAATCAAACCGTACAGATAATAAAATATTCTTTAATACAATACAATATAATATCAAAAATTGATACTTAATTGTGTTTTTCAATAAAACAGTTAAGGCCCGATCCTCGATCCTACCACCTCTAGTTAAAGTGACAGTTTATTAACCATTATTTAAGAATTAAACTGAAGGTTAGAAACGATGCGTACAACAGTTATAACTTCCAGTTAGCTCTAACCAAAGGTCGTAAAAACAATTTTACAACATGCTCGTTGGTTATCACTAACTGTTACTTTAACTAGAGGTGGTAGAGGCGGGCCTAAAAGCTTTAAGTGAAAGTATATGCTTTTGATCGACCTACTGTAAACTACCTCAAATGAAGATGTACTTCCGGTTGGCCAATTATAACCAAAATTTGCTCTTCATATGGATGTATAACGTGAAATACGAAAATTGGAATGGAATTAACCTCGAACTTAACGGTGTCGAGAAAGTTATCACACACACACACATAACAGTCCACATCGTAAAAATAGTAAAATAATATTCTTAGGACGCTAAAATGTGCTCATTCTAAAAAACTCACCAGCCAATATTTTTATCAACGATAATACCTACCTGCCGTAGCTATAGGAGATTACGAAAGGTTAAAACAATTATAAAAACAAAAAAATTGTAGAAGTTATATGCATTAAACTATTTTACAATATAACTTCTCTTCTTCATCACAGTTTAAAAATATTATATCTCAAGCATCTTTCCGAAAGTTCTTTATAAACTTTAACTTTCCACTTTTGTGATAGCGTACCTATATCGCTTGAAAAATTAATTAAATTTTGGTTAATAATAAATAACTCCCTCGTGATCGTAAGTCAAATGTTTTGAAAGCAAGTTAAAATAAATGAGGCTCGCATGCGTGTAATCTAAAGATCTCGCCGACAGACTCACTACTAGCATCAAGATACTCATGAAGAAAAATGAGTCGCAATTTCATCGTGCGGGCGCCACCTGCTGAGTACTGCTGGTGAACTCGCACCCACACACACCTCTACACCAGAGGTGGAGAATTCTAGTTTTTATAAACACTTTAAATACTACATGTTGGGTAATATGAATAAAACGAAGCATGTACTTTAGACTTTAGACTCAAAATTTTGGAGTAAATATTCCAAAAAAATCTGATGTGGCCAGCACATAACCTCTCGCCGTATATTTTACCTGGCTGTATGCATAAAGCAAAGAATATTTTTATAAATACAAATAATATATTCATATAAATCTATGACGTATAAACTTCTTTGTTATTCAATAATAGCATGTCTCAACATGAAGATATTTTACCATAAATTATGTTACAATAAATTACAAAGTAGAGTACTATATATAAATATTAGGCTGGTAACAGCAATTTTCAATTCGAACAACGTTGTTTACTTTCTCTTCTAGTAAAAACATTAATTTTGGGCGGTCTAAAATGTATATATGGATTGTGCATCTATTCTTACATATCTTCTTTTACATTTTATTTTTTCATACATGTTATATCTAAATAACACTAATTCCCTTTAATAAAGTGACGGATAGATTGCACTCCGATTATTCTTATATCGATGTGTAATTTTGTCAATATTTACAACGTACTTGAGAAGAATTTGATAGCTTTTTCGCAATTCAAAGTTACTCTAGTCTATAGTACTGGTGTACATTGTCCCATAATGTTTGAAACAAATTTAAGTCCTTCAACCTAGACTTGTCATCTCCATAATAGTCACAGATCAAGAATTAAGGGATTCTCCAAGTACATTTTTCTTTCATTACTCATTATTTCTGACACTGACATTTATCTGTCAGTTACAAATAATTTAAATTATCAACTATTTTTCATGGCATTCTTTCGGCTGTCAAATTTATTACAACAGATTATTTTATATATTATACTTCTTTTATCTCTAAATCTATGGAATATATAATAAAATATTTAAATGTATCAGATAGAGAATTTAATTTTCTTTAATATTACCACGAAAATTTTTCAAAAAATAATATTTAGAAGATTTTTTTTCAAGAATCTTCTACTTCCGGTTGTCCAATTATTACCAAAACCTTTTCAGATCTTCCCATGAATGTTCGATTGGGAAATACGTTGTTAAACAAATTTTAAGTCTTATAGTTTTTGAGTAACCGTCCTTCCAACATCCACACACACACACACACACACACACACACACACACACACACACACACACACACACACACACACACACACACACAGACATCATCGTAAAAATGTTAAAATCGGATTTTACCTTAAAACATGCTTATTCAATAAAATCTGGATATGCGATTTTTAGCATGAATGCAATACCTCTCTTAGCGAGAGGTAAAAAAGGCAGATGTTCAGTGTGAGTAGTTTTCTTACAAAAGCGTGTAATGACTCACGATACTTTTGAAAACAAAGAAAATATGTTACATAAAACATTTGTTTCAAATAAACATACTTCATATGTTACCAAGAATACCTTCTTGACTTCTATATGATCCATTTTTAATGTACTGAGAATATAATTCCTTAGTCACGTGACATGTTTTCCGCCAATCAACATTCAGAATCTCCCTAGCTACAAGTCTATCACAGCGATGATAAAAAACAAAGAAATAAACACCGTATTTATAGTCGTTACTAAGGGATTTGTTTTCTTTATTTATGACATTGACAGTTAATTTTGAGTATAAAAATAAATAACAATAATTCAAACTCCGAAATATTAAATAAAACTCGTAAGTATCATGTTTTAATACAATATGAATATGTATATCAAAAGTTAGGTTAGGTTAGATTGCAAAAAATCATTATATTCTCTCATTAAATATAAGCTCGTGATATGATTAATAATCGAAGATATTTCTCGTGAAACCGAAGCAGCACATTTCAACTCGTCCTTCGGACTCGTGAAATCTGCAGCTCGGTTTCACTCGAGAATATCATCGATGATAATCATATCACTTGTTATATTACGTATGACAATATTATTGATAGTAGGTTACTTATAAAATAAAATTAATTAATTTGCATTTGACGCTAAATGGTGTTTATATTATTCAAGTTGTTTTGTTGATATAATTTTTAAATGGTGATTTAAAACGATCACGATTAACTAATCATGATTCATAAAATTACAATCCCAGCCCGAAGGAACACGGCTCTTATCTAGTCTTGAGCTTCCTTTAACTGATCTCAAAAATTTCATTTCTGATGATTCTATTTTCCTGAGTAGGTATATCCATTACTTTGTAAAATTTTATTTGCGTATCTTTAGTTGTTGTTCATTTTACTGTTCTTTTTATTATGCCACATATTCTTTGGGAGGTGTTAACTCTGTTGTTTATGTCTTTGTCTTCGTCGTATGTGATGTTATAACCCAAATATTGGAAGTATGATACTTGTTCTAGTGTATGGTCGTCGATCGCTATTTTTGTTTTTATTGGTTGATTTCCCATGAATGCCATGGTTTTAGTTTTTGATTTTGATATGTGACTTAGTTAATCAAGTTTGTAATTTCTTTTTGTAGATCGTCTTCATTGTTTTCCACTATTGACATAACTATCAATGTAATTCTTACACTTTTTGACAAATTACTAAAAATTAATAAAAATTTATAGAGTATTGTGCCCCATTAGAAGTGAGGTCTTCCGCCGCCACTGATGGTTTGCTAGTGATAACATTTATGATATATGGAGCTCAGTTACAAGCTCAGGATCGTTTTAAATGAACCAGTTTAAAACACAAATTGAATTTCACTAGGCGACCGCAAAAATGCAGTGCGTGTGTGGGTATGCGTGCCCTCCTGTGCACTGGGCCGGGGCCGACACTGCGTGTATGTGACACCCCCGCTCTGCTTCATTGACTCGCGGTGATTACAACTGTGTTGGGCTGATATATGGTATAGTCCCTCTGCGTATCTTCCGTGAGTTATGTCTATGCACACTGTGATTTTTATCCGTCAAATCGGTCACTTTTTTGCTAGTTAATCACTTACGAGCATGTACATGCTTCAGTGACACTCATATACTACTTTGCATATACTTTTTTGGAGCATCATAAAATATTTTAGATCAAAATGAGGTCCTCCACCAAAACAAAAAATAATAAAATATACACTTTATTCGTAAAGTATTACTCAATAAATAACGATTAAGATAATAGTATATTACAATACGAGTGAAGAAATTAAGAATTTCGCTCACGCATGTGCCAGTTTTGAACACGAGGCGCTAGCCGAGTGGTCAAAGGCACATAAGTTATATAAAACAGTATCACTCCTATGATACATGCCTTAGAAATTGCAGTACAAGAGCTAAAAATCTGTTGTGGCCAGCACAATACCTCTCGCACTTCCGTTTTTGGTTGACAAGCAGATATGGGAGCCCGTGTCAGAATGACAATTAGTAATTATGTACATACTTGTCAATGTCATTAAAAATTTCAAGATTTCTAAATTCAAGTAGTTAATTTGTCACCAGGAGTATGAATTTTACTTGTCGAGGAAAATAAACCACATGGAATTGGAAAATCACTAAATTTAGAATGAAAAATTATGATATTTGACATCTATATACATAATTACTAGCTATCATTCTGACATGAGCCCTCATATGTGCTTGTATTTAACGTTCCTTGTATACTTACACTCTACACCAAAAATTCTACTTATATCTATTCTTTATATTTAGATTTTTTAATTCTAAATTCATTCTATGAAGAAATTTTGTCCTACTCTTCTAATGCTTCCAATTCATTGTTGGAATTGACAGTATTTTTGAAGAGTATATGTAATATATCTATAATTTTAAATATTTAACTATTAATTCAATAAGAAATAATAAAATGTATATACTTCCCAGAAAAAATCTTCAGTAATGTCTTCGGATTTCTGTCACTCTTAATTATAAAGGTTTTCATTTTTCAATTGGTTTCCATGACATTATTTGGGTTGTGAGATTTATTACAACAGACTAAATTTATAAAATATGTATCAGATAGAGAATTTATTCTTACTAGCAAGAACAAAAATTAAAAAAAAAAATTTTTAGAAGATTTTTTTTAAGAATCTGCTACTTCCGGTTATCCAATTATTACCAAAACCTTTTCAACTATTCCCAGTAATGTCCGATTGAGAAATACGTAGTTACACAGATATTAAGCGTTATAGTTTTTGAGAAATCGTTCTTCCAACATCCACACACACACCACACACATACACACATACATACATACATACATACATACATACACTCACACACTCACACAGACACACATACACACACACACAGACATCATCGTTAAAATATTGAAATCCGATTGTAGGGACCTTAAAACGTGCTTATTCATTAAAATCTGGTTATGCGATTAGCGAGAGGTAAAAATTAGATACATGTTGCAAATTTGTCTAAAATTAGCGTACGGTACAAAGCTATTGCGTACAATTTTATACAATTGGATTTTTAATATTACAATAACCATGTTATTTTTGTAGGTTTAAGTTGTAATCATTCTACATCACTTTTACAGTAGTAGTAATTCCTCTAAATTTATATTCATCTAGTATCTACCGGCAAAGTTTGAGAATCACCAAAAAGACAAGTTCTTGTCCTCCGAACTATCAAGTATCTGCTCAGTGTAGCATGAACCATTTAACATGCGCATCTATATGACAAAGTTAACTACTCTACTCTGCTGCTCTCTGGAAGACCCTCTGTGGCTCAAGAAGCAACGAGCACAGCCCTAATCGCTCATTGTGTTTATTTAAATCGATTGAGATGTATTCATGAGACGGTTCGGGCTACATGCTCCAGGCTCCCAAACGTTGATTGATGGAACATCAGAACATCGACTTGCAATGCAAGGGACGATGAGAAAGAAACAGTTGTAAGACGTAAGACTCCATTGTTGGGGAAATTTTAACTCTGGAGAGGGTCCCCTTGTTAACGATTCAGTAGTTTATCTTAAAATTTGTTTGAGGGCTTAAAGTGTAGTTAATTTTCATTATAGCTCCCCAAAAGAAAACAAAGAGGAAACACTAGAAAGAAAATCATTTAATTATGAAGGGAAAAAAATCTGTTGTGGCCTGCACAATACCTTCCGTCATTCTCGTGTATAATGTATAAATTCCATAATTTTTCTTACAAAAGATTCTAAATTTCCAGTAAAATTATTTCATAAACAAACTATTCAAATTGCACTTGACACTGGCATCTTCTTCTTCTTTAGCTTTTCCCATTCGTTAGGGGTCGCTATTTTTGCATGACGTTCTCATTCAGTTCCTTTTCTCTCAAATCTTCCGCAATACAGTCTTTCCATCTTATCTTTGGTCTTCCTCTGTTTCTTTAACGTCCTATTACTAAACTATTCATTCTTCTTCCAATATAATTCTTCATTTCTCATGACATGTTCAAACCAATGTAATCGTTTTTCTTGTATCTTTCTAAAAACTTGTAATACTAAAGTTATTAGCTTAGCGTATCTTTGCGTGTATTCCCCAATATCTACTTCAACATCCTCATCTCTGACACATTAATTTACTTTTTATTGATACTGACATCTGTCAATTTGATTATATGAATATATTACTAGTTCCCAAGTTTGGCATAGCTGGTTGAATTATAAAATTTAATTTCTTTAAAATTCTTCAACTCTATATCTATTGAATATGAAGTATAAATTGTAATCAAATCGTATAGAGAATAATATATTCTTTACGTTATAATAACGTTAAATGTCAATAAATCAAATTTAACTGTTAAATCTTCAAATGAAACTACTTCCGGTTGACCAATTATAACCAAAATCTAATCAGTTGTTCTTCTGGATGTAAACTTGAGGAATACGAAAAAATTATAATTTTTGGAATCGTGGTATTGAAGTTATTGGATCCGGAAATTTTGTTACACACACACAGACACACATACATACAGACATCATCGTAAAAATGGTAAAATCGTATTATATGGACCCTAAAACTTGCTTATTCAGTAAAAACTCATCATTGAATTTTTTGACCAAAGACAATACCTTCCTTAAGGTGACGGAAGGTAAAAATCTGTTGTCACCAACACAATATCTAAATTCCAAACAGAAAGTTTCTTGTATTTCCGGTAAAATTATTTCACAGATATATTGTGTAAATTGTACTTGACACTGACATCTGTCAATTAGTAATATTGATGAATGGTGATGCAGCAAAGATTGCAAGATTTATGAAAAATAATTTCTTTATAAATTTTTATCTCTAAATAAATTAAATATGAAGGAACTAATGCAATCAAATTGTATGGAGAGTAAAATATTTTTTAATATTTATAATAACATAAAATGTCAAAAAATGGCATTTAACTCTGTGCATTAAATTAAGGTACTTCCGGTTGATCAATTTTAACCAAAATCTAATCAAGTCTTCATTTAGATAGGAATACGAAAAAAATATATAATTTTTGGAATTGTATGATTGGAGTTATCGCGGCCGAAACGATTGTCTCACACACACATGTAGACACACATGCGCATGCACGCACTCATGCATGCACATAGACACACAGTTATAATAATTATTTTAGTTTTATTCACGAGTATTAATATTTTTAAACTATATGTACACGAAACGAAATATCCAGTCTCAAAAGATATAAATATTAAAGAATATACTATTATCTACACGATTTTTATTCTTCATATTCATTGGAGATAGAGTTAAAGAATTATAAAGATATGAAATTTCATAAATCAGCCAGCTATGCTATAACCATGGAAACAGCTACTAGATTAAGAAAATTCTAATTGACAGATGTCAGTGCCAATGAAAAGAAAATGAATATGGCAGAGAGATGAGAATGCTATGATGGATGTTGGGGAAAACACGGGAAAATAGGATAAGGAATGAGAGGATATGGCAAAAGGGAAGTGATAAAAGTTTCTAGAAAGAGAGACAATTATATTAGTAGGAAGAGAGATGAAGAATATATTGGGAGAAGAATGAACAGCTTAGTAATAAAAGGTAGAAGGAACAGAGGAAAACTAAAGATAAGATGGAAATGCTGTACTGCGAACGACTTAAGAAAAAATCTGATGTGGCCAGCACATAACCTCTCGCCGTATATTTTACCTGGCTGTATGCATAAAGATTATTTTTATAAATACAAATAATATATTCATATAAATCTATGACGTATAAACTTCTTTATTATTCAATAATAGCATGTCTCAACATGAAGATATTGTACCATAAATTATGTTACAATAAATTACAAAGTAGAGTTTACCATATATAAATATTAGGCTGGTAACAGCAATTTTCAATTCGAACAACTTTGTTTACTTTCTCTTCATATTCTTCTAGTAAAAACATTAATTTTGGGCGGTCTAAAATGTATATATCTGGATTGTGCATCTATTCTTATATATCTTCTTTTACATTTTATTTTTTCATACATGTTATATCTAAATAACCTTAATTCCCTTTAATAAAGTGACGGATAGATTGCACTCCGATTTTGTCAATATTTACAACTTACTTGAGAAGAATTTGATAGCTTTTTCGCAATTCAAAGTTACTCTAGTCTACAGTACTGGTGTACATTGTCCCATAATGTTTGAAACAAATTTAAGTCCTTCAACCTAGACTTGTCATCTCCATAATAGTCACAGATCAAGAACTAAGGGATTCTCCAAGTACATTTTTAATTCATTACTCATTATTTCTGACACTGACATTTATCTGTCAGTTACAAATAATTTAAATTATCAACTATTTTTCATGGCATTCTTTCGGCTGTCAAATTTATTACAATAGATTATTTTATATATTATACTTCTTTTATCTCTAAATCTATGGAATATATAATAAAATATTTAAATGTATCAGATAGAGAATTTAATTTTCTTTAATATTACCACGAAAAATTTTCAAAAAATATTATTTAGAAGATTTTTTTTCAAGAATCTTCTACTTCCGGTTGTCCAATTATTACCAAAACCTTTTCAGATCTTCCCATGAATGTCCGATTGGGAAATACGTTGTTAAACAAATTTTATGTCTTATAGTTTTTGAGTAACCGTCCTTCCAACATCCTACATACATACACACATACATCCACACACACACACACACACACACAGACATCATCGTAAAAATGTTAAAATCGGATTGTAGGGACCTTAAAACGTGCTTATTCAATAAAATCTGGATATGCGATTTTTAGCATGAATCCAATACCTCTCTTAGCGAGAGGTAAAAAGGACCTGATGAGGACAACAAGCAAAATAGAAATGATTGGATGAATAGCGACAACTTAAACAGTGGGAAAAGCTATAGAAGAAGAAGGTGTCAGTGTCAAGTGCAATTTACATAGTTTGTTAAAATAATTTTACTGGAAATATATAAACTTTTGCAAGAAAATTTATATATGGAATTTGCACATAATACACTGAATTGACGGAAGATAACGTGCTGCTCACATCAGATTTTTCGAATCATACACACAGACATCATCGTGAAAATGTAAAAACCGGATTCTAGGGACATTAAAACGTGGTAATTTACCAAAATCTCGATATGCGATTTTTAGCATAATCTTTATACCTTCCTTACCGAGGGTAGCGGGAGGTAAAAAACCTGTGAATTAAACGGCAATGTCATGAATTCTCGTGAATACTTGCATACTGGATTGATTCTGCCAATTTTGAAATGCGTTTATCCACAAAAATTTGTATCTGTTTCAATACTTTCTTTAACCATGAGTTATAATAATTAAATGTGCATAGGAAAACAAAAACTGAATATTATAAATACACTTGTATATAATTATACCTTGTATGTGTCGTTTGTCCCATAAATATATTATTTATGCTCTGCTTAATATAATAACTATATTAACCTATATATTTTCTAAAAAAAATGTGTTTTTCTCTATAATTACTTTGTTTCATTGTTTGACATTTTACTAAAATAATCTACCATCGCTATGTCAAATGTAATCAGTCGATGTCCTTGTTTGGAGAATATGAATGCAAATCTGTAATATACTTTAAATTTGTAACAGTATATTTTATAGAAGCAAGGCCAATCAACAAAAAATCTAAATTGAAATGGAAAACTTAATTTATATAGTCATTACAAACTTAAATTATACGCAGTTATGATTGCTATCAGTTCATTTAAAGAGCGAAAAAAGTAATAATAATGGTTTATTGTTTATTAATTGTTTCTGAGAAACCGCAGAGATCAGATAAATTTCCACAAAAAATTCATATTAATTTGGGTGTATCGGTTCCGTGCAAGCTGTGCGCGTAATTAAAATGTAAAATAATTTCATTAAAAAGCATCAACGCCGGCGAAAATAGCATTATCTCTTGTTAAAAAATCTCTACCTCTGTTTTGAGCATGTAAATTAATGTTAACTTTAAGCAGAATTTACATAATTTGATAAAACTTCGCTGGAATATTTAGTCTCCAAATGAACAGGGTACGTATCCGTTTGTCGTGAGAAAACAATGGCTCATATTTTGCTGATATTTATCGGATTTGACCTCTGGTTTACTCGCAGACTATAATCAAATCTGGCCTTCGTTGTAGACACTTTTATCTGTGGTTTAACAGATCTGTCGTTAGTTTGAGAAATCGTTTTCTTTCTGATAGAATCTTCTATGATTTCATAACTTGATTCAAGAATTACTTTTTGATGATTCGTGTTGCGAAATATGAATTCTTTCAGACCAGAACGTCTTTGAACATTTCAATAGAAGGAATATACAATTAGTGTAGAAAGTTAGTTTTTTGAATAACTTTTTACAGAAAGTTACATACTTGGTCACCTCGCAGGTTACATTCGTTATTTCTTTGTGCTATTTCATGTTTATAGATAATGATATATTTGATTTTTTCCAATTATTTTAACAAGCACTTAACAGTTGATTGGTAAATCATATTCTTACATATCAAATAATGGCTATTTTATATTATATTCTTCTATAACTATAATCAATAATTCATTTGGAAATCAACGGAGTTGCGTCACGAAGTGTAAAGGTTTTATCTTCTACGTTTATAAAGTATATAAAGTAATTTTTTTGAAAGATATTCGATCAAGGTCATCTACGAATTGTATGAATTTAGATTTTTGCTCTGCCCATTCTGACAAATTCAGTAGTGCCGTTTGCTTAGTTTTTATGAGGGTACATAAGATACTACTGTTATTTTATTATTATAAAAATATATGTTCCAATAAAAGCATTCAGTATTCAAAAATAAGTCAGCTGGTAAGTTTATTTGCAAATGTAAAACCAATATGTGAAAAATAAGATACTGACACAATGTCAGTGTCAGTGACACTGACAGAAAATAAGGTTATTCGTACGGCTATGAATCAAGGTAATGTATCTGAATTAATAAATAAACTTACGTTACAGCGAAAGTATTATGTATCAACAAACGAACATCGTTTTAAAGTGGACTGTCCTAACTCGCCACTTCCTTTTTTTGGTTACTTGTATATGGCGTGAACAGTTATGTTACATTTTTGGCCTTGACAAACAGATGTGGGGGCCCGTTTCCGAATGAAAATTAGTAATTATGTTCATAGATGTCAAATGTCAGAATTTTTCATTACAAATTTCAAGATTTTCTAAATTCACGTAGTTAATTTGTCACCAGGAGTGTGGAATTTACTTGTCGAGGAAAATAAACCACATGGAATTGGAAAATTAGCAAATTTAGAATGAGAAATTATGATATTTGACATCTATATACATAATTACTAGCTATCATTCTGACATGGGCCCCCATATCTGCTTGCCAAGGCCAACAAAGTCACATGACTGCCCGCGCCCTAATGTATTTAACATTTCGTGTATACCTACACTCTATACCAAAAATTCTACTTATATCTATTCTTTATATTTAGATTTTTTTAAATTTAAATTCATTCTATGAAGAAATTTTGTCCTACTCTTCTAATTTTTCGAGATGTTTCCAACTCATTGTCGGGAGTAACAGTATTTCTGATGGGTATGGGTAATATAACATACCTATAATATTAAATATTTAACTATTAATACATTAAGAAATAATATAATGTACTTCTCAGAAAAAGTCTCCGGATTTCTGACACTGGCATTTATCTGTCAGTTACAAACAATTTAAAATTTCAACTATTTTCCATGGCATTCTTTCGGCTGTAAAATTTATTACAACATATTATTTTATATATTATATTTCTTTTATCTCTAAATCTATAGAATATATAATAAAATATTTAAATGTATCAAATAGAGAATTTAATTTTCTTTAATATTACCAAGAAAAATTTTCAAAAAATAATATTTAGAAGATTTTTTTCAAGAATCTTCTACTTCCGGTTGTCCAGTTGTTACCATGAATGTTCGATTGGGAAATACGTAGTTAAACAAATATAAAGTCTTATAGTTTTTGAGTAATCGTCCTTCCAATATCCCACTTACACACTTACATACACACACACACACACACACACACACACACACACATACATCCACACACACACACACACACACACACACACACACACAACACACAAATACACACACACGATTTATAGTATGAATCCAATACCTCTCTTAGCGAGAGGTAAAAATGAAGCGAATCAATAATTATTATTTTATTTTGAACCAGAGAACAAATAGTTTCCGTCATTCTTTCTAATACTCTGCTTGTAATCCTTCGTTTAACATTCGTGTGAATCCTTTTGAATCCGTTCCTGACATGGCGTATCCTGGAAATCCTGGGGTTTATCTGTCCAGGGTCGGTTTAGGCTGTTTATGTCCGTGCAGGCTTCACAGGCAGTACAAGTTGCGAGCACGAAAGCACGTTCAGTGAAGCTCTCACTGCCTCCAGAATAATTCACACACAACTGGATAAATTTTCTGCACTGCAGCCTTATCACAATGCAATGTTGCCACGTGGGACGCGGGACTTAATCTCCATAGATAATAATTCATACGATTTTAGTCGCGGTTTGATTTACCATCATGTCTCTGATGGGAAGGGAACGGATTGTTTTGTGTTTATGTGTTATACATTATGTATAAACCGAGAAATTTGCACACTACTTTATTGTATTGCTGTGGAAATAGTTGAATATTTCTATTACAATGAGAACTGTTATGTTGCAGAGCACAATAGGGATATATCATGGAACATATTGCTACATTTTGTTTTTATCTTCCGGCACCTATAGGTAAGGAAGTATTGTCTTTGGTCAAAAAATTCGATGATGAGTTATGATGATTTTTGTATGTTTGTGTGTGTGTTTGTGTGTGTATGTTTTCCTTCCATAACTCCAATACTACAATTCCAGAAATTATAATTCCTTCATATTCCTCTTTCGTAGGTCCATATGACGAGTTGGTTGGATTTTGGTTATGATTGGTTAACCGGAAGTACCCTAATTTAAAGATTGTAACAGTTTTTCTTGAAAAAAATCCTGTTAAATATCATTTTTTGACCTTTTATATTATTATAAATAAAAGAATTATATTATTTTCTTCATATTCAATGAATTTACACATAAAGAATTATAAAGAAATATCTTGCAACCTAATGCTGCTAAAACCCGGCACCATGGAACCAGTTGGAATATTCAATTCATTTATTATTAATTCACAGATGTCAGTGTCAAAGAAAATTTACATAGTATCTTTGTGAAATGATTTTACTGGAAATATAAAAATGTAAAATAATTTAAGGTGGCAAAAACAAATCACATAAGGTAATACGACATATGTTATAAATATAATACTAATATGTTTTTATCCACGACTGTCAAATAATATACCCATAATTCAAACGTTTTTTTATCAATTAATGACCTTCGTTACTGTTGCTAATTGAATAATATTGACAGATGGAATAATATTATTCAATAGTTATGTCAAATTCAAATCTTATTTTTCAAAGAGTACAAATAAATTACTTTTAATACGTATTTTTTTCTACATAAAAAGCCAAAATTTTACTAGTTTTCTCATTATTTATATTTTATTTTCTTCTTAAGCTTAAAATGTAGCTGAATACTCGGTTTAAAATTTTCTGCTAAATGTCAAATCACTTCATAATTTTGTTATAACAAATACCTAGCGATCAACGCTAACTATGTTTATGTTTGTGACAAACAATTTTCTAAAATTTGTTAGGTTATTTCTGATTTTATAATAGTACAGTATGTTATTATTTGACAGTTGTGGATAAAGTATAGTATTCTATTCGCATGTAATGGCTATTACTCACTCGAATGATTTACATCACTCGCCTTCGGGCTCGTTATGCAAACTTCATTCTCATGAGTAATAGCATACATTACATATGCTCATTGAATAATATACTATTATTTTCTACTTTTTATTTTAAGAAAAATACTGTTCTTTTTAGGAGTGGTTCAGTTCAGTTTAGTAAGAGGTAAGATCAGTTCATTTCTCCCCTAAAAAGAAAACAACCAAAGAATAGTTTGCAAAAAAAATGTGTGGAATTTGTACAAAATCAAAAAAAAATGCACGTTTTAAGGTAATTATAAGAGTGTCATGAAGAATAAAACAATAATTCTAACAACAGATTCTAAATATCAACAAAAATGTGAAACCTGTCAGATATGTGAGAAACATCAAACATAAATTATTGTTTTATTTTTCATGGCACTCTTATAATTGCCTCATATCGTATATTTTCATTTGTTTCTAATTTATACATAAGAAACAATTGATATCGTCAAATCAAATTTTTAACTTTGAATTTCCTATGTTCGGAAAAAAGTAGACACCTGGTATATTAGTTGGAGTACAAGTATTTCTATCTACACAGAAACGTGTAATTGTCAATATTGAAACTACTGGTTGAAAATAAATTGAAGTCTTTATATAGAATAGAAATAAAGAATAGTATAAAAATGGGTTAATAAAATGTATCAAATGGATGAACAAACAAAGAAGACAACGTGAAATCGTAAAACAAATATGTGTCATTCGAGATCAAAGCGCGGAGATACAAATGCAAACACATCACAAAATAAATTGAATTACTTTCAAAGCAAACTTCAAAAAAAGTTGTGATGTAACCCATAACAAAAAGTAATCTTCATGAATCCGTCAAAATGACTCGTCCGTATTTAAAATTGAGTTGAATTACGCAGAAACACGCTGACATATCTACAGCAGCTATCGCTAATCTCACGAATGTGGAATGTAGAATTCACAACCGTCGAACAATTTGGCTTTTTGTCTTCTATCGGGCATCAAGCCAGATACAATTAACTAGTAGTGGATACCGGACTGTCAACTATTGTAGTATGTTTATTTAATTTTTGCCTATTTTGCGCCATTAAAATTATCTGCGGATTTTTAGTAAGTATGTTCTTCATCTTCATGGTTACTTCTTGCAGTAGTTTCATCATTTGCAACTACTATTTGACCGACAGTTTTACTTAGGGCTACAGATGTCTCGTTTTTTATGTGTTAACACCCCATTCGTATTTTTTACGGCAGGTTAGCCTCCGCATAACATTTTTACCTCTCGCTAAAGGTACGGTTTCCTAAACGCGACAAGCCGCGGCGACTAGTCGCGCGACATCTCTGCTTATAGGCAAATTATAAGAAGTGATTTCCTCGGCGCGATCGCGACTTCGCGACAGATCGTCTGTCGCGGCGACAAACGAATGACTGGTATAGGGAGGAGTACTTCGCGACAGTCGCCGGCGGCCGGATGGAGAAATCAGCATTTTCAGCCGCAGATGATGAGAAACTAGTTGAAGATGTTCGAGAAAATAATGTTTTATATGATAGTAGGCAATGATAAGTATAAAGATGTAATATATAAAGACGAAATATGGAAGGAGATTGCAGAGAAAATAGGAAAATCAGGAGAATATAAATGAAATAATATAAAAAAATTAATGCTGCTATAAATTGAAATTTACATTTGTAAAATATAATTATTTTGTAAAATAATTCGCTTCATTTCGAACTGCAGTTGTCGCGTCTAGGAAAACAGTAGTGCTCTGCGACTAGCGATCGGAGTAAAGTCGCGGCGACCGACCGCCGCGGCTTGTCGCGTCTAGGAAACCGTACCTTAAGAGAGGTATTGGATTCATGCTAAAAAGCAAATATTCAGATTACAGTGAATAAGCACGTTTTAAGGCCCTACAATCCGATTTTAACCTTTTTACGATGTCTCTATATATATATATATATATATATATATATATATATATATATATATATATATATATATATATATATATATATATATATGTGTGTGTGTGTGTGTGGATATGTGGGTGTAGGTATGTGTGTTTGTGTGTGTGTGTGTGTGTGTGTGTGTGTGTGTATGTGTGTGTGGACGTACGAGGTACAATTTCTCAAATTCTACTGTTTAACTACAGATTCGTCAATCTAACATTAATGGGAAGAGTTGAATAGGTTTTTATAACAATTGAACAACCGGAAGTAGTAGTATCTTAAAAATATCATCTATATATTATTTTTTAATTTTTTGATAATTTGTTTTACTACAAATAATGAAAAACATATAATTCTTCTATAGATTTTAAAATAAAAAAAATACAATAATCTACTGAACACATCTTAGTATCCTAATTTTGACATTTACTGCTGCCACGATTCTGGCTGTTGTACTTATTCGTAACTTGTTCTCATGCTGCTTCTTTATCTTTATTTAAAACCGCATTGGCTATATTATTTTCAAATAGACTTTTATTACATTTTATTTAAATTCCTACAACTTGCTACATTATTATTGGTGTACAGACGATGAGTCCTTATCAATGATGTCACTAGAATCCTTACACCGGATATTTCCGGCTATTTCAATATAATCAAAGGATTAATGGTTAATTCGGCCGTAAGTATAATTTTATTACAAAAATTAAAAAATTGTTGAAATTTGTGCCAAAACTTGAGACATCCGTTATGTATGTATAATTTAAAATATATTTCTATGTTTAAATTTATAAAATACTTCGCGTCGAAGTGATCATATCGTGCAAAAGTAACCTTTAAAAGCTGTCAAAGTAAAATTTATACACTATTGTATTTCACACATACATTATACATATTTGTTTTTGTAGAAAATCAAACCGTATTTCAATAAAACCTACTTTATTTATGTTTGCTTCCTTCACCGGCTATTTTATTCCACTTTTTAATGCATTTGATGAATGTAAAATGAATTTCATAGCACGGCAGGTAGGTACATACACACGGTGCACTTAGAAATATTACTAGAACACAATAGAAAGAAAGGAAGATAGAATAGTATTTGATTTCCAGGACAGAAAAGGAATCACATTAAGGTTTAGTCTAGTTTAGTTGACAGTGATTTCGCTTCGGAAATTAAGAGAAGTATAATAAATATTGTATGTGCCACTTATACAGAAGAGAAGAAGGAACTCTGGAATATTTGAAGCTATTTTGAAGGAAGCTTAAAAGAGAAAAAATCTGATGTGGACACCACACGACTTCCTTGTACGATTATTAAACTATACATATTTTTTTAATAACTAAATTACAAAACATTAATTTTAACTTCAAAACTGTAAGATATATAGCGACCATAATCTAACCCGGTTCTTTTTAAAGAGAGTTTTGATTACAACAAAGAAATATTTGATTACAACAATGAATATGACTAATTTCACAATAAAAATATAATATTTGTTATTGTACGAATCATAAAATTGCACGTATTTAACATAATTTGACATGAACATTTATTTTTTATTTTTTTGTCCTAATCCATAGCAAGCTTTATTACAAAAACAAAAAGTATATAATTTTTAAATTTACATATCTCGCTTATACAAAGGGCTAATTTAATAATACTTGATGTGCTAGACGCAGAAATTAATTCTCTAATTCTAAAATCAAAATAAAATCATTTTATTTAAGAAAAACTGTTAACAACTTCAAGTAATGTACCACTTCCGGTTAGCCTATTTTACCAAAATCTATTATGTTATATCGATTGACATAAAAGTCTTGTATACGAAATTTGAAAAGTTTTGGATTATATTTTAAAACAGTTTTTCATTAATAGTATATTAAAGAACGAATGTCATAATTGTCATTTTATTTTGTGAGAAGGAAGTTTGGGTAACGACGCGTAGCGGAGTTGCCCAAACCTTGGAACAAAATAATCGACAATTATGACATGAGTTCTTTATACTATTTTTTTTATTTTGCGCTTTTTATGATCTTTTTAAATAAAAAATCGTAAATTCAAAATTTAGGGAATTTTATGTTAGTTGGTAATAATGTGACATTTGAAAATTCAATTGTTTGAATTTAAAATTGTCTCGTGTTGTTTACAATCAAATTTATATCAAATTAAAAATGAATACAGACGATTTTTTGTGTACTCCACGTGAAATTACGGAAAATACATTTTATAATTCCAAAAACAAACAATGAAAAAGTCAGGTTTCATAGCCAAATATAAATTTTTTACAAGTTACTTACATTTTATTGTATAAAATTTACTGTCTGCGTAACTTTGGCTATGACATCAGCGCCAAAAAGCACGAACTAATTTACCGACAGAGTTCATAAATAAATAAAAATAAATTACATATTTTAAATATCAACAATTAATAGTGTTTTGAACTATTTATGCCCTAAATATATATAAACAAAAATAAAAATCTTAATAATCGTTAGTATCGTTTATTCAGTGATATTTTTTGACATAACATTTCAGCTATGCTACCAACTTTATAAAAATAAATTGTACTAGGCTGTTACAACACTCAAACGAGCTATTAACGAACTCCTTTGGGTGCTGTAATAACTTTGTTACAGATGCAAAATAGAAAAATCTGATGTGGCCAGCACATAACCTCTCGCCGTATATTTTACCTGGCTGTATGCATAAAGCAAAGAATATTTTTATAAATACAAATAATATATTCATATAAATCTATGACGTATAAACTTCTTTATTATTCAATAATAGCATGTCTCAATATGAAGATATTTTACCATAAATTATGTTACAATAAATTACCAAGTAGAGTTTACCATATATAAATATTAGGCTGGTAACTGCAATTTTCAATTCGAACAACGTTGTTTACTTTCTCTTCATATTCTTCTAGTAAAAACATTAATTTTGGGCGGTCTAAAATGTATATATGGATTGTGCATCTATTCTTACATATCTTCTTTTACATTTTATTTTTTCATACATGTTATATCTAAATAACACTAATTCCCTTTAATAAAGTGACGGATAGATTGCACTCCGATTATTCTTATATCGATGTGTAATTTTGTCAATATTTACAACTTACTTGAGAAGAATTTGATAGCTTTTTCGCAATTCAAAGTTACTCTAGTCTATAGTACTGGTGTACATTGTCCCATAATGTTTGAAACAAATTTAAGTCCTTCAACCTAGACTTGTCATCTCCATAATAGTCACAGATCAAGAACTAAGGGATTCTCCAAGTACATTTTTCTTTCATTACTCATTATTTCTGACACTGACATTTATCTGTCAGTTACAAATAATTTAAATTATCAACTATTTTTCATGGCATTCTTTCGGCTGTCAAATTTATTACAACAGATTATTTTATATATTATACTTCTTTTATCTCTAAATCTATGGAATATATAATAAAATATTTAAATGTATCAGATAGAGAATTTAATTTTCTTTAATATTACCACGAAAAATTTTCAAAAAATAATATTTAGAAGATTTTTTTTCAAGAATCTTCTACTTCCGGTTGTCCAATTATTACCAAAACCTTTTCAGATCTTCCCATGAATGTCCGATTGGGAAATACGTTGTTAAACAAATTTTAAGTCTTATAGTTTTTGAGTAACCGTCCTTCCAACATCCCACACACACACACACATACACACACACACACACACACACACACACACACACACACACACACACACACACACACACACACACACACAGACATCATCGTAAAAATGTTAAAATCGGATTGTAGGGACCTTAAAACGTGCTTATTCAATAAAATCTGGATATGCGATTTTTAGCATGAATGCAATACCTCTCTTAGCGAGAGGTAAAAAATCCATTATAGGCTTCATGTAAAGTGCCACTTCTGGAAATTGTGTAATAACCAGAAAGGGAGGTGCACAACTAGATGTTATAGGAGTCCTAAATACAAAATTTCAACTTTGTACGGTTTACCGTTTTTGAGTTATACGAGATACGTACGTACGTACAGACGTCACGACGAAATTAGTCAAAATGGATTCAGGAATGATCAAAATGGATATTTCCGCTGAAATCTGAAAACCAAATTTTTTCGCGATTACAATACTTCCTTTACTTACGTACAAGGAAGTAAAAACAATACTAAGTTATATTTGACGTAAATAAATAAGAAAATTTGTTTTCTTTTGAATTCAAGTTAAATTTCCGGAGTGGACAACAAGCATTCGGTTGTATTTGACTATTTTCTCCGCTTCGCAATATCAGAGTTTCTTCTATCAAATATAGCGTCGACAATGTAAATTTTTGCGGCTTTAAATCTAGCTGTGCATTGTGGCGCACACAATGTAGGTCTCTTGACCCCGTTGGCTACCCGTTCGGTGCACGTTTTCAAGATTTGCGGAGCAGTGGCTTCTCCGAGTCGGCAGCCTAGCCACTGTAACTCGCGCACTATAAATCAACAGTAACATTGTTATTTATGTGCTCTTAGATACTCGCACACATTTAGCTAAACGCTCAGGACGCCCGGAGTGATATATTTACACTATAAAACCACGTATGCACTATTAAGGAATAACCAGCACTCTTAATGATGTTTAATGAGGAGAAATGAATTTAAAGTATGATGACCAGACTGACCATCAAAACATTTTTATATCATATAATAACTGTCTATAACGCACTTGCAGACATCGTTTGGTTAAGGCAGTGGAGTCAATTTAAATTGTTACATTACCTTAATCAATATAAAAGTCAATAATTCATTTATTGACTCTGTTTTACATTACCTACGTATACTCTTTCTGGCTAAAATATAATTACAATGTTGAAACTAGAATTTTGCCAAATTTTATGATAGAAAATTAGAGAAGCACTATTTTCCATCCAAATTTCATATTAAATCTGCGCACGGCTGCCTAATCCAATATACAGAATAACAGAAATAAATGCTTTAATGGTGCGAATCTGAAATAAAACGCGATACAGCACCGTAAGAATACGAAGTACGTTCAGCGCGCTGTAACTGAAAATTTTACATTGCACTGAAAATGTCTATTCGAAATGTATTCTTGGATTCACGAAAGATGACTATTCAAGGTCACTTGTTCGAAGAAAGAATACCCAGCACTTTATACAGCAGTAGCTGAGCAACATTTCATGTTAAAAAGAGAAAGATTATTTAACGTATGTCTATGTAAATGGTGACATTACTTTCTAACACGCTACAAATAATAAGGACGTATGTCGTAGAGTTACAAATATCTAATTAATTACTATACTGCTCCCTGTACTATTGTTTACCCATTGAAGTTATTTGTAAGCAATATTATATTGGAAGGTTCATAAATGACCTTGAATAGTCATGTTTCCAATTCATTGTTTGGATTGACAGTATTTTTGAAGGGTATATGTAATATACCTATAATTATAAATATTTAACTATTAATACAATAAGAAATAATAATGTATGTACATACTTCCCAGAAAAAATCTTCAGTGATGTCTCTGGATTTTTGACACTGACATTTACAAACATTTTAATTTTTCAACTGGTTTCCATGACATTATGTGGGCTGTGAGATTTATTACAATAGATTATTATATACCTTATATTTCTTTATCTGTAAATCTATAAAAATAAAAAAATAAATAAAAAATATTTCATCACGGCTATTACCCATTGCTGGGTATGCCAATCTACTTCATACACAGATATCGGTAATGATGGAATATTTGTTCCGTGCGGGCGCTTACCAGGCGTCACCTCACGGGCACTCATTGCTGGCGTGGAGAGTGCGCCACAGGGGTCAATTTTGTGCCATTAAAATGCGATGTAATTTTTTGATGTCGGTCGGGATCGAACCCGGGTCCCCAGATTCGTGACCAGACACTCAGGCTGTAAAAGATATAATAAAATATTTATATGTATCACATAGAGAATTTACTATTCTTTAATACTAGCAAGAAAAAATTATAAAAAAAAAATTAGAAGAATCTGCTACTTCCGGTTGTCCAATTATTACCAAAACCTTAACAGCTCTAATGTCCAATTGAGAAATACGTAGTTGAACAGATTAAGTATTATAGTTTTTGAGAAATCGTCCGTCCAACATCTCCACATACACACACACACACACACACACACACACACACACAAAGACATCATCGTAAAAATATTAAAATCGGATTGTAGGTACCTTAAAACGTGCTTCATCATTAAAATCTGGATATGCGATTTTTAGCATGAATCCAATACCTCTCTTAGCGAGATGTAAAAATTAAAACATGCTGATGTTTAATAATCTGAAAAATGTGTGTATTAAGCAATTTCAACCAACGACAAACTTGAAAATTATTTCCAACATATAAACAGCACAAAAGAGTTTACTTTATGGCCGTTTGCACCGATTTAATCATAAGTTCTATTTCGCAAATCTTTACTTAAAGTTAAGGTTCACCTTAAGTTTAATTCTACTGCACATGTAATTATAAGTTCTACTTATCTAAGAATAGGATTTGGTAAAACAATCAAGGTTTTTGATTTAGATAATATAGGCAGGCAATTAGTTTGCGGTTTATCATTTGAAAAAAATTGACAGTATAAAAATCGCAAATTTTATTGTTGAATATTAGTGATAATATCAATGCTTGTTTTATTAATGATTAATTTAAATAAGAATAACAGTCATAAATAAATGGGAACAGACGGTGGTGATATACTATTACTATGGCGCCACCATAGGCATAGGCATGTACGTAATGGAATTTATGCACTTTAGTAAGCGCACGCTAACTAAAGTACTCATATTTGGAGAATCCAGTATTAAAGGTGGCAGATAGTTTGTTATTTGGATTCTTTAAAAAAATATACTATGCTAGAATTAGCAAAATTTAAATTACAATTAAAATTCATCATCATAGTATTCAATCATATCCATGATCAAAGTCGATCTTAAAGATTAAGTGCAGTTTAAGCCACAGAAATCCGAGGCTTACCGAATCTAAGTGTTCCTTTGGTATAACTTCACAACAGCTTTGAGATGTTTTTGTGCATTTTTGCTGAAATCTGATTCTAGTAGAAATCCAGTATATTACATAGAAAATACTATCTTTTATTGTTACGTGAAAAAAGTAAATTTAGTGTTTTTTCTCTGAGAATTAACCAAAACTGCCAAAATACTTGTTAACGAGCTTCTTCATCCTGTACAGTTAAGCATTTAATCATCTCTGCGACAGCTTTTAATAGTACCCTTAAATCTGATTCAAATTACTTGGAATATGAACGCCATTACATCCTGCGGCTTTTAGGATTCTCGTATATTTCTATTTTTTGTCGTGGGTGATGTGGGTCCTGCGTGCGATGGACGCAATGTGGACAGCGTGGGAAATGGCGCGTGGAAATTAAAAGTGAGAATTTCCCCCGGAAAATGGAAAACTGGGGCAGAGAGATTTTTAAAAAATGAGCGCATAGCGTAAAAAATTTAAACGAGTTTGAGATGAAGGCTTCGAAATAAATAACTGCTGGTGATTTTTATGATGAGAGATCATTTGTGTAATCGCGATGCTGTCGTAAAATAAATCGGTCGATTTAAAAATTACACGTTCCAAACAAACGCGCATCATAATCTCTCCATTTCTGCATCATTAAATCACGCCAACTTGATATTCGTAACAAGAACGAAATATCGCTGAGGAATCGACAAATGAAGCGCAAAATATAAACGCGCAAATCGCCGGTGTTTGTTTTTCAGTCCGCGCAAACAAGTTAACAAATCTCTCGCTCGTTTCCCAAGCACACGCAATGCAGGGATTCGTTTACGGCGAATTAAATTCTTCTATTCCATTATCTGAACATTTATCGCGCTGTTTGCTTAACAGAATTTCGCCGTACGTACCCTTGCCGTGCGCAAGATAAAGCTCATTCTACCTCGCGTTGCGACCTGTGCGCTCAAGTCCGTTATCTACGGATCTACTTAGACTCAACTCAGATGTTAGTGTTGCTGTTTACACTTTCGTGCTGACAATACGGCCAAGATATCGCTTCTTTATTTTCTACTACGATGCGATATAAATCCTTTATATGGCGTCATTAATTTTACAGTTTCTTGAGGATATAACATATACGACCCGAAAATCGTTGTAGTTCGGCCGGCATAATAATTTACATAACACTCAATGAATATTTTATTCTTACAAAAATTATATTATCACCGTAAAGTATACAATTTCAGCTTTTCATTCATTATTCATTCATTCATTCATTAAGTTGAGGGTTTTAAGCTCTAACAGACCTATCTTAGTTTTGTGGAAATAGTTCCAGAGTTCTTATGAAGCCAATTAGTGCCCCAGAAGTCAGTTTTCCGATTTCATTTGCCACGATGTACCTTTTACCAAAGTGGTTAAGTCTACTTACGGCCACTGCTGGACATACACATACAATGTGTTCTGAAGTTTCTTCGTCCTCTTCGCAGAGTCGACAGATATTGTTTTCAGCTATACCAATCTTACATAGATGGTATTTCAGAGGATAATGATCAGTAACGATACCTGTCATTGTTCTAAGGTCCTTCTTGATGAGAGCTAATACCTCATTGGTGTTTGTCAACGAGGGTTTTTGATTTCCTTCTTTATATAACCTTTCAAGAGTCCACAAGAAGGTTCAGGCCCGTAAAACGGTAGTTTAGCTCCATTTTTAGCGAGCTCATCTGATTTTTCATTGCCTAGAACTCCCTCATGCCCCGGTACCCACCCCAAAGTGACGTGCCTATCTTTGGCCAGTTGTTGTAGGTTGTTCGTGCAATTCCAGACTAGCTTTGACTTACAAGTGAATGTACGTAGTGACTTTAAGGCAGTCTGGCTGTCTGACAATATGTTGATTGTTGCTCCTTTGAGACCTTTGTTTAGGTTTATTTGAGCACAGAGATTTATTGCGTAGATCTCTGCTTGAAATATGGTGGGATTGGTGCCTGTGGATTTTTTTATGTGGTAACCTGGACCAAATACACTCCATTTTTTCCTGACTCTAGTTTGGAACCATCCGTTTCGATAACAATTAGCTTTTAAACTAAATTAAATTAACTTTAACATACAAAACAGAATACTTCTATTAATATTTTATTATGGCGTTAGGCTTTCTTTATTGACTATAACGGCTTTAATTCTGCTAGAGCCAGAACAAATATGCAAACCAGATCACCTATTTCTAATATGTGTAATAATACAAATTTGGTTGTTAATGATATAGATATATTCAGTGAGTTTTTGATATCTGTAATGAATTTATTTAGAAATGTATATTAAATAATATTATCTTTTTTACCTTCCGTCACCTTTAGGTAAGGTATTGTCTTTGGTCAAAAAATTCAATGATGAGTTTTTAGTGTATAAGCATGTTTCAGGATCCCTATAATACGATTTTACCATTTTTACGATGATGTCTGTATGTATGTGTGTCTGTGTCTGTGTGACAAAAGTTCCGGATTCCATAACTTCAATACCACGATTCCAAAAATTATAATTTTTTCGTATTCCTCAAGTTTACATCCAGAAGAACAAGTGATTAGATTTTAGTTATAATTGGTTAACCGTAAGTACCCTCATTTGAAGATTTAACAGTTAAATTTGATTTATTGACATTTAACGTTATTATAACTTAAAGAATATATTATTCTCTATACGATTTGATTACATTATATGCTTCATATTCAATAGATACAGAGTTAAAGAATTTTAAAGAAATTAAATTTTATAATTCAGCCAGCTATGCTAAACATGGAAACTATTAATATATTCATATAATTCAAATTGACAGATGTCAGTATCAATAAAAAGTAAATTAATGTGGCAGAGATGAGGATGTTGAAGTAGATGTTGGGGAAAACACGGAAAGATACGGTAAGAAAATAACTCTAGTATTACAAGTTTCTAGAAAGATACAAGAAATATGATTACATTGGTTTGAAATTGTCGTGAGGAGAAATGAAGAATAATATTGGAACAAGAATGAATAGTTTAGTAATAGGATGAGAGAAAAGGAACCTGAATGATAACGACAAGCAAAAATAGCGACCCCTAACGAATGGGAAAAGTTAAAGAAGAAGATGTCAGTGTCAAGTGCAATTTGAATAGTTTTTTTATGAAATAATTTTACTGGAAATTTAGAATCTTTTGCAAGAAAAATTATGTATGGAATTTATACATTATACAAAGGATTGACGGAAGGTATTGTGCTGGTCACAACAGATTTTTTACATTAATTTTTATGGATGTTATTTTTTTTCTGTTACGATTTATGTTCCATCAAAATATTTGTTTTTCATTGTAATTATGTCTCATATTTTGTCCTTTGTATGGTGTATACTGTTAGGGAAATAAAGTTATTATTATTATTATTATTATAAATAATATTTGTAAGAATAAAATATTTATTGAGCTTTTTGTAATAAAATGAAATGTCATTAAGGTAAAATATTGTGTCAGCCGAACTAATATGATACTGGGCTCGTACTCAAATGCTAGTGGCGCTGTTTATACTTTCGTGGTTACAATACAGCCAAGCTATCGCTTCTTTATTTTCTACTGCGATGCGATATAAATCCTTAATGTGGCATCATTAATTTTACAGTTTCTTGAGGATATAACATATAGGATTCACCATATTTGGTAGGAAGGTAAAACCTGTAGGGAAATGGGCAAATATCTCGTTCTCGTTATCCTGTCGCTTATAGTCGCGCGACATACCTTGCGGTAGACATCCGGATTAATAAACGCCTAGCTGCCACCCGCTCCACTATTTGTGTAGTTAAGCAAATGTTTGGGGAATTCGGTCACGTCTAGTCGCCAGGATAATTAATCACTGGCTGACGTCGAGAAATTATGATGGCCTCTTCCTCACACCACACCCTCCGGTATCCGCGAAGAATCCTGAATCCTTACGAAGGTCTTCATACCCACATTCATCAAGATGAGGACCACAAATCTTGGGTACGACCCTTCCATCAATTCCTCCAGACACCTGTTCCTACCCTCTTAAAATTCACTCGTAATTTCTACTTAGCAGCCTGACTTGCAGTTTCAACTTAAAGGGCTCTGTAATTTCCTCATGTCCCACATATTTCTTATTCCTGCCGCGTTTCCTGGTGTTTGAATTTCCAGAAACCTTTATCCGCAGTGGAGATTTCACGAAGGGGTAATTTTTTCTCGGTCGCCATCGCCACAGGGGGTAAGGGGCTGGCATTTGTTTTGTAGTTCGTTTCAGTTTACCTGCGTTGTTTTTTTTACTGAGATGGATCGAGGATCGCTTACAGATTCGGTTGCGTGATGTAAACTGATCGCGTGCACCATCAGATCTTGTTTTATTTGATCGCCAGTTTTTTATTTTGCCCGCTACAAATTTATGTGTTTTCAAAAACGTTTGATATAATTGGAAGGCATAAAAAGCACACTAACTATTATCTAACGAACTCTTCCTGTTTCTTAATTTAAATAAATAAAATACAAGAATAAATAAAATAATTGCCATACGTATACTAATAATAGATAAATACATACAGTAAATATTTTTGAAGATGTCCGATCAAGGTCATCTGTATCATGAACGAATTAACAAATTGGCATACATTTATCTCTTTCCTTTGCAAAGGCTATAAGTGTGTGCGATATGGATGGATATGACACGCTTGTCTTTCAAAAATTCATATTGTTTCAACTAAGTTAAAACGTAAGTTTATTTATTAATTCAAATACATTACCTTGATCCATAGCCGTACTAATAACGTTATTTTCTGTTAGAGTCACTGTCACTGATATTGTGTCAGTATCTTATTTTTCACATATTTGATTTTATATTTGCTAATATACTTATCAGTTGTCTAATTTTTGAATTTTGAATGCTTTTACTGTAATACATATTTTTATAATAATAAAATAACAGCAGTATCTTATGTAACCTCATAAAAACTAAGCAAACGACGAGGATGTTGATGTAGATGTTGAGGAAAACACGGAAAGATACAGTAAGAAAATAACTCTAGTATTACAAGTTTCTAGAAAGATACGAGAGAGATGATTACATTGGTTTGATAATGTCATGAGGAGAAATGAAGAATTATATTGGAACAAGAATGAAATAGTTTAGGAATAGGATGTTGAAGAAACAGAGGAAAACCAAAGATAAGATGGAAGGACTGTATTGCGGAAGACTTGAGAGAAAAGGAACTGAATGATAACGACACGCAAAAATAGCGACCCCTAACGAATGGGAAAAGCTAAAGAAGAAGAAGATGCCAGTGTCAGTGCAATTTGAATAGTTTTTTAATGAAATAATTTTACTGGAAATTTAGAATCTTTTGCAAGAAAAATTATGTATGGAATTTATACATTATACACAGGATTGACGGAAGGTATTGTGCTGGCCACAACAGATTTTTTCAACATAAAACAAGTTTTTGAGTAGGTACACTCGAGTGACAACTACCTTAAATAAGATGTAGAAACGGGCGTAGTATTGTCTATAAAACTGTTTTCCCATTTTAAACGCTTATGCCAACCAAACGCTGGAAGACACGGTATATAATAAACAGTAATGGCCCGAGATTTGAGCCTTGGGGAACTCCAGACGAGTTCATGCAAAACCATTGTAAGATAAACAGCTTAAATAATATTAGAGCAACACTCAAAGCACTAATTTTGTTAAGCAGTAAGCCTTGATTGTAATGAATTCCAGTCAATAAACATAATCTAGTTTTGTGTAAAATTTCGGGTGTTGTATTTCAAGCATTTGAGCTGTCCTCATTAGTAATTCGATATGGTGGAGCAAGGACACAAAACGAAGAGAATAAAAGTGGTGATAGACGCACAACAGCTATGATAATGAGTGGGTGTAGCGTGAGAAATCGAAAATCTGAGCGTTTGAGATGGAGACAGTACAAGCGCTGCAACCTTTTCCTTGTATGTGGCACAGGGAATATTTCACGTTCCCGCGTTTCGGGCGGATGACAGGTTAGAATCCGGGACGCGTGATGAGGAGACAATGGCTCTAGAGGCGGTACACGGCATGGGGACTGTTCCCCCAAGTTGTTGCGTTGCGTTATGTTGTCATGTTATGTTCTTTCTACCTGCGTCACTTTGATTTATGATGCGTCGAGGTGCCTAGATAAATATTTAATTTGATTCCATGTATTTGTATTAATCTTGAATTGTGCGAACAGTGATATGTAGATATGATCCTCTTCAAACTAAAGTGCTCTATCTTTGCAAATAACCCTTTACCCTTTCATATTTGCTGAATTACCAAGATATTGTGATTTGGATTATCTGCTTTCCACAATTATATTGCCAACCGGGACAGCTAAAAGTTCTGGATTCGAATCCCACTCGAGCATGAATATTAATGTTTGTCTTTATCAATATTCATTGTCATCAAAATACATCTTAATTAATGAATTATATGATCTTAGCAGTTGCGCGCCTATAAAATATTAAGTTAATATAAATTAACAAAAATGTAGATTTGAACTACTCTAGATCAAAAGGCAATGCAAATAGTGCATTTGCATATAAAAGTAATAAATATAAATAAATAAGTAAATAAGTATGGTACACTCTAAGAAATGTGAAGTTAATTTTTACTCATTTTTAAAACTCTAAAAACTCTGTATAGGTACATACAGATTTTAGTGTTAAATAGAACTCTTTTGCTGGAATAAAAAATCTGATGTGGACACCACACGACTTCCTTGTACGATTATTAAACTATACATATTTTTTTAATAAATAAATTACAAAATATTATTTTCAACTTCAAAACATTAAGATATATAGCGACCATAATCTAACCCGGTTCTTTTTAAAGAGAGTTTTGATTACAACAAAGAAATATTTGATTACAACAATGAATATGACTAATTTCACAATAAAAATATAATATTTGTTATTGTACGAATCATAAAATTGCACGTATTTAACGTAATTTGACATGAACATTTTATTTTTTTGTCCTAATCCATAGCAAGCTTTATTACAAAAACAAAAAAGTATATAATTTTTAAATTTACATATCTCGCTTATACAAAGAGCTAATTTAATAATATTTGTTGTGCTAGACGCAGAAATTAATTCTCTAAAACTATTTGAAGCATTTATTTCTAAAATCAAAATAAAATAAAGTTTTGGATTATATTTTAAAACAGTTTTTCATTAAAATCTATTATAGGCTTCATGTAAAGTGCCACTTCTAGAAATTGTGTAATACCCAGAAAGGGAGGTGCACAACTAGATGTTATAGGAGTCCTAAATACAAAATTTCAACTTTCTACGGCTTACCGTTTTTGAGTTATGCGAGATACGTACGTACAGACGTCACGACGAAATTAGTCAAAATGGATTCAGGGATGATCAAAATGGATATTTCCGCTGAAATCTGTAAACCGAAATTTTTCGCAATTACAATACTTCCTGTACTTACATACAAGGAAGTAAAAAATCAACACTGATGTAGGGCTAATTTTGAGTAAGGGTTAACACCTTCTGTGGTGTTATTACTAACTCAATAGTAGGAGTAAATCGAACACTATCAACAAAGTAAGTTTAACACTTTTACACAGAAATGTAACAGCAACTGGATTTTAATGGGAAGAGTTGAAAAGGTTTTGTTAACAAGTGGACAACCGGAAATAACAGATTATTGAAAAAAATCTTCTAAATATTATTTTTTCAAATTTTTTGTTTTTGCTAATATTAAAGAAAAATAAATTCTCTGTCTGCTACATTCAAATATTTTATTATATATTCTACAGATTTAGCGATAAAAGAAATATAAAATAATATGTTGTAATAAATCTTACAGCCAAAATAATACCATGGAAACCAATTGAAAAATTAAAATGTTTGTAAATGACAGATAAATGTCAGTGTTAGAAATCCGAACACATTACTGAAGACTTTTCTGGGAAATACATACATATATTATTTCTTATATAAGTAAGAAAAAAATTCCTCTTAGAATGAATTTAAATTTTAAAAAATCTACCAATAAAGAATAGATATAAGTAGAATTTGTAGTGTAGAGTGTAGGTATACAAGAAATGTTAAATACAATAGGGTATGAGCAGTCATGTGACTTTGTTAGCCTTGACAATCAGGATAGCTGGTATTTATATACATAGATGTCAAATATTATAATTTTTCATTATAACTTTCGTGATTTTCAAATTCCATTGTAGTTTATTTTCCTAGACAAATAAATTCCACACTCATGGTGACAAATTAACCACGTTAACTTAGAAAATCTTGCAATTTTGAATGAAAAATTCTGACATTTGACACCTATGTACATAATTACTAGTTGTCATGACTGCTGGCGCCCTATACTTATGTAACCAGAAACTGAAGTGGCGAGAGGTATTGTGCTGGCCACAACAGATTTTTTATTTTGGAAAAAAAGTAATAACACAAAATATTCGTATCAATTAAATCTTTTCAATGTAATTGCATATTTATTAAAAAAATGTTGCGTTAATACGAGGGTCATTCAATAAGTAAAGAGACAAATTCTATAATTTTAAAACTATTCAATGAATGTGTACAATCTTTTCAGGGGTGTTAGTTGGCAACCTTGGGATATGCTCTGTTCATCTGTTTCATCATTTTATGTCAACATAACCTCAAAATTTTCAGTTCACCATTGCAAGTCTAGAAGATTGCACCTTAGAAGAGTAGCGCTCAGTCATTAGATTTTTAGTCGCAGAAGGTGTAAAACCAAGTGAATTTTTTTCTAGAATGTTAATACAGTACGGTAAAAGTTGTATGAACCGTGCGAATTTTTACAAGTGGGTTGATCGGTTTAAAAGTGGTCGAACAAATGTAGGTGATGAACCCCGATGTGGACGTCCAGTGGAAGTTTCTGATCCCTCGTTGGAATCGAGGATTAACGGACTTATTCGTGATAACAGAAGAATTACTGTTGAATAGCCAATACTACTCTGAGATGCTAGAACACAAAGTTAGACCAGCTATCAGGAGCAAACGCCGTGGACTCTTGTCAAAAGGAGTCATTCTTCAGCACGATAACGCCCGCCCTCATACAGCCCAGCTGACCCGTGATAAGCTTCAAGAATTGGGTTGGGAGGTCTTACCTCATCCTGCCTACAGTCCCGACCTCGCCCCATCTGATTTTTAGCTATTTGGACCACTCAAAGACGCCCTACGTGGAAAAAGATTTGCTAACAATGAGGAAGTTAAGGAAGCGGTGCAAAAGTGGTTTCGGGGTAAATCGAAAGAATTCTTCGCCAAGGGAATTAGGAAGCTGCAAGAAAGATGGGACAAGTGCATAACTGTGGGGGGTGATTATGTTGAAAAATAGCCTTAATTTTGAAAGATTGAAATAAACCGTTTTTGAGCTATAGCCATTTGTCTCTTTACTTATTGAATGACCCTCGTATTAACATTTTTCGCACTTATTTTGTTCTAGTCTAACCTTTGTTTCGGTGTGACATAGGTTGATTATAATAGCGAAGACACGAATTACACAATAAAAATATCATTGATTGACCTACATTTTGTAATATCTTCTTTCTTTTGTGGAGGTAAATTTGATTAAATTTGCTGCTGATGGATTGTTTTTGATTCATTCGAGGTATATTGTGGATGTTAGTCAAGTTTCATTTTCGCTTTGAGAAAAAAATAAATTGACCGTAAACGTTTTTTGCTGGATCCAAAAAATGTCAAAAAGCAATCGCACTTTTCCAATCAGTTCTAGTCGATCATAGGTCCTTTTTTTCATCGGATTGTTGTGTCAAATACAGTGACAGATGACGCTGAAAAAGATTAGGAAAATACATCACAGCCTTCCGACAGAAAAACGTTATTAAGCCTTTCTATTTCACCGCAAAGCACGACAGAAATTTTCACAGACGAAAGACTGCGGGATATGAAACGATCAGTGGCGGCTTGTCAGGGTAGGCAGGTGAAGCAGTGCCTCACCAGAAAAGAAATAAAGCTGCATGTAAAGTAGTATGTAAATTAAATTTTAACTTATTCGGTAATGCTTGTCTTTATAAATATCAAAAGAGTAATTTAAGCCACGACCTTAACTAATATGTAATGCAGTTCACCTAATTTACACCCTATAAAGTGCTTCTCGAAATGAATAGTATAACTGCCTAATGTTTTTGATAAAGCATTCATTCCGGTAAGAGATACGTGCGCTAGACAAAGAGCTGTTTGAGGCACTACCTCAAATGCTAAATGCAATGAGTGCGTAAAGAATAAAAGATTGTCGCTTTATCTTCCACGCGGCCCTATAGAGGCCGTTACCATACATGTATACAATCAACGCCACGTACTGATAAATTTTATAAGTATATTCACGATATTACTGCATGTTTTTGCAAGCAAGATTAAATAATATTAGCTGCATATTGCATTCGACAATAAACAAACATAACATAACCTGTCTTGTCTAGCATTTTTTTTATAATAGGCTCTGGTTTGCGACTGATACATATTGCAGTAAATATTTAATTCTTTTATTTTTTTCGTTGTTTTTATAGTTTACCCACGTAGTGTTTTTCTAATTTGAATTTTAGTTGAAAACAAAAAACTTTAAAAGAATTGAGTGACAATATAAGGAATTCTGAAGATATTGTTAATTTTTTAATTAATAAAAATCCATTTAATCAACTGTCTTATGAAGATAAACTATTTGTTAAAATTTTCTGTGATTTGCTAATTTATTACCTTCCGTCACTTTTAGGTAAGGAAGGTATTGTCTTTGGTCAAAAAATTCAATGATGAGTTTTTAGTGAATAAGCATGTTTTAGGGTCCCTATAATACGAATTTACCATTTTTACGATGATGTCTGTATGTATATATATGTGTGTGTCTGTGTGTATGTCTGTGTGTGTGTGACAAAAGTTCCGGATTCCATAACTTCAATACCACGATTCCAAAAATTATAATTTTTTCGTGTTCCTCATGTTTACATCCAGAAGAACAAGTGATTAGATTTTGGTTATAATTGGTGAACCAGAAGTAGCCTCCTTTGAAGATTTAACAGGTAAATTTGATTTATTGACATTTAACGTTATTATAACTTAAAGAATATATTATTCTCTATACGATTTGATTACATTTTATACTTCATATTTTAAAGAATTTTAAAGAAATTAAATTTTATAATTCAGCCAGCTATGCTAAACATGGAAACTACTAATATATTCATATAATTCAATTTGACAGATGTCAGTATTAATAAAAAGTAAATTAATGTGGCAGAGATGAAGATGTTGAAGTTGATGTTGGGGAAGACACGGAAAGATACGGTAAGAAAATAACTCTAGTGTTACAAGTTTCTAGAAAGATACAAGAAAGACGAGTACATTGTTTTGAACATGTCATGAGGAGAAATGAAGAATTATATTTGAACAAGAATAAATAGTTTAGTAATAGGAGGTTGAAGAAACAGAGGAAGACCAAAGATAAGATGGAAGGACTGTATTGCGGAAGACTTGAGAGAAAAGGAACTGAATGAGAACGACACGCAAAAATTGCGACCCCTAACGAATGGGAAAAGCTAAAGAAGAAGAAGATATCAGTGTCAACAATTTGAATAGTTTGTTTATGACATAATTTTACTGGAAATTTAGAATCTTTTACAAGAAAAAATATGTATGGAATTTATACATTATATATAGGATTGACGGGATATTGTGCTGGTCACAACAGATTGTTTTTACATGAAAGGGAAAAAGTATGCATTTACACATCCCTTGAGAAAATGTAACTTTCAATTATAAGGCGTTTGACCTTGAGTGAAAAAAAAATGCCTCGCCAAAGTTTTAGTGCACGAGCCGCCTCTGCTGCGGGATATGAAACGATGTAACATTAAGAGTCATGTAGATTGAAGATGTAGTCACGGAAGAAGCGGCGCTTACTCAAGTATCTTTTGTTATGAAATATGCTTTTTGCTACTGTAAATAAACAATAAGTTTTCGTTGGAATTCTATTCAAACTACAAACATTAACTCACCCAATCTCCGAATCCACAATGGAAGTTTTTGTTCGTTTTGTTGTATTTTCACAGAATCGATTTATGAAAGCCTGCTCTGCTTGAGTTATCTGTTAAGAAAACAGTTTTCTTTAGCGGTTCTTCTGAACTAATTTTCGCTCTTTATGTTGCTTCACTCAAATAAATTCCACGGAACAATTCAACAAGAGTTTCGTACGAGGCTCCAAGTATAATTTACAGAATGCTTACCTTCTATAGTCAAGTGTATAGCTATTTTATTTATTCACGCCAACATTTAAAATAATTAACGCAAGACAAATGTGTTTATATCACGAAACATGAACCTCGTAAAACATATTAGGTACCTACGAATACTACGATTCGTAGTTAATTTTTATATGTAGTAACAATGATATTTTCAATAATTTAACACAGTTGTACAGGGTGGAACAAATTCGAGTTACTTACATGAAAAACTTTCTTATTATGCACCAGTAAATTGATGATAATAAGCGAAATAATGAAAAAATGTATAAATAATTTTCATATGGTGTTTTACGTAGAATATCGTGCTGTAATATTTTTTTTTTCAAAACTTAATAATTAGTAATAATATTTTTCAAATGGGAACATATGTAGCTCAAAAACAAAAGACGATCGAAAATTCTTGTAGTGCATTGCATATTAAAATTGTCTCGAAAAGTTGGCCCATAAAGACTAGTTCTATTAATGTCATTAGTGAAAAATTATGGAGCTATTATAGAAAAAAATCGGTTGTGACCAGCACAATACCTCTCACCCTTTCCATTGTGGGATATATAAATATCGTATTTAACATTTCTTGTACACACAAAAAATTCTAATTACATCTATTTTTTATATTTAGATATTTTCTATATACCTATTTAAATTCATCCTATGAGCAAGTATTCTCCTACTCTTCAATATGTATGGGATTGACAGGATTGGCGGTATTTCTGAAGAGTATGTTATATAACTATAATTTTACTATGTCGTATCCAGAAAAAGCCTTCAGTACTGTTTTAAATTTTTGACACTGACATTAGTGACATTTATCTGTCAATCACAAACATTTTAATTTTTCGATTATAGTTACCGTTGAGTTGTTTGGGCTATGAGATTTACTACAACAGATTATTTTATAGATTATATTTCTATATCCCTTAATCTATAGAAGATATAATATTTTTTTTAAATGTATCACATAGATAATTTTGTTCTTTAATATTTGCAGTAACATAAATTTTCAAAAAATAATATTTAGAAGATTTTTATTAAAATACTACTACTTCCGGTTGTCCAATTGTTACCAGAATCTATTCAACTATTCCCATTACTGTTAGATTGAGGAATCCGTAGTTACACAGGTCGTTAGTCGTATAGAATTTGACAAATCGTACTTCCACGCACGCACGCACGCAAGTCTTATCGCTAAATATAAAGAAGATATAATAAAATATTTAAATGCATCAAATAGAGAATTATTTTTCTTTAATATTAGCAAGAACAGAAATTGTTAAAAAATAATATTTAGATTTTTTCAAGAATCTGCTACTTCCGGTTTTCCAATTGTTAACAAAATCTTTTCAACTCTTCTCATTAATATCTGATTGGGAAATACGTTGTTAAACAGATTTTGAGAAATTGTCCTTCCAACATCCACACACACACATAAACATACACGCACACACACGCACACACACACACACACACAAACAGACATCATCGTAAAAATGTTAAAATTGGTTTGTAAGGGCCTTAAAACGTGATTATTCATTAAAATCTAGATATGCGATTTTTAGTATGAATCCAACACCTCTCTTAGCGAGAGGTAAAAATTAAAATCTTTCAAAAATCGTATAGCTGCTATTGTTTACATTAATTTACTCTGTTTTACCAATTTATCGTCATATTAATTACAGTGTCATTAAGTTGTGTTTACATTTATTCCTGATAAAATTTATTATATTAAATGGTGGAACACGTTCTGCAATATTCGACGGCTTAGTCTAAAAGAGTAATACAAAACGATTAAGGTACTACTACTGTCGTATTTGGAAACGTTTAATTACATATCCGCAATATAAAATGTTTGGTGCATTGAAAAATCACTACGTGATTCTATTTGTTTTGCAATTTTTAAAAAGCATGTTGTTGAGTTTCTGCCCTTTAACTAATAATTACAATAATTACTTTGTTATTCACGATCAGGTACTAATAACAACCTTAGAACATGGAATCTTTAGCTTGTAAGATAGCGGTTTATTCGTTAAAAATTCTAAAACAATACATATTTAATACCCATCATATCTTAGTCCTCCAGCCAAGTTCTTGGCGTATCCAATTAAAAACTTAAAGCCAAAAAGAGGAACAGAAAAAGAAAACATTTAAAGATTAATTTTCAATGAATTTTAATAACGGCATTTTCCTCTTGAAGTGAATATAGTGCCCGCTCAATATAGCCGGGTGTGGTGTCCACAATGTGTAGGTTAACTTCACTCTATATACACGTTTGTGTACACTGTGGAGCACGTGCAACACAACATAACGTAACAGATGCACGTAATTTAGTTAGAAAATATTGACATTTTGTCTGCGACCTACTAACCTAACCTGACATTTTGAAGGAAGAGAACGACGTGAAGTTTACATATTTACATAGAATATGCAAAAGTCACCCTCACACTAAAATGTATGACTCAAACGCCATAAAATGTTTACGGCAAATTTTTCTCGATAAAAATTTGAATACAATAAACTATATAAAATATCTTTGTTTCTAATCAAAAGGCGACGATCAAAGTGTGGTTCACACCACAGAATATAACAAAGAAGATACAATCAATACAAAGTCTCTGAAGGCAAGAATAATACAGTAAGTGATCGTTTGTGATTCTGTCGAGTTCGTATTAGATAAAAGAGAAAATGGAAAATTATTTTTCTCAAATCGTATAAGAGTAACATATGTGGTACGCTCTCCACAACATCATTGAGTTTCCGTAAAAATGATGACTGGGAAGAGTTTTTAATTGTAAAATTTTATCTTTACTTTCTAACTAGTGGTGGGATCCGGATCTGGATAGTTTCGGTTTCGGATCCAAAAATATCCGGACATCCGGATAATTGAATGTTAAAGTATCCGGATCTCGGATCCAAATCTCAGTATCGGATTTTAGATCCGGATGTGAGTATAGGATTTTGGATCCGAATCTGAGTATTGGATTTTGGAACCACGCCAGCAATGAGTGCCCGTGATGTGACGTCTGGTAAACGCCCGCACGGTACAAATATTCCATCATTACCGATATCTGTGTTTGAAGCAGATTGGCACACTCAGCAATGGGTAATATGCCGTGATGAAATATTTATTTATTTATTTATTTATCTGAATATCAGATCTTGATTTCGGATTCGAATATCGAATCTTGGAAACGGATTTTAGTATCGGATCTTAGATTCATCAATCTGCTTTGTACACAGTAATGGGTAATATGCCGTGATAATATATTTATTTTATTTATTTATATACGTACGTATATTCATTGCTGGCGTCAGAAGTGCAACACAGAGGTCAATTTTGTGCCATTTAAAGTTCTAAAATATTTGGCGTCGGTTGGAATCGAACCCGTTCCCATGATTCGCGTGAAGTGACGCCTGGTAAACGCCTGCACGGAACAAATATATCATAATTATTACCGACATCGAGATTGGCTCACCCATCAATGGGTAATATGCCGTGATGATATATTTTTTTATTATCTTACCTATATTTTTACATATTTACTTTTCATATAATTATTGTTCCAGTTACTATTTCTTTTTAAAACGTTAGTATTATTATTTGAAATGATTAGTTTATTGACAGTGACATATATCTGTCAGTTACAAACATTTGAGATTTGAATTGTGTAACCATGTGTATGAGTTGTGTTTAAAGCGCAGGCTTCGGGATTAAAATTATAGATAGTTTTATAAATTTATCCATAAAATATATAGAAATAGTATTAATGCAAACCTGTAGAAAATTTAATAAACTTTAATTTTTATATAACATAAATCTCGATAAAATAACATTTAAAGGTATTTTTCGAAGAAAAACTATTTTGAGCTTCCAGTAAAATGCCATTTCCGGTTATTTGATTTACTTCAAAATCTAATGGCATCTTTCCCTATAAGAGTAATGTAGAAATACAAGGTTTCAAAAGTTTCTGAACGATAGTATTTGAGTTAGAGCGTAAAGAGAATCCACACACACATACACACAGACATCATCGTGAAAATATTAAAATTGGATTGCAAAGACCTTAAAACGTGGTCATTTACCAAAATCTCGATATGCGATTTTTAGAACGATCTCAATACCTCCCTTACCAAGGGTAGCGGGAAGTAAAAATCAACAAAATTCAGTTTTCGTCAATATCTAATGCCCTATGAGAATTTTTGGAAAAACATAAGCACATCTGAGGTGGCCCTCTGTAGGTGCAAAAAAGTTCCATATAACCGACATTGTATGTCTGATAGTTATTATTTATTTATTTAGCTTATGGCATATATTCATCACAATTTAAATATATCAAATGATAAATAAGTTGTTGGACGAGGTCGCATTTGAAATTGGCTCTCGTTGCAATGGGGTGGTACATTTGAAGATGTTGACTTGGTCAAGATGGTAGCAGGCTGATAGTTTTCGAGATCCGAATGGTGGCAGCTCTAAGTGGGACACACTGTATATTATTATTTTAACGACTAGTTAAACGAAATGAATATGAATAGCAATGCAAATATAACAACGTGTAACGTATAATGTATCTTCTGCATTGCAGATGTTGAATTAAAAAGATTCCATCCTCGAAAAATCTAATTACAGCGTTTAATTCCCGCGATGTCGAAAATGCAAATTCTTGTCGTTTAAATTTCATGACAGATGCATCTGCGGTCGCAGACAGTAAAACATCGGCAGCGCCTTACAATAATGAAACTGCGTCTCCGCGCGATTTGCAAATTACGGAATTATGCAGAGAATACACAGGAGCAAGCATCCTCTTTTTCTCCTTGATGAATGAATTCCGCAAAAATCTTCCATTTATTACTCCACCGCGACTCAATTTAGCCGTGAGGAGCATGGCAAATAATTCATTTTTCAAGTGATCTTCTCATCGCATTGTTCGTCATTCGATAAATTATAATACTATTTCTGTTGGCGCTGACATTAGACAATACTTTGTCAAATTTCACTCCCTTGGTGGCTTTTCAAGTAAAAATTTAGAAAAATTACTAAAAATAATCCTTTAAATAATAATGATAAATTTGATTACAATTTTTATTTATACAGGGTGTTAATTAAAAAGCGGGCCATATGCAAAACTTGCCAATTACTTTTAGACAAAAATGTTTCAATTAAAAGTTGTAGATAATTAAATTTTGCATGATTAATTATCCATAAATCTAAATTATTTTTTTTATAAATATTGCTTATTTCTAGTGATAGCCATGGAATTGAAGCAAAATTATAAAGAAATGCATATCGTATGAACTGTCAGAAATTTGATTTTCAAATAAAAATTACAGATAATTATATTCTACACCTAAGCCACTAAATATATTGGGTGCTAGCACGAATGGTGGTTAGGAGATGACTAGCAGTGTTTTAACTCTGTCAATCGTTTATGGTTTATTTTACAGAAAAATACTTCAAATAAAAATTGCGTACAATAAATGTTTTATAACTTTATAATTTATAAATGCTGTACTTAATTTAATCCCATATATATATACGGGGTGGTGACCGGCACAGCCGAACATAGGAATTTAACATGTAAAATTAGATTTTCCTATTTTCCTGCTTCCCTAATTTATTAGGTAAAAAGAGCTTCAAATAAAAGTTGTAGAGCATAAATTTCTGCATCTGAATCAATATGCCTTGTAACGGCAGAAATAAAGTATGAAAATGTCGAAAATCACCTCAAAAATAGCAATAGCCATGGAATTGAGACAAAATAAATAACAAATGTCTAACGATTTAACTGTCATGTTAGGGTAATTTATTTTTTATTATGTACCTATTATTTCTAATTTCTGTTGTAGTTAACATCTGTTAATTTAAATTGACATTTATTCACTTGAACATAAATTACAAATAATAATAAAAATAAATTAACCTAGCTTGACAGATAAATCGTCAACATTTGTTAATTTTTTGTTTCAATTCCATGGCTATAGCTATTTTTGGGGTGATTTTCGATATTTCCATACCTAATTTCTGCCGTTACAAGCATTTTTCGTTTATCATCCTCTTTGAACGGCCATACTTTGCTGCCATAATTCATAACTGTTTCCACCATCATTATTGATATATTCTTGTTTCTTTTATTATTAGTTTGTCAGTCGTGTAATACTCTTTACGTAACTCAGTTATGTAAATTTTACAAAACTTATCTAAAAAGTCACATTTCATAACGGAATTATATAAAATAAATTATTATAATAACTGCATGGTATTAAATACATAAATATATCTGTAAAAATCTCCCCCTGTCAGTTTTAGGAAATAATTCATTTTTCAATTGTTTCCCGATTTCCCCTCATTGGCGGTTTGTTCGAGATTCCATAAATTATAATATTTCAGTTGGATGGTACTGACATTAGACACTACTTTGTCAGATTTCACCCTCTATGGCCACTTTGATCCAGGATAGGACTTCGGAGTTCGGAGCGTCCTCTTGCTGCAGTTTCAAGCATCGTAACTTTGGAATAAATTTAATTTCGATGGTTTGCTTCATACATTGTTCGCGTGCTTGGATTTTAGGACAATTCTTTGAAGTGATTTCATTTGACTTATTGTCCTATCGATTTTATCAAGTCGAGTTACTGAGGGCTTTGGTCAAGGAGCAATAAATACATACCAAGAGATTTTTTTGCTGCGAACGTCAGAGTTCCATTAAAAATTATCCATTTGTCAAAAGAAGTGATAGGAAATATATTTTAATGAGTGGAAGACAGAATTCTCTTTGTGGGAACTAGTAATTTAATCCTTCCACACAAATGATACCATAGTAGAATTCACTTAAAAAGAAGATTCTATTTATTCCATTTTTTTTAAATTAAGTACATATTAATGCATAATGAAATATTTTATTTAAGTATTACAAACAAGTACAGCACTGTTCAAAAGATGGGTATCTGGTCATTTGTAAAAAACAATGTAGGTACAGTAAAATTTTTGAAAGATGTCCGATCAAGGTCATTTGTATCACGAACGAATTAACAAATAGGCATCATTTATCTCTTTCCTTTGCAAAGGTGAAAAGGATGGATATCACACGTTTGTCTTTCAAAAATTCATATTGCTTCGACTAAGTTAGGACATTCCACTTTAAAACAATGCTCGTTGTTGATAATACTTTCGCTGTAACGTAAGTTTATTTATTATTTCAGATACATTACCTGGATTCATAGCCGTACGTATAACGTTATGTTTTGTCAGAGTCACTGATGCTGAATTTTGAATGCTTTTACTGTAATATGTATTTTTATAATAATAAAATAACAGTAGTATCTTACGTACCCTCATAGAAACTAAGCAAACTACACTACTGAATTTGTCAGAATGGGCGGAGCAAAAATCTGAATTCATACAATTCGTAGACGACCTTGATCGGACATCTTTCAAAAATTTTACTGTACATATGTTTGCTCTCGTATTGAAAGTTACATATCATAGATATTTTAACACCAAGTTAGTTAAGATATTGTTTCATGAAAAGAATGTTTAAGCGACGAGCCCGTAGAATGACTGGGTTAAATTCTTTGAGTGAATAAACATACTTAACTCAAAATGAATAATGAAAAAAACATTCGGTTATTTCACAAAATTAAAGAAAATTATTTATTGTACAATTTCGGCTGTTAGGCCATCATCAGAAGAACTACAATAATACATTACAGCGGGTAAAACAGATAATTTTTACCTCTAGCTAAGAGAGGTATTGGAATCATGCTAAAAATAGCATATCCAGATTTTAGTGAATAAGAACGTTTTAAAGTCTCTACAATCGGATAATAACATTTTTACGATGATTTCTGTGTGTGTGTGGATGTGTGTGTGTGTGTGTGTGTATGTGTGTGTGTGTGTGTGTGTGTGTGTGTGTGTGTGTGTGTGTGTGTGATGTTGTTGGAGATACGATTTCTCAAATTCTATAAGACAAAAGACCTGTGTAAGTACGGATTCCTCAATATAACAGAAATTGGAAGAGTTGAATGATATTAAAATGGTATTTTAAAGTTCTAGGACTTTAATGTTTCACTTTTTACCTCCCGCAACTATGGTAAAGGGGGTATAGGGATCGTGCTAAAAATCGCATATCGAAATTTTGGTAAATGACTACGTTTTAAGGTCCTTAGAATCCAATTTTAACATTTTCACGATGATGTATGTGTGTGTGTGCATGTGTACGAGTATGTGTGTATGTGTATATGTGTGTATTTGTGTGTGTGTGTGTGTGTGTGTGTGTGGATCCTCTTTACGCTCTAATTAAAATACTATCGTTCAGAAAAATTTGGAACCTTGTACGTCTTCCTTACTCTTATATGGAAAGATGCCATTAGAGTTTGGAGTAAATCAGATAACCGAAAATGGCACTTTGCTGGAAGCTCAAAATAGTTTTTCTTCGAAAAATATCTTTAAATGTTATTTTTTCGAGATTTATGTGATATAAAAATTAAAGATTATTAAATTTTCTACAGGTGTGCATTAATACTTTTTCTATATATTTTATATATAAATTTATAAAACTATCTATAATTTTAATCCCGGAGCCTACGCTTTAAACCTCAATTCCATGGTTACACAGTTTAGATCTCAAATGCATGTAACTGACAGATAGATGTCACTGTCAACAAATTAAACATTTCAAATAATACTAGCACCGTTTTAGAAAGAAAATATTAAATGGAACAATAATTAAATGGAAAGGAACTTAATACAGTTTCCCGCATAAGTATATATGTAGGAATATAGGTAAGATAATAAAAATATATAATATATCATCACGGCATGTTACCCATTGCTGGGTGAGCTAATCTGCTTTGTACACAGATGTCGGTAATAATGATGACATATTTGTACCGTGTGGGCGTTTACCAGGCGTCACTTCATGCGAATCTGGAGAACGGGTTCGCTTCCGACCGACGCCAAATATTTTAAAATTTTAAATGGCACAAAATTGACCCCTATGGTGCACTTTCCACGCCAGCAATGAATATAGGTAAGTATATAAATAAATAAAATAAATATATCATCACGGCTTATTACCCATTGCTGGGTCTGCCAATCTGCTTTGCACACAGATTTCGATAACGACGATGACATATTTGTACTGTGCGGGCGTTTACCAGATGTTGCCTCACGAGCACTTATTGCTGGCGTGGAGAGTGCACCACAGAGGTAATTATTGTGCCATTTAAAATTCGATTGTGATTAAACCGGGTATTTAATTTAATTTTAAGTATTTACATGAATAAAAATTAAATTAAACGGGAGGTATTGTGTTGGCTACATCAGATTTTTAATTATTAGAATGTCTAATACCTACGTCATAATATATTTTTTACGTTATTGTGACATCACATTGAATTTTTTTAGGTGAATCCAATTACATTCATTTAATATAATGTACAATGTAAAATACGTTTTACATGTACTCAGCATCTTTCATAGATTGCGGCCATATTTGCATAAGATATTTAACCTATAAGGAAAACTCTTCTTAGCTGAAAGGTTGATATAAAGGTTTATTGTTTATAATCAGTAGTTGACTGTGGAATTATGTTGCTTTTAAGCGAGTAAATATTTATTCTAGCTTTATTGATGAATCACGTATGTTGAATGGCTATTGAACTATTATATGGAAATAAGTAAGCCGTAGATAAAAATTCAAATACATTCACTATAGGTACTATGAATATTTAAACATTTTTTATTTCTTCATTTCAAAAACCAATACAATGCACCGTTATTCATACATTGACAAACACAATAATGAATAAAAATAACTGTGTGTTTCATGAGTATCAAATGGTAAACCAAAGTTAGCGAAACTTAAGATATTTTCCTTTTACTGACTTTTTACTGACATCACACATACTCGTATAAATTTACTTCTTATGGTATCATACGATGATAGAACGTGTTCTAATTTTTAAGGTCATTTGCTTCATATTTTGGTAATATTTAGGGTTATTAAACAAAAGTATATATTTTATGTGTAGTTGATTAACTTCGTTCAATGAACCTGTTTTTGTTACGTCAACTTAAAATATTTCAAGAACAATGAATTTAAAAATTGTAATTGTCGCAGTTGTTATTGCGCGAAATAAGTTTTTGTAACGAAAACGAATTTGGGTGAAACTGTTGATACAAAGACGACAAAAAATAAAAATATACAACAGGCAAAAACGTCACAAATATTTGATCGTGTAAAATGTAAAAAAAATTGATCAAAAATTATTATGTAAAATTAAAATATTTTGCATGTAAATTTAATTGTAAATATATGATTGTGTAAAACAGGCTTAAGTATATTTTGTAAAATAACCTATTTAAAAAATAGCTTTATTTATATATTTATTGATTTGTTGTTTATTCCCTGAAGAAGGCAATAGTTCATGCTGCCGAAACGTCGGTTTTTATAACATTAAACAGAACTAAAAGTAAAAAGGTTGTATCATTTTAATTGAATTATGATTTCTGAAGGATTTTTTAACAGTTTAACGTATGTCAAAAGAATGTAATAATTATTAATAAATACATATATACCATAAATTATATATTTTACGCCTCTTAAAAAAACTACATTTTTTACCTTCCGTCACCTATGGGTAAGGAAGGTATTGTTTTTGGCCAAAAAATTCAATGGTGAGTTTTAATAAGCACGTTTTAGAGTCTCTAGAATACGAATTTACTATTTTTACGATGATGTCTGTATGTATATGTGGGTGCGCGCGCACGCCTTTGTGTGTGCGTGTGTTTATGTGCGTGTGTATGTGTATCTGTGTGCGTATGTGTGTGTGGGACTGAGTGTGTATTTGACGATCGTTCCGGATCGCATAACTCGAATACTACAATTCCAAAAATTATAATTCTTTCATATTCCTCTTTCCTACATCCATATAAAGATTTGATTATATTTTGATCCATATTTAAACTAATCGAAGGAAATTTGTAAAAAAAAAATTACCATTTGCGTAGGTTTTATAATTTGTTTGCTGAAAATGTAAACCGGCCGAAATATTATGGGCGCATCGAGAATCTCGAATAGGGCACCGATTGTCCTAGGGTCGGCTCTGGTGTGGATTTGCGAATTAATTTATTTGAAGGATCGAAATCCATTTGTTCGGCTATTGGACTAATTGTTAATTCATCTTTAGTCAATAGTAATTAGGTAACAATTAGAAAATGATTAGAAAAATTAGGTATATCGAATATTAAAATTAGAATGGCGGAGGTAGATTAGATTTATATCATTGATTTCATAAAAACTTAAATCACTCTTGTCTCACTGTGAAGATTTCAATTTTACGGATAAAAAAGCAGGTTTGGTTGATATTGTATATAAACCCGTTGCATTTTATCAAAGACATCAGTTGATCAAGCGATTGGGAGATCTACTGATCTACGAATCTTATATAAAGATGAAAGTCATTGTGGTAAGTCAATCACTTGAAATATAATAAAAAAGTGTTCATTATACTTTCTCTACAATTATTTATTTTTTATTTTGTAACATTTTAGTTATCTCTCTGTCTGGTCGTTGCTATCTGCAACACCAGTCATGGTTATGGTGATCATGGCGGCGGCGGCGGCGGAGGAGGTCATGGAGGCGGCTCTCATGGCGGTGGCGGCGGAGGTCATGGAGGCGGCGGTCACGGCGGTGGCGGCGGACATGGTAGCGGAGGTCATGGCGGCGGCGGTCATGGAGGTGGCGGCGGTGGTTATGGCGGACATGGAGGCGGCGGTCATGGCGGAGGTGGAGGCGGTGGTCATGGGGGCGGCGGCTATGGAGGCGGTGGACATGGCGGTAGTGGAGGCGGTGGTCATGGCGGCGGCGGCGGTGGACATGGAGGCGGCGGACATGGCGGTAGTGGAGGCGGTGGTCATGGCGGCGGCGGCGGCGGCGGCGGTGGACATGGAGGCGGCGGACATGGCGGTAGTGGAGGCGGTGGTCATGGCGGCGGCGGCGGTGGACATGGAGGCGGCGATGGTGGCCATGGAGGATATGGCGGCGGCGGTGGACACGGAGGCGGCGATGGCGGACATGGAGGACATGGGGGCGGGGGCGGAGGTGGACATGGAGGCGGCGGTAGCGGACATGGGGGCGGTGGCGGTGGTGGACATGGAGGACACGGTGGTCTTGATGCATTTGGATGCCATTATGGAAGTGAATATGTAGATCTCACAGTGTAAGCCCAAATTTATGGGAGTATTTTAAACAAGATAGTATTAAAATATTGCAATAAAAAATAAGACTTATCTAATGTAAAACATTTGATTTAAATAAAATATTTTTGTATAACAATGATCTATAGTATTTTTAAAAAATCTTCCGTCAATCCTGTGTATTATGTATAAATTCCATACATAAATTTTCTTGCAAAGGATTCTAAATTTCCAGTATAATTATTTCATAAACAAACTATGCAAATTGCACTTGACACTGCCATCTTCTTCTTCTTCTTTAGCTTTTCCCATTCGTTACGGCCCGCAATTTTTTATTTTCTTCTTCCACTCATTTCTGCTTTGCGTGTCGTTCTTATTCAGTTCCTTTTCTCTCAAGTCTTCCGCAATACAGTCCTTTCAACTTATCTTTGGTCCTCTGTTTCTTCAACCTTCTATTTCTAAGCTATTCATTCTTTTTCCAATATATTCTCCATCTCTCCTCATGACATTTTCAAACCAATGTAATCGTCTCTCTTGTATCTTTCTAGAAACTTCTAACACTAGAGTTAATTTCCTTATTCTTTCATTCCTTACCGTATCTTTTCGTGTCTTCCCCAACATCTATCTCAACATTCTCATCCCTGCCACATTCATTTACATTTCAGTAGGTGCGTTTAATAAGCCTCAGGAAAACAAGCAATCGGAAGTAAAATTTGTTGAACGACTTTGCAAGCCTAGCATTTGCTTGATTTGCTCGCAAGTAAACCAAGAGCCAAGTTTCTCGCTTGTCTTGCTAACTTATGAAATATAATGGCGGGAAATGCAAATTATACATATATGAATTTAACTTGTACTGTTTCTATCTCATTTTATGGTAAGTTTATAACATTTACATGTCCAAAAGCTTTTCAAAGTTTTGTGATGAATGTTCATAACATTGCTAAATTTGAAACATTTTCGTATGTTCGCATGTTCAAAATTAATTCCACTATCTGAAAATAACTGTACCTATCTATAAATTTATTTTGTATAACTTTCCAGACCAATAAAAGGGATATGAGAGATACACATGTTATATTTGACAACTGTATAACTTTCTCGATGACATTTGTGAGTATCAGTTCGTCATATAGCTAGCAAATCTTTCAGTGTACTAAGCAACAAATCTCGTTTGCTTACCTAGCATTTACTTGAACTGCTTACTTCATTGAATGCACCTATTGATAGTGACATCTGTCAATTTGTATTATCTGAATATATTAGCAGTTTCCATGGTTAGCATATCTGGCTAATTTATGAAATTTAATATCTGTATAATTCTTTAACTCTATACCTATTGAATATGAAGTATAAAATGCAATCAAATCGTATAGAGAATAATATATTCTTTAAGTTATAATAACGTTAAATGTCAATAAATCAAATTTAACTGTTAAATCTTCAAATGAGGCTACTTCCGGTTCACCAATTAAAACCAAAACCTAATCAGTTGTTCTTCTGGATGTAAGTTTGAGGAATACGAAACAAATATAATTTTTGGAATCGTGGTATTGTAGTTATGCGATCCGAAACTTTCGTCACACACACACATACACACACACACACACACCCACACATACATACATACAGACATCATCGTAAAAATGGTAAAATCGTATTATAGGGACCCTAAAACATGCTTAGTCACTAAAAACTCATCATTGAATTTTTTGACCAAAGACAATACCTTCCTTACCTAAAGGTCACGGAAGATAAAACACTGTTGTATTTCTTGAAAAAGACATATGAGGTGTCGAAATCAGTATAGGCGGAAATAAATAATAATTGATTGATATCCAATAATATATTCCCAATTATTTTTAATACCTATTTTGAAAGTTATTGCCATCAAGTTATGTTGCTACGTGTTTGTTGAACCGTTTACTGCCAGGCAGTAAAAGTGACAGTTTACAGACTGTTAGCTGTCAATAAATCGTATTTTTAATGTCAATCAGCAAAAAATGAATATGGTTTTGAAAGTTTTCACAGAAGTGGCTTTGTGGCTTTGAAAATACGAGCCCAACCCCTAATGTATTCATACCCTCTGAAAAAAATATATTAACAAGAAGAAATAAATTTTTATATTACAATAGTTCGGCAATTTTTTATTTTATGTATTAATAAAGTGTACTGGATTTAAATATAATGTTAAATTTATCATTTTAACAATAATCTATGGGCACATATATGACAACAGACAAGTACTATTTTTTTTAGTTCCAACAGTAAATGCTACAATATTATTTATATTAGTATTATTTATAAAACTGAAGGTAAAGGAAACTGACAATATATTCAATTAATTACAATATTAAATTTTATTTTTTTAGTAAAATTATTTACAAAGTGATATTTATTTATTAAAGTACCACCTACAATTATATTAAAAACAAAAATAAATAAACTTCTGTATGCTATGATTATTACTTCAATTCAGCAAATTTTGATATGCTGTATTAATAGAGTGTATAGAAAATATAATAAAATTTCTTAGGTTTAATAATAATTTATTTGCAAATAAACCATTGTCTGCATGTGACAAATGTTTTTGTCTTTAATAATTCGCAAATAATTTAAATATTAAATAAATTAAAGTAATAAAATTTAAGATTGAAATTAATTGAGTCACCTTTAACCTCAGTTTTATAAATAATACTTACATAAATATTGTATTATTTACTGCTGTCTTTTGTCATATATTTGCCCGTGGATTATTGTTTAAATGAGAAATTAAGTTAATAACATTGTATTTAAATCCAGTACACTTTATTTATCCATAAAATAAAAAAATGCCCAAATATGGTCTTAAATGTTGTAACCTAAAAATTGATTTTTTATTGCTGTTAATATATTTATTTTAGAGGGTAGGAATACATTTGAGGTTGGGTTCGTACAATTCTCAAGAAACTTAATTTCTCATTATAAATATGAAAAATGTTTGCGAATATTCTTCAAATGGTTGCACATGAAATTATATAGGCCCTTTGGAAAGGAGGTAATCCTCACTATTGCAAAGTAAAAATGAATATGAATGAAGTAGAATTCCTGAATGGAATGAATATATGTATGTACCTACGTTTGTTAAAAGCGTAGGGATTTACAAAATTCCTCGTTGACAGATGCGCAATCAAAATATTTTATGTAGTCTTTTGTGAATAGGTGTTTAGGCGTACTATATTTCACCGCGCAAAAATTTGGCAAATTCAATAAATCAGATGTAACAACATAGCACAACGGTGCAAGTGAGAGTGTATCGGGACTAATTGAAAACCAAATACATCCCTGGATTCATTCTCTGCTTTGCGTGCGTTCCAAAAATTTCCATGTTCTGTTCCAGGATCCAACGTTTATGATTGTAGTGGGATTCATCCGCACACAAAAAATCCCGGAATATATGGGAACCATTAATCCATAGTAAAAACAAAAGCAGGAATTTCTGCCAGCGGGACACAAACGCGGGAAATAAATTTAAATTTATGAAAGTACAATTTAGAAATTAGTTTTGAGTCAATCGAAAGGGAAAGTAATTTTGATGGAATCTTGTGTGGGCATTGTTACTTGCTGCCACGTACATTCACTACGGAAATTACATTTAGAATTAATAACTACTTTTATGATTCATTTATTTTATTAATAATTATTATAGACAGACATATGCTAAGAATAAATTAATATTAATGTTGGTATGTCTTCTACCTCGAAAAACGAGGCAGGCGCTATAGGCGCCTAATAAATTTTAAATAAAATAAAAATATCTGAAGAACCGTTGAAGATAACACTATATGGGGTTTGAATAATTTAAAATTTATTTAGTAATTAGTACATACGTAAATAATTTCATATTTATCAAAAAACTATTTCGTTCATTCAATTTGATTCTCAAACTTAATATATATATATATATATATATATATATATATATATATATATATATATATATATATCATGATTTATAATTTGCCAACTTTGACAGATTTCAAGTCTCTCGGTAATTAGATCGACAGTTTTGCAGTAGCGAATTCAGATTTTTTTACCTCTCGCTAAGAGAGGTATTGCATTCATGCTAAAAATCGCATATCCAGATTTTATTGAATAAGCACGTTTTAAGGTCCCTACAATCCGATTTTATCATTTTTACGATGATGTCTGTGTGTGTGTGTGTGTGTGTGGATGTGTGTGTGTGTATGTGTGTGTGTGTGTGGGATGTTGGAAGGACGGTTACTCAAAAACTATAAGACTTTAAATTTTTTTAACTACGTATTTCCCAATCGGACATTCATGGGAAGATCTGAAAAGGTTTTGGTAACAATTGGACAACCGGAAGTAGAAGATTCTTGAAAAAAAATCTTTTAAATAATATTTTTTGAAATTTTTTCTTGATAATATTAAAGAAAAATAAATTCTCTTTCTGATACATTTAAATATTTTACAATATATTCTATAGATTTAGAGATAGAAGAAATATAGTATGTAAAATAATCTGTTATAATAAATTTTACAGCCGAAAGAATGGCCATGGAAAATAGTTGAAAATTTAATTTGTTTGTAACTGACAGATAATGTCAGTGTCAGAAATCCGAAAACATTACTGAAGACTTTTTCTGGGAAGTACATACATTATATTATTTCTTAATGTATTAATAGAATTGGAAACATTTCGAAAAATTAGAAGAGGACAAAATTTCTTCATCAAAAATGAATTTAAAATTAAACAATCTAAATATATATGGAATAGATATATGCGTAAGTAGAATTTTTGGTGTAGAGTATACAAGAAATGTTAAATACAATAGGGAGCGAGCAGTCATATGATTTTGTTGGCTTTGACAAGCAGATATGGGGGCCCATGTCAGAATGATAGCTAGTAATTATGTATATAGATGTCAAATATCATAATTTCTCATTCTAAATTTAGTGATTTTCCAATTCCATGTGGAGCAGAATTAAATGTTAAATATCTAAGGCATACAAGTAAACTTTAAACTCCTGGTGATAAATTAACTACGTAAATTTAGAAAATTTTGAAATTTTTAATGAAAAATTCTAACATTTGACATCTATGTACATAATTACTAATTATCATTCTGAAACGGGCCCACACATTTGCTTGTCAAGCCCAAAAATGTAACATTACCGTTCGCGCCCTATACTTATGTAACCAAAAAAAGGAAGTGGCGAGAGGTATTGTGCTGGCCACAACAGATTTTTTTTTTAGCCTAGGACTTCTCCCTTTTTAGCTTTTTTGTTATAAATAATAGAAAAAAAATAGCTCATATAAAAGTTTTATTATTTTAAATATAATATTTGATGACAGATGTAGATATTTTTATAAAGTCAGATTAACAAGACACTACTAAACTTTTATTTTTTAAATAGCAATCTATAATTATTTTACTAAAATATAAATCCCCATTTTTTTGTCTCTTCATCGATGTATTACTTTTTACCTCTCGCTAAGAGAGGTATTGGATTCATGCTAAAAATCGCATATCCAGATTTTATTGAATAAGCACGTTTTAAGGTCCCTACAATCCGATTTTAACATTTTTACGATGATGTCTGTGTGTGTGTGTGTGTGTGTGGATGTATGTGTGTATGTATGTAGGATGTTGGAAGGACGGTTACTCAAAAACTATAAGACTTAAAATTTGTTTAACAACGTATTTCCCAATCGGACATTCATGGGAAGATCTGAAAAGGTTTTGGTAATAATTGGACAACCGGAAGTAGAAGATTCTTGAAAAAAAATCTTCTAAATAATATTTTTTGAAAATTTTTCGTGGTAATATTAAAGAAAATTAAATTCTCTATCTGATACATTTAAATATTTTATTATATATTCCATAGATTTAGAGATAAAAGAAGTATAATATATAAAATAATCTATTGTAATAAATTTGACAGCCGAAAGAATGCCATGAAAAATAGTTGATAATTTAAATTATTTGTAACTGACAGATAAATGTCAGTGTCAGAAATAATGAGTAATGAATTAAAAATGTACTTGGAGAATCCCTTAGTTCTTGATCTGTGACTATTATGGAGATGACAAGTCTAGGTTGAAGGACTTAAATTTGTTTCAAACATTATGGGACAATGTACACCAGTACTGTAGACTAGAGTAACTTTGAATTGCGAAAAAGCTATCAAATTCTTCTCAAGTAAGTTGTAAATATTGACAAAATCGGAGTGCAATCTATCCGTCACTTTATTAAAGGGAATTAAGGTTATTTAGATATAACAAGTATGAAAAAATAAAATGTAAAAGAAGATATATAAGAATAGATGCACAATCCAGATATATACATTTTAGACCGCCCAAAATTAATGTTTTTACTAGAAGAATATGAAGAGAAAGTAAACAAAGTTGTTCGAATTGAAAATTGCAGTTACCAGCCTAATATTTATATATGGTAAACTCTACTTTGTAATTTATTGTAACATAATTTATGGTAAAATATCTTCATGTTGAGACATGCTATTATTGAATAATAAAGAAGTTTATACGTCATAGATTTATATGAATATATTATTTGTATTTATAAAAATAATCTTTGCTTTATGCATACAGCCAGGTAAAATATACGGCGAGAGGTTATGTGCTGGCCACATCAGATTTTTATGAATGTATTTGAAAAAATACGAGATAAATAATGTAACAATGTTAAACAGTTAAATTAATGCCAAAAAATATGCATTTGTTTGTTTTTTATTTAACGCATTTTGATAAAAAAAATCATTTTGAATTGTTTACAAAGAATGAATTTATTCATATGACTGTAATAATTGGTGAATCAATTGGAATCATAAGAAGAGCAAAAAGATTTTTTTACGTAACGTAACGATACCCAATAACGTTATAATTACAAAACGTTATGTAACCGTAACGTAACAAATAACGTTTCTCTATAACGTTTACAAATTTTACAAGATTTTGCCGTTTGAAAATATAATTTCCTGATAATGTATTTCGTATTTTATAATGAATAAATGTCACTAGTGGTCAAATTCAAATGTTGAACACTTTATTTCATTTCTAGAATAAGATAAGTGTAAGTTTTATTACAAACTTGAGAAAAATACGGTTATTGCAACGTTATAATAACGAAATAAAAATAACATTATTATAACGTTACAATATATATATTTTTTAAATATTTCTGGACTGACACTTGTATTACTGTAGATTTTATTTGATAACTGACAGCTGATATTGTTATTTAGGTTGCATTTTGATCAATCAGAAACGCTGTATAATAGTATATTAAAGAACGAATGTCATAATTGTCATTTTATTTTGTGAGAAGGAAGTTTGGGTAACGACACGTAGCTGAGTTGCCCAAACCTTCGAACAAAATAATCGACAATTATGACTTGAGTTCTTTATACTATTTTTTCTATTTTTCGCTTTTTATGATCTTTTCAAATAAAAAATCGTAAATTCAAAATTTAGGGAATTTTGTGTTAGTTGGTAATAATGTGACATTTGAAAATTCAATTGTTTGAATTTAAAATTGGCTCGTGTTGTTTACAATCAAATTCATATCAAATTAAAAATGAATACAGACGATTTTTTGTGTACTCCACCTGAAATACGTGAAATTACGGAAAATACATTTTATAATTCCAAAAACAAACAATGAAAAAGTCAGGTTTCATAGTCATAACCAAATATAAAATTTTTACAAGTTACTTACATTTTATTGTATAAAATTAACTGAAAAGGATGTGGAAAGTGTAAAACTATATAATTATACACATCTTATATTTAAAACACTATTATCTTATAAATAAACACTTAATTCTTGTTGACATTTCTCCTCCGCCGCCATTTTGCTTTTGTCTGAACTACTACACAACCTGCGTAACTTTGGCTATGATATCAGCGCCAAAAAGCTCGAACTAATTTACCGACAGAGTTCATAAATAAATAAATAAAAATAAATTACATATTTTAAATATCAACAATTAATAGTGTTTTGAACTATGTATGCCCTATATATATATAAACAAAAATAAAAATCTTAACAATCGTTAGTATCGTTTATTCAATGAGGTTTGACATTTGATAATTTTTTGACATAACATTTCAGCTATGCTACCAACTTTATAAAAATAAATTGTACTAGGCTGTTACAACACTCAAACGAGCTATTAACGAACTCCTTTGGGTGCTGTAATAGCTTTGTTACAGATGCAAAATAGAAAAATATTATTTATTTAATATTTTACTTTCTACATACCTATTTGTTAATTGTTAATCTCAAAGTACATAAATAGTTTATGTGCAATAAATTTATTTTTTTATTATATAATAAAATTAAAAGTTAAATGTAAAGACTTTAGAATAATAAGAAAACATAAATGCAAATTGTAAATGTAATTTCTACAGCGAGTATACGTTTCATATATCACTGTCCGTTTACACCTCTGTGCATGTTCACTGCTGCTGCTAACTTCACAGCTCGTACTCGTGTTTCTTTATCATAAACCTGCTTCAAGTGACACTTTAAATTACGTTTATATCAATACTAATCAACCATTGTACTCTTATATGGCAGGTATTGTTTATTTTTCCTGCATATTTTTTTAAAACTTTGATTACAATGACAAAAACTGAATAATTACGTAGGTGATGCACTTTTATTATTGATTATTAATGTGTAATTGCATGCATGGAAAGGGCGCGACCTATTGTGGGAAGTAAGTAGGTAGATGGCGCTTAGGACGACTTCCGTTTGAGTCAGAGATATGAATCATATAGCCAGAAATATGGGGAGACTATGACATTAAATACGATACAAACATATTGTATTGCTGTTTGACTTGACGTAGGACAACCCATCCATTTTTAAAGTAAATTAATGGATGGCTTACATTTGGTAGGACATAAAACGGTTTATATTTAGACGGAAGTTTTGGTTTTCAAAATAAATAATGAAATAGTGGGAGCCCAATTAATTATAAAAAACATTAAATAGTAGAAAAAAAAACAAATTTCAATCACATTAATATTTAATTTTCTGCAAATTATATTTTATGGATTCATGAATTTATAGAGATATAAATTTGCCAAGTACCTAATAGGTTTTTATAAATAAATTTTGCAACATATGTTTTCTAGAAAAAACATATGTGATTGTATTATTTAATTATTATTTTATTGATTTAATACTCATATAATTACAGTAGAGTGTCGATACATGCAGGTACATGTCACAATATCGAGTTTATTCACTTTTTTGAATTCTTATGAAATGATTACAACAATATCATTTTAAACATATTTATAGGTTTTAATTACTTTAATACAAGTCAAATATCAAAATATTCATTTTTAGATCACATGTCCTGAAGAAATAGAATTTTAGAAAACTATTTCATATGCGTTTTCTACAGTCGTGATATTTATAAAATCGAAAACTATTGCGAATTTTAAATATCTGTAGCCATCCATTGCTAGCATGAAATGAAATTTTATCGTAAAAATTTTGGGTGCATATTCTTTGCCTTTTTTTTAATCATCTCTCAATCAATTGGTGCATGTTGTTTTCTGTAAATATTTTGGTTATAATTAGTCCACCGGAAGTACCCTCATTTGCAATTTTTAATAGTTTTCCTTGAAAAAACGCAGTTAAATATCATATTGACATTTAATGTTATTATAAATTTTAAAGAATATTTTATTCTCTATACGATTGAATTGCATTTTATACTTCATATTAGATATAAAGTTAAAGAATTATAAAGATATTAAATTTCATAAATCAGCCAGCTATGCTAACTATGGAAACTGCTAATATATTCAGATAATTCAAATTGGCAGATGGGGAAGGCAAGGAAAGATAGGGTAAAGAATAAAAGGATAAGGGAAATGGCTCGAGTGATAGTAGTTTTTAGAAAGTTATAAGAGAGACGATTACATTGGTTTGAACAAAGGAAGACCAAAGATAAGATTGAAGAACTGTATTACGGAAGAAGAAAATAAAAAATGGCGACCCCTAACGAATGGGAAAAGCTAAAGAAGAAGATGTCAGTGTCAAGTGCAGTTTGCATAGTTTGTTTATGAAATAAATTTACTGAAAATATAGGATCTTTTGCAAGAAAATTTATGTATGGAATTTGTACGTAATACACAGGATTGACGGAAGGTAATGTACTGGCCAGATCAGATTTTTGTATATTGAATTTATTGTCGATTTAGTTACCCCATATTTGGCCATAAAAATGTAGTGCCTCTACAAGCTTCTAAATGTTCCAATATTTGAACTTTTTCTTTTAATTTAAAATGTTTTCCTTGAGATGGCATTATGAATTACAGTAATATATATTATATAACACACACAACAAAGCTTTGCGCACTGCGCAGGACTGCTATGTGTTCACTATATTGAAACATACATTATTTTTTCACTATATGAAGTTCAGTTTGAAGTCAATGTATTTATTTTAGTGTTCATTACATTGGATAGTTCACTAGTGGCATAACTGTACCTGTAATAACATAAAATCATTATTATTATTATTATTGTAAATATTTTGGCACTTTTACTCTGTGTATTCTATATAATTTTTGTAAAGATTATAATGCACAGCAAAAGGTGTTGATTACAATAATGAATTATGTTCAATTACAATAATGGAAGTATGTATCATAGATACGTTCATTTGTGGCGCCTATTGCAGTTTTTCGTTCGTTGACTTATTTATGAAATGTTTTATTCACTGGCACACCTTCACCCACGCAGTGTCAGGCTACTTTATTCATTTCCGCACAAGTCGTACGTGTAATATGCCACTTACACCATGATGTGTGTGCATTACAGCCACACGGGATCATATACAATAATCCCTCTGTTATGAACTGCATACGAATGAGGGCTTTACATGCTAAAAGGAAACTCATTTTTTGAATTTTGAAACGCTGATCTTTTAAACGAATTAAACTGGCTAAAATCACGAAGGCTATGCAACTTTCGATCACACGCATGCCTATATTTTATATCGTAATAAATATTTGAAATAATAGAATTATTTCAATCTAATCATCCGGTTTCACATTTTCAAAAAAGTATTTTAGATGAAGATTATACAATATCGTTCATAGTAAAAAAATCTGATGTGGTCAGCACAATACCTTCCGTCAATTCTGTGTATTATGTACAAATTCCATACCTACATAAATTTTCTTGCAAAAGATTCCCTATTTCCAGTAAAATTATTTCATAAATTATATAAGTTGCACTTGACACTGACTTCTTCTTTAGCTTTTTCCATTCGTTAGGGGTCGCTATTTTTTATTTTTTTCTTCAACTCATTTCTGCTTTGTGTCTCATTCAAATCCTTTTCTCTCAAGTCTTCAGCAATACAGTCCTTCCATCTTATCCTTGGTGTTCAGTGCCGGATTAAACCATGTGGAGGCCCTTAGGCAATCGAAATCTCGCCCCCCTTCCTCCTCTTAATAAGTTTACGATTTTACCCCCAACAATTTTAATAAAATAATTTTATTATAAGAACAATTAACATACTTTTAAACAAATTAATATAAAATGTAAATAAACGAATATATATATAAACATTCACTTTTTTCAATTTTAAAGTACATAGTGAAATCTTTAATGGTTTTTTAATAAATTCATTTTGAAATAAGTATTTTTTTAAAGGTTTTTCGTTGTTTTTCTGCCTCTACTAAAGTACACGTGTTAGTAATCTACCTATAACACTTTTTAAAAATGGTTTTAAGTTGAAAAACTTTAAACTCTATTACTACGAATTTTTCGTTTTGTGGCATATTACAATAAGCCCTTCATTTATTGTAAATACACAAAATTTATAGCATCGTTAATCGTTATGCAAAAGAATTATTACAAAAATCAACATAAAATACTGGTACATATTTGGTATTGGTATTATAAAAATCGAGTTGTAACAGTAGGGTCTTTATTTATTTATTTATTTATTTATTAATATATATACGGGATAAACCCATTTACAGTGAAAAAACAAAATACAATAATTTGTATAAACATAGCAGCATAGGACAAACATAATGGTAAATAAATGTATGTATGATTAGTAAGCAAAATGATATGAAGTAATGTGCCAATAGTAATATTGAATAATGAAGATGATTATAGTTTGTAGTAAATACATAAGTAATAAGGTTAATACACATATAATATCTTATCTATGTTATTTAAACAGAGCTTTCAAATTTGTTTTAGAGCAATTGAATAAATCTACATTTGATGAGTGATAATTTACTGTTCTTTGACATCGCAACATAGGTGAATTAAACATATAATTATTGGAAACAGACGGTATTGAAAAAATATCACTAGTTCGAGTTAAGTATGTAGGAACTTTAAAGTTTAGTAAACTTAGCAATTCTGGACAATTTATTGTATAATTAATAATATCAAGGATGAATTTTAGGTCATATATTGTTCTCCGTTCCTCTAAAGTATTTAATGATAATAATTTTTGGATGAAATTATACGATAAATTATCAACTGGAATATTTAATTTGTAGCTAACAATTCGAAGAAATTTATGTTGAACTGTTTCAATATTTAGTTTTCTATTGTTGTAATGGGGACACCATACGGTTGAGCCATATTCTAAACCAGTGCGGACTAATGAGCAATAAAGTGTTTTTAAAGTAATAATATTATTAAAAGGTTTTGTTGTTCGTTGAATGAAACCAAGCATTTTTAGTGATTTTTTAACTGAAATTTCATTATGTAATATGAAGGTCAAAGTTATGTCAAAATAAATCCCTAAATCTTTAATATGATCTACAAAAGGTAAAATGACATTATTTAACTGATAATTGAATTGTATGGTTTCTGTTATTATATAATCTTGTAATATTGATTGACATTTTTTATTATTGTAATCAAGATTCCATTATTGTAAATACGCATTTCTTTGTTGTAATCAAAATTTCTTTATTTAAGATTTTTTTTGTAATAAAAAAATCTCAAAATCAAATCAATATTATTTTAATCTAATGTAGCGGGGCCCCCAAAAGGCGCGGGACCCATACGCAATTGCCTAGTCTGCCTATTGGGTAATCCGGCACTATTGGTGTTCGCTTTATTCCTTCAACTTTCTATTACTAAGCTATTCATTCGTCTTCCAAAATATTCTTCATCTCTCCTCATGACATGTTCAAACCAATGTAATCGTCTCTCTTGTATCTTTCTAGAAACTGGAGTTATTTCCCTTATTTTTTCATTACTTACTTTATTTTTACGTGTTTTCCCAACATCTATATCAACATCCTCATCTCTGTCCCATTCATTTACTTTTCATTGATATTGACATCTGTCAATTTGAATTATATGAATATATTACTAGTTTCCATGTTTAGCATAGCTAGCTGATTTATAAAATTTAATTTCTTTATAATTCTTTAACTCTATATCTATTGAATATGAAATATAAAATGCAATCACATCGTATGGAGAATAACATATTCTTTAAAAAATAATAACATTAAATGTCAATAAATGATTTTTAACTGCGTTTTTTCAAGAAAAACTGTTAAATGTTGCAATTGAGAGTATTTCCGGTGGACCAATTATAACCACAATCTAATCACGTCTGCATATGGATCTAAACTCGAAGAATACGAAAAAAATATATCTTTTTGAATCGTCACATACACACAAACACAGACGTACACACACATGCAGACATCATCGTAAAAATAGTAAATTCGTATTGTAGGGACCCCAAATCGTGCTTATTCATTAGAAACTCACTATCGAAATTTTGGACCAAACACAATACCTTCTTTACCTAAAGATGACGGAAGGTAAAAATAATAATTTGTGGTTATTTCAGTAAATGATTAACTTCAAAGATTGGCGCCAGAAAAGTCCTGTAAAACAACCTTCCACTCCTGTGACGTCAAATTACATACAGCACGTGATTCATAGCCAATAAGAGAACAGTTTGTCCTTGAGCTACATATTGTTTAAATAAACATAGGCGTTATTTTGTCACAAGTTAAGCTGTATGAACTTTGACGTCACATTCTGTTTCAGATCAAGTGGCTTTCAAAATATTGCACAAACTTCATTAATTAATAGATACTTACTTACATAAGTGCAATTTGCACATAATGCATCTAGTAGCACTGCTTAGAACTAATTGTTGCTATGGTTACGGTAATACAAACGAAAAGTATGGTGACCGATTGTGATTCTGACGATACGGCTGCAGGTAAAAGTAGTGTAACGTGCGCCACTGACTAAAGAGTATTCGGGCGCCGCTACTGGTGGAATAATTCTGGCGACGGAATAACCCATCCGCGTTGAGACGTGTTAATTACACTGATGACCTAAATTTATTGTATTCAATATCATTGTGGCGGCAGAAAGTTCCAGAAGGACACTGGGCTGTATAAATACCGTCTGAACGACAGCAGAGAGATAGTCTGTTATATAGAAGCAACGAGCAATGAAGCTGGTGATATAAATAAACATTCTACGAGTTGTTAACATAAAGAAATGTAGTTATATAAATAAATATAGTGATATAAATATTTTTTAAATAAATAATCTTAGTGTTTAAGAATTTAATAATATTCTTAGTCTTAAATTAGTGTTTATAATTATTTAATCATAGTGTTAGTTACTTTTATTATCTTTTTAATATTTATCCTAATTATTTATCGTTTAATAAACGTATTATTTTAATTAATAATATTTCTTTGATTTTTACACTTCACCCATATAAATAAAAAGTTACCGTAGATTAGAACATATAGAAATGGATACTAAGCTGTGATGATATACTATTTATTTATAAAGTAAAAAAAATGTACCTGATATTAAAGTAGGCTTTGTGTGTTCATTTTTTGTTGATAAAGTAACAATTTAACATCAACAGTAGATAAACTAATTTATAATTATTTTGACAAATCTACGTAAAGTTATTTTATATTAAGTTTAGGAAGAAAATTGCGGCTTGATATTTTAATATCGAAAACATCAGGTACAAAATAAAATAATATACACGACGATAAAGAGTCTTTATCGACTAGTGATAAATAGTTCACTCGCTTTCGCTCGTGAACTTACATCTTCCACTTGTCGATAAAGTATCTCTTTATCGTCTTGTATAATAAATAACTAAAAATACTCTTCTGTAGTTCTTTCCTTGTTTCACTCTATTTAATATGTAAATGTATTTTAATTCCCAAAGTAATCAATAATATATAACTGGGATAATAATTATAATTTCGTTCCAATTGGAAAGAGATAAACCATGACAGTTCTCTTATTATAGAACCGATATGTATTAAAATGAGTAAATTGCATTAAATCATTTTATCGGAAATAGAGTGTCAATATATCGGAATTGTTAATTTAATTCTCTGTCACGAAATTGCCATATTATTGACAATGTACAACACAGGAATTATAAACTCGTAAATATTTTATTATCTGGTCAATATTAATTTCATTTCACTGTAGATTATCAGTAGACTCTTCATAATTAAACCAACAACGATAAACACCAAAATGTACCTTATAAATGGGGTTACTACATTTGTATTTGTCCATTTATGCCATTAAAATTAAGATATAATTAATAAATGAATGACTTTTCTATATTAGAGATAGTTAAATAAATGTTACTTTATGGGCACTCATAATTATTGTGGAGAATGTCATACACGTGTTACTTTTACTTCAAAATAAAATAAGACTAAAGACCTATTTAACTATGGATTCCTCAACCTAACAGTAATGGGAAGAGTTGAATAGGTTCTGGTAACAACTGGACAACCAGAAGTGGTAGTTTCTAAAAAAAAAAATTCTAAATATTATTTTTCGAAAATTTGTTACTACAAATATTAAAGACAATTAAATTCTCAATCTGACACATTTAATTTTTTTATTATATCTCGTATAGGTTTGGAGATATAGTATATAATAATATAGAATAATCTGTTGTAATAAATCTCGTTGCCGAAAAAACAGTTGCGATATTTAAATTTTTGTAATTGACAAATAAATGCAAAATGTCAGTGTTAGATTTTTCTGGGAGGTATGAGTACATTTAATATATTATTAATTAAATATGTATTTAAATTATACGTATGTTAATATTACATATATCTTTAAGAAATACCGCTAATACCGTCAATGAATTTGAAGAATTTTGAACATATGAGAATAGTAGGACAAAATTACTCATAGAACGAAATAAGAGATGCAATTTAAATTATTTGTGTGAACAAGAAATGTTAAATTTGTTACTTATAGGGCGCGAGGCGTCATGTGACTTTGTTGACCTTGGCAAACAGATATGAGGATCCGTGACAGAATGCCGGCTAGTAGTTATTTACATTAGATGTCACAATTATCATATTTCATAATTTTTCTTTCAAAATTTCAAAATATTCTAATGTTTATTTGTCATCCATAGTATGGAATATACTTGCCGAGGAAAATAATCCACATGGATTTGGAAAATCATAATGTTTTGAACGAAAACTTATGATACTTGACACTTATGTACATTACTAGCTGTCATTCTAACACGGGCCCCTATATCTGCTTATCAAGGCCAACAAAGTCACATAACTGCTCGCGCCCTATGCAACATAAAATGAGAATGGCGACAGCTATTGTTCTGGCCACAACAGATTTTTAGTTACGGAAGAATGATGAATTCGGCCCAATGTTACTAAACATTGCAAAATTCAGACAATAATATAGGTACTCGTATATTAAAAGTGGAAAGGTAGTAACCCTAAATACAAATCATTCTTTTCATGGCATTCAATTCCAGAATTCCACGTAGGATATAAATAAAAGACAGCAGGGCTTATATACTCTCCCAATCTATCTAAAACCTTCAAAAATTTTTCATTATATTTCTTGGTGTTTTTTAATTTCGCAAAATGCGGGGCCAGCAGCATCAATATATCAGTGAGAGGCAGAGGTAGGTACGGTATGGAGTATCTTCAATCACGGGACTCCGCGGTCGAGCAATTTCCATTCAGGAGCGCTGGTCGTTGCTGCCGTTGCTGCTGCTGCTGCTGCGGTCGTCCTTTCGCTTTCAAAACGCATGCATGTTTCTCTAATTCCCCCAGCCAGTAAGTGAGCTGGAGCTTTGCCAATTTCAGTGACTGCCAAACAAGCACTTTTTGATAGATTCAAGATTGGGAATTTCACTATATTTTATGTTCAAGTTAAGAGCTTTATAAAATGGTATTTTGAATGCAGACGAAGCGAAAGTAATTGTTGCGTGAATAGTTTTCGGAGTCATGCCAACTTTCATAGGTTTTTCTTTTTACGACATGAATATGCATTTTCACTACATACGCATATGTAATACTATATAAATGGTATATGCAAATATTCATACGAATTTACAAGTATTTCAATAAAATGTTAGTAATTTTGTTCGTTACAAAAAATATTATACAGGATTTCTGCCATGAGCAGGCCACCATTGCTAACTTTCTTATTTGAAGAGATAGAAAGACGGCGTGAAAAAGACAAAGTTGGGCCTTATTATACGACAAATTTAACGGTGAAAAATACAAAACAATTGAACATCAAATACGCGAATTAAATAACATTTTTACCTTCCGTCACCTTTAGGTAAGGAAGGTATTGTCTTTGGTCAAAAAATTCAATGATGAGTTTTTAGCGAATAAGCATGTTTTAGGGTCCCTATAATATGATTTTACCATTTTTATGATTATGTCTGTATGTATGTATGTGTGGGTGTGTGTATGTGTGTGTGTGTGTGTGTGTGTGTGTGTGTGTGTCTGTTTCTATGTGACGAAAATTTCGGATCGCATAACTTCAATACCACGATTCCAAAAATTACATTTTTTCGTATTCCTCAAGTTTACATCGATTAGATTTTGGTTATAATTGGTGAACCGGAAGCCGAAAGTAGCCTTATTTAACAGTTAAATTTGATTTATTGATATTTAACGTTATTAAAACTTAAAGAATATATTATTCTCTATACGATTTGATTGCATTTTGTACTTTATATTCAATAGAGATAGAGTTAAAGAATTGTAAAGAAATTAAATTTTATAAATTAGGCAGCTATTCTAATCATGAAAATTGTTAATATATTCAGATTGACAGATATCAGTATCAATAAAATGTATATAAATGTGGCAGAGATGAGGATGTTGGGGAAGACACAGAAGCGAAATAACTCTAGTGTTACAAGTTTCTAGAAAGATACAAGAGAGATGATTACATTGGTTTAAAAATGGCATGAGGAGAAATGAAGAATATATTGGATGAAGAATGAATAGCTTAGTAATAGAAGGTTGTAGAAACAAAGGACGACCAAAGATAAGATGGAAGGATTGTATTGCGGAAGACATGAGAGAGAAAAAACAGAAATGAGTAGAAGAGGAAAATGAAAAATAGCGACCCCTAACGAATGGGGAAAGAAGATGTTAGTGTCAAGTGCAATTTGCATAATTTGTTTATGAAATAATTTTACTGGAAATTTAGAATCTTTTGCAAGAAAATTTATGTATGGAATTTATACATAATACACAGGATTGACGGAAGGTATTGTGCTGGCCACAACAGATTTTTTTAAAATGGAATGCCATGTTGAAAGTGATACCATTTAAAATACTTTTTATCCGAATATAAAAGTTCGTTATTACTAAAACAAAAGTTATTTGAAGTTGAAATTTAAATATATTTCTTATTTCAATACAAATATGACATTGTTGCTACGGAAACAACTCTATATGATTATTTATTTGCTCTAAAAGATATTCTTCGAGTCAGTACTGACTGCAAGAATACCTTTTAGAGCCCCGAAGAAGACTGTTGCACAGTCGGCCAGGAAATAAATAATAAAGACAGCGTGTCCGATTATTTTACATTCTTCCATTAAATTTATAATTTCTTAATATTAATTTATTTTATCCATCATCAACTCCATAGTAATAACTATAAATAACTGTATATTAATTTATTATTAATAAACAGTTACTATTTTTTTCACTGCAATAAATAATACAAATAAAATAACATCATGCAGGAAATAATACTTTCACTAGTCTTTATCATACATATGAGGCATTTTCATTATTTTTCAATACACAAATAATTTATAAATAAGACTTGACGTCTATCAACGATGATTGTCATGCACAGCCTACTAATTGAATAGTTTTTTACCTTCCGTCACTTTTAGGTAAGGAAGGTATCGTTTTTGGTCAAAAATTCGATAGTGAGTTTCTAATGAATAAGTACGTTTTGCGGTCCCTAGAATACGAATTTACTATTTTTACGATGATGTCTGTATGCCGCAAGTTTACATCCAGAAGAAGAGGTGATTAGATTTTGGTTATAATTGGTCCACCGGAAGTACCCTCATTAGCAACTTTTAACAGTTTTTCTTGAAAAAAACGCATTTAAATATCATCTATTGACATATAATGTTATAAATTTTAAAGAATATGTTATTCTATATACGATATAATTGCATTTTTTACTTCATATTCAATAGATATAGAGTTACAGAATTATAAACATAATAAATTTCAAAAATCAGCCAGCTATGCTAACCATGGAAACTGCTAATATGTTCAGATATTTCAAATTGACAGATGTCAATATCAATAAAAAGTAAATGAATGTTGCAAAGATAAGGATTTTCAGATAGATGTTGTGGAAGACACGAAAAGATAGGATAAAGACAGAAAGAATAAGGGAAATAACTCGAGTGATAGATGTTTCTAAAAAGATACAAGAGAGACGATTACATTGGTTTGAACATGTCATGAGGAAAGATGAAGAACATATTGGAAAAAGAAGAATAGCTTAGTAGTAGAAGGTTGAAGAAACAGAAGAAGGCCAAAGATATGACAGGACTGTATTGCGGTAGACTTGAGAGAAAAGGAAGTGAATGAATGGAAGAAGTAAATAAAAATAGCGACCCCAGACGAATGGGAAAAGCTAAAGAAGAAGATGTCAGTGTCAGGTGCAGTTTGCATAGTTTGTTTATGAAATGATGTGCTGGCCACATGAGATATTTTCATTTTGTCAAAATTAAGTATTATAATGATTTTCATTATTATTTCGTCAAAATTGAATAAAATACTGTATAAACCACGTAAGTTAAGAATGTTTGTTGCACTCACGGGCTTGTGGCTAGGGTTGCCAGGTTTTAAAAGCGTTTATATAGGGGAACTGAATGTACAAAAAATATAGAAGATTTGGTGAATATATAGGACACATTTCATTTTTATTAAAGTATTATAATAACGCTAACAAAAAAAAACCAACGATTTCAAAAGAATGTTATTATGTTATTATACTATTATACTTTTCGAATTTATCTTGTTTATAGGATATAGCAGATTTCGTCAAAATATAGGAGACTCCTATTAAATATAGGAGGTCTGGCAACCCTACCCGTGGCTTAAACTTTCATATCATGAATAAACATTATCTTAACTCACTTGGTGTACAAATATCTATTATTTTTACTTTAAAAATTGCTTTCTCATTTTCATTATCTGCAAAAACTGGAAAAATTCCTTCATTTGCAATGAATATTCAAATCCAGGCTATCTGTATTATCTGAAAAAAGTTCCACATTCAATCTCGCTCTTCTCTGTATCTCTGTAAAAACAGTCCCACAGTTTGATATCCTTATTACTTTTTGCCCTGCATGATTCCGTTTTAGTCCGCTCGCTCTCGATTGCGTTGCCTACTACGTTGACACGATGCGCTTTCCCAGTAATGAATGCTTGGTTTCGCCGACAGAGGCGCCACCGTGCCCTCAGTTCGCACGAATTAATTCCTGCAAACTTCCAAATATATCTGTGGCATTGCTTCCACTCCGACGTTTGTTTTGAGATATTTACATTTTTATGAAATCTCAGCGCAGAACAGAACTGGGACAGCGGTGGATTTTCCTCTGCCAGTTATGCTCCATTGGAGAAATTATTAAACGTTGTAAGTTTGCCAGAGAATTCTGTTTTCAGCAGTTTAAAATGCTTTACTTTGTAATTGTGTGCGCGGAGTGTTCAAGTAGCTATAAGCGGATAGCAGAGAACAGAACTGTATAATAAGATTAAATTTTCGCCGTACGAATACGAATTTGAAACATGTATGCTTCCAAGTACAATGACCACCATACTTGAAACTTCCTAGTTCAACGTCATACATTTCTCTATTATACCCACATTAACTATCTTTGAAATATGGACTATTTAGTAATTGTTCTCAATCAGTGGAATATGGTGTATTCCTAATGGTGTAACGGAACACCGGACTCTGACGATTCAAATTTATTGAACAGAATAAAATAAATATATCATCACGGCATATTACCCATTACTGGGTGTGCCAATCTGCTTTGGACACAGATATCGGTAATGATGAAATATTTGTACCGTGAGGCGCTTACCAGGCGTCACCGCACGGGCACTCAATGCTGGCGTGGAGAGTGCATTACAGGGGTCAATTTTTGTGCCATTAAAATTCGTAGTAATCTTTGGCGTCAGTCGGGATCGAACCCGGGTCACCAGATTCGCGACCAAACACTCAGGCACACGGCCACGAGACCCCATAGATTAGAATTATATCATTTATTTTAAATAATTAAATAAAAACAGCAATATCTCGTATAACACGGCATAGCAAAAATGTTATAGATATGATTTGTCTGACTGATAAAATTGTCTTAGTCTGATCTTTGAGCGTTGGGTTAGATTGTTTGGGTGTAATTTAATAATTCTTGAGATATAACACAGACTTAATATTTTTTATTTGGGAACATATGCTGAAAATTGTTTATCCTTTTCTTTATTTTATAAACTTGTCAATGATGATAATAAGACTACATTCTTTTGTTTTAATAATGAATAAACCATGAATTATTAATTTTTTGGAGTGAAAAAATGAAATTTATTAAGAAACAAATGAAAATAGTCAATTACAGTTCATTATTTGTTTATTTTTAATGTTATTTTCTTTATTTTTACTCATTTTTCTAATTTATATACTTCACATTTTTCCAATTGTGTCAAAGCCAACTATAACGCCGATAAAAAAATAATTAATCCGCAAATAAATGGCTAAAATAATTTTGAGAATTTAATTAATAGATATAGAATCATAATAATTAAATGGTGATCTTTAATTGAGTTTTTAATTTAAATCTTAATAAATTTCATATTTTACAACCTAGAAATTAATAATTCATGTTTTATTCATGTTTAAATAAAAAAATGTAGACTTGTTATACATTATTGACAAGTTTATAAAATAATGAAAAAGATGAGACTATTTCCAACATATAATCCCATTTAAAAAATATTATGTTTGTATTAATAAGCGAAAATTAAATTTTAGCCTACAGCTAAAAAACAAAGGACGGTAGAAAATTCCTGTGCTGCCTATTAATATTTTGTCAAAAAGTTGGTCCATAAAGACTTACATCAATTTTCAATAACGTACATAATAAGAAAAAAATTCATATAATGAGCTCGAATTAGTTCCACCTGTACACTATAGCTCGTTCCATTTACAAATAACCTGCGCGAAATAGTGTATTAACGTACCATGAACTGCAAAGTGAAGACCCGTAGGATCCAGATTTCCTAAACATTCGCGAACTAAAAAATGTCACTTACAACACAGGGTACGTAATATATTATTTCGTGCAGGTCAATTATATTTGCACGAGCTATAGTACATACATATAGGTAACTTAAATAAGATTAGACAACTTGAAGTTTCAAGTTTAATTTGGTTGGATTCAGTCCACCACCGCTCACATAACGCACTAATTTAGCACAAAAGTAGAAACATTAAAATATCATATGTCTTATGAAAGTTTTAAATATAATGAAAGGTTTCTCTTTACTTTGCAAAATGTGTTTCTTGAAAGTTTGCGAAGTATATTTAGAAGATTTGAATGAAAGAAATAAGCGCTTTATTATTTCGCATCTTTTGCAAAATTACCGTAAACTTCCTTGTATTAAATAAATTGTTCGCAGAAACTTTTACAATAGAAGATTCTGTATGTTTCAATTCATATAACATATTCCTCATCTTGAGAGCGTTATGCGAGTGCTTAGTGCGACCATTTGGAAAAAATGTGGCGACACGAGATATTTCTTCATCTGCAGAATTCTCTTTCACGGGGAATATGAGAGTTTGTAAACTCCTTTTTGCTTATCGCGCAATGGCGGACGATTAAACTTTTATAGGAGTTTTTAAAATCGTAGCCAATTCTGAATAAATTAAAAAAAGTTTAATTTATATCTTATGAATAAAGATGGTATCGTGCGACCTTATACTTTATTTTAATAAAAGAGTTTTTTATCATCTTTCCTGTAGAGTGAGGATGTTATTAATAGTCTTTTCCAAAGCTTTCTATGTAAATTTAATGAGTCTATTTGTTTTCGCTTTTCCTTTTGTTTTGAGCACTACACTACATGTGTCATGTGACTTACATTACATTATACCACACGCGTAGTTACATAAATTTACACTACCTACATTTCTTGTTTTAATTATTGCTCTGAAATCAGACGCATCAATTCTCGAAGACAACTGAATGTTTCCTGTGAAGATAGCTCCGCAATTATCCTTTAAGAAAGATAAATACATCAAGTGAAACTGACTGTCTGAATAAACAAAACAATTTCAACTTTGTTCGTTAAAGTGAGAAACAATTTATACCGTAATCCTACGCATTTGTTAGTATTAAACAAGCTACATCCAAGATACTTTACAATGTGTTTTATTTTTTGTATCAGTATGCATAAGATGATTAAAGAAGAAAAAGATAATGAAGCATATTAATCACCAAATTAAAAGATATTTATTGTGGCTCTTAATATCTCATGTCCATTTTTGGTTGTTGATGTTTGTTTCCATAACGATGATGTTATTATTTTACGAGCGTATGTGCTATTAAAAGTTGTCGCCGGATTTCCTTAGTTACGACTCAATTAATGTTGAACAAGCCTTTAATAAGAAGAAGGCGCTCGGAATACTGAGAGCAGGGCCTCTATTCTTGAGTATTCGTTTGTCTAGGTTGCTCGTATTCGCGCGAATACGAACGAAAACCATAGTAACTACTAACGGTATATTCTTGGCCCTTTGTTTAATTAGAAACAGAATAATTAATAACAAACAAATTGACTTACAATATATGCATCTTCATTAATTTCAGGTTGTTATTGTAGTATTTTTAATTGTTACTACCACTAATAATGAACGTTACAATATTATTTACACTTAACACACTAAAAACACTATCAATAACAATAGAAATAGTTAATAATATTTAGAAATGCGTATTAAACGGTATTAATTTATTAAACTTAGCGCGTAAGCGCTCTTCAAAGTAAGAAAACAACTAGTTTTATCAGTTCAGATTGATAGCCCGCAGACTTCATTTTAAAATGGAAATTATTATTTGAACTGTTAGAAAATTCACCAAAAGTAAATACACTCCTGGCCAAAAAAAAACCGGACACCAAAAAAAAGTTTTTTTAACGACTGTGAAGAATTATCTGTTTTTAAAAATTCAATCATAACTATAAATTCTTAAATTATTGTTGGTTAATGGCCCTTGGTGCGTAGTACGAGTATATTACACTCTTGGTACTTATAATACTGAATGTGAATAAATTTGTTACAATACAAAATACAACCTGGTGAACAGAAACTTCAGGTGAAGATGATTATTTTATTCAAAACACCACTGTAGCCCTGATTATTCCCAAAAGTACTGCCAGAAATGTAACTGGGCGTTACTATCAAATGGGAGAATACATCATATGACGAATATCAGGAACATTATGCATTGCAAACCTGATTAAACATCGATTTATAGCAATATTTGCACTACCAGAATGGGTTGTACTACCAACTATATTGTCTTTTGCCAAGTGGCAGGTGTTCGTGAAATTTAAATTTCTGCTGGATCCGTTCACTGCTTCATGCAAATATTATTTAAGTCCTAGGATGTCCGTTACCTACTCGCCCAGCTTTGCTCGTATAGGACGTCGAATATAGCGGCACGTTTTGCGCGAGAACTTAGAAACTTGGCAATGGAGCTCCTTATTGTTCATATATGAATCCCATTTCTGTCCGTGTTCATTAAAGGAACAAGAATGCGTGTGGCGAATGTCAGGAGAACCGTTTCAGGATATTACATACCCTGAAAAACACCATTTGACAGTGGTAATAAAATGGCATGGGCTGGTATTTCGATGTATTGAAATATCAAGCTAGTTTTAGTTAAATATGGTGCTTTGACGGAAGTTCTGTAAATTAGAAAATGCACAGCTGACTCCGTAGTATCTTTTGCTCCATTTGTTCTTGAGAATTTCATCTTAAATTTGATAACATGCGTCCTAACTTTGCATACATAACAAAACAACATTTAAAATAAGTCAATATTTGATTATTACAATGGTCAGAGCGCAGCCAAAACTTAAGTTACCAACTGTATTGAACGTAGTAGAAGTCTTTACAGTTCGAGGAGGCAATACACACTATTACTTACTCAAAATAAATCGTACCTTAGCTATAAAACCTATACAATACAGAAAAAATATTTTGCTACTTTTGTTCCTTTTTCTATTGCAGTAACTTTTCTTAATAAATAAAGTGTTTGTTAAATGTTTTTTATTTTATTTTCTAAATTTACTTTACGGATCAATTATTCATAATTTAACTAAAAAATAACAAATAAACCCATATTTTGTTTGTTTCAAAACAATAAAAACTTCTTTTTAAATGTCCGTTTTTTTTGCCACGAGTGTATTATTAACCAGGTAGTAAATTTGTTAGGAAATGATGTTCGTTGCAACCAAACATGACGCATGCAGCTGCCCACAAGTTCACTAGATATTTTAGTGGAATGTTTCTAGTCTAGCGCTGGCTAGCGCTAACCCGGCTGAACACGAGCATTGCAAATGTTGTTTACACGAACAGAAATGCCAATAAACTGAAACACGATTTAATGCTGCAATGAACAAACAGACCTGTTAGAACAAAAAGTGACGCTATTCTCATTACTTTATCCTCATTATTTTATATAGATGATTTTGAGGTTAGTATAGTTTTCAATCAAATATTATGTTTTGTAAAAACGTTATTGAGCTGAAGGAAAGTCTTCAGCAACAGATATTTATCCTGCTATTCACACCTACATTTTTACTGTATTTTAATTTAGTTTTTCTTTTAATATTTGGCAAGTCTGAACATTAATATGATAAGATTAATATATGTATAATACACCAAAATGCATCAGAAATGTATTTTTCATGCTGATATGACACATGTCACAATATGAGTGAATGCAGTGGTTGTTGGAAATGCGAAGTTACCATATTGATCATTTTAAACTAATGCCCATCCGAATGACAATAACGATTCATATTCATATTATTCGTTTCCATAGTAACAATCGTCGCTCGTTTCGATACGAATACGAAAGAAATTACACAGTCTCAAGAATAGAGGCCCAGAGCGCTTTGCTCTGCTATTTATTTCATCTTTTTGTGAGTCATTGTATTTGGGAGTCGAGAGTGCATCTCCCGAATATTTTCCTTGAATGACGCTAGATTTTATTATGTGCTATCCATGGTTAAGCTGATTTCAATGGCCTGAACGTCTGGCTGGAATTCATGTCTTGAAGAATTGAGGCCCGGAATAGAAGAGAATCCTTTCTCGAAATATTTTAAATTCTTGTAAATCTTTTTTATTGCCTGTCATTGTTCCCTTTAAGTATTAGCTTTACTATCACCACAAATATCCAAACAGTAACAGACTACTTCTGTAACAACGTCCTGCAAAAATAATCAAATAAATTGAAGATTTATATGTGGGTATATGGGCTTTTAAGAGAAGTTTTCATTACATAAATTACACTACTCCTCCCCTTAGGCTATTAATTTAAATCTGCTTTACAGGAAGAAAAGGAGAAGTAGAATCTTTTCATGTAATCACGGCCAACAACAACTACATTAATTCATACTTTGTGCTTGCCCATTTAGTTACTCTTTCAAGCCATCAATTTATCTTGTTCACAATTAAATTGATGATGTTTTATAACCCGCAGCTTAATTTTTTTTATCTCTTGGCGGTGAAATTTCAAAAAGTTACATTTTAACAGATCAAAATTATTTATCTGTAGGTATTTTACGATGACAATACTTCTTACAGAATTCGCTTTATTCAAATGAGTTGAGCTTTATTTATTCGCTATCACTGGTGAACTGCACCTGACCTTTGTCAACTCTGTATTATAAAACAACAATTTATAAAGTTTGTTTTTCATTTAAAAAATAAACAAGCAATGTTTTTAAAGTCGATAAGGGAATGGTTTAAAATTTAATAAAATAAAACAATTTTAACTGAAACACACAATATTTTTTTATCTAATTCCGGTTTAAAAGTTGAATTTTACGAAATGAGTTATTAATATGTCGATTCCTGACCTTTTAGGGGTTGGGAAATACGTCATTCCTGACTGAAATGGGTGGAAAATAATACAATATTGGAAAATATATCTAGATTTATTTTTTAAACGTCATTTGTATCTTTATTTTCATAATTTTCATCGGCCAAATGAAAAATTTCTACAAAAAAACAAACAAGTCCAGATGTTTTTTATGTTTTAATAAATGACGGATCCATAAACAGTCTAAACACCCTGTTTGTCTGGGTAAATACGGAGAAAAATTGCCCTAATCATACTACAATGAACGGTTTTGAAAGAAGAAGTTGTTTGTGTTTCCTGAAAAATTAAATATTTGGACATGTCCGGTTAAAACGGCGTTTAAATAAAAAATGATGTATCATCATTACGACGAACCGTTGGGAGTATTTTCCAGGCACGGGTTTTCAAAGTTGTCCTGGAGAGATCTTTCCAGAGATCACTTTTGTAGTATTTAAAAATTAGAAATAATTTTTAAGTTTCAGCTAAAACAAATTAGAATTACCTCTTAAACGAAAGTTTTTTTTTATCAAAACTAAAGCATACCATGTCATATGTCCTTGTAAGGATCTCTGGTATGGTTGATATGTTGGGAATATTAGCTACCCTGTTCATTGGTTTCTATATTTTCTACAACTGATGATGAGAACTTATACAGTAAACTTTTTAAAGATGTCCGATCAAGGTCATCTGTATCACGAACGAATTAACAAATAGGCATACATTTATCTCTTTCTTTTGCAAAGTCTATAAGAGTGTGCAATAAGGATGGATATAACACGCTTGTCTTTCAAAAATTCATATTGTTTCGACTAAGTTAGGACATTCCACTTTAAAACGATGCTCGTTGTTGATAATACTTTCGCTGTAACATAAGTTTATTTATTAATTCAGATACATTACCTTGATTCATAGCCGTACGAATAACGTTATTTTCTGTCAGTCACTGACGCTTACATTGTGTCATTATCTTATTTTTAATATATTTGGTTTTACATTTGCTTATAAACTTACCAGTTGACTTATTTTTGAATTTTGAATGCTTTTACTGCAACATATATTCTTATAATAATAAAATAACAGTAGTATCTTACGTACCCTCATAAAAACCAAGCAAACGACACTACTGAATTTGTCATAATGGGCGGAGCAAAAATCTGAATTCATATAATTCATAGACGACTTTGATCGGACATCTTTCAAAATTTTTACTGTACATCATTCAACGAGAGAACGGTGTTTCGCTCAAACAGCTATAAAATTTTGATATTTAACTTGCATTAAAGTAATAAAAAGCAATAAATATATTTAAAATTATATTGTAATTATTTCATAAGAACTCGAAAAAGTGAACAAACTCGATATTTTGCATAGTCCTGCATTAATTAGTTCACTTTATCGAGACTCTACTACTGTATGATATTTAACTGCGTTTTTTCAAGAAAAACTGTTAAAAATTTCATTTAAGAGTACTGCTCGTTGACCAGTATAACCAAAATCTAATCTGCTCTCCATTATGGATTTACAGAAGAGTAATACGAAAAAAGTATAATTTTTGGAATTGTAGTATTGGAGTTATCGGAGGAGAGATTTTTGTCAGACACACACAAACACAGATACAAACACCCACATACAGACATCATGGCGCTGTTGATACAAATATTTTATTTCCTGTATCGCGAGTGGTGCATCAAATTTTCAATCAGTACTCTTCAGTCAATGGCAAGTAACAAGATAAGGAAGTTAGCAGCCATGTATTTTGCTAGATGATGAAAGTGAAGTCCAAAGTTTATGATATTCTAACCGAAAAAACAGCATTTCATGTACAGCATGAATTGCATTTCATGTCGTAGACGCAGAGGAATTTTGCCACTTGTACAACTAACACTTCATTTTCATCATCGTTTATGCAATATACAATGTACTCTTCACAACCAAATTACATACGTACCACTGTCAGACGCGCTTTAGTTTGTGGTGGGATCCGGATAGTTTCGGATCAAAAAATACCCGGATAATTAAATGTTAAAGTATTCGGATCTCGGATCCAAATCTCAGTATCGGATTTTGGATCCGGATCTGAGTATCGGATACTGGATCCGAATCTGAGTATTGGATTTTGGATGCAAATCCAAATATTGGATCTTGAATCCGGATTCGAATATCGAATCTTGAGAACGGATTTTAGTATTGGATCTTAGATGCGAATATGTCTTATTAATATGTTACTTTATATGTGTAATAATACAAATTTGTATTTTTTATTCATTATTCATCAAGTATAAATTATTTTTCTTCACATTTGCCCAAACTACCTGGCTATTATAAAAAGGTTTGCCTTCACATTCAAAATGAAGAATCGGATCCAGAATTAAAATTTGGATCCGGATCGGTAAAAAAAAATATCGAATCCGGATCCAAATCCGAATTAAATTTACGGATATCCGCTTCAAAATCCGAACATCAGATATCCGAGGAACCGGATATTTTGAAATCCGGGTACTCGGATCCAAGTTTTGTTGAATCCTCACAGGACTAGTTTTGGTGCGCGTCTATACTGCTCAAAAAGCAATACGCGATATGTCGCGCGAAGGCCGCGATCTACCAAAACGTCTTTATTTAGAAATATCGTCCAACGCGTATAACCGCGCGTGTTTTTAAACTAGCGTCTAACGCGGACTAGCAAATTGGCCTTACCTATAGATGACGGAAGGTAAAAAAAATCTGATGTGGACAGCACACGACTTCCTTGTACGATTATTAAACTATACATATTTTTTTAATAAATAAATTACAAAATATTAATTTTAACTTCAAAATAGTAAGATATATAGCGACCGTAATCTAATCCGGTTCTTTTTAAAGAGAGTTTTGATTACAACAAAGAAATATTTTATTACAACAATGAATATGATAATTTCACAATAAAAATATAATATTTGTTATTGTACGAATCATAAAATTGCACGTATTTAACGTAATTTGACGAACATTTTTTTTATGTTTTTGTCCTACTCCATATAGCAAGCTTTATTACAAAAACAAAAAAGTATATAATTTTTAAATTTACATATCTCGCTTATACAAAGGGCTAATTTAATAATACTTGATGTGCTAGACGCATAAATTAATTCTCTAAAACTTTTATTTGAAGCATTTATTTCTAAAATCAAAATAAAATCATTTTATTCAAGAAAAACTGTTAACAACTTCAAGTAATGTACCACTTCCGGTTAGCCTATTTTAACCAAAATCTATTATGGTATTTCGATTGACATAAAAGTCTTGTATAGTAAATTTGAAAAGTTTTGGATTATATTTTAAAACAGTTTTTCATTAAAATCTATTATAGGCTTCATGTAAAGTGCCACTTCTGGAAATCGTGTAATAACCAGAAAGGAAGGTGCACAACTAGATGTTATAGGAGTCCTAAATACAAAATTTCAACTTTCTACGGCTTACTGTTTTTGAGTTTTGCGAGATACGTACGAACGTACGGACGTCACGACGAAATTAGTCAAAATGGATTCAGGGATGATCAAAATGGATATTTCCGCTGAAATCTGAAAACCGAAATTTTTCGCGATTACAATACTTCCTTTACTTACGTACAAGGAAGTAATAATGATCATATGTGAAGTTATCTCTTGCATTGACTGAGGATATAAACTTGCTTAAGGATATGAAGAACGTGAAATCTTTCATGTTTGGGAGTAATAACGTTTAGCAACAAGTAAATTAATAGTAAGTGCTTGCCCTTCACCTTTAACAAAGTCTAAATCATAAACATTATGCAGCAGGATGCCTTGTAGCTTCATCAGCCGTGATGCTCGTAAAATCAGTGAAGAAATACTCGCGAACAGGACGCTCGCAGCGCCGATACTTGTTTACAACTCACCTTTCAAACACTCCAATTGCGGCATTTTTATTTGATTGCCTCATTACATACAATTAACCGAGAGTTGAAATATGTTTATTGGAGACAATACGCGCGCGCATTTAACTCTTTATTGTTTATCATCCCAGCGGCGCTTTAGCAAAGTGTGGTTATTTTAGCCGAAAACAAAACAAACACTAGGAGGAAAAAAATCCCTAGACGATGAGGGTTCGTTCCCAGTTTAATTAAGCAGTTACTCGCCGTTATGCCGGGCCGCGCGCCCAAGAACGCTGTTAATTGAAGGAAACTACTACGTTTGAAGTCTTGTTTAGTTCCTTTTTACACAACCGAGGCGCTAGCGTAAGTTTTTCTTTTCTGGCGGCCACTCCGTCTAAAGTTATGTTGTAAGACTGTCCTGTTTTTCTAAATTTCTTGTTATTTATTTTATTCTTTTGTTACTTTGTGAATCTTACGGAAAATTGTACGTTTCTTTTGCGTATAATGTTTGTTTTCAATTGTTCCTAGTTTGATAAAGGTTTGAAAACTTTTCTGTGAGCCTGAGTGGATTGCACGGAGTTCTTACATGCTATTGTTTTCTTATAAAATATTACCACATTTCTTTATTCTGTTCCTCTTTTATAACGTCACTGAAACACATTTTCCAGAACGGGATAATCAGACGTAATACGATTCCTAATTTATTAATAGTCACTGACCGAATATAATTGATTGGATGTGCAGCCACGGACCATTGTTTTTGATCAAAAAATTTAATAGTAATGTTTTATTGAACTAGCTAGCACGATATAGAATACAATTTTGTTATTTTTACAATTTTTGTGTATGCGTGCGTTTGTTTTAGTGTGAATAAGTGTGTGCGTGTGTTGCATACATACATACAGGTTGTTATATTTTAGTGGACCCAGCAAATATCTCGCTTATTTATTAAGTTAGTAATTTCTTTCATATAACATGATTTATACAGCAACATGTAAGCTACTTGATGACGGATGTACATTCATGATACCACTTCCGGTTTATTAGTAATTAATATCAACTTTGAAATTTCAAATGGAACATACTATATTTTTTTACACTTAATAACAACAAAATGATTTTACAACAAATATTCAAAATGACTTCCAGCCTCTTCAATACATTTTTCACAACGTTTTGAAACAGAATAAGTAGCCCTTTCTATTTGGTCTGCAGATAGATTCAATTGCCGCTTCAATTTTATTCTTCAGTTCGTTTATTGTTTTTACTGTGTTAGTTTTAGTTAATTGTTTTATTTCAAGCCATAATCATGGCTTACTATTCTCTTTTCAACTAGGTGTATAAAAAAGTGCCCGCCATTTTACTTTTTAATAATGTAACTTATGGATTATTTTACATGATTGTAAAAAAAATTTGATGTACTTTTCAAATTTGTAAAAAAATATAGTATGTTCCATTTGAAATTTCAAAGTTAATATTAATTACTAATAAACCGGAAGTGGTATCATAATTATACATCCGTCATCAAGTAGCTTACATGTTGCTGTATAAATCATGTTATATGAAAGAAATTATTAACTTAATAAATAAGCGAGATATTTGCTGGGTCAACTAAAATATAACACCCTGTATAGGTCCATACATATGGTGTCATGGTTTGTTTGACTTCGATGACCCAAAATTCTGCGTTTTGATATTTAAGAAATAAAATTTAGATATGTGAAGAACTGAATGGTTTTTTTTGTTAAGCTTGATCACCTGTCATTGTTGCTATACTTGCATTTTTAAACATTTTTTTCTCGAAAATTCTTTTAAATTTTTGTTTTTTAAGAAAGTAGTGTTTTAATGGAATATTTCATTATTTTAATATTTGATTTCATATTTTATACATGTCGCTGGCATTAGATTTCGTTGTAAAAGATCAGAAAATAATACTTATACAATTATAATTTTATACGGTACAAATAGAGCATCATTACCGAAATCTGTGTTTAAAGCAGATTGGCACACCCAGCAGTGGGTAATATGCCGTGGTGATGTATATATATATATATATATATATATATATATATATATATATATATATATATATATATTTGTATTTTAACATATATTACAAATTTCTACAAAATGTCTAATTTCTATTTTTCTTTTTCAGGTAAGTACCTATTGCATTGAGAAGGCGTGCTGACTTTATTAAATCAGAATTCACCATCTAAGATAAGTATCACTCATATTTTATATACAGATGACACTGAAAACGGGCCGTTCAAAATAACTATTTTATTTAGAATTATTTTTTAATTTTCTTGATATATTTGTAAACTAGGCTTAGGGGCTCACAAATTATGGTATTTGACATGATGGTAGCGCTTCCGGTTTAACCGGAAGTGGCATTAACTTTCATATTTTATATCTACGTAAAATTACGAATTCAACGATATGCTTGAAGTGCATTTTATTGTAGAAATTACAAAAACGTAAGAGAACATTATGAATAGTTAAACTGCTAAGCCATAATATCATGATAAATTATTTATGTAAATAGTAAGTTATTTTTGTAAGATTTTATATTTTGTTACAAAAAATGACCAATTCATTATTATAACCAACCTGATATGGCTTACCAGATTAATTATTCATAATTTTCTCTTGCGTTCTTGTAAAGAAAACGTATAATGGTAGTTCATAAATTTGTTGCTTATGAAACAGTTAATTATTAAGTATTACAAACTTTAAACGCATTTTTTTATTACAAAAAAAAAATGTTGAAATTTGGCCAAAACTTATGGTGCACACTTTATGATAATTCGTTCATTCGGCAACCTTCACGTCAATTGCAAAAAAAAAAACATAATTTTGAAACTAAATACACAAATAGCTACTCAAGTTTTGATTTTGATCAAACTCGAACCTGGACCGGCAGAATCACAACTAGTCAGTTAACGCACTCATCCACGCATTCCTCAAAATTGCATTCCTAACGGTTTTCATGAAAATAAATCTAAATTGTAAATGAATTCTATCGGATCATTAGCTTATTTTTCGCTTATACATGCTGATGATAATGATTGTAATTGTATTAGAAGTAAACATGTTTTCAGTCCTGATATTGAATGGTTGATGAAACTCTTTTGGTGGATATTACTCGCTGATAATCCCTTGAACCAGAGAGCAAACATCAACAACAAACTTTCATAACAGCTGATCCGGAGCCATCAGCTTTCATCAGACATTCCCTCGCCGACGCCCTTCGCCCTCGCCCTATTCTTATCCTGGCGTTTTCTTCGTGACGTGACGGCTGTCACTGATGCCTCCCACAACACAATACCCGATATTTCCCCGCCAAGAAGCTGCACTCATTCACCAGCCACCCTGACTTGCTGGAATTTGTTCGATGAAAATGAGAATCAGTTTAGCAGTCTAAGAAGAAACTGGAATATGATAGTCATTTCAAAATACATACTACAATATCTTTGATAACTTTCTATTAAAACAAAGTAAAATACCAGAACTGAAATAGTTTAGTTGTTGGTAAGGGTTTGCAAAAATGAAATTATACTCTATATTTCTAAAATTTGTTTTTCTCTTTGAACTATTATTTTTTACCTTCCGTCACCTATAGGTAAGGAAGGTATTGTCTTTGGTCAAAAAATTCGGTGGTGAGTTTTCATTGAATAAGCACGTTTTAGGGTCTTTACAATACGATTTTACTATTTTTACGATGATGTCTGTATGTGTGTGTGTGTTCGTATGTGCGTGTGTGTGTGTGTATGTGTGTGTGTGTGTGTGTGTGTGTGTGTATGTGTGTATGTGTGTGTGTGTGTGTGTATGTGACCGCTTTTTCGTGCACGATATCTCCAATACTAGAATTCCAAAAATTACAATTCTTGCGTATTCCTCTTCCTTACAACCATATGCAGACATGTTTAGATTTTGGTTATAATTGGTCAACCGGAAGTACCCTCATTTGAAGATTTTAACAGTTTTTCTTGAAAAACTCGGTTAAATGTTATTATAACTTAAAGAATATATTATTCTCTATACGATTTGATTGCATTTTATATTTCATATTCAACAGATATAGAGTTAAAGAATAATAAAGATAAAAAATTCGTATAAATTTCATAATTCAGCCAGCTATGCTAACATAACCATGGAAACTGCTAATATATTCAGGTAATTCAAATTGACAGATGTCAGTATCAAGTAAAAGCAAGTAATTGAATGAAAAAATAAGGGAAGTAATTCTGGTGTTAGAAGTTTTTAGATATAATAGAGACGATTACATTGGTTTGAACAAATAATAATAATAATAAATTAATAGAAGGTGGAAGAAACATAGGAAGACCAAATATAAGATGAAAAGATTGTATTGCAGAAGACTTGAGAGAAAAGGAACTGAATGAGGACGACACGCAAAACAAAAATTAGTGGAAGAAGAAAATAAAAAATAGCGACCCCCTAACGAATGGGAAAACTAAAGAAGAAGAAGATGTCAGTGTCAAGTGCAATTTGCATAGTTTGTTTATGAAATAACTTTACTGGAAATATAGGATCTTTTGCAAAAAAATTATGTATAGGGCGCGTGCAGTGGCATGACTTTACTGCCTTTGGCAAGCAGATATGGGGACCCGTATCAAAATGACAACAATTAATTATGTCCATAACTGACAAGTGTCATAATTTTTCATTAAAAATTTCATGATTTTCTTATTTCATGTGATTCGTTTGTTATCAGGAGTATGGAATTCCGTTGCCGAGAAAGGGAATCATAAAATACCAAAAATTTAGAATCTTTTGCAAGAAAATTTATGTATGGAATTTGTACATAATACACAGGATTGACGGAAGGTATTGTGCTGGCCACATCAGATTTTATCATATTAATGATGAATCTCTTTCTCACTGTTGTTCTGTTAAAGACTTAACAGGACTAGGTTCATGACAACCCGTACTCTCAAACCATTATTGTTTTAAATTATTTATTATTTCAGCCTTTACTTTGTAATACATTTTTTGAAGATTAAGTTTTAAGTTTAAATAAAACAGTAACTTTGTTAATATCACTTTTTATTTTACACAATTTTTGTGACTAGTTTCAACCATTTCGGTCATCATCAGACAATGAGCACAATAAAGTTTTTGCATGCGAATTTATACATCGTAATAGTACTGTTATTTACAGCTATCGAAGAGAGGGGTATATACTAAGTCTGTTTGGTCGTTTAATAAAATTTCATCTTTATATTTGTAAATTTCTAAGGATTCTAGTAAACTTAGTTTTATGCCTTTATTTGCAAAATGAGTTGGTATTATTTCTGTATCAGGCGAATGATTATTTTGTAATAGGTGACAAGCATAAGTTGAATCTGTCTTTTGAAGTTTAAATGTTCTTTGAATGTAGTCTTGAAATTCCGATCAGTCTGAACAATATCCTTTACAATCTTTACATTTTAGTTTGTATACACCAAATTTTTCTAAAGCATTTTTACAATCTTTATTATTGAAAATACAACTTGATAATTTTTTGTAAGGTTTAAAGGCGACAGATAGATTTGATTTCCTTAAAAAATTGTGTAAAATAAAAAGTGATATTAACAAATATACAGTGTTTTATTTAAACTTAAACTTTATTATTGTTTTATTTTTCATGGCACTCTGATAATATCCTCAAATCGTGTATTTTCTTTTCTTTTGCTTCACATAAGAAAAATGGAACAACAAACTTGGTACTCATCGAAGCATCATTCTGAACATCTTCCTTCATTACACTTTTGTTCTAAAATTAATAGGTAAAGAGATATTGCCAAATCAAAATGTTAACATTATATTTTCTATGTTCTGAAAAAAAGTAGACACCCAGTTGATATTATTCTTATTCAGTCCGGGTGACCATATCAGTTCCGACAAAACTTGGATCCAAGAACCCGGATTTCAAAATATCCGAATCCTCGGATATTGAAGCGGATATCTGAAAATTTAATTCGAATTTGGATCCGGATCCTGATTTGGATCCGGATTTGGACTTGGATTCGGATCCGGATTCGATGTTGTGTTTACGGATCCGGATCCAAATTTTAATTCTGGATCCGATTCTTTATTTTAAATGTGAAAGCTAATATTTGGAATTGAGTTCAAATTTAAACTTCAAACCGTTAATGTGGGCCTGTACAGCGGTCTGTAAACACTAGTAAACAAACAGTAATACATTTTATAATTCCCCTCTAAAATAGCCAGGTAGATTTTGCAAATGTAAAGAAAAAATCTGATGTGACCAACACAGTACCTCCGCCATCTACCTATGTACAGTAAAATTTTTGAAAGATGTCCGATCAAGGTTGGCTACGAATTGTATGAATTCAGATTTTTGCTCCGCCCATCATGACAAATTCAATAGTGTCGTTTGCTTAGTTTTTATGAAGGTACGTAAGATACTACTGTTATTTTATTATTATAAAAATATATATTACAGGAAAAGCATTCAAAATTCAAAAATAAGTCAACTAGTAAGTTTATAAGCAAATGTAAAACCCAAATATGTTAAAAATAAGATACTGACACAATGTCAGTGTCAGTGACTCTGACAGAATATAACGTTATATGTACGGCTATGAATCCAGGTAATGTATCTGAACTAATAAATAAACTTACGTTACAGCGAAAGTATTATCAACAACGAGCATCGTTTATAAATGGAATGTCCTAACTTAGTCGAAACAATATGAATTTTTGAAAGACAAGCGTGTTATATCCATCTTTATCACACACTCTTACAGCCTTTGCAAAAGAAAGAGATAAATGTATGCCTATTTGTTAATTCGTTCGTGATACAGGTGCCCTTGATCGGACATCTTTCAAAAATTTTACTGTATATAATTTTTATATTACTTTATAAATTTATCCATAAAATATATAGAAAAGTATTAAAGTAAACTTGTAGAAAATGAAATATCACACAAAGATATCATCGTGAAAATGTTAAAAATGGATTTTAGGGACCTTAAAACGTGGTCATTTACCAAAATCTCAATTTGCGATTTTTAGCACGATCCCTATACCTCCCTTACCAAGGGTAGCGGGAGGTAAAAAGGAATTTATACTTTCACAGAGTCCTATTTAATAAATTTTGAATAAAAAAATCAAATTTGTATTACTTTTATTACACATGTAACGTAACATATTAATATGGCATGAATTTCATTAATTTATTATGTGCTTTTGATGAGACCCGATGCAAATATTTGAATGTAAGGTTCATTACTGAGAATATTCGAATCCGAGAACCGATCCGGATATTGAAATTCCATATCTAAAATCCGATATTCATATTCATATTCGAATCTAAGATCCGATACTCAAATCCATTTCCAAAATTTGATATTCGGATGCGGATTCAAAATGCGATGCTCAGATCCGGATCCAAAATCCGATACTCAAATCCGGATCCAAAATCCGATACTGAGATTTGGATCCGAGATCCGGATAGTTCAATCCGGATATTTTTGGATCCGAAACCAAAACTATCCGGATCCGGATCCCACCACCAGTTTCCTGCTATTTTGCTTTATAAGTTTTATCTGTTAAATAAATATGTTCTTACATTTTTCTCAACATTCGTAATTATTTTCTTTCCTTTGTAAGATAATAAGGGTGAAATCTCATCACAGTATCAGAAGAATGACATTTGCTATTCGCCATTTAGACATTCGCGTCGGCGCATCCAAAACGCATTACGCATCTGCGATTCATCCCCGAATCGATATGAATGCAGCGCTAGATGAGTCTCCGCTTTAATAAAGAAGCCTTTGACAACAGAAACAATGCCTGCGGCTTCTACAAAATGTGACAAATGATTTGGGCGTCAACTGGTTTTGTATACAAGATGTATTATAAATTGCGCAACGCTGTTTGTGATTATTAACCTAGCTTGCTTCCTGTTTGGTGTTTTACACGCCCAGAAATATGATACGCAGTAAATAAATTTTGGAATTTTTCTGCTTTTGTCCCACGGTCACAGAAATTCATATTATTTACTGTTATCTAACAGCGTAAATCTGAACATTAAACATTGATTCTTTAATGTAATAGATATTACCATCGCATATTTGATTTCATATATGAAACTACTTTCCTTAAATAGTCACGAGGATAAAGTATATTATTGTATGATGTTTGTATTTTATAAAAGTATAAAACGGAAGCTCAAGTTTGAAATCTCCCCATTTCAAAGAACAATAAAACTAGCCAATACATTATTGACAAATGCCTTATAAATAAAACGAGAACAATAAAGTATCGCCGTTGTCAAAGTTATCTGACAGTTGACGATCAGCAGCAGCGGCGGACTGTTTGTTGACCACGAGGGAAATGAAATTGTGGTTTTTAAGATTGCGTCTGATGTTCGTTTTCTCTTTGTCAACCGGACTACATGTCCAGGCTCGACGTTCAGACACTCCGACATGCAAGGGGAGAAATTTATTTCCTACCTCTTTCAATCACTGCAAGAATGTACTATTCTTTTTTCTTTTATTTGTCACACGTTCACTGAATCATTGACATATCAAATTTTTCTACGTCAATTCAGGTTCAAATCCGATTCAAGTTAATTATTTCAAATTACGAGTATTTATTAAATAAAAATGATCTTTGTTTTGCAGCCTTGTCTTATATGAGTTGAGATTTGATAAACATATACAGTAAAAAATTTGAAAGATGTCCGATCAAGGTCATCTGCGAATTGTATGAATTCAGATTTTTACTCCTCCCATTCTGACAAATTCAGTAGTGTCGTTTGCTTAGTTTTTTATGAGGGTACATAAGATACTACTGTTATTTTATTATTATAAAATATATGTTACAGTAAAAGCATTCAAAACTAAGTCAACTGGTAAATTTATTAACAAATGTAAAACCAAAATATGTGAAAAATTAGATACTGACACAATGTCAGTGTCAGTCTCTGACAGAAAATAATATTATTCGTTCGGCTATGAATTAAGGTAATATATCTGAATTAATGAATAAACTTACGTTACAGAGAAAGTATTATCAACAACGAGCATCGTTTTAAAGTGGAATGTCCTAACTTTGTCGAAACAATATGATTTTTTTAAAGACAAGCGTGTTACATCCATCCTTATCGCACACGCTTATAGCCTTTGCAAAGGAAAAAGATAAATGTATGCCAATTTGTTAATTCGTTCATGATAAAGATGACCTTGATCGAACATCTTAAAAAAAATACTGTAGGTATATTTTAATTAGAATACAGAATTGAAATGTTAATATCAATAATTATTTAAATTTGGAATGACATTTGTTTAAATACTTATAAATAAAAAAATATATATTTCATCACGGCATATTACCCATTGCTGGGTGTGCCAATCTGCTTTGTACAGATATCGGTAATGATGGAATATTTGTACCGTGCGAGCGCTTACCAGGCGTCATCTCACGGGCACCCATAGCTGGCGTGGAGAATGCACCACAGGGGTCAATTTTGTGCCATTAAAATTCGATGTAATTTTTGGCGTCGGTCGGGATCGAACCCGGGTCCCCAGATTCGCGACCAGACACTTAGGCACACGGCCACGAGACCCCATTAGAGCTTAAAAAGTTACGCCTACTTCCGGTAAATTCCGGAAATCGAGACTACTATCATTAAATTCTACACATTATGTTATGCCATTTTTTTCCTGAATTTCTAGGGCGTCGTAGTTCTGAATTACGTCAGTGTCAGAATAATGATTGTCAAAATAAATACTAATAAATTGACGTATAAAACGTTACGCTTTTCTTTGTCTCTTGTTTCTAATTCCATGTCTAATACTATTAAATTGTAATTCCTTGAATTGTCAAATATTTATGACACATACTTAATAAGTATATTAAAGCATAGGAAAAAAAATAGTATAATGTGTTATTAGGAGTAAAAAGACACTTTTACTCCGAATGATACATATTTTTCTTCAAACGTAGATATTTAAGGAAAAATATCTACTACTGACGTTACATTTTACGTAAATTACGTTTGCGATTTCAATTGCCCTGTAGCTATGGATACTTATTTGTTCATTTTTTGTTATAAACATTGAAGTGAAAATTTTCACGTTTTGACGTTTAAATAAAAACTGTGCAATTTTATATCCTGCTTGTGTGCGATTATGTCGGAATTTGAAGTATTATAATATACGCCCCCTGAAGTTCTTCAACTGCATGGAAATGTAAATGTGTGGCTGAAAGATAAGTCTAGGAATCACTGCAAAACAATATAAACTTTTCTTATCACTTTAATTCTAAGTATTCTTACGTTCATTACCGTCCCTGTAATTGTAATCTGTAAGTCTACTATTCTTTAATATGTTATATTCTCAAAAGTAAACTGTTTATATTTCAATTCATAGGTAATTTATTTCAATTTGACAGCAATTGATGGTATTTAGTAAGTTTATTCTTAGGTTACCTAGCGTGTTATATTGACATTTAGGGCGATATTACAGGTTTCTTTTATTAAAGTTACTTATTCGTTGATTCTGTATAGTTTCTATAGATATTTATTTATTTTATTTCTACGCCGCCGGAGTAGAAGTAGCTAATTTCTACCTTGTGAATCAAATCACAAAAGATGCTACTTTTATGACGTTTGAAGAAAAAAGATTTTGCATTTTCGATGACGCCGTCTGTACTAAATACACGTAGGTATGTTCTTATCTTAAATTATTGTAGTAAATGAACAACACATGTAATCTAGCATCTCTTCTCGTAATTCAGTTATCTACATAAAATATGAATTTCTATGCATGCAACATATTTTGCAACAATTTAAAGTACATGCATTCTTTGCTTGTGTTGTAGTTTGTAGTAGAGTAGGTAGTTAATAATTAATATAACGGCATGTAATCATCCTTGATCCTGGAGCAAATGGAGCAACACTTATAATCTTGTAAATGCCTGTTAGTGTAGCAATAGCATCCACATCCACATGGCAATTCGTTTAACCTCGGGTAGATCATAACACAGTATGATAGGCCAGAGAAACGATACGTACATGTAGTGTAGTATATCCCTGTATCTATAGACTTAGCGCTTGAGTTCAGATGAACGCGCCGTGGCAGATAACCCGGACCCGTTAAGTGATTACATCGTACCGAATGCGATGTATAATTAACACAAAGCTCAAAGGTAAAAGACGCCGATGAAGCAGGTTCTGGATTAAAGCGAACAAACCTTTGGCACGGTGCACGGCTCGGACATAAAACACCGGCTATTTGGACTGGACAGTGGCGCACAAAACTCCGACAAAGTACGGGTGTACTACATTTCATCAAAACTTGAACGACCTTATAGTTCGTCTCTCTAGAGTCTAGAGAATGAATGTGGACGTCAACTTTGCAAATTACTTTATGCTACCTATGCAATTATCAAATTTTCAAATCCCTGAAACCTTGTTTACATATACATTTAGAATTCTACACGATAGGACATTTCACATAAATTAAATTTTATGTTTGGGTTAAGGTGAACTCGCCGAAATGCGTAAGACGGACAAGTGCGTTCATGTCTTGTAGTTCTTTTATTTTTGTACGTATTACTTTAACATGTTTCAACTACCCATACATAGTTGGTATTGGTACCACTCAGGGCCATCTAGAGTGAGTAGTCATATCAGATTTAATACGACGATAAATAAAGACATGGTGTAAATTTATTTATGTATTTCTGTAAATTTGATTATAAATTTTTAAATAGTTTTGATTGACACACAGGAAGACCAAAGATAAGATGGAAGGACTGTATTGCGGAAGACTTGAGAGAAAAGGAATTGAATGAGAACGACACGCAAAACAGAAATGAGTGGAAGAAGAAAATAAAAAATAGCGAACCCTGACGATTGGGAAAAGCTAAAGAAGAAGAAGGAGAAGATGTCAGTGTTAAGTGCAATTTGCATATTTTGTGTATAGAATAATTTTACTGGAAATTTAGAATATTTTGCAAGAAAATTTATATATGGAATTTATAAATAATACACAGGATTGACGGAAGGTATTATGCTGGCCACATCAAGATTTTTTAATATAAACTTTATATTAATGTACGCCGAATGATTAATTAATTTATTTGTAAACACAATTTGAATCTTTAAAATTTTACTATAATTTTGTAGAAAAAATAGGAGCGTGAGGCATTATCACGGTTTTAGAAAAGTAAAAGTATTTACTACAAATTGCTACATGCTTTTAATATTTTATACGAATCATAGGAATAGATCCATTTTCTTTTCGATGCAAATATAATGTTATGCCAAATCCTTTTTATTATATATATACACTTCCATTGCCGTATGCTGAGAGAAATCAAAAACAGATTAGCCTCATAAAAAGGATAATTAGATTTTGTGCATTTATCATGGACTCTCCTCGATTTATAGTGGTTATAATTTTTAGTTTCTTTGTATTCGTAATGGTGCTTATCCTTGGAGTTTTGCTGAAATGAACCATACAAATTATCAGGCAAAGTACGAATCCAAGTTAAGCTCGCTCTGCAGCAAACTGAATTACTCCCTAACGAATTTATGTACAGTAATGTTCTACAAAGTACACAGCATTAAAATCACGACAAACAGATGCACCAGCACCAGCAGTACGACTAGATGGGATGACCCATTTCAACGGAGATTATTCTTGATGAAAATGCCCCACGGCGGTGCTGTTGTTTCCGCAGTATTGCCACCTTTGTTACACTAAAATAGTCTACATTGCGGTTTTGAATTTATAAATAAGTATATTTGGTTGACAAAATTTGAAAATACTTTGAATTGTAATGATATATGAGTTAATGAAATGGAGAATCAGTGCGTTTGATTTGCCGCCAGATTCACTTGTTAGGACTTGACAAGTGAATGTGGCGGGAATAGGTAAGTAAATATGTTCGTGTTGATGATATGCATTAATTATTCAATACATAATACATAGTTAATACATAATCCGAGACAATCCTAACAGATACAGGATGTTATATTTTAATGGACCCAGCAAATATCTCGCTTATTTATTAAGTTAGTAATTTCTTTCATATAACATGATTTATACAGCAACATGTAAGCTACTTGATGACGAATGTACATTCATGATACTACTTTATTATTAGTAATTAATATCAACTTTGAAATTTCATATGGAACACAGTATATTTTTTTATAAATTTGAAAAATACATCAAATTTGCTTTACAATCATGTAAAATAATCCATATGTTACATTATTAAAAAGTAAAATGATGGGCACTTTTTTTAGACACCTAGTCGAAAAGAGAATAGTGACTACGGCTTGAAATAAAACATTTAACGAAGTGTTCCTTATTCTTATTTTCTGTATTATTATGACAAAAAAAATATTTTATTTAATAATAATAGTTACAATTGTTTTAGTTTATTGTTTTATTTCAAGCCACAGTCATGGCTCGCTATTCTTTTTTCGACTAGGTGTATAAAAAAGTGCCCGCCATTTTACTTTTTAATAATGTAATATATGGATTATTTTACATAATTGTAAAGCAAATTTGATGTACTTTTCAAATTTGTAAAAAAATATTGTATGTTCCATTTGAAATTTCAAAGTTGATATTAATTACTAATAAACTGGAAGTGGTATCATAAATGTATATCCGTCATCAAGTAGCTTACATGTTGCTGTATAAATCATGCTATATGAAAGAAATTACTAACTCAATAAATAAGCGAGATATTTGCTCGGTCCATTAAAATATTACAGCCCGTCCCTTATAATTTTGAATGGACGATATTGTGGTTTAAGAAAAATATATTGAATCTGCTTATTACTATAATAATTAAAATAGCTTAGTCTTCAACCATTAAGTATTAAAGTATTAGAAATTTATTATATTATTATTAAATTTACTTTTATTACTAGGTTGTAATTACGGAAACTATTACTTATTTTCACTTTTATAATTGAAATTTTAAAAAATTAATAACTTCTTGGAAATCAAAATGACATTCTGTCTTCGACGGAAGGAATTAAAAAGCTCTTTTATTGCCAAGAATGCAGAAAATTCATTATAAACATTTCTTATTTGAATGATTATTTTGTTCAGTTTCTATGACAAAACAATTTGAATTAAATTTAGTAATGCCGACATTTTTCTCTATTGTAGAAAGTGAGCTCTAGATAGAGTCAAGTTTGTACACAGTCGGATTCGAATCAGACCGCCGGGAAGTAAAAATGACATTTGGTTTTCGTAGAATAGTTATTTATAATTGTGAGTAATTTCTCGACTGTGATATGGATTAGCTGTTAACAATTACTTGAAAGTTCAGTCAAATAGCATTTATTCTTACTATACCAACATTTCGGTACATCCTTGTACCTTCTTCAGGGTCTACAACAATTATACAACAAAAATGTGATACGTACAAAATAACATGGACATTATCACACTTACAGTAAGATTTTACAGATTTTTATAATTCATGTACACAAAATACATTGTACAAAAAATTAATATAAGGATTCTGGTGACATCTTTGATACGAACTCCTATTGGTCGTTTGTACACCAATAATAATGTAGCAAGTTGTAGGAATTTAAATAAAATGTAAGAAATTTAATGGAACTCAGTTTGGCCTTAAATTTGCCGTTTCCTTTTAAACTTTTGGTATACTTGACTGAATTTTCTAGTAATTGTTAACACCTATATAGTTTTTTATAATATTTTAGTCGCGAATCTGGGGAACCGGTTCAATCCCGACGACGCTAAATATTCCCAATTTTAAATAGCAAATTGATCCCTTTGGTGCACTCTCCACGCCATCCGGACCCTATTCTAAACTCCATCTTTTGCAAGTAACTAACGGAAGGTTATGCTGGCCACATCAGATATTTTAGATTATTTTCGCGAGTATTACTTAAATTGAAAAGACGTGTGCCTAAGTGTTTGGTGACTCCTGTGGTGCAGTCCAACAACGAGTGCCTATGAGGTGACGCCTGATAAACGCCCGCACGGTACAAATATGAAATCATTATTATCGAAATCTGTCTACAAAGCAGATTGGCATATCCAGCAATGGGTAATAAGCGGTAATAATTTTTTTTTACGACATGCACAGAAAGCTAAACTTTCTTCTCCTGAAATAGTAAGGAAAATATAGAAGTGTTACCAATATGAATGTTATTTGCAAAAAAATACATTTTAAAAATTATAAATAAATTCCTAATTTTATTGAAAATCCTTATTTTAGTGATACAAATATTTTAAATTATCTTACAATTGTGACATATTTTTCTTTTTTCTAGATTAAATAACAATTTGACAACTTTAATTTAGATTGAAGATAGGTTCATTGGCAACACTGTTACACCGCCTTGCGTCTGATAACCTAGCTTTTGACGTGTCTGTTGTGTGTTGTGTTGTCAAAGTGTAAATATAAATTATAAATAATAATATATATTGATTCAAATAAATAAAATATTACCCTTATTCTACTAGTCATGTCAATATAAACTATTTTGATTCAAATAAACAAAATATTACCTTTGAATATATAATACATATAAGAATGGCAACGTAATGTATTTAGATTAAATATTTCGAGAGAAGGTGCCATCTGTCCCTCCGTATACGAATTATTTCTGAGTTAGTTCAAAAAATACATAATAGGTGGATGTTGCACAGTGTTGCCACGTAGCTAGAACAGCAAGTTAAGATTTTATAAAGGTTTTTAAGTTTGCTACTATAAAACACGTATACATGTACATTGAAGATTCAAAATATATTATCTGGTTATTATGAAACAATATTTTTGAATTATTGATTATTGAATACCTCTAACAAATAGTATCTGGCAATGCTGTCAGCACGATTTCCCGTAGTTCATAGTTTTGTGGTAGGAGTCACTAGCTATCTATAATAATTTTGTGAATAAAAAGAGACAGATATAGTATCTTGCTAGGCCATATGCGTTGCCGTTCTTATATGTATTATATATTCAAAGATATTACCCTTATTCTACTAATCTTTTCTTAAAGTGTATTTAAGGTCCGAGCAAATCGTTTTTAGAAACATGTCGAGAAAAAAATGTTGTGTCTAACACGAGAAGAAAGCGCTTTCCTCTCTAGTTTGACAAATAACTATTATTTATTTATGTAAATTAAAAGTTGTATAATTTAAGATATGAGAATGTTAATATAATATTTATCCTCTCTTTGTTTGAGGAAATATGCGTTTTGCTTATTGATTTTTTTGTTAAATATGCATCAACACCTATAAATCTCTACATTCAATAAAACATTCCGTTACTTAGGGTGCGTTCCTTCAACTGAAAGTGAACAAAACAGTCGTATACACATCTTACATGTTGTATCATCACCCTAGGCAACGCAACGCAACGAAGAAAGAAATCTTAGAGTATGTGAAGCACCCCATGGCATCGCATCGCATCGCAACAGCGTAGCTCCCCGTCTATTTGTCATTGCCGGCGATGTTTGATATATTTATGTAGCCGGGATTGTCTGTGGCAAAGTGCACTGCCGCCCCCATTAATCGAGCTCTGAAATATGTCCTGCTGGAACAGACAACCGTGATGGCTCCTTCCAAGCGGAGAAAAACCCGCGATCCACGGAATCTGAACCACAACCATACCAAATTCACGAATGAGGTTAGAGATAAAGACATTAACAGGGAATATTACGCTCATTATGATACCACTTGTTATTAAGGGAGATATTATTACATGGACCATAATATGATTTTGAGGTCTAAATAAAAGACTATTTAGCAGGGAGTCGAACCGGATCCGAACCCGAACTCTAAAACCCAAATTAACCAAAAAAATCTAAAACCTGAACTTAATCCCAACCATAATTTTCATGATTTATGAATAGTAATTAAACTATAAATCATGAAATTTTGACTGAATAAGTATGCGACATTTGTCAGTTTTGGACATATAAATAATAGCTGTCACCACCTTTTATGTTTTACTCTATTGATTGTGTTACATTCCTGTGTATGTGTTAAAGTTATTTTGTTGATAGTGTTCGATTTACTCCTACTGTTGAGTTAATAACACCACAAAAGTTGTTAAGCATTACTCGAAATTATTTCTACATCCGTATTGAATTTGTTACTCCAGCAAAACTGTTATACTTAACACTAAAATTTTATTTATATTCATTATTTAAGAGTATAACAATAAAATATTTTTCGGATTAAGTAACTTGTTAAATTTCTTATAAGTTTATTAATTAATTACTATTTCAACACATTCGTTTTTATATTTGTATATCGTATGATCGACCTGTAATTGGGATGTCGTATCCTGTTGGATTGATTTATTAATAAATAAATTATAATTTTATGTCATCTAAGTCCTCTCAATTTAGCATTCTTGGTCAATCAAGTGACAAAATTTTATGAAATAATGTACAAATATTTGGATAAATTTTTTATCCATGACTGTCAAATAATATACTTATGATTCAACCGTTTTTTTTTATCATTTAATGACATTTCGTTACTGTTGCTAATTGAATAATATTGACAGTTCAATGGAATAATATTATTCAATCGTTATATCAAATTAAAATCTTACCTTCCAAGGAGTACAAATAAATTACTTTTAATAAGTATTTTTTCCACATAAAAAACCCAAAATTACACTAGTTTTGTCATTTTTCATAGTTTTATTCTCTTCAAGCTTAAAATATAACTGAATCGGTTTAAAAATTTCTGCTAAATGTCAAATCACTTCATAATTTTCAACAAATACGTAGCGAACAACGCCAACTATGTTTATGTTTGTAAACATTTTTTTTTGTAAAGTTTATTTGATTATTTTTACCTCCCGCTATCCTTGGTAAGGGAGGTATAGGGATCGTGCTAAAAATCGCATATCGAGATTTTGGTAAATGACCACGTTTTAAGGTCCCTAGAATCCATTTTTAATATTTTCACGATGGTGTGTATATGTATGTGTATGTGTGTGTGGATCCTGGATACGCTCTAACTCAAATACTATCATTCAGAAAGTTTTGAAACCATGTATTTCTATCTTATTCTAATATGGAAATATCTGATTAGATTTTGGTGGCAATCGGATAACCGAAAATGGCAGTTTACTTGAAGCTCAAGATAGTTTTTCTTCAACAAATACCTTTAAATGTAATTTTTTCTCAATTTGTTATTATAAAAATTAAAGATTATTCCATTTTATACAAGTTTGCTTTAATACTTTTTCTATATATTGTATGGATAAATTTATAAAGTAATATAAAAATTATATACATAGGTAAATGGCGGGAGGTACTGTGTTGGTCACATCAGATTTTTAATTTTATAATAGTACAGTATGTTATTATTTGACAGTTGTGGATAAAGTATAGTATTCCATTTGCATGTAATGGGTATTACTCACTCGAATGATTCTTCTTCATTCTCATGAATAATAGCATACATTACATGCTCATTGAATAATATACTATTAATGTATCAGCTGATCATTTAAAACGTCATATTTAACTAGCAAAAATAAAATCTAAAACGTACCTATATAGAGAATATAAAGAAAAAAAAATGTCAGGCTTTAACTACATGTATACGAGTACGTGTTAGTTGCATTGGAGCATCCCCTTTACTACGTTGGTTCTAATGGTATGTAATCAAAGGTAGTTGAGATCTTGGCCATACAATATCTGTCATGCCACTAATGATATCCATTATTGATATGTACAATTAGACTTGAAACACCTGACCAGTATATGTAATGAAATGTTGTTATTTATTATGTTGAGGATAGGAACCCTAGTAAGTAGTTAGCAAATAAATAATACAAGCATCGGTATTCATACTTAGGGTAAGAATCCACGTGGTGAATAATAGACGTATGTGCTCTTGCCTAGTCTGCATACCTCGGTCCATCTGCTTCTGCTGATTAAATATGAGCTTGCGTTGGGTCGTTTCCCTGGCAACCAAGCAGATTACAGCGGCTAAGCTGGCTGACAAGAGCCCGGTCAGTCCGCCTTGTCCTGCAGATGAGAACGGAATAGATATGTCACTGCATGGACTTACGGGCCGTGAATCCGCTGACGTGAAATATTCCGCAATGTCGTCTTTTTGCGTATTATGAGATCGTATGAAATGGCTTATGGGAAAAGGAATTGCTACGCTTTCAGAACCCGACAGACATAATCGGAACTTCATTTTAAACTCAAATATCGCACCCTATCATCACACCAGAAGACATCAATTTCAATTCCACTTAGTTGCTCCTTGGATTTATTTATGTTCGCAATAACAAAAAAATCTGATGTGGCCAGCACATAACCTCTCGCCGTATATTTTACCTGGCTGTATGCATAAAGCAAAGAATATTTTTATAAATACAAATAATATATTCATATAAATCTATGACGTATAAACTTCTTTATTATTCAATAATAGCATGTCTCAACATGAAGATATTTTACCATAAATTATGTTAGAATAAATTACAAAGTAGAGTTTACCATATATAAATATTAGGCTGGTAACAGCAATTTTCAATTCGAACAACTTTGTTTACTTTCTCTTCATATTCTTCTAGTAAAAACATTAATTTTGGGCGGTCTAAAATGTATATATCTGGATTGTGCATCTATTCTTATATATCTTCTTTTACATTTTATTTTTTCATACTTGTTATATCTAAATAACACTAATTCCCTTTAATAAAGTGACGGATATATTGCACTCCGATTATTCTTATATCGATGTGTAATTTTGTCAATATTTACAACTTACTTGAGAAGAATTTGATAGCTTTTTCGCAATTCAAAGTTACTCTAGTCTACAGTACTGGTGTACATTGTCCCATAATGTTTGAAACAAATTTAAGTCCTTCAACCTAGACTTGTCATCTCCATAATAGTCACAGATCAAGAATTAAGGGATTCTCCAAATACATTTTTCTTTCATTACTCATTATTTCTGACACTGACATTTATCTGTCAGTTACAAATAATTTAAATTTGCAACTATTTTTCATGGCATCCTTTCGGTTGTAAAATTAATTACAACATTATTTTATATATTATATTCCTTTTATCTCTAAATCTATAAAATATGTATAAAAATATTTAAATGTATCAGAAAGAGAATTTATTTTTCTTTAATATTATCAAGAAAAATTTTCAAAAAATAATATTTAGAAGATTTTTTTTCAAGAATCTTCTACTTCCGGTTGTCCAATTGTTACCAAAACCTTTTCAGATCTTCCCATGAATGTCCGATTGGGAAATACGTTGTTAAACAAATTTTAAGTCTTATAGTTTTTGAGTAACCGTCCTTCCAACATCCCACACACACACATCCACACACACACACACACAGACATCATCGTAAAAATGTTAAAATCGGATTGTAGGGACCTTAAAACGTGCTTATTCAATAAAATCTGGATATGCGATTTTTAGCATGAATCCAATACCTCTCTTAGCGAGAGGTAAAAATCTGATGTGGCCAGCACGTTACCTTTCGTCAATTCAGTGTATTATGTACAAATTCCATATATAAATTTTCTTGAAAAGATTATATATTTCCATTAAAATTATTTCATAAACAAACTATATAAATTGCACTTGACACTAACATTTTCTTCTTCTTTAGCTTTTCCCATTCGTTAGGGGTCGCTATTCTTGATTTTCTTCTTCCACTTTGTGTATTGTTCTCATTCAGTTCCTTTCCTATCGTCTTCCGCAATACAGTCCTTCCATTTTATCTTTGGTCCAGTATTCTTGTCAAAATTTCGGTGTACGATAAATGTGCATTTAATTGAAATATTTGGTAAAAAAATCTGATATATCCAGCACAATACCTTCCGTCAATCCTGTGTATTACGTATATATTCCATACATAAATATCCTTGCAAAAGATTCTAAATTTCCAGTAAAATTATTTCATAAACAAACTATTGCATTTGACACTGACATCTTCTTCTTTAGCTTTTCCCATTCGTTAGGGGTCGCTATTTTTTTTATTTTCTTCTTTCACTCATTTCTGTTTTGCGTATCGTTCTCATTCAGTTCCTTTTCTCTCAAGTTTTCCACAATACAGTCCTTCCATCTTATCTTTGGTCTTCCTCTCTTTCGTCTACCTTCTATTACTAAGTTATTCATTCTTCCAATATATTCTTCATCTCTCCTCATGACATGTCCAAACCAATATAATCGTCTCTCTCATTCGAGCCATTTCCCTTATCCTTTCATTCCGTATCCTATTCTACCGTGTCTTCCCCTACATCCATCTCAACATTCTCATCTCTCTGCCACATGCATTTTCTTTTCATTGACACTGACATCTGTCAATTAGAATTTTCTTAATATAATAGCTGTTTCCATGGTTATAAGCATAGCTGACTGATTTATGAAATTTAATATCTTTGTAATTCTTTAACTGTATAGCCATTCAATATGAAGTATAAAATGCAATTAAATCGTGTATATAATAGTATATTATTTAATATTTATAGTAAAATTAAGTGTCAAAAAATGATTTAACAGCGTTTTTTCAAGAAAAACTGTTAAAATCTTCAAATGAGGGTCTTTCAGTTGACCAATTATAACCAAAATCTAATCACCTCTTCTTTTGGATGTAAACGAAAAATACGAACAAATTATAATTTTGGGAATCATGGTATTGAAATTAAGCGATCCGAAACTTTCGTCACACACACACACACAAACACACACACACACACACGCACATACATACATACATACATACATACATACATACATACAGACATTATCGTAAAAAAGATAAAATCGTATTATAGGGACTCTAAAACGTGTTTGTTCACTAAAAACTCATCATTGAATTTTTTGATCAAAGACAAATACCTTCATAACCTAAAGGTGACGGAAGGTAATTATTATTCTTTAAATGAATACATCTAGAAGTTCTACAAATCCAGTGTTTATTATTACAATTTACATAAAAGGATGTTTCAACCTGCTAACGTAGGATATTCCTTCACTTCGGCTATAATAATACGTACATTGATAACTAAAATTTTCGGCTATTAGTCAATAACCCAAGATAATATCTTGTGGAGTGACTCATTCTTGGACTGGAATAAAGTATAGTTTAGGTTTATAAAACTCGTATAACATGTACCTACTTATTAGGTACGAGATTAGGTACGTTAACGTTTAACGCCCACCTAGGTAATGCCAGTGGTAGTGATACCGCTCTGTAAACTAAAGGTTCCGGATTTGAATTCCGCTAAAACGTGGATCATTTCATCTTCGCCGAAATCTTATGATCATAGCAGTGATGAGGTCGTAAAACATAAAGAAACTGCTATAAAGCAAATTGCGTCGTATTATATTCTTGGCAACTATGTAGTTTTAGGCATGGTACTCGTATTAGATAACGTACTCTTTATATGCAATAGAATATTCAAATAATAGTTTTGTGAAATATACTGAATGTTTAAACTAAAAACAAATATTATTTTGAGTTTACATGCTACAGGTTTTGCTAACGGAAGTAGCAGATTCTTGAAAACTTTCTTCTAAATATTATTTTTGAAATTTTATGTTTCTGTTAGTATTAAAGAAGAGTAAATTCTCTATCTGATACATATGCATATTTTATTATATCTTTTATAGATTTAGAGATAAAGAAATATAAGGTATATAATAATCTGTTGTAATGAATCTCACAGCCCAAATAATGTCATGGAAACCAATAAAAAAGTTAAAATGTTTGTAACTGACAGATAAATGTCTGTATCAAAAATCCAGAGACATTACGGAAGATTTTTTTCTGGGAAGTACATACATTATATTATTTCTTATTAATAGTTAAATATTTAAAATTATAGGTATATTACATATACCTTTCAAAAATACTGTCAATCCTGACAATGAATTGGAAACATTTCGAAAAATTAGAAGAGCAGGACAAAATTTCTTCATAGAATGAATTTAAAATTACAAAGTCTAAATATAACGAATAGATTTAAGTAGAATTTTTGGTGTAGAGTGTAGGTATACAAGAAATATTAAATACAATAGGGCGCGACCAGTCATATGACTTTGTTGACCTTGACAAGCAGTGATTGGGGCCCGTGTCAGAATGATAGCTAGTAATTATATACATAGATGTCAAATATCATAATTTCGCATTCTAAATTTAATGATTTTCCAAATCCATGTGATTTATTTTCCTCCATACTCCTGGTGACAAATTAACTACGTGAATTCAGAAAATCTTGAAATTTGGAATGAAAAATTCTGACATTTGATATGTATGTACATAATTACTAATTGTTATTCTGACAGATAAATGTCACTAATGTCAGTATCAGATAGTACTGAAGGCTTTTTCTGGGAACGATATTTAATATTTCTTTGTATTATTAATTATATATTTAAAATTATAAGTATAGTACATGAACCCTTCAGAAATACCGTCAATCCCGTTAATAAATTGGAAAACCCTTGAACATTTAGAAGAAAAAATGGAGAAAACTTGCTCATCGAATGAATTTAAAATTATGGAAAATACGTAAATATAAAGATTAGGTGTAATTAGAATTTTTTGTGTGTAACAGAAATGTTAAATACAATACTTATATATACCACAATGGAAAGGGCGAGAGGAATTTTGATGGCCACAACAGATTTTTTAATTATATAAAACAATTTAAAACAGCTATTTATGAATTTGAATATTAAATTAATTAAACAATGGATTTTTTCAAACAATATTCCACGCTTTCTAATTACGTAAATATGCATCATCTTAATTGAAAATTAGTTACCTGTTTTACAATTAAATCGTCTACTGTATTATACTACTTATGGTGATTTTAATAAACTAATGCATATTTTAGAAATAATAAAATGTATTCATATATGTAAAACATTTGAATGCAAAACTAGTTTAAATATATGCTAGTAGATGGCAGATATAAAAACCGAGCGAAACCTGCATGAAAAATGGGACGAAGGAAAAGAAATGAATGGTGAATAAAAAAAGTGTGTCACACAAACGTGACATTTATTTAATTAAGTTTATGGGATATCGGTAATGTTATCAATAGCAGTGTCCGAGATACGTCGGATGTGAAAATATATTCCAAGATTAATCGAATGCGCTTGGAATAATTTATCGAAGCTTGCTTACTGCATTTAAATCGAGACGATTAATCTTTTATGAAGATATGTAAATGGAGAAAATTGCATACATAGTTAACTGTCATTATGTGAGTAATTGGGCCTATTTAGCTGCTACTGACTTTTTCTTTGCGTAATTTTGATATTAGATGTTGCAGGGAAATTATGGTAATGGATATTTTCATACCTAGCATAAAATTGCGAGAATAATGATTCCCAAGCAGTTTAAACACAAATTACCGTCTCGGTAGTTTGATTAACGAACCCGCAAATAATCAATAAACCTGCTTTAATTTCTAATAAAACCGAAACTTTCAACAAGCTTTATTCAAATATTAAATTAATACCTCCTATAATCTTTCGCAAATTATAGCCACCGTGAGAAAAATATCTGCCTTCATTTCGGTAAATTAAACCCTTTGTGGAACAGAATTGCAATATAAGCACATAATAACATGATTGAAAGCCAAGTATGTAATTGTAAACAAATTTCATTGATGAGAAATGGGAACTCATATAAAGCATGCATGTCACGGGTTAAACGACCAAATTTAAAATATAAATTTAGGATCAGAAAACATGAAAAAAATATTTTTCACATAAGAGATTGAAATCTTCCATATACTTATTTGTGCAGTGATATATAGATTAGTAGGGCTATTCTGTAAGCATCGTTATGACATAACGAATCGTTAAAACGTTATATCGTTATGGTAATAACGAAAATACTTTAATAGGTTTATTCTGTAAACGATCGTTATGACATTATGCATTGTTATATCGTTATTATAACGATAATCGTTAAAGTGGTATTCTGTGAACAATAATATAATAAAAAAATCTGATGTGGCCAGCACATAACCTCTCGCCGTATATTTTACCTGGCTGTATGCATAAAGCAAAGAATATTTTTATAAATACAAATAATATATTCATATAAATCTATGACGTATAAACTTCTTTATTATTCAATAATAGCATGTCTCAACATAAAGATATTTACCATAAATTATGTTACAATAAATTACAAAGTAGAGTTTACCATATATAAATATTAGGCTGGTAACAGCAATTTTCAATTCGAACAACTTTGTTTACTTTCTCTTCATATTCTTCTAGTAAAAACATTAATTTTGGGCGGTCTAAAATGTATATATCTGGATTGTGCATCTATTCTTACATATCTTCTTTTACATTTTATTTTTTCATACTTGTTATATCTAAATAACACTAATTCCTTTTAATAAAGTGACGGATAGATTGCACTCCGATTATTCTTATATCGATGTGTAATTTTGTCAATATTTACAACTTACTTGAGAAGAATTTGATAGCTTTTTCGCAATTCAAAGTTACTCTAGTCTACAGTACTGGTGTACATTGTCCCATAATGTTTGAAACAAATTTAAGTCCTTCAACCTAGACTTGTCATCTCCATAATAGTCACAGATCAAGAACTAAGGGATTCTCCAAGTACATTTTTAATTCATTACTCATTATTTCTGACACTGACATTTATCTGTCAGTTACAAATAATTTAAATTATCAACTATTTTTCATGGCATCCTTTCGGTTGTAAAATTAATTACAACATTATTTTATATATTATATTCCTTTTATCTCTAAATCTATAAAATATGTATAAAAATATTTAAATGTATCAGAAAGAGAATTTATTTTTCTTTAATATTATCAAGAAAAAATTTCAAAAAATAATATTTAGAAGATTTTTTTTCAAGAATCTTCTACTTCCGGTTGTCCAATTGTTACCAAAACCTTATGTATCAGAAAGAGAATTTATTTTTCTTTAATATTATCAAGAAAAATTTTCAAAAAATAATATTTAGAAGATTTTTTTTCAAGAATCTTCTACTTCCGGTTGTCCAATTGTTACCAAAACCTTTTCAGATCTTCCCGGGAATGTCCGATTGGGAAATACGTTGTTAAACAAATTTTAAGTCTTATAGTTTTTGAGTAACCGTCCTTCCAACATCCCACACACACACACACACACACACATCCACACACACACACACACACACACACACAGACATCATCGTAAAAATGTTAAAATCGGATTGTAAGGACCTTAAAACGTGCTTATTCAATAAAATCTGGATATGCGATTTTTAGCATGAATGCAATACCTCTCTTAGCGAGAGGTAAAAAGATAACAATATCGTTATTTTTTATCGACTGGATAAATCATTCGTTACCTAAACATTTTGTCAATAATTCATTATTTTTATTCGTGTCAAAATAAAATTGCTATTATGTTGAATAGTAATCTCAAAAACTTGTTACATTATAGTTTTTTACAAGGTAATATTTAAATAATTTAATTTGCTTTTATTCCTAGCGCCTGATGCAAGCTTCCCAATTTGTCTACAGATGGTAGTAGTAGCTCTAGCATACCTACATATTTACTAATACTAGAAATTATGTATCTTAAGTTCATTTTCATATAACTATTGTTCTATTTACAATTTTCGTTTTAAATCGTTACTATTATTAAGTTACGTACATTTGAGCTGAACTGTGTAACCGTGGAGTTGTGTTTAAAGCAAAAGCTCCGAGATATAATTATTATTTTACTTTATAAATTTATCCATAAAATATATAGAAAAAGTATTAATGCAAATCTGTAGATAATGCAACAATCTTTAATTTTTATAATAACAAAACGAAAAAAAATTATATTTAAAGGTATGTTTTGAAGAAAAACTATTTTGTGCTTCAAGGAAACTGCCATTTCCAGTTATCCGATTGACACCAAAATCTAATGGCTTCTTTCCATATTAGAATAAGATAGAAATACAAGCTTTCAAAAGTTTCTGATTGATAGTATTTGAGTTAGAGCGTAAAGAGGATCCCCACACACACTCTCTCTCTCTCTCTCACACACACACACACACACACACACACACACACACACAAACACACACACACACACACACACAAACACACACACACACACACACACACATACATACATACATACATACATACTTACTTACATACCATACACACAGACATTCGCGAAAATGTTAAAATCGGATTCTAGGAACCTTAAAACGTGGTCATTTACCAAAATCTCGATATGCGATTTTTAGCACGATCCCTATGCCTCCCTTACCAAGGGTAGCGGGAGGTAAAAAATAAATTAAAATCGTTTCTGCATTTGAAAAAATCGATTGTAAATCATAATATAAACTTTTATTGTCGTTGTGGGGCTGAGGTGGCCGCCTCCATCGCCTGTGTGAAAATCCACCACTGTTTGTAATGTCTAAATATTTTATTTAATTCCACCACAATTAGTATAGAATACGATGTAAATTTGGTTTCTGGACAAAGGGAAATAATTCATAATCCCTGCAATTTCTGTACAAATCTCGTCCCCGATTTTCCAGATAAGTCACCCTGACGTACAAATCAAAAAACCCTAAACTATTATATCAACCCTTACCACCGTTTTGTGGACCAATTCCCTACGCGGGCTAGGAAACAATACCGTGTACTTACAGCACAATAATGACATGTTGATTCATCGTTTGTTTTTCGTTCTTCTTTTTCCTCGGTGCACGGCAAGCCCTGCATGATTGCCAGTTGCGCTTAGCGGTAACTGCTCTGAAGCACGGAGAGAAAGCAAATAGAGAATTATATCACTGTACGTGACTAAAAATAAGTTTTCAATTTTCGTCTTTCGATGGATTCAATACAAAACAAGAACACAAACACAATATAGGTACATTGTAATCTAATTGTGTCCATCGAACTTGTTCGTCTTTTGAATAATTTTCAACGGGATTTCAGATTAAGGATTTAATCTATTCTTATGAGATCAGTTGATTATTGATGAATGGTGTGTAAGATAGCCTTTGAAAGGCTGGATCTAGATTGAATAAATTTGTTGTTGAAAGAGATGAGCTGCATTCTACAGCGGATTAAATCAACAAAAACAAATGATACGTGCATGATTTTAACATAGAACAAATGAGAGCGGTGTTACCAGCAGACATTTCATTTTAAAGCCGGATATAACAAATAACAACAAGTACAAATTAAATGCCATAAAATTTCCAGTATTCCTGTCAAAATTTCGGTGTACGATAAATGTGCGTTTAATTGAAATTATTTAGTAAAAAAATCTGATGTGACCAGCACAATACCTTCCGTCATTCCTGTGTATTATGTATAAATTCCATACATAATTTTTCTTGCAGAAGATTCTAAATTTCCAGTAAAATTATTTCATAAACAAACTATGCAATTACATTTGACACTGACATCTTCTTCTTCTTTAGCTTTTCCCATACATTAGGGGTCGCTATTTTTTATTTTCTTCTTCCATTCATTTCTGTTTTGTGTGTCGTTCTCATTCTGTTCCTTTTCTCTCAAGTCTTCCGCAATACAGTCCTTCCATCTTATATTTTCTTCAACTTTCTATTACTAAGCTATTTCATCTTCCAATATATTCTTCATCTCTCCTCATGACATGTTCAAACCAATGTAATCGTCTCTCTTGTATCTTTCAAGAAACTTCTAACATTGGAGTTATTTCCCTTGTTCTTTCGCTTCTTACTGTATCTTTCCTTGTCTACCCAACATTTATCTCAACATCCTCATCTCTGTCACATTCATTTACTTTTCATTATACTGACATCTGTCAATTAGTATTATCTGAATATATTAGCAGTTTCCATGGTTAGCATAGTATACATACTAGCGTAAACTCGGGTACGCCGAGCTTCCCCTAGGGCTCCGCCGATACTATTTTATGATAGTATATACGTACATCCAATCCGTCCGGCATTCTTTAAACTCAAAATGCTAACGCCAATAGTATTCTCTCAAACGAATTATCTTTATGCCAAAAACAAAATCCAATCAACTTGACACCTATACCTGACAGTCCTTAACGAGACCTCTCATTTGATACCAAGTATGACATTTCTAACTTTTTCAAAAAAACAAAAGCCGATCGAGATGTTTGGCATTTCTATAGTGTAGCCCTTTAGAAAATATTTCATTTGGTACCAAACAACTTCATGCGAAAAACAAAAGCCGATCGAGTTGTTACATTTTTGACATTTCTGCATGCCAGCACTTTTGTTTTTTACATAAAGTTGTCAGATATATGTTGTGTTTTGTATTTGTATCAAAAGAAATGTTTTCTGAAGGGCTGCCAGGCAAAAATGTCAGAAAATTGAAAGCTCGATCATCTATTGTTTTTTTTTTGCATAACATTGTCAGAAATATGTCGTGTTTAGTATCAAATGAAACGCTAAATCCAGGACTACACCATGGAAGTGTCAAAATTTAGACATCGGTTAATTCGTAAAAGCGGGAATAAACTATATATGAATAAAGATTAGAAGTAACACTTCTATACTATATAAATATTAAAAAAAAAAAAATGTATAATCCATCTGTCAAATAGTTATCCGCTTCAAAATCTAGAGAATTAATATACCCTTAAAAATATATTATTTAACTAGCTTGGTAAAAATGGCTATTAGAAGTTATTTTCGTATTTATGTAGTAATCGAGAAAAACAAATACCTGCTAGTATTGTAATAATTTGTTTTCTTTTTGTTTTAACATACCTTCTGCGTGTGACTGATTTTGTTAATTATTGATCGTATATATGTATTAATACTTGTTTTAATTACACATATAATAATATATCAGAGAGAATGACATGGGTTTTCCAATACTTCTAGTACAGAGAGTGTTGATTTAACACCATTTCGGCGTTTAATTTTGACCCTCCCAAGTTTGACAGGCATTGTGTTATGGACAGCGCCTCCCTCTCTTTATTTACCAAAATTGATTGAAAGCCAAACACTGGTTGGAAATTCATTTATACCCGACACTTATTCCACTTTCAACCCTTTATTTTGCTCTTCACTTTTCACCGCAATATTTTTATACCTCGTTATTATTTTCAAGTCTCTCTCAATCCAGCCCCTTTAAATAATATATTTTATACTTTTTCACCCCAGCCTACTCGAATTACATCGCTTTGTCCCTCAGCAATTTACAAGGAATCTCACCAAAACTAATTTCCCTATAACGAAAAATAATTGATTAATCACGTTACTCGTGTGACCTGTTTTATTATAATAATAGATTAGAAATATAATCAGGTTAGTTCAATCACTCCGAGCGCTTAAAATAATTGAGTACATTTCACTAGATTAAAATAATTCTATTATTCAATTACTGAATAATAACGTTTTGTCTGTCTGGAATAATGGCGTCCTAATTCCTCTTTTTGCAAAAATTTAGTTTTCTATATAGAATAGTACTAGTTGCTTTATAGGTACTATAATATAATATCTTAAAAAAAACTGAATGTTTTTCATACGTTCATATATAAATATATCATCGCAGCAGATTTCAGCAATGGTAATGACATGACAATATATTTTAACAACCCTAAAAGTACCATTTACAATAAGTTAATTTAGTGGCACTCGTAATTATACTCGCCGTCAAATAAGTATGGACCAATGCTCAACTTTTTCCGTGTTCCGCACCCTGTCCCTTGTGTTGCCGCTTCTTCATAATGTAGCGTGTTCAACATTGACATACCGCATTGGCAACAGTGTAGAAATTTCCAGTTCATACTCATTTGACGGCAATTATAATGGTAGTAATATGCCTACTATGATTAGTTTTGGAAGAATTGCGAAAAATTCGCAACGGGTGTCCTTTTAGATATATTAAAATAAAACTTGTTAAGATTTGGGACTCAGTTAAAACTCCGTAAAACACAAATTTCGTGTTTGAAGATAAATTAAATCGTTGAGGCGTTGTGAGCAAAATAAAATGCGTTTTTGGTGCAAACCTTCAGAGTTCGTTTTTTCAAAAATTAACACTCTATCTTTAACTAAAATCGAGATATTGGCCGATTTTTAACCTTACATTTTTGCCCAAAAATGTAAAAATTTGTGAACCCGATTTTAAGTTTTTAACCGAAAATGTACAAATAAATCCTCTATAATTCATTTCTGCGGGAAAAAACACTCTATCTTAAACCAAAATCATGATATTCGAATCAAGGTAATATATCTGAATTAATAAATAAACTTACGTTACAGCGAAAGTATTGTCAACAACGAGCATATGAATATTGCAATATGAATTTTTTAAAAGACAAGCGTGTTATATCCATTCTTATCGCACACGCTTGTAGTCTTTGCAAATAACAGAGATAAATGTGTGCCAATTTGTTAATTCGTTCATGATACAGATGACCTTTATCGAACATCTTTCAAAAAATTGACTGTAGCTGTATTTTCCATACACAGCGTGTTTTTAATCTCGGCTGCGCCTTGAATAAAAATTATACGCCTAATATAGAAAAATATAATTGTTACATACATAGCTATTTCGTATTTTTTATATTTCAGAAATTTCATGAAAATACACTTGTTTATACGAGAAAAACTGTGCACACTCTTTTTTGAGATAGTACAGGATTATTGAAAACACGAATTTTTGTGATGAGTCCCAAAGTGTTTGAAAACTGTCTATTTATCCAGTTAATTACTGATAAACGTATCTACGTATATATCACAAAAGGTGTCATGTGTTAAATTAGCCTCCCCGGAGTTAATACGGTATTATTGTAAGTGGGCGAATTATTACATCGTCAAGTATTGAAACAGAGAATCCGTGCGATCAATAAATCATCAACGGCTTGAATACTTGGGGAAACTTGGTCTAACCACTAACTATACATTATACCTAACCTAATTTTAGGGTTCACAGTAGAGCGTGGTATCTGCTCCTGCTCCGCTGTGCTCATGCACACAACGTTACATGTAAAGCGTCAATTTTTATAAGCGAACATAAAATCAATTCTGTTTATCTCTCCAATTCAGTGGATAATATCGATGATGAATCGAGGCGTGTATCAAGGCACATTGTATTATAATGAACCGGCTGATAATGCACCGGCGCATTACGAGATTGAAAGCAGTGAGTTATGGCCCCTGTTGACGGACGCCTAAGTTCCACTACCAAAGCCTATACTACCAAGATAATAAAGGCGCAGCTTACTCTGTTGGAATTTTCTTAGAACATTCATTTCTTATATAATACCCACAAATTCTATTTACCTTCCGTTACCTCTAGGTAAGGAAGGTATTGTCTTTGGTCAAAAAATTCGGTGGTGAGTTTTCATTGAATAAGCACGTTTTAGGGTCTTTGCAATACGATTTTTGTGTGTGTATGTGACCGCGGTTTCGGCCGCGATATCTCCAATACTACAATTCCAAAAATTAAAATTTTTGCTTATTCCTGTTCCTTACAACCATATGCAGACTTGATTAGATTTTGGTTATAATTGGTCAACCGGAAATATCCTCATTTGAAGATTTTAACAGTTTTTCTTCAAAAAATCAGTTAAATATTACTATAACTTAAAGAATATATTATTCTCTATACGATTTGATTGCAGTTTATATTTCATATTCAACAGATATATAGTTAAAGAATTATAAAGATAATAAATTTCATAAATCAGCCAGCTATGCTAACTTAACCTTGGAAACTGCTAATATATTCAGGTAATTCAAATTGACAGATATCAGTATCAATAAAAAGTAAATGAATGAAAGAATAAGGAATGTTTCTAGTAAGATATAAGAGAGACTATTACATTTGTTTGAACATGTCATGAGGATGAATATATAGGAAGAAAAATGAATAGTTTAGTAATAGAAGGTGGAAGAAACATAGGAAGACCAATTATAAGATGGAAGGATTGTATTGCGGAAGACTTGAGAGAAAAGGAACAGAATGAGAATGACACGCAAAACAGAAATGATTGGAAGAAGAAAATAAAAAATAGCGACCCCTAACGAATGGGAAAAGTTAGTGAAGAAGAAGAAGATGTCAGTGTCAAGTGCAATTTGCATAGTTTGTTTATGAAATAATTTTACTGGAAATTTAGAATCTTTTGCAACAAAATTTATGTATACACAGGATTGACGGAAGGTATTGTGCTGGCCACATCAGATTTTTTTATTTAATTATTATTCATTGTAAATAATTTTGACTAATTAATTGTACCCACACTTCAATACCGAATATTCGGCGGTTTCCTTGGCCGAATAGACGAATATTCGGCGAATAGTATTCGGCTCTTTTGGTACCTATTAATCGCACGAACAGTTGATTGATTTTTCTTATTAAACTAGTTACTATCACATAAAACTTCTATTGAGCAATGTAACTAGACTTTGTGATTGTTAATAATAGAATATTATGTAGTCTAATGTTAATTGATAATAAAATTAAAACCCGTAATCTGAAAATTAAATGAAAATAAAAACTAAATTAAATACATATTTCTCTGGCATGATTTACATAATTATATATTGAGTAATATTAATCACATTCTAAGACAAGGATTATTAGGACCTCTGGCATGGTTAACATGTTGAATAATCTTAATATATCTTTACCTTCTTAATAACATGTAATTTCTACAAGTTATATTTCTTTTTATAAGGTTTTTTCATGTTGATGACGTGAGTCTTCTGCCTAATCATTTTCACCCGATAAATTTATAAAACGTATTCATTAGCATCAAAATTTAAAAATTTTAATTTACAAATTAAATTCATTATAAATCAGCCCTTAATTATGTCGAAATTTACTATTACAACTTAAAACAATATTATAAAATAGTTTTCTATTGGGACAACTTGTATTAATTTAATCGTATCTTTTGCAATTTTATGATTCCAAAAGTCCACGTTATGTGAGACCACTTGTATATTAAAAAAATATATATATCAGTGTCATTATTCTGTAATGCTCCACTTACGCATGTTGGTGAATGTGAACATCCACTTATTCTTGATTATAAAAATTAATCAAATGTGTGTAAAAACTGATTGATGAAATTTGAAGTTGAAAGGTGCTTGTTTTTTTTTTAACCCGACCGTGCTACTTTGCAGATGTTTCGCAAGTCTTTCTCTTAAATTTGTATGTAAATTAAGCTTCATAAAAAAAATCCAATACTGATGAATTTAATTTTTGAAAATTCATCATGCTCGTTAGTGAATAATTGGTTTAATAATTAAGCGTAATTTTAAAATGTTGACATGCTATTACTTTGTTAATTTATGTATGTGTTGAGCTTCATTGGGTAAATAATTTAAAAAGTTATACTCATGAAAATTCAATTTTGTCTTGTCATTGCATATTCTACCAGATTTTTTAATTAGGAAAAATACAGCGCGTAAAAATAAAAATAATATAAAGCGTAACAGTGTAAGTAGGAAAAAATGATTGACGCTGATTATCTGTCAACTACATGAATGTTAATAATTATTTTTTTGGCTGTATTTTCTACTTTATTACCTATTGCTGGTTGAGCCAATCAGTTCATTTCGCGTATGCTGTTATTCACGATATATTTATAGCATAAAAAATGTTCAGCAAGCGTAACCTAACCTAGTAGTTGCGGAAAATGGTCTCTTTTATATACAGATTGAAATATTAAATAATTTTTTTCTTCAAACGTCATAAAAGTAGCATCTTTTGTGACTTGATTCACAAGGTAGAAATAAAATAAATAAATATCCATAGAAACTATACAGATCAACGAATAAGAAGTAACTTTAACAAAAGAAACCTGTAATATCGCCCTAAATGTCACTATAACACGCTAGGTAACCTAAAAATAAAGTTACTAAATACCATCAATAGCTGTCAAATTTAAATAAATAACCTATGAATTGAAATATAAACAGAGTTTACTTTTGAGGAAATAACATATTAAAGAATAGCAGACTTACAAATTACAATTACAGGGACGGTAACGAAAATAAGAATACATAGAATTAAATTGATAAGAAAAGTTTATATTGTTTAGCAGTGTCTCCTGGACATATCTTTCAGCCACACTGTTAGATTTCCATCCTTTTGAACAACTTCAGGGGGTGTACAATATAATACTTCAAATTCCGACATAATTGCACACAAGCAGGTTATAAAAGTGTACAGTTTTTATTTAAACGTCAAAACGTGAAAATTTTCATTTCAGTGTATAACAAAAAGTGAACAAATAAGTATCCATAGCTACAGGGTAATTGACATCGCAAACGTAATTTACGTAAAATGTAACGTCAGTAGTAGATATTTTTCTTTAAATATCTACGTTTGGAGAAAAAATATAATGTGTCATTCGGAGTAAAAGTGTCTTGTGTGCCTCGCGTGCATTTACCCGACTCGCTTCGTTCGTCGTTTAAACTTCCACGCTCGCCACACAAAGTATCACTTTACTCCTAATAACACAATATATTATTAATTTCACCTATAAAGAAATCTAAGCTTTGAAAACCAAAACTGATCACGTAATGTACTCAGCCATGCGTCATTAATTGAAAATAGCTATTTTCTTTTAGACAAATGAGTAATAATAGTATATTGTGTTATTAGGAGTAAAAATGATATTTTGTGTGGCGAGCGTGGAAGTTTGCATGACGAGCGAAGTGAGTCGGACAATTGCACGCGAGGCATACAAAGACGCTTTTACTCCGAATGACATATATTTTTTCTTCAAACGTAGATATTTAAAGAAAAATATCTACTGCTGACGTTACATTTTACATAAATTACGTTTGCGATTTCAATTGCCCTGTAGCTATGGATACTTATTTGTTCACTTTTTGTTATAAGCATTGAAGTGAAAATTTTGACGTTCTGACGTCTAAATAAAAACTGTGCAATTTTATATCCTCCTTGTGTGCAATTATGTCGGAATTTGAAGTATTATATTGTACACCCCCTGAAGTTGTTCAAAAGGATGGAAATCTAACAGTGTGGCTGAAAGATATGTCCAGGAGTCACTGCTAAACAATATAAACTTTTCTTATCACTTTAATTCTACGTATTCTTATTTTCGTTACCGTCCCTGTAATTGTAATTTGTAAGTCTGCTATTCTTTAATATGTTATTTCCTCAAAAGTAAACTCTGTTTATATTTCAATTCATAGGTTATTTATTTAAATTTGACAGCTATTGATGGTATTTATTTAGTAACTTTATTCTTAGGTTACCTAGTGTTACTTATATTAATATGGATATTTATTTATTTTATTTTATTAGCTACTTCTACTCCGGCAGCGTAGAAATTAATCTATTACCTTGTGAATCAAGTCACAAAAGATGCTACTTTTATGACTTTTGAAGAAAAAAGTTTTTTTTTTAACATACGAGTATAGTATTTGTACAACAAGAGTGGAGATGATGTCCATATCGCATCCGAAAGCGATATGGACATACCCCTCGTGTTGTACAGTATACTTTTTCTACGACTAACGAAAAGAAGTAAAATACGGACTTTAGAAATTAGAAATTTATTGAACAAAATATAGAATCTTACAAAAATAACCTACTTAAGTAATGAACTTAAATATTTCTCAATATTAGCTCAACTGTTTTCTCAGCCTGCCTGATATCATGGATTAGCAGGTTAATTATTCATAATTTTCTCTTACGTTTTTTAAATTATTTCTTCAATAAAAATGCACTTCAGACATATCGTTGAATTCTTAATTTACGTAGATTCGAAATATATAGGTTGCCCATTTCAAATATGAAAGTCCACGTCACTTTCGGTTAATTTGGAAACGGTACCATCATGCCAAATACTAAGATTTGCGAGCCACTAAGCCTAGTTTACAAGTATTCAGAAATTTAAAAAATAATTACAAATAAAAAAGTTATTTTGATTGGTTCGTTTTTCAATGTCAACCTGTATACCCGCTTATATATTCGTATACCGAAGCAATCGTTACAAATAAGAGTAGTCCTTAGTCTATTTTATTATTATTGAAATGATGTGATACTATCAAATAATCGAATGAAAAAGAGTTGGCATAAAAGAGTTCGTGATTACCTGAACAGTGTTCCCCTTGCTGTCATGACAACATGAACAAGAGAAGTGCTAGACACCTCTATAGTGAGCAAAGCGGTGGCAAAACCTGTACTATTTGTTATACTACCGGTCGTCTTGCTGTGCACAATAGAATTGCCACGAACAGTGTTTGTATTCATGCATAAATTATAAATGGAGACAGCAGCTGCAAGCATTGATACATATTTCTCAACGAAAGAAATTGCTTTGTAAGTACACTCATCCCACACTTCACTACGTTACGTTCATACGTTTCTATTTCAAGAAACAAGTATTGGGGAGTATAATAGCCGTGTTCCTTCTAACTGTGATTCTGATTTTGTGAATCCTGATTAGTTTAATCGTGATCCTTTTGAATCATGATTTAAAAATTATACCACTTAAATAGTATAAACACCATCTACCGTCAAATATCATATACAGACCAATGCAAACTATTTTATTTTATAAATAATCTACTGTCGTGTCTTATAGTCAGCATATTAAAAATGGATCATATAGAAATATAAAAAAATGTTCTTGGTAATATATGAAATATGTTTCCTTAAAATATATCTTTTATGTAACATATTTTCTTTGTTTTTAAAAGTATGGTGGGTCATTACATGCTTTTGTAGGAAAATCATATTTCCTTTGATGCAAAAAACCCCACATTGATCATTTTTACGCTCGAAAACTTATTGTCGTTAGCCATTTTTACGTCTTACTAAGAGAGGTATTGGATTCATGCTAAAAATTACATATCCAGATTTTATTGAATAAGCACGATTTAAGGTCCCTACAATCCGATTTTAACATTTTTACGATGATGTCTGTGTGTGTGTGTGTGTGGATGTGTGTGTGTGTGTGTATGTGTGTGTATGTGGGATGTTGGAAGGACGATTACTCAAAAACTATAAGACTTTATATTTGTTTAACTACGTATTTCCCAATCGGACATTCAAGGGAAGATCTGAAAAGGTTTTGGTAACAATTGGACAACCGGAAGTAGAAGATTCTTGAAAAAAATCTTCTAAAAATTATTATTGAAAATTTTTCTTGGTAATATTAAAGAAAAATAAATTCTCTTTCTGATACATTTAAATATTTTTATACATATTTTATAGATTTAGAGATAAAAGGAATATAATATATAAAATAATGTTGTAATTAATTTTACAACCGAAAGGATGTCATGAAAAATAGTTGCAAATTTAAATTATTTGTAACTGACAGATAAATGTCAGTGTCAGAAATAATGAGTAATGAATTAAATTCTCTATCTGATACATTTAAATATTTTATTATATATTCTATAGATTTAGAGATAAAAGAAATATAATATATAAAATAATCTGTTGTAATAAATTTTACAGCCGAAAGAATGCAATGGAAAAAAATCTGATGTGGCCAGCACATAAACTCTCGCCGTATATTTTACCTGCCTGTATGCATAAAGCAAAGATTATTTTTATAAATACAAATAATATATTCATATAAATCTATGACGTATAAACTTCTTTATTATTCAATAATAGCATGTCTCAACATGAAGATATTTTACCATAAATTATGTTACAATAAATTACAAAGTAGAGTTTACCATATATAAATATTAGGCTGGTAACAGCAATTTTCAATTCGAACAACTTTGTTTACTTTCTCTTCATATTCTTCTAGTAAAAACATTAATTTTGGGCGGTCTAAAATGTATATATCTGGATTGTGCATCTATTCTTATATATCTTCTTTTACATTTTATTTTTTCATACTTGTTATATCTAAATAACCTTAATTCCCTTTAATAAAGTGACGGATAGATTGCACTCCGATTTTGTCAATATTTACAACTTACTTGAGAAGAATTTGATAGCTTTTTCGCAATTCAAAGTTACTCTAGTCTACAGTACTGGTATACATTGTCCCATAATGTTTGAAACAAATTTAAGTCCTTCAACCTAGACTTGTCATCTCCATAATAGTCACAGATCAAGAACTAAGGGATTCTCCAAGTACATTTTTAATTCATTACTCATTATTTCTGACACTGACATTTATCTGTCAGTTACAAATAATTTAAATTATCAACTATTTTTCATGGCATTCTTTCGGCTGTCAAATTTATTACAACAGATTATTTTATATATTATACTTCTTTTATCTCTAAATCTATGAAATATGTATAAAAATATTTAAATGTATCAGAAAGAGAATTTATTTTTCTTTAATATTATCAAGAAAAATTTTCAAAAAATAATATTTAGAAGATTTTTTTCAAGAATCTTCTACTTCCGGTTGTCCAATTGTTACCAAAACCTTTTCAGATCTTCCCATGAATGTCCGATTGGGAAATACGTTGTTAAACAATTTTTAAGTCTTATAGTTTTTGAGTAACCGTCCTTCCAACATCCCACACACACACACACATCCACACACACACACACACACACACACACACACACAGACATCATCGTAAAAATGTTAAAATCGGATTGTAGGGACCTTAAAACGTGCTTATTCAATAAAATCTGGATATGCGATTTTTAGCATGAATCCAATACCTCTCTTAGCGAGAGGTAATAGACGAAAATTTAAATTGTTTGTAACTGACAGATAAATGTCAGTGTCAGAAATCCGGAGACATTATTGAAGACTTTTTCTGGGAAGTACATACATTATAATTATTTCTTAATGTGTTAATAGTTAAATATTTAATATTATAGGTAGGTATATTACACAAACTATGCTTTTTACGACCATGGTTTTAAAATATTATTAATAGTAATTCATTCCTCACTTCAACGCGAAATAGAGTGTCAATACGACAATATGGCCTTTACATAACTTATAACGCATAAATTATTACTTGTATTACATTGTCAAAACACATACATAGGTTGTTATTTAGCAACACAAGAAACCATAAGTATTATAACAGCCTAAAAATTGATTGGCTAACAGTTAATGAATGTTTTCACACATCAAGAGAAAACTTCAACTTACGCGGTTAGTAAAATTCATTTTCTACTTATTTTTGGGTAATTTATATGTATCTTGTATCTGATGTCAAGTTAATCAAGGGTGCTGCGTATGTAACTTTTCCTACCCCACGCATTTAATTTTGAGGGTGAAACGAGTAACCCTATATGCTACGTAATAATAAAGCAATTATGTCGGCAAAACAGATTCACCCTATAATATACAAAAGAAATATAAGGTTACATGTGTCCTTCTAATATAATATTTTTCATTTAACAAGGCTGTTAACCTTTATGAAACTTGATACTTTATTATAAAAAACAACGAAATTCTACGTAACACCAAATAATTAAAAAGGATTTTGTTTCGCAAATAATAAGAAAGAAGAGATTCTTCATATTCAATAAAAATTTGTAATTTAAAATAATAGGAATAAGGTTAAAGCACCGGTAGTTGACACTTTGAGTTTAAATTACAAAAAAATTAACAAATTTGATTGTTTTTAATATTGCTTTTTTGTGTTATTATACTAGTATAACCATCTGTGTTGAAAATTTGTAACATTGTTTAATGCCAAAACCATCACATTGTACAAAAGTAGAGTTTCATTGAATAGTGTTGTGTAAATCCTTAAGAAGATAAGTTTATAAATAAGTAATAAATCGTTAATAGTATACTGACTTGCAAAAATATCGCGTAGACCTATTTTTACTGTATGTTGAGTCGATTTTGATCTTTAACTTGTCAATATCATTAGTGTCAATTAAAATGACAAAACTAACAGAAATTCAAATACATACTTGGGTGTTCTTTCATTTTCCTTGAATATATGTTTGGACCTCAGAGCCAAACGGTATTAAGTCCAATTTTTTCGTTTTTGAGGTTATGACTGTTCCTATAGTATTTTTTTCCGCTCTTTCCAATGGCGATGCGTATTAAGTCCAGTTTCTTCCCGTTTACGAGATAGGTGTACATTATTGATATTTAGTCCTCCATTAAATAGAACCAAACAGTATTAAAGGTTTTTGATACTGTTTGGCTCTGGAAGATATCCAATATTTCGGTATTAAGTCCATATGTGAGGTTACGTGGCTGGACTTAATACTGTTTTGTTTTAGTGTACATCAGTTGTCATAATATTAAGTCACATTATTTTGCTCGTGACGTTAACAGAAAATACTTGATAATTTCGTTGTTTTAATATTTAATAAGTGAATACTTTAAAAATCTTCGACATGGTAACCTCAAGGAAGACGACTGAAGAATGCAATGATCTTCATTATGCATTTTCTCTTTAATTAGATATTATTAATTTTTAATTATTTGTTTGTTACTTGACCTTTATGATCGATAGTTTGTTTTCGTTTGTAACATTTTGGTGTGATCTCTCATTTATTTTAGAAAATATTTTTAGTGTGTTTTTGCCTTTTCTTAACCCTTTATTAATTAGTTATAATTGATATTAATTACTTTTAGTTCTACTTTGCATTGTTCTACTATGGGTTTCTTAATAATAATTCAGTATCAAGTCCCACGTATCTATAAATTCGTACGAGCTAAACAGTATTAAGTCACAAAATAGAGTATTAAGTCACAAGATATTAAGTCCATTGCTAGAACCAAACAATATGAAGTCCCACAATTAATTTAAAATTATTTAAATAAATTAATGTAGGAGGTTGGTTATTATCAGCTTTAGTTAGCTTCCAAAATCATAACTGGGAAAATAATAACCCATGCTCTCCTATTTACAATAGTAATCGGTTTGAAAAATACCATTGTTCAAAATCTTCAAATTGCTGTCCTGTAAAATTTAAAAAATGTGACTTAATACCGTTTGGCTCTGAGGTCCAGGGTGTAATTTAATGTAGGTAAATTAAATACAATGAAGAACTTGCTCAAAAATATATCAAATAGTGATGACAGGGACAAAATTCCGTTTTCTGGTTACATAAGTATAGGGCGCGAGCAGTCATGTGACATTGTTTAGTAATTATGTACATAGATGTCACATGTCAGAATTTTTCATTCAAAATTTCAAGATTTTCTAAATTCACGTAGTTAATTTGTCACCAGGAATGTGGAATTTACTTGCCGAGGAAAATAAACCACATGTAATTGGAAAATCACTAAATTTAGAATGAAAAATTATGATATTTGACATCTATGTACATAATTACTAGCTATCATTCTGACATGGGCCCCCATGTCTGCTTGTCAAAACCAACAAAGTGACGACTGCTCGCGCCCTATTGTATTTAACATTTCTTGTATACCTACAATCTATACCAAAAATTATACTTCAATCTATTCTTTATATTTAGATTTTTTAATTTTAAATTAATTCTATAAGAAATATTAAATATCGTTCCCAGAAAATGCCTTTAGTACTATACTATCTCTGAATTTTTGACACTGACATTAGTGACATTTATTTGTCAATTTTAGTGTCTCAAGTAGTTACCATGGAGATGTTTGGGCTGTGAGCAGACAACAGATTATTTTATAGATTATATATCTATATCTTTAAATCTCAATTTAAATGTATCGGATGGAGAATTTTGGTTTTTAATATTTGTAATAACAATTTTTTAAAAATAATATTTAGAAGATTTTTGTTAATATACTACTACTTCCGGTTGTTCAATTGGTGCTAGAATCTATTCAACTCTTCCCATTAGTCTTAGATTGAGGAATCCGAAACATCACAAGTTTATGATTCGAAAATAAAATTCATTAAATTATCGAACATTTTATTATCACTCATTTTCCAATAACATAAATCGCAAAAAAATATATTTAAATGTATTTTTGTGAGAAAAATTACTCCACGTTTAAATAAAGTGCAGTTGCTGATTTGTCGATTGACTTGGATATCTAATAGGTTCTTTTTACTTTAGAATAGAGTAGGAATACAAGTTTTCAAAAATTTCTAATTGATATAATATGTATTAGGAGCGCAGACAAAATCCACATGCTGACTGCATTTCGAAATATTTTAAATTGCTAGGCAACCATTGTTTCTATAAAAATTTGTAATGTAATGTCGTATTGAAACTCCAGAATCTACCTATGTCGATCTGAAGTTGTGTCCGACATTGTTATCTACCCTGTTTGTTAAATGCCTCAGATGCATCGTGCAACATCTGCGACACATTGCGGTAATCAGGGAATTGAGCGAGCTTATTACTGGCACGGGACTCGAACCGGCGATCTTGTGATTAACAAGCCATTAGCTAGTCCACTGGACCACACAGCAGCTCGTTCGCCGAGTAGCGATTCGTGTTTCCCACTCAACAGATAACATAACAGACAAGGTTATTGCTATCTACTGTCTTGTAGATAAGCTGATAAATGTGTTTACGAGAAAGAATAGGACACTAAAGAAAGTATTTTTGTCCCAAGATCATATAAAGAGGATGTAGCTACATTTTTCTACATGCACCAATAATTAGTTACAAATGAAGATGAGTCAGTTATATATTATTAATTTCCATTGATAAAATCGAAAGCTACAAATGATTATATTTTACGAGAAGCAATGTTTTGTGGTACGAACACTATTAAAGTAAATTAAGTACCTACATATTTAGGTAATTTTTTTAAACATAAACATTATGTCTATTATGGAGTTTCGTTGCCGCGTGCCTGAGTGTCTGGTCGCGAATCTGGGAAACCGAGTTCGATCCCGACTAACGCCAAAAATAAATATTTTGAATTTTAAATGACACGAAAGTGACCCCTTTCATTCGCTCTCCACGCATCAATAAATGCCCGTGAGATGACGCCTGGTACAAATATATCATTATCATTACCGAAATCTGTGTTTAAAGCAGATTGTCATACCCAGCAATGGGTAATATGCCGTGATGATAAATAATAAATGTATTTTGATTTGAAATATAAACGGATAAAAAATATGTCAAATATTTTTAAATGTGAAGTTAGTGAAGTTACGACAAATTTTGGAAAGTGTGTGTACGTGCGTGCGTGGGTGCGTGTGTGTGTGTGTGTGTGACAAAAAATTATCTTTTGATAATTCTAATACTACAGTTCCAAAAATATTATTCTTTCATATTCGTTTTGTACGTCCGTATGAAGAGTTGATAACATTTTGGTTGTAATAGTAAACCGGAAGTACCCTTATTTGAAGTTCTTAAAAGTTTTTTTTTCCGGAAAAACGCAATTAAATGTCATTTTTTGAATTTTTACGTTAACATAAATATTAAAGAATATTTTATTCTCTATACAATTTGATTGCATTTTTTTCTTCATATTAAATGTATGTTTTTTTAAAGATAAAAAATTCTAAACATATTAATATAGTAAAAATGATAAGGCAGAAGACATACATCATCAACCTGAAAAAACCTTATAAAATGTAATATAACTTTTTAAAAAAAGAAGAAAAAAATACTAGTATTAGAAACGCATATATTAATGAATTTACAATTATTTTTTAGTCAATCCTTATTCCTTTTACGGAATATAAAATTATTTGACACAACATAGTCACTCTCAATAGTGCCCGTATGGTACCAAAAGCCAGCACAATTATTCCAAATAATTTTATATTCCATAAAGGGAATAACAATTGACTTATTATCAAATAAAATAAATAAATATATCATCACGGGATGTTACTCACTGTTGGGTGTGGCATTCTGCTTTGTACACAGATTTCGGTAATGATGACACTTTTGTACTGTGCGAGCGTTTACCAGGCGTCACAACACAAGGGTCAATTTTTGTGCCTTTTAAAATTTGAAATATTTGGTGTCAGTCGGGATCGAACCCGGCGGTTCCCCAGATTCTCGAGCAGACACTCGATACGCGGCCACGAGACCTCACTGACTTAGTAATCATTGTAAATATCATTAATATACGTTACTTAATACTAGTTTTTTTCTTTTTTTAATTAACAATAATTTCTTTGTTATATTTAATTTTATAAGGTTTTTTTCAGGTTGATGACGTGCGTCTTCTGCCTAATAATTTTTGCCATATTAATAAATCTTACAACCTACAGTAAAAGTTTTGAAAGATGTCCGATCAAGGTCATCTATGAATTGTATGAATTCAGATTTTTGCTCCGCCCATTATGACAAATTCAGTAGTGTCGTTTGCGTAGTTCTTGTCAGGGTACATAAGATATTACTGTTATTTTATTATTATAAAATTATATGTTACAATAACAGCATTCAAAATTCAAAAATAAATCAACTAGTAAGTTTATTAGCAAATGTGAAACCAAATATGTGAAAATTAAGATACTGACACGATGTCAGTGTCAGTAACACTGTCAGAAAATAACGTTATTCGTACGGCTATGAATCAAGGTAATGTATCTGAATTAATATATAAACTTACGTTACAGCGAAAGTATTATCAACAACGAGCATCGTTTTAAAATGGAATGTCCTAACTTAGTCGAAACAATATGAATTTTTGAAAGACAAGCGTGTTATATCCATCCTTATCGCACACGCTTAAAGCCTTTGTAAAGAAACGGGGTAAATGTATGCCAATTTGTTAATTCGTTCATGATAGAGATGACCTTGATCGGACATCTTTCAAAATTTTTACTGTATGCTGCTATAAGCTCCAGCTCACCACGGAAACAGTAGATATTATTGATAGATGTCAGTGTCAATTTGCATAATTCGTGAAATAATTTTACTTGAACTGTGTAATTTTTTGCATGATACATAAAATACATAGAATTGACGGAAGGTCATCAGATTTTGTATTATTTAAATGAATTCTTTGTTCAAAAATAAGGGTAGTTTATGTACCATGATTTATAGGTATTGAAAGTTGCTTGATATTTAGTAAAAATAAAAATTATTTAAATACAAATGATTTAAAAAATAGTTCTATTCTATATAATTATGAATAAGTATTATGCTATTTATAAACGTTTCACCATATTTTATTCTACATTTTAAAGACGTCTATAACTTATGGTATGCCTCGCTAAATTTAATTCATTTTCCTCTTCAATTTTTCAAGATTTAAATCAATTCGATTACCGTCCATGGCTCCGTATTTTAACAAATGAATCTACCTTCGTTCCATCCCTCTATTCAATCAAGAACGAAGCCTTGGCAGCAGTCACGGCGGGAAATTCGATATTTTTTTCTTCGAGACATCATCCAATTACCCCTGAAAGCCAGTGGCCTATAATCTGCGCGGTTCGGTGTCAGTTAGCGGTGTGTGACGCCGGGTCAACCCTAATCCACCCCTTGTGCTTCTTCCGAAGCCCACCAAGACTCGAGGACTCCTTGCTAATCCGTAATGGCTCCGCTGCCACTTCTTAAAGCGTAGATTACAACCACCCCCGCCAATAAGACTGGAGACTTGTTAACGGGTTTAACAACCACCCTAAGAATTTAACCGCAGCTTTTTTTGTTCAGGGAAAATTATTTGTGTGGGGGATTTTTTCAAGATTGGAAAGTTTATTTTACGTAATTAAATACACCGGATCTTTAATCTTAAGGGTTGGTTGAGGGATGCTTAATTGATGTTTGGATACCGGCGTTTTAATATTAATTTATAAGTATATAGAACTGTTTTAAAAACCAGACATGAAATCATATTTTAATTTTAGATTCATTAGTTCCTCGCGTACTCCAACTGCAAAATATCAATATATTAGTGTGTCAACTCCAGGGACTAAAAACGAAATGAGACCGAAAACAAAATAACGAAATAAACCGAAATTTTTATGAGAACGAAAACGGAAACGAAAACGCTATATATTTTTTTCGTTCATGATTGAAAACGAAATAATTAATATCGGATACTGGTTTTAACCGTTATTTTAAATAATTTCAAAATGTTTCACCAAGTGCCAACCACACAAACAATTAATATTATTTTATTTAATATTTAATTTTATTTACAGCAAATATTTTACACGCAAATATTATGGTATTTTCAGATATTTGAGTTGCAAACAAACACAAAGTAACTCACCCGTCGCTAACCCTGTTACGTGTTAGGTTAAACGGTATTCTCGTAGTTTCATCTATTCAACACTGACTGGAATAATTTTCATTTGCACACACTGTCGGTATTCATCTTATTAGTTATGTTAAGTACTTATATAACAGAACTAACATAAAAGAAGATTTGCTTGAAAACGTACTATTAGTTAGGTGAAATAAAATGTAATTAATGTTTTATTCTTTATTGTAAAAAATTCAGGCCATAGCATAAGCTTTTCTTCTTATTTTTATATATGTAATCTTTCCTTTATATGTATGTTTTAGTTTCATGTTTATTAAAAAAAAACTTATTATATTTCTATATTTTCATCAGTTGTATTTAACTACTGTGAACGATAACGAAAAGATTTAGGTGGGAACATTAAGAACGAAAACGAAATTTTTCCGTTTCGTTCGGATAAGAACTGAACGAAATATGTTTCGTTTTTAGTCTCTGGTCAACTCCATAATAAGTAATTGCATGAGATACTATTTTATGGCGCAGATGTATATATTCTACTCTTACCACACATTGATTGCTTTGAGAACCTGTGATCTTGTGAAGTGACGCCTGATAACCGTTATGAACGGTAAAGATAGGTATACAGGGTGAGTCTGGAAAGACGTCCCTCCCTCTTTAAATTTTTTATTAAGTAATAGAAAAAAATGACATATAAAATTTTTATTATTTTAAATATACTATTCGATGACAGATGTAGATATTTTTTATAAAGTCGTATTTGCAAGATGCGACCCACAACTTTCAAATTTAAATAGCAATCTTTAATTATTTTACTGAAATAGTGAAATATAAACCACCATTGTTTTCACTTTTCAACGATGTACTAGTTTATATTAATGTATTTGAAAAAAATTGATATACAGTACAATACCTTCCTTCAATCCTGCGTATTATGTATAAATTCCATACATAATTTTTCTTGCAAAAGATTCTAAATTTCCAGTAAAATTATTTCATAAACAAACTATGTAAACTGTACTTGACACTGACATTTTCTTCTTCTTCTTCTTTAACTTTTCCCATTCGTTAGGGGTCGCTATTTTTTATTTTCTTATTCCACTCATTTCCGTTTTGCGTGTTCTCGTTCAGTTCCTTTTCTCTCAAATCTTCCGCAATACAGTCCTCCTATCTTATCTTTAGACTTCCTCTGTCTCGTGAACCTTCTATTACTAAGCTATTCATTCTTCTTTCAGTATATTCTTCATCTGTCCTCATGACATGTTCAAACCAATGTAATCGTCTCTCTTGTGTATCTATCTAGAAACTTCTAACATAAGAGTTCTTTCCCGTATTCTTTGATTCATAACCGTATTTTTCTGTGTCTTCCCTAACATCTATCTCAACATCCTCATCTCTGCCACATTCACTTACTTTTCATTGAAACTGACATCTGCCAATTTGAATTATCTGAATATATTAGCACTTTCCATGGTTAGTATAGCTGGCTAATTTATGAAATTTAATATGTTTAAAATTCTTTAACTCTATATCTATTGAACATGAAGTATAAAATGCATTCAAATCGTATAGAGAATAATATATTGTTTAAGTTATAATAACGTTATATGTCAATAAATGATATTTAACTGCGTTTTTTCAAGAAAAACTGTTAAAATCTTCAAATGACGGTACTTCTGCTTGACCAATTATAACCAAAATTTAATCATTTCTTTTTCTGGGTGTAAAATCGGACGTTGCTTAGGCGACTCGAAACAACATGAAATACAAAAACATATAAGTTTAAAAAAACTTAGCAACTTTACTGACTGGCGTTTCGTATTAAATGCAAACTTTTCATGGGATATACTCCTAAAATTTAATGAGCAAAGAGTAAATGGTATATTAATCCATTTTTATTAATTTCATTAATATTGTTCAAAAGAATTCATAACACCTATAAACATTAAGTGAAAGAGATTGTCTTCTACCGTTTTATGTAAGTTTAGTATATAAACAACTCCTCGCAAATGTCGGAAATTTCACAAGTGGTAAAAGCATCATAAACATTTAATCCAATATCCCAACTCTCTCCCATTAAACCCAAAATGACCAAAACCGAGTGGCATCTCGCCATAAAATAAATTACCACCCAAAATTCAAGCACGTCATTAAGAACCAATTTAATATTTTTCCCGTCTCATTATTTAATAAACAAACTGTTGGGTCTGGATTCCATCGCTGTCGCTGGTTTCGAAAGCCTGGTAAGCGCCGTACTTCGGCATGGCATCCAAATTACATTCTTCACAATGATTCTCTCCCGGTGTGGTTATTGTTATTCACCGCGTATTTATATGCGAACGGCGAGGAAGGGACAGCTGTTAGCCAGGGAAGGGATAGGCTGGTGCCGTCTCCAAATGCCATAATATCGTGAGATTAATTTTGATGTGTTTTAATGTAATAGGGGACAGAGGTTGTTTCAGTACTACGCTCAAGGCTTACATATTACCCATTTCACACTCAAATTGGGGAAGGAACATTTTTGATATTTCCATTTCTGGCACAAATATAGAGTTGAGAAACATCGAATATTTTATTCATACAGAATATTTTACAATTTTTGCACTACGTTAATGGGTAATATAATTTGAAGTACCTATGTACTGATTTTATTACAAAAAGATTTATTCCGATTTTTTTTTATTTCTCAATTTCAAATTAAAAAAAAAAATCTGATGTGGCCAGCACAATACCTTCCGCCAATCCTGTGTATTATGTACAAATTCCATACATAAATTTTCTTGCAAAAGATTATAAATTTTTGGTATTATGTGATTCCTTTTCTCGACAACTGAATTCCATACTCCTGATAACAAGCAAACCACATAAAATAAGAAAATTATGAAATTTTGATTGAAAAATTGTAACACTTGCCAGTTATGGACATAATTAATTGCTGTCATTTTGACACGGTCAAAGTCATGTTACTGCACGCGCCCCCCCATACATAAATTTTCTTGCAAAAGATCCTATATTTTCAGTAAAGTTATTTCATTAACAAACTATGCAAATTGCACATGACACTGATATCTTCTTCTTCTTCTTTAGTTTTTCCCATTCGTTAGGGGGTCGCTATTTTTTATTTTCTTCTTCCACTTATTTTTGCTTTGCGTGTCGTCCTCATTCAGTTTCTTTTCTCTCAAGTCTTCTACAATACAGCCTTTTCATCTTATATTTGGTCTTCCTATGTTTCTTCCACCTTCTATTAATATATTCATCTCTCCTCATAACATGTTCAAACCAATGTAATCTTCGTCTCTCTTATATCTAGAAACTTCTAACACTAGAGTTACTTCTCTTTTTCTTTCATTGATTTACATTTTATTGATACTGACATCTGTCAATTTGAATTAGCAGTTTCCATGGTTAAGTTAGCATAGCTGGCTGAATTATGAAATTTATATCAAATTTATTATCTTTATTCTTCTTTAACTCTATATCTGTTGAATATCAAATATAAAATGCAATCAAATCGTATAGACAATAATATATTATTTAAGTTATAATAACATTTAACTGATTTTTTCAAGAAAAACTGTTAAAATCTTCAAATGAGGACACTTCCGGTTGACCAATTATAACCAAAATCTAATCAACTCTGCATATGGTTGTAAGGAAGAGAAATACGCAAGAATTGTAATTTTTGGAATTCTAGTATTGGAGATATCGTGCAGGAAAAAACAGTCACATACACACACACACACACATACACACACACACACACACACACACGCACATACGAACACACACACACACATACAGACATCATCGTAAAAATAGTAAAATCGTATTGTAAAGACCCTAAAACGTGCTTATTCAATTAAAACTCACCACCGAATTTTTTGACCAAAGACAATACCTTCCTTGCTATAGGTGACGGAAGGTAAAAATTACAGTAAAATTTTTGAAAGATGTCCGATCAAGGTTGTCTACGAATTGTATGAATTCAGATTTTTGCTCCGCCCATCATGACAAATTCAGTAGTGTCGTTTGCTTAGTTTTTATGAGGGTACGTAAGACACTACTGTTATTTTATTATTATAAAATATATATTACAGGAAAAGCATTCAAAATTCAAAAATAAGTCAACTAGTAAGTTTATAAGCAAATGTAAAACCAAATATGTTAAAAATAAAATACTGACACAATGTCAGTCTGTGACTCTGACAGAATATAACGTTATACGTACGGCTATGAATCCAGGTAATGTTTCTAAATTAATAAATAAACTTACGTTACAGCGAAAGTATTATCAACAACGAGCATCGTTTATAAATGGAATGTCCTAACTTAGTCGAAACAATATGAATTTTTGAAAGACAAGCGTGTTATATCCATCCTTATCACACACTCTTACAGACTTTGCAAAAGAAAGAGATAAATGTATGCCTAATTCGATAGTGAGTTTCTAATGAATAAGTACGTTTTGGGGTCCATGGAATATGAATTTACTATTTTTACGATGATGTCTATATGTGTGTGTGTATGTGACGATCGTTTCGGATCGCATAACTTTGGATTCATGTGCAGACATGATTAGATTTTGGTTATGATTGGTCAACCAGAAGTACGCTCATTTGCAACTTTTAACAGTTTTTCTTAAAAAAATGTGGTTAAATTAATGTTAATTGTAAAGAATATATTTTCTATACGACTGGATTGCATTTTATATTTCATATTCAATGGATATATAATTAAAGAATTATAAAGATTCCATAAATTAACCAGCTATGCTAACCATTCAATGAAATGAAAATGAATATGGCAGAGATAAGACCGTTGAGATAGATGTTGTTTCAGTTCTTCCCATTAATGTCCAATTGGGAAATACGTAGTTAAACAAATTAAAGTCTTATAGTTTTTGAGTAATCATCCTTTCAACGTCCCATACACATACACACACACACACACACACACACACACACACACACACACACAAACACACACACACACACACACACACAGAGAGAGAGAGAGAGAGAGAGAGAGAGAGAGAGACATCATTGTAAAAATGTTAAAATCGGATTGTAGGGACCTTAAAACGTGCTTATTCAATAAAATATGGATATGCGATTTTTAGCATGAATCCAATACCTCTCTTAGCGAGAGGTAAAATTTGGAAAAAAGTAGTTTCACGTTTTGATTCCCTGTGCAATCAGCATGTACTCCACTTCGTGTTTCTGGTGAATGCATTATATTATTTATTCTTTTAAAAAAATTCTCGACTCTCGGCTCTATTTTTTCGAGTCTTTATTGTTCGCTCGCTGAAAATATAAATCTACTTCCGCTTCCACTCGTCGTGTATTGAAGTGGGCATTTCTCGACCACCCGCATTCCAACGCGAATGATTCCTACGAGCTGTTAAGAAGAGTTTAATGTTTAATCCTCCATGCCATGCCTTGACTGCGGCTGAAACCGTGAACCGAGTGTTTAAATATTGACAAGCTGATTCAACTTGAAATTTCTCAGTACAGCTTTTCATTGTTTGTCGAGAACTCTTTAAGATTTGTGCAAATATGAACGGCATTTTTGACATGTGTTTTTGTTGACAATGGATTCGTTTGTTTGAAAGTAAAATGAATTGTCAGGAGTTTACGGTTGTCAAACGTGAAATGAGCCGAACGAAAGACAACAGGACTTGTACCGTTCAATATCACCTGTAATGAATAAGTTACTGGCGTAACTACATTTAATAGAAAAATAATAGCTATTTTTATACAAGCTGACTGAAAAATAGAGTCAAATGTGTACTTTCTTTATTATTAATTTCAGAATTATAGTTTAAATTACAAATCACTGTTTGGTATGAAAATATCCTGAATTTTTATTTCGATTTGACCAGAAGTGAAATCATTACTTTAATATTCCAGGGGCATGTTTCTCAAAAAATACTAGTTTATAAGGTGCAAGTTACTAGTTACACGTGAAATTTTTAATAGTACTAGTAAATTGTGTTTCTGAAAGAATGTTTCTGGAAAACATTTTACTAGTTCACAAGTTACTACTTACAAGTGAAATTTTATTACTCCAGTAAAATAGTGTTTCTGAAACATTTTTAATAGTTTAAGGCCCGGTTTCAACAATTCAATCTATGATTAAATTTTACTTCCGAAGTAAATTTAAAAATTTGAACAAATGCAATGCGATTTTTTGACAGCAATAAATTTAATGCCATAAGAACGTAGAAACCGATTCGAATTTGTTCAAACAATTAAATTTACTTTGGAAGTAAATTTAACTGGACCTTTATGAAACCGGCCCTAATAGTTTTTTTTAAATACAAGTATTATAATTCAAATGTTTCAATTTTCTGACTGACATTGACATTTTCAAATATTTTGTATTGAAATTAAATTATTATTCAATAAAAATGTCTACGCTGGATGCGAAATTAAATGTTTTTGGATGATTCGAGATAGGTATTTTATTTGCAGCATTCTCTAATAAATTGTCTAAAGCAGATAAAGTACATGAATAGACAAAAATCTGTCAAACGTGTCACGCTTTAGGTTTGGTAAGACAGGAGAAGGATTACAAATATATCAGGGACACTTTTTGGATAATGTATGGTTTCTGTTCGTATCACGCTGAAGAATAGGTCCCTATAATTTAATTAATGTTTCGAACTTATTTGCCGTGACTCTAAACCTCTCGTTGAACTCATATGATGTTTCTGTATGGGCATATTTTACTCTTGCTTTAAATAATTTTTGACGACGCACAACTACTTCATGACTGGACACAGTCACAACTACATTATATTATTTTTTTTTTAAATATATTAACACTAAATAACGACAAACATTACATGAAACTAAATGAACATTAACAAAGAACCTCGCAAAGAACCATTGAATTACTTTTAAAAAAGAAAAATAACACAAAAACTATAAAATAATACTAGTAAAATTTATATTTGAAATTTACAAGACTTTTGACACTTGTAGCTTTTCTCTACTAAATCACTAGTATGACATACAACACAAATATATATTTTGAGAAACAAAATACTAGTAATTTTTATCAAATACACTAGTAAATACTAGTTCCCAACGTGTAACTAGTATTTTACACTTGTATATTGTATATTTCAGAAACAAAAACTAGTTCTTCACTAGTATTATTAGTGTAGAGACTAGTAGTAATACTTGTCCCGTATTTTTTGAGAAACAGCCCCAGTCAGTAGAGGTTTTTACCTTACAAAAGGTAGAGTAGTTCTGATATTAATATATGTTTAGGTCAAAATTCAAGTTTTCGACATTGGGGAAGGTCGACGCGAATCGCAATCTTTGAGCAGAAAAAGTGTTTTTAGCCATTCCCGCAAAAACAGTGGCCCGTATCAAATTTTAAAAGAATTAAAGCACGTAATTTTTTATACAAAAAAGCTTCTTACATTTTTACCTCTCGTTAAGAGAGGTATTGGATTCATGCTAAAAATCGCATATCCAGATTTTAATGATTAAGCACGTTTTAAGGTCCCTAGTAGGGACTCCATACAATCCGATTTTAATATTTTTGCGATGATATCTGTGTGTGTGGATGTATGTATGTGTGTTTGTGTATGTAGGTCGGTTGGAACGACGATTTCTTAAAAACTATAATACTCAATATATATTTAATTACGTATTTACTGGGAATACCTGAGCTTTTGGTAATAATTGGACAACCGGAAGTAGCAGATACTTAAAAAAATCTTCTAAGTATTACTTTTTGAAAATTTTTGTTCTTGCTTGTATTAAAGAAGAGTAAATTCTCTATTTGACATATACATATTTTCTTATATCTTTCATCATAGTTTGAATTTAAAATTAAAAAAATCTAAATATAAAGAATAGATGTAAGTAGAAATGTTAAATACAATAAAGCGCGAACAGTCATGTCACTTTGGTGGCCTTGACAAGCAGATATGGCGGCCCGTGTCAGAATGTTAGCTAATAATTATGTACATAGATGTCAAATATCATAATTTTTCATTTTAAATTTTCCAATTCCATGTGGTTTATTTTCCTCAACAAGTAAATTCCACACTCCTGGTGACAAATTAACTACGTGAATTTAGAAAATCATGAAATTTTTAATGAAAAATTCTGACAGTTGATATCTATGTACATAATTAATTAATTGTCATTCAGACAAGGGCTCGTTTTATCTGCTTGTCAAGGCCAACAATGTCACATGATTCGCGCCCTCTACTTATGTAACCAAAAACGAAAGTGGCGAGAGGTATTGTGCTGGCCACAACAGATTTTTACTATTATGATGAATTTTATTGCGTATAATTATTTGCAGTATTAAATGATGTTGGACTCGTACGACATAATATTAGATGTAGAGAATTTTATTCGAAATCCTTTGAAATAAAATAAATGATTATTTATTAAAATTACAATTTATAAATAGTTATAATACAAAGGTAATTATTTTTTTCATAGTATTGATCTTTATTAATATTAGTAAATCAAGCCTTTATATTTATATATTTCTTTGTAGTAAAGTTTAATTATGGTAGCGCCATAACTGAGTACATTATGTGATTAAATGTGATTGTAATTGTAAGCACCGTTAGTTGAAAAGATAAGAGATTAATTCGAAAATTTTGTCGCATTATTTTCTTAATTGTAGCGTTCAATATTGACGAACTGTAGATCTGTATTTGCATAACGAAGTTAGTCACAATTTGTAAATTTGCGTGAGACAATAACAGAAGTAAGAATAAAATTCGTAGAATTCAAAGTTTTAATAACATTAGAATTAACTTATGTTCTTCATCCTTTGGAATATTTAATTGACACTTCGGAGTGAATAAAGAGAGTACCCCATTAAATTTTGTAAGCACGAGAGTAATGCAGAGTGCCATTAATTTAGGGAGCCTATTTGCACACGTATTTAAGATAAGGTTACAGTGTTTAATCAGATGACTAAACGTGGGAACTGAGCTGCATGACGCAATCTTCTTTCAGGGATGTCAACTACGGGAACTGAATACCTAGCATTAAATGTACACCGACCTAGGATCGGATTACAGACACTTACAGCGATATAAAGCAGCATGTAAAGTACGAATCAAATTTATATTCCAAAGAACTAATCAAGGTAATCTTACCTTATTATCCGTATAAGAAGAAAGCAGTCCTTAATTTCAATAATTACTTGCAAATAATTTCTTTTTCTATGTCCGTGAAAAACAGTCTTATATTTCACCCCATTTGAAGTGTATAATGTAGTAGTTCCATTTACAAAAAATAAATATCGCTAGTCTAGAAATTGCAGTTTGGCGAATGTGAGTATTTTTTGATATTTCAGCTTAGTTTTCAATATCTACTCGAAAAGCAGTTTCTGACACACACAAGATTTTTCAATTAATTTATTAATGCCCGGTTGCACCATTACCGTATAAATTCGCAAATAGTTACCTGACGAATAAATGTTATTCATTGATTTGTCAAAGTTTCGTTTCACCAAGCAAAAACGTTGAATGTATAGTTCAAAAATGTTAATGTATAGTTATTCGTAAAATATTATTTTTCTCTCAATTTTTACCTCTCGCTAAGAGAGGTATTGGATTCATGCTAAAAATCGCATATCCAGATTTTATTGAATAAGCACGTTTTAAGGTCCCTACAATCCGATTTTAACATTTTTACGATGATGTCTGTGTGTGTGTGTGTGTGTGTGTGTGTGTGTGTGTGTGTGTGTGGATGTGTGTGTGTGGGATGTTGGAAGGACGGTTACTCAAAAACTATAAGACTTAAAATTTGTTTAACAACGTATTTCCCAATCGGACATTCATGGGAAGATCTGAAAAGGTTTTGGTAATAATTGGACAACCGGAAGTAGAAGATTCTTGAAAAAAAATCTTCTAAATATTACTTTTTGAAAATTTTTCGTGGTAATATTAAAGAAAATTAAATTCTCTATCTGATACATTTAAATATTTTATTATATATTCCATAGATTTAGAGATAAAAGAAGTATAATATATAAAATAATCTGTTGTAATAAATTTGACAGCCGAAAGAATGCCATGAAAAATAGTTGATAATTTAAATTATTTGTAACTGACAGATAAATGTCAGTGTCAGAAATAATGAGTAATGAAAGAAAAATGTACTTGGAGAATCCCTTAATTCTTGATCTGTGACTATTATGGAGATGACAAGTCTAGGTTGAAGGACTTAAATTTGTTTCAAACATTATGGGACAATGTACACCAGTACTATAGACTAGAGTAACTTTGAATTGCGAAAAAGCTATCAAATTCTTCTCAAGTAAGTTGTAAATATTGACAAAATTACACATCGATATAAGAATAATCGGAGTGCCATCTATCCGTCACTTTACTAAAGGGAATTAGTGTTATTTAGATATAACATGTATGAAAAAATAAAATGTAAAAGAAGATATGTAAGAATAGATGCACAATCCATATATACATTTTACACCGCCCAAAATAGTTTTTACTAGAAGAATATGAAGAGAAAGTAAACAACGTTGTTCGAATTGAAAATTGCTGTTACCAGCCTAATATTTATATATGGTAAACTCTACTTTGTAATTTATTGTAACATAATTTATGGTAAAATATCTTCATGTTGAGACATGCTATTATTGAATAATAAAGAAATTTATATGTCATAGATTTATATGAATATATTATATGTATTTATAAAAATATGCTTTGCTTTATGCATACAGCCAGGTAAAATATACGGCGAGAGGTTATGTGCTGGCCACATCAGATTTTTTTGTATTGCGTAAGTTCATCTCTCTGACAAAACTATCAAATTCTGTGTCATTGAAAGTAATTTTTTGATTTGCGTCATTGAAAGTAATTTTTTGATTTGCGTCATTGAAATTAAATGAAAATAAGAACGGGAAAGAAGCAAAAATCTCGAGAAAGAAAAAAATGCTTGATAATTATAATGGAAGAATATTTGCACATCGTAGAAAATAAGAAAATTGACGATGTATTGTTATATGAAAAAATTAAACAGGGGAATATTACAAAAATATGATCCTTCATTTAAAAAAACTGGTATATTTATTGGCTCCAAGTCATGCCGAATCGTATTTAGAATTCCATAAACGCCTTGTTTTGGTAATAATCGCATGCGAAAATCTACTTAGTTACATTGATTGAAGATTACAGGGATTATTTCTTTTTCGCATGAATATCAATTTCTTTATTGGAAGATGTGAACAATGATGAGAATGACATTCTAGTATTGAAAGAAATATTAATAACAAATAAAGATAACATTATATAATATTTCATTTTATATTTATTATTAGATTGGTACGTATTGAAAATATTATTAAATATTAAAAAATAGGCGTTTTAATGTTAGTTTTTAAGGTTAAAAATGTCATTTTATGACACCAGTGTTTAAAAACTGACAGATCATTGTTACTTTTAGCACTATTGTTAAAAGTGAATTAGTTACCTTTGTAATGACGAAATTAAAAGTGAAACTATTCGATGAATAAATATTTAACTGGGCAAAAATCTCCAGATAATTTAACCAACGATTTATTCGTCGAATAGTTGCTAACTGACGTTGGTGAAACAAAAATATATGGTATTTTATTCGACGAATAGTTTAACTGATGTATAAAATATTTATTAGTCACTGATGAAACCGTTTATAAATTTCAGATCATTTATTAAATACTAGTATATTTTTACGTTGAAACATCAACATTATTATGAAAAAATTTATAATTCCCCAAAATAGACATACCAACTTATAACTTTAAAGATCCTTAATTGGTACCAGTCTAGGTCGGTAATAAATTATTTCTGAACGATTCAGAGATACATGTATAGAACTATGTAGTTATACAGGATGAAAGCATAAAAAGTCCTTTACCTACGTAACATTATTTCACTCTTATATACTCATTACCATGGTTGTTAGTATTGTCAAATGGAAATTTGTCATATAATGAATATTTCGTGAAACAAAACACTTTTATCTACGAAAAATATTACAATAGTTCAAAATAAAAATACATTTTAGTGACATACGAAAATTTCATACATTTGATTTCTGACATTTGAAATTAATATTTTCTAAACTATAAGAATGTAAGAGGGAAAATATGATACATACGTAATGGATTTTTTCATTGCTTTTTATGTTATCTGTGATGAAAGTGACTACTTTATACACAATATGATTGAAATTGAAGAAGCTTTTTATAATGGAAAGGATACTATTTCTTTACAGAAGTGCTCAATTTACCATAGATGCAGCGCCGTGCGGTGGCATTTTTCCGCAAGGAGCACATAATATTCAATTTGTCGCCCTAAACAGGGCTGCTTCATGCGGGTGGAAAGGTGTACCTGCACAATGGGGCGCCATTTCATGACAGTAAATAATAGTATTTTTCTTTTGCAAACTACTATTCGTAAAAAAAATGCCTATACAACTTACATAGTGTGCATTTGTCCGCTCTAAGCTAGAATATTATCTACAAGTCTGGAATCCAATATATCATATATATCTAAGATTGAGTCTCCAGCATAAATTCAACAAATATTGTTATTTTAAAATACATGGACAATATCCTAACTTTACCCATGATTATTCTGTTTTATTGCCTGAAGTGAACTTGGAGCCATTAAGTAGCAGAAGAAATTTACAATTATCTCTCTACTTATACAAATTAATAAATAATTGTATTGACGACCCATGTAGTCTTGAGCTAATACTATTTCACGTTCCACACGTCACTTCAATAGATAAAGTACCATTTCATTATAAAACAGCTAGGACTAATTATGAATTGAAATCTCCAATAAGACAACTCTGTGTAGCATATAACAGGGTATCATGTACTATTGACATTGACATATTGGCGACTCCTTATCTAAATTGAAGAGTATGTTAACAAAATATTTTTTGGATTAAGTTACTTGTTAAATTTCTTATATGTACTGTTCAACTCATTCGTTTTTATATTTGTTTGTCGTTTGATCGTCCTGTACCTAATTGGGAGCTTGTATCCTGTTGGATCGATTTATTGATAAATAAGTAAATAATAAGGTGATAGAAGTGAACAATATTTTTTATTAATTTGTTTGCATTAGAATTCTAAATAAGTTTAAGTAAAATAATTATCCTACCAAACGGATATTTTTCTATTATTGTTATATTCAAATAATAATTGTGAAGCTGTTGATTACAACAATGAATATTTTGGTTATAGCTCATTAATCTTGATTACAACAATGAATCTAACAATGAATTTAGTAGAAATAAAAAAATAAAATGATTACCCTGCTAAACGGATAATTTTCTGATATTGTTATAACTGTAAAATTGTTGATTACAACAAAAAATTTTGATAACAAAAATGAATTTAACAAAGGATATTTCGTCAATATTTTAAATATAGTATTTCTCGAAGAAATTATACATTATGGGGGACTTGAAGTATAACTTTGCATAAATGCGCCTTTTACACGCTTAGCGGCAATGGCTCTAAAAACAATATTTATTTATAAAAGAGTGAATTTCTCATTCATTTGGTTCAATACAGAAGAATATAGAACGAACTGGCTCTTGCTACTTAACTGTGTGATTATCAAGAGCATATTCATCAGAATATATCTATCATTTCAATTCTGTGTACCTATAAAAGTTCGTTAATTTAATTTAAATATATCTACATTATGAAAATATAGGTACAGTAAAATTTTGAAAGATGTCTGATCAAGATAATCTACGAATTGTATGAATTCAGATTTTTTCTCCGCTCATTCTGACAAATTCGGTAGTGTCGTTTACTTAGTTTTTATTAACGTACATAAGATACTACTGTTATTTTATTATTATAAAAATATATGTTACAATAAAAGCATTCAAATTTTAAAAATAAATCAACTGGTAAATTTATTAGCAAATGTAAAACCAAATATGTGAAAAATAAGATACTGACATATTGTCAGTGTCAGTGATACTGAAAGAATAGAATCAAGGTATTGTATCTGAATTAATATATAAGCTTACGTTATAGCAAAAGTATTATCAACAAGCATCGTTTTAAAGTGGAATGTCCTAACTTAGTCGAAACAATATGATTTTTTTTAAAGACAAACGTGTTATATCCATCCTTATCTCACACGCTTATAGACTGCAAAGGAGAGAGATAAATGTATGCCAATTTGTTAATTCGTTCATGATACAAATAACCTTGATCGGACATCTTTAAATAATTTTACTGTAAACCTATAGAAAGCTGTTGTCACCTCAAAATTGAATAAAATACTTTTTGCATCCTACTCACTTTCACAACCAATCAATAAAAAAAATTGTCAAAAATGGTGTCTCTTTTTTCATTAGTGAACTGTGGACATCTTTCTATAGATTCACTAAATTACCTATGTTCTGTAAAATTTATGTATAAACTATCTGTATACTGAAAGATCATTGCGATTGTTTCCGAACATAAATTCTGGAGCAAAGTTTCTCATTAAGGCGGCGTGCTTTTAAGTCAAAACCAAGTGTCGAGAAATTAGCGAATATGGAAGTTACGTATTATGGTGTAAATAAATAGTTGTATCGTATTTCCGCTAACCTTGAATTTACGCCTATGTAGCTAAATATAAATACCATCTATTTATTTATAACTATAATTTATGCGAGTTTAAAGACCGTGAAATGACGAATAGAATTTTAATGAGCTTGGAGTTTTCCTCTTGTTTATTGATTTGCATATTGTTATTGTGTACATCATTCACGTATACGCGATTTCTTTTCGAAATTGATTTGTTATTTATTGCCTTCTGTAGGATGTCACTTTGTTCTCACTGCATAAATTTACGACAGAAAAATAAAATAATTCCACGAATATTATTGCTATTGGTGACTGAGTGCAATGTGTTGGCGAATGGAGGATGGAGTGAGACTGGAGTTGACGAATGAATTTGTACATTTAGGTAGAATGATGTCGACAGATGGATTAATTGATACAGGAATTGAAAGGAGGTAAGGTTACATACTGAATGCTCTGGATCATCATTATTTACGGCGTAACCGAGGGCGCAACAGCCCTTGTAGGGCCAATGGCTCAAGTACCATAGGTACTTGTTGCGTACCCATTAGTACTAGTGCAGTTTGTGTTCTTAATTTGTGCGAAAACCATACTGGGTATACTATGCATTCTTGCGAGTGCAATTAATATTGGAATTTTGACGACTACAAACACACTTCCAGCGTTGCTACTGTTGGTAGTTGGAGCATGAAATGAAATCCATAAAATCTTAATAATCGGCGTACAGCTAGATTAACAGGCCTCTTCTGTAAAATATTCGCTTAAAGAATCGTTATCATAACAAAATCGTTATTATGAAAATCATTATGTCTCCTTAACGATAATCTTTATCTTTGTATCCGTATTATGTAACTCATTTTAAAAAATCTGATGTGGCCAGCACAATACCTTCCGTCAATCCTGTGTATTATGTACAAATTCCATACATAAATTTTCTTGCAAAAGATTCTAAATTTTTGGTATTTTATGATTCCCTTTCTCGGCAACGGAATTCCATACTCCTGATAACAAACAAATCACATGAAATAAGAAAATCATGAAATTTTGAATGAAAAATTATGACACTTGTCAGTTATGGACATAATTAATTGCTGTCATTTTGATACGGGTCCCCATATCTGCTTGCCAAAGGCAGCAAAGTCATGTCACTGCACGCGCCCTATACATAATTTTTTTGCAAAAGATCCTATATTTCCAGTAAAGTTATTTCATAAACAAACTATGCAAATTGCACTTGACACTGATATCTTCTTCTTCTTCTCTAGTTTTCCCATTCGTTAGGGGGTCGCTATTTATTATTTTATTCTTCCACTAATTTTTGTTTTGCGTGTCGTCCTCATTCAGTTCCTTTTCTCTCAAGTCTTCTGCAATACAGTCTTTTAATCTTATATTTGGTCTTCCTATGTTTCTTCCACCTTCTATTAATTTATTCATCTCTCCTCATGACATGTTCAAACCAATGTAATCGTCTCTATTATATCTAAAAACTTGTAACACTAGAATTACTTCCCTTATTTTTTCATTCAATTACTTGCTTTTTATTGATACTGACATCTGTCAATTTGAATTACCTGAATATATTAGCAGTTTCCATGGTTATGTTAGCATAGCTGGCTGAATTATGAAATTTATTCGAATTTTTTATCTTTATTATTCTTTAACTCTATATCTGTTGAATATGAAATATAAAATGCAATCAAATCGTATAGAGAATAATATATTCTTTAAGTTATAATAACATTTAACTGAGTTTTTCAAGAAAAACTGTTAAAATCTTCAAATGAGGATACTTCCGGTTGACCAATTATAACCAAAATCTAAACAAGTCTGCATATGGTTGTAAGGAAGAGGAATACGCAAGAATTGTAATTTTTGGAATTCTAGTATTGGAGATATCGTCCACGAAAAAGCGGTCACATACACACACACACACACACACACACACACACACACACACACACATACACACACACACGCACATACGAACACACACACACACACACATACAGACATCATCGTAAAAATAGTAAAATCGTATTGTAAAGACCCTAAAACGTGCTTATTCAATGAAAACTCACCACCGAATTTTTTGACCAAAGACAATACCTTCCTTACCTACAGGTGACGGAAGGTAAAAATAATAACTTTGGAATCAAGTCAAGAACTTTATTTCCTAAAATCAAATTTAATTTTAAATGAAATATTTCAAATAATTCAATATCACTCACAAAACTTCTAGATTAAATCAGTTTTGGTGGGAGTCTGCTGTCAACCTATCAGCTGTCAGACTCTTTCTTATTCTTGTTGTGGGCTATGCTAGAGCTACTACTACTACCATCTGTAGACAAATTGGGAACCTTGCGTTAGGCGCTAGGATTAAAAACTTATTATTTTTTTAATTTTACCTTGTAAAAAACTATAATGTGACGGGTTTTTGAGATCACTATTCAACATAATAGCAATTTTATTTTGACATGCATAAAAATATTGAATTATAGACAAAACGTTTAGGTAACGAATGATTTTTCCAGTCGTTAAAAAATAACGATATCGTTATCTTTTTTTCGTTATGTAGAATTAAATTGTTGTTTACAGAATACCACTTTAACGATTATCGTTATAATAACGATTTAACAATGCATAATGTCATAACGATCGTTTACAGAATAAGCCTATTAAACGATTTTCGTTATCACAATAACGATATAACGTTTTAACGATTCGTTATGTCATAACGATGCTTACAGAATAGGCCTATTGGTCGGTGTAAATCAAAAATTTTAGTCAACTTGCCCAGTTCGATCGGAGTTATTGAACTCCAATGTAGGAAGGTTTAACATGGCGGATATAGAGAAGCTCAAGAAATCATCGACATAATTGCCTCTAAAATCGCGAAAACCCATAAACTTTTGACTAAAAACTAGGTGAATATAAAAGTCTGGTTCAAAGATAGAACAAATTTAATTGGATATTCATCAGATATTTTCAATCTCTGAAATTTTCACGCGCATTGTTGGTAATTCTACCTTCCAAATTTTGGGAACATTCGCGATGAATTCTAACTTTCGGCATTTTCTTTAATTTGTTAACCTCACGATTACAACCATGGACTGTTGCAATACCTAGCAGAATAAAAATAATATGCAAATAGTCATGTGACTTGAAGTAGGCAGGCAACTCTTGAGTTTGTTTACATCGTTCGGCACGGAATCAATAGATGGCTCTTGATACAACTACCTTAACCCTGGAGCACTCGCGATAGCATTTTGCTCACAGTTGTAAATAAAATACCGTAATTATTTCTAGCTGATTTTATGACTTTCCTTCGATTCTCAAATACAGTCTATTAGTTGGTGCGTTGTTGTTGTAATTATTAATCATATGTCCGACCATTGAACAACTTGTGAGCAAACTTCCCATTGTGCGAGTGATGCGTGGAGGTTTGTTTTTCTTGCCTATTTCTGGCGCCAATATTTTTATTTAATTATTTACGAAAATAACAATAAATTATTACTTATTTTATTACTATGAAAAATACTACATAAACTTTCATTTAAAATACTTAAAAAATGTAAAACCTTAGTTCACATAACCTCACAAAATAATTTTGCGGCTAGTGCTGTCGTCTCTGCATTTTCAATCCAACCTAGTATGTAGTATTAGCATTTATTAAATGAAATTATAATGCCATAGATATTTCCGTCTAGTGAAAGATATTACTTCTATCAAACACAATACCAATAATAAATATTATGTCCTTTTTAGAGTCTTTAGATTTATGGTTTATATACTATCATAATATACATACTTACCCATAAAATTGTTTTAAACAAGCAATATACTCGTAATAACAAATAGGTATTTATATTGAATATTTCTTGTAAAGACTTTAATTACAATCATATCACAAATCTGCTAATGGATTTTCAAAAACTAGTAAATAATGTACTTTTATTTGAAATCGTATTATGCTTTATCGCTATTGCGGATGCCGCGTATTAAAGTCCTACGACTTGGTTCGAATATACCAGCTGACTACGAGTAGTCGTAAAAATGGCAATATAATATAAGACATTAATCAAATGATTCTTTGAGCCCCACAAAGCGTAAGCGATTACGATACAGTTTGTCAGTAGATAATGACTATTTTCTTTTTATGTTTATGTTTTCCATTTGTGATTTTCTTTTTTTTACAACTCACGTAGGACGTCAGAACAATTAAAAAAATAAATAAATAAATATAATAAAATACTCAAATAGTCGCCAATATCTTGTAAAAATAAAATAAATAAATAAATAAATATATATATATATATATATATATATATATATATATATATATATATATATATATATATATATATATATATATATGAAATAAAGGTGCCGAAAATTGTTGTTTTTACCTCCCGCTACCCTTGGTAAGGGAGGTATAGGGAGCGTGCTAAAAATCGCATATCGAGATTTTGGTAAATTACCACGTTTTAAGGTCCATAGAATCCATTTTTAACATTTTCACGATGATGTCTGTGTGTATGTATGTATGTATGTATGTGTGTGTGGATCCTGTTTAGGCTCTAATTCAAATACTATCATTCAGAAAGTTTTGAAACCATGTATTTCCACCTTATTCTAATATGGAAAGAACTGATTAGATTTTGGTTGCAATCGGATAACCGGAAATGGCAGTTTAATTCAAGCTCAAGATAGTGTTTCGTCAAAAAATACCTTTAAATGTAATTTTTTCTCAATTTGTTATAAAAATTAAAGATTATTCCATTTTCTACAAGTTTGCTGTAATACTTTTTCAATGTATGGATAAATTATAAAGTAATATAAAAATTATATACATAGGTAAACGGTGGGAGGTACTGTGTTGGTCACATCAGATTTTTTGTTATTATTTTAATGTGTACATGCAAATGTAAAAAAAAATTGACGTAAGTTTTATATAAAAACACTATGCTTTTTAAAAAATGTTGTTATTAAAAAAAATGTAATCAATTGTAGCTCCTGAAGAAAGCATAGGAGATGCTGAACCGGTAGAGGACGAATTATATATAAATATTTTGACTGCAATCCCATATAACCAATATTTTTATTATTTAAAACTCTAAAATAACATAATTTTATTTTAAAATTAAGTTATTCTGAAAAATAAAAATATAACACACCATTTAGATTTTAGAACATATTTACATTTTCTGTCTTTGAAACTCAATCCTGCTTTTAACATACCATTACTAACTCATCTTCTCTTTCAGATCTGAAGAAACAGTTCGACCTGCCTCCTGTATCCACCCGTGTAGAACTAGGCCACCAGACGGAACTTCGCTGTGTTCCTCCAGAAGGCCTGCCGCCTCCTAGGGTATACTGGACGCGAGGAGATACCCCTTTGCAGACAGATACGACTATGTTGGTGACCAGTGAAGGACACTTACTACTCGGACAGGCCAGGGAAAGGGATACAGGGAACTACACTTGTGTGGCGGAGAACATTGCAGCGAAGAGGAAAGCCAATCCTGCTCAAATTGTGGTGTATGGTAAGTGAAAGTGAAGATTATTTTTTTTATCACTATAAATATAAAAAATATCGCAGGAGAGTAAATTTAAAATTATATTATTGAGTTTTTCTGTGCTGGGTGTGAGATTCGATGCAATCTTTCACAAATTACTTTTTCCATATTTTAATTTAAAAAATGATAATAATATTAAACCATTATTTTTTTTTATTGTACTACTTCCTTCTTTCTATTGTACTGTAGTTTTTATATCTAAATTTTACTACAAATCTTCTCTTTTTATTGTTAGTGACAATCACAAATGTGTATCGCGGTATAATTTAAAATGTTTAAATATTTTGTGAGGTATAATGTGATGTGAAATTTTTACCTTTTGTCATCTCTAGGTAAGGAAGGTATTGTCTTTGGTCAAAAAATTCGGTGGTGAGTTTTCAATGAATAAGCACGTTTTAGGGTCTTTATACAATATGATTTTACTATTTTTACGATGATGTCTGTATATATTTGTGTGCGTGTGCGTGTGCGTGTGCATGTGTGTGTGTGTGTGTGTGTGTGTGTGTGTGTGTGTGTGTGTGTGTGTGTGTGTGTGTGTGTGACCGCAGTTTCGGCCGCGATATCGCCAATACTAGAATTCCAAAAATTACAATTCTCACGTATTCCTCTTTCTTACATCCATATGCAGACTTGATTAGATTTTAGTTATAACTGGTCAACCGGAAGTACCCTCATTTGAAGATTTTAACAGGTTTTATTGAAAAACAATGTTAAATATTATTTACACATTTAATGGTATTATAAATATTAAAGAATATTCTATTATCTATACGAATTGATTGCATTTTATATCAGATTAAATGGATATAGAGTTAAAGAATTATAAAGAAATTAAATTTGGGGAATCGGGTTCGATCCTGACCGACGCCAAATATTTAGAATTTTTAATGGAACAAGATTGACTCGTGTGATGCACCCTCCATGCCAGCAATGTGTGCCCGTGAGGTTACGCCTGGTAAACGCTATCACGGTACAAATATGTCATCATCATTATCGAAGTCTGTGTACAATGAAAATTGGCACACAGCAATAATAATATGCCGTGATGATATATTTATTTAATATTGAAGTTATCGAAAACAAAAATTCATCACACACACACACATACAGACAGCATAAAAATAATTAAGACGTTCTTATTCGTTAAAAAATTTTGACCTAAGGACCTTGCTTACCTACATGACGGAAGGTAAAATGAATCTTTTAAAAGTTGTTTCAAATTTTATAAATCACAATGTTTAGTATTTTTGAATGGATAAGAAATGTTTGTTCACCATCAAATATTTCTATTCATTCACAAGATATTTTAAGTCTGCACTTAATAATATTAGCTTTTACGAAAATTTAAGCAATTTTGCAATAAATTTAGATTTAAATTTACGAGTTGTGATTCATTCTTGTTATCATAATACAGGCTAGGCTTTCACCAGATTTGTAATTACCCCAATCTAATTTAAATCTTGTGCGTGTTTTTTACTGGAAAATTATAGCTTACAGTAGGGTTGAATTCTTCCTGTGGTGTAAATATGAGGGTGTTTTTATTTATCCTTAGGAAGCCATAAAACCACAATTAGTACTCTCGTTCAAATTGCTGGGGTGAATTAGTAAAAAAACTAACCCTTCACAACGTGAAATGAAATACATTAGTAACCTACACGGAAGACGCCGTGACTAAGGGGGTGACTCATTTAAAAACTAGATACGCGAGCACCTGTTGGGGATATGTTACGCTGCGCATGTTGTCTAGGAGGACATATGACATACGTAGGATATATTTAGTAGCGAATTTCACGGGTTATAAACCAAACACAACTGTCAAACTCAAGCCAAACTGCGCTAACTATTGTCGTTGATCATGATCACAGTTAACATAGGAATTGCTTTCTATTTTTGTTTTCAACTTCTCCATTAATAAACACAAAAGTGAGAAAAAAATCTGATCTCCCGCCAGTTCCATTTATTCTATTTAACTATGCTTGCAATGTTATTTATTCGTCACCTTTTAGGTAAGGAAGGTATTGTCTTTGGTCAATAAATTCAATGATGAGTTTTTAGTGAATAAGCATGTTTTAGGGTCCCTATAATACGATTTTACCATTTTTATGTTGTTTGTATGTTGTGTGTGTGTGTGTGTGTGTGTGTGTGTGTGTGTGTGTGTGTGTGTGTGTGTGTATGTGTGTGTGACGATCGCATAAGTTCAATACTACGATTCCAAAAATTAAATTTATGATTTATTGACATTTAGTGTTACTATAACTTAAAGAATATATTATTCTCTATACGATTTGATAGAGAGTTAAAGAATTTTAAACAAATTAAATTTTATAAATCAGCCAGCTGATCATGAAAGTTTTTTTAAGCACATATATTTATTTTTAGAAGTGTTCTTCGAGACATTTCGCTGACTTATCGGAAACAAATGTTGAACCTTAAGTTACAAAGTTATAAACTTGTGTATGACTCTGTTCAACTGTAGGTATGTAGGTATTATTTATATTATAAATATAAATAATACATAACACCGACGTATATATGGGGGGGGGTTTAGGGGGTTCAACCCTACCAGAAACACTCCCCCCCTCCCCATAAAAAACTTATAGCTACGTCAGTGATACATAATAATACAGGTGCACTCTTCAGGACTGTTTTGACTGTTAAGTATACTACGGTATATAAAAATATCGTCATTATCGAAATCTTCTAATAAAGCAGTTTGGTACGCCCAGTAATGGATTAGTATTATAAATATATTTGCTGATCACAACAGATTTTTTTTATGTATTCCTATCAGATTCCTATCATATGATCTGATAGTTTTAGACTGTGGAATTGGAAGCTGGCTTAGTTCGCGAGTGTACTAAACATTGATCGAGTGTAATTACAGAATTGTGATAGATTCCGTTGTAGAAAAAGTAACAAATCCTCAATAACTGAAGCTTATCCTTGTTGGAGATTCTTCGGCGGAAGAAGTGAGCTCACAAAGGGAAGCTTGGCTAATGCAGCGCTCGTCAGTAATCTGATGATTGGATTAAGCCAAAGCGCTGCCTAACTGTTCGGGATCTAACGGCAATTAGCTAAAATACAATGTGTACTTATCCGTGATAATTGGTTTTTGTTGTTTCCAAAGTTTTAACCCGATGTTCTGCCGATTCTTTAACTATTTATCTAGTTAGTGCTATTAGTTTTAAACACGGATTTCGTTTAATTGAATTCCAAAGATTAAAACAAATTGGGAAGCGCAATACACTACACAATTAAAGCGTACAGTTTTAACTGTTTTAAACTATTTTAAATTATACTTTTTACTGATTGAGATAGCGTAGCTGTAACATTGTCCCGGGTTAGAGTCCCACTTGGGTATGGATATTTCATCTTCATCTGTCATCGTTTCCAACCGTGGAAGTGTAGACCTAAACCTTCCTATATAAGGTGGCAGTTGGCAGTACGATGGTGGTAAGATACTACGGCTCGGTGTGTATATTGAGGACATTAATTGGCTAACAATAATAAAATCTGCTTTTTACACATGCATAATTAATGTATTCTACAGGATTATTAATCATTAAGTAAACCTAATCAATTGGTGTTTTAAAATCCTTAATGTTCGGGGTTACACTAAAAACTGATATGGCCAGAACATTACCTTCCGTCAATTCTATGTATTTGATTTAAATTCCACACAGTAAATTTCTTGCAAACGATTATATATTTTCAGTAAAATCATTTCACAAAGATATGTAAATTTTATTTGACACTGACACCTGTAAATTAGTAATATTTGAATATTCTGTTTCCATGGTGCAGCTTTTAGCAGCATAGGTTGCAAGATATTTCTTTATAAATTTATTTTTTCTGTAAAAAAATTATAGTAGAGAATCAAATATTCTTATGATATTTACAATAAGATAAAATGTCAAAAAATGATATTTAACAGCGTTTTTTCAAGAAAAACTGTTAATATTTTCAAATTAGGGTACTCCGGTTGACTAGTTATAACCAAAATGTAATCAACTCTTGATACGGACGTACAAAACAGAAATTGAAGGAATTATAATTTTTCGAATTGTAGTATTAAAGTTACCAATGGAGAAATTTTTGTTACACACGCATACATATACATACAGCAATCGTAAAAATAGTAAAATCTTATTATTCATTAAAAATTCTTCATCGAATCTTTTTACCGTACCTAAAGGTGGCGGAAGGTAAAAAAAAACTACATCCTACATTCAAAAAAGCAATTATACAGGATGTTTCAGGGATCCGGGACACCTGGATTATTTTCTTTATTATTGGGATTAGAAAAAAATCATACAAATAACAGTTATAGTAGACCATGGGGGACATTCATTTATTAAAGAAAAAAAAGTTTTTGAACCAGTAGTTCTCAAACAATACCATAAAGTTATATTTTTTTAAGTGGGATGATATATATTTTCCAGGCTCATTCGATAGAGTATTTTTTTTCTTAATTCAACCATGTAATTATTTTATAACCTTACAATATTGAAAAAAATTCAATTGAAATATAAAAAAATATATAGTTATTTTTCTGTAGGCTATTTTTGAAAAACAATTGAGCTTAAATTAAAACGAAACATAAATATTTATTAATAGTGTCTGTACCTGATTGCCTGGTCGCGAATCTGGGGAACCGGGTTCGATCCCGACCGGCACCAAATATTTCGAATTTTAAATGGCACAAAATTGATCCTTGTCTGCACTCTTCAGTCCAGCGGTGACTCCTCGTAAACGCCCGCACGGTACAAATATGTAATCATTATTGCCGACATCTGTATACTAAGCAGATCGGCACACCCAGCAATGGGTAATATGCTGTGATGATATATATATATATATATATATATATATATATATATATATATATATATATATATATTATTTTGTGTTTAAATAGTTTTGTACTATTATTCGGATTTATGCACCAAATAATTCAAATTGACAGATAACAGTTTTTATTTTTCATACATAGCCTATTTGAATGATTTTCTTGTATTCCGTAAAAAGAAAATAATCAAGCTGTCCCGTATCCGTGAAACACCCTGTATACAATAAATTTCATAATCTATATTATTTCATTGTCTCATCAATGTATAATATTTAGGGATTTTATAAGACTGTCCTGTAAAGTATTACTTTATTATTAAAGTTTTTTTTAAATGGTAAAAAATAATAATTATTTATAAAATCTGCCGTTAATGTTTTAATTGAATTATTTTTGTCTCTCTTTTGATAATCTAATATAAACCGACAGTTATTGCTCGAATAAGTGAGGAATTTAAATTTTTCAGACTTGATTTAATCCATTAGTAACACTTAATATGCGTGATAATTTTGTATATAGATGACTTGACAGGTGTACATGAGCGTTACTAATTTAATTTGATACTTCCAGTTTTTATCATAGATTTTTTTTCCTGTAGATTTTTTTCTTAATTTCTACTTATTACAAGTAGTACTTTCACACTTTTCATTTACCGATAAAATATTTTCATATCTTTTTACCTCTCGCTAAGAGAGGTATTGGATTCATGCTAAAAATCGCATATCCAGATTTTATTGAATAAGCACGTTTTAAGGTCCCTACAATCCGATTTTAACATTTTTACGAAGATGTCTGTGTGTGTGTGTGTGTGTGTGTGGATGTATGTATGTGTGTGTGTATGTATGTAGGATATTGGAAGGACGATTACTCAAAAACTATAAGACTTTAAATTTGTTTAACTACGTATTTCCCAATCGGACATTCATGGGAAGATCTGAAAATGTTTTGGTAACAATTGGACAACCGGAAGTAGAAGATTCTTGAAAAAAAATCTTCTAAATAATATTTTTTGATTTTTTTTCTTGGTAATATTAAAGAAAATTAAATTCTCTATCTGATACACTTAAATATTTTATAATATATTCTGTAGATTTAGAGATAAAAGAAATATAATTTATAAAATAGTCTGTTATAATAAATTTTACAGCCGAAAGATTGGCCATGGAAAATAGTTGAAAATTTAAATTGTTTATAACTGACAGGTAAATGTCAGTGTCAGAAATCCGGAGACATTACTGAAGACTTTTTCTGGGAAGTACATACATACATTATATTATTTCTTAATGTATTAATAGTTAAATATTTAAAATAGGTATATTACATATATCCTTCAAAAATACTGTCAATCCTGACAATGAATTGGAAACATTTCGAAAAATTAGAAGAGGACAAAATTTCTTCATAAAATGAATTTAAAATTAAACAATCTAAATATAAGGAATAGATATATATATATATATATATATAAGTAGAATTTTTGGTATAGAGTGTAGGTATACAAGAAATGTTAAATACAATAGGGCGCGAGCAGTCATGTGATTTTGTCGGCCCTGACAAGCAGATATGGGGGACCATGCCAGAATAATAGTTAGTAATTATATATATAGATGTCAAGTATCAAAATTTCTCATTCTAAATTTAGTAATTTTCCAATTCCATGTGGTTTATTTTCCTCGACAAGTAAATTCCACAGTCCTGGTGACAAATTAACTACGTGTATTTAGAAAATCGTGAAATTCTGAATGAAAAATTGACAATTGACTTCCATGTACATAATTACTAATTATTATCCTGAAACAGGCCCCCACATTTGCTTGTCAAGGCCAACAATGTAACATGACTGTTCGCGCCCTGTACTTATGTAACCAAAAAAGGAAGTGGCGAGAGGTATTGTGCTGGCCACAACAGATTTTTTGGTTAACAACATAGTTCAATAAAAATGAATAATTATAAATTTCTCGGGCATTTGTTACTCAATAATTGGAGAGCGTGTATATTGTGTGACTCAATTCCTTTTGGTCAAAACCTTAATTCGCCTCAGCTCACTTCAAATATACTTAGTATATTGTTTTTTTCTTTCTTGTTTTGAGCTAACTAAGCTGAGCGGTACTGAGTGTTTGTAACTGACAGATAAATATCAGTGTCAGAAATTGGAGACATACTGAATAATTTTTCTGGGAAGTACATACATATATTATTTCTTATTGTATTAATAGTTAAATATTTAAAGAATGCTAATAAAAATTGAGATTTTGAAAAAAAGTCATTAAGAAATATTGTTGCTCTCGACGAGTTTTATCAATGGTTAAATTTAATGTACTTATTTTTGTTACACCCTGTATGTATAATTTCTTGGTCTTTTCAGACACTTTAATTATATTTCGCACCATCAAAATGCAAGTAAAATTGTCAAAGAACCAAATTGCCCTATTCTCAGCATACGCGAGAATTTATGATATAAATGTAACAAACTTGAATCAGTATCTAAATCAATAAACAAGAAAGAAAAAAAAAACATAAGTACAATAAATTGTAGCGGATTTAATGGAAAAATTTCATCTCGGCGACAATTGCTTCTGTTGTTTTGTACAATGTGTGACACTAATAAATAGTATAGCACTAGTTTAATGGGTGTAGCAATAATGAAATCACGCCCAATTACTTCTATCGATATCGACGGAGTTTATAAATCTGGGCTATTTGTTCGTTGGATCTCAGCTGCACTACGCAGACTGGCCGTACTTTGTCCTCCTCCGAACCCACGAGCAACTTGTTTTTTACGGCCAGTTAAATCAACCGTCCGATGTTATTTCCGTTATATTTTGTTGATCGCAGAAATGAAGAAAATAACACGTGAAATTTAAGGTCTACAAATCGAGAGACATTTTTTGTTGTTCAGGAAAACTTGGAGCGCAGGAATTGTTTTCATTGCTTTTGACATATTATAGAAAATCACGTAAACAAAAAAGTGTTGAAAACAACAAAATGTGACTTTGTTGGAAACAAAATAAAATCGATGTGGGAAATCTACAGGAGTTGTATAATTTTTAGATGGTTTAACGTGGGATTTATAGGTAACTAATTTTCCGTTAAAACGTTAAATATTTACATATTTAGAAAGGCCGGGAATAACTAATTTAACAGACATGGGCGTAGCCGGGATTTTTTCCAGAGGGGGGGGGGGGCAAAAATATTTACAATTATCTGATGAAGCTCAAAAATTTATTTTTTACCTTTCACCTTGTAAGGTATTGTCTTCGATGGTGTGTGGGACTGTGTGTGTGTGTGTGTGTGTGTGTGTGTGTGTGTGTGTGTGTGTGTGTCTGACAAAAATTCTCCTGCAATATTTATTATATATAATAAACATATTAGCAGTTTCCATGGTTAGCACAGCTAGCTGATTTATGAAATTTAATTTATAATTATTTAACTCTATATGAAATATAAAATGCAATCAAATCGTATAAAGAATATTCTTTAAGTTATAATAACGTTAAAGGTCAATAAATGATATTTAACTGTTAACATCTTCAAATGAGGGTACATCCGGTGGACCAATCATAACTAAAATCTAATCAGCTCTTCTTCTGGTTGTAAACTTGAGGAATACGAAAACTTTATAATTTTTGGAATCTTGGTATTGAAGTTATGGAATCCGAAACTTTCGTCACATACACACAGACACACACACACACACACACACACACACACACACACACACACACACACACACACACACACACACATATATATATATATATATATATATATATATATATATATATATATATATATATATATATATATATATATATATATATATATATATATATATATATATATATATATATATATAGGTGACAGAAGATAAAACAAAAATAAAAGGAATGCCCCATTGTGAGATTTTGTTTTCATGGACTCGTCCTCATTTTTTAGGTTCTTTATATAAATTTTAATGGTCGTATTATGGTCAAGTTTAAATCTGTAAAAAACTGACAAAAACACATCTATTTTCGTTGCGATTTTGTTCCCTGTTTACAGATTTAAGACTTACAGTTTTGTCCATAATACGGCCATGAGTATGGTTGTTTAATCTTAGAATAGTTTATATATTACTATACATGTAAAATTATCTTTTCAAAGTCGTATTTTGTTGAAAATTTAGTTTCACTGTATAGTTTTCTAAATGCTTCCAATTCTAAAGAATTTTCGAAATAAATTAACCAGTTTCGGTTTGTGATTTATTAAATTTATTTCATTTATATTTTCAACTATATTTTCTTGAATTTCTGAGAAATTCGAATTGAAATTCACACTTTGATTGATATAATTACATTCCTGGGAACCGTGGGTAGTAATTACTTATGTACTGATGTAGACTATTTTAACCACTGCTCGTTTCATCCACAAAATTAGAAATGACGACATGATGTAATTACTAAATAGATACGTATAGATAATTGTCCTAACGCGAATGCTGCTCCCTGTCATTATTGCTAATTAAATGTGACATTTTCTTTATCAAATTTTTGTTCGAGTACCAGGCCATTAAATGTAATTTCACTAAATTGCTTAATCAGTATTTTTAGAGATGTACTAAGTAAAGTGTTTCGTTTGTAAATATTTGTTCATTAGTATAAAAAAGTTGTTGACACGTGGTGTGTACAGAAGAGAAAGTGTAAATTTGATTGTAATTTGAAGAAACATATACGATTTCACACTTGTAAGCAACTTCAAGACGGTTGCAATATTTCATCGTTCCTATTTTTACACATTTCATCTAGGCTAGTTGAGTCAAGAGAGTCATACATCTTCACATAATGTAAATAAATAAATAAAAAACAAACTCAAACAAATGACTTACGCGTCGCAGGAATAAAACTGCAACTCATTTGTCCGAAAGACGTTTTTCAAATAAACCAAAAAACAGTGTAAAACAAAAGTGCAACGATGACTCGCAACAAAAGAGAATTAATTTTAAAGCATGAGAATCAATTTGACTGTCGTTTATTTTGTAATCTTTGGGCATGACCCGGTTTTTTTCTTGGTTTAGTATGACAGAATATTAATTTTCTGAGAGGGAGCAAAAAGTTACAACTGCAATTAAAAGGATCCCGCCAGGGAGCTGAAAATAGCGCGCAGGTCTTTAGGGAGACTGAGGAATGAAGCTGGTCGCGTAAATTAAAATAAAAGAAATGTATGCAAAGAATTAACAACAATACTCCAGGGAAACTAAGGCGAGTAAGAAAATCACGTCTTTAAAACACGTGGACCGAGTATTTTCGTTGGATTTACACTCAATGCAAAAAAGTTACTCGTAGCAAGGTATTTTAAATTCCATTTTTACCTCTCGTTAAGAGAGGTATTGGATTCATGCTAAAAATCGCATATCCAGATTTTAATGAATAAGCATGTTTTAAGGTCCCTACAATTCGATTTTAACATTTTACGATGATATGTGTACGTGTGTGTGTGTGTGTGTGTGTGTATGTGTGTGTGTGTGTGTGTGTGTGTGTGTGTGTGGATGTATGTGTGTGTGTGTGTGTGTGTGTGTGTGTGTGTGTGTGTCTGTGTGTGTGGGACGTTGTAAGGACGATTACTCAAAAACTATAAGACTTAATATTTGTTTAACTACGTATTTCCCAATCGGACATTAATGGGAAGAGCTGAAAAGGTTTTGGTAATAATTGGACAACCGGAAGTAGCAGATTCTTAAAAAAATCTTCTAAATATTATTTTTTGAAAATATTTCTTGGTAATATTAAAGAAAATTAAATTCTCAATCTGACACATTTCAATTTTTTATTATATTTCGTATAGGTTTGGAGATATAGTATATAATAATATAGACTATTCTGTTGTAATAAAATCTCGTTGCCCAAAAAACAGTTGAGATATTTAAATGTTTGTCAGATAAATGCAAAATGTCATTGTTAAAAATCAGATTTTTCTAGGAGGTACGAGTACATTTAATATATATTATTGTATTATTAATTAAATATGTATTTAAATTACAGGTATGTTAATATTACATATATCCTTAACAAATGCCGCTAATACTGTCAATGAATTTGGAGAATTTTGAACATATTAGAAAGTAGGACAAAATTCCTCATAGAACGAAAGAAGAAATACAATTTCAATTATTTGTGTGTACAAGAAATGTTAAATTCGTTACTTATAGGGCGCGAGCAGTCATGTGACTTTGTTGGCCTGGGAAAGCAGATATGAGGATCCGTGTCAGAATGACGGCTAGTAGTTATTTACATAGATGTCACAATTGTCATGTCAATTTTTTATTCAAAATTTCAAAATATTCTGATGTTTATTTGTCATCAATAGTATGGAATACACTTGTCGAGGAAAATAATCCACATGGATTTGGAAAATCATGATGTTTTCAATGAAAACTTATGATACTTCACCTATGTACATTATTACTAACTGTCATTTTGACACGGGCCCCCATATCTGCTTACCAAGGCTAAAGTATCATTCCCAGCTACTGTTTTAATTTTAGTGTTAGTTTTAATTTTACTGTTTTAGTCGCAAGAATAGTATAGCATATGGCAGTGTGCGTAATCATTCCCAGCGCATGTTTTAATTTTAATTTTAATTCTAGTTTTATGTTTTAGTTTTACGAGTATGCAAACTCCAAACTTTCTAAAACTAAAAATCTGATGTGGCCAGCACATAACCTCTCGCCGTATATTTTACCTGGCTGTATGCATAAAGCAAAGATTATTTTTATAAATACAAATAATATATTCATATAAATCTATGACGTATAAACTTCTTTATTATTCAATAATAGCATGTCTCAACATGAAGATATTTTACCATAAATTATGTTACAATAAATTACAAAGTAGAGTTTACCATATATAAATATTAGGCTGGTAACAGCAATTTTCAATTCGAACAACTTTGTTTACTTTCTCTTCATATTCTTCTAGTAAAAACATTAATTTTGGGCGGTCTAAAATGTATATATCTGGATTGTGCATCTATTCTTATATATCTTCTTTTACATTTTATTTTTTCATACTTGTTATATCTAAATAACCTTAATTCCCTGTAATAAAGTGACGGATAGATTGCACTCCGATTTTGTCAATATTTACAACTTACTTGAGAAGAATTTGATAGCTTTTTCGCAATTCAAAGTTACTCTAGTCTACAGTACTGGTGTACATTGTCCCATAATGTTTGAAACAAATTTAAGTCCTTCAACCTAGACTTGTCATCTCCATAATAGTCACAGATCAAGAACTAAGGGATTCTCCAAGTACATTTTTAATTCATTACTCATTATTTCTGACACTGACATTTATCTGTCAGTTACAAATAATTTAAATTATCAACTATTTTTCATGGCATTCTTTCGGCTGTCAAATTTATTACAACAGATTATTTTATATATTATATATCTTTTATCTCTAAATCTATAGAATATATAATTAAATATTTAATTGTATCAGATAGAGAATTTAATTTTCTTTAATATTACCACGAAAAATTTTCAAAAAATAATATTTAGAAGATTTTTTTTCAAGAATCTTCTACTTCCGGTTGTCCAATTGTTACCAAAACCTTTTCAGATCTTCCCATGAATGTCCGATTGGGAAATACGTAGCTAAACAAATTTAAAGTCTTATAGTTTTTGAGTAACCGTCCTTCCAACATCCTACATACATACACACATACATCCACACACACACACACAGACATCATCGTAAAAATGTTAAAATCGGATTGTAGGGACCTTAAAACGTGCTTATTCAATAAAATCTCGATATGCGATTTTTAGCATGAATCCAATACCTCTCTTAGCGAGAGGTAAAAATTAAAACTTGACACAACAGTGGTTATTTTTATCGGCCGGGCTTAACCTAAAATCTATAATAACTAAAACAAATTTGTAAAATAAAGAAAATCGGTATTATAAGGTCAAAAATATTAAAAGTTTATTGTTAAATAATAAAATCTAGTTTAAAATGCTAACGGCAAACCACTGTTGACAGTAATGACGCGTGCGCATTGTGCACCATGTTTGAAATAACAACTAATACTAAAACTCAGCAAGAAACAGCACATCAGTTCTGCGATTAAAACATACAATTAAAATTAAAACATAAAATTAAAACTAAAACCTAAAATTAAAACTGTAGATGGGAATGAGGCTTAACAAAGTCACTTAACTGCTAGCGTCTTATGGCGAGAGATATTGTGCTGGCCAAAAAGGTTGTATTGTTCTAAAATTGTCGTTTGCAGAAATGAATGTGAATTATATTTAGGTATCATTTATTATTTTTAGAATACATTTTTGCGCGTAAATAAGTAATAAACTACTTTTTTCCGTAATGCTTTGTAATTTAGAGCTAATAAAATCAGTTTATATGCTGTAAACTGTAAAAGCTTTATCATTTTAAGTTATTAAGCACTTGTTGATATTATCTGATGAACATTTGAAAGACATAAAAACTTTACTGACTTTTATAAAAAGTTTACAGATTACGATTACGTTCTTAACAAATTATTCAGAAATTAGGTTAAATCCGTTATAAATTTAAAATATTCGTTTTATACTTTCATTATAGAACAATAATTTTTCTTGCATCATTTAAATTTATTTGATATTGTTGTATTAAATGTCTGAAGCTTCACAAGTACCGATAAAATAATTCAATTTTATAGCATAATTATTTAGTGGAACATTCTCTATATGAAAATGATAATGAGATAATATATGTGCCGCTGTCATCATACACATAATTTCAATCTGCATATCATTTGTTAGCAAATTAAAGAAACATAATGAAATTCATTATTATTTAACGACGCATGGATACATAAACCTTCATTATTAAAATTCTGTGTTCGTATACTAAACAATGGCCCATTGTACACCCCCTGCAGTGTCGAATATGTAAGAAAAAATGTTATGACAAGCATATTTAGGCATGTCTTTTTCTGTAAAAAAGGAAACGTGATGGCTGTTTATTTATAGTTACCCGGCGGGGAATTTATTTATTGTTGTGTTCCTGTCGTGGGTGGCTATGCTTCGGAGAATTCGGGGGTTGTTTCAGCGCCTACCTTGATTGTAAATTACTCCTCAAGCCGCGAAGAATAAAGAGCAGGAATTCGCTATTCGCCACACTTGATGGCAGACGTAAATTATACCTGTTGATATTTTATGTCTCGAATTTTCGGCTTTATTGATTTTCTTTAACAAATATTTCTCTTTGTTTAACAAACAAATAAATCAAAACTGCTAAAATTTCATGGACGAGTAATATTTTACTCAAATAACTTGTCACTTGTCACATATTTGAGCTTAAATATAAAAAGCAAACATTATTACAGTATATTATTCGAAGAAATATGATAATTAAACATTGGAGTCACGTAGATTTATTTTAAGAAGCCGGCGTCTAGTAAAGTTACGGAAGTAAACTAAATGTCGGCTTTTAAAACTTTAACTACGTGTAGTGCATTAGAAGTACAGACATTAATATTAATTACTTTATCTTTACTAATGAAATACTGTATCAGACAAATCTAGATTTTCAATTAACAGGAAATACAATTTGACGTTTGTCTCGCACTAGCGCTAGGCTAAAGAAAAAAATCGTCACGCATATATTTATTCTATTTTATTTTATTAACATGATAACATATCGCCTACATACTGTGTGTTTATTTTTATTTTTTCTGAATACAATGTTTTTCAGTTAGCGATATCTCTTAACCTATTAATTTTAGAGCAGAAGGTGAAAGAACAAAAGGTGTTCTGAATTAAAAACTGTGTCTAGTGAGCATAAAATTGTTGGTCAAATATCTTTGTATCTTTCTACCTTTTTGTACTTTTTACTCGCTAAGAGAGGTATTGGATTCATGATAAAAATCGCATATCCACATTTTATTGAATAAGCACGTTTTAAGATCCCTAGAATACGATTTTAACATTTTTACGATGATGTCTCGCTCTCTCTGTGTGTGTGTCAGTGTGTGTGTGTGTATGTGTGTGTGGATGTGTGTGTGGATGTATGTGTGTGTATGTTAAGATGTTGGAGGTACGATTTCTCAAATTCTATTCAACTAAAGACATGGTTAACTACGGATTCATCAATCTTAACATTAATAGCAAGAGTTGAATATGTTTTGGTAACAAATAGACAATACAATACAATGATAAAGATCTTTTCCGTCGACCGTTTATTAATAGGCTATCTTAATGTATAGAAAATCATTCATTAATGACCCCTATTAATGCATGATTTTTTATTAATAAACGATTTATTGGGTGCGTTCACCACATGGAACACAGCATATATTGCTAACGCTAAGTTGTAGCAAAAAAGTAGACAGAATTAAAAATCATGCTTTTGACACTTACTAGCTAGGTGTATATTCACGTAGCATACCTTTAAAATGAATTTGAAAGAATAAAATTCCTCAAATAACATAAAAAACAGCTTGTGTCATCTAGGATTAAGTTAATTGAACGCACCCACTGAAAACAATTGATGACAAAACTAATTGATTTTCTGACGTAAAATTTGACGTTCGGTCAACCATTACTAACCTAAAAAAATTTTTCATGGAGTAAAATTAGATTTTCCATTTAAGTAAGATACGGTCAACGAAAAAATATTGTAACTAACACGTGTGTTAATTGGCGATTAATGATCTCAACAATTAACGCGTGAGCGTAGCGAACGCGTTAAAATGTCTCGATCATTAATCGCCCTCATTAACACACTTGATAGTTAAATAACTATTAATTTCTCAATTTGATACATTTAATAAAAATATTACATCTTCTATATATTTAGACATATATTATATAATAATATAGAATAATCTGTTGTAATAAATCTTGCTGCCCAAACAACTCCATGGAAAGCAATTGAGATATTTAAGTGTTTATAATTGACAGATAAAGGCAAAATGTCAATGTCAAGAATCAACAGTCTTATTAACATTACAGAAAGCTTTTTCTGGGAAGTACGTACATTTAAAATTCCTTATTATATTATTAATTAAATATTTAAAATTATAGGTATATTAATATTACATATATCCTTAAGAATTACCGCTAATAATGTCAGTGAATATATATATCATCACGGCATATTACCCATTGCTGGGTGTGCCAATCTGCTTTGTACACAGATATCGGTAATGATGAAATATTTGTACCGTGTGGGCGCTTACAAGGCGTCACTTCACGGGCACTCATTGCTGGCGTGAAAAGTGCACCACAGGGGTCAATTTTGTGCCATTAAAATTCGAAGTAATTTTTGGCTTCGATCCGAATCGAACCCGGGTCCCCAGATTCGCGACCAGACACTCAGGCACACAGCCACGAGCCCCCATACTCTCAGTGAATATAAATAATTTTAAACATATTAGAAGAGTAGGAGAAAATTCCTCATAGAACGAAAGAATAGATACAATTTGAATTATTTATATGTACAAGAAATGTAAAAATTCATTAATAATGACCCGGGTTCGATCCCGACCGACGACAAAAATTACTGCGAATTTTAATGGCACAAAATTAACCCTTGTGGTGCATTTTCCACGACAAAAATGAGAGCCTGTGAGGTGACGCCTGGTAAACGCCGGTACAAATATTTCATCATTTACCGATATCTGCGTACAAAGCAGATTGGCACACCCAGCAATGGGTAATATACCGTGATGATATATTTATTTATTATATATTTATGTAACATAAAATGAAATGGCGAGAGGTCATGTGTTGGCCACATCAGATTTTTGAAATTTCTCTGTTAACACGTTCGCTGCGTATAAATTCACGCGTCGCAGCCGTAATGCGGTAATGAGTTTTGGTGCAATTCTAGTTTTTTTTCTCAATTTGTTAATATTGTGTGTATGTAGAAGTCTTTACTCTTATTTTTCAGTATTTTTTTTAACGCCTACGGTGCGTCGGCAGCATTGTGGACATCTTTTGTTTGGCAGTGCTAACGACGCACCTATACGTCCAGCCTCTTGAATTCTGAAATCAACATATTGTTAGACAATTCATTTTTATTTGCTTGATGTTTTATCTTTTATTTATGTAATAGCCATTATTTTAGCCCTTTTGAGTTGTAAATAGACCTGGTCGTTGTCTCCATGACGCAAAAAAAAAAACTGTAAACTAACCCCACAAATCACTTTTTTGTAGTCGTCTGACAATGCTGACCAACGCACAGTGTTCTCTTTACAAAGCTGACGAAACGATGCCGGTTGAAACAAGATAGAGAATTGGACGCAACTGTTGCGGCGTGCGCACTGGTTCAACAACATACAGGACGCAACGTGTGCGTCGTACGCAGCGAAAGTGTTAAAAAGGATTATTAGTTGTATGTTCCACTAGGCCAAAGAAAAGTCTTTGTTTACAAAATTGCAAGGTTATATGTGTGGAACTGGAACAAAAATTAGAAATAATAAAAATAAATTACCTTAACATGACAGATAAACCGTTAAACATTTGTTATTTATTTTGTCTCAATTCCATGGCTATAGCTACTTATAAGCCGATTTTGAACATTTTCATATCTGATTTCTGCCGATTGATTTAGATGCAGAATTTGATGCTCTACAAGCTTTTTTACCTAAAATAATTAGGGACGCAGGAAATTAGTAAAGTCTAGTTTTACATGTTAAAGTCGTATTTAGGCTGTGCCCTATATGAAATAATGTAAAATATTATACCGGTCGAACAAATATGATTTTGGACTCGTACTTGAGGAGAAGGAATTTCGTTTTCGTTAGGCTCGTATTAAAATATCTTTTATTAAATTCATGTACCTATTAAATTTCGTTGCATGCTGTTCGATTTTTTTTTATTTCTTTGTTGATGGAGCTATCAACCGATCGAAGTTAACAAGTTTTGGATCGTTGATATTATTCATAACCGATTTCCATTCTTATTGCCGCGTCCATATTAGTCCAGTTCCGGTTAATTGCGAAGAACGAGATCATAAATTCTGACAGGTCGTGATGTATCTATTACTTGAAGCTGTCTCCGTGTGGGCAGTTGAAAAGTCTCTCTTCTCGACCCAGTGTGATTGTCTGCAAGGCCTTGAGACACAGGTTTGATTAATTCTGACGCCACTTTGAATATAATGGCCCGTATTATATTATCACAGCACGTTTGCTAAAAAGAATACAGCGACACTGCGAATTGGTTATGCTTGCTTCATGCATAATTTTGTTTTTTCAAAGATGAACTTAGGGCTTGGCAAGACTTTTTTCCTTCTAGTTGTACTGAATGAAGATTTATTGGTTTTGTTCTGAATTGAAATGTGATGAATTGAAAAAGTTTTTAACTTTTGATTGAGACGACAAATACGAACACTGCTTTGCACTTGGGAGATGATATAACAAATGTACAATGCAACGTATTCATGGCAATATAGGACTACATTTAAGTAATTTTAATTGGGTTTTTCATTTGTTTCATTGCCACAAGCATTGTTTTTAATCTGTAAATTTAATAATTATTGTTTCATTTTTGCTGTTTGATACACATAAACATAGATAAGTCGCACATCTGTGGTAAGCTAGAAAAAATCTTATTTTAGTAGTGTAACTTTTCAAAATAACGTCCATATAAAAATTAAAAGCGATATCATAACTCGAAATCTAACAGTGATACAAAAATTTGAGTATTGCCACTCGAAAGAGCATGAAAAAAATTCTCTAGTGAGATAAAACTAAAATCCAGTATTATATTACACTCGAAATTTATTCGCATAAATAAAAAACTGTAAATTTTTCATGATTGTCTATTTATAGTGAACAATGCATCTTTTTTACCTCCCGCTATCCTTGGTACGGGAGGTATAGGGATCATGCTAAAATTCGCATATCGAGATTTTGGTAAATAAATAGAATCCGATTTTAACATATTCACAATGATGTCTGTGGGTGTGTATGTGGTGTGTGTGTGTGTGTGTGTGTGTGTGTGTGTGTGTGTATGTATGTATGTATGTATGTATGTATGTTTGTATATGTGTAAGTGTGGATCTTCAGGACACTCTAATTCAAATACTATGAATTGCAAAATTTTGAAACCTTGTATTTCGACCTTATTCTAATATAACGTTTTTTATTTATATGGGTGAAGTGTAAAACATAAACAAATATTATTAACTAAAAGAATACGTTTATTAAACGATAAAATAATTAAGGATTAAATATTAAAAGATAATAAAAACAACTAACACTATGATTAAATAATTATAAACACTAGGAATATTATTAAATGCTTAAACACTACGATTATTTATCTATACTATATTTATATCACTACACTTATTTATATAACTACATTTGTTTATGTTAACAACTGGTAAACTGTATATTTATATCACCAAGTTCATTGCTCGTTGCTTATATATATCAGACTGTCCCTCCGCTTTCTTTCGGCCGGTATTTATACAGCTTATATCATTCTAGAAGCCTGTCAAGCGACAATGACCTGTATACAAAAGAAGTGGGTCACGGCGTAGTTAACCTCTAGCCGGCGCGTCACGGGTATTTCAACATCTGGGATATTCCGGGATTACGTCATCGCTCTGGTACATTCTTTCAGCGGCGCATGTATACTTTTCCCTCCGGGGCGCACGTCACACTAATATGGAAAAAAGCCATTAGTGTTTGGTAGAAATCGCAGTTTATTAGAAGCTCAAAATAGTTTTTCTTCCAAAATACTTTTAAATGTCATTTTTTCGCGATTATGTTACAAAAATTAAAGATTATTGAATTTTCTACAGGCATGCATTCATAATTTTTTTATATATTTCATAGATAAATTAATAAAATAATCAATTTTATAAATCCCGGGGTCTATGTTTTAAAGATAAACACAATTTCTTAGTTACACAGGTCATATTTCAAATGTATGTAACTGACAGATAAATGTCACTGTCAAGAAAATAATCATTTCAAATTAATAATAGTAACGTTTTAAAAAGAAAATTGTAAATAGAACAATAGTTATATGGAAAGGAACTTAATATACATAGTTTCCAGCATTAGTAAATATACAGGTATGTATTTATACAAAATTCTGACGCGGAGAGTGCACCACAGGGATTAATTTTGTGTCATTTAAAATTCGAAATATTTGGTTTTGGTAGGGATTGAATTCGATTCCCCAGTTTCGTGACCAGACAGACATTCAAGCACGCGGCCACGAGACCCTTTAGGTGTACGTATTTAAATTAAGAAAAATTAAATGGCGGGAGGTATTATGTTGGTCATATCAGATTTTTTACAGATTTAAACCTGCAGTTTTATCCATAATACGGCCATAAATATCTTTATTAATGTACCTATCTCTTCTTTTTAAAAAATCGGTAAATAATTACTTAAAGTGTTTTATTTATTTGCCAGTATTTACACGTTTTAGTTTCAAAACTTGGTATTTGAATCAAGTATTTATTAAATCAAGTAAATTTGAAAAAAAAATTCTGCTTAGACAGTGATTACCTTCACTTTCATTGCATTCAACATCTAGAGGATTTACCAAAAAAATAATTAAACTAAACGTTTTTCGCATTTTTCTTAAATTCAAAGCATATTCATAGTTTTGTATCTGATGTACTCATATACAAATTAAGAGAAATCTTTTAAAATCTGTTTGTTAAATCTCATTGTTTGTTGATGATTTTAGAAAAAGGGTTACAGCAAATGAATTGGTGTAAAGATATAATTAACTCGATAAACAGTATGGGTAATAAAAATGTTAATCTAGGCGTATGAAATGAGGGTAAAATGAAGTGATCTATATAAATCTGTCGGTGGAGCTTTGCAAATAATTGTCATTTGAGTCCTTGGAGCATAAAGATAAGTAAAATTCAATTAATTCATCGGCGCGATATGAAATTTCTGGCTGGCGTGATTTCAGCTGCAAACAATTTTCTTTAATAACGTGTTAGGGTGCTTTTGTTTTAATATCAGGACGAGCAACAAGAGTCTGGAGCGTTCATAACTCCATGCCGTGTTCACGTGTAAATAAAACAATAGCAAGAGTTGTGAATGAGCCATCACAGTCACCGTCACAGCAACAGCTAGTGGCTTCGGTTTCGGGATGTTTGACTCGCAGATGAACAATGGAAACTTTGTGGGAAATTGTTCAGGTATTTAGAAGAATTTTACCAAGATTACACCGAGTGGAATAGCTTGGTGCTTAATGTACTTTCATGAGTTAATAAGCTACACACAAAAGTCATTTTCGACGAGACTACAATCTGCAACTTAACTAATTGAGCACTGGATTGTTCATATAATATTCAAAATACTTCACAAATACAATATGTTAATTATTTAATTTTTACCTCTCGCTTACTATAAATGTAGAATGTAGGAATATTTGTGAATGAGAACGTTTTAAGGTGCTTTGAATTAGATTTTCGGTATTGTATGTGGATTTGTCTGCGGACATGTTTATAATTTGAAGATCTCTGATACAGGGTGTTTAAAAAAAAGAGGTCACGGATGTAAGGGTGGATAATACATCTCAAAACAATAAAAGTTCATAAACTCCATTTCCACGACTTGATACCCATTTGTAACAATATGATTCAAATTGCCAGGGGCGGGAGGGAATTGATGACGTCATGTTGTCGGGTGAAATCGGACGAAATCATCTGATTCCTGTAGTAATCACATAAATCAAAACTGAAGACTGACAGTAAACAGTATAACTTATACCGTGTGAATATTTTTATTCATCAAAATTTGAAGTAAGACATTTATTTCGCAATAATAAATCAATTGAATAATTATGATGTAATGCCAAAACTGACAGTATTATAATAAATATAACCTATATTGTGTCAGTTTTGTTATTCATCAAAATTCGAAGTATAAATAGTTATTTAGCAATACTAAACGAATTGAATAAATATTACAATTGTGACCGCGGTTACAATATAGTTTATTTTTCATTTTTTGCCGTCAGTTGGACAGAGAGTATACACCTCTGAAACACCCACGATAATGAGATAGCGAATATAAATCTCATATATGTTATGTGTGTACGACAAAGATGCTAGATAAAAGTTTAGCAATTCTTGCATCAGAAATGGCTGACGTGGGGATCAATTCGGAGATACAGAGTGTATAAACATATATCCAGAAATAGTTATAGCGATTTTAATATTTTATTTCTATCATATATGCAACTCATAGTTTTAACATTACGTAGGTACAATAAAATCATATGGATTAAATGCATATCTGCTAATTCGGAAAGTGAAATTATTCATGATAAAATTATGTTTGTTACAAAAAATTACAAATAAGGAAAAACAAAAGACTATCTTTAATTGTTTTCCATTGTAAATGGCCACTGTGATTGTATTGTAATGTTAAAAGTATGAGTTGTATATGTCAGAAATAAAATATTAAAATCACTTAGCTCTGAAACTAGGCATTTCCGGATATATGTTTATATGAACTTTTTTTTATTGTTTTGAGATGTATTACCCACCTTTAAATCCGTGACCTCTATTTTTTGAACAACCTGTATAAGTATTAAACACAAAATTATAAAATTTGGTATTTACGCTATTTATTCTGTGTTAATACGATTCACTAATTTGTAATTTTTAAAAATTTCATAACTTATAAAATGTATAAACACATACTTAGTAAGTAGACGAAACAGAGGAAGACCAAAGATAAGATGGAAGGACTGTATTGCAAAAAAAAGTAAAATATAGCGACCCCACGAATGGCAAAAGCTAAAGAACAAGATGTCAGTGTCAAGTGCAATTTGCATAGTTTGTTTATGAAATAATTTTACTTGAAATATACGATCTTTTGCAAGAAAATATATGTATGGAATCTGTACGTAATACACAGGATTGATGCAAGGTAATGTGCTGGCTACATCATATTTTTTTTGTCATTCCAAGAAAATAATTTGAAAATAAATTCTAAGTTCGAATACGTCTCTAACAGATATACGAAATTAAGATTAAAATAAGAAGAAATAATATGCTTGCCCCTTGAGATTTTTTTAATGGAAACATCTCAACAAAATCCGTTCTTTGTGGGCTTTCTTTTATTTAAGAATGTTTGAATAGCACTTTTTATTAATTAGAGTCAATTTAAGGCTCAATGCGGCGAATAACCACGATGGCATTGCTCCATTAAATTTATCACCGAAAAACCTAATAGTCCTACATTAGGATCCCATTACAGTCGGGAATCGGACGGGTATCGCTTACAGTGGGCTCACAGGAAACGCAATTCGTTAATTGAGTCTAAATGAAAGGGCACTGTCGAAGAACTGACCCAATATTTGCTCAGGTTTTACTTAATCAAGAATAATTGATTCCGAACAGAAGCTTTCAATGCTTGTGGTACTGGACAAGACAAAACGGAGGCTTCCCACTCTTCCTTCAATTAACCATAACGGAGAAGGTTTGTTCATTTTAATAGGTTTTCAAATATTTATACTGCATAATAATCAGAATTTTCCAAAAATATTTATCTATACGTAAGATATATTGTGAGATTAAAAAGATACAAACCAATAATGTGATATAACAATTATTTCAAGATATTTGAACTTTTCGATAAGATTGATTTATAAAGTCCACTCAAAATTTAGTTTTTGCTTCAAAAACAATTCAAAATATTAATAACCTTCTAGGGCAGATAATAAATTCGTTTGATGGATGGGATCTCGTGACCGCGTGCCTGCCTGAACGCAAATCTGGGGAACCGGGTTCGATCCCGGCCGACGCCAAAAAGAAACATTTCAAATGGTACCAAAGTAACTCCTGGGGTGCACTCTCCACGCCATCAATAAGTGCCCATAAGGTGACGCCTGGTAAACGCCCGCTCGGTACAAATATGTCATCATAATATTTAACCTTAATGACAAAATTCAATAAATATTTTATTCACAATCATTATAATAATATGTCGATTCCGAACCTTTTAGAGGTTGGGAAATACGTCATTCCTTACTGCAGTGACAATCTCTTGGCTTGGAAATAACAGATTTCACTTCCACCCCACGGGTTAGAAATGTTTATGTAAGGGTTGCCTAGCAACATTGTCATAGATCTTTATAATAAAGTAGGCTAAACAAATTTTAATAGAGTTGTCAAAAAGCATTAACAAAATTAAAAGTTAACTCAATGATTTATTCTGAAAATTATTGATTTAAAAAGAGGATGATTGTGAATAAAATAGTATACATATCTCAGTGGGAGTTTCATTACAGCCTCATGCTGTATCTCACAGAATATACACAGGCACTCGGCTGTAATGAAACATCTCCCACCTCGGATGTAATATACTATTATTCTTACAAAAATTATATTGTTTATTACTGTAAAATATACAACTTCAGTTTAAATTAACGAAACGAAAATGGTTTCAATAACAACTAAATTAAATTAACTATAACACACAAATCAGAATATTTCGCCCACTATTTTAATATTATTTTGCGCCTCCTTTATTTACTATAGCTTTATTTCTATTAGGGGTTGGATCAACTAACTTTAATATTATCCCATACTTGTTGCAATTTTACTTTTAATTCGTTTACTAGGGAACAGTCCACACTGTCGAAAACCGTACCGTCGAAAAGCCATACCGTCGAATAGCCACACTGTCGAAATGTCATAGTGTCGACACTTACCCCCTCCACAATGTCCGTAGCGTCGAAACCTTAAATGTCCACACTGTCGAAATGTCATAGTGTCGACACTTACCCCCTCCACAATGTTCATAGTGTCGACACTACTTGAATGTCCATAGCGTCGACATTGGAATGTCCGTAGTGCCGACATTGGAATGTTCGTAGCGTCGACACGTACCCCCTCCACATTGTTGGTAGTGTAGACCAGATGAATGTTTACAGTACGAATGAGCCGGCCACAAGCAGTACAATGTTCTAAACAAGTTTCACGTTGTTTTCTTGTATTACATATTAACATCTAAATTATGAATTAAAAATTTTGAATGCGCAAATACTATTAAACATTACATATTTTACTTGTAAATAAAATGAAGCAAAACAATAAAATATTAAATCCACATACTTAAATAGAATGGGGGGGGGTCCAACACTATTTTTATAAGAAACTTCATCTGAACTAAAAACGATCTGTAGTATGGTTTTTCGTTAAGTCGTAATAAGTTTTTTAATATTCTATGATAGCAACAAATTATTTTATGATATCAAGATATATAAAATAAAAAGTCCAAGTTGATATCATGAATTAAATTTATGACATCAGAAATATATATTTTTGCCATCATAAAATCATTTAGCGATAACAGCATGGTACAATAATTTTTGATACCACATACACATTTTTAATATATTCATTGTCCTATCAAAAATTATTCCTTGAGAGCACATTACATTTGAATTTTCTGTAAGATGTTAACAAAAATTTAAACTACCTTGTCGTTATCATAAATAAATACTCCCTGCACATATTAAAAATTAAAATTCTGTGTACATATCATAAATGAAATGTCTTTGTAGGTACATATCAGAAATACATTTGTAATAGTCCATTCTCCTATAAAGAATTAGTCCGCACAATAATTCAATCTTCTCCGGATATGGCACCATCTTTGACTCAGTACGAGAGCTACTCAAGACAGAGTTTGGCGCCATTAGTGCGAAAATTTAATATTCAAAATATAAAAACTGTTCAGTAAATAAAAAAATTACATTTATTTGTTACAGTCAAATATTAAAATTATACAACATACATTTGTAATAATGTTAGTTACAATAATAAGAAATTTAAATACAATAAGTATACAGATTACGCTAAAAACGATATTGCCTCTTGTTCAGTGTTGATTGCAAAATTCGAATGAATTATTCAAATTAATTAAACTTTTATTGCAATATACTGATATCAAATTTGTGTAAGATATCGTTCTGTATTTTTAATTATTTTTACTAACTTTGATGTCTATTGGTATTAGATTTAGAAAATTTTATAAAATATTTGACTAAATGTTAAAACATGGGAATCGTAAGTTTATTTTAAATATATAAATATTTTAAAGTAGCGAATGCGTATTTCTAGTAATATTATAAGGAATGTAATTATTGCTACTAAAGTATAATTTTACAGTGCTCAACTTGGCGTTCAAATTCCTAATGGGATAATCCCACATTTTCTAATTTTTTTTTTCTTCAAGGAATAGATCAAATTAAATATATACAGGGTGTGGCCATGGGGCATGATCGCCGCCATAAGAGGGCCAATGTCAAACATACTGAGTATTCTTTTCCCTATTTATTTGTAGGAAATGTGATTTTATATTATACAGGAATATTAAATAATCACACTACGAATCTATAAAGGTAATAAAAATTCATTTATTTAAGAGATACACAATTATTATTACGACATAGATATGGAGGTTATGTAGAGCATAGGATATAGGTTGTTATTATCACATCTAATTTAATAACTATAGTTATTATTTACATAATAAGTACATAATCTAAACTTACCTTTTAAAAATTTAAATGTTTGTGTTTAATATTAGTAATTTTTATGTTTTCCATATTGCCAGTCATCGTAGTCAGTATCTCAAGAAAATACACAAATAAATAAAATAAAAGTATTACTTACACTTTAAATAAACATTGAAGTATATTTAAATGTGTTTTGCATTAAAATAAAACAAATAACCACGAAAATACATAATAATTTGCGCAACAATAATGGATATGACAGTGGACCGCAAATGGTTGACGAAACGCGAGCCACGTCATGGCCATACCTTGAGTGAGTATATAGGTACCCTACCGGATACGGCTCTACTGGTTTACTGAGGAACAATGATTGTTTGGGATAAGGAAACATATTTATTGCAAATTTTGGTTATTTATATAAATAACTGTATTATTTTTATACCTTCTATTGTACTTCAAAATTTATAATAATAAAAATATTCCTTATTCTTGAATACACAACTGTCACAATTTTAGGTTCAGATGAAGTTTCTTATAAAAATAGTGTAGGACCCCCCCCCCATTCTATTTAAGTATGTGGATTTAATATTTTATTGTTTTGCTTCATTTTATTTACAAGTAAAATATGTAATGTTTAATAGTATTTGCGCATTCAAAATTTTTAATTCATAATTTAGATGTTAATATGTAATACAAGAAAACAACGTGAAACTTGTTTAGAACATTGTACTGCTTGTGGCCGGCTCATTCGTACTGTAAACATTCATCTGGTCGACACTACCAACAATGTGGAGGGGGTACGTGTCGACGCTACGAACATTCCAATGTCGGCACTACGGACATTCCAATGTCGACGCTATGGACATTCAAGTAGTGTCGACACTATGAACATTGTGGAGGGGGTAAGTGTCGACACTATGACATTTCGACAGTATGGACATTTAAGGTTTCGACGCTACGGACATTGTGGAGGGGGTAAGTGTCGACACTATGACATTTCGACAGTGTGGCTATTCGACGGTATGGCTTTTCGACGGTACGGTTTTCGACAGTACGATATATACTCGTTTACTATGCATGCCAGATTCTTACGCAGTTTCTTTTTCATTTTATGCCAGAGGGACTCAATTGGCGACAAATCCGGACTATTTGAAATCCGTTTTAGAGTAGGAATATTATGATTGTCAAGCTAGGTTTTAACGGTTTTTGCCGTATGACACCGGGCGCCGTCCTGTTCAAAAACAAATTTCCCTTCAGCGGACTGGCATAAAGGAATGGTAAAAAAACAACTAAGTATATTTATCAGCGTTAACAGTGCCATTTAGAAAATGTAGCTTTCCCATCCCCCTTCCAGATATACAACCCCAAACCATAAGGCTTGCAAGAAATTTCGTTTTTTACAATCTTCAAGGCAAACTTAAAAACCTTTAGGTAAGGTATTGTCTTTAGTCAATAAATTCGATGGTATGTTTTTAATTAATAAGCACCTTTTAGAGTCCCTAGAATACGATTTTACTATTTTTACGATGATTTCTGTGTGTGTGTGTGTGTGTGTGTGTGTGTGTGTGTGTGTGTGTGTGTGTGTGTGTGTGTGTGTGTGTGTGTGTGTGTGTGTGTGTGTAGGATGTGTGCGTGTGTGTTTGTGGATGATGGAGGTACGATTTCTCTATAAGACTAAAGACCTGTGTAACTACGGTTTCGTCAATCTACCAGTAATGGGAAGAGTTGAATAGATTCTGGTATGAAATGGACAACCGAAAGTAGTACTAATTTACCAAAAAATCGTCTATATTATTTTTTGAAAATTTATGTTTTTACAAATATTAAAAACAAAATTCTCTATCCGACTCTATCTTCTATAGATTTAAAAACATAGAAATATAATCTATAAAATAATCTGTTGTAATACATTTCACAGCCCAAACATTTCCATGGTAACTAGTTGAGAAATTAAAATGTCTGTAATTGAAAGATAAATATCACTAATGTCAGTGTCAAAAATTCAGAGATAGTACAGAAGGCATTTTCTGGGAACGATGTTTAATATTTCTTATTGTATTATTAATTATTTATTTAAAATTATAGATATATTATATGAACCCTTCAGACATACCGCCAAGCCCGTTATTGAATTGGAAAAACCTCGTACATTTAGAAGAAATGGAGAAAACTTGCTCATAGAATGAATTTAAAATTAAAGAAAATTCGTAAATTTCATAAAAACTAAACAGTTTCAACATGATTTTTAATTTAATTTTCTATTAAAACAATGATGTATAAGAAATGTTATACCGGGTTTTTATTTTCAAGGTGTAGGTACATAGGAGATTAACATAGTAAGTGTAATACTTTGTATTGTATTTTATTTAAATGTAATAATTTATTGACATAAAATAATTACATGAACAATAATAATGAAATCACTTATTTATTAACAATTGCTGAACGTCTGACATATCTAGTGACTATTCTAAATTAGAATATTCCTAGATTACAAGCTACTACTGACAGTAAGTAATAGTATATTGAAAGACAAATATTACAAATGGACATTATAATACTTGTTTTTCATACTATTTTTCCTATTTCGCATTAATTTACTTTTATTTAAAAATTATTATTAAAAGAAATATTAAAATATAGTAAGTAATAGTATATTGAAAGACAAATATTACAAATGGACATTATAATACTTGTTTTTCATACTATTTTTCCTATTTCGCATTAATTTACTTTTATTTAAAAATTATTATTAAAAGAAATATTAAAATATCAAGGTTGGTAACACTGACAGTTTAAATAAATATCTGAAATATAAGAAAGGAATGTCATCAGTCAACAAGAATTCAAAATAATAATTTATAGTTATAGATGACCGTACATGAATTTCGACGCCAACCAATTATTTTTGTCTTTTGCTTCCTGGTATGAGTGGTTTGTTGAAAAGTTGAAAACTGAGACTCCTGTCGCTTTATTTCTACGCATCAAGTTACTCTAGTCTCATGTCTCTTGTCTTACAGAGAACCAAACCCAACCCAGCTGAAACCCAAATGCGCATTTCACAGCTTTGCAGCAGCTCGTGTTCAGTTACCAGTCATTGCGGTCAACTGTTTATTTTAGCGGGTAAATAAACTTATGCACATGATTAATACGTGGTTTGTCATCAGTTATGATCAATTTTACACTGTTTATTTGTTCACCGCAAATTGCGGCTGCATTCCGAACTATAATAAGATGGTTACTGCCATTAAAGGTTGTTTGCACATAAATAAACATTCGTTATGCGTTGAGTTATAGAGTTATAATTTGTATCAGTGAGGAATTGAAACGATTTTTAAAATGAAATCCAAGATAAATGAAATAACGTTGTTATTTTATATTTTCTTTTTCAGAGATATAATTTTTGTAAGTTTTCTTTTTGCAATATACGGTGAACATATTTTCGTAAAGACTATAAAGGGAAAAAATCTGATGTGGACACCACACGACTTCCTTGTACGATTATTAAACTATACATATTTTTTTAATAAATAAATTACAAAATATTAATTTTAACTTCAAAACAGTAAGATATATAGCGACCATAAAGGCAGTTTTTAAAGAGAGTTTTGATTACAACAAAGAAATATTTGATTACAACAATGAATATGACTAATTTCACAATAAAAATATAATATTTGTTATTGTACGAATCATAATATTGCACGTAATTTGACATGAATATTTTTTTTTTATTTTTTGTCCTAATCCATAGCAAGCTTTATTACAAAAACAAAAAAGTATATAATTTTTTAATTTACATATCTCGCTTATACAAAGGGCTAATTTAATAATACTTGATGTGCTAGACGCAGAAATTAATTCTCTAAAACTTTTACTTGAAGCATTTATTTCTAAAATCAAATTAAAATCATTTTATTCAAGAAAAACTGTTAACAACTTCAAGTAATGTACCACTTCCGGTTAGCCTATTTTAACCAAAATCTATTATGTTATTTCGATTGACATAAAAGTCTTGTATACCAAATTTGAAAAGTTTTGGATTATATTTTAAAACAGTTTTTCATTAAAATCTATTATAGGCTTCATGTAAAGTGCCACTTCTGGAAATTGTGTAATAACCAGAAAGGGAGGTGCACAACTAGATGTTATAGCAGTCCTAAATACAAAATATCAACTTTCTACGGCTTACTGTTTTTGAGTTATGCGAGATACGTACGTACAGACGTCACGACGAAATTAGTCAAAATGGATCTAGGGATGATCAAAATGGATATTTCCGCTGAAATCTAAAAACCGAAATTTTTCGCGATTACAATACTTCCTTTACTTACGTACAAGGAAGTAAAAAGAATGTTGAGTTTAAATCTGAAATAGTTAGGAAATAATGGATGTATGATAACATGGATTCAATACATTTAGTTAGAAAATTTACAAAATATATACCTTTAATAAACAGAATGAATTACAAATTAAAACAAGAAATAAAAACTGCATTTTTAAAATAAAATTATTTTTTAGGCGTCAAATAGTTGCTTTACGTATCTTTTGGCAACCGTAAAGTATCACTTTAATTTGACATCTACCTAAAACTACTTTACGGCCGCATTTACTTTACGAAGTGAATTGTCAAACTTGTGGCTAATTTCTCGACTGTGATGTAGACTAGGTGTTAACAATTACTCGAAATTTCAGTCAAACAGCATTTATTCGTACTATACCAACGCTTCGTTGCACCCTTGCACCTTGTTCAGGATCTACAACAATTATACAACAAAAATGTAATATATACGTACAAAATAACATAGTCATTATCACACTTACAGTAAGATCTTACAGACTGTTTCAATTCATTTACACAAAATACATTCGTACAAAACATTCAATTTATTAAACATCGTACAAAATATTCAAAGAGCATACACACATCCATCTGCTCTTTGATTTTTTTCTATAAATAATAAACAACAGATTAGACAGATGCCACCAAAACAACATGGCCGCCACAGGTTTCCAACATCGACCCGCCCCAATTGAAAAACCCATTACTAAGCTATTCATTCTTCTTCCAATATATTCGTCATCTCTCCTTGTGACATATTCAAACCCTCTGAAATAAATATATTAACAGTAATAGAAAATAAATTTTTAGTTTACAATAGTTAAGACTATATTTGGGCATTTTTTATTTTATGTATTAATAAAGTGTACTTGATTTAAATATAATGTTATTAACTAAATTTCTCATTTAAACAATAATCTACGGGCAAATATATGACAAAAGACAAGTCCCACAATTTTTCGTTCCAGTATTAAATAATACGATATTTATGGTAGTATTATGTATAAAACTGTGGGTAAAGGTAACTATACTCAATTAATTGCCATCTTAAATTTTATTACTTTAATAAAAATTATTTGCCAATTACTAAAGACGAAAACATTTGTCACATGCAGACAATGGTTTAATTGCAAATAAATTGTTATTAAATCTGAGAAATTTTATTATAAGCAATGTATTCAAGTTCTATACACTCTTTTAATCCGCCGTATCAAAATTAGTTGAATTGGAGTAATAATCATAGCATCCCGAAGTTTATTTATTCTTCTTTTTAATATAATTGTAAGTGGTACTTTAATAAATAAATATCACTTTGCAAATAATTTTACTAAAAAAATAAAATTTTATATAGTAATTAATTGAAAATATTGTCAGTTTTCTTCACCTTCAATTTTATAAATAACACTAACAAATATTGTATTATTTACTGTTGGAACTAAAAATATTAGCACGTGTCTGTTGTCATATATTTGCCCGTAGATTATTGTTAAAATGATAAATATGCGTAATAACATTATATTTAAATCCAGTACACCTTATTAATACATAAAATAAGAATTTGCCAAAATATAGTCTTAACTATTGTAATTTAAAAAATTATTTCTTCTCGGTGTTAATATATTTTTTTCAGAGGGTACGAATACATTTGGGGTTGTTCTCTATTATTTAATATGCGTTACACTTTCGATACCTTTATAAAAATAAACATCCTCTGTATAACAAAGTATTTTCCTTTTGTTTCTGAACCCTCTGAGGAAAATCCTTTCCAATTGAATCTTTTGTACGGCTTGCAAAAGACTATTGTCAAACCTGTTCCGCATTTATGAAAAAATGTAAATATCTGTTTGCATAGTAGTACATGCAATGCAGTAGGAGGATCTGGTTTATAAAAAGCGTATAATGAAGAACAATTAGAGCGGAGCCCTTTACCGTTGCAGCTCCAGGAAGTCTGCGGTTGCCTACGGGCGAGTGTAAACGCTCATTCGGCACGACCGCGTCGAGTCTCTGGTAGTTATTACAGAAACCGAACGAACGTAACGTGTGTTGCTTGTACGGCCGCCGTTACATATGTGAAGCAGTAAATTTCAAATTCGAGCCGCTGAAGCTATTTAAATGCAAATGCGCTTCATTCAGAGTACATTATTATAAAAGCGGCATCTACTATTTTGTGACAACAGTTTAGTTCAAATGAATATCAAAACGATGACCTATGTTTCCGACCACCAAATATTTAGTGCTTTATGGAAATGAAATACTAACACTATATACCTAACTTTCACGTTATTTATAGTGAATGGCTTGATAATTTTTTCGCATAAATTTCAACAAACGCACGTTTCATGAAAATTGAAATGCATATTTACCCTATTGCGTTTAGCAGAACTCACTTTCAGGGGGAATAAATCTAATATGCCGCAATATTTACTACATTTAAAATTAAATAAAGGCACTAGCTAATACATACTCTTCAGAATTTTAATTTGAAAAAGGCATTTACAATAAAAGCAAGAAATTCTGTAGTGGAGCCAAAGTAAAAATATATCTAAAATTAATGTAAAGATGTACTTCTGTTACACAAAACAACAATCTATAAAATGTACTGTTATTGACAAATTTAAAAATCTGATGTGGACACCACATGACTTCCTTGTACGATTATTAAACTATACATATTTTTTTAATAATTAAATTACAGAATATTGATAGGCTTAAGCCAAGCCCGAGAAATATTTTGATATAGAACAAAAAATAATTCATTTACTACTATCATTCTAAATTATCATTAATCTAACCCGGTTCTTTTTAAAGAGAATTTTGATTACAACAAAGAAATATTTGATTACAACAATGAATATGACTAATTTCACAATAAAAATATAATATTTGTTATTGTACGAATCATAAAATTGCACGTATTTAACGTAATTTGACATGAACATTTTTTTTTTGTCCTAATCCATAGCAAGCTTTATTACAAAAACAAAAAGTATATAATTTTTAAATTTACATATCTTGCTTATACAAAGGGCTAATTTAATAATACTTGATGCTAGACGCAGAAATTAATTCTCTAAAACTTTTGCAAAGGCTATAAGAGTGTGCGATAAGGATGGATATAACACGCTTGTCTTTCAAAAATTCATATTGTTTCGACAAAGTTAGGACATTCCACTTTAAAACGATGCTCGTTGTTGATAATACTTTGGCTGTTTTTTAAGCAACGAGATTAATTATAACAGATTAATCAATATATATTCGATATTATAAAAAAATTAAATGTGTCAGATTGAGAATTTAATTTTCTTTAATATGTATTACCAAATTTTCAAAAATAATATTTAGAAGTTTTTTTTCAAGAATCTGCTACTTCCGGTTGTCCAATTGTTACCAAAACCTTTTCAGATTTTCCCACGAATGTGCGATTGGGAAATACGTAGTTAAACAAATATAAAGTCTTATAGTTTTTTAGTAATCGTCCCACATACACACACACACACACACACACACACACACACACAGAAATCATCGTAAAAATGTTAAAATCGTATTGTAGGGACCTTAAAACTTGCTTAATCATTAAAATCTAGATATACGATTTTTAGCATGAATTCAATACCTCTCTTAGCGAGAGGTAAAAAGTGGTTGTACTAAATAATAATAAAGCCTTTAGATTCATGATATTGTTTTATCTCCTTCAAATAATTACATCCATATAACTTAATTGCAACCAATGGAAATCAATTTTAATTCCATTATCTATTAATATTTATGTATCAGTTAGAAATAATTAATTCTCGATCCATTTAATTAATTCTCCATCTATTTAGCATCAATCCAATTTCAAAACCTAATATCATAGAAAGAAACACTAAAGTCAATTTAAAGGACGGCAAAGATCTGACGTTGCCTGGCAACTTGTTTATGTTTGGCGTTAATTTGACATGAAAAATTTAATTAAAAAGTCGCTAGACTCGTTGTCGCCGAAGAATCTCAGCCTACTTGACGGACATGATGCCTTACAACGTCTTACAGAACAGATCGTGTTGTGATGTTCGGTTGTTGATTAGAACAGAAGAATGCTTATTTCCATATTGAGGTCTGTTTGTTTTGTTGCGTAACGATGGTGACCATAGGCGGAATCTAAAGAAGAGATAATTATTTTTGTTAATTTGTTATAAATTATCCAAAAATTAGCACAGTTATTAGTTTTTTTCACTAAGCTATTAATAGATTTCCTGAAAGGTTTCGCTTAATTTGGACCAGATGTTTTGCAGTTCTGAGAAGCTATATAAATGTCATAAATATTAATGGGTGTAAATTGCATGTGAACATCAAATATGAACAAAGATAGTTCATTTATAGAAAACTATTTCAATTTTTGAATAAGAAACACTAATTATAAATCACCAAAATTTCTTTGAACATATTTTTTTATGCTTAAGTATATCACTATTCCGCTATTAATAAATAAAATTTAATATACATATTATAATCACAGTCATATAGTACTCCATTTTAGTAAACAAAATTATATGGAAAGAATATGGTCCTAGAAAAGGGTGATCTGAAATACCGGGTGACATTGAAAAATAACTTTTTTAATTTTTTACCTTCCGTCACCTTTAGGTAAGGAAGGTATTGTCTTTGGTCAAAAAATTCAATGATGAGTTTTTACTGAATAAGCACGTTTTAGGGTCCATATAATACGATTTTACAATTTTTACGATGATGTCTGTATGTATGTGTGTCTGTGTGTCTGTGTGTGTGTGACAAAAGTTCCGCATCCCATAACTTCAATACCACGATTCCAAAAATTATATTTTGTTCGCATTCTTCAAGTTTACATCCAGAAGAATAACTGATTAGATTTTGGTTATAATTGGTCAACCGGAAGTAGTCTCTTTTGAAGATTTAACAGTTAAATTTGATTTATTGACATTTAACGTTATTATAACTTAAAGAATATATTATTCTCTATACGATTTGATTACAATTCATACTTCATATTCAATAGATACAGAGTTAAAGAATTTTAAAGAAATTAAATTTTATAATTCAGCCAGCTATGCCAAACTTGGGAACTAGTAATATATTCATATAATTCAAATTGACAGATGTCAGTATCAATAAAAAGTAAATTAATGTGGCAGAGATGAGGATGTTGAAGTAGATGTTGGGGAAAACACGGAAAGATACGGTAAGAAAATAACTCTAGTGTTACAAGTTTTTAGAAAGATACAAGAAAGACGATTACATTGGTTTGAACATGTCATGAGGAGAAATGAAGAATTATATTGGAACAAGAATGAATAGTTTAGTAATAGGACGTTAAAGAAACAGAGGAAGACCAAAGATAAGATGGAAGGACTGTATTGCGGAAGATTTGAGAGAAAAGGAACTGAATGAGAACGACATTCAAAAATAGCGACCCCTAACGAATGGGAAAAGCTAAAGAAGAAGAAGATGCCAGTGTCAAGTGCAATTTGAATAGTTTGTTTATGAAATAATTTTACTGGAAATTTAGAATCTTTTGTAAGAAAAATTATGGAATTTATACATTATTCACGAGAATGACGGAAGGTATTGTGCTGGCCACAACAGATTTTTTATTATTTGTAAACTACGCTTAGGGGCTCACAAATTGTGATATTTGTCATTATGGTAGCGTTTCCGGTTTAACCGGAAGTGACTTTAACTTTCATATTTCAAATGGGACAGCCATATAAACATAAAAACAGTTATTCCTTTTCATTTAATATTTTGGCATTCAAATTATTATTATTAATATTGTAATTTAAAAACAAAAATGTTCAATTTGTTTTTACATCCTACCTGCTGTCATGGCTTACCAGATTAATTAAAAAAATATTTGATGTAACCAACACAATACCTCCCGCCATTTGATTTTAACTAATTTAAATACATATACCTGTGGGGTCTCGTGGCTGCGTGCCTGAGTGTCTGGTCGTGAATCTGGGGAACCGGATTCAAGCCCCACCAACGCCAAATATTTCTAATTTTAAATAGCACAAAATTGACCTCTATGGTGCACTCTCCACGCCAGAAATAAGTGCCCGTGGGGCGACGCTTGGTAAACGCCCGCTCGATACAAATATGTCATTATCATTATCGAAATCTATATATTTATTTAAATACATACCTGTATATTTACTAATGCGGGAAACTAAGCTTAATAAGGTCCTGTCAATATACTATTCTTCTATTTACAATTTTCTTTTTAAAACGTTACTATTATTAATTTGAATTGATTATATTTTTGACAGTGATATTTATCTGTCAGTTACATACACTTGAAATATGAACTGTGTAACTAAAAAATTGTGTTTATCTTTAAAACATAGATTTCGGGATTTATAAAATTGATTATTTTATTAATTTATCTATAAAATATATATAAAAAAAATTATTAATGCATGCCTGTAGAAAATTCAATAATCTTTAATTTTTGTAATAACAAATCGCGAAAAAAATACATTTAAAGGAAGAAAAAGTATTTTGAGCTTCAAGTAAAGTGCGATTTCCGGTTATCCAAAATCTAACGGCTTCTTTCCATATTAGAATAAGGTCGAAATACAAAATTTTCCGAATGATAGTATGTGAGTTAGAGTGTCCAGAAGATTCACTTTCACACACATACAAACACACACACACACACATACACACATATATACAATACACACCCACAGACATCATTGTGACAATGTTAAAATCGGATTCTATGGACCTTGAAACGCAGTCATTTATAAAAATCTCGGTATGCGACTTTTAGCATGATCCGTATACCTCCTTTACCAAGGGTAGCGGGAGGTAAAAATTAAAAATAAAAAATCTGTTGTAGCCAGCACAATACCTCTCGCCACTATCTTTTTTTGATTACATAAGTATAGGGCGCGAACAGTCATGTTTCATTGTTGGCCTTGACAAGCAGACGTGGGGGCCCGTTTCAGAATGATAATTATTAATTATGTACATAAATGTCAGAACTTTTCATTAAAAATTTCAAGATTTTCTAAATTCACGTAGTTAATTTGTCATCAGGAGTGTGGAATTTACTTGTCGAGGAAAATAAACCACATGGAATTGGAAAATCATTAAATTTAGAATGAGAAATTATGATATATGACATCTATATATATAATTACTAGCTATCATTCTGACATGGGCTCCCATATCTGCTTGTCAAGGCCAACAAAGTCACATGACTGCTCGCGCCCTAATTTATTTAACATTTCTTGTATACTTACACGCTACACCAAAAATTCTACTTATATCTATTCCATATATTTAGATTTTTTAAATTATTCCACATAATTAGATTCTATGAAGAAGTTTTGTCCTACCCTTGTTTCTCGAGATGATTCCAATTCATTGTCAGAAATAACAGTATATATGAAGGGTATGTGTAATATACCTATAAATATTTAACTAATAATGCATTTAGGAATAATATAATGTATGTACTTACCAGAAAAAGTGTTCAGTAATGTCTCCGGATTTCTGACACTGACATTTATCTGTCAGTTACAAATAATTTAAATTATCAACTATTTTTCATGGCATTCTTTCGGCTGTCAAATTTATTACAACAGATTATTTTATATATTATACTTCTTTTATCTCTAAATCTATGGAATATATAATAAAATATTTAAATGTATCAGATAGAGAATTTAATTTTCTTTAATATTACCACGAAAAATTTTCAAAAAATAATATTTAGAATATTTTTTTTCAAGAATCTTCTACTTCCGGTCGTCCAATTATTACCAAAACCTTTTCAGATCTTCCCATGAATGTCCGATTGGGAAATACGTTGTTAAACAAATTTTAAGTCTTATAGTTTTTGAGTAACCGTCCTTCCAACATCCCACACACACACACACATCCACACACACACACACACACACACACACACACACACACACACACACAGACATCATCGTAAAAATGTTAAAATCGGATTGTAAGGACCTTAAAACGTGCTTATTCAATAAAATCTGGATATGCGATTTTTAGCATGAATGCAATACCTCTCTTAGCGAGAGGTAAAAAGGTATTTTTCAGTGTCATCCGTTATACCAATATAATATATTTATTGGGTGAAATTGTACACTGCAGATTTTAAATTCTATTGATTTATAAAAAATGCATAAAAAGTAATGAAAAATAATCATAATCAGAATAAAAAAATACTATTTAGATTATGGAATTCATAGTCCACTAGACAAAACACTACTTGGACTAATACATGCGATACAATAATTTTTACATTTAAATTAAATTATAGGTATTTCTGATTCCGTTTTATAACGTATATAATTTTTGTTTGTTTTTTTTTTTTGTACATCAAAATGACATTTTTTGCATTAATACGTTTATCTTCTTCGCATTATTGCGAAAAACTGACCCGTTAAATTTTTTTTTTTCTTGTAACTAGAAAGAAACCTTATATGTGTTGCGTTGTAATTTTTTTGCACATAAACACATCATTTTGCAACTAAACATATGAATAGCTATTTTCTAATTCCGTTTAGATTAAATATTTACAATACGACATGTTTACGTCTAGCGCGAAAAACACCATCATTTTGCAACTAAACACATAAATTCATGTCTATTTTTTAATTCCGCTTAGAATCAATATTTACAAGATAAAAATAATAAATTATCTTAGAGCTCAGCTGTTACTTTTTTCGGATTACTATGAAAAAGTAACAAATAAACGCACTGTTGCGAAAAGGAATGTCATTTTGATTTTCATAATAACAAATAAAAAGTATACATTATGAAACGGAATCAGAAAAAATAATTTACAATTGATTTTATATCTTAAACTCTTCACGAACGTGTATGAAGTAATTCTTCTACCCACGCATACTTTAAAACCGGTCGTAAACAGAATAAAAAAATAAAAGTCTTGTAAGTTTAAAAATATAACTCAAAATACATGAGAAAATTCCATTAAAAATCTTAATTACAGTCTTTTAATTTCCCGATTTAATAATTATCTGTCATCATGGTTTGATTATTTATCATCTTTTAATAATGAAGTAAATAAAACTAATTCATGGCATCAATTAACAACTAACAAATGTTGGATTAATTATACTTCGTGGAAATTAAGATCATAAACATATTTTCTCGTTTTCTCAATACTTTTCTTATTTTGTGAATAGTTTTCTTATTGTAATTTACGGTCGTAAAATATTGATATTAATATTTCTATGCAAATAAGATGTCAGTTTAATATTTTTAATTAAAATTTGAGACTTTTATTTTTAAATTTATATGATAATTTTTTGTCCGGCTGCTTCTATGGCACGGCACCTGCTTCTGGTTTTTGACTACGTGATTTTTATTCGAGTTTTTTAAACGGGAAGTTATTTATTACAGATTGTTAACCTTTTGACATTTATGATTGTTGGTGTCTGAATGTTTTTAAATTTATTTTCTTTCTTTATTGTTTCATTTCATAAAATTCAATGTTATGTCAGCAGAGTAAAGATTGTTTTCTTCTAAATTCGAAAAATATGAAATATATTATCAAACCTGATAATCATTCTGCATTCTTACCTAGTTGTGATAGTATGCTTAATTTGCAGATTTCGGTAATAACGTTATATTTATATCGTAGAGACCATTTAACAAATGTTGCAAAGATACTTTAAAATTGTGTGAACGTATAATACATGTCATTTTTATTCAATAAATACGTTATAAATAAATATTCACATTGGGCGGATTAAATTTTTTAAAAATCTGATGTGGCCAGCACAATACCTCTCGCCACTTCCGTTTTTAGTTTAGGGCCCGAGCAGTCACGTGACTTTGTTAGCCTTGACAATCATATATGGGGGCCCGTGTCAGAATGACAACTAGTAATTATGTACATAGATGTCAAATGTCAGAATTTTTCATTCAAAGTTCAAGATTTTCTAAGTTCACATGTGGTTCATTTGTCACCAGGAGTGTGGAATTTACTTGCCGAGGAAAATAAACTACATGGAATTGGAAAATCACGAAATTTAGAATGAAAAATTATGATATTTAACATCTATGTACATAATTACTAGCTATCATTCTGACCTGGCCCCCGTATCTGCTTGCCAAGGCCAACAAAGTCACATGACTGCTCGCGCCCTATTGTATTTCACATTTCTTGTATACCTTTCTACACCATATTTATTCTTTGTGTTCAAATTTTTTAATTTTAAATTCATTCTATTAAGAAATTTTGCACTACTCCTAATTTTTCAAGATGTTTCCAATTTATTGTCAGAATTGATAATATTTCTGAAGGGTACATGTAATATACCTACAATGTTAAATATTTAACTATTAATACAATAAGAAATAATATATTTATGTACTTCCCAGAAAAAGTCTTCGGTAATGTTTTCTGATTATTTATTGTCAGTTACAAACATTTTAATTTTTCAATTGATTTCCATGACATTATTTGGGCTGTGAGATTTATTACAACAATTTTTTTAATACATTATAATTTTTATGTTTAAATCAATAAAAGATATAAAATATTTAAATGTATCAGATAGAGAATTTAATCTTTTTTAATATTTTTAAGAAGAAAAAAATTCAAATAATAATATTTAGAAGAATTTGTGTAAGAATTTACTACTTCCGGTTGTTCAATGGCTACCAAAACCGTTTCAACTCGGCCCATTGAGAAATACGTAGTTAAACAGATATTATTGTCTTATAATTTTTGAGAAATCGTCCTACACACACAGGCACACACACACGCACACAAACACACACACAGAAATCGACACTAAAATATTTCAATATACGACGATTTCATGCAATTGTAGTATTAGCAACAACCTTATTGTACACGTAAAATAATTTGGGCAGATGTACAATCTATAATAATAAATTTGTATGTAAAATGACATAATAATAAATAACTATTTCTAGTTCCATTGTTAAAATGTGACGTACTGGTTTCCATGATCCTAAACAACATCTTAGCTTGTATCGTATTGGACACGGCGTGATGCTAACAACCACTAACTGTATATTCATTAAGCACGGGCTGAAAGCACTAGCAGTCTACCTTGTGCACGATGTTACATATTTTATTCTACATTTTAATACAGATTTTTATATACCTAAGTACAAAAGTAAAATTTTTGAAAGAAGTCCGATCAAGGGCACCTGTATCACGAACGAATTAACAAATAGGCATACATTTATCTCTTTCTTTTGCAAAGGCTGTAAGACTGTGTGATAAGGATGGATATAACACGCTTGTCTTTCAAAAATTCATATTGTTTCGACTAAGTTAGGACATTCCATTTATAAACGATGCTCGTTGTTGATAATACTTTCGCTGTAACGTAAGTTTATTTATTGATACAAATACATTACCTGGATTCATAGCCGTACGTATAACGTTATATTCTGTCAGAGTCACTGACACTGACATTGTGTCAGTATCTTATTTTTAACATATTTGGTTTTACATTTGCTTATAAACTTACTAGTTGACTTATTTTTGAATCTTGAATGTTTTTCCTATAATATATATTTTTATAATAATAAAATAACAGTAGTATCTTACGTACTCTCATAAAAACTAAGCAAACGACACTACTGAATTTGTCATGATGGACGGAGCAAAAATCTGAATTCATACAATTCATAGACGCACCGAGAGAAATGTGTTGTTATTATAAATATATTTATAATAGTTGTTATTATATTTTATATTTAAAAAAGGGACAAATACACAAAATATATGAATTAAATATGTATGGATATTAAAAAGTTTAGAATATTATGTAATAAGAGCAAATATATAAAATACTAATTTTAAATATATACTTATTTTCAAATTTAAAATAATATTTCATCCTTAATATTCGAGATATTATTAATAATTATAAAGTTATATTAAATTTTATTATAGCATGTGGTAAAATTTACTATACAAAATATTTACTTCAAATAAACAAGTATCTTAGGCTCAAAATTACAGCATACTTATAAGGGCAAACTAATATATTACATTTTTATAGTAGATATAGGGTGTGCACATTAAATTCCTACGTAATGTAATCGGTGTACAGGTACCTTATTTAAAGACAACTTTTATAAATAGAATTTATTTTTCTAAGTACGTGAATGTAATAACAAAAAATACTATTCAACGAAACAGATTTCCTAACAAGAATAAAATAAATTAAATTCTACATAATAATCCTAACACTTTCACACAAATTTTCAAGCCACTACGATTTTAAAATATTTATTACAAAATTGTTGCACATTTATATTTGAGGATTGATGTACACGATCTTATTGTTTTATTTCCACTTTATCGACGCAGAAGCATATACACATGTAAGTGAACAGGGAGACTGTTCTTCCCCTGATCATCGCTTGCCTGTTCAACTTGCTGACGCCGTCAGCCGCAATACCTGAGTATTTTAAAGTTGAATATATCGAATATTTAATTCTAATATGTAATATACAATTAAATATATCTATATATTTAAATATATTCGGCAAATATACATATAATTATTCTTAATATGCTGTCTTTAATTTTAAATATATATCGTTTAAAAATATACGAATCTTAATAGTAAATACATTTTTATAATACTTTTACATATACGTTTCCCAATACTTAATATTTACATATTTAAATTTAAAATTTTGATGTACAATATACAATTTTTAATATACATTTCTCTCAGTGCGACCTTGATCGGACATCTTTCAAAAATTTTACTGTACGTTGTATACGACGCAACGCAATTTTTCTGTGAATTATATTGCTGATTTAATAATACCGTACTACAAGGTTTTAGTTAAAAATATAGTAAGAAGACAATTTTTTGTTGAAACAAAAGTTGTTTCGTAATGATGTGAACGCAACTTGCGTTTACACTTGACGGTAATAATTTGTAGGTTACAAAAACTAAGTTCAGTTTGTTTACATTCCCCAGTTTAGTCCTTGTCTTAATCCTGCCGGATAATGGGTGAAGCTTCGCATCTTCGCCACCAAAAGCGCTGCGTACGCTAAGTTTATTGTTTGCTCACAATGCAAAGTTTTGGTTGGTCTGTATACTCTCGCCTCACAGCGTGTTTGTAGCCCAAAGCTATGTGCTAATATCTTATGGATAATATTATTCAGCACATGGGTTCATGTTCTGTCAATAAGTTTTGTATATTTTTGGCCTTTTGTGCAAACATTCATCTATTGCGTGACTCACTATGACGTGAATTATTAAAATTGATTTTCTTTTCTTATTTCCTACGCACTTTTGACTAGTTCAGAGTAGGAGGTTATATAACTAAATTCAGGGCAGCCACTGGCCTGTAAGGCGCCCTTGTGTAAGAATGGAATTGCCCCCCCCCCAATGTAATTATGAAATTGAAAAACAATGTTTTAATGAAATAAGTATTTTATTCCAAGTAAATAACATAAAATATATTATTCGAACGGTAAATCTTCGCGCCAAAATGATTATTAGTTTTTAGGCTGTATTTTTGAAAAATGTGACTCACTTCCAAATTAAAAAATCTGTTGTGGCCATCACAATACCTCTCGCCGTTTCTATTGCGGGATATATTAGTATGTATACACAAAAAAATCTAATTACATCTACTCTTTATATTTAGATATTTTCTATAATTTTAAATTCATCCTATGAGCAAGTTTTCTCCTGTACTGTCTTTGAATTTTTGACTCTGACATTAGCGACATTTATCTGTCAATTACAGACATTTTAATTTCTTAACTGGTTACCATGGAGATGTTTGGGCTGTGAGATTTACTACAACAGATTATTTTATAGATTATATTTCTATACCTTTAAATCTATAGGATATAATAAAAATTTGAATGTGTCGGATAATGATTTTTGTTTTTTTAATATTGGTAGTAAAATAAAATTTAAAAAAATAATATTCAGAAGATTTTTGTTAAAATACTACTACTTCTGGTTATCCAATTGTTACCAGAACCTATTCGACTCTTCCCATTACTGTTAGATTGAGGAATCTGTAGTTACACAGGTCTTTAGTATTATAGAATTTGAGAAATCGTACCTCCAACATCCTCACACATACACACACACACACATCATCGTAAAAATGTTATAATCGGATTCTAGGGACCTTAAAATATGCTTATTCACAAATATCTGAATATGCGATTTTTAGCATTCTAATACCTGTCTTAGCGAGAGGTAAAAAAATATGTTTTAATTATTACGTAACCTAATGCACAGAACTCAATTTGACGAAATTCGGGTGGTTGTATGTATTTTGTAATTATTTTGCGCCAAAATGGTTTATTTTTCAGGCTGTATTTGTGAAAAAGTATATCAAACGCTAAAATTCATCATTTTATTCAATCTTTCAGAAAAAATAAATTGAAAAATGAGTACCGGACCCCATTAAATAATCAACTTTGCTATAATAAACACAAATCATTTTGACCAACGTAATTTTTCTATAAAAAAAATCCCTGATTGAAAATTGTCAAATATTTTTATAAAAAAATAATTAAATGAAAGTTGAAACAGAAAAAATAGTATAAAACACAAAAAGCTATTTAAGCTCTCGTTGATTCGCTCACTGGTCGTTACGCTCGTGTTCGAATTTCTAACTCGTGCTAGAATAGATATATTTTAATTTTTAAATACTCGTAATCTACTTCCGTCACATATTTCAGTTTTATTTAAAAAAAATTACTTTAACTGAAGAGTTAAATATTTCTTCTTAAATAAAACATCTAAATATGCTAAATGCATGAACAATTTGTAGCTTTGATATTCAAACGACTTCATTGTAAACATAAGGAAAAATCTAAGAGTTCATTTGGAGACAAATCGAATTTAAAATGAGATTAGCCTGTCTCCCAGCTATTTCTTCCACAATCTGCCTTTCCTCTAGAGAATAATTATTCAGATGGCCGACTGAGATCTCATATTTCCACATAATTATGGTTTTAGGATAGCTTCCAAGGAAGACGAAGAATTAGAGTAGTTAATTACAAGAAACATTTTTTTGGTTTCACAATTATCTGAAGAATTTGCGAATGGAGGAACAAGTTTGATTGGCATTCTTTAACTGTTGATGAAGTTTGCATTCTTGCTTTCAGTGCTGATTAGCTTTTAAAATAGAATCTTAAAAATACTTCTCATTTATCAGGAGTTGTTTGCGTGATTGAAAAATGTTGTTCGATATACCAATAATACGTCGGATTATATTACATGAATTTAATTTTATAATTTACGAATATGTTCCCAATATCAACACACGACGAAACAAATTGAGGATAATCCCCAAGGCCGATTTTACCATAAGCCGGGTGGGGCAACCGCTTCAAGCCTCCGATTTTAACCGGCGTCATAAAAATTGGTATTTGTTTTTATTTAAAAAATATATTAATTATATTTTCTATAATCGTGCGGGAAATAAGTGTTCTCAAATTCAAAATGAGTGTAGGAAAGCAGAAAGCAGGTTACCCCACTAGTTCGGAAAATAATTATTGTAATGGCAATAATTATCATAACCGCTGACCGCTTCAAAAATCTATGGATTGTCGCCCATGTAGCAGGTTTGTCAAAAATTTATAATACATTTTGTAATTATTCTTATATTTGTAAATGGTTGCAGAAAAATCTTGTTTACAACATATGCGGAAAATATAATTCTGATACACCCATGCAAATTCTAAAACTTTTTTTGCTCGTTTGGGAAACTTACATTCATTTCAGAATAGCGTTACTCCGGCAAAGTAATGGTCCTTGCTTCAAATCTACGTGGCTGACATATTTTCACACTTTCATAATTTATTTCGAACATGTACAGTATTTTTTTTAAGATGTCCGATCAAGGTCATCTGAATCATGAACGAATTAACAAATTGGCATACATTTATCTCTCTCCTTTGCAAAGGCTATAAGCGTGTGCGATAAGGGTGGATATAACACGTTTATCTTTCAAAAATTCATATTGTTTCGACTAAGTTAGGACATTCCACTTTAAAACTATGCTCGTTGTTGATAATACTTTCGCTGTAACGCAAGTTTATATATTAATTCAGATACATTACCTTGATTCATATTTGTACGAATAACATTATTTTCTGTCAGTGTCACTGACACTGACATTGTGTCAGTATCATATTTTTCACATATTTGGTTTTACATTTCCTAATAAACTTACTAGTTGACTTATTTTTGAATTTTGAATGCTTTTATTGTAATATATTTTTACAATAATAAAATAACTGTAGTATATTATGTACCCTCATATAAACGACACTATTAAATTTGTCAGAATGGGTGGAGCAAAAATCTGAATTCATACAATTCGTAGATAACCTTGGTCGAACATCTTTCAAATTTTTTACTTTAAACTGTTAACTCTATGTTAATTTCAAAAACTAGACCGATAGGGCCAAGAGTAATTTTTGACATGTCCACAAAGATGTTTAAATGTATTGGTAATCCAACCCCACATCATACAACGTGACACAAAACTGTAGTCTCCAAAAAGAAATACATTAGCGGTTAAAGTGGAAAATAATATTAGCCATTGGATAGATCGGCCATAGCTCAATCGGTAGAGCGTTACTGTGGCAAAGTAATGGTCCTTGATTCAAATAGGTGGCTGACATTATCTTTTCACACTTTCATAATTTATTTCGAAGAAGATGAAAATGAAATTCTGGAAATAGAACAGGCAATGTGATGAATTTTATTTATTTATTTATTTATTATTAAACAATCGATCACATTAACACGTGTCCCTAATTTTTCAATCACCTGAATATTATGGAAATAAAATACCTTTGATCTCTCATATAATTATAATGATGAAATTGTAATGAAATGAATAAACGAAACGTTCGAGATTAAATTATATAATTGCAATATAATATTGACAATACAAATTACCGATGATTGCAATACGATTATCTGTCAATCGCCTCCATTTTATGAATGCATATTACAATTTGATAGATGAAAATTTAAATATATAAACTCCGTTTCCACAACTTGATCCCCACGTCATCATTTGTAACCATATGATTCAAATCGCCAGGGGCGGGAGGGAATTGATGACGTCATGTTGTCGGGTGAAATCGGACGAAATCGTTTGATACATATAACTTATACCTTGTGAATATTATTATTGATCAAAATTCAAAGTAAGATATTTGTTTCGCAATAATAAATCAATTGAATAATTATGATGTAATGTCAAAACTGACAGTATTATAATAAATATAACCTATACTATGTCAGTTTTGTTATTCATCAAAATTCGAAGTATAAATAGTTATTTAGCAATACTAAACGAATTGAATAAATACAATATAAGTATAATGGATAAAATATAGATACCTCTTTATATTTGTCCAAACGCAATATGTTGCAATAATTGTCGGCAATCTTAGAAATACCGTCTTTGCAATAGCAAAATGCACAATATAATACCATGAATTAACAAAACTACCAACACACAACGAAACACAAATTATCGACGCCAAAATAAAAAAAAATCATGTTTATCACATCATTGACAGAATGACATGAATATTCAAATAATTCAAATATTTGAAAATTACAATTGTTACCGCGGTTACAGTACAGTTTATTTTTCATTTTTTTTGCCGTCGGTTAGACGGAGATAGCGTCCCTCCCAAAAACCGGCGATAATGAGATAGCGAATAAAAGTCTCATATATATGTGTGTACGAAAAAGATGCTAGATAAAAGTTTAGCAATTCTTGCAACAGAAATCAATGACGTAGAGATCAACTTGGAGATACAGAATGTACAGTAATATTTTTTAAAGATGTCCGATCAAGGTTATCTGTATCATGAACGAATTAACAAATACGCATACATGTATCTCTTTCCTTTCGCAAAGGCTATAAGACTGTGCGATAAGGATGGATATAATACGCTTGTCTTTCAAAAATTCATATTGTTTCGAATAAGTTAGGACATTCCACATTAAAACGATGCTCGTTATTGATAATACTTTCGCTGTAACGTAAGTTTATTTATTATTTCAGACAAATTACCTTGATTCATAGCCGTATGAATAACGTTATTTTCTGTCAGAAGTACTGCACTGACATTGTGTCATCTTATTTTCAACATATTTGGTTTGACATTTGCTTATGAACTTTACCAGTTGACTTATTTTTGAATTTTGGATGCTTTTACTGTAATATATTTTTATAATAATAAAATAACAGTAGTATCTTATGTACCCTCATAAAAACTAAGCAAACGACACTATTTAATTTGTCATAATGGGCGGAGCAAAAATCTGAATTCATACAATTCGTGGCTTACCTTGATCGGACATTTTTTTAAAAAATTACTGTATGTTGTTTTCCAGTAAAAAATAAATAACAATAATGTCAAATTTGTACAATTATCTTTTCATCAGCTATCCACGAAATAGTTCACTTGTTACCACCAGATAGTCTTGCAGTGAAATGTATAAACCATTTACTTTTATTGTGCATTTACTTACGATGAAAGGGTATATATAGTGATTACTTCGTGTCTTTAGAGGGAATTTAAATAAAAGTACCACACAGTACACTATCCGAATTTCTCAATGTCTTGCTCAAAGCAGCAATCCAAGCTCGTTGAAGTTGTAAGCAAAGGTCTGTAGTGAGCGCTGGTTGGATGTTTGATGTTCCGTTCTTGCAATGCGCTATGCGGCTATTGAAATCGGAAAACTCGTTATTGTGGAATTCTGTAAAGTTTTTCCGGAAACTAAGGCTGTGAGCCGGAACCAGCGACGAAGTTGGAAATTAACTTGCAATAACAAATTCTCAGGAATTTGCCAATGCAATGCTAGTTATTTCATGCTTGTTTCATTCAGTTTAGTTGCGATTTAATTAATAAATGCGTTTCCACCATCATTTTTATTTTAGTGGCTACATCGCCAGAACATTACTTACCCTAAATTCTATCTAAGTCCACTCTGTATCTCCGAGTTGATCCCCATGTCATTAGTTTCTGATGCAAGAATTATTGAACTTTTATCTAGCATCTTTATCGTACACGCATGACATAAATGAGACTTTTATTCGCTATCTCATTATCGTCGGTGTTTCGGAGGGGTATACGCTACCTCCGTCCAACCGACGCCAAAAATTAAAAATCTGATGTGGTCAGCACAATACCTTCCGTCAATTCTATGTATTTTGTACAAATTCCACACAGAATTTTTTTTGCAAACTATTCTTTAAAAGATTTCTTACAATTTATACTTTTTTTATTTCCTGTTGAAGTTTATTATACATTTTAATTCCGATTATTTTTGGATTTATGTAGCATAATTGTAATTTATGGTTTGGAACTATCAATTTAGTTTTATTTGTTGTATGTATGTACATCTACATGTTGCAATATAGATGCTCTAAATTATCTCTTATAAATATTAATACCGAAAATATATAGAGGCAAGGCAGTGTTAATATTTTTTGTTGCTTAAATGCTAGATACCCCAGTTTAAACATATTTCGTATTGCTAATTTTTGTAGCTTAAAGACTCTCAAGGTAGCAGAAGAATATCCCCAAAGATAGTATCTTAAAACTGATTAAAATTTAGCAAAATAAAATGTTTTAGCCGGTATAATACCTGATATATCAACAATTCTTTTAATAAAATAACACATGGGTGCTATTTTTTGCATTTGTTCATGTTTGCATCTAATTAGCATACTACTAATACTTTCACGGGTAGAAAAATTTACTACAGTAGATTTTAAGACATTCAAAACGAGTTTCAAAGAAGAAAACCATTGTGATAACTCAGTTACTAAACTTGATAGTGTGCCTGCTCGATCCTCATTTGCATCTGTAGAAGGAACTAAAATAGTAACATCGTCTACAAATTTATTTTCTTATATATAAAATAAATAGAATGGGCCCAAGGATACTTCCTTGAGGTACCCCATTCTTTATTATTTTATACTCAGAATGTACATTATTGTAAGAAACAAGCTGCTTTCTGTTTTTGAGATAAGATGTTAGCCATTGCTCTGCTTTACAACGAAAGCCATATAATGATAAAATATGAATTAATTGGACATGCCTAACACAGTCCAAAGTTTTTGTTAAATCTAGAAATAGGCCAGTGTTTGTGTTTCCTGATTCTAAATTTTCATATATATACTTAGTAGACATCCTTACTCAATCACTTTTCACATACCTACTTTTCGTTGTCAAAACAATTAAATTTATTGTCTTGCCCCACTCACCCCTACTTTCCCGTAGGTCAATAGAAGTTTGTTTTGATTGCAAATGTTTCAATTACAACTGCAAGAGTGTAATGTATTTATAGCTGAAATATACAATTGCTTATTGTTCCTCCTTTTTATCTGAATGAAGGTTATAATAATTTTTTTGATAACATTTGAACTTGAACGGCAATAATATCTGCAACATTCAAACATTATTACTGCAGTTAACGATGCTTAATACTGAAACCATTTTTATTTCGCTTGAAATAACAGTTTCAATTACACTCAAACTCAACATAAAACAATTTAATGTTTGTTCAATTTATCAAAGAAATTAATGACCGCGATACCATTTCTGATAATTGTTTTCTGATATTTTTAACGCATTCAAAATTGAAGTTCCATCAATTACAAACAAATAGAAAGTAGCTGATTGTTGAGATTGAAAAATAGAAACTTATAAACGTTATTTCTAAACTGATAGTATCTAGACTGAGAATAAGCAAATATTATTATGGTGTAGAACAAAGGCAGTTATAGCACTTTAAATCGATATCTCACTGATATTTTGCTACCGGTTTCTCTTTTGCTAACTACATGTTGGACTGGGGTTTACATTATTAATAAATATACCTAGAATTGTGGAATTCTATTGATTTTGATATAAGAAGTTTCTTAGAATGGAAAGTAATTATTTTTATTAATATAATCTTTCTTTGAATTGTGATTTTTATTACTGTTTTCTATAAATTTAATTCTGGGACCTATTTCAATACTTTTTCAAACACTAAAATGATAAATTATTTAATATAATGTTTTCTCCAATACTATTTTGGAAACGACATATTCCACAACTTAAAATTATGTTCGAATTTATATTATTCCAACAGACTGTGTGGAAAGGTTCCGTACGCCGTTTGGAATAATTCCGTACGGCTTTCGACGAATCACAATCTATTTAGCCGCATATTAACGCGGTATATCAAATATCATGGTTCGGTTGCTATGGTTATGACTCTTTGTTTTATATTTATTTATTTCTGTATTCGCATTTTACATTTTTTGGAGTTGTCCAGAGTAATAAGTAATAAGTTTATATAAATAATAATATATTACTTAGAAAATATATTAAATAGCAATTATTTAATTTACAAATAAATAAATATATCATCACGGCATATTACCCATTGCTGGGTGTGCAGATCTGCTTTGTACACTGAATTCGGTAATGATGATGACATATTTGTACCGTGCGGGCGTTTACCAGGTGTCACGTCAAAGACACATTGCTGCACCACAGAGGTCAATTTTGTGCCATTTTAAATTTGAAATATTTGGCGTCGGCCGGGATCGAACCCGGTTCCTTATATTCGCGACCAGACACTCAGGTACGCGGCCACAAGACCCATATATTTCTTAGAGAAAAATTAAAAGTACTCATAATTTCGTTACAAAAAAGTCTACGTACGATAATTGTAGACCAATTACCTACAGTAAAAAATTAAAGATGTCCGATCAAGGTTAGTGTCGTTTACTTAGTTTTTATGAGGGTGTATAAGATACTACTGTTATTTCATTATTGTAAAAATATATTACAGTAAAAGCATTCAAAATTCGAAAATTAGTGAACTGGTAAGTTTATTAGCAAATGTAAAACCAAATATGTAAAAATAAGATACTGACAAAGTCAGTGTCAGTAACAATGACAGAAAATAACGTTATTCATACGGCTATGAATCAAGGTAATACATCTGAATTATAAACTTACGTTATAGCGAAAGTCTTGTTAACAATGAGCATCGTTTTACAATGGAAGTGGAAACAATTGAATTATGAAAGACAAGCGTGTTATATCCATCTTTTTCGCACCTGACAGAGATAAATGTAGCCAATTTGTTATTTCGTTCATGATACAGATGACCTTGATCGGACATCTTTAAAATACCCTATACATTATTTTACAGAAATACAATATTTTGTTGGGTTCATATTGCACCTGTCACTGTTTGTGCAAAGCTTCATATGCCCGTTAGATGACGTTCGGCAATCACCCTTTATGGTACATCATATACGTATATTAGTCATTATAATTAGAGTTCAGCATCAGACAGCTTTGTCAATGTGCAACGCCTTGTGATTGATTGCGCCATATTTTGATTTCAATAATGAGAAGCAATTAACGTGCGACAAACATAACATGCAAAATAATAAAAAAAAACTTTTAAGTTAAAGGGTTGAACCTGTATTTTAAATTATCAGGGCTTGAAAGTTATCGATTGTCTATTTAAATTTAAATATTGTGCTGAACTTTGCTTTTGTCATCGTCACGTAAAATCTGTGTTCAGGCATGTCCCAACGGAAGTGTTGTCTCCATACCAATCTCTATTCATCCATTCGTAATTTCTACCTTATTGATGTCTGCCAGCATTTAAACTTCCTTCTTTCTCCTTCTCTTCTGCCACACAGCTTCCATTCAATTATAATGTATAATCTTCGATAGACAATCCTACCTTTAAAAATGTCTAGTCCAGTTGGCCTCCCCCTTCGTTTGTTTTTCTCAAAAATCTTCTCTCTTTTCTAATAATTTTCAGCACTTGTTCATTTTTGACTCCTCTATATCCAATCTGCTGTTTCCGCCGCCAAAACCGCAATCTCAAAATTTTCCAAATATTTTTTTCCTTCTTTCTGAAGATCCACATTTCACATCCATATCATTATTTTATCAAAATCAACATTTATAAATGTAGCAGTACCGTGAGGCTCCCTTTCTGGGAAATTCTGCTCGTAATCTCTTTCTTACATTAGGGTTTTCCAATATATTTTTTTCTAGTATATCTTTTATGACACACGTTTATTGAAAGCGACTGTAGTTCTGGAAAGTCTTAATCGATATTCGTTAAGTCGTAATAATTTTTAAATATTATATTACGTACTGTCTGTTTTAAATGTGGTGATTCTCACGTCATTAGCCCCCGAACCAAGAACCAACATTCATGCCCGTGCCTGACTATGTTACTCACATTCTGAGTGACAAAGACAGACACAAACATGACTGTCTATTCTCAGCCCAGAAACTGTTGACGTGAGGATCACCACATCCAAAATAGAGAGTATATATTTATCTCATTTTGTTCTGAAACTGTGGAATTCGCTATTCGGAAATTTTAAAAGTTACGATTTCGGTTAAATGGGATATGTGGTGCCACCTTAGATGTGCTTTTGTTTTGCCAAAATTTCTCATAAGTTACTAGATCATGGTGGAATACTGAAAATTTTTCATTTTGAAATTACTACCAAACTATCAGTAATCGCAAAAAAAATTCAATTAAAAAAAATATATATTATTGCCCATCCCAGTGGCGTACGAAACTAATTTTTCTACCGGTAAATATAATACAAACTTACTATTTTTTAAATGGAACTGATATTCTTTTTTTTTTTGGATTGATGTAACAGTTATGTTTATAATTTTTAGATCATACCTGGTACACCTACTTTAGTAAGTTTAAAAATATGGAGTTAAAATTAAATTATGAAAGAGGTTAGATATGAAATAAATTATTTACGTAAAATGAAATACTATTTTAAAAACTTATGAAATTGCTGACAAAAAAATAAGAAATTTCATGAGAAATAGTGAAAAATTTAAGATTTTAAGTGTAAAATAAATTTAAAACACAACCCTTATACCATTCGAAAAAGAAAAAAATAAGTATTTTACTGAAGCAAATATCAAATATGGGTGCATTAAAAAAATGTATGTTTGTATTGTATCTCGAAAAATTAACATTAAAAAATAGCTATTTGTATGGTCGATTGAGAGGTTCTCTCGAAATCGACAATGTCCATTTGCGTTCGAAACACACACAAGATTTTTTCTACAGTCGCCACAGTGGGGTCCTCCACTATAACAAAAAATAATAAAATGTACACTTTGTACTTACTCTACTACTCAATTAATATGGATTAATATAAAGAAAAAAACGTCTTTTATATTTAATTTTAATTTAATGTTATTTCCCATTCTTCTTGACCTATTGCTTCAATCTAATCTAAACATTTTATACTTTCATTTTTGTAAATGAATGCCCTATTTTATTTTCACTTGGTTATGTAATATACCGACAGAGCAGTTATATGTCAGATTGATTTGTGAAGGTGGTAAATGTGTCACTACAGTGCCATCAGTTCCTGGCTAAACGTTTCCATTAAGAATGTAGACAAGTGACATTTCTCAACATTGTATAGTTAGAAATTTGGACAGCGAGCGTTTTTTCTTCTTTGTCGAGCTAGAGCGGTAAAGTGACATATTGCGTTGACAAAAGAGAGCGCAAATAGTTACTTTCTATGTACACTGTAGAAAAAAATATTTTCGTATAAAAATGTCTAACTATTTTATTTAAAATATTTTTCTAGATTATTTATTAAGACGCCCAGCAATAGATGATAACTACTTTATATATTTATTTATTCATTTATTTAATAACTTTAACCAATAATGCTTCATTTATTTATCATATTAAAACAATCTTCATGGTAAAAATCAATATCCAATACATGTTTCTCTTCGTGTTGTAGTTAACGGCGGATGGTCTCAGTGGTCATCTTGGCAAGACTGCAAATGTCCCGGCTCCTCCACAATCAGCGGCCAGAAGCGAACTCGCACCTGCACCAGCCCTCCACCCAGCAACGGCGGCCTCGCTTGCCAGGGCCCAAGCGTCCATCGCACCCCAGACTGCTTGCCCTGTCCTCCAGGTATGTCCCCGTCTAATTCTCTTTGTTGATCAGTGTTTATGCTTCTGCCTTCGCCGCATACGGCTTCATTCTGTTGTTTACCCTACCTCGTAACATGTAATTTACACACGTATGTGTTTGTTTTTGTGCTTACGATATCCCGCTAGAAGGATTTCCACCGGATACAGCTTTTGAATACGACGGAGTTGAATTGTTTCTGGGTAAGGTTGTCAAATGTATGTGCTGCTAGTTGTGTGTAAAAGTTGTGTTTTTGTTGTGATTTGTGTAGAGTAATGAGCTTTCAAGAGCTTACAACTTGTTGGTCGAGTACAGTATAAACAGTATTACTTGTATTGCATTGTCTACGAATGTATACTAACTCAACAAATTAGGTTAACTACGTAAAATCATACACAACATCAAAATAAAGTTGTGGGATATAAATTTAATTAACTACATATTAAAGCAACAACCTATAAGAACAATATCATTATTGCAATAAAAAATCTGATGTGACCAACACAATATCTCCCGCCACATATTTTTTATTAATTTAAATACATATACCTTCCTTTGTTATCACATATATGTTTTAATCGTAGACATATAATTTATTGTAGTGAAATAGCGTCATAAAATTATAATATTTTACGTATTACTATCATTAGGTTGAAGATTATTGGTTAAAATGACTCGTAACTATGGTAACGAATGCGGAAGAGTACAATATTGACACTAATGTAACAGTTTATCGGAAATATTTTCCATTTTAATAACATAACCTCATGTCATAAATTTTTAAATAGTTTGCATTAAACTATCTGTAAGTTGAAGTTTATTGGTTATTAAAAGTGACTTATAACTGTAACTATAGTAACGAGAGTGAAAAGTGAAATATGGCTGAATTCCAGAATACCTACCACGTTTAGTTTCCAGTTTTTTTTGCAATTATTTTTTTAGCTAATATATAACTAAAAAATCTGATGTGGACACCACGCGACTTCCTTGTACGATTATTAAACTATACATATTTTTTAATAAATAAATTACAAAATATTAATTTTAACTTCAAAACAGTAAGATATATAGTGACTATAATCTAACCCGGTTCTTTTTAAAGAAAGTTTTGATTACAACAAAGAAATATTTGATTACAACAATGAATATGACTAATTTCACAATAAAAATATAATATTTGTTATTGTACGAATCATAAAATTGCACGTATTTAACGTAATTTGACATGAACATTTTTTTTATGTTTTTGTCCCAATCCATAGCAAGCTTTATTACAAAAACAAAAAAGTATATAATTTTTAAATTTACATATCTCGCTTATACAAAGGGCTAATTTAATAATACTTGATGTGCTAGACGCAGAAATTAATTCTCTAAAACTTTTATTTGAAGCATTTATTTCTAAAATCAAAATAAAATCATTTCATTCAAGAAAAACTGTTAACAACTTAAAGTAATGTACCACTTCCGGTTAGCCTATTTTAACCAAAATCTATTATGTTATTTCGATTGACATAAAAGTCTTGTATACCAAATTTGAAAAGTTTTGGATTATATTTTAAAACAGTTTTTCATTAAAATCTATTATAGGCTTCATGTAAAGTGCCACTCCTGGAAATTGTCTAAAAACCAGAAAGGGAGGTGCACAACTAGATGTTATAGGAGTCCTAAATACAAAATTTCAACTTTCTACGGCTTACCGTTTTTAAGTTATGCGAGATACGTACAGACGTCACGGCGAAATTAGTCAAAATGGATTCAGGGATGATCAAAATAGATATTTCCGCTGAAATCTGAAAACCGAAATTTTTCGCGATTACAATACTTCCTTTGCTTACGTACAAGGAAGTAAACACAAAATTAGAGCGCAGAAGCAGATATTTATATATTTTTTGCAAAAATAGTTAGAGTTTACCTATTCTAAAGGCAGTACTTTGACGAAACTCAGGTGGTTACATTTATTTTAGAAGAATTTAACCCTACTTTTTTCAGACAAAATACCAAAATCACTATAAATATTACTTTCCGCGCTCTAATTTTATGGAATTTATCGTTTTAAATGGTTTTGCAAGTATATATAACCATCAAAATAAAATTATTGAGTGGTAAGTATTCTAGACTTTAGCCTGATATAATCACACGTAATAGACTTTTTTGTGCCCCTGTCCGGTATAATTAATATTACATAACTCTTAATAAATAACATCGTAAAATAAATAAATATATCATCACGGCATATTACCCATTGCTGAGTGTGCCAGATTTCGGTAATGATAATGATACATTGATACTGTGCGGGCAGTTATACTTTGGTTCGCGAAAGATGACAATTCAAGGTCACTTGTTCGAGGAAAAAATACACAGTACTTTATACAGTAGTAGCTTAGCAACACTTCATGTTAGAAACAGATAGATTATTTGACGTATGTCTATATAGTTTATGTTGTGTGACAGATATACGTAAATGGTGACATTACTTTCTAACACATAATAAATAATAATGACGTATGTCGTAGAGTTACAGATATCTAATTATCTACTGCACTGTCCTCTGTCCTAATATTTACCCAGTGACGTTGACATTTAAATCAAATTATTATTCCATGGTTTTTGTCAAGTCTATGTTTTTGTGTTTTGCAGAAACATAGATGAAGAGCATAAATTTTTAAGAAAGGCATTATTTAAAAAAAGAAACATAATTTTCAAATAAATTACACTTATTTTTTTCAGTTAAAATGTATCCATAAATATTCCATGTTGCACGTTTATGTACACGAAATGCAGTGAAGTTATCTGCAAGTAATATTATACCATACGGTTAATAAATGACCTTGAATAGTCATATTCTAAACTAACCAGGCGACACCGCACGGGCACTCACAGGGGTTAATTCTGTGCCATTTAAAATTCGAAATATTTGGCGTCGGGCGGAATCAAACCCGGTTCCCCAGATTCGCGACCAGACACTCAGGCACACGGCCACGAGACATAACATCGTTATATCGTATTTTTTACAGTTTTTTAAAAGAATTCATCGCTAAAATGGTATAGTTTCTCCAAGAGATTATAAAATTGTTGTCCGCGTTATTCTGAACACAGTCTATATACGAGGGCTGTTTGATAAGTCCGTGACTTCTTGAATAAAAAATATTTTTTTCAACATACATTTAGTCCAACGTTTTTCCAATTTTTTTATTCCTTCCAAAAAATAGCATTTCTCAAGGCTTTCAAAGTAGGCGTTTGTTTCGGTGATGACCTCTAAATGCGGACGTTTCTGCTTCAAATCAATATCAAATCGGTCCAAAAGCTCGGAATAATAATCGCCGGTGATCGTTTTACCCTTTTCAAGGTAATCGATGTGAATGACACCGCGTGCATCCCAAAAATCTGTGGCCATAACCTTGTTGGCCGAAAGACCCACCTTGGCCTTCTTTGGTGTACGTTCACCCGAAGAAACCCACTGTTTTGATTGTTCCTTGGTCTTTGGTGTGGTGTGATGGATCCAAGTTTCGTCTACGGTAACGAAACGACGCAAAAACTCTTTCGGATTGCGGTTGAACCTCACCAAACACTCTTTTGAAATGGTCACACGGTTGCACTTATGGTCGAGTGTCAGTAATCGCGGCAGCCAGCGCGCGGATACCTTTCTCATGTCCAAATATTCATGCAAAACGTGATGTACCCGTTCAGTTGAGATGCCTACGGCCTCAGCCACCTCACGCACTTTCATTCTCCGATCGTCCAATATCATTCCATGAGTTTTATCAACGATTTCTGGCGTGACGACTTCTTTTGGGCGACCTGAACGTTCGGCTTCACTTGTGCTGGTACGACCACAACGGAACTCGGTAAACCACTTCTTAACCATTGAAATTGTTGGAGCAGAGTCCCCATAGTACTTATCAAGCTTTTCCTTGCTTTTGGTGATGGTTTTTTTTACGCAAAAAATAATGCTTAATCAACACACGAAATTCACTTTTTTCCATTTTCAATGAAATTAACGAAGTTGTCTAATATAAATAGCTGTCAAACATAAACTAAATGGCGCAGCTTGTTCAAAATTTTTCAGTAGCCTACTAATAGATGGCAGTTGATGGGAGCAGTGTTGTTTTTAAAGTTACTGCGCGGGAAATTCAAAAAGTCACGGACTTATCAAACAGCCCTCGCAACATTATACATATAATTAAATATTAAGTAATTATTTTTACCAGCAGAATTTAAATTTAAAAATCCATCCTAAATCATCACATTTTTTTCTTCATTTTCATTTCTCCCCCTTAGTGGAACCCCGTTGGTCATCATGGTCAGACTGGTCAGACTGTGGTCCGGACTGTACTCGCACCCGACGAAGACAATGCATCCCCCCTTCTCCTAGTCAGGGGAACCAGCCACCCTCTAATCGCCACTGTACTAGTGGAAAGGACACCCAGACCGCCCCGTGTCCTGTTGACCAGTGCTTGCCTACTGCTGACGTCAGGGAGGGTAAGTGCTTTTAGAATTTTTAAGGTAGAATAGTTGAGTTATTGTTAGAGAGTTACGTCATACAAGAAGACATTATAGTCTATTTTTTAACTACGAGGTGTGAATAGAAACCCAAGGTTTACACTATTGAAACTTTTTGTAAACAAAATGACAAACATGCAATTAATGTCTACAAGAAATGTTTTGTTTACTTCGAAAATACAATAGAAAGAAACTAATAAAATACAAAATAGCGCAGTTGGAGATAAATATTTTTAGATTTGAATATTAACTGGCGTTAGCGACAGAAGCTTACATGTAGAGCTATGGATATTTTAAATTTACTGCAAGAAAAAAAGTCTTTCAGTATTTAAGTTTGCTATTATTTTGGGGTCACGTGGCCGTGTGCCTGAGTGTCTGGTCGCGAATCTGGGGACCCAGGTTCGATCCCGATCGACGCCAAAAATTACATCGAAATTTAATGGCACAAAATTGACCGCTATGGTGCACTCTCCACACCAGGTATGAGTGAGATGACGCCTGGTAAGCGCCCGCACGGTACAAATATTCCATAATTACCAATATCTGTGTACAAAGCAGATTGGAAACACCCAGCAATGGGTAATATGCCGTGATGAAATATTTATTTATTATTATTTTTTTTTCGATGCAAAAAAGTATTTTTATTTTCCTAAGGTGCAATTTACGAAGCACCATGGATAATATAGTATTTTCTTCTGAAACGTATAAAGGTGTTTCTATAAATTTACTCACTATTGGTAACTTTTTTATTTGAAGAGGAACGAGGTCGAGTAAATGAGCAAAATTGTACCATGGCTTAATGCAAAGGAATAATTCTGACAAATATATATCAAATTTATACAAAATCGAATTATTTTGACTATTTATACACCATATTTGTTGTAATACAACTCACACATTATTTTACTATTCATAACAAATCTTAAATGTTATTAAAATTGTGGAAAACCAAATAAAATTACTCGTCATAAATTTTCAGATAAATATGAGTTTAGCAATAAAAGTGAAGTTTACAACTATTACAGGAACAGTCTGGATATCTCAAAACTACAGTTTTCCCAAAACTAACAAAGGTAATAGACAAACAGTAAAACTTCAGCAAAATACAAAAAGCAAGTGATAAATGTAATCTAAGTTTTCTTAGTATGACGTAACTACACGACGATATAACTAAACTATATCTATCCATAGGCGCACGTCAAAAAGTCAGTGTCGTAAAGCTCATGTAATTAGATAACTACGCTGCTGGCTTGATGCAAAAGCAGACTGCAGCTCCAATTTGTGCATGAACTTTTAGTTGGTAGTTTAAAGGATTTTATCAAGGGTAAAAAAACATTTACGGATATTTTTACTGCGCTGAACTTTGAACTGTTTGATATTTTAATGGAATAATTACGAGAATTTTATTCGTCAAATGAATAGTCAAACGCAAATATAAATGGAAAAGCGACTAAGGACGAAATTCATTTACGAAAATATTAATAAACATATATATATATATATATATATATATATATATATATATATATATATATATATATATATATATATATATATATATATATATAGAATTTCTACATCCGAATACGTAAAAAATAGTATATTATACACCAAGGTTGTGAAGAGTATGATTATTATCCCTCGGGATTATAATTCGCGAGGGCAATAATGCTCTTCATAACCGTGGTATATATACTATTTTTTTCACTACTAGCATGTAATTTTAATAATTATTTATGAAATTAATCCCACCATAACGTCATTTTACTTTTAAATGTGATAGCACAATTGATGCATAGTTGGCCAAGTAAAATTGTTTATTAAAACAAAAACTGAAATTTTATCATTTCATTGTGACATTTTTATAAAAATAATCATGATTATAGTGAAGATTTAAGCGAAATTGACATGTTAAGTATTTAATATGTTCTCGGCGCGAAAAACAAATATTCAAATTAATCCGAATTTTTAATATTGAATTAAGCTGTTTAAACAATCATTTAAATGCATAAAATATTAATAAATAAAGTCTCTTGGTTATACTTAAACTTGCTATAAACATTTCCGATTTAAAACTGTCACAGAATTATCAAAAAATGTAAATTTATTCATTATTAACTTATTATCGGTTTATAATGAAAAATTATATACCGGTAACCATGGACGGGTTGAGAAATTCAATTTCACGGCACTCTATTCGGTCAATAAAGTACCTCTGTGGTGCTAGTAGTGAAAAAAATTCATTTTGGCTACTTCATAACTCCAGAAATAAAATTTGAAAATTCGCAGAATTACAATTTAATAGTATTAGCCATGGAATTAGAAACAAGAGACAAACAAAACCGTAACGTTTTATTACGTCAGTGTCAGAATAATGATTGTAAAAATAAATACTAATAATTTGACGTATAAAACGTTATACTTTTGTTCGTCTCTTGTTTTTGTATAATAGCTCTAACCTTTGAAATTTAATTTTTCAGTTTATTTGTTAACGGCGTAATTAGAAAATAAGCCGTTTACTCATTTCATTTTGGGTTATGTCTAATAAATTAAAAATCTCACAGATAATTAATTATGAAATATTTAACTTGGCAAAGTATCAAAAAGTGTTTTTAACAATTGATTCATGAACATGCGTTTAGTAGTTTGATCGCTTGCCAAATACAACATTTGAGATGTAAACATATGAAAAATTATAAATTGTTACATCCGTCTAGAAATAATATTTATAAAAGTAATATATCTTTTTATATAGTATATTAATTATGTAACAATATACATATAAGTATGTGATGAAAATATTATAATCCTGTGCTAACATTCGTCGTCTTCGTCTTGAAAATGACATTACTCGTATTTGCTCGGAAGTAGTCGTAGCATAAGTTTACGCTAATTCCGCTGAGTTGATTTATTTATGTAATACGGAATCGCGGTACAGCAATATCTCAAATGCAAATATCCCGAGAGACGATTTTCCTACATCGACGGTGGCTGGGACGACAGGTGCTTGTTCTCAGCAGACACAACATCTCCAGTGTTACGATACGAGTATAGCGAAGATAATATGCACTCTGATTTTCGATCTCAAGTTCTCAATTCTAATATAACTATCTCAGATGATAATTTAATGGCGTATTGTTTCAGTTTACATATTTTCGTGAAAAGGGCTTCGTTTTATAGGTTATAAAAGAAGGGAGTTTATTCTTTTCATGAGGAAAAATAATTTTCAAAAATACAGGTGGCCCAACTTAAATGGCTTACCATTAGGATCTCGAAAACTAAAAGAGCTACGACTTCGGTTAAATGGGACAAGAAGTGCGCCTTTCAGGGGTCTTACATGTGCTTTTGTTTTGCCAAAAATTCTCATAGGTTACCAGATAATGGCGGAAAACTGAATTTGGTTAATTTTTTCCTTCCGTCACCTTTAGGTACGGAAGGTATTGTCTTTGGTCAAAAAATTCACTGAGGAGTTTTAAGTGAATAAGCACGTTTTAAGGTCCCTATAATGCGATTTTACCATTTTTACAATGGTGTCTGTATGTATGTATGTATGTATGTATGTATGTATGTATGTATGTATGTATGTATGTATGTATGTATGTATGTATGTATGTATGTATGTGTGTGTGTGTGTGTGTGTGTGTGTGTGTGTGTGTGTGTGTGTATATGTGTGTGTGTGTGTGTCTGTCTGGCTTTGTGACGATACTTTCGGATCGCATAACTCCAATAGCACGATTTCAAAAATTATTTTTATTTTCGTATACCTCAAGTTTATGTCCAAAAGCAGAGGTGATTAGATTTGGGTTGTAATTGGTCAACCGGAAGTACCCTCATTTGAAGATTTTAACAGTTTGTCTTGAAAAAACACTGTTAAACCATTTTTGACACTTAATGTTATTATAAATATTAAATAATATACTATTATCTACACGATTTAATTGCATTTTATATTTCATATTCAATGGATATAGCGGCAAAGAATTATAAAGGAATTAAATTTCATATATTAACCAGGTATGCTATAAGCTATGAAAAGAAAATGAATGTGGCAGAGATGAGGATGTTGAGATAGATGTTGAGAAAGACACGGAAAGATAAGGAATTAAAGAATAAGGGAAATGGCTGGAGTGATAGTAGTTTCTAGAGAGATATCAAGAGAAATGATTACATTGGTTTGAACATGTCATGAGGAGAGATGAAGAATATATTAGAAGAAGAATGAACAACTTAATAGTGGAAGATAGAAGAAACAGAGGAAGACCAAAGATAAGATGGAAATGCTAGGATTTTTTGCAAGAAAATTTATGTATGGAATTTATACATAATACACAGGATTGACGGAAGGTAATGTGCTGGCCACATTCGATTTTTTCATTTTGAAATTACTTCTAAAGGATCAATAATCGAGAAAAATGATTCAAATATAAAAGTTAATTTTTACCGTCTATCCAGTGGAGTACGAAAATATTATAATGAAGCAGATTTAATAGTTATTTATAGTAATTTATGTATTAAGGACATAATTAAAAGATTGTAACCTAAGGGAATGTTTAAAGCTCGACGCGCAGCGGAGATCTTTTATTTCCCGAGTGCTATAATCTTGATTATGCCCGTGGTACATACAGCGTTTTATTTTATTTTCGTTTCCGAAATTCAAGAATTCAATTGGTATATTTGTATTTTCGTTACTGTTGTGCTGGCGTTGTGAATTTTAAGCATACTGTGGTTTGTACGTAATTTGGGTGTTTGGTATAAACAATTTTAATTTAGCGTCATATGAAAATGATAAAATTTTGATCACTCCAAAGAAATATCGAATGGAAAAATGTGATTTATCGAATTGTGCCCTTTTGAAGGGAAATCAACAAGTTTATGATTCCAAAATAAAATAATATTTGAACTAGTTCCTAGGAATACATACACCAATAATAGGACTCCTTGGAAAATATTTGATAAGATAATACACATTATATAGATAACAATTTTTTTTCAAAAAGGAAATATTTCAGTATATTCTGCAATATTGAACGTTACTTTTGAAAAATACCAAAAATGAATATAAAAGAAAGCTCGATGCGTGCTTTTTATGCGCATTTGAAAACTTTTGCGCTTGGTAAATTCATTGTCGAATTTTACAAAAATATTTTCCGGGGTATTAACCCCATGTATTACTTCCAATACATTAAACTTTCTGTGATCAAATTTAAATTTTTCATAAATTCCGCTTAGGGAAATTTGCACAAACATTCTTAATTTAAAATTAAATCTTTTATCAAGAAAATGAATGATAGCTAACACTTTGTAAGTTAAACAAATTGTAGGATGTTTAAATTAAATATTTGTTCTCTTCCGCGTCATAAAGTAGTGCATGAACTGATGACATTTCTAACCTACATAAAGCGATTGTGATGATTGTTGAGCAAATTTAATATATTTTCATATTGTGGAAAATGGTGTGGAAAACTCATAAAGCTTCGGAGGATCCGTCTTTGTCGTTCATAGTTTCATTTTCCGCCGCAGTGCGGCGTGCGGGTCAATGCGTTGTCGCATCAGGCAGCCTTCCGTTCTTTGCTTATATATTACTTTTATTAAAAAATATTGCTTGCAGTCACATTGTCCTACAGACGCTCCTTATTGACAGGAGCAATTCAATATATACACGTAAATATTTGCTCAATAATAATAATTAGTAAAGTGACAGAACGGTTCACATATTTCTTTACAGTCTAAAAAGTAATCTGAAATATATTTTTTCTACATTAAATACGAGTAAATATATCTCACAGCTGTTTGCCCATTGTTAGGTACCTATATCACTAATTTTATTAATGATATAAAATACTCAAAAGTATTTCCTGTTTTATTATAATCAGGCCTATTCTGTAATACAGTGGTTAATTTTTTTAACAACTGTTAAAAAAATTATCCAGTATATCATGAAAATGAGGACTATTCATATATAAAAGCACAAATTACTAATATAATTTATTAATTTAAATTCATATACCTATATGGGGTCTCGTGGCCGCGTGCCTGAGTGTCTGGTCGAATTTTAAATGGCACAATATTAACTCCTGTAGTCCACTCTCCACGCCAGAAATGAGTGCCCGTGAGGCGACGCCCGCACGATACAAATATGTCATCATCATTACAGAAATCTGTGTACAAAGCAGATTAGCACACCCAGCAATGATAATATGCCGTAATGATATATTTATTAATTTTTTTATATATAAATACATACCTATATACTAATGTTGGAAACTATGTATATTAAGTTCCTTTCCAAATAATTATTGTCCTATTTACAATTTTCTTTTTAAAACGTTACTATTATTAATTTGAAATGATTATTTTTTTGACAGCGACATTTATCTGTCAGTCACATACATTTGAAATATGAACTGTGTAACTAAGAAATTGTGTTTATCTTTAAAACATAGACTCCGGAATTTATAAAATTGATTATTTTATTAATTTATCTAGAAAGTATATAGAATAATTTTTAATGCATGCCTGTGGGAAATTCAATAATCTTTAATTTTTATAATAATCGCGAAAAAATGACTTTTAAAGATATTCTTGGAAGAAAAACTATTTGTAGCTTTTAGTAAAGTGCGATTTCCTGTTATGCGATTTATCCCAAAATCTAATGGCTTCTTTCCATAATAGAATAAGGTCGAAATACAAGGTCAAAATTTTGCGATTGATAGTATTTGAGTTAGAGCGTCCAGAAGATCCACTCTCTCTCTCTCTCTCTCTCACACACACACACACACACACACACATACATACACAACCGCAGACATCAGTGTGAAAATGTTAAAATCGGATTCTATGGACCTTGAAACGTATTGTCATTTATCAAAATCTCGATATGCGATTTTTAGCATGATCCCTATACCTCCCTTATCAAGGGTAGCGGGAAGTAAAAATACACTATTCCAGTACATACTTCTGCAATACATATATAAAATAATTTACTTCGGCCGTACTCAAACTCAGATTATCAGTCAACCAATCACTTAATAGTACCTACCCTTTTCCACGCATCATGCTATCGGCATAACCTGAAAATAAAATTCCAGAACCCTTTCCTTTTCAGTATATGAAATCTCCGTCATATTTAAATGTCCTAAAACAGAATAGATGCGTAGCTGGTGGGGTCCCTGTGTAAAAAGGAGAATAACGCCGTTCCCATTCACGTTAGGAATTCCTTAAGATGTCCGCAATCGAATGCCGGAGCTGTCATATTCACACGTATGGAAATCCCTTCACACCAATATATAGTGGTAGTGGGGTGCAGTTAGGGTAGGTTTTATTTAAATCTCAAGGAGATTCCAACACGGACGCATACTTAAATGCGGAATCAAGTTTTGTGGGGACGGAAGCTTACGTGCCACTATGCAAAGCAGGACCACAAAGTGGAGTATAAGTAAGTGACTGTATAATCCTGAAGATTAATAGTACAAATTGCTAAAAATGTTATTAAAAATTAATTAAACCGCTAATAACATGTAATTTTTACGTTTCCCATTTATAAGATTGGTTCTGTATTATATGATAAACAGTTATGCGTGGTTTTTAATCAATAAGGCAGTTTTTCCAAAATAGTCTGTGATTACATTTACCTCAACGTTTTAATGATGCTTCAAATAATAAAACTAGACATACACCCTTCCGCAGAATACTGTAGTGTTCCTGAACTCATATCGTTTGTACGTTGTTTACATTTTACCTCATTTTACAAAAGTCACAACGTAAGCTTATTAAATAGGGTTGTTGTAAGAATTTTTATATGCCTACAATATTAAATTTTAAAAATCTGATGTGGCCAGCACAATACCTTCCGTCAATCCTGTGTATTATGTACAAATTCCATACATAAATTTTCTTCTAAAAGATTCTAATTTTTTGGTATTATGTGATTCCTTTTCTCGGCAACTGAATTCCATACTCCTGATAACAAACAAACCACATGAAATAAGAAAATTATGAAATTTTGATTGAAAAATTATAACACTTGTCAGTTATGGACATAATTAATTGCTGTCATTTTGACACGGGTCAAAGTCATGTTACTGCACGCGCCCCATACATAAATTTTCTTGCAAAAGATCCTATATTTCCAGTAAAGTTATTTCATTAACAAACTATGCAAATTGCACTTGACTCTGACATCTTCTTCTTTAGTTTTTCCCATTCGTTAGGGGGTCGCTATTTTTTATTTTCTTCTTTCACTCATTTTTGTTTTGCGTGTCGTCCTCATTCTGTTCCTTTTCTCTCAAGTATTCTACAATACAGTCTTTTCATCTTATATTTGGTCTTCGTATGTTTCTTCCACCTTCTATTAATATATTCATCTCTCCTCATGACATGTTCAAACCAATATGTAATCGTCTCTCTTATATCTAGAAACTTCTAACACTAGAGTTACTTCCCTTATTCTTTCATTGATTTCATTTTATTGATACTGACATCTGTCAATTTGAATTACCTGAATATATTAGCAGTTTCCATGGTTAAGTTAGCATAGCTGGCTGAATTATGAAATTTATATAAAATTTATTATCGTTATTCTTCTTTAACTCTATATCTGTTGAATATCAAATATAAAGTGCAATCAAATCGTATAGACAATAATATATTCTTTAAGTTATAATAACATTTAACTGATTTTTTCAAGAAAAACTGTTAAAATCTTCAAATGAGGGTACTTCCGGTTGACCAATTATAACCAAAATCTAAACAGATCTGCATATGGTTGTACGGAAGAGGAATACGCAAGAATTGTAATTTTTGGAATTCTAGTATTGGAGATATCGTGCCCGAAAACGCGGTCACACACACAAACATACACACACACACACATACACACACACGAACACACACACACACATACAGACATCATCGTAAAAATAGTAAAATCGTATTGTAAAGACCCTAAAACGTGCTTATTCAATGAAAACTCACCACCGAATTTTTTGACAAAAGACAATACCTTCCTTACCTAGAGGTGACGGAAGGTAAAAATCTGATGTGACCAGCACAATACCTCCCGCTGTTTACCTATGGGGTATAGTTTTTATATTACTTTATAATTTTATCCATAGAATATACAGAAAAAAGTATTAAAGCAAACCTGTAGAAAATGGAATAATCTTTAATTTTTATAATAACAAATTGCGAAACAAGTACATTTAAAGGTATTTTTTGAAGAAAAACTATCCTGAGCTTCAAGTAAACTGCCATTTCCGGTTATCCGATTGCCACCAAAATCTAATGGTTTCTTTCCATATTAGAATAAGGTAGAAATACATGGTTTCAAAACTTTCTGAATGATAGTATTTGAGTTAGAGCGTAAACAGGATCCACACACACACACACACACACACACACACACACACATACATATATACATACATAAACACAGACATCATCGTGAAAATGTTAATATGGATTGTAGGGACCTTAAAATGTGGTCATTTCCCAAAATCTTGATATGCGATTTTTAGCACGATCCCTATACCTCCCTTACCAATGCTAGCGGGAGGTAAAAATATAATTCTTTAAATAGCCACAAAACTGAAAATATCTCGAAATATGTATTAGATGTTTTACAATTAATTCTTGAAATTTGAATATTTTGACCCTTTTCCTATTGGTTGTGAATGACGTAATGTATGTATTAGGTCCTAATACATATATTACGTCATTTACGTCTTAATAATTAGGACGTCACAGGAGTAGGGTGTTGTTTTTCATGGCAATTTTTGGCGCCATTTTTTTTATTTATTTATGAAAATAACGACAAATTATTAAAAAACAAATTATTACTAAGAAATATATTGCGTAAACTTTCATTTAAAATACATTTCGAAAAAATGTGAAACAGGTCCATTGTCGAAAAACGGAATATTTGGATGGCAATTGCAACAAATTAAGAGTAGAGAGATAAAACTACAAAAAATATTTGTAAAATGCTTTATATGGAGTATCATGCTGTATGAATCCGAACCATGGACCTTGAGGAAGAAGGAGAGAAATACGGCTGGATTAGAGAATATTGCAATTGGAGAGAAAATATATGGGTGATGAGAAAGAGAAAAAAGAAAATTGAAAAATGAAGTTCATAAATGTAGATAATTAAAACACAATTGAAAAAATTACACACAAAATTTGATATTAACACTGTAATAACAAAAATCCAACGGATTTATTTCAAAGGAAATTCATTTAATAAGTTTGCACTAGGCGGCACTTTTTGTTCTAACAGGTCTGTTCGTTTATTGCAGTATTGAATCGTGTTTAGCTTTAGTTTATCGGTATCTCTGTACGTGTAAAGAACATTTGCAATGTGTCGAAATGTTATTAACTATTTATATTGTTATTAATAGTGTTTTTTGCGTGTGAAGTGTACATAATATTGTAACGTTCATTTGTTAGTGGAAGTAACAATTAAAAATAGTGAAATAACAACCTGAAATTGATGAAGATGCAGATATTGTAAGTCAATTTGTTTATTACTAATTATTATATTTACCTTCCGTCACCTTTAGGTAAGGAAGGTATTGTCTTTGGTCAAAAAATTCAATGATGAGTTTTTACTGAATAAGCACGTTTTAGGGTATAATACGATTTTACCATTTTTACGATGATGTCTGTATGTATGTGTGTTTGTGTGTCTGTGTGTCTGTGTGTGACAAAACTTCCGGATTCCATAACTTCAATACTACGATTCCAAAAATTATAATTTTTTCGTATTCCTCAAGTTTACATCCAGAAGAACAACTGATTAGATTTTGGTTATAATTGGTCAACCGGAAGTAGTCTCATTTGAAGATTTAACAGTTAAATTTGATTTATTGACATTTAACGTTATTATAACTTAAAGAATATATTATTCTCTATGCGATTTGATTACAATTTATACTTCATATTCAATAGATACAGAGTTAAAGAATTTTAAAGAAATTAAATTTTATAATTCAGCCAGCTATGCCAAACTTGGGAACTAGTAATATATTCATATAATTCAAATTGACAGATGTCAGTATCAATAAAAAGTAAATTAATGTGGCAGAGATGAGGATGTTGAAGTAGATATTGGGGAATACACGGAAAGATACGGTAAGAAAATAACTCGTGTTACAAGTTTTTAGAAAGATACAAGAAAGACGATTACATTGGTTTAAACATGTCATGAGGAGAAATGAAGAATTATATTGGAACAAGAATGAATAGTTTAGTAATAGGACGTTAAAGAAACAGAGGAAGACCAAAGATAAGATGGAAGGACTGTATTGCGGAAGATTTGAGAGAAAAGGAACTGAATGAGAACGTCATGCAAAAATAGCGACCCCTAACGAATGGGAAAAGCTAAAGAAGAAAAGGATGCCAGTGTCAAGTGCAATTTGAATAGTTTGTTTATGAAATAATTTTACTGGAAATTTAGAATCTTTTGTAAGAAAAATTATGGAATTTATACATTATACACGAGAATGACGGAAGGTATTGTGCTGGCCATAACAGATTTTTTAGTATATTGTTAGTAATATGTGTTAACTGATAAATTTTAATATTTTATTTGTATTTATAAACGGATATCCAAAAACTTGACTATACAAATATTGATTTATAGGAAAATCAGTGGTTATATTATTTCAAAATATATAAAATTTATAAACGCCAAATATTTCGAATTTTAAATGCCAAAAAATTGACCCCTGTGGTGTACTCTCGACGCTATCAATGAGTGCCCGGGAGATGACGCCCTCACGGTACAAATATGTCATCATTACCGAAATATGTGTATAAAGCAGATTGGCACACCCGGCAATGGGTAATAGGCCGTGATGATATATTTATTTTTATTTATTTTATAAAATATTATATGTATGAGGTTAGCAATACAGTACTTATAAATATATAAATAGTTGACTAGAACTGTGAAACGAAAGACTTTTACTATTCGTTAGGAGTCGAATGAAATTTTTATTCGTCTCAAGCGAATGCGAATTAAGCGAATAGCCAAGAATACCGTTATTATGGTTTTCGTTAAATAAAGTCATGAAATTATTTTTAAAACATTTTATTGAGAATGTTATACTATTAAATTTGTGAATTCATGGTGGCAATAGATAATGAAATTACTGGCAATACTGTTCAGAATTATAATGAAATAATAATATTTCGAAATAATGTTGCAAAGTTAATTATATTAAAATAAACTTAAATTAATTTCCATTTCAATTACGTACTTCATAAATTTGCATGGTCAATTAACAAAAACAACAATTAATATAACACATAGTAGAGCATTGTTTGATCTTGTGGTAAATTATTCGTAAAGCATATGCACCCCTTTATACCGTGCACTAAAAGCACGTCTGGAAAGGAAAATTAAAATATTAATCGCCATATAACGATATAATTATCAAACGCCGTAAAGTAGAGAGAGGTAAATGTTACCCTATACTTTGCTTCCGTATCTGTTTTACTTAGAATTTTAAGTTGAAAAAGTGAGATGTTTCAAAATGGGCATTATAAATTTAAAAAGCATACTTTGAATATGCAAAAACACACTTATAAACCAAAATACAGGGTGGGGCAGAAAAACCTATCCGATTTCAAAACGTTATAAAATTAAAACCACTCAACTTGTCAAAAAAATTTTTTATTAACATATCGCAAATTTTATGCCATTTTTAAATTTAAGTTTTGAAAAGCACATCACTCAAATGTCGTCCTTGGGAGCGGATACACTGATTTAGGCGCTCGCGGTAGCTTTCCATGACTTTCACCGTCATTTCCACAGGAATTTCTTCAATTGCCCGAGCAATTTCCCTTCGTAAAGCAAGAAGGGTCCTTGGTCGATGCTGGTAAACCTTCGATTTGAGTCACATGGAGTGAGATCCGGTGAGCGCGGCGGCCAGCCAAGATCACCTCTCAGGGAAATGAGGCGACCGGGAAACAGTTCCCTGAGAATGTCCATTGATCGTCGCGATGTGTGGGCGGTTGCCCCATCCTGTTGAAACCACACATTTTCCACGCCATTTTCTTCCATTTTGGGTCTAAGAAAATTTTCCAGCATGAAACAATAGCGGCTCTCACGTTGGCCACGTTTTCAGGTCCTGTTGCTGTCCTGGGATGTCCAGGCGACTTCTTTTTCAATGCTGAACTCGTCTGTCTAAAATTTGACACCCACACTTTAATCGTAGCGTGATGTGGAACAGGATCATGACGCCCGAGTCCGAAATGAATTCGAAAAGCACGTTGTGTAGCAATTATCGAACCGCCGCATTCGATAAACCGCTCAATAACAAAAGCACGATGTTCACCAGACCAAGGCATGTTGACTACTGACAAATGGCATAAAACCGGCTTTCTAACGGTTTTTACCCCACTACTCTACCTGCTCCCTCTTTTGAGAAAAAGGGATTTGAAATCGGATAGGTTTTTCTGCCCCACCCTGTATATGTATAGATTCAAACACAATATTACATTTTTTCATCCGAATTTGAATAAAATATAAAGTAGGTATAGTATTTTTTTCAACCTTTATCTAATTTGGAAATACAGTAGAGTTGCGAAATAGTGAACATACTTTATAGGAACTATCCCATGTAATAGAGTACAATAGCCGTGTTCCTTCGGGCTGTGATTCACAATCTAAATCATCAAAGTGATCATGATTAAGAAGAAGTATGTTTTTTCGTTTCTTATTCGTTATCCCCACTTTCTCCTTTTGTGATCACTAGACAACCTTCCCCTTTCCCTTCTGAATCATCCTTTTTGAGTGATCACACAGATTCATTTCAGAGCAAATTTAAAAATGGCTAACGACAATAGGTTTTTGAGCGTTTTAATTTATCAATGCGGGGTTTGTTGCATCAAAGGAAATATGATTTTCCTACAAAAGCATATAATGACCCACCATACTTTTGAAAACAGAGAAAATATGTTACATAAAAGATTTGTTTTAAGTAAACATACTTCATATGTTACCAAGAACATTTTTTTACTCGTATATGATCCATTGTTAATGTGCTGACTATAACACTCGACAGTACATTATTTATAAAATAAAATAAATTAATTTGTATTGGTCTGCATATGATATTTGACGCTAGATGGTGTTTATATTATTCAAGTTGTTTTCTTGATATAATTGTTGAACCATGATTGAAAAGGATCACTATTAAACTAATCAGTATTCACAAAATCACAATCACAGTCCGAAGGAACAAGGCTAATATAGTGAACCAGTTCTGCGCTGAAAGATCACTTGAAATATTTGTTTAGATTATTTCGATCAGAAATTATTCCATGTAGGTCCATTTATTTGTTCGAAATAACTCATAAAATGCCAAGTATCATATTTTCTTCAGAACTTGCTATAGTGCAGCAATTTTTATAATCAGAAACATTTAAAAAAATCTGATATAGCCAGCACAATACCTTCCGTCAATTCTACGTATTTTGTACAAATTCCACACATAATTTTTTTTTGGGGGAGAAATTAACTGACCTTACCTTGTACTGAACTGAACTGAACTACTCCTAAAAAGAACAGTATGTTTCTTAAAATAAGAATAATAATCTGCTGTATTGCCACCTTATATTATTTTACATTTTTAAATTTCCAGTAAAATCATTTCACAAAGATATTATGTAAATTTTATTTGACACTGACATCTGTCAGTTAGTAATATATGAATATTCTGTTTTCTGGTGCAGCTTTTAGCAGCATTAGGTTACAAGATATTTCTTTATAATTCTTTATCTCTTGATTCATTGAATATGAAGAAAAAAAATATAATAAAATCGAATAGAGAATAACATTCTTTTATTTATATTAATATAAAAGGTCAAAAAATGATATTTCAGTGTTTTTTCAAGAAATACTGTTAAATCTTCAAATTAGGGTACTTCCGGTTAACCAATCATAACCAAAATCTAATCAACACTTCATAAGGACGTCCGAAAGAGGAACATGAAAGAATTATAATTTTTGGAATTATAGTATTGACACACACATAAAGACATCATCGTAAAAACAGTAAATTCGTATTGTATTGACTAAAACGTGTGTATTCATTAAAAACTGACCATTAATTTTTTTGACCAAAGACAATACCTTTCTTACCTATAGGTGACGGAAGGTAAAAATACATTTTCTGAAACACAAATGTTTGCAAATTTTAAATTTGGGTGCGTAATCTGTACATGAATTAGGGTTGAATTTTTTTTTGATCGGATCCGTCGGCCTGACAGATCGGAGTTTACGAACGCGTTAGATTAACCTGATTAATTTTACTAATGCTTCAGATTATATCGGATCAATCCGATCGACATTACGAAAACGCCTATTGGCGATTATCGGTGATTTTGTAATTCTCGAACATTTGATTGTTTTTGTTGGGTGAATTCAACTAGGTATACGAGTATGTTATTGCAATATCAAATATTTAAACTACAAATCTATTTAAGAAATATTGCTTTAAAATTAGAATGCAATTCAGAATTAATTCCTAGGAAAACAGACATTCACATGAGTATAATCAAACATAGATTAAATTAAATAGTAAACCTCCTATTTATCTAAACTCTATAATCAACATCCAACAAAGAAGTAAACAAACAGCCTCCCCTGATGTAGTGTAACTGTGTGTGAATATTACCAAAACATTCATTCGCCCACAAACAAGTTAGCGTGGCAAACACTTTCAAATCTCTTCAAACAATTCAAATACAGTGCATGTAACTACTTCGTGTTTCAACCGCTAACAAGCCGGGCGCTGGCGTCGAGTCATAAAGCCAACGCGTGAGGGAAGTGTGCGTGGAAAGGGAGCGTGAACGTGAAAGTCAAATGAAAACGCAATAGGATTAAGGATCTTTCGTTAAGGATAAAATAGAGATGTAATTTTCAGGAAAGACTCGTGTTTTTATTAGCTAAACATGCAAATTCTAATTCTCTTTACATGTAGGACATAAAAATGCTAAAATTTTGAACATATAGGCTATAATTTAGAATATGCTTTGCAATATAATATAAAGTAAAGAAAAATCACGATGTGACTGACGTATTGCGAGAGGTAAGTGAAAAGTTAAATATATTGATGTGGAGTTCGACAATTTTTTACTTCCTTGTACGTAAGTAAAGGAAGTATTGTAATCGCGAAAAAATTCGGTTTTCAGATTTCAGCTGAAATATCCATTTTGATCATCCCTGAATCCATTTTGACTAATTTCGTCGTGACGTCTGTACGTACGTACGTTCGTACGTATCTCGCATAACTCAAAAACGGCAAGCCGTAGAAAGTTGATATTTTGTATTTAGGACTCCTATAACATCTAGTTGTGCACATCCCTTTCTGGTTATTACAAAATTTCCAGAAGTGGCACTTTACATGAAGCCTATAATAGATTTGAATGAAAAACTGTTTTAAAATATAATCCAAAACTTTTCAAATTTGGTATACAAGACTTTTCTGTCAATCAAAATAACATAATAGATTTTGGTTAAAATAGGCTAACCGGAAGTGGTACATTACTTGAAGTTGTTAACAGTTTTTCTTGAATAAAATGATTTTATTTTGATTTTAAAAATAAATGCTTCAAATAAAAGTTTTAGAGAATTAATTTCTGCGTCTAGCACATCAAGTATTATTAAATTAGCCCTTTATATAAGTGAGATATGTAAATTTAAAAATTATATACTTTTTTGTTTTTGTAATAAAGCTTGCTATGGATTAGGACAAAAAATAAAAAAAAATATTCATGTCAAATTACGTTAAATACGTGCAATTTTATGATTCGTACAATAACAAATATTATATTTTTATTGTGAAATTAGTCATATTCATTGTTGTAATCAAATATTTCTTTGTTGTAATCAAAACTCTCTTTAAAAAGAACCGGGTTAGATTAATGTTAATTTAAGAATGATAGTAGTAAATGAATTATTTTTTGTTCTATATCAAAATATTTCTCGGGCTTGGCTTAAGCCTGTCAATATTTTGTAATTTAATTATTAAAAAAATATGTATAGTTTAATAATCGTACAAGGAAGTCGTGTGGTGTCCACATCAGATTTTTTTATTTTACAATTATCCATTTATATCGTAACATTTATGAAAGCGGAATTGGGGGTTAAGTAAGGAAACAGTACAGACTCATCTGCAAAGTATTTACTTTATAAACCGTTACTATGTTACTATTCAATCTTTTCAATTGTAGTACTAACCTCGATGACCCTACTACAATTAACGCCAATTTCAACTGCGGCTTCGCCCAACAAATTATTTTATATATCTTATTGTTAGCAGGTACATTTAAATTTTCTGATTATTGTATGACAATAAAAATGACGTCGGAAAGCCTACTATTTTATCGATGGTAGAAAAAATATTAAAACTCCTTTTTTTACCTCCCGCTACTCTTGGTAAGGGAGGTATAGGGATCGTGCTAAAAATCGCATATTGAGATTTTGGTAAATGACCACGTTTTAAGGTCCCTAGAATCCGATTGTAACATTTTCACGATGCTGTATCTCTCTCTCCCTCTCTGTATGTTTGTGTGGGTGCGTGTATCCTTTGAACCACTCTAACTCAATAACTAGGTATCATTTAGAAAATTTTGAAACTGTGAATTTCTACCTTATTCTAATATGGGAAGAAGCCATTAGATTTTGGTGTAAATTGGATAACCGGAAATGACACTTTACTTAAAGTTCGAAATAGTTTTTCTTTAATAAATATCTTTAAATGTTATTTTTTCGCAATTTATCTTATTACAAAAATTAAAGATTCTTTAGTTTTCTACAGGTCTGCATTAATACTTTCTCTATATATTTTATGGATAAATTTAAGTATAAAATAATCATATATTATACAAGACGATTGAAAATTCTCGATTATACGAAACGTGTTGCCTGGAAACATCACGAGACCGAAGGTCGAGTGGTATTTCCAATAGGCAACTCGTTGAGTATATCGAGAATTTTCTATTGTCGAGTTGTATACAGGTAGACTATATCATGAATAAAAAAATAAACTAAAAAGTAAATTTAACGTAGATCTGTGGTCTATTTTATTTTGACAGAAACGTCAAACTATATGCTACATAACCTATCTTTTTAAATATAGTTGTAGTAGAATGTAATATTACAAAGAAATGCTCGTATTTCAAAATAAATACTTGTATTACAAATAAACTAGCAACAGTGCAGTTTCTAGACTTGTGTTCCAAATAATTATTTGTTTTTTTGTCAAATTTTTACTTCAATAATACCTTGCTGTCAAATAATAGATACGTTCAATTATTTGTTTCGGTGCTCTTGAGCTGTCAGTGTGATTTTAGATGTCTACTTAAAGCATACAAAGACGATTTTCCTCGTCAAAGTCTAACTACAGATTCATTTATATACTCAATACTGTGTTCGAAGGAAAAAGATCATGTCCGTAAATATAATTAAAAATGACTTTGCCAGTTCTGAGTACATAGAACAAAATAATCAAACGCACCTATAAGTGAATATACGAAGGTAGGTATATTCGAATATACAAAGGTTCGTATATTCGTTCATCATGGTTACTTAATAATAATAGCTGAAATACGTGGTAACTAAGGAAAATCGCGAATTCTTATTGGTTTATAAGCTAATGAATGATATAGTCTGTAATATAAATCTCGGAACCTATGTTTTTAACACAAATCCTAGGTTACACAGTTCAGATCGCATATGTATGTAACCTCTATATAACTGGCAGATAAATGTCACTGTCAAAAAATTAATCATTACAAATTAATAATAGCAGAATGGCACACCCAGCAATGGGTAATATGCCGTGATGATATATTTATTTATTTTATTTTACGTTTCAAAAAGAAAATAGTTATATGGAAGGAAATATATGTAGTTTTCAGCATTATTAGTAAATATGTATATAATGGCGGGAGGTAATGTGTTGGCTTAATCAGATTTAAAAAAAAAAATCTAAATAAAATCTAGAAAATTCATTTGTTGGCTTAGATGTCTATAATAAACGTTAAATTCGTGCACTGATTGAATCATATTGGAGTATCAATATTGGTATTCTGATGTTAATACATTTTTAATTAATTTTTGCAAATTTCCATTGCCTGGAAATTATCTATTTTAGTGTTGATCTTAAATTGCATAGCATAAATACATATTATCATTTATTTTTTACATTTATTGTCAAATATAAATTACAAACTTTTTATGGTCACATTGTTGCTTATTTTATTACATCCAGTTTCCTATTTATACTGCAACTATTTACAAACAATTCCAAAAATCATCACATTCCAAATTCAATTCCCCCTCATTGCTGCGCGTGTGGATGCGTCTGCTGTCTGTATAAGAGGGGCGTCGTTGTTGGCGTCGCGGCCACCCTTGAATTTAATTTCCGCTGAAACTGTGATATTTATGGTTTGGCGACGCCGACGGGAACTGAAGTAGTGGAGGAGCGGCAGCGGCAGCGGCAGCGACAGCGCCTCTCTCGGCAGAGGATGAAAGAACAGGTGCTTCGGAAATCGCGTGAAGTTGTCACTGCTGATATCTGATTAATAGGGTAGAAATAAGGGGAGTTTTAAATTATGCAAGATTTAATACCAGGAGTCTATTCTCGTTTTCAGTAATTCCCAGTAAAATATGTTTTACATTAGGTGTAACAGATATAAACTTAGCTACTTAAAATTACCAAGAATTTGGAAAAATGATATATGAGTATGTGGCTAATTTCACCACTGAACTCAATATTATACGCAGGACGAGAGCTATGCGGGGGGTTTTCCCTCCTTTACGTACTGGCACATCAGCCCTACATTCTGTATAAAAATTAAATAAAAAAAAATTGTTGTGGCCAGCACAATACCTCTCGTCATTTCCATCTTATGTTACATAATTAACAAATTTAATATTTCTTGTACACACATAAATAATTGCAATTATATGTATATTGTATCTATTCTTTCGTTCTATGAGGAATTTTGTCCTACACTCTTCTAATATGTGCAAAAAAATTTATATTCATTGACGGTATTAGCGGTACTACTTACGGATATATGCAATATTAAATTAATATTACTAATATACCTATCATTTTCAATATTTAATTAATAATACAATAAGCAATATGAAATGTACCTACTTTCCAGAAAAAAACTTTCAGTAATGTCTGTAAAACTGCTGATTTTTCACATTGACATTTTGTATTTATCTGTCAATTACAAAAAACAAAAATTATCAAATACAATATTTAGAAGATTTCTTTTAAGAAACTACCATTTCCGGTTGTCCAAATGTTACCTACCAAAACCTTATCAGCTCTTCCCATTAATGTTAGATTGAGGAATCCGTAGTTAAACATGTCCCAAGTCTTATAGTATTTGAGAAACCGTACTTCCAACATCCAAACACATACATACAGACACACGCGCACAGACACACACACACACACACACACACACACACACATCATCGTAAAAATGTTATACACCTTGAAAGGTGTTATTGACTAAAATCTGGATATCCGATTTTTAGCATCAATCCAGTACCTCTCTTAGCGAGAGGTAAATATAAAATAAAATTATAATATGTCAATGTCAAAAAATTAATATAAAATTAAGTTGCAATATGGTAAAAAGTTATTACGTATTACGAGTCCATATAAAATATAATAACCTTTATACCACTCGAAAGAGTAAAAAAATAGTATTTTTCAAAGTAAAAATTAAATATGGGTTCCATTTAAAAACATGTACGGTTGTGTTCGAAAATTTACCGATAGAAAAATTAATTTCGTACTTCACTGAATAGACGGTAAAAATATTTAACTTTTTTATTTAAAACATTTTTCTCGACTACTGATATTTTAGAAGTAATTTCAAATTGAAATTATTTAGTAACCTATGGGAATTTTTACAAAATAAAAGCACATTTATGACGTCTCCTGCCCTACTTCCTACTATATTCTATTTAACCGAAGTCGTACCTCTTAAGCGTGCATTACACGATGAAGTATTTCTGTTTAAGTGACTTGAATAAGTGCAAGAGAGACAAATGAACAGTCTTTTAACGTGAAACTGGAACATGCGCCACTTTTTCTTAAAACTCCCTAAAAGTTTTGACTGTCAAGTAACTGTCAAATGTTATTTGTGTTTATATTTTTAATTGAACAAGTATGGTGCTATAAGTGATTGATATTAAACTGAAAAATCTGTTGTGGCCAGCACAATACCTCTCGCCACTTCCTTTTTTTTGTTACATAAGTATAGGGCACGAACAGTCATGTTACGTTGTTGGCCTTAACAAGCAGATGTGGGGGCCCATTTCAGAATGATAATTAGTAATTATGTACATAGATGTCAAATGTCAGAATTTTTCATTAAAAATTTCAAGATTTTCTAAATTCACGTAGTTAATTTGTCACCAGGAGTGTGGAATTTACTTGTCGAGGAAAATAAACCACATGGAATTTGAAAATCTGACATGGGCCCCATATCTGCTTGTCAAGTCACATGACTACTCGCGCGCTAATGTATTTAACATTTCTTGTATACCTACACTCTACACCAAAAATTCTACTTACATCTATTCCTTATATTTAGATTATTTTCAATTTAAATTCATTCTATGAAGAAATTTTGTCCTACTCTTCCAATATTTCGAGATGTTTCCAATTTATTGTCGGAAGTAACAGTATTTCTGAAGGGTTTGTGTAATATACCTATAATGTTAAATATTTAACTATTAATACATTAAGAAATAATATAATGTATGTACTTCCCAGAAAAAGTCTTCAGTAATGTCACTGACATTTATCTGTCAGTTACAAACAATTTAAATTCTCAACTATTTTCCATGGCATTCTTTCGGCTGTAAAATTTATTACAACAGATTATTTTATATATTATATTTCTTTTATCTCTAAATCTATAGAATATATAATAAAATATTTAAATGTATCAGACAGAGAATTTAATTTTCTTTAGTATTTATTACCAAGAAAAAATTTCATAAAATAATATTTACAAGATTTTTTTTCAAGAATCTTCTACTTCTGGTTGTCCAATTGTTACCAAAACCGTTTCAGATCTTCCCATGAATGTCCGATTGGGAAATACGTAGTTAAACAAATATAAAGTCTTATGGTTTTTGAGTAATCGTCCTTCCAACATCCTACACACACACACACACACACACATACACACACACATCCACACCACACACACACACATACACACACACACACACACACACACACACACACACACACACAGACACACACAGACATCATCGTAAAAATGTTAAAATCGGATTGTAGGAACCTTAAACGTTTTAAGGTTATTCAATAAAATCTGGATATGCGATTTTTAGCATGAATCCATTACCTCCCCTAGCGAGAGGTAAAAATGGCAAAATGAAATAGAGAAGTAATTGAAATCGTGATGGATATATACGAAAAGTTCAATTCATGTAAATTCAATGACAATTTATGTAGGTATAACTCATCTTGGATATTTTAATTTATGTAAAACTTGATCGTGTAAATATACTTGTAAGGTTACTGATAAAGACACTTTTCAAGTCACTTGCAAATAAAAACTTAATCGTATAATGCACGCTTTATAGTTTTCGATATCCCAATGGTGAGCCACTTAATTTGAGACATCTGTATATTGTTTTTGTAAAGAAATACTGACATTGAACTTCCCAGGACCTTTCTTATTCATTACGGTTTTCTGAAATGTTTCGTGAATTCAGGTTCAATAAATATTGTTCTATTCTTTTATAAATTTAATATATTGATCGAAATGGATATAAAACATTTTTTTGTCACTTCAATATAGTTTTATTATTTGCAAGTGTAAATATTTGACATTTTTTGTTTGATGTGTTTTTGTTTTACTACGTACCTATTAATTTGTGTTGTGCAATAGGATAAAATTTTATTGTTTGACTAGTGTTTTCCGGAACTGAATTTAAATTTTATTTGTTTGTCGTAACAATAAATTTGTTTGGAATGAAAATTTCCGCCGCTTTTTTGTATATTTGTGGTTTCAACTTCTCCCTTATATAAATTTAGCATAAGTGCATTTGGTCATTCAGACTTTCTAATTGGATTAAAAATTCGTAAAATAATTCATGATTCACCCTTCACTTTGAACCCCTAATGTCACATGACGCCCTCGCATTGAAATTCACAGTCCCTTTGCATAACAATACAGAGTCAAAATATTTCCACAAAAACGCTTAATATTTTCAAAATAAATAAACAATACGGAGTATGTCATTCATGTATAATAAATTCAAATATATAAACAATACTTCATTACTCTCCTTAGGTACCCATATTTCAAATTCTTTATTTTTGAAGCTCCCTCTTCCAGATGAATGGGAATTTAATTTTCAAGAGATTTATTTCAATAATAATCATATACCCATACAAAATGGGGGCATTTTTTGTTAAAAAAATCTGATGTGCCCAACACAATACCTCCCGTTTAATTTAATTTTTATTCATGTAAATACTTAAAATTAAATATAAATACCAGGTTCGATCCCGACCGACGCCAAATATTTCGAATTTTAAATGGCACAAAAACGACCCCTGTGGCAGACCCAGCAATGGGTAATATTCCGTGATGATATATTTACTTTATTTATTTATGTACTTACCTATATTCATTACTGGCGTGGAGAGTGCACCACAGGGGTCAATTTTGTGCCATTTAAAATTCGAAATATTCGGCGTCGGTCGGAATCGAACCCGTTCCCAAGATTCGCGTGAAGTGACATCTGATAAACGCCTGCACGGAATAAATATGTCATCATTATTACCGACATCTGCGTACAAAGCAGATTGGCTCACCCATCAATGGGTAATATGCCGTGATGATATATGTTTTTATTATTTTACCTATATTTTTACAATTGTAACACGGTAAATGTATTATTATGACAAAAAAAATATTTCGTTTAATAATAATAATGACAATTGTTTTAGTTCATTGTTTTATTTCAAGCCACGGTCATGGCTCACTATTCTCTTTTCGACTAAAAAAGTGCCCGCCATTTTACTTTTTAATAATGTAACATATAGATTATTTTACATGATTGTAAAACAAAGTTGATGTACTTTTCAAATTTGTAAAAAAATATAGTATGTTCCATTTGAAATTTCAACGTTGATATTAATTACTAATAAACCGGAAGTGGTATCATGAATGTACATCCGTCATCAAGTAGCTTACATGTTGATGTTATAAATCATGTTATATGAAAGAAATTACTAACTTAATAAATAAGCGAGATATTTGCTGGGTTCCCAAAAAATTGTATCGTTTTTATTTATATGGGTGAATTGTAAAACACAGACAAATATTATTAACTAAATGAATACGTTTATTAAACGATAAATAATTAAGGATTAAATAATTATAAACACTAAGAATATTATAAAATGCTTAAACACTACGAGTATTTATCTATACAATATTTATATCACTACACTTATTTATATAACTACATTTATTTATGTTAACAACTGGTAAACTGTATATTTATATCACCAAGTTCATCGCTCGTTGCTTATATATATCAGACTATCCTCCCGCTGTACTCCCGACGGTATTTATACAGCCTATATCCTTCTAGAAGCCTCGGATGCGACAGTGACCTGCATACAAAAGAATTAGGTCACGGCGTAATTAACATGTCCCAACGCGTCGGGGGTTGCATCATCGCTCTTTCGAAGGGATTACGTCATTGTTCGCGAACATGCTATCAGTAGCGGTGCAAGCATACTTTTCTCTCAGGGGCGCACGTCACAATATAACACCCTGTATATATAATTTGGTGTATGAAGAATGTATGGTTAGGAACAATGTTATTAAGAGAGTTGATGTGAGATGGTTTGAGCTTGTGGAGAGAATGGCGAGTGAACGGCTTGTTAGGCGTATATATCTTGGTGGTTTTTGATTGCGTGGCCGACCAGTGTGTAAGTGAATGGATGTGGTTGGTAAGGTGCTTAAAGAAAGTTTCCAAGTAAGAAGAGAAGAGGAGCATGTATGAATGCGAATATGAGTGTGGCCGATCCGAAAGAAGTCTGCCTAGATAGGAATGTGTGGCGAAGGATGATTGTTTCCTAACTATTATTGTGATCCGGATACGGTATTTTGCTACCGAAAATCGGTCACTTTAATATGTTTAACAGTAAGGATTTGTTGTATGATGTTGATGTTGTTCTTATTGTTTTCGGGTTTGTGCGAACCCACTAAGTAGGACACGCGAGATTTTATGTATATATATATATATATATATATATATATATATATATATATATATATATATATATATATATAAAGGGTTTTCCAATAAGAGGTGTTATTTTGATATTCAAAGAAAAATGCCATTTTTTAATATAAATGATTGGATGTTTATTTCATTATAAAGAGGAAGGTATGCCGTTAATAGTGGAAAATAACATCAGGCAAATGACCACCACGACCACGCTGACAGGACAATATCCTTTTCATGAAATTTTCCATAACCAAATCGCAAAGTGGCTGTCCTATGTCCTCGATAGCCTCACGAATTCCATCTTTGAGGTCTTGAGTCGACGCTGGGCAGTTGGCGTAGACCTTCTCTTTCACGTGGCCCCAAAGAAAGAAGTCGCAAGATGTTAAATCACAAGATCTCGGTGGCCAATTGTGATCACCTCTTCGAGAGATAATACGGTCCGGAAACTTTTCCCGTAAAAGATCAATGTTTTCGTTGCTTGTGTGGCACGTAGCGCCGTCTTGTTGAAAGTAAACGTTGTCCAGATCAATACCATCCAATTCCGGCCATAAAAAATCATTAATCATCTCTCGATAGCGCAATCCATTCACCGTAACTGTTGCTCCAGCCTCATTTTCGAAAAAGTAAGGTCCAATGACTCCGCCGGACCATAAACCGCACCAAACAGTCACACGTTGAGGATAGAGAGGCTTTTCAACAATAACTCTTGGGTTTTCTGAGCCCCAGATGCGACAATTTTGTTTGTTGACGAAGCCACCGAGGTGGAAATGGGCCTCATCACTCAAGATGATTTTTCGATGGAATTCCGGATCATTTTCATGCATTTCAACGACCCAATCAGCAAAGACACGACGTTGTTGATGATCGGCCGGCTTGAGTTCTTGTGTTAACTGGACTTTATAAGCCTTAAGACCCAAATCTTTATGCAAAATACGGTGTAATGACGTTTATGGAATGCCTAATTCCAAAGAACGACGAGGAATGGACAAACCTGTGTTTTCTTCAACACTTTCGGCTACAGCAGCAATATTCTCGGCTGTTTTTGAGCGACGTGCACGGGTTTTATTCTTCACATCACTAACTTGTCCCAACAGCTCGAATTTTTCCACCAATTTCTGTATTGCGGTCCGACAAGGTGCTTCACGACGACCCAAAATTGTCGAGTTTTACGAACCGTCTCTGCCAAATTTTCACCATTTTTATAGTGAATTTTAATAATTTCAATGCGTTGTTGAAGCGTGTATCGTTCCATTTTTATTAATGGCGTAGTTTCTACTTGTCAAATGTCAAAAAATGACAGCTTCAAAAGCGACATCTACCGAAATAGCGGGCTATTCAAAATAACACCTCTTATTGGAAAACCCTTTATATACAGTTTTTTGTTTTCGATTAAAGCAAAGAAAAAAAATCGTGCAACACCTCATTGAAATTTTAGTGTTTCCAATTTTAAATCGGTGTATTATGCAATTTTCTGTTTTGGATCGTCTTAAAAAAGGTCATACATTTGAAAGTAAGCGAAATGTGTAGTAAAGTGGTGAATTACTTGGGAACAAGTGCCATTGCATCCCCATAGAACTGAGCGCAGGGAAGACAACCGCGAAAACAGTGGCTTAAGTGATGAAATTTACATTTTTTCCTCGGCAGTATGCAAATTTCCCTTTGATAAATTTCACAGCCCGGCTCTAATATGCAATATGCATATAATTCCACACGGCTTACTGGAGTTATTACATGTAGTACTTGGGTCCATGTGAACGAAGCGGCAAACGAGGCGTCGTGTACGTGATTATCGATTCTTCGACGTGCGGTGTTAATTTTTGACGTGGAAGTAATCCGAGTTAATAAACCGACACGGGATGCGACGATTTTTTAATGACGTCCCCGTAGCGTACGCCTCACGTCCCAGACCATTCTGCTGGAAAGATCACTCATCTTTTTGTCTTTTTGTTGCGTTTACCGAGTACTTTTTGCTGTTTAGCCGCTGAATCGAATTAATTGAGTTATAAATTACTTAACTTTGGAAATTTGTGATTGATGATGGGACCTAATTCTTCTAATTAAAATGGGAATGTATTTGTGTTTATTTCTATCATTGGGGATGAGTTAATTAACTGATGACACTTATATTTTTTCTATTATGACAATTTAATGCACATAAAATAATTTTTAATTAATTAAATATCTACATTTATCACACACGGTGATAAACTAAAATCCTGTAAATCAAATAAATTATCACTCATCATAGCTGAATAATGAACTTCGACAGAATTAGAAATTGAATCGTAATCATTTAATGTACTTGGCTATAAAATCTATCAAATCACTTTTTAATTTACATTACATGGTAATAAAATCTTTTCCTATTTCGCGTTCACAAGCTGAATTTTGTTCAATTGTTTTTGGGGATTTTTTATTTCTGAAGTTGGAAATTTAGTCTAAGTGTCAAATACATATCTTTCATTTTAGTTGTTATAACCTGTCATTATTCATGGAAAATTACTGAAATATATTCTTCGGCCATAGTTTTACAATTTCCGGTTAGAATTTTAACTGTAAGTTAAATAAACAATATTGAATCGGATTATTGACAGCAATGATCAATTTGTCATTTGACAGTTCATTTCGTTTCAATTTTGTTTATTTAACTGGCAATTAAAATTTTAACCAAAGATTGTAAAACTGGCCCATAGTAAAATAATTACATCAAACAGTAAAGCACTCTTTTAAATTAAAGTACAAAGTATTTATTTGTAGGTTCATAACAATAAATATTTTAATATTTCTTTCAATAATAATTTTGAAATAAAAAAAATCTGGTGTGGACACCACACGACTTCCTTGTACGATTATTAAACTATACATATTTTTTTTAATAAATAAATTACAAAATATTAATTTTAACTTCAAAACAGTAAGATATATAGCGACCATAAAGGGAGTTTTTAAAGAGAATTTTGATTACAACAAAAAAATATTTGATTACAACAATGAATATAACTAATTTCACAATAAAAATATAATATTTGTTATTGTACGAATCATAAAATTGTACGTATTTAACGTAATTTGACATGAACATTTTTTTTATTTTTTTGTCCTAATCCATAGCAAGCTTTATTACAAAAAAATAATTTTTAAATTTACATATCTCGCTTATTTAAAGGGCTAATTTAATAATACTTGATGTGCTAGACGCAGAAATTAATTCTCTAAAACTTTTATTTGAAGCATTTATTTCTAAAATCAAAATAAAATCATTTTATTCAAGAAAAACTGTTAACAACTTCAAGTAAAGTACCACTTCCGGTTAGCCTATTTTAACCAAAATCTATTATGTTATTTCGATTGACATAAAAGTCTTGTATACCAAATTTGAAAAGTTTTGGATTATATTTTAAAAGAGTTTTTCATTAAAATCTATTATAGGCTTCATGTAAAGTACCACTTCTGGAAATTGTGTAATAACCAGAAAGGGAGGTGCACAACTAGATGTTATAGGAGTCCTAAATACAAAATTTCAACTTTCTACGGCTTACCGTTTTTGAGTTATGCGAGATACGGACGTACGTACGTACAGACGTCACGACGAAATTAGTCAAAATGGATTCAGGGATGATCAAAATGGATATTTCCGCTGAAATCTGAAAACCAAAATTTTTCGCGATTACAATACTTCCTTTACTTACGTACAAGGAAGTAAAAAGAGTTAAAAAGAAACCCTGCAATATTATTCATGTTAGGACATGTGCAATTTAAAATGATAAATGCAAAAAATAATTTTAAATGAATAGAATTTTTGTCCTTGTATTCAGGAATGGAAAATATTGTTCATTTCAGTTACATACAACAAACTGCAAACCAAACATAAACGTATTTGTTAGCTGGAATGCTTCTCAAAGAATAATGAACTAATAAATTAGTGGTGGGTGTTGGGTTATGAATTTGAACTCTGTCCAGAAAGTAGAAAGAGAATCGTTGGGCGTCTTTATTTTGCCACTGCCACGTTCCTGACATCGTTGTGAAGTAATGGCCCGTTCACAAAGAGATGGTGCACAGTACATTGTGTGACACATGTAAATGACACTTATGACTTTTGTTGATGAGCCCGCAGTCATGTAAACATATGGGTTTGTCCGAGCCGTTGCGCTTGCGTCAACTCACATCTTTTAGCGTCTTTCTGCTCTCTGAGCCACGGCACCGCGATATGTTTTATTGCCGCGATAACATTCTCAAGCGCCCGGGTCAGAAGTGACTGATCGTTCATGGATGAGCAGCACTCACAACCATTTTTATATGTTTTACTTCAAAACAAGATTACTTACAATATGTATCGTAATCACAAACATATAAAAATACAAATTTTAAATTAATTCCTCGATATTCCCATACTTGATAACGAAACCATTATTATACCATTAGTAATTTCAAATTGTTAGACATATGATAGTTTCATTCAAATACAAAATCTAAATAAAATAATGTATATACCTATGTGTTAAGCTCCAAGAGCAAAAAAGAAAAACAGCCACAATGATTTTTTTAAACGAACAAATTCTGAAGTTTATTTATTTGTTTTCTAAACATACTTGAACATAGGGAAGAAGAAATTACTGGATATCAGTCAATTATTATTTATTTCCGCCTCTACCGGTTTCCACACCTCATGTGTCTTCTTCAGGAGGTGAAAATGTATAATTTAAGTAACATTGATAAATAATAATTAATAAATAACATAATTTACATAAATAGTCGTCAAAATTAAAAAAAAATACTTTAAAAAACTCATGTAGTCGTCAGATGAAATTAGATATAATTTTTGATAACTTTTAATTAACCTTTTCCGAAAAATGGTGCCATTAAATTTTGACGACCATCATGAGTTTCTATTCATCAAAGTATTTTGAAATTTTGAATGAAAAATTATGATAAATGACAAATGTGACATCTATGTAAATAACTACTAGCGGTCATTCTGACACGGATCCCGATATCTGCTTACCAAGACCAACAAAGTCACAAGACTGCTCGCGTCCTATAAGTAACGAATTCTTGTACACACAAATAAATGAAATTATATCTCTTCTTTCGTTCTATAAGGAATTTTGTCCTATTCTTCTAATATTCTTCACGGTATTAGCAGTGTTTCTTAAGGATGTATGTAATATTAATATACCTATAATTTTAAATACATATTTAATTAATAATACAATAAGATATATTAAATGTATTCGTACCTCCCAGAAAAATCTTCCAGTAATGTTAGTAAAACTGCTGACACTGACATTTTCCATTTATCTGTCAGTTACAAACATTTAAATATCTCAACTGTTTTTTGGGCAACGAGATTTATTACAACAGATTATTTTGTATTATTATATATCTCCAAACATAAAGGAGATAAAAGAATTAAATGTATCAGATTCAGAATTTAATTATCTTTATTATTTATAGTAACAAATTTTCAAAAATAACATTTAAAATTTTTTTTTTAGAAACTACCACTTCCGGTTGTCCAATTGTTACCGGAACCTATACAACTCTACCCATTACTGTTAGGAATCCGTTGTTACACAGGTCTTTAGTCTTATAGAATTTGAGAAATCGTATCTACAACATCCTAACACACACACACACACACAGATAGACATCATCTTAAAAATGTTAAAATTGGATTTCCCTACAAGTTTAAAATGTTCTTATTCACTAAAATCTGCATATACGATTTTTAGAATGAATCCAATACCTCTCTAAAAAACATTTTCTAAAAGTGAATCTGTTCCACACACACACACACACACACACACACACACACACACACACACACACACACACACACACACACACACACACACATCCACACACACAGACAGACATCATCTTAAAAATATTAAAATTGATTGTAGGGACCTTAAACCGTGCTTAATCAGTAAAATCTGGATATGCGATTTTTAGCATGAATCCAATACCTCTCTTAGCGAGGTATTGTTATGAACCTACGAAAAATTGGACCTCGTTCGGCGAACTGGTATTATTTAGTGATTATATTTATTTTTTCATAATGAACCACAATCATAGGTTTAAAAATTCAGTTAAAATGGTTTGTATTAACTATGTGTTTACTTTTTATGGCCATTCAAAACTAGTCTCAAATTTTAAGCATCGCCCCTTATGTATTTTAAGTGATTAAATTGAAAAAAGTAATTTTGTTAGTATTTTTTAATTATCATCTTCATTATTATGACCTAATTACTTTAAATAGCTTTTTCATTTAATTAATGAAATAAAAATTTCATAACGAAGAATAAATAGTACAAAAGAACTTTCAAGTAATTAATAAAAATGTGTGCGACAGTAATGTCGTCAGCAATGAAAAGTGCATTTCTGGCGCGTAAATTATATCTATTTTAGACCGCTGGCATTTTTCAAACAAATGGATGAAGTTCTGTAATATTGTTGCTAATCCAACTCGTCCGGAGAAGACTATAAATTACCGTGAAATGAAGAAAAACGCCAAGAAATGAAAAGAAGAAATTGCAGGAAGAGTGCATCTGCAGATGAACTGTCCAAATGAACTTAATATTTTTACTTTATTGCTGAGAATATTTCACCTCCAGAGACACAAAACTCGTTAGAAGAGTTGGTTAAATGTATCGTGTCTTCGTCTACCCTCGTGGTAAAGTTTCAGGAAACTATCAGCTGCATGAGATGCTCACATATCGGGATGACAGCCTGTCAAGGGATGTCAACTTTAGAAATGATATCATCACAATAGATTTTTTACTTTGGGGTGACAACTCCAACGAATTCGGGGGCATAAATAGCGAAATAATTATTTAAATTTTGACGACACGCGCGGACTTATCAAGTTCTTTTAAAAGTATATAATCATTAAACAGTTTATGAGAAAAAAATATGCGGCACATAGCAGTACGTAAGTAGAAGATTTAATGATTTATATCTTCTTGCATATACTTAAACCTAAAAACAAATGTGTTTTCAAAGAATAAGTTTACTCGTATTGTGATATCCAAAATTATTTTTTTTAATTTTATACGCTGATGACTTTGTATCGACATGTATCTACTATAATAATTCAAAAATTACCGTGTTATAAATTTTAATATTTAGTTACTAAGGTTTTTTTACATCTATATATTTGAAAAGGAGTTTTTGTTAGTATAGTTTAATTGACAATATGAAAGCAGTATTGGGGTAATATGTATATGATTTATGAAGGGTGATTAAACTTTGAGTTTTTTATAAATGTTTTATATACAGGGTGTTATATTTTAATGGACACAGCAAATATCTCTCTTATTTATTAAGTTAGTAATTTCTTTCATATAACATGATTTATACAGCAACATGTAAGCTACTGGATGACGGATGTATATTCATGACATCACTTTCGGTTTATTAGTAATTAATATCAACTTTGAAATTCCAAATGGAACATACTATATTTTTTTACAAATTTGAAAAGTACATCAAATTTGCTTTACAATCATATAAAATAATCCATATGTTACATTATTAAAAAGTAAAATGGCGGGCACTTTTTTATACACTTAGTTCGAAAAGAGAATAGTGTGCCATGACTGTGGCTTGAAATAAAACAATGAACTAAAACAATGTTATATAAAAGACTGGACGTTTTAATATACTAAAATAATATTCTTATATCACACAAAATAATAGCAGATATATCTTATTCCTTTCCGTCACCTTTAAGTAAAGAAGGTATTATTGTCATTGATCAAAAAATTCGTTGGTGAGTTTTTAATGAATTAGCACGTGTCAGAGTCTCCAGAATACGATTTTACTATTTTTACACTGATGTGTGTGTATATGTGTGTGCGTGCGTGCGTGTGTGTTTGTATGTATGTCTCTGTGTGTGTGATAAAAGTTTCTCTTTCGATAACTTCAATACTACAGTTCCAAAAATTATACTTCCTTCATATTCCCGTTTTGTAAGTCCGTATGAAGTGTTAATTAGATTTTGGTTTTAATGGGTAAACCGAAAGTAACCTTATTTGAAGTTCGAAAAAGTTGTTTCCGAAAAAAGCGCAGTTAAATATCTTTTTTGACGTATTATGTTATTATAAATATTAAAGAATATTTTATTCTATATACGATTTGATTGCATTATTTCCTTCATATTAAATGTATTTAGAGATAAAAAAATAATAAAGAAATTAATATTCATAAATCTTGCAACCTATAATGTCCTAAACTGGTAACGTATCCGTTTGTTCGTCGTATGAGTATTTTCCTGCATTATTATAATGACATTAACTGATGCTACCTTACTTGAGAAGATTGACAACTTAGAAACAATTGTTATTGTGATTAAAAATTATTTGTTTGATATTTAAAAAACAAAAAGCAACCACAAATACAACCCTTATAATATTCTTAACAAATCACCTGTTGTCAAGTTAAGGCGTATACTACTTCTTGAAAGAAACTTAGTAGGTGTTTACAAAATAAAAATAGATACGTGGAAATGTGCTGCCCGTATCATATTTGTTTATTTATTTATTTACATCTTCCGAATTGTGTATTTTGTTTGTGAGTTATTCAAAGCGCCACAATACTATTAATCAACAACTTGCACACAATAAGAAACAATTTCTAACTAGCTAGAAACAATTGGTGGTATCTGAATGGCGTTTGTCTGACGATTTTGCAACTACGGAATAATTTTCCATCAAATCAACAGCAAACAAGTAAAACAATGGGTCAACAAACTGTAACAGTGTATATATCTTATCAGGGCCTTACCGTGTCCCGTTATACGGGTACCTGTTATTGTTGTGGATAATGAAATGTCAGCATTGTGAGAAGTGTGGGTAAGTGACATAACTGCACTAGTGTCCGGTGTCCGGAGCCGGACGGAAGTGAAATAAACATTTTGCGTGGCTCAGTGTTGAAAAATTACGGCGATAAATAATCGAGGGAACTGTTTCCGGTGTTTGGGACATGGTTTCCGGATGCGGGGCCGTTTCTTTGTCCGTTTTTACCCTCTTTTTTATTTGGCTGCAGACGCCAAAACTTGCAGCGTCGGTCCGTTTTTTACTTGCAGCTCAACAAAGCGAAAGTGAATTTTTGTAGCTAATTTATTTTGAATGTACTTCGCTCCGCTTTTGCTTACGTTTTCTTCTCCTGTAATCTGGAATCTCTCTCTAATGAGGAGGCCTAATGACACTGTGATTATACCCAGACGATATAACTTCCTGATTTTTTCAAGATTTTAATTACGCCGCGAAATATCACAGAGTATAAAGAGAAACAAAAATTATTGAAGTTTTAGATGAATTGAACCATAAATATAAATTCAACAACTACGAGAAGAATCTAGACAGAACTATTTTATATTCTAAGAACAAAACAATGTTTGAACTTACAGTGGAGGATATAGAGAGCGAAAACTTTGCTGAGCCAGCATTATTATTAATTATTTCGCTATCATCTTTTTATGACTATTTATTTACAAAAACTTTCTAAATTATTTTATAGTTTTTTATGTTCCTAAAGCTTGATTCCTTAGAAATTCTTCGATTGAAATTATCGGGTAGGCGGCGTACTTATGCCTAACCGTTGACAGTTAATTTTACCTCTCGCTAAAAGAGGTATTGGATTCATGCTAAAAATCGCATATCCAGATTGAGTGTGTGGGGGGCGGGGGGGATGTTAAAAGGACGATTTCTCAAAAACTATAATAATTAATATCTGTTTAACTATACGTATTTCTCAATCGGACATTACTGTGAAGAGCTGAAAAGGTTTTGGTAAATAATTGGACAACCGGAAGTAGCAGATTCTTAAAACAAATCTTGTAAATATTATTATTTGAAAATTTTTGTTTTTGCTAGTATTAAAGAAGAGTAAATTCTCTATCTGATACATTTTATATATCTTTCATAGATTTAGAGATAAAGAAATATATAGTATATAATGATGTGTTGTAATAAATCTCACAGCCCAAATAATGTCATGGAAACCAATTGAAAAATTTAAATGTTTGTAACTGTCAGTGTCACAAATTCAGGGACATTACTGAAGTTTTTTTCTGGGAAGTACATACGTTATATTATTTCTTATTGTATTAATAGTTAAATATTTAAAATTATAGGTATATTACATATTCCCGTCAAAAATACTGTCAATACCGACAATGAATTGGAGACATTTCGAAAAATTAGAAGAGTACCTACGTCAAAATTCCTTCATCGAATAAATTTAAAATTAAAAAATCTAAATATGAAAAGTAGATATAAGTAGATTTGTGGTGTAGAGTGTAGGTATACAAGAAATGTTAAATAGAATAGGGCGCGAACAGTCATGTGACTTTGTTGGCCTTGACAAGCAGGTATGGGAGCCCGTGTCAGAATGATAGCTAGTAATTATGTACATAGATGTCAAATATAATATTTCATTCTAAATGTAGTGATTTTCAAATTCCATGTGGTTTATTTTCCTCGACAAGTAAATTCCACACTCCTGGTGACAAATTAACTACATGAATCTAGAAAATCTTGAAATTTTTAATGAAAAATTCTGACATTTGACATCTATGTACATAATTACTGACGCGGGCCCCCATATTTGCTTGTTAAGGTTAGGGTTTCATCAAGTCAAGTACCTTAATATTTTTGTAAATTACTTGACTTGAATTGAAAATCAAGCAAAATTTATTACTTGACTTGACTTGATTTTCTATCGATACTAATTGACTTGATCAAGTAATTTCAAGTAAATTCAAGCTACTTGATAACGAACCGATTATGTACGAAAACGCGCGAATCAGTAGAATCATAACCTAGCTGGGTGTGGTACGGCGTGGTGTGCCATATGCTGTGCTGATTTACTACTGCAAGTTAAAATCTGTGCAGAGGTTTAAAAAATTCACTCAATATTGGAATATATACTAGAATGACCCGAGAATATGTCAACAAAATTTGAAGTCCTAATCATTATTATTAAGTTAACTGTAGATGGTTAAACTATCGCACAAAAGCCCAAAAAGCTATACTCCATTCGAAATAAGAATAATAATTGGGACTTCAGATTTTGTCCACATATTCTCGACTCATTCTAGTATATATTCCATTAATGAATGGGTTTTTTAATCCTCTTAATATCTCGGAGAAAAATAAAGTTCCAAAATGTGCCATGTTATTTAAATAGGAAAAAATCAAATGCATTTAGGCAGGGACAAATATTAAAATTAAGCGGAATCTTTGTCAGTATAATTTGTTTTTATTCATTTGGAACCATTTTAGGGGGTGGTCCAGTTAAAATTCGACTTGCCCCGTTTTAAGGTCCACCATAATACATATACTATAAATAGTTTGTTAATTTATATATAGTTTCAAATATATTTTTTTAAATTTTTAAATTTGAATGTATGATTTATTTTTATGAATAAAAGTTTATATTTCAAGATATATTATTGATATTATTATAAAACATAAGGAACTATATGAAAATGGAATGTTTTCTTGAAGAACTTTTTCTGGTAACTAAAAATATAATTACTTGATTGTTTTCAAGTAATTAAAAAATAAAATAACTACTTGATTTTTTAAGTACTTGAAATTGTAACTACTTGACTTGACTTGATTTTCGGCTACTATTACTTGACTTGAGATTGACTTGATTTCAAGTCAAGTCAAGTAACTTGAATATCAAGTCAAGCCGTGAAACTCTAGTTAAGGTCAACAAAGTCACACGAATGCTTGCGCCTTAAACTTATGTAACCAAAAACGAAAGTGGCGAGAGGTATTGTACTGGCCACTACAGGTTTTTTGAAGCTGTTATTCAATGCCAAAAGACTAAATTAATACAAATAGTATCGAAACACATTCATTTTTAATCATAAATGCGTCTAATACATCGACAAGCACAGGTGAGGGAGTAAGTCCAACAGATAATACATAAAACGTACAGTTAATTGTTTTAGAACTTGAAAAGTAATATGAGCCCCAAAGTCATACTTTGAAAAAAGTAGTATGCACTTCGACTGTATATGGAATTAATTTATTTTCATTTAACTACAAGAATTCACAAGTTTTAGTGGTGCTTTCATAAAATCCACTCCTGCCCTTATGAAATATTTGGCGCTAATCCTTCACTCCCCATAAACAAAATCCTGCAAAGGGTCGCATATGACGCAGGTACGTTAACCTTCCAGTTGTAGCAGGAATGTGTGGTGTCATAACGAGTCTGACATAAGTTACCGGGATCCGCTGTGAATGGCTCACGTGTTTATTTGCGGTCTGCCGCTGGATATAGATATCGATATCCGTGATATTGAGGTGTCCTGGTGAATATGCCGGCTAATACACCGCCGCAGGCTACCACTGCCAACACATTGCAAACCTATACCAAGTGTCACGGGAATTTAGTGTTGGTTTTCGTTTCGATTTAATTAATTTCTGTAATTAAATTTAGTTTATATATTGAAAATTGTCTATAATTTTCTACTATAAATCACACAAATTTAATTTTCAAACAGGTTTGTAATTATGTCTGATAATGTTTACTGATATTTTCAATAATGTTTTCCCAGTGTATATCAATAATTCTCTTAATTAAATATTGGTATCTATAATTTAAATCGAATATTAATTTAATTTATGGCTACCATCGTTATTTAAACAAATATCTTACACTATAATTCATTCGGACATTTTTGGTCATTTATAACCAGTACAGTTTTTCAAAGAGAAAATATGTAAAACAAGACATTAAAAATTAATCACTTTTTAAATAGTTGTCATGCATTTAGAACTAATAAATCAAAATTGTTTAATTTTATCTAATGCGCCTTCTTATGAATACTATTGACTAGTTTCGTTATAATAATATAATAATATCTTCACTCTAAAGTAGTCGCGTGAATATTTATAACACGTGTAGTCACGCCGGTCTCACAGACCGACTGATTCTAATTAGGATTTTTAACGATCATTATAGTGTTTCCAATCACCATTATGGTGTTTCGATATTAATACCTATTTGTGTATTAAGAGCGCAAAATAGGGCATTGTCGATTGAGAGGTTGTTGTCGCGCGGCATTCTCTCGAAATCGACATTGTCCATTTGCGCTCGAAACACACACAAGATTTTTTCTACAGTCGCCACAGTGGGGTCCTCCACCATAACAAAACATCTGTTGTGGCCAGCACAATACCTTCCGTCATTCACGTGTATAATGTATAAATTCCATAATTTTTCTTACAGAAGATTATAAATTTCCAGTAAAATTATTTCATAAACAAACTATTCAAATTGCACTTCACACTGGCATCTTCTTCTTCTTTAGCTTTTCCCATTCGCTATTTTTGCATGTCGTTCTCATTCAGTTCCTTTTTTCTCAAATCTTCCGCAATACTGTCCTTCCATCTTATCTTTGGTCTTCCTCTGTTTCTTTAACGTCCTGTTACTAAACTATTCATTCTTGTTCCAATATAATTCTTCATTTCTCCTCATGACATGTTCAAACCAATGTAATCGTCTTTCTTGTATCTTTCTAAAAACTTGTAACACTAGAGTTATTTTCTTACCGTATCTTTCCGTGTATTCCCCAATATCTACTTCAACATCCTCATATCTGCCACATTAATTTTCTTTTTATTGATATGACATCTGTCAATTTGAATTATATGAATATATTAATAGTTCCCAAGTTTGGCATAGCTGGCTGAATTATAAAATTTAATTTCTTTAAAATTCTTTAACTCTGTATCTATTGAATATGAAGTATAAATTGTAATCAAATAGTATAGAGAATAATATATTCTTTAAGTTATAATAACGTTAAATGTCAATAAATCAAATTTAACTGTTAAATCTTCAAATGAGACTACTTCCGGTTGACCAATTAAAACCAAAATCGAGTCACTTGTTCTTCTGGATGTAAACTTGAGGAAAACGAAAAAATTATAATTTTTGGAATCGTGGTATTGAAGTTATAGAATCCGGAACTTTTGTCTCATACACACACAGACACACATACATACAGACATCATCGTAAAAATGGTAAAATCGATTATATGGACCTTAAAACGTGCTTATTCAGTAAAAACTCATCATTGAATTTTTTGACCAAAGACAATACCTTCCTTACCTAAAGGTGACGGAAGGTAAAAATAATAAAATATACACTTTGTACTTACACTACTACTCAATTAATAAGGATTAATATAAAGAAAAAATGTCTTTTATATTTAATATTAATTTATCGTTATTTCCCATTCTTCTTGACCTATTGCTTCAATTTAATCTAAACATTTTATACTTTCGTTTTTGTAAATGAATGGCCTATTTTATTTTCACAATAGTGCAGCATTTTTTTTTTTTTGGTTATGTAATATACAGAGAGAGCAGTTATATGTCAGAGTGATTTGTAAAGGTGGTAAATGTGTCACTACAGTGCCATTAGTTCCTGGCTAAACGTTTTCATTAAGAATGTAGAAAAGTGACATTTCTCAACATTGTATAGTTAGAAATTTGGACGGCGAGCGTTTTTTATACTTTGTCGCGCTAGAGCGGCAAAGTGACATTTTGCGTTGACAAAAGAGAGCGCAAATGGCTACTTTCTATGTAGACTGTAGAAAAAATAATATCTAGCAGACCATGTAATCAAATTTAAATATTCTTTGCGTAGTTTATATTACTCAAAATACAAACTAAACGGAATTCCAATAAAATTAAAGTAAATTTTTAACTATCAAGAAATGGAAAATAAGATTAAGTTGCATGAAGATATATAATAGTTATTTATGCAACAAGACTGTAACCGCAATCTTTATGAGGTCAAGTCAATTATTGACCGAATGTCATAAAGCTTGTTTACACTTGAGTTGCATACATTATTTTTTATACGACCTTAAATAAAATTCCTGAAACAAATTAGAAGTTTGACAGACGAGCAAACGACAATTTGAACACACCAAATACTGAGTTTACATTTAACAGATAACAGACCTGAAGTTGAATACTGCTGTTTTGTCTGTATTACCAACATGAATGTATAGAAAAAACTAAATTAGGTAAGACAATTTAAATGTCAAACATGTATTGATGGTGATAGCTATGTAATGTGTAAATAAAATAAAATACGAAAATCGTTTACTTTACACATTGTCTGCAGTGTGTAAAGTATCAACTTTACACATCGGAGTATAAAAATATATTATAATACGTTTGAATTATTCATTTTTTCTCTATTTTCTATACAACTACGACAGATACCCGCGATATACTGCAAGCACATGTAAGTATTGTACGGTTAACAGGAAAATTTAGTTTTTCTGTTTTCTTTCAAAGTTCAAAAATAATTTACTATTTAGAAAATTAACTTAATATTACTTAATATTATATTAATTGTTGTAGCTAAGTAAGTTATTTTCTCTTACGTTTCTGTAATTTATTTCTTCAATAAAATTCACTTCAGGCATATCGTTGAATTTATAATTTTACATACATTCCAAATATATAAAAATATATAGGTGTCCTATTTGTAATATGAAACTTAGAGCTAGTTTACACCCAATCCTATTCATGCGACCTGGCCTATACCTTGTCCTATAATAGGTCTTCTACAAATCGTTTACACCATGGGGACCTATGATAAATTTAGGTCTAATATAGGTGTAATATAGTCCTCGAGTCAATGCCATCTGTTGAAATACAATCGCACTTAATTTTTTTAAACTGCAATTTTATATGCCAGGTTGATAAAAGTATTTCAGGTCATGTAAGCATCACCAAATATAATGCAATCTTTAATTTGTTTTATTGGTATGTTAACGCGATGTCACTAGTGAAATATGTGCTCTTATTGACCGTTTGTATCATTGTGATCTTTACAAGGATCAAGAGATACAGCTTCGGAACATATGTCTTTTTCCGTAATAATTCAACTAATTTAACTTACACAACCTACAAAATGTGATGTCAACAAAATCACAATACGGGTTAACCGCCACCTACAGGGTTTTCATCTAACACTTTAGGTCACCAAAGCGTTTACACGTAGTTTGAAACGTGGCCTATACTGGGTCAGGTCACATGAAAAAGAGACCTGACCTAAGCTAGGTCAGGTGGACTATTAAGTGTTTACAGCATGGCGTCCTATAAGGTATAGGTCGAATATAGGGTATAGGACGCGGCCTAAACGATAGGTGTAAACTAGCTCTTAATGTCACTTACGGTCAAACCGGAAGCGCTACCATCATGCCAAACACCATGATTTGTGAGCCCTTATGGCTAGTTTACAAATTTAAAGAGAATTAAAAAATAATTATAAATAAAAAAGTTATTTTTAGTAGCCCGTTTTCCTGTGTCACTCTGTATATGTATATATATAAAACTGTTTAAAAAAATGATAGTGCAAATTTTGTTTTCCATGGTCTACCTTATTTTCTTATTCTCAATAATTCTAACGTGACCCCTGCATGTCATAAAAATCACCACTCCGCTGATGTACTGTCAGTATTAACATATCACAAAATTATGTAACTTGGGTTACAAACTATGAATAATTAAAATACAGTAAGTTATGAATATTATAACAGTTTAGTTAGTAGTGAGACCAGTGGCGGCTCCTGTCCTTTCGCCGGAAGGGCGCCAGTAATTAAAAAAAAGAGTATTTTTTAGCTAAACTGGACAAGTAGATGAAGAAATTTAATCACAAATTACTTCTTAAAAGTAAATTCAGCTCTTCTGTCTGTCGTAGATATAAACTGAAAAATGGGGAGTAAATATTTTTGTTCTCGGCTTTCCTTTCTCTAATTTGTGTTAATTTTAAATCAGGCAATGGCCTAACTACTTCTTTAGTTAAAAAAAAAAACATTAACGATATTCACTGCCATGATGTCAATAATGGGGACTAGTCGGTAATCCTAACTGTGACTGTGGGAATGCTCCTCAAAAATTATACCACATAGCGACGGAATGTCTCTTAAGACGGTTTCCAGGCACATTACAAGAGCCACATCGCCTCGAGAACACTGCATGGTAGTCAATATCACCCCATAAGTCAAAACACCAAGACATATGTAACTATATTAGTTGTTCTTGCATGTTAATTTATTTGTGATTGTAATGTCTCTGGATTTTTGACACTGGCATTTATCTGCCAGTTACAAACATTTTAATTTTTCAATTGGTTTCCATAACATTATTTGCGTTGTGAGATTTATTACAACAGATTATTTTATATATTATATTTCTTTATCTCTAAATATATAAAAGATTGAATATGTATCAGATAGAAAATTTAATGTTTTTTAATAGTTTTAAAAAAATAATATTTAAGATTTTTTAAGGATTTGCTAATTCCGGTTGTCCAATTATTCCCAAAACCTTTTCCACTCTTCCCAGTAATGTCCGATTGAAAAATACGTAGTTAAACAGATATTACGTATTATAGTTTTTGAGAAATTATTGTTCTTCCAACATACACACAAACACACACACAGACATTATCTTAAAAATCTGATGTGACCAGCACATAACCTCTCGCCGTATATTTTACCTGGCTGTATGCATAAAGCAAAGAATATTTTTATAAATACAAATAATATATTCATATAAATCTATGACGTATAAACTTCTTTATTATTCAATAATAGCATGTCTCAACATGAAGATATTTTACCATAAATTATGTTACAATAAATTACAAAGTAGAGTTTACCATATATAAATATTAGGCTGGTAACTGCAATTTTCAATTCGAACAACGTTGTTTACTTTCTCTTCATATTCTTCTAGTAAAAACATTAATTTTGGGCGGTCTAAAATGTATATCTGGATTGTGCATCTATTCTTACATATCTTCTTTTACATTTTATTTTTTCATACATGTTATATCTAAATAACACTAATTCCCTTTAATAAAGTGACGGATAGATTGCACTGCGATTATTCTTATATCGATGTGTAATTTTGTCAATATTTACAACTTACTTGAGAAGAATTTGATAGCTTTTTCGCAATTCAAAGTTACTCTAGTCTATAGTACTGGTGTACATTGTCCCATAATGTTTGAAACAAATTTAAGTCCTTCAACCTAGACTTGTCATCTCCATAATAGTCACAGATCAAGAACTAAGGGATTCTCCAAGTACATTTTTCTTTCATTACTCATTATTTCTGACACTGACATTTATCTGTCAGTTACAAATAATTTAAATTATCAACTATTTTTCATGGCATTCTTTCGGCTGTCAAATTTATTACAACAGATTATTTTATATATTATACTTCTTTTATCTCTAAATCTATGGAATATATAATAAAATATTTAAATGTATCAGATAGAGAATTTAATTTTCTTTAATATTACCACGAAAAATTTTCAAAAAATAATATTTAGAAGATTTTTTTTCAAGAATCTTCTACTTCCGGTTGTCCAATTGTTACCATAACCTTTTCAGATCTTCCCATGAATGTCCGATTGGGAAATACGTTGTTAAACAAATTTTAAGTCTTATAGTTTTTGAGTAACCGTCCTTCCAACATCCCACACACACACATCCACACACACACACACACACACACACACACACACACACAGACATCATCGTAAAAATGTTAAAATCGGATTGTAGGGACCTTAAAACGTGTTTATTCAATAAAATCTGGATATGCGATTTTTAGCATGAATCCAATACCTCTCTTAGCGAGAGGTAAAAATGTTAAAACCGAATTGGGCCTACAAATTTAAAACGTGCTTATTCACTAAAATGAATCTATTCCACCCCCGAAAATCCGTTTGACACTTGGTATATCTCCGCATCCATGTGTGTAATAACCTCATGACGCGTTTCTGCGGCACTTAATATCACAGCCAGCACGCGTTATTGCAGGTTTATAGTAGCGGCGTTTAGTTGTATTGCGTTTTAATGAAAACTATCCCATCCCGTGAGTAGCAATGCGGTTAAGCGCCTCTACTACAGCTACAGCTACACAAACTCGCCGGAAGCCCTGGAACTGCCGGATTCCGCCCAAGGCCTCATTCGATAGCTGATTGTGATGTATCCATCATAGGATTGCACACTTCGAGTACCACCATTAATGGGAAGCCTAGTTATTAGACTTATAGCTGTGGTTATGATAGAAGGTTTATGGACCATTGTCAGTTACATACGTTTACGGGCACGAAGGTACTTATGAAATGCATTGAATTTGGTCAAAAAATTGTACAAAACAAAAGCGCTTTCTTCTCGTGTCAGACAACATTTTCACGACATATTTCTAAAAACGATTTGCTCGGACCTTAAATACTCTTTAAGAAATGATTAGTAGAATAAGGGTAATATTTTGTTTATTTGAATCAAAATAGTTTATATTGACATGATTAGTAGAATCAGGGTAATATTTTACTTATTTGAATCAATATAATGTTATTATTTATAAATTATATTTACACTTTGACAACACAACACATAACTGACACGTCAAAAGTTAGGTTATCAGACGCAATAGTGTTGCCAATGTACCAATCTTAAATATAAATTAAAGTTGTCAAATTGTGATTTAATCTAGAAAAAGAAAAATATAAGACATAATTGTAAGATAATTTAAAGTATGTATATCACTAAAATAAGAATTTTTAATAAAATTAGGAATTTATTTATAATTTTTAAAATATATTTTTTGTAAATAACATTCATGTTGGTTAACACTTCTATATTTTAATTTTAATCACATTTGCCTCACTATTTCGAGAGAAGAAAGTTGAGCTTTCTGTGCATGTCGTGGAAAAAAAATTACATACATGTCTCTTAGTAAATTAAGAACATTTTCTGTGGCGTCATTATTTTGAACTGGAGATAGGGAAGCATATTTAAGAATGTAATGTGTAGTTGGCGTGCGAGGAAGTTTTAATTTGAATTTAACATTAGTTCATTTTCCCTTTCTCTGTCTGTCTTTGTTAATCAGAATTTCGAAGGATTTTAATTGAGCTTATATAAATACAAGATTAAATGACAAACTAAATTAGTAACCTCTAAATTATTGTTCAAACGTCATACACGTGATCTGTCATATTACATTACCCGCACATGCCGTTGCTATGGGGCGTACCTATGCTATGACTTTACGGCCATTCATTGGTGCGGCGTAATTATACGTCATACATGGCGGTAATTTAAATATTCAAATTTCAATTTTTTTTCTGGCCAATTAATAAAACTTTTGACAAAAGAAAAAATCTGTTGTGGCCAGCACAATATCTTCCGTCAATCATGTGTATAATGTATAAATTCCATACATAATTTTTCTTGGAAAAGATTCTAAATTTCCAGTAAAATTATTTCATAAACAAACAATTGCACTTGACACTGACATCTTCTTCCTCTTTAGCTTTTCCCAATCGTTAGGAGTCGATATTTTTGCGTGTCGTTCTCATTCGGTTCTTTTTCTCTCAAGTCTTCCGCAATACAGTCCTTCCATCTTATCTTTGGTCTTTCTCTGCTTCTTCAACCTCCCATTACTAAACTACTCATTCTTGTTCAAATATAATTCTTCATTTCTCCTCATGACATGTTCAAACCAATGTAATCGTCTTTCTTGTATCTTTCTAGAAACTTGTAACACTAGAGTTATTTTCTTACCGTATCTTTCCGTGTCTTCCCCAACATCTACTTCAACATCCTTATCTCTGCCACAGTAATTTACTTTTTATTGATACTGACATCTGTCAATTTGAATTATATGAATATATTAGTAAGTTTCCATGTTTAGCATAGCTGGCTGAATTATAAAATTTAATTTCTTTAAAATTCTTTAACTCTATATCTATTGAATATGAAGTATAAGATGTAATCAAATCGTATAGAGAATAATATATTCTTTAAGTTATAATAATATTAAATGTCAATAAATCAAATTTAACTGTTTAATCTTCAAATGAGGCAACTTCCGGTTCACCAATTATAACCAAAATCTAATCACTTATTCTTCTGGATGTAAACTTGAGGAATACGAAAAAATAATAATTTTTGGAATCGTGGTATTGAAGTTATGGGATCCGGAACTTTTGTCACACACACACAGACACACACACAGACACACACAGACACACACACAGACACACATACATACATACAGACATCATCGAAAAAATGGTAAAATCGTATTATAGGGACCCTAAAACATGCTTATTCAGTAAAAACTCATCACTGAATTTTTTGACCAAAGACAATACCTTCCTTACCTAAAGGTGACGGAAGGTAAAAATAATAAAATATACACTTTGTACTTACACTACTACTCAATTAATAAGAAGGTAAAAATATGGGTAGCAAGTTTCAATGTTCCCTTCAAAAATATTAAATAAAGAAATCTGATGTGGCCAACACAATACTTCCCGCCATATAATTTTTATTAATTTAAATACATACCTGCATATTTACTAATGCTGCAAACTATATTAAGTTCCTTTACATATAATTATTGTTCTATTTACTATTTTCTTTTTAAAATGTTACTACTCGTATTATTAATATGAAATGATTAGAAATTTGTCAGTTACATACATTTGAGATCTGAAATATGTAGCCAAGGAGATGTGTTGAAAGCGTAGGCTCCTGGATTTAAATTATAGATTATTTTATAAATTTATTCATATGTAGACAAGTTATTAATGCAAACCTGTAGAAAAATTAATAATCTTTAATTTTTATAATAACATAAATTGCGAAGAAAAACTATTTTGAGCTTCAAGTAAAATGCCATTTCCAAAATTTTCTGAATGATAGTGTTTGAGTTACAGCGTTCAGAGGATCCAAACACAAACACACATACACACTCACACACATATACACATACTCACAAAGACACCCAGAGTCATCATCGTGAAAATGTTAAATTCGAATTCTAGGGATCTTAAAACGTGGTCATCCCTATGCCTCCCTCACCAAAGGTAGCGGGAGGTAAAAAGGCATGCAAGTAGCTCATTGTAAATTAATAAATTATTTTAAACATCAAAGCCAACCACTGCGATGGATATTATGATTGCCGCTCCATCACCCAAGGATTATGGATTACTTATTTCATCTTTCATCATTTCTTCGACTATATGTGAAGTTTTGCAGTCGTCCAAAAATACAAATAGAAAAACAATTTACTGGGAATAATCAAAAGAAAATATATTTCGTTTTATTCTACTGTATTATTATTTTCGGGGTGCAAGCATATTTTTCTTAAAGTGGGGAATAATAGCAAAATGAATATTTACGTATAATTACAAAGATTCAAGTTCATATTCATTAATCCTCGCAAGAATAAATGCGCCATTCTTTCGCTTTGTATGAGGAAAGTTAGAAATGATGTTCTTTGTTTAATGAAAGACCCCAGCAAAACTAAATCATGGTTATTGAGATTTTTCTCTCGTATATGGTCTGTTTATTATCTCGTGTTTTGTTTTACCTTTGCTTCGAACCGGAAGCTAATGGACGCAACTGCTTCGAAGGCAGGAAATGAGGAAGTTTATTGTTATTTGATCTTAAACATCTGCTTTTTATTTTATAGTATTCATTATGATTTTAGCTTTATCCTCACAATTATCCGAGAGATAAAGCATTTATTTAAACACCTTAATATTAGCTCATCTTAATTAGTGCGCAAATATACCGGGATCTAATTAAAATCCTCACTGTAGATACGTAATCTTCTTATTATCAGTGTAGTACTATTAAATATATCTCAGAATGAACTTATTCTACACAAGGCTTTTATCTTCCATTTCATAATTATACTCATTATATAAACAGCATTATGAATAACAGGGACTAAGATCGAAACGAAAACGAAATAACGAAATAAACCGAAATTTTTATAAGAACGAAAACGGAAACGAAAACGCAATAATTTTTTTTCGTTCGTGATTGAAAACGAAATAATTTATATCGGTTACCGGTTTTAACCGTTATTTTATTTAATATTTTATTTTATTTACAGCAAATATTTTACAGGCAAATATTATTGAATTTTCAGATATTTGATTTGCAAACAAGCAGATTTTCAAAGTAGCTCTCCAGTAGCTAACCCTGTTACGTGTTAGGTTAAACGGTATACTCGTAGTTTCATCTATTAAACACTGACTGCGATAATTTTCATTTGCACACACTGTCGGTATACGTTTTATTAGTTATGTTAAGTACTTATATAAGAGAACTAACATAAAGGAAGATTTGCTTGAAAACATACTATTAGTTAGGTGAAATAAAATGTAATTAATGTTTTATTCTTTATCGTAAAAAAATCAGGCCATAGCATAAGCTTTTCTTATTTTTATATATGTATTATCTTTCCTTTATATGTATGTTTTATTTTCATGTTTAATAAAAAAAAAACTTATTATATTTCTATATTTTCATCAATTGTTACTCATTAATAGTTATAACCGGTATTAACCGGTATTTAACTACTGTGAACGAAAACGAAAACGAAAATATTTAGGTGGGAACATTAAGAACGGAAACGAAATTTTTCGGTTTCGTTCGGATAAGAACTGAACGAAATATTTTTCGTTTTTAGTCCCTGATGAATAAGCATATCATTACATCTATTTGCATGTATTTGGTCTTTAAACAATATATTGAACAGTCTACATTTTTTCGGACCATATAAATAATTTTTTGTACTCATGTATTGAAATGTGTTGTTTCGCGTCGCCTAAGCAACGTCGTAAACGTCAATTTCACAGGAATCCACCAGATAAGTGACCGGGAAATGTTGCAAAAAAAATACTCTCCTATTTCTAAAGCATTTCTTAAAGAACTATATTTATAATAAAAAAAGTATAGTTTCTCAAACACTCTTTCGCTTAATAATATTAAAAGAAAATGGAATATTGAATGCAATTTAATTTTAAAATAATTAATTTAGTGCATTTGGTTCACAATGTTAGCATCAATTTCTGCTCGGCAGGAGTCGACAGAGTACTCAGGATATCGGTAACACATAACCAACAAACGTAATGTAAATTGTAACAAAACAATAAGAAGTTATTACATACCATGATTAACACTACATTACAAGAAAATAACCATTAAAATAATTGGAATTTAAATTTGACACCTCACTCTGAAATTAACTAAAAGCAGTGTATATGTACATTATGTAATAAAGTTTTAATAAATAAAATTATTTGTACAAACCGCTTGGGTGAACTTGGTTCCCGGAATCGTTCTATGACGGCGCGAGCATCCGGGAACCAAGCGTTCCCGCACTTGGTTTGTAAACAACTATTAAAACATTTCTACAAATAAAACATTGTTATATTGTCTAATTTTTAATTTCGAAAAAAAACTCACAATTTGCGTTTACAATTAATAAGTAAGCGACCATAACAAAATAAACAAATCTGATGTGAGAACATTACTCAGGTCTATGCATTTTGAACAAATTCCATACAGAAAATTCTACATTTCCAATAAAATCATAACACAAACATACTATGTCAATTACACTTGACACTGACATCTGTCAATCAGAATTTTCATAATATAGTAACTGTTTCCATGCTTTAAGAAATTTAATTTCTTTACAAATTTTACCTTCCTTCACTTTTAGGTAAGGAAGTTATTGTCTTCGGTGATGAGTTTTCAATGAATAATCACGTTTTAGGATTCCCACAATACGAGTTTACAATTTTTACGATGATGTCTGTATATATGTATGTGTGTGTGTATATATGTGTGTGTGTGTGTGTGTGAGTGTGTGTGTGTGTGCGCGCATATATGTGTGTGTGTGTGAGACTATAATTTCGGCCGCGAAAACTCCAATACTAAAATTCCAAAAATTACAATATTTACGTATTCCATTACATCCATATGCAAACTTCATTAGATTTTGGTTATAATTGGTCAACCGGAAGTACCCTGATTTGAAGATTTTTAACAGTTTTTTCTTAAAAAACCGCTGTTAAATATCATTTTTTCAATTAATGTTGTTATAAATATTAAAGAATTTTTTATTCTCTATACAAATTGATTATATTTTATACTTCATATTCACTGGATTTAGAGTTAAAAAATTATAAAGAATTAAATTTTATAAAGCAGCCAGCTATGCTATAACCGTGGAAACAGCTACTATATTAAGAAAATTCTAATTGAAAAATGTCAGTGTCGAGTGCAATTGACATAGCATATTCATGTTATAAATTTACTGGAAATAGAATATTTTGTTAGAAACTTTCTGTATGAAATTTGTACAAAATTCATAGAACTGACTGAAAGTAATGTATTGGAAATATGGAATCTTTTGCAAAAAAACTCTCTGTGTGTAATTTATACAAAATACATAGAACTGACGGAAGGTAATGTGCTGACCGCATCAGATTTTTTTTACTCTATATCCATTGAATATGAAATATAAAATGCAATGAAATCGTATAGAGAATAAATTATTCTTTGAAATTTATAATATTAAATGTCAATAAATTATATTTAACTGCGTTTTTTCAAGAAAAACTGTTTAAAGTTACAAATGAGGCTACTCCCGGTTGGCCAATTATAACCAAAATTTAATCACGTCTGCATGTGGATCTCAACTCGAGGAAAATGAAAACAATATAATATTTGGAATCATGGTATAGTTATACGATCCGACACGATCGTCACATGCATGCACACACACGCACGCACACACATACATGTAGACATCATCGTAAAAATAGTAAAATCATATTCTAAGGATCCCGAAACTTGCTTATTCATTAAAAACACAATATTTTTTTTTTGACCAAAGACAATACCTTCCTTACCAAAAAGTGATGAAGTTAAAAATTAATATTATATTTCCAAATAAATTATGAAAGTGTGAAAAGATGTCAGCCACCTGGATTTGAACCAAGGACCATTGCTTTGCCGGAGTAACGCTATACCAACTGAGCTATGGCCGATCTACCAATGGCTGACATTATCTTCCACTTCATCCGCTAATGTATCTCTCTGTGGAGAATACACTTTTTCAGAAATTACTCTTTGCCTTATCGGTCTAATTTCGAACATATAGAGCTAGTTTACACCCATCGTTTAGGCCGCGTCCTATACCCTATATTCGACCTATATCTTATAGGACGCCATGCTGTAAACACTTAGTAGGCGACCTGACCTAGCTTAGGTCAGGTCTCTTTTTCATGTGACCTGACCCAGTTTAGGCCACGTTTTAAACTGCATGTAAACGCCTTAGTGACCTAAAGTGTTTGATAAAAACCCTGTAGGTGGCGGTTGATCCGTATTGTGATTTTGTTGACATCATATTTTGTAGGATGTGTAAGTTAAATTAATAGAATTATTACGGAAAAAAAATCATGTTCCGAAGTTGAATCTCCTGATCCTTGTGAAGTTCACAATGATGCAAACGAAAAAAGTCGATAAGAGCACATATTTCACTAGTGACAGCGTAAACATACCAATAAAAACAAATTAAAGATTGAATGATATTTGGTGATGCTGACATAACCTAAAATACTTTTATCAATCTGGCATATGAAACTGCAGTTTAAAAAAATTAAGTGCGATTGTATTTCAACAGATGGCATTGACTCGAGGACTATATTACACCTATATTAGACCTAAACTTATCATTAGTCCCCATGGTGTAAACGATTTGTAGAAGACCTATTATAGGACAAGGTATAAGCCAGGTCGCCTGAATAGGATTGGGTGTAAACTAGCTCATTGTCTGTTAACTCCATGTTAATTTCAAAAACTGGACCGATAGGGCCATAGCTCAGTTGGTAGAGCGTTACTCCGGCAAAGTAATGGTCCTTGGATCCAGGTGGCTGACATCATTTCACACTTTCATAATTTATTTCGAACATATAGACTGTTAGCTCTATGTTAAGTATATTCCAATATAACAGATTTTAAGTAGAGAATAACTGGCATTTAATTTCATCCCAAATGTGTATGTATATAGGTCTAAAATTAATAATAAAGAAAATAGGCATTTGCCCTTATTTTTTAAATCATATATTGAAACATGAATTGCTGAATTCGTAAATGAATTTAATTCTCTATTCATTGTAATATAAGAGATAATCTGTGCCTGTCTCAAATTTCCGAATTGTACTCGTATGTATGGATTCAATACTTTATAACTCCATCTCATAAAAATAGAGATATTGTGTAGAGCTGGAAATCCGACCCCACACAGTTTAGGAAACGTCTGCTCTTATCCACAATCTCATCGAAAGCCCCGCAATCCTCGATTCAAATAAACGTGGAGACCTCACGTACGCTGTACGTTTCCAGACACACGAAACATGCAGTTAATTGTAGTGGTACTAGTGCTGGTTCTGCTGTACTTCCTGTCAAGTGACAATTCATCTCGAGAGAGACAAGGACTCGAGTAAAATGTAAAAGTTCCCATGCTTTACATAATTCGTTCCGTCTAGCTAATGTTTTTCATTCCTAATTAAATGAAGGAAATGTCAAATTTGTAATAATTTGGTTGCTTTGATTTTAATTAATACACTAACGGTCGTTGAAATCGGAACACCAAAAAATAATGGGAATAAACGAACAAAATTCAGCACAGAGATTGTTTATTATTAGAAGAATAAATGATTTAAATTTCACATAAATCAAAAATACAGGAAATGAGAAATTCATTAAGAACTGTGTCCTCCACGCGCTCTTATCGCCGCTTGTACTCGTCGAGGCATCGATTGAATAAAGTTGCGAATAACATTTTGCGGTATATCGTTCCATACCCTTTTCGACTATAATCCATACTTTTTTTACATTTTGTATTGGCGTCTGGATACGTTGCACTGCCCTGCCTTAAAACATCGGACAATTTTTCATTAGGCGACAAATCTGGAGAACGGGCCGGCCATGGAAGCACTGGTAATTTGTGCTGATTAAAGAAGATTAATACTAGAGGTTGGCGCGGACCCAAATTGTATACATAGTTAGCTTCGATACCATTATATATATACATATTTTTTAAACAATTACATGACACGAACGTGACCCGCCGGGGCGTGATCGGGCATGAGTGCCAAAATTAATTCTTGAACGTGAGTGACTCTGAATCAAATATAAAAATCTGTTGTGGTCAGCACAATTCTCGCCACTTCCTTTTTTTTTTGGTTACATAAGTATAGGGCGCGAACAGTAATGTTACATTTTTGGGCTTGACAAGCAGATGTATGGGCCCGTTTCAGAATGATAATTAGTAATTATGTACATAGATGTCAAATGTTAGAATTTTTCATTAACGTAGTTAATTTATTACCAGGAGTTTAAAATTTACTTGTATGCCTTAGATATTTAACATTTAATTCTGCTCCACATGGAATTGGAAAATCACTAAATTTAGAACGAGAAATTATGATATTTGACATCTATATACATAATTACTAGCTATCATTCTGACATGGGCCCCCATATCTGCTTGTCAAGACCAACAAAATCATATGACTGCTCGCGCCCTATTGTATTTAACATTTCTTGTATACCTATACTCTACACCAAAAATTCTACTTACGCATATATCTATTCCATATATATTTAGATTGTTTAATTTTAAATTCATTTTTGATGAAGAAATTTTGTCCTCTTCTAATTTTTCGAAATGTTTCCAATTCTATTAATACATTAAAGAAATAGTATAATGTATGTACTTCCCAGAAAAAGTCTTCAGTAATGTCATCGGATTTTTGACACTGACATTTATCTGTCAGTTACAAACAATTTAAATTTTCAACTATTTTCCATGGCCATTCTTTCGGCTGTAAAATTTATTATAACCGATTATTTTACATATTATATTTCTTTTATCTCTAAATCTGTAGAATATATTATAAAATATTTAAATGTATCAGAAAGAGAATTTAATTTTCTTTCATATTATCAAGAAAAAAATTCAAAAAATATTATTTAGAAGATTTTTTTTCAAGAATCTTCTACTTTCGGTTGTCCAATTGTTACCAAAACCTTTTCAGATCTTCCCATGAATGTTCGATTGGGAAATACGTAGTTAAACAAATATAAAGTCTTATAGTTTTTGAGTACCTAATCGTCCTTCCAACATCCCACACACACACATGCATACACACACACATACACACACACACATCCACACACACACACACACACACACACACACACACACACACACACACACACACACACAGACATCATCGTAAAAATGTTAAAATCGGATTGTAGGGTCCTTAAATCATGCTTATTCAATAAAATCTGGATATGCGATTTTTAGCATGAATCCAATACCTCTCTTAGCGAGAGGTAAAAATCGTGATTGGTCTGATAACATTTTTAGTTTCGTGAGCGTGCGTGATCGTGAACAAAAAGTTCTTGCGTTATCCGTCTGAAATACGGCTGCTGGATGGAGTTGAATATGTGGAACAACTTCCAGTATCGCTGGCAATTTAAAGTGCTGAGAATACGAATTAGACGAGATTTCCAGTTGTAAGAAATTAATCCCCATACCATAATTCCTTATGTAGGACACCTATGACGCGAACGAATGCAGGCTACATTCTTTCTTTCACCCCGTCGTTGTCTCGCAAGCACTGGGGTTATATTTTGGTATAAACAGAAACACGATTCGTCAGAAAAGATAATTTCGTTGTTCTCTACGCTTTTCTCTGCATTAATTCAGTCGCGATGTTCTAGGCCGCGTGGTTAGTGGAAGTCGCCATAATGCACGGCGTGCATGCAGCCCAAATTCTGCCAAACGGTGACAAATACGTCGTACAGATAGTGGGTATCTTGCACTGCCCACCACTGTCGTGCTACAGTCGCTGCATTTTGAGCACGGTCTTGTAACGTTAGCCGAACAAGATATGATCCGGCGGGCCCAAGATCCTGTCTGCCGTCTCTTTGTACTCACTGTCGCTCACGCGTTATTTGTTGAGATCATTAATCGCCAATTAACACACGTGTTAAAATATTTTTCCGTTTACCATCTCTTACAAATTAGAAGAAAATATAATTTTATTTCATGAGATTTTTTTTTATGTTAATAACGTTTGACAAATAAGTTTTGACAATTGTTCAGCAACAGCATGTGGTATCTATGGTTACACACTAAAATTGTTTATTATACTGGCCGTCAAAGAAGTATGGTCTGATGTTCAACTTTTTCCCTTTTCCACACCCTTTCCCTTGCCCTACAGTGTTGCCGCTTCTTTATAACTTAGCATTTTTAACATTACCAATGAATTGGTAACAGTGTAGAAATCTGCAGTCCATACTTATTTGACGGCAAATGCATTAATAGGGCTTATTAATGAATGATTTTTGATACATTAACATAATCTATTTATAAACGGACAACGGAAAATTATATTTATGTATATTTTGGAAACGGTTTAATTTAATTTTAGATATTCCCTTTTCATAATATTTTCCATATAAGTACAGTATTTTTTGAAAGATGTCCGATCACGGTCATCTGTATCATGAAGGAATTAACAAATTGGCATACATTTATCTCTCTCCTTTGCAAAGGCTATAAGCGTGTATGATAAGGATGGATATAACACGCTTGTCTATCAAAAATTTATATTATTTCAACTAAGTTAGGACATACCACTTTAAAACGATGCTCGTTGTTGATAATACTTTCGCTGTAAAGTAAGTTTATTTATTAATTCATATACATTACCTTAATTCATAGCCGTACGAACGTTATTGTCTATCAGGGTCACTGACACTGACATTGTGTCAGTATCTTATTTTTCACATATTTGGTTTATATTTGCTAATAAAGTTACCAGTTGACTTATTTTTGAATTTTGAATGCTTTTATTATTTTTATAATAATAAAATAGCAAGTAGTATCTTATGTACCCTCATAAAAACTAAGCAAACGACAATACTCAATTTGTCAGAATGGGCGGAGCAAAAATCTGAAAATTTTAATGTACATATCTGATTTGTTATACCTGTTTTAAAGAAAATTAAAAATAACTTTACTGAGAAAGTTTTGGTAAATTAAACAGAAAATCACGCGTTGTTTGTATTTCGAAAACGATATGGAAACTGCAAAGTATTTAAAAAGATAGTTCTATGACTTTGTCTAAAATTAAATATAACTTCATGTTGAAAATGATAGATACACCTTTTATTTGAAACAAACTTGTCACAATAAAACCAAATATAAAATGCTTTCAGTTTTTTAGTGTCACTTGTGAATATGTGACAATAAATCCGTGTATGCGTGGCGATTTAAAAACGTTACGAATTCCGATGATTCTTGCGGCTTTGGTTGTATTTCATGTAGGTATTAAATATTGTTCGGCTAGCAGGAATCGTCTGCATTTTTTGTCTTCCGGTGGCGGTTGTTTTTCCGGCCGCTGGATGGCAGCCAAATCGCTGCGCTGAAACGCTGAAACCGTAATTAATGTTTATATTAGTGCAGCGCAGTATAGAGCTTGCTTTATGAATACGCCACCAACTCGGATGCGCTTTTGTTTAAAACAATCGCCTATAAACCGCCGCATTTACAAATTTATGATATTTGCGTCTCGCTTGATTAATTGTTGTGTTTAGTTTATTGCTGGTAATTAGGGGTCTCTGGTTTCATTTTCATTTTGTTTTGGCGCTACTTTTGTTTTCGCTGACACACTTCGTTGGACCTGTCAGGAGAATTTTACTATCATTTTTCGCGCTGGTTTATGACTTGCGGAATGAAAAACGTATTAATTATTTATCCCCCTTTCTCTAATTCACTTTTTTACTACTCTTCCACTATAAAACAGCACTTGTAAACATAATTTTTTTATTAACACTATTCTTTGATGTACGAGTATAGCTTTATACTTCAACTATTGGAAACCATCTTGAATTAGGACAGCATTAAAATTCTCAACTCTTCTTTAATAATCACCAGGAAGACATTAGTTCTTTAATAAAGAACCGTCATCCGAAAATGGCCATATGAATTAATTTTATAGACATCAGTTTCCTATAATTATTAATTTACTCATTCGTACATAAAAATCTTCTTCCATGGCATAACATAAAAATGAGTTTGAATGGACCGTTACTTGCGATGTACACATTCATAACAACTTTTATATAAGTTCTATACTATTCACATGACCTTTCTTTTATTGAAAACACAACAATATCTTTTTCTATTCACTGGAAACTAGAACATGAGAAAACTACGCTACTAGTTATATTATTAATTAGTTTCCTTCATATTGTTTTACTTGTTTTACCTTCCGTCACCTCTAGGTAAGGAAGGTATTGTCTTTGGTCAAAAAATTCGGTGGTGAGTTTTCATTGAATAAGCACGTTTTAGGGTCTTTACAATACGATTTTACTATTTTTACGATGATGTATGTATGTATGTGTGTGTGTGTTCGTATGTGTGTGTGTGTGTATGTGACCGCCGGGTCGTCAACGATATCTCCAATACTAGAATTCCAAAAATTACAATTCTTGCATATTCCTCTTCCGTACAACCATATGCAGACTTGATTAGATTTTGGTAATAATTGGTCAACCGGAAGTATCCTCATTTGAATATTTTAACAGTTTTTCTTGAAAAACTCAGTTAAATTTTATTATAACTTAAAGAATATATTATTCTCTATACTATTTTATATTTCATGTTCAACAGATATAGAGTTAAAGAATTATAAAGATTGTAATAATTATAAAATTTCATATATGTATCAGCCAGCTGTGCTAACTTAACCATGGAAACTGCTAATATATTCAGGTAATTCAAATTGACAGATGTCAATATCAATAAAAAGTAAATGTTGAAAGAATAAGGGAAATAACTCTAGTGTTGCGCGTTTCTAGAAAAATATAATAGAGACGATTACATTGGTTTGAACATGTCATGAGGAGAGATGAGTATATTGGAAGAATGAATAGCTTATAACATAAGTTGGAAGAAACATAGGAAGACCAAATATAATATGAAAGGAGAGAAAAGGAACTGAATGAGGACGACAAAGAAAACAAAAATTAATGGAAGAAGAAAATAAAAAATAGCGACCCCCTGACGAATGGGAAAAACTAAAGAAGAAGATGTTAGTGTCAAGTGCAATGCGAATAGTTTGTTTATAAAATAATTTAACTGGAAATATAGGATCTCTTGCAAAAAAAATTATGTGTAGGGCGAGTGCAGTGACGTGACTTTGCTGACTTTGGCAAGCAGATATGTGGACCCGTGTCAAAATGACAGCTATGAATTACGTCCATAACTGACAAATGTCGTAATTTTTCATTCAAAATTTCATGATTTTCTTATTTCATGTGGTATATTTATTATCAGGGGTGTGGAATTCAGTTGCCGAGAAAAGGAATCATAAAATACCAAAAAAATTAATTTTGAATGAAAAATTTTGACATGAGGATGACCCGCAAAATAGAAATGAATGGAAGAAAAAAATAAAAAATAGCGACCCCTAACGAATGGGAAAAGCTAAAGAAGAAGAAAATGTTAGTGTCAAGTGCCATTTGCATGAAATAATATTACTGGAAATTTATAATCTTTTGCAAGACATTTTATTAATGGAATTTGTACATAATACACAGGATTGACGGAAGGTATTGTGCTGGCCACATCAGATTTTTCTGTTATAATTCACAAATATAGTACAATAAAGTCTTATGGCAGTATTCTGTTCACAACAGTAAGTCTTACAGATCTATACACGGAAAAAAAATCATACAAACAATTAACAACAAATTTATGCATTTTTATTACCATGTACAAGATTAACATATAAATTAATTCATCTAAAAAAAAAGTTGATGGGGCAATTCTTGATTATTTTAAAAGCATACAAAAGAAGATTGGTTAGAAGCTTTAAAGAAGTGGAAGAATCGTGAAGTGTATTTATTGTTGAAGAAAGCTACTTTGAATAGGGTAAGTTCAGTAGAGTTGACCCACATTTCAAAACGTAAATACAACTCTTAATAATAAATAATAATAATATATCATCACGGCATATTACCCATTGCTGAGTGTGCCAATCTGCTTTGTACACAGATTTCGGTAATGATGGCGACATATTTGTACCGTGCGGGCGTTTACCAGGCCTCACTTCACGGGCACTCATTGCTGGCGTGGAGAGTGAACCACAGGGGTCAATTTTGTGCCATTTAAAATTTCGCTGTAACGTAAGTTTATTTATTAATTCAGATATATAACCTTAATTCAAAACCCTACAAACAATGTTATTTTCTGTCAGTGTCGTTGACACAGACACTGTGTTGTATCTCATTTATAATATATTTTTGGTTTGACATTTGCTAATAAACTTACCAGTTGACTTAGTTTTAAATTTTGAATGCTTTTACTTTAATATTTATTTATTAATAATAACATAACAGTAGTATATTTTGTAAATGACATTACTGAATGATACAATTCGTAGATGACCTTGATCGGATACCTTTAAAAAAATACTATAAGTCAACTCACCCGCCAGGTGAAGCCATCTCACCCGGATGATTTTTGTTGACAGAAAAACATTTTTCATTTTTTTGTACTTAAATGTCTCGTGGCCGCGTGCCTGAATGTCTGGTCGCGAATCTAGGGAACCGGGTTCTATCCCGCCCGACGTCAAATATTTCGAATTTTAAATGGCACAAAATTGTCCCCTGTGGTATACTCTCCACGCCAGAAATGATTGTCCATTAGGTGACGCCTGGTAAATGTCCGCACGGTACAAATATGTCATCATTATTACCGAAACCAAAGCTGATTGGCAAGTTATGCACAGTTTTGCACAACTTGCCCCCCCCCCAGAACTCATGAGTCAAAAGTCTATTTTCTATTGTGTGGCACCCCCATAAGCGAATAATTAAGTATCTACCTAACCTAACTTAATCTAATCTAACCTAACGTATTCTTACCGAACCTAACCAAAGTTATGCCCAGGTTTGCCCGACACTTGTTTTAATTTGCCCAGAACCCCCCCCTACCTTAACCAGTGAGTCAATAGTCGAATATCTATGGTGTGGAACCCCCATAAACGAATTCGATAAAATGAAGTAACCCATAATTTTGCCCAAGTTTTTCGTTTATGGGGGCGCCACACCATAGAAAATCGACTTTTGACTCATGGATTATGGGGGGCTGGGCAAAAAATAAGAATTGGGGAAAACTAGGCATAATTTAGACAAATTTATGCAATAGTTTTTTTTCTCTTAATTCATACATGGGGATGCCAACTTCACTAGGATCAAATTGGCACACCCAACAATGGAAAAAGTAGTAATGCGCGCCTATAGAAAATTTAATAATCTTTAAAGTTTTTTACCTCTCGCTAAGAGAGGTATTGCATTCATGCTAAAAATCGCATATCCAGATTTTATTGAATAAGCATGTTTTAAGGTCCCTACAATCCGATTTTAACATTTTTACGATGATGTGTGTGTGTGTGTGTGTGTGTGTGGATGTGTGTGTGTGTGTGTGTGTGTGGGATGTTGGAAGGACTGTTACTCAAAAACTATAAGACTTAAAATTTGTTTAACAACGTATTTCCCAATCGGACATTCATGGGAAGATCTGAAAAGGTTTTGGTAATAATTGGACAACCGGAAGTAGAAGATTCTTGAAAAAAAATCTTCTAAATATTATTTTTTGAAAATTTTATTATATATTCCATAGATTTAGAGATAAAAGAAGTATAATATATAAAATAATCTGTTGTAATAAATTTGACAGCCGAAAGAATGCCATGAAAAATAGTTGATAATTTAAATTATTTGTAACTGACAGATAAATGTCAGTGTCAGAAATAATGAGTAATGAAAGAAAAATGTACTTGGAGAATCCCTTAATTCTTGATCTATGACTATTATGGAGATGACAAGTCTAGGTTGAAGGACTTAAATTTGTTTCAAACATTATGGGACAATGTACACCAGTACTATAGACTAGAGTAACTTTGAATTGCGAAAAAGCTATCAAATTCTTCTCAAGTAAGTTGTAAATATTGACAAAATTACACATCGATATAAGAATAATCGGAGTGCAATCTATCCGTCACTTTATTAAAGGGAATTAGTGTTATTTAGATATAACATGTATGAAAAAATAAAATGTAAAAGAAGATATGTAAGAATAGATGCACAATCCATATACTCGTATACATTTTAGACCGCCCAAAATTAATGTTTTTACTAGAAGAATATGAAGAGAAAGTAAACAACGTTGTTCGAATTGAAAATTGCTGTTACCAGCCTAATATTTATATATGGTAAACTCTACTTTGTAATTTATTGTAACATAATTTATGGTAAAATATCTTCATGTTGAGACATGCTATTATTGAATAATAAAGAAGTTTATACGTCATAGATTTATATGAATATATTATTTGTATTTATAAAAATATTCTTTGCTTTATGCATACAGCCAGGTAAAATATACGGCGAGAGGTTATGTGCTGGCCACATCAGATTTTTTTTTGAAGAAAAACTATTTTGATTTTCAAGTAAAGTGCCATTTCCGGTTATATAGGATAACCAAAATCTAATGGCTTCTTTCCATATTAGAATAAAGTAGAAATACATGGTTTCAAAATTTCCTGAATGATAGTATTTGAGTTAGAGCGCTCAGAGGATTCCCACTCACACACATACATACACACAGTCACAGACATCATTGTGAAAATGTTAAAATCGGATTCTACGGACTTTAAAACTTAGTCATTTACCAAAATCTCGATATGCGATTTTTAGCACGATCCCTATACCTCCCTTACCAAGGGTAACGGGGAGTAAAAACGAAACTAGGGCGGAATTAATCTAGACTCCAGACGTTTGAGTTACAATGTAATGATATCATTCTTCACATCTCAGATATCACGATTCTACTATTTCCCAGCCTTTAAACAACAGCAGACTTCTTTTTCTTTGTCTTGATGTTAGCAAAGCGAACATAGCTACTCGTACATCTGTTACTTGTACAAACTACCCTGATAGTGTATGTAGTACGAGTGTCGCACCGCCCCAACATTGCAGTGCAGTGTGCAGTGCAGTCGTGTGTGCATGTGTTTGTTAAGCCATGGATCGTATGTCGATGTCACTATATTTAGCAGCGTGCAATTAGGCGCTCTTGGGATACGCTTCAAGAGACGGCATGGCGAGGCACAAGAGAGTGCGAGTGTCAGAGGGTTGCTTAATCAACCATACGCGAGAGAGATTTCATTTAAAGACAAGTTATGGCTGGTGGGATTTTTAGATACCTAATTGAAAAATTGTAAAAATTCAGAATGCTTATTGATTATCAATTTATTTATAAACATGAAATGGTATTCTGAATAGTTAAATTCACAGTGCTTATCAAGAACTTAGTAAGATTAAAAAATACAAAATATACAAATCTCTTGTGGCCAGCACAATACGTCTCGCCATTTCAATATTATATTACATAAGTTACGAATTTAACATTTCTTGTACACACAAATAATTCTAATTGTATCATTCTTTTGTTCTATGAGGAATATTGTCCTACTCTTCTAATATGTTCAAGATTATTCAAATTCATTGACGGTATTAGCGGTATTTCTTAAGGATATAGGTAAAATTAATACATCTATAAATTGTAAATACATATTTAAACAATAAAACAATAAGATATATTAAATGTACTCGTACCTCGTAGAAAAATCTTTCAGTAATGACAGTAAAACTTGTAATTATCTGTCAATTACAAACATTTAAATATCTCAACTGGTTTCCATGGAGTTGTTTGGGCAGAGAGAGTTATTGCAACAGATTATTTGAAATAAAACATAAATAAATATATCATCGCAGCATATTACCCATTGCTGGGTATACCAATCTGTGTACAAAGCAGATTATTCTATATTATTTTATATTATATCTCTTAATCTATAGCAGATATAATAAAAAAAATGTAATGTATCAGATGGAGAATTTAAATATCTATATTATTTTTAAAAACAAATTTTCAAAAAATAATATTTAGAATTTTTTTTAGAAACTACCGCTTGTAGTTGTTCGATTGATACCAAAACATTTTCAGCTCTTCCCATTAATTTTAGTTTGAGGAGAGAAACCGTCCTTTCAACATCCAAACACGCGCACCCGCACTCGCATACACATGCACACACACACACACGCACACACATCATCGTAAAAATGTTATAATTGGATTCTAGGGATCTTAAAACGTACTTATTCACTAAAATATAGATATGCGATTTTTAACATGAATCCAATACCTCTCTTAAATAGAGGTAAAAAATCTGATGTGGACACCACACGACTTCCTTGTACGATTATTAAACTGCACATATTTTTTTAATAATTAAATTACAAAATATTGACAGGCTTAAGCCAAGCCCGAGAAATATTTTGATATAGAACAAAAAATAATTCATTTACTACTATCATTCTTAAATTAACATTAATCTAATCTCTCTTATAAGAGAGTTTTGATTACAATAAAGAAATATTTGATTACAACAATGAATATGACTAATTTCACAATAAAAATATAATATTTGTTATTGTACGAATCATAAAATTGCACGTATTTAACGTAATTTGACATGAACATTTTATTTTTTTGTCCTAATCCATAGCAAGCTTTATTTCAAAAACAAAAAGTATATAATTTTTAAATTTACATATCTCGCTTATACAAAGGGCTAATTTAATAATACTTGATGTGCTAGACGCAGAAATGAATTCTCTAAAACTTTTATTTGAAGCATTTATTTCTAAAATCAATATAAAATCATTGTATTCAAGAAAAACTGTTAACAACTTCAAGTAATGTACCACTTCCGGTTAGCCTATTTTAACCAAAATCTATTATGTTATTTCGATTAACATAAAAGTCTTGTATACCAAATTTGAAAAGTTTTGGATTATATTTGAAAACAGTTTTTCATTAAAATCTATTATAGGCTTCATGTAAAGTGCCACTTCTAGGAAATTGTGTAATAACCAGAAAGGGAGGTGCACAACTAGATGTAAAAATAGATTCATGGAAGATCAAAATTGATATTTCCGCTGAAATCTGAAAACCGAAATTTTTCCTGATTTCAATACTTCCTTTTCTTGCGTACAAGGAAGTAAAAAAAGTTGAAGCCGAGTCTTTGTATTTAACCTAAGCATTGTACTGTTACTGTTGTACTGTGTTAAACATATAATTTTATTTACTCTCTAAAACAAATTTAAATGATTTCGTTGACATTTACAAGGCAAAAAAAACTCATATTTTGTCTGCTAGCAAAAGTAACTTACTGCCCCGGCAGAGAATCTAAATCTTTGTTGCCCAGTAACTGTCACAAAATTATATTTTTAATACCAGTCGGCGAAAGATTATTTAATGGAACAATCTTTTTGTTCTTATAACATTAAATCATTGCTGTCAAAAACATTGCATTGTATTTGAATAATTTATTTAATTTACTATAAAAGTTATGATTTTTAGTTATTAATTTTACATTTGCTATCTTCGCTAGCTCTTTGACTTTATACCGCGGCATGCTAAAGATAGAAGTACCGGATTTGAACCCCGATAGGTCATGGATTTATCCTCTGTAGGTAAATGGATAAAACATCCAGTATTGTATGGTAAATAAATGTCAAAATCGTGTACGTAAATACACCATGCAATTTATTTTTTATTGTTATAATATTGAAAGTTTGAAAGTTCTGATATTTTATGAAATTATTACATTTAATTTATTTTTGTTCTACAGTAAATGAATCTTTTCATTTGTTGAAAATGTAAATGACGGAGTTATTACTATTAACTTACACAGTACAATAAATGCAATTTTGTAAAACAATTTCAAAACTATTATACAAAGTGTAATACAAAATGTAAATTAAAATTCAAGTATAAAAGTTTAAAAAGACTTTTATAAATAGTTTAAAGTGTAAAATTTATTACAGAAATTATGAAAAGAACAGCGTTATCTATGACAACGACGTAAACTAAAAGCCGTTGAAAGAGTGAGAAATTATTACTCTACAAGTTTTAATCAAGAACAACGACCATATAATGTTTTAAAAGAACCATAAAACGCGCATTTAAATATATCATATCTTAAACACTTTAGTATTCATCTTCGTAATAAAATTCTTTGGAATAAATTTTTTCAGAACAAAAATGATAAACAACAAACAAGTCGAAGATAATTAAAATTCGAACATAGCACTTAAACATAAGTTTTACTGGTTTTAATATAAAATCAAGAGATAAAATCATGATTTTATTATATTCTTGTCCACTATTTTATCATATTTAATTAACTTGGACTTCAAATGTGTTCCCAGAAGTTCAAACTATTTTAATTTGAAGGTTAGTTTCTCTAAATGGATCTTTTTAATGAGATTAGAATTGTGTTTCATTATTTAAACTAATTTCCCAAAACATTAGAACACAAATACTATAAATCTGTCTAATCTGCTTACATCTGTACTAATAGCTTAAGGAAGATGTAATTGCTGTGAAATTATCTACATAAATTAGCTGCTAAATATTCGCTTTATCTTGAAGAATCTGAAGAATTTTAACCTAGAAAAAGAAACTCACAATTATTTTGGTAATTGCGTTGTTTCCAAAGCTATATTTTTAGCGCTGTAACACGTGGTCTTTTGTTCTTGTAAAACAAGTACAAAATGAAAGGACAAGGATTAATAACTGAACCAAAAGAAGATGAATTAATTAAAGAACAGGTTTGCAAATCTAATTAAATCCAATTTTCATCTCCTGTATAAATTATGTAAATAAAACTTCTAAAATTGTAATTTAATTAATCTAATTTTTCGAAGGTATATAAATATTAATTTTTCTTAAAACGTAAAAGAAAGTTTAAATTGTTTTTTAAACTATTGGATCATTTTTCAATTATTATTTTGTTTCTTGTCTTAATTATTTTTTTAATAATCATTTCATACTTTTAGCTTAGACTTAAACTCTTTTATAAAATCGGATGTTTATTGATATTTTATACTTTTTCTTGAACATTAAAAGAGTTTGTGTGTTTGCGACCATGTTAAATAACCGAATATAGTTCTGGTGCTCTCTGTTATTTTTTGCAAAGAAATTACTTTCGTCGTACACTGTCCATACCAGCCTTTAGTACCCGTGAGGCTCACTTCATATTAAATAAAAAGTCTTTATTTATTTTATTTATTGTCACAAAATTGTTACAATTTTAACTACTACTTATTTTTATTAGGAAATGTTTTTTTTAAAAAAATAAGTAGATTATGTTAGATACTTTTTAGACAACCACTTCACAAAATAACAAATATCGCGACAGTAAAAGTTAAAAATATCGTATCAATAAGGTATACATGTATTCGTTACTTATTTACTATTACTTACTTATTATTTACTTATTACCTTCCATTATGTAAGGAAGGTATTATCTTTGGTCAAAAAATTCAATGCTGAGTTTTTAATGAATGAGCACGGTTTAGGACCTCTAGAATACGAATTTACTATTTTTACGATGATGTCTGTATGCATGTATGTATGTATGTGTGTGTGTGTGCGTGTGTGTGTATGTGTGTGTGTATGTGTGTGTGTATGCGTGTGTGTATGTATGTGTGTGTGTGTGTGTGTGACTATCGTTTCGTATCGCATAACTCGATACCATCATTCCAAAAATTATAAATTATTTCATATTCCTTGAGTTTACAACCAAATGAAGAGGTGATTAAATTTTAGTTATATATAAAAAATGCAGTTGAATACATTTTTTGACATTGTTATTATTAATATTAAAGAATATTTTATTTTCTATACGATATGATTTCATTTGATAGTTTATATTCAATAGATGTAGAGTTAAAAAATTATAAAAAAAAACTAAATTTCATAAATCAGCCAGATATGCTATAACCATAGCAACAACTATATTCAGATTTCAGATAATTGTCATTGACAGATGTCAGTGTCAAGTGCAATTTACATTGTATGTTTTTGTCATAATTTTACTGGATATATAATTACATAAATAATGTCCTTAAAAAATGCATTTCAAAGTTGGACTCTATTCTAAACTTCGTCCGGATTTTTTGCAAGAATATTTCTATATGGAATTTATACAAAATATATAGAACTGACGGAAGGTAATGTGCTGGCCACATCAGATTTTTATTTATTTTAACATAGCTACCTAGAATATTTGAATAAAAATGATTTCTCATAAATCTCAATTATTATTTTTCTCGATTTTTTTCAAATGCATTAATAAAAACTAATACATCGTTAAGACAAAAAAATGGCGGTTTATATTTAGTAAAATAATTATAGATTGCTATTTAAAAAATAGAAGTTGATAGTTGCATCTTGTAAGTTTGAGTTTATAAAAAATATCTACATCACTGCCATCAAATAGTGTATTTAAAATGATGAAACTTTTATATGAGCCATTTTTTCTGTTACTTATAATAAATAAGTTCAAATGGGGATGGGTGTCTTCCCAGACTCATCCTGTATTATTGTAATGTAATATTTTGTTTTTCATGCTTTGATTGTACCAACTTCACAGTGATTTATATTTGTTTGAACCAAATAGTTGCACTGTTCTTGGAAGGAACGATGTCAACATGTATAAAACAATTTGAAATACCTTCCTGTTTGATTTCGTTTGTACATATCAGTTGTGAGTAGTGATTGTTCAAAGCCTGTTGAAAACAAGTGTTGTTCGTTGTGACAGCGTCGCTGTTCGCCTTGTTTCTGTCTGTTCTTCCAGTCGCTCTCGCACTTGCTCTATCAGTCGCAGCGACCACCATAAATACATATCCGGTGGCATTATACCTTCGATGCTCTGGAAAAAACGAAACATTGTTATTTATAGCCCACTTTGTGAACGGACGGCGTGTGGCCTAATTGAATCGTGCTACTGCCGTGTCCAATTCCACTAGAAATAACGAAAAAATCAAAACCAGACAAGAGGAAATTGTTTGTTGGGGACCATTGAGTCTGATTTTACGCACATGCAGGATTTATTTACTCCGCACACTATACACATGCCACACCACATGTTACATGTCTTCCTTATTATCTCTATGACTACTCGCACTATCTAAACCTTTGTAGTGGCTCCTAATTGCAGATGCACTTTTCCTTTGATCCGTAACAGACGTTGTAAATGTACACCATCGCCACCAAGCATTGGAAAATATTTTAAAAATAATTACAAACAGTTTCAAGGATATTTGTTGAAATCAATATTGTTGATATTTTTAATGAGAATTTCACTAGTGACAAATAAAAATATAGAACAAAACAATATATTGAAAGAAGTAGTACATTAACAAAAACTATATCGGATGTCTACATTTTTTGTTCACCAAAGAAAATACAATACCAAATTTTTCATATTGCTGTAAATTCTGCCATATTAATTTTAGAACAAAAGTATAAATACAAGAAATAAAAAACTGTTGTGGCCAGCACAATACCTCGCCACTTCCTTTTTTGGTTACATAAGTATAGGGCGCGAACAGCCATGTTACATTGTTGGCCTTGACAAGCAGATGTAGGGGCCCGTTTCAGAATGATATTTAGTAATTATGTACATAGATGTCAAATGTTAGATTTTCTAAATTCACGTAGTTAATTTGTCACCAGGAGTGTGGAATTTACTTGTCGAGGAAAATAAACCACATGGAATTGGAAAATCACTAAATTTAGAATGAGAAATTATGATATTTGACATCTATATACATAACTATTAGCTATCATTCTGACATGGGCCCCCATATTTGCTTGTCAAGGCCAACTAAGTCACATCACTGCTCGCGCCCTATTGTATTTAACATTTCTTGTATACCTACACTCCACACCAAAAATTCTACTTATATATATATATATATATATATATATATATATATATATATATATATATATTCCTTATATTTAGATTGTTTAATTTTAAATTCATTTTATGAAGAAATTTTGTCTTATTCTAATTTTTCGAAATGTTTCCAATTCATTGTCAGGATTGACAGTATTTTTGAAGGATATATGTAATATACCTATAATTTTAAATATTTACCTATTAATACAATCTTCAGTAATGTCTCCGGATTTCTGACACTGACATTTATCTGTCAGTTACTAACATTTTAAATTTTCAACTATTTTCCATGGAATTCTTTCAGCTGTAAGATTTATTATAACAGATTATTTTATATATTATATTTACTTTATCTCTAAATCTATAGAATGTATAATAAAATATTTAAATGTATCAGATAGAGAATTTAATATTACCAAGAAATATTTTCAAAAAATAATATTTAGAAGATTTTGTTTCAAGAATCTTCTATTTCCGGTTGTCTAATTGTTACCAAAACCTTTTCAGATCTTCCCATAAATGTCCGATTGGGAAATATGTACTTAAACAAATATAAAGTCTTTATTTTTTGAGTAATCGTCCTTCCAACATCCCACATACATATACACATGCGCACACATACATCCACACACACACACACACACACACACACACACACACACACACACACACATACATATATATATATATATATATATATATATATATATATATATATATATATATATATATATATATATATATATATATACACACACACAAACACAGAAATCATTGTAAAAATGTTAAAATCGGATTGTAAGGACCTTAAAACGTGCTTATTCAATAAAATCTGGATATGCGATTTTTAGCATGAATCCAATACCTCCCTTAGCAAGAGGTAAAAACATTAAATTCTAAATCTGATAATTTTTTTTTATTATATCTTTTATAGATTTAGAAATAAAGAATATTATAACAACTCTATTTACCGACTTGTTCAATATCATGTACTATTGATCTATGGAATAAATAAATATTATTATTATTATATTATTATTGTAGTCAAAATCTAACAGGTTGTGTCTAATCATATACGAGTTTTAAATACCAAATTTGAGAAATTTTGAATCATATTTTAATATATTTTTTCAATAAAATCTGTTCAAATAAAGTACCGCTTTTGATTTATCAATTGTAGCAAAAATCACTTGTCTGGCAAACTCTTATTATAGTGATAATTTTATTCATTATAGAATCAAGCAAAGTCGCTATAATTTCTCGCCTTGAAGAAATTTTCAACTCTCATTCAATTTGCCATTTTAAGTCTGTGATATTACTGAGGATAACAATCAAGTCATAAGTACTTCCTTGACATATTTATGTAACTAAACTGTCATGCACTTCACTTATTTATAAAAAAACAACGTCCCCTTCCATAAAATCATTGTCGCTCTCTCGAAGACAGATAACCATCTGTGTGTTAATTTACAGACTCATTTATAATTTCATAAACAGAGCCTAATGCATTTTTTCCTCTCGAGCAGTGAGCCCATTGTGCCCGGACGTGTTCATTCGGTTGTTTTCTTCCTTGTAGTTCTCCTGTTGTCCGCTTGGCCGCCAGGACAATGCCTTTCTTATATGGTTAATCCAATTGTTATTTAAATGATCCAAGTAAACACAGGCTTTGACATTATGGCTGAATGCACTATGCTCAAGACTTTTCCATATTCATAAGATCGCGTTTAGATTTAGAACAAGCCGGGGGAAATTATACAGGAATATATTATCTTACCGATACGAAATCGTTATGAAGTACTAGGTTCAAATGTAGCACTAATATTTTCGTATTATAATGAATTTTAGATCAAACAACGTTATTTTAAGGTTAATAATAATTATTGATGGACACAGTAGTGGATCCAAAATTTTAGAGGGGGACTCGGAAATAATAGAAAAAAATCTGATGTGGCCAGCACAATACCTCCCGCCATTTAATTTTTATTAATTTAAATATATATATACCTACGGGATCTCGTGGCCGCGTGCCCGAGTGTCTGGTCGCGACTTTGGTGAACCAAATTCAATCCCTACCAACACTAAATATTTCGAATTTTAAATGGCACACAATTGACCCTGTGGTGCACTCTCCGCGCCAGAAATGAGTACTCGTGAGGCGTCGCTTGGCAAAAGCCCGCACGATACAAATATGTCATTATCATTATTGAAATCTGAGTACAAAGCAGATTGGCACACCCAGCAATGGGTAATATGCCATGATGATATATATATAAATACATACCTGTATATTTATTAATGCTGGAAATTATGTATATTAAGTTCCTTTCCATATAACTATTGTTCTATTTACATTTAAAAAAAAAAAACGTTAATTTGAAATGATTTTTTTTTGACAGTGACATACATTTGTAATATGAACCGGGATTTATAAAATTGATTATTTTATTAATTTATCAATAAAGTATATACAAAAATTATTAATGCATGCCTGTAGAAAATTCAATAATCTTTAATTTTTTTAATAAATAATCGCGAAAAACAGTACATTAAGATACAAGTTTCATAAGACATGATTTTAGCGCACGCGTCTTTGTTAGAAACGAGCGGCTTGCCGCGAGTTTTCTAACGGGACAAGTGCGCTGAAATGTCTTATGAAACGTGTATTTTATACTATTTTTTCTATTTTGGTCCTTTTGTCAAAAAAATATTATAAATATACGTGGTTTCATTTTTAGGAATATTTTAATTTTTATTTGATTGTTGGTAACAGTAACAGTGATTGATATTCGTAACTATGACGTTTCATTGTTATTGTTTACAATTTAAATAATATTTACTTTCAAATGACAAATGTTTAGAAATGTAGGTACTACGTACCAACCTAACAGAAATTGGGTTTGAGTTCTTTTAAGAAGTACTTTATGACATCCAAATGGGTTTCATAAAGTACATATTAAAGAACCAAAATAGAAAAATGATATTTAAAGGTATTTTTGGAAGAAAAATTATTTTGAGCTTCTAGTAAAGTGAAATTTCCAGTTATCTTATTTATACCAAAATCTAATGGCTTCTTTCCATATTAGAGTAAGGTCAAAATACAAAATTCAAAATTTTGCGATTGATAGTATTTGAGCTATAGAGTATCCTTCTTTAACCATTTTATAAACAAAAAACTTACATTTTGAAATGTTTACAAAGAATGAATTTATTGATATGATCCTAATAATTGACGAATGAGTTGAAATCATAGGAAGAGCAAAAAGAATTTATTTTGTTAATATTACTTTTTCGCTTTTAAAATCAAGCAACCAATCAAGTTGCAAAGACCTGGAACGTCATCCTAATTATACATCGACTTCAATCACTTGTAGTTTGCGAACTAATTAATATTTAAACAGTTTTCACTAATACTCATTAATTTACGTATACTTTCGCATTCTTATCTGATAGTTAAAATTTGACTATGGTATAGTACCCCATTTAAGCAAATTCGTAATTCTTATAGTTCTCGAAATCCCCATGCAGGATATATTATTTTGAATACAGTGTATAGTACGGTTTAAGTTACAAAGTCACTTAATTTTTAACATAAAATTTTGCACACTATTATTTTAAAGAGCTGACTCATACGCAATTTTCGCTAAACTATCAATATAGCGAAGATAAAAATAAATAACAGTCCTTTTCTTTGTCCCCTGTCGTCTGTTACTAGGGTGACGCCATATATGATGGGAAGTGACACTCAGATGTTTTGGAATCTTGGTTGTTTGCTGAACGAAGTAGATTCGTTGTCTGTTTGTAAACATGTTTAGGAGACGAGCTTCAGAATTTTATGTCTGGGAACTTTGTAGTATATTGTGTTTAACAGAAAAGGATATAAAATCAAAATAGTCTGCCATTATCGTTTGCTGCAGGAAGGTGATAGAATCAAACTCGTATTTTAAAGAAAGCTGCCTGGGGAATCCATTAGTGTTTTGTTGAAAAAGAAACTTTTATTTTGCTTCATCAATTTGCAAATTATTTTAAGGTGACATGTACATAGTGAAATAAAATTCTGATCTACCCATCACATGGCCTCACGACAGTTCTATTGATTTTTATAAATACTAAACAACCAGTATGATTGTAGATTGTAGGTACTACGAGCCCAAGTTCGTAATAATCCGGCTGGTTTACATTTTCAATAAATTATATAATCTGCACAAATGGTCAGAAATTTCTACAAAAATCTTCCGGTTACTTTAAATATAGACTTGAAACTTTTAAAAATTGTGGGCCAAATGATTAGTGATAATAGTTCGACCGGCATTTTAAGGGTCATCTTCTAATCCAAATTTAGCTTCTATCGAAACCCATTACTTTTGGCACAGTGAAAGCAACTTCGAAAAAATCTGTTGTGGCCAGCACAATACCTCTCGCCATTTTCATTTTATCTTGCATAGGGCGCGAGCAGTTATGTATTTGTTGGCCTTAGCAAGCAGATATGGGGGCCCGTGTCAGAATGACAGCTGGTAATATACATAGGTGTCAAGTATCATAAGTTTTCATTCGAAACATTATGATTTTCCAAATCCATGTGGATTATTTTCCTCGACAAGTATATTCCTTACTAATGGATGACAAATAAACAGAATATTATGAAATTTTGAATGAAAAATTATGACATATGACAATTGTAACATCTATGTAAATAACTACTAGCCGTCATTCTGACAAGGATCCTCATTTCTGCTTGCCAAGGCCAACAAAGTCACATGGCTGCTCGCGCCCTATAAGTAACGAATTTAACATTTCTTGTACACACAAATAATTGAAATTGTTTCTCTTCTTTCGTTCTATGAGAAATTTTATCCTACTATTCTAATATGTTCAAAATACTTCAAATTCGTTAACGGTATTAGCGGTATTTCTTAAGGATATATGTAATATTGACATACCTGCAATTTAAATAAATATTAAATTAATAATACAATAATATATATTAAATGTACTCATACCTCCCAGAACTGACACTGACATTTTGCATTTATTTGTCAATTACAAAAAAATTAATATCGCAACTGTTTTTCTGGCAACGAGATTTATTACAATAGATTATTCTATAGTATTATATACTATATCTCCAAACCTATACGAGATATAATAAAAAAATTAAATGTGTCAGATTGAGAATTTAATTATCTTTAATATTTGTAATAACAAATTTTCAAAAAATAATATTTAGAAATTTTTTTTTAGAAACTACTACTTCCGGTTGTCCAATTGTTACCAGAACCTATTCGACTCTTCCCATTACTGTTAGATTGAGGAATCCGTAGTCAAACAAGTCTTTAGTCTTATAGAATTTGAGAAATCGTGTCTCCAACAACCTCACACACACACAAACTTCCACACACACACACACACACACACAGACATCATTGTAAAAATGTTAAAATCGGATTCTATGGACCTTAAATTGTGCTTATTCAATAAAATCTGGATATGCGATTTTTAGCATGAATCCAATACCTCTCTTAGCGAGAGGTAAAAATCCAATGCGTACAATAAAACCTACCAAGAGATGGGACAATACTCACAGAAAAATATGCGTGGCTTATGGATACAATGCCTAATAGAATTATAGTTGGTATTACTAAAAAAGGCGATGTAACCCAATACTTAAATAACATTTTGTAAGTTTAAAATTTATATTTTAAACTAGTAAGAAATTTGTAGAAATTTCTCACCATTTGCGTAGGTTTTATATGTTTGTTGAAAATGTAAACCGACCGAATTATAAGTTTGGGTTCATATATAAAACAGGGATGGAAAACGTAACGTAACGATATCCGATAACGTTATAATAACGTTTCATTTATTATTATTTTTAATAACATTATTACAAAATAACATTATGGTAACCAGAACATAACAAATAACGTTTCACTATAACGTTATCCAAGTGTACAAATTTTACAAGATTTTTGCTGTTTGGAAGTATAATTTCCTGATAATTTTTTTCGTGCTTTATAATAAGTAGATGTTATTAGTGGCCAAATATAAATGTTGAACACTTTATTTCGGTAATAGAAGAAGGTGTGTGTAAGTTTTTTTAATACATTGTTTTTAATTTTAATTTGTAATGAATTTTTATTACAAACTTAAGAAAAATACGGTTATTGAACTTCATAATAACGAAACAAAAATAACGTTATTATTTATAACGTTATGTAACGAATTTTTTTTTTATAACCTTATAAAATAACGTAACAATTCGTTAACGTTATCCCATCCCCGGTATAAAATATGCTCAAGTCTATTGTCAAATAAGATCGGCAGGAATAAGTGATACTTAACCATGTGTTTCCCTTTCGTCACCTTTAGGTAAGGGAGGTATTATATTTGGTCAAAAAATTCAATGGTGTGTTTTTAATGAATAAGCAAATTTTGGAGTCCCTGGAATACGAATTTACTATTTTTACGGTGATGTCTGTATGTATATGTGCGTGTATATGTGTGTGTGTTTGTATTTGTGTGCCCGTATGTGTGTTTCGGCCGCATTTTTTTTCGTATTTCTCATTCTTACATCCAAATGAAGACTTGATTAGATTTTGGTTACAGTTGATCAACCGGAAGTACCTTTATTTGAAGCTCTTAACGGTTTTTATGTTATAATAAATATTAAAGAATACTTTAATTACTATACGATTTGATTACATTATTTTCTTCATATTCAGTGTATTTAGATATTAAAATTTATAAAGAAATTAATTTTCATAAATCCTGCAATACTTGCAGTGTCACAATGGAAACAGTTTCAATAATTCAAGTACTTATTGTCAAATGTCAATGTCAAGTGCAATAAAATACAAGAAACTCTGTATGGAATTAATATAAAATACACAGAGAAGGCGGTAGGTATTGTGCTGGCCACAACAACTTTTTTCGTCTCAATCATGATATTGACTTATCTACTTTCAATATAACTTACATTTTACTTAATTTTCTGTTATGGTGGAGGACCACATTGAAAACAATTTGAACCAACGCATTGCGCTGTCTATAATGTTAAGGTGTGACATATATGTCACAATGCAACAGCCTTGACTGACAACACCGCCATTAGATGGAATGCGGTTTTATAAAACCGTCGATGTTTGCGCATCTTCCATTTTCTGTTTTATTATATGTTACAACTTCATCACAAATTTCATTTGTAATATTTTTTTTAATATACACAATAATACATATTGTTGAACAAAAATATTTATCTACGTTTTTTTACGAAAAATTATTATGAACTTCTAATTGAATAATTACTAATCTTTACATAAAAAGGTGTGGAAAGGTCGTTGATGAAAAAATAAAATCTTCGTAGAAATAACAAGAACCTTAAAACGTTCTTATTCATTGAAAACTCAGTATCGAATTTTTTGTCTAAAAACAATATAGGTGACATGAAGCTAAAAGATAAACTAGTCTATAAAAAGGATTTAAAAATCGTTTTGCACATTCACTAAACGTATAAAACGCATAACACTTGCATATTTTCGACATAAAACGTTCAATATAACCCCATTGTCTTTTTCTGGATTACGGGAATTCGTTTTGAAATTCATATATTCCACTATGTTTTATTAAATTTCACAAATCTGACAGTGAGATTTTCATAAAACCACGATAGAATTTAATCCTGGGACAAGCAGGGGGAATAAAATTACGATGCTCGTGCTGGTGGGAAGTTGACGGGTTAATTCGCACCGCCTTTACGATATTACGCACTAAATTTTATTCTGACAGTGACAATGCAGTGCAAAGTAATGCACTGGCACTACGACCGGTCAGCTCAGCTCGTTGCTAAAATTGCATGCACGTTTTCATTCATCCTCTTGCTAATATCTGTTTTCCTTTATGCGGAGTTAAATATATCATGACGCCTTCCACCCATTGTTTTCAGCTTGACAGTAGCAACTGTTTACACATGAGTTACTTCCTTTTCAAAAACTGCGCATCTATAACTACGTAAAGAATGTCTATAAGTTCCTTCACCTCACCCTCATTTGAAGATTTTAACAGTTAAGTATCATTTATTGACATTTAACGTTATTATAACTTAAAGAATATATTATTCTCCATACGATTTTATTGCATTTTATACTTCATATTCAACAGATATAGAGTTAAAGATATAGGCATAGGCGATGGGAAATAAGATTGCAGCGCCAAAGTGGAACTAATGTTAACGGGATAATTTGATATTTACTAATTGTATTTATGTATTAAGTGTATAATATTAAGAGGTATTACATCTGTAAACGTAAATATTATAAACATAATAGATACCACTTGTGTTTATACAATCAAGAAAATGTCACATGTATAATTTATCCCGTATATAGTTCCGAAAATACCACCAGATGTCATATTGCTTATTTCCCATTGCCGATAATAAGTTATAAAGATATTCAATTTCATAAATCAGCCAGCTGTGCTAACCATGGAAACTGCTAATATATTCATACAATTCAAATTGACAGATGTCAGTATCAATGATGTGGCAGAGATGAGGATGTTGAGATAGATGTTGGGGAAGACACGGAAAGATACAGTAAGCAATGGAAGAATAAGGGAAATAACTCTGGTGTTAGAAGTATGTAGAAAGATACAAGAGAGACAATTACATTGGTTTGAAAATGTCATGAGGAGAGATGAAAAGTATATTGGAAGAAGAATGAATAGCTTAGTAATAGAAGGTTGAAGAAACAGAGGAAGAGCAAAAATAAGATGGAAGGACTGTATTGAGGAAGACTTGACAGAAAAGCAACCGAATGAGAACGACACGTAAAACAGAAATGAGTGGAAGAAGAAAATAAAAAATAACGACCCCTAACGAATGGGGAAAGCTAAAGAAGAAGAAGATGTTAGTGCCAAGTGCAATTTACATAGTTTGTTTATGAAATAATTTTACTGGAAATTTAGAATCTTTTGCAAGAAAATTGGAATTTATACATAATACACAGGATTGACGGAAGGTATTGTGCTGGCCACATCAGATTTTTTTTTGTATTCGATTTCTATATATACTGTACTTGTTGTACTGTACTGGAATGAAATATCTTTTAAAATCGACTTGATTTTTGAAATTAACGTAGAGTTAACATTTTCGAAATAAATTGACTTTTCTTCAAACGTCATAAAAGTAGCATCTTTTGTGACTTGATTCACAAGGTAGAAGTTTAATTTCTACGCCGCCGGAGTAGAAGTAGCTAATTTCTACGCCGCCGGCGTAGAAATAAAATAAATAAATATGCATAGAAACTATACAGAATCAACGAATAAGAAATAGCCTTAATAAAAGAAACCTGTAATATCACCCTAAATGTCACTATAACACGCTAGGTAACCTAAGAAGAAAGTTACTAAATACGATCCATAGCTGTCAAATTTAAATATATAACCCTTTGAATTGAAATATAAACAGAGTTTACTTTTGAGGAAATAACATTATTAAAGAATAGCAGACTTACAGATTACAATTATAGGGACGGTAATGAAGTGATAAGAAAAGATTATATTGTTTTGCAGTGATTCGTGGACATATCTTTCAGCCACACTGTTAGATTTCCATCCAATTGAATTTCAGGGGACTTACATTACATTATAATCCTTCAAAATCCGACATAATTGCACACAAGGAGGATATTAAATTGCACAGTTTTTATTTAACCGTCAAAACGTGAAAATTTTCATTTCAATGTTTATAACCAAAAGGAAACAAATAAGTATCTATAGTTACAGGGCAATTGAAATCACGAAACAATAAGGTAAACGAGAAGTGCAAGTCAATGTATCAAGTGGGCAGCACGGAACTATTGCCCCCTGGGTGTCATTGGGTACACTACTTTTGACATATGTCAAATACATGTCAAGTAAATGTCAAATATATGTCATATGAACCTGTCAACGTTCATTTGTTTAATATACAGTGATTACTTAGTTTTTATAATTTCGATATATTTAAATAAAAAACTATTTATTTTCATTATTTTTATTATATGTACAAATTACATTATTTAAATTCAATATTTTATAATAAAAGCATTTTCTTCTCATTCTTGATTACTTGGAATAGCCGGGTGAGTTCTTGTTCATATTGATTACCCATTATTTCAACATGGTCTCCTTATGAACGTTGTTCTGCGTGGATTTTTCAAATGATCTTATGCATTTTCGGGATGTAGGTTCTTCTATTTTCTACCTGCTCTGATCTTGTCTTCCCAGCAGTACTTTGGTCTTCCTCCGAGACGTTGACTTCTAAGACAGATGCAATACGGAATACGTACTGTACCACTCGAGTTCCTTTTCTCACATTTTTTCATTGATTATGTTGTTGCTTATAGTTAGCAAGAAGACGTCCCCTTGGAAGCGACATTCAGTAAATTTAGTGATTGACCATCATTTTATATCACACATGTTCACCATCAAAAGTTGATGTTGAAATTAGTTTCGAAATTCTCGGTTTTCCCATTATTTGGACGAAGACCATAGAGGCTAACACAATCACATCAGATCTATAGCTGTTGTTCCAATTTTCTTCACAAGAAGAGTAGATAAATCCTTGAAATTTTGTATTCTTCCTGTTGTCAATGTCCGTGAAGAGATTCCTTGAAAGAATCCTTTAACGTAAGCTTGTGTCTTCCATAACGGCCGTAGGTCCAATTGGTAACAAATGGCCTTTTTGTTGTTTTTTTTTAATTAAAATCAATGAAACAAAACAAAATAGCAAAACCCAACTGCGACCATACATACACATACAAATACGCACAGAAACATACATCACAAAGATAAATGCATTTATAGATTCCTTAAAGACATTGCGCTCAATGTATTTGGAGGAAAAATCATACTCTAATAAATGAATATTATTTTGCCAAGTTCTTTAAATAACAAATAAAACATCGTCTAATACATAATGTAAATTGTACCTTTCTTACTGTTTAAAATTTCTGTATTTTAATTTAACTCAGGATCATGTTTAAATATTCAAAAATTATTACTGCGTGTTAAGTAATAGAAAAATAAACGTTGGTGAGCAATTACATAAGTCATTTTTATAGTACATTTTTGTAAAACACTTAAACCTAAATGTAAATTATTTGAAACTAAGATACTTTTTGCGAGAAACAGTTTTACCAAACTGTTTGGCATCCTCGAATGTAGATGTAGCTCTAGATAACTCAAATTTACAATATTTGGAGTATGTTTGTTTGTGCCCAAAAGCACCTCAATATTAACTTTTATATACTTATTTATATAAAGTTTGTTGAGTATGCATATTAAGATGAACATTCTACAATACCATTAATTAAATATAAAGGTTAACGAATTTATAGTAAGCTAACAAAATTAACGCAACCATGATTACTATTTAAAGGAAGATTATATACAAATTATCTTCGCAAATGAAGGAATATGACAAATTTTCATCTGAGTTAATATTACAATTTTTTCCATATATCACACCGCACCGTATTTTTTAAAGGAAATCTATAGGAGTGTTTATCCTGTGAATCACTTACAACATTCATATATTTATTCTCGCAGTTAGGATGCCGACATTTAAAATTATAACGACGATTAAAGCTGAAAATGTTAATCATATTAGAAGAAATAAACTAAAATAAAAATATTAAATTATTTACTTATCATAAGCCATAATATATATTTTTTAAACCAACGATTTATACTTGACAATGCAGCAATGACAATATCTTCGAACAATATTTTTTACTGTTGACAAATAATTTTATAAATTTTTATTTTTTATTTCATAGATAACTTAATTCATTTCAAACTATAGCAGCGACATGAACCGTTTAGTGACATCTCTGTTACATTGGGTACACTACTCTCACTGCCTACTGTTTGCTGCCAGTTTCCCAATACAAGTTGCACCGGGGTGATTGAAATCGCAAACGTAATTTATGTAAAATGTAACGTCAGTAGTAGATATTTTTCTTTAAATATCTACGTTTGAAGAAAAAATATAATGTATCATTCGGAGTAAAAGTGTCTTTGTGTGCTTCGCGTGCATTTATCCGACTCGCTTCGCTCGTCGTTTAAACTTCCACGCTCGTCACACAAAGTCTAATTTTTACTCCTAATAACACAATATACTATTTTCTTAAAAAACTCCAAATTTTCGGCTGAGGTTCGTGCCCGAATGCGCCTTTGCTCCGAACTAATCAAATGCGGCACACACCTTGCGCATATATTTCTCATGCCCAGCTCATTATGTAAAATATGTACTACACGTTCATAAAAGATCCCCATGGCTTCCTCAATCTCACGCACTTTTATTCGGCGAACTTTCAGAACCATATCATGGACTTTATCCACAATATCCGGTGTGGTAGCCGATTTTGGACGATATAAACGTGGCTCGTCACAGGTGTGTGTTCGGCCACGATTAAATTCCGAAACCTAGAAATTCATCGTAGAAAACGAAGGTGAAGCATTCCCAAGGACAGCATCCAACCTAGTCTTGATCTCCGTTGCCGTCTTTCCTTCCAAATAAAAAGACTTTATCACCGCACGAAATTCGTTTTTATCCATTATCGATTTAACGCTAGGTACATCGATACAGACGTTTTTCACGATTAGACTGATAGTCAGATTGTACTGAAATATTTTGACAGTTCATATGAAGAGTTAAACAAAACAACGACATAAGATTGTTTTTGAAAAACCAAAATCCATACTCTCGTGGATGGAACAACCGGCCCTAAATAAAGGAAACTTAACTTTATTTCTAATTAGTCAAGGAACAAACAAAATTAACTTTTCCAGCAATAAATTTGAATTTTTATCTGTGACAATAATTATGCCTTGCTGAGTGATATATGATTGCTGATAAAGAAATCGTAACTGTTCTTTAACAACGACTATTATTGTTAAACGCGTTTCCGTGAAATCGATAATGTAAAGTTTACAGTTTACACTCAGACTGACTTTATGTGTAAAGAAATTTTCTATTCTACGTGGTTCTGATTGTCCCACTACAATACCATTTCTCGTAATGTTGCGGTTGTGCAATAAAATTTTATGTCAAAGTATAAATCTTATATTTAACCATGAATTATAACTTATTGCTCATTGTGTTAATGCGTTAACTTCTCAGGAATGAAAATATCCAACATTTATCGTCATCTTTCAGATTAAATGATAATATTTTCAAAGTTTTCCAAGTTTCATACATTTTCTTAATAGTAAAAGTTTTGTTCGTTCTACTTTCATAAGACAAGTTTTGGTGACGTTCTTTTACTGCAAATCTTTCCTATATTTTGGCAAGATTTTTACGTGGTTTTGACGAATAAAATAAAATCTTTTATCACTCTATATGTAACACTATACTCGTCTCGATAATTTTATTAACGTAGTTAATTAGACTTACTATACTAGTTTTATAAGGAAATACAACATGTCTTTTTCTAGTGCTGTAAGAATCCGACAAAACATAGATCCTAATACCCGAATTTCAAAATATCCTCGGATATCCGATGTTCGGATATTGAAGCGGATATCCGTAAATTTAATTCGGATTTGGATCCGGATCTGGACTTGAATCCAGATTCGATGTTTTTTTACGGATCCGGATTCAAATTAGAGGCAAACCCCTCTAACATAGCCAGGTATAGTTTGTGCAAATGTAAAGAAAAAGAATTTATACTTTCACATAGTCCTATTTAGTAAATGATGAAAAAATACAAATTTGTATTATTACACATATAAAGTAACATATTAATATGACATACTCATATTCGAATCTAATATCCGGTACAAAAATCCGTTTCCAAGATTCGATATTCGAATTCGGATTCAAGATCCGATACTCAGATTCGGATTCAAAATTCAATACTCAAATTCGGATTTAAAATCCGATACTCAAATCCGAATACAAAATCCGATACAGAAATTTGGATTCGAGATCCGGATACTTTAACATTCAATTATCCGGATAATCGGATATTTTTGGATCCGAAACCGAAACTATCCGAAGATGTCTGTATGTGTGTGTGCATGTGTGTGCGTGTGTTTGTGACTATAATTTCGACCGCGATGACTACAATACTAGAATTGCAAAAATTGTATTTTTTACGTAGGTATTTCTCGTCCTTACATCCATATGCAGATTTGATTAGATTTTGGCTATAATTGGTCAACCAGAAGTACCCTCGTTTGAAGATTTTAAGTTTTTCTTAAAAAGTCTGTTGTGGCCAGCACAATACCTTCCGTCAATCCTGTGTATAATGTGTGAATTCCATACATAATTTTTCTTGCAAAAGATTCTAAATTTCCAGTATAATTATTTCATAAACAAACTATTCAAATTGCACTTGACACTGACATCTTCCTCTTTAGCTTTTCCCATTCGTTAGGGGTCCATATTTTTGCGTGTCGTTCTCATTCGGTTCTTTTTCTCTCAAGTCTTCCACAATACAGTCCTTCCATCTTATCTTTGGTCTTCCTCTGCTTCTTCAACCTCCCATTACTAAACTACTCATTCTTGTTCAAATATAATTATTCATTTCTCCTCATGACATGTTCAAACCAATGTAATCGTCTTTCTTGTATCTTTCTAGAAAATTGTAACACTAGAGTTATTTTCTTACCGTATCTTTCCGTGTTTCCCCAATATCTACTTCAACATCCCCATCTCTGTCACATTAATTTACTTTTTACTCATACTGACATCTGTCAATTTGAATTATATGAATATATTAGCAGTTTCCATGTTTAGCATAGCTGGCTGCATTATAAAATTTAATTTCTTTAAAATTCTTTAACTCTGTATCTATTAAATATGAAGTATAAAATGTAATCAAATCGTATAGAGAATAATATATTCTTTAAGTTATAATAATATTAAATGTCAATAAATCAAATATAACTGTTAAATCTTCAAATGTAGCAGCTTCCGGTTCACCAATTATAACCAAAATCTAATCACTTGTTCTTCTGGATGTAAACTTGAGGAATACGAAAAAATTATAATTTTTGTAATCGTGGTATTGAAGTTATGGGATCCGGAACTTTTGTGTGAAATTTGTACAAAATACTTAGAACTGACAAAAGCTAATGTGCTGGCCACATCAGATTTTTCATTTAAATTCTTGCATAAAGCTTTAAGTTACTATTTATGAATTAATGCCGGTACACAAAAAAATGTAGACTTAGTGTACACGAAGTAGTGTTACCAGGTCTACATTTTTCTGTGTACCATCAAGCATCAGGCCTATGTGCAAAATAGCATAAAATTTTGTATGTATTTGGAACGCAACTAGCGTTTACGGTCTTCACTTTTGTTGCTTTAGCTATAAACACTAACTTAAAACTTACGTCTATCGTATAAATAACTATTACAAACATATGTACCCTAGTTTGTATACCTACATTTTTTTCTTTTAGTGATTACGCTTGGTAGGGGAGGTAATATTGGCAATCGATTTGATCGTCGATCAATCTCCCGTAAATTTAATTGTCCCCTTCAATTAGGTTCCACATCCCCACTATCACAACTGGAAATGTCGGGGTAAAAATTCCATTGAAATTATCTCCTGTTCGATTGTATCGCCAACAGGGGTTGCTGTTTGCTGATTTTGACTTCTATTAGGGTGCGAATATTCAATTCCAGATAAATTTTTAATAGGAATTCTTCAGATGCTTCGAAAGATAGTGAAACTAATTAAAATTTAAATTAAATCTATAATTTGTATACATATATATTCATTACATGAAAGACTTTCGCTGTTTTCTGAATTCTGACGTTTATGTCAGCCTATTGAGAACTGACATGTCCGATGGCGGCAGCACCATCGGGCCGATCAGCTGCTTCTGAATTGGTACTCGCAGTGTTGTGACATATGAAAACAAACAAGAAAAGCAATTTTTTTCACTTAAAATGGGGTTTAGTACCACAGAACATTTTAGATTTCTGGAAGCAACATCTACTTCTAAATGTATTATAGAAGATACGTTAAAATGTATTTATAATTTTATATATATTTAATCAATCGAAATTGATGATCGCAGGTGAGCGAATTATAAACGCTAACCACATAATATTATGTGGAGTATTAAAAAATGACGGTATAATGTGGGTAATATTTGCACTTTGTCTGCGAACCAGTGCAATTTCTGCAAAACCACATGAAATCAAAATACATTTAGAGAAAATTTAAAAATTATTAGTGCAGAATGCACGTGTAAAGCTAGATAAAGACCACGAAATATGTAATTATCCGATTTAAAATGAAGAGAACAAACTTTCATATGTTTTGTTATTTGTTTTGCACTACGAATTGCATATTCCCATGCTTTTCGTCGATCCATATCCATTTCAACATTTGTCTTGTCGTAATTTTAACTTTATTTTGGCCATGTTTCGGAAAATTATAAAACCCAATGCCTGTGTCTCGACCAGATCTTGAGAGTGACGTCAGAATATACAACAATTTGTACGACTTTTTCCCATTTTTATTCACATCAAATGATCAAACCACATGTAACTTAAACATACAGTCACAATATAGTACCAAATCGGAAAGTTCATATTTTTTCCACCAGATGTCATGTCGCAGCTTGTCAGTTGTCAATTGTAATTCATGTTTTTCAGTTTGGACTCTTTAATATTGGAACTTGTTTACTTGCTCTATTTTATGCGAATTTATCGTCAAATTTATTGTTTGAAGCTCACTAGGTAGTGTCATGACCTTAGACTTGTTTCAATTTTTATCTTCTATCACCTCTAGGTAAGGAAGGTATTGTCTTTGGTGTGGTGAGTTTTCAATGAATTAGCACGTGTTAGGGACCCTAGAATACGATTTTACTATTTTCACGATGATATCTGTATGTGTGTGTGTGTGTGTGTGTCCGTGTGTGTGAGACTATAATTTCGGCCGCGATATCTCCAATACTATAATTCCAAAAATTACAATTTTTACGTATTCCTCTTCTTTACATACATATGCAGACTTGATTAGATTTTGGTTATAACTGGTCAACCGGAAGTACCTTCATTTGAAGATTTTCTTGAAAAAACGCTGTTAAATATTATTTTAACATTTAATGTTATTATAAATATTAAAGAATATTCTTATCTATACAAATTGATTGCATTTTATATTTCATATTCAATGGATATAGATTTAAAGAATTATGAAGAAATTAAATTTTATAAATCACATGTCAGTGTCAATGAAAAGAAAATATATGTGACAGAGTTGAGGATGCTAAGATAGGTGTTGGGGAAGACCCGGAAAGATAAGATAAGGAATGAAAGAATAAGGGAAATAGCTCCAGTGATAGAAGTTTAAAGAAAGATATAAGAGAGATGATTCCATTGGTTTGAACATGTCATGAGGAATGATGAAAAATATTTTGGAAGAACAATGAATAGCTTAGTAACAGAAGATAGAAGAAACTAAGGAAGGTCAAAGATAAGATGGTAGGACTATATTGCGGAAGACTTGAGTACTACAAGTAACTATAGTACTTGAGCTCTATAAGGATTATCGTACCACTGTTGATGATGATAGTGATTGTATACAACTTAAACAACAGTCCACAGTTCCGGAACATTTAGTAAACAAGAGGTAATAAATTGAAATTTCGTGATTGGCATAAATTAAAAGTGTGATCGGTCAGTGTGCTGGACACACGGAACGTAATGTGAGACTTACAAAATGAAATTTTATATTTTCTAAACTATGTGAACGTTGGAGGTGTTATTCTCTCCGTCTAGACGAACTTTATCGTATTTTAGCGTGCATGGACCCTATATTTATTCTATAAACGTAAAAATAATCAATATTAGAATTTAGAAGATACAATGTATAGACAAGCATGAATGAAATTTGATAGCCAAAACATATTTGCATGAAAACAATAGACAACTTGCCTAAAAATATTGTTGACATTTTGTAAGTCAAACAATCATTAGCAAGTAGACTAATTAAAATTCAAGACAGGAATCTTCGTCTGGTCCTTGGCCGTGTCTGAAAGGGATCAGATAAAATCGTAAAAAATAAAAACTAAGAAAACGTCAAGAGAACTGATAACTAATTATCTCCCAAGTGCGAGATTCCAACATCCGTCATTCGAGTGACATTATCTCGAGTAAAAACCATGTTAATTAACAGGCGTCAGCCACCGAAGGGAAGAATCCAAACATATACGCATAGGGAAGACGCATTATGTTGAAGACTTCTTCAGCGATTAATTGCCCCCGTTTTTGCACCGATGAATTGCAGAGTTTTGGAATTCCTGTTGCGCGACTTTAAGATTAAAGACTTTGTTTTCCTCGTGTTATGTTTTTTAGTCGCCTTATAATTGGATATTATCAGGATATTAAAGTGGAAGCGTCAGCTATTTTTAAGGTAATATATCACTAAACAAAACTAGACCTTCATAATAATTAAATTTAGTTTAAATTTTAATATATGATGCAAAACAAACTAATTAATACTAAAACTAATAATGTCTGGAATGAAACCTTATCAAAGTACAGTTTAAAAATCTGATGTGGCCAACAAATTACCTTCCGTCAACCTATAAGTACAAATTCCATACATAAATTTTCTTGCAAAAGATTCTATATTTCCAGTAAAATTATTTCATAAACAAACTATGCAAATGTCCTTCCATCTTATCTTAGGTCTTCCTCTGGTTCTTGCATCCCTTCTATTACTAAGCTATTCATTCTTCTTCCAATATATTCTTTATCTCTACTCATGACATGTTCAGACCCATGTAATTTCCTTGTATCTTTCTATAAACTTCTAACACTAACTTGAGGAATACGAAAAAAATATGTTTGGAATCATGGTATTGAAGTGATACGATCCGAAACTTTCGTCACACACACGGACACAGGCACATACATAGTACAGACATCACCCTAAAACGTGCTTATTCACTAAAATTTCATCATTGAATTTATGACCAAAGACAATACCTTCCTTACCTAAAGGGGACGGAAGGTAAAAATTCATCCTAATATTAATAAATTGGTAGCAGCGCAACAAATTCATTCTTGACATTAGCATTAGAAGTATATATTTTAAAATTGTTGTTTGATATTCGTAATAAATATTTTGTCAAGATTTCACGGTATCGACATCAGTTACATATTATTATGTAAGTAATATGCAGCAGAATTTATTTTATACAAGATGGCCACAAACAAAAATCTTTCATAAAGTGTACCAATCAGCGTAATGATAAATATGTAAAATAAAAATCTAATGTGGCCAGCACAATACCTTCCGTCAATCCTTTGTATTATGTACAAATTCCATACATAAATTTTCTTGCAAAAGATTCTAAATTTTTGGTATTTTATGATTCCCTTTCTCGGCTACTGAATTCCATACTCCTGATAACAAACAAACCACATGAAATAAGAAAATCATGAAATTTTGAATGAAAAATTGTGACACTTGTCAGTTATGGACATAATTAATTGCTGTCATTTTGATACGGGTCCCCATATCTGCTTGGCAAAGGCAGCAAAGTCATGTCACTGCACGCGCCCTATACATATTTTTTTTTGCAAAAGATCCTATATTTCCAGTAAAGTTATTTCATAAACAAACTATGCAAATTGCACTTGACACTGACATCTTCTTCTTCTTTAGTTTTTCCCATTCGTTAGGGGGTCGCTATTTTTTATTTTATTCTTCCACTCATTTTTGTTTTTCATGTCGTCCTCATTCAGTTCCTTTTCTCTCAAGTCTTCTGCAATACAGTCTTTTCATCTTATATTTGGTCTTCCTATGTTTCTTCCACCTTCTATTAATTTATTCGTCTCTCCTCATGACATGTTCAAACCAATGTAATCGTCTCTATTATATCTAAAAACTTCTAACACTACACTATAGTTACTTCCCTTATTCTTTCATTCAATTACTTGTTTTTATTGATACTGATATCTTTCAATTTGAATTACCTGAATATATTAGCAGTTTCCATGGTTAAGTTAGGCTGAATTATGAAATTTATATGAAATTTTTTATCTTTATTATTCTTTAACTCTATATCTGTTGAATATGAAATATAAAATGCAATCAAATCGTATAGAGAATAATATATTTTTTAAGTTATAATAACATTTAACTAAGTTTTTCAAGAAAAACTGTTAAAATTTTCAAATGAGGGTACTTCCGGTTGATCAATTATAACCAAAATCTTATCAAGTCTGCATATGGTCGTAAGGAAGAGGAATACGCAAGAATTGTAATTTTTGGAATTCTAGTATCGGAGATATCGTTGACGAAACCGCGGTCACATACACACATACACACACATACACACACACACGCACATACGAACACACACACACACACACATACAGACATCATCGTAAAAATAGTAAAATCGTATTGTAAAGACCCTAAAACGTGCTTATTCAATGAAAACTCACCACCGAATTTTTTGACCAAAGACAATACCTTCCTTACCTATAGGTGACGGAAGGTAAAAATCGTATCGTGAACGAAAATAGAGCGTCAATGAAACAGAATCCTAACGTAAATGAAAGAACACGCATCACGCAACGCATAAACAAAATAATATAAGTAGTTAGCTACTATTTTAGTCTGAAATAAAAGTAGTTCTATTTATAAAGTAGCACCTGAATTCCTTGTGATAAAGTCCGTCTCATTCCACGCCTAAAAATAATCGGCGCCTGTAAAACTAGACCATTAGCAAATGACCCATTACTATAACCACACCCAGTATAAAATTAGTGTGGTGCAGGCTCCCACCGCCTGTATATGCTTAAGACGCAGGTTTTTACACTGTTCGCATTAAAGTACACTGTCATTTGAACAGCAACCAGCAAAAACCCAAGGGGTAACTCTTTCCTGTCGCGAAATTACCGCCAGCAGAAATGAGCTGGAACTGTATAGTCCCAACCCAACCGAGCCCCGAGACAAAAAGGCTCAGAAACAATGCTTTTGACGAACACAGGGAAATAAAAGGCAGAGAGAAAAAAGATTCCCTTGAAAAATCGACGATTTTAAAAATACTCATTTGGAAACATACATGAGCGCTATTACATCACAAAAGATAAAACAAGTCCTGCGATTTGTAGGCAACCATTCCATTGTGGGGGCGGTTGCAGTTTCCCAGATGTCGGGATGCTCTTTACCAGTCTTATTTATTTTGACGGAAAAACTAAAAGCTACCATCATTCTTTCCTCTCCATTATACCCACATATATTTTAAGTTTCATATAATGGAAAGAAATGCGAGCAATGTAGAAACAAATTCAGACTCATCCATTTCCTGTTATAGCCGATTTCACGCGATTCGAACAGTGATTTTTTTTGGTAATAGTTATTATGGATTCCAAGTGCTCATAAATACCTCCATGATAATTATTTTGCTGTAATCCCAAATTGATTATTATTGCTACACATACAAATGTTAGAATACGGCATTTTTTTTTTGGTATCGTAGTTTCATATAATTGGGTCATGCCGAAAAATCAGCACAATACCTTCCGTCAATCCTATGTATTATGTATAAATTCCATACATAAATTTTCTTGCAAAAGATTCTAAATTTCCAGTAAAATTATTTCATGAAGAAATTATGCAAATTGCACTTGCCACTGACATCGTCGCTGTTTTTTATTTTCTACTTCCACTCATTTATGTTTTGCGTGTCGTTTTCATTCGGTTCCTTTTCTCTCACGTCTCCCGCAATACAGTCCTTCCATCTTATCTTTGATATTCCTCTGTTTCTTAAACCTTCTATTACTAAGCTATTCATTCATCATCCAATATGTTCCCCATTTCTCTTCATGACATTTTCAAACCAATTCAAACCAACCATCTCTTGTATCTTTCTAGAAACTTCCAGCACGAGTTATTTCCTTACCTATCTTTCCGTGTCTTCCCCAACATCTATTTCAACTTCCTCATCTTTGTCACATTAGTTTACTTTTTATTGATACTGACATCTGTCAATTTGAATTATATGAATATATTAGTAGTTTCCATGTTTAGCATAGCTGGCTGATTTATAAGATTTAATTTCTTTAATTTTTTTAACTCTATATCTATTGAATATGAAGTATATAAAATGTAATGAAATCGTATAGAGAATAATATATTCTTTAAGTCATAATAACGTTAAATGTCAATAAATCAAATTTAACTGTTATATCTTCAAATGAGACTCCTTCCGGTTCACCAATTATAACCAAAATCTAATCAGTTGTTCTTCTGGATACTTGAGGAATACGGAAAAAATATAATTTTTGTAGTCGTGGTATTGAAGTTATAAAAATGGTAAAATCGTATTATAGGGACCCTAAAACATGCTTATTCACTAAAAAATCATCATTGAATTTTTTGACCAAAGACAATACCTTCCTTACCTAAAGGTGACGGAAGGTAAAAAATATGGTACTAATATTTTTGTAGATATGGAATCTATAACACTTGCCATGATTAGTGCAAATAAAACATCGCAAAATATATTACTTTTCATTGAATACGTTTATCTCGCAATGACATAATTTGCTTAAAATCCAGTGACTTAAAACTAACTCCTAACTCCAGCTCGTTTATATCGCATGTTTTAAAGTGACTACAGGATAATTAGCGTTTATCCACTGTTGTTAAACAAGGACAGATAGAAAATTTTGCGGATGACTTCGCATCAGTTTACTATAGTAATAATACCAAAACACTCACGATCTTGAAGCAAACCTCGAAAGAAACAGTTTTTAGAAGTGTTGAGTGTAGTAATATATATTTTTAATAATTATTTACAAGTTTAAAAAAAATGAGGTTAATCAATAGCCTTGACCATTTATTTTATAAAATTTCAAGTCGGTTCGTTAATCCAACCCATTATTTAAGTGACTTTACTTAGCGCTAAGCTAACCTATTTATCTCACACGTTTAACCCGCTTAACTCAAACGGGAGTATTTAAGTGAATACACTAATGCGTGATACTTTTAAACATTGTCGTTTATAATTTTCTTTAAAGATATTCTCACTATAGCTGACTCGTCCGCCATTTTGGAGCCACTTCAATCATTCAATGCCAGTGTTTACAGTATTTTTAATCATAGAAATTATCTACAATGATGAGGTATTCTTCTCCAAATTGTACAAATCATTTGAGAAATAGTTATAATTTTTAAAGGTAAATAACATGCAATTATATTTTTCTCTAACCTTAACAAACCGTATTTCTTGTTGTTTTATTATTTTAAATAAATACATATAATACCCTACAACTATGTTTACCTTAAATAATTAGGGAAGTAGGAAATTATGAAAGTCTGATTTTACATGTTAAAGTCTTATGTTCGGCTATGCCGGTCACCATATCTATTTAATTATGAAAAATAGTTACTACATAAACAAATAAAAAATCCAATTTTATTTCGAAGTAATTGTTAACTTTGACCGAAATCGTAAGAAGTCAGAACGGTTCCATTTGTTTTATTATTATATTATCATATAATCAGTTAAAACGCAAATGAATTGTATACTTCAAAAACTAAGAAATTTGCCTTATATAAACTTAAAAAAATACATTTCCTGCCATGTAATAATCTCTTCTAAAACCTCTCCATGCGGGTGGGCAGGTTGTACCCCGCACAAAGGCGCCTGACCATGAGGGCCGCCTTTTCAAGACAGTAAATATGTATAGTAAATTTTTATTTTTTATTTTTAATTTACATAATAAGGTGATAGAATTTAAAAATTTGTTTGCGTTAATTATTCTATCAAACGGATATTTTTGCAGCATCGTTATATTGAAATAATAACCGAGAAGGTGTTGATTACAACAATGAATATTTTGAGTATAGCTCAGAAATATTGATTACAAGAATGTATCCGACAAATAATCCAACATTTTGCGAAGAGTCAAATGCTTATTATTTACAATTCTGAAATCTTATACCCGATTTCACAAAACAATTTAACAATTAAATTTTACTTCCAAAGTATAATTTAATAAATTACAGAAATGCAACTCGATTTTTTTACAGTAATGAATTTAATGCCATAAGAACATGGAAACTGATTCGAATTTATTCATACAATTAAATTACTTTGGAAGTAAATTTAACTGGACGTTTATTTAGATGATGTTAATATTTTAATTTGTTTAAATTATTTGTATTTTTATACTGGGATTGGTTGAAAATCACTTCGGTGAACCTTATCCTATGTACTTTCGTACATGAATAAATTATTATTATTATTATGAAACAATGATTATCCTGCAAAACGGATACTTTTACGTGGGCGTAACTAGATATTTTTTCTGAGGGGCAGGGGGGCCTGAGTTCAAAATGCAAAGTAGGTAGGAAATCCCATTTTGTCGCATGTACGCATTAAAGATGTCTTGAAAATCGCTGTTTTAAAATAAAGCATAATTTGTCGAATAATTATTGCCTAATCAGAATTTTTCACATCGAAAAATTACTAAATTTTTTACTACTCATCTAAATTTCTGTCGGTTAATCAATTTAAACTTTAAACCACAACATTCACAAAATTATATCAATAATTAAAATATAAAAAATCTGATGTGGCCAGCACATAACCTCTCGCCGTATATTTTACCTGGCTGTATGCATAAAGCAAAGATTATTTTTATAAATACAAATAATATATTCATATAAATCTATGACGTATAAACTTCTTTATTATTCAATAATAGCATGTCTCAACATAAAGATAATTTACCATAAATTATGTTACAATAAATTACAAAGTAGAGTTTACCATATATAAATATTAGGCTGGTAACAGCAATTTTCAATTCGAACAACCTTGTTTACTTTCTCTTCATATTCTTCTAGTAAAAACATTAATTTTGGGCGGTCTAAAATGTATATATCTGGATTGTGCATCTATTCTTATATATCTTCTTTTACATTTTATTTTTTCATACTTGTTATATCTAAATAACCTTAATTCCCTTTAATAAAGTGACGGATAGATTGCACTCCGATTATTCTTATATCGATGTGTAATTTTGTCAATATTTACAACTTACTTGAGAAGAATTTGATAGCTTTTTCGCAATTCAAAGTTACTCTAGTCTACAGTACTGGTGTACATTGTCCCATAATGTTTGAAACAAATTTAAGTCCTTCAACCTAGACTTGTCATCTCCATAATAGTCACAGATCAAGAATTAAGGGATTCTCCAAATACATTTTTCTTTCATTACTCATTATTTCTGACACTGACATTTATCTGTCAGTTACAAATAATTTAAATTTGTAACTATTTTTCATGGCATCCTTTCGGTTGTAAAATTAATTACAACATTATTTTATATATTATATTCCTTTTATCTCTAAATCTATAAAATATGTATAAAAATATTTAAATGTATCAGAAAGAGAATTTATTTTTCTTTAATATTATCAAGAAAAATTTTCAAAAAATAATATTTAGAAGATTTTTTTCAAGAATCTTCTACTTCCGGTTGTCCAATTGTTACCAAAACCTTTTCAGATCTTCCCATGAATGTCCGATTGGGAAATACGTTGTTAAACAAATTTTAAGTCTTATAGTTTTTGAGTAACCGTCCTTCCAACATCCCACACACACACATCCACACACACACACACACACACACACACACACACACACACACACACACACACACACACACACACACACACACACACACACACACACACACAGACATCATCGTAAAAATGTTAAAATCGGATTGTAGGGACCTTAAAACGTGCTTATTCAATAAAATCTGGATATGCGATTTTTAGCATGAATCCAATACCTCTCTTAGCGAGAGGTAAAAATACACTAATATGTAGTTATCCTTGGGGGGGGGGGCATGGCCATTCTAGGGGGCCCGGGCCCTCCCTGCCCTCCCCCTAGATTCGCCTATGTACTTTTCTGGCATTGTTATGTTGCAAACTACCCGTATAACTGTAAAATTGTTAATTACAACAAATAATTTTAATTATAACAAGATGGAAATTTCATCAACATTTTTCGAAGAATCAAAAGTATAGTTTAAACTTTAAAGCGGCACTACGTGAACATGTGAACATTTAAACATACCACAACTGTGTAACATTTGAACCGCGCAATTTAAAATGCGTACTATAGAAAATATATTTATTTATTCAATACATCCTATGAATAAATTCCGAGCGTCAGCATCCAACACCTGAACCTTGTTTTAAAAACATTCAAACTTGTATCATCTCCATTATTTTAAATAGTAAGATGTTTTAGGAAATGTCTAAACCTTGTACAAAAAATATGATCATTAATCACAAAATTGTATGTAATCCATTAAATACATTCCATAATTCTTGTCATCTGAATTCAACTCATGTAACCGTTACCACGGCAACACCTTTCAAGAGAAAAAAGAAACTGAAAAAAATCTCTGTAACACAACAAGCAATAAACATAAAACACCAACAATAATTTAAACCCATGTTGAAAAATCGAGTGTTTTAAAAGTACCATTTGGGAGCATACAGGGCTATTACAGTGGGAAGAGAACACGTACCGCTATTTGTACCTTTCAGGCATCGTCCTGTAGAAAAATAAGCACAAAAGAGAAATGGATTATGGAAATACACCCGCTGACACGAAGCCTCGTCGTTCGTCGTCGCCTGTCATAATTTTTCGACGGAATTGGGTCAGCAAATTGTGCAGAAATATTGTTTCAGTGTGATTTATTAACTGATTGGTTAATATTGAAATTTATTACTCTTTTCGCAGTTCTCCAAAGTGGCTTCTAGGAGGATTTCAAAAAGTTGAAATTTATGTTAATGATATCATGTTTCTAATTGTAAATCGAGACGCCGTGTCGGAAATTTCAGATCATGACATCAACAGGATGATGGGAATAATTAAAACTGCATTGATTGCAACAATCACATGTTGATATCAGCGTTTTAAAGCTGATTACAACAATAAACTTCCGTTGATTACAACAATTAATTATTGTGGATTAGGTCATCAATTACAAAACAAATCTCCAAACACATGTATGCTCATTGAGTACTACAATATACAAATAATGCAGATTTGAGCAAATTTACTAACAAAACATGATTTCACAATCTACCTATTAATATTTAATTGGTATTTCGTAATTCACAATAAACCTTTTCAATTTAATCGCTATCTTGTTTCAAAAAAATTATATGATGAGCTTTTAGTGAATAAGCACGTGTTAGGGTCCCTATGATACGATTTTACCATTTTCACGATGATGTCTGTATGTATGTGTGTGTGTGCGTGTGTGTGTATCTGTGTGTGTGACGAAAGTTTCGGATCGCATAACTTCAATAGGTACCACGATTCCAAAAATTATAATTTTTTCGTATTCCTCAAGTTTACATCCAGAAGAAAAGGTGATTATATTTTGGTTATAATTGGTCAACCGGAACACGGCCTTCTCTAATTCGAATATACTATAATAACTGGGTTGAAAATAAAATAAAATAATAAAATAAATATTTTCATATGTCAAATTCACGTGAAATTCAAATGTTTCCCATGCATCCTTATTTTCCACCTCAGAAAAACACGTGGACCAATAGTTGCGTCGATATTAAATATGTAGATTCTTAACGCGACGTTAGCGACATCTATTGACTGGAATTGAGTACTACTGGCAAATGCCTGGCACTCGCCATATCAGTTTCCAAAGGTTGATTTAGTACATAATTCACTATTTAATGGTTTTAATTCTATTTATAAAATTATTATCAAATATTTATGTTTCATTTTAAATTAAGCTCAATTGTTTTTCCTGCATAGCCCACTGAAAATTATCTATAAAATTCAAATTTATTTAAATTTCAATTAAATTTTTCTAAAAAGAAATGTTTTATAAGGATATTGAATTCAGAAAAAAATAGGTCTAAAAAAAATATTTATTCACGACATGCACAGAAAGCTCAACTTTCTTCTCCCGAAATAGTGAGGAAAATGTGATTTTCCTCCCTAGAGAGGAAAATATAGAAGTGTTACCAACATGAATGTTATTTACAAAAAATATATTGTAAAAATTATAAATAAATTCGTAATTTTATTGAAAATCCTTATTTTAGTGATATACATACTTTAAATTATCTTACAATTATATCTTATATTTTTCTTTTTCTAGATTAAATCACAATTTAACAACTTTAATTTAGATTTAAGATTGTTTCTTTGGCAACACTGATACATCGCTTTGCGTCAACCTAACTTTTGACGTGTCAGTTGTGTGTTGTGTTGTCAAAGTGTAAACATAAATTATAAATACAGTCGACTCTCTCTAAATCGAATTCGTAAGGGGTATTTGAATTTGTTCGAATTAGAGAGAATTCGAATTAGAGAGACTAAAAGAAAATGAAATGAACATTTGTATAAATTACATAGAATGTATATATGAAATAGAAAACAAAAGTTTATTCAGTTAATAACGGAAAAATAAAAATGTAATACATACAATTACAGAGGCTTGAAGAAATTTGAAATTTTTGTTTGTTTTAATATTTTGTTGTAAGCTTGTTTTTCAAAGTACGCTTCTAGTTTTTGGAAGTTTTTGCAGATTGTATCTAATTTCGATTTATAGAGAGTCGATTTTCATTGAAAATGATGACAAATGCCCAAAATTTAATTCGATTAAAGGAAAGTTCGAATTAAAAAAAAATCGATTTAAAGAATATTTTTTACATATACAAGTTTATACAGTTGTACGTGTCAAAAAAATCTGTTGTGGCCAGCACAATACCTCTCGCCACTTCCTTTTTTGGTTACATAAGTATAGGGCGCGAACAGTCATGTTACATTGTTGGCCTTGACAAGCAGATGTGGGGGCCCGTTTCAGAATGATAATTAGTCAGTATGTTTCATTCAGAATTTCAAGATTTTCTAAATACACGTAGTTAATTTGTCACCAGGAGTGTGGAATTTACTTGTCGAGGAAAATAAACCATATGGAATTGGAAAATCACTAAATTTAGAATGAGAAATTATGATACATCTATATACATAATTACTAGCTATCATTCTGACATGAGTCCCCATATCTGCTTGTCAAGGCGCCCTATTGTATTTAACATTTCTTGTATACCTACATTCTACACCAAAAATTGTACTTACATATATCTATTCCTTATATTTAGATTGTTTAATTTTAAATTCATTATATGAAGAAATTTTGTCCTCTTCTAATTTTTCGAAATGTTTCCAATTCATTGTCAGGATTGACTGTATTTTTGAAGGATATATGTAATAGACCTATAATCTTAAATATTTAACTACTAATACATTAAGAAATAATATAATGTATATGTACTTCCCAGAAAAACTCTTTAGTAATATCTATGAATTTCTGACACTGACATTTATCTGTCAGTTACAAACAGTTCAACTGGTCAACTATTTTCCATGGCATCCTTTCGGCTGTAAAATTTATTATAACGTTATTTTATTTATTATATTTCTTTTATCTCTAAATCCATAGAATATATAATAAAATATTTAAATGTATCAGATAGAGAATTTAATTTTCTTTAATATTACCAAGAAAAATTTTCAAAAAATATTATTTAGAAGATTTTTTTTCAAGAATCTTCTACTTCCGGTTGTCCAATTGTTACCAAAACCTTTTCAGATCTTCCCATGAATGTCCGATTGGAAAATACGTAATTAAACAATTTTTAAGTCTTATAGTTTTTGAGTAATCGTCCTTCCAACATCCTACATACATCCACACACACACACACACACACACACACACATACATCCACACACACACACACACACACACACACACACACACACACACACACACACACACACACACACACACACACACACACAGACATCATCGTAAAAATGTTAAAATCGGATTGCAGGGACCTTAAAACGTGCTTATTCAATAAAATATGGATATGTGATTTTTAGCATGAATGCAATACCTCTCTTAGCGAGAGGTAAAAATAATTCGATTTAGAGAAAAATTCAAATTAGAGAGAGTTTGAATTAGAGAGAGTCGACTGTAATAATATATATTGATTCAAATAAATAAAACATTACCCTTATTCTACTAATCTTTTCTTAAAGTGTATTTAAGGTCCGAGCAAATCGTTTTTAGAAATATGTCGTGAAAAAAATGTGTCTAACTCGCTCGAACTGCCTCATTCGCTAGCGCTCAGTAGGCAGTTCAAGCTCGAGTGGGAGAAAGAAGCGCTTTCCTCTCTAGTTTGACAAATAACTATTCTTTAATAAGTGAATGTCCCCCTCGATCTACTACAACTTTTATTTGAATTATTTTCAATAAAGAAAATAATCGAGCTGATTATTTTTCTTGAAACATCCTGTATATTTTCAGTTTATAAAATGATACAAAAATTAATCCTGCAAGTGATGCCTTTAAATTAGAATAATTTGGAGTCCTGACCGCTAAGTTACTCAACTCTCCATAAAATATAAACCCTGTATAAGTCAGTTTCCTATATTGCTTTATACATCTATAAGTCCATTATTAACGATATCTGTAGGTATATAAAAGCAGGTTGGCAAGCCCACATTTTAATTAGTTCATTTTTAACAATTGAGAGATCAGTTGAATGCTTAATAAAAAAAATTGCTTCAAGTCCTAGAAAGAAATTTATAATATCTCTTTGCTACAACTTACAACATAACATAATTAACAATTGTACCTTGTTCGAAAGAGAACTTTCTTTCAATCTAAGAATTTCTCTTGTAATTGATTGTCGTCGTCGATGTTTGGTGATATTTTTAATTACGTCGTTGGTGCAGTAGAACACGACATGTTCCACGTACGCACCACACAGGGGGCCAATTCCAGCAGATAATCAATAGCCGGAGACAAAGTTACAGATGTGCGTGGCAGGCACGACTCTGGCTTTGGCCTGGCACGGGTATAAATCCATCAGGCGCTGGGCGACCTCCTTAATTGGCTGTGGACCCGTACCCGTGCCCAGCTCTTGTTGCTTGACCTCTCGCCACACGTCCACTTTGTTCTCATAAGGGACACGAAAGAGTTCCCGAATTGAATTAATTTTTTGTCACCGGGGAAAATCACGCCATGAATTCAGGGGTTGTAATTTATGTAATTTGTTGGCAAAGGAACAATTTCACTAGCTTATACTTTTTAATTGAACACAGGGAACTGATAGGATACTAAATTGTACATCAAACAAAGCAGAAATATGAAAAAATATGGTGAAAATGAAAAATGCTATCCTTACGTCACCATTGAAAAAACCTTTTACATCCTATTCATTTTCACGTTCAATCAACAGGAAAAATAGTGATGTCAAAACTGGCGCTCTGACATTTTACCTCTCGCTAAGAGAGGTATTGGATTCATGCTAAAAATCGCATATCCAGATTTTAATGAATAAGCATGTTTTAAGGTCCTTACAATTCGATTTCAACATTTTACGATGATTGTGTATGTGTGTGTGTGTGTGTGTGTGTGTGTGTGTGTGTGTGTGTGTGTGTGTGTGTGTGTGTGTGTGTATGTGTGGATGTTGGGAAGGACGATTTCTCAAAAACTATGACTAATATCTGTTTAAGTACGTATTTCCCAATCTGACATTAATGAGAAGAGTTGAAAAGGTTTTGGTAACAATTACTGGACAACCGGAAATAGCAGATTCTTGAAAAAAAATTCTAAATATTTTTTTGTTTTTGTAACTTATTTTTTCAGTAAAAATGCACTTCAAACATATAGTTGAATTCGTAATTTTATATATAGTCCTATTTAAAATATGAAACTTAATATCACTTTCGGTTAAACCGGAAGCGCCAGAACATGCCAAATACCATTATTTGTGAGCCCCTAAGCCTAGTTTAAAAAAACATCAAGAAAATTATGAAATACAAAAAAAGTTATTTTGAGTGACCCGTTTTTCAGTGCCATCTATATAAAATATTCTGTTGTAATAAATCTTACAGCCGAAATAATGCCATGGAAACTAATTGAAAAATTAAAATGTTTGTAACTGACAGATAAATGTCAATGTCAGAAATCCGGAGACATTACTGGAGACTTTTTCTGGGAAGTACATACATACATTATTTCTTATTGTACTAACAGTTAAATATTTAAAATTATAGGTATATTACTCAAACCCTTCAGAAATAGTTTTCATAAGTAGAATTTTTAGTGTAGAGTGTAGGTATACAAGAAATATTAAATACAAATTTTCGTTACTTTTTGATAAAACAAACAATTTATCATTATTTACTATAATTTCTAAATTATAAATAAATCCTTGTACTATTTTCCTTAGTGCAGTAACATATGTAAGATTTCAATACGAACCGTCAAATTAAAAACCAAATTGTCAACTCTTTGTACATTGCGTATAAATAAAACATATGTTACATTTCGTAGCAGGTGTCCACAATAATATTTGCGTTCTTGAATAGAATCTGCATCGTTTATTCTAGTAAATGTTCACTTTACGAATAAAGAACGTGGCCACCGCGTTGCAGACGTCCACCCTAACAACTACATCGTGATTTAGCATCCTGCACTTGTAGTCGTTCCGAAAATAAAAGAGCTTGAATCTCTTAACCCATCACAATGTGCAAATGCTACGTGAAGGACATGACTTGAACTCATACGTTGTGTTGTTTATGATTGAGTTAATACTGTGTATTTGCTGCAGAGAAAGAAGCTTTGGACTGTAATAGTCATTTTCGTTTTTGGTTGAAACTTATTACAAACAGCGACATATTCACATGACGATAAACCCAAAGCTAATATCCTTGCAGAAATAATCCGAGCGTTATACCCTTTATGGTGTACGGCCAGACATGTCTCGTATTAAATATATTAAATTACTTTATCCTCATAATTATTTAGCTTTTAGATTATCACTAGCATAAACACTGGGATTTGATTTCACTATCAACTAGCAAACTAACTATGAAGTTTTTAAAGTTACCCTAATACACTTGGGATGCAAGTTATAAAGTTTGTATATACAGCGTTACTGTATTTTGCATTTCTTGATATTTGGAAAATATAATGTTCCAATATTCAGGGTATGCAGGCTGTTTCATGGATTTGGACCACCTAGATTATTTATTGAAAACTAACTATACCCATTGCAAATATTTGCAACAAACAATATTATGGGGTAATTTTATTCTTTTTCTTCATTCGCTTTCCCATTCATTAGAGGTCGCTATTCTTGATTTTCTTCTTCCACTCATTTATATTTTGTATGTCGTCCTTATTTCAAGTCATCCGCAATACAATCCTTCCATTTTCTCTTTGGTCTTCCTCTGTTTCTTCTAACTTCTACTACTAAGAACCGCTCCTACCACCTGTAGTTAAAGTTAAAGTTATTGATAACCACGGTTATGTTGCAAAATTGTTCTTACCATCTTCCACTCGAAGTTCTGGTTAGTGTTTTAACTGGCATTTCTCTACTGTCAGATATCAAATAATTTTACGTACATTAAAATTAATGGCTGCAAAACTTTTTGACTGGAAAGGTGATTGGGAAGAAGAAATTACTGGATATCAGTCAATTATTATTTATTTCCGCCTCTACCGGTTTCGACACCTCATGTGTCTTTTTCAGGAGCTACAACAGTTATTACAGTTTTTGAAAAGTTGAAGGACATACATATATGTGTAAAACTTATGTGAAAATGTAAAATTTAAGTAACATTGATAAATAAAATTAATAAATAACATAATTTACATACAATGGTCGTCAAAATTTAAAAAAGTAAATAAGTAAATACATTAAAAAACTCATGTAGTCGTCAGATGAATTAGATATATTTTTTAATACCTTTTAATTAACAATGGCACCCTTTTTCTAAATTTAAGTTATAACTTGTTCCGAAAGTCGTTTCTCAAATTGCCGATAGATTTTTTAAGTCGCATTTCTTCTTATTGTTTTTAATTGAATGTAATACTACTAATAATGGATTTAAAATAATAATGGTTATATCAAAATGTGTCCTCCTCTATGCCTTACAAAATATCATAATCACTTTTTTGTGTAACTTTTCATATACATGAATATAAGGCACTGTTAACTGTTAAATAACTTTTTTATGTATAATTAAATCTCAGTATATATTCGTAAACTAGGCTCAGGGGCTCACAAATCATGGTATTTGGTATTCCGGTTTAACAGGAAATGGCATTAACTTTCATATTTCAAGTGGGACACGTATATATTTTTATATATTTGGATTCTACGTAAAATTATAAACTCAACGATATGATTGAAGTCAATTTTTATTGAAGAAATAAATCACAAGAATATGGAAAATTTATTAATAATTAACCTAGTAAGCCATATTTGGTAGGCAGTGATAACACATGGATTTGGAAAATCATAATGTTTCGAATGAAAACTTATGATACTTGACACCTATGTATATTACTAGCTGTCATTCTGACACGGACCCCCCATATCTGATTGCTAAGGCCAACAAAGTCACATAACTGCTCGCGCCCTATGCAAGATAAATGGAAGTGGCGAGAGGTATTGTGCTGGCCACAACAGATTTTTTTTTGTAACAAAATATGGAATCTTAAAAAATAACTTATTATTTAAACAATTAACTTAAATATTAATTAATATTGTCTCAACTGTTTTCACAGCTAGCCTGACATAAGGTCTTGTATAAAGACAATTTTCATTCAATTACAAAAAAAAATTCATCATGTAATGCACACTTTAGATATTTGCCACTACGCTTCAATTCTGTAAGAAAGTTGTTAAGTTTTAGCAACATTGTTATAGCAAATAACCAATAATAATTGCGAACACTGAATAAAATGTAAAAATGACAGACTTTACATTTGTTCTTATTGGTTACAATTTTTAGCAACGCTGCTAAAACTTAACAACTTCGTTACAGAATTCGGGTGATTATATTGTATTCCCACAATAACCTTATTCCAAATCACCTCGATTTGTACATAATCAATTTTCATTTCTCTTGCTCTCAACATCAAACAGCATGGAGCACACACCACACTTGTCACCTTCAGTCCTATATGATTTATCCTATCCGTATTTAAATCTTCCCCGTTGTTGCATCCCTTGTCCATCCTGCAGGAACTGCATGGTCCTGCACTCCCCTCCTGCTAATTGCCGGCACATCCCCTGCTACGTCCGGTGGCGCATCGTTCACGCTTCCCCGCGCGGAACAGGACACTAGCGGGATGCTGCTGGAGGACACTGGATACTGGCAAGGGAAAGGGAAAGGACATCATGTGGTCTGTCGATCAGTACAGTCGGCAAAATTGTTAATTGTGGCTTGATGCTGACGATAAGGCACAAGCTATATCAATTTATTTGATCTGGCACTATAATGAGATATTTGAAGAAATTGAGATAAGCATGTAAAATAATGTTTGTTTTGTTAAGCATTTTGAAGAAGATGAAGTACAACTAAGAGAGTATTTTGTCGTTGGTTTAATGAAACCTCCTATGTGTCAATTGTTACAGAAATGAGATAATAGCAAGACGCTATTCAATACTTTATACTGACTATTTTAAGGAAACCTCCTTTGTGATTAACCCTAAAATAACTAAACTTAAAAATGAAAACATATGTTTCAATGTCTTCCTTCATTGTTTTGTGAAAACTCTTATATAAGTGCACATAGTAGTATACAGAATGTCCGGATTTCGAAAGCCACCATTGGGATCTCGGAAACTATAAGAGATACGATTTCGTTTAAATGGGACATGTGGTGCGCCTTTTAGATGTGCTTTTGTTTTGCCAAAAAATACCAGATAATGGTGGAAAAGAGAATTTGGTCGATTTTTATCGTCCATCACATTTAGGTAAGGAAGGTACAATACTTTTAGTCAAAAAATTCGATGATGAGTTTTTAGTGAATGAGCCCGAGAAAATGATTTTACTATTTTTACGATTATGTCTGTGTGTGTATGGGTATGTCTGTATGTATGTATGTATGTGTGTGTGTGTGTGTGTGTGTGCGTGTGTGTATGTATGTATGTGTGTGACGATTCTTTCATAGACGATAACTCCAACACTACATTTCTAAAAATTATAACTCTTTCGTATTCTATTTCTTTACATCCATATGAAGAACTGATTAAATTTTAGCTGTAAGTGATCAACCGGAAGTACCCTCATTTGAAGATTTTAATAGTTTTTTTTTTTTCGAAAAAATGCTGTTCAATGTCATTTTTTGACATTTACAGCGGTAATAATAAATAATTTCCTATTTCCAGATTAGTTATTCCGAGAATATTTCTTAACCCTGTGTTAAAATGACGTTTATGGAGAGTTTATTCTAGAGTTAAGCCTTATTCCATGTTTATTATTATACATTTGTGGGTTAAGCTCGTGATAAACTAGGAATAGCTATTCCTGTGTTAAAAAGAAGCTATTCTAAACTTAACCCTTATTTATTATTACCGCTGTTAATGTTATTAAAAATATTAAAGAATATTCTGTTGTCTATACTATTTGATTGCATTTTATACTTCATATTCAATAACTATAGGTAGAGCTACAAATTATGAAGAAATTAAATTTCATAAATCCACCATGAAAACAGTTACTATATTTATCTACGACAGTGCGCTAATATGTAATTAGTACACCAATTTGAATATCATTAAATCACTCATACGTATTAATAATGTAGGCTACGAACATTTCAATGTTTCTCATTATGTCAAAAATTGAATGAAAAATGTATTTTTAGATCAATTTAAACTGTCGTAGATAAAATATTGGACGATATACATTTGAAATAGCCTCATAAAGAAACTTGCGCGATTAAAACACTCGGCTCATCGCCACGTGATTTAACATCACACGCATTTCATTATGAACGCTATATCAAACTTGTATACTTAATATCTATAAGAAAATTCCAATTGACAGATGTCAGTGTCAAGTGCAATTTACATAGTATGTTTGTGTTGCAATTTTACTATAAATATATAAAAAAATTGCATGAAACTTCTATATGGAATTTATATTGTGCTGGTCACATCAGATTTTTTTCATTTTGAAATTACTTTTGAACTAGCAGTAACCAAGAAAATTGTTTCAAATAAAAAAGTTAGATATTTTTATTGTCTATCCAGCGGCATACGAAAATAATTTTTTTATCGGTAAAAACATTTTTTTTTAATTTTTACTTTAAGAATATACTTATTTTTTTCTCTTTCGCATCGTGCATTTTATAATAAAACATTCAAATATTATAAACTATTGTTTCTAACTTTAAAATGTTTTATTCAAATATGAATGTATGTCATGACTGCAGCATTTTTCAAGAGCTTTCATTTGATATGCTACAAAGGGTAGAATACTATTTAAGATTTAAAAATTGAGAGTGGTGGAGCTGAGATGAGTGAATTAAAAAAAAACAATAATATTAGTAAAATGTGGCCCCCTAGATGTTAAAATATATAGTGCAAACCGGATATATCAGAGTTTGTTTCCAAGTTATTAAGGGTGGATCGTCTTAAGCGCAACACCCTGTATAATTATAATGTTGTGGCTCCAATTCACTACCACGGATGTTGTTGTGCTGTTGTATGGGTAACGATTAGTAACGATATTCCATGTAAAAGAACGTACTCATTCACGACTAATATGTGACAGGTGAAAATTTCACGGACTTCAAAGTTCAAATGGATCTTGTAGGTCAGTTGGTTAGAACGTCCTAGTAGATATAGGAAGACTAAAGTTCAAATCGTACAATTTAACTTACAATAATATAAAAATAATACTATAGTTACGATTTATAATCACCATATTTTTGAAAAATTTGGCAATAAAATTTTTTTACTGCATGAAAATGCAATATATTTTCTTCTACATAACTGCAATTTGTGCTATGCAGAAATTTGTCACTTGGTTACTAGGTAAATAAATTTTGTACTGAAAGTTAAACGAATTCTTTTATGCAGTTTTTCATTCCTGACAGTTAACATTTTGTCATTTAAACTTAATTTTCATATGTCCTTTGTTCTGTCTAATTTAAAATTATATGATGGCCAGTTGCAATTGCACCAACATAACTTAAATTTTAATTGACAATATTGCATTGAAACGAAATGTCATTGCTGCCACAAATTCGATTTGCACTTTTTTATTTAAAATTGAAGCCTTTTTCCACTCGCTGAAATTAAGACAGGAGATGCCTCTAAACCGAACTTTCCGTTTATGGATAAAATATGTCTTTCCTCATTTGTACCGAATAACAAACTATTCTTAAATAATATTCTCATGGACAAAAACCTTTAAAAAAGTTTTTATTGACTAGTAACAAACGAAATATGGGTTTATTTGTTAATTTTATGTTAAAATATGAACAACTGACCTGTATAGTAATATCAGAAAATAAAAAAGTGTAGCAAACTATGTATTAAGAAAAAAGGAGAAAAACTAAATTTGTACAAAATTGTCGATTTTGAGAAATTCAATCATAACAATAAATTCTTCATTTACCGTTAGTTAATGACTCTTGGTGTGTAGTTTATTGTACTCTCAGTATATACTTACAGTACCGAATATGAATTTTTAAGTGTTCGGTTTTTTTTGCCACGAATGTAATGTAATAATAATATAATAATATCATAGCAGCATGTTCTCTATTATATTAATGCCTCCTGCTATTTTCTAACATATTGCGCACATGTGTACAAGTTTGTAGCCATTTTTCATTTTGATTAGAAATTTTACAGCTAACCGAACAGACACATGTGAACTTTTTATTTCTACGCAACAAAAACAGTGTTAGATATTCAAAAAATTGTTACAAAAATTGCTATAGTTACATAGTGTGTTAAAAAAATCTGACTCAGAGTAGGTTATGAACAAAGAAACGTATGTCAATTTAAAGCTTCTTAACTAAATACAAATTTAACACGAGATTGTCAAAAAAATTATCTAAAAAAATCAAAGTTTATCTTCTTGAATCTTATTTTAGAAACGGAAATAAATTAGAAAACAGCAATATAATGTTATCTTCGTTTTGACAACTTCACTTTTTAATTGAATAATATGAAAATGTCGAAAATCATCCCAAAAATAGCGATAGCCATGGAATTGAAATTAAAAAATTAACAAATGTTATCGATTTATCTGTCAAATTAGGTTCCTTTATTTTTATTATTATTTGTAATTTCTGTTAAAATGAAAAATTATTTATTTAAATTAATAGATAATTGTTCACTTGAACAAATATAAATAATACCTAATAAAAATATATTAACCTAATTTGACATTTGTTAATTTATCTGTTTCAATTCCAATTTTTAGGGTGATTTTCGATATTGTCGATATTTCAATATGTCCCTAGAATCCGATAATAACATCTTTACGATGATGTCTGTGTGTGTGTGTGTATGTATGTGTGTGTGTATGTGTGTGAATGTGTGTGTGTGTGTGTGTGAGGTTGTTGGAGGTACGATTTCTTAAATTCTATAAGTTTAAAGACCTGTGTAACTATGGATTCCTCAATCTAATAGTAATGGGAAGAGTTGAATAGATTCTAGTAACAATTGGACAAGCGGAAGTATTAGTATTTTAACAAAAATCTTCTAAATATTATTTTTTGAAAATTTATGTTATTACAAATATTAAAAAACAAACTTCTCTATCCGACACATTTAATTTTTTATTATACTTCTATAGATTTAAAGATATAGATATATAATCTATAAAATAATCTGTTGTAGTAAATCTCACAGCCTGCTCACAGCCCAAACATCTGCTGGTAACTACTTGAGAAATTAAAATGTCTGTAATTGACAGATAAATGTCACTAATGTCAGTGTGAAAAATTCAGAGATAGTACTGAAGGCTTTTTCTGGGAACGATATTATTTAATATTTCTTATTGTATTATTAATTATATATTTAAAATTATAGGTATATTACATGAACCCTTCAGAAGTACCGTCAATCTCGTTAATGAATTGGAAAAACCTCGAATATTTAGAAGAAATAGCGAAAACTTGCTGATGGAATGAATTTAAAATTATAGAAAATACATAAATATAAAGATTAGGTGTTATTAGAATTTTTTGTGTGTACAAGAAATGTTAAATACTATATACTTATATATACCACAATAGAAAGGGCGCGAGAGGTATTGTGACTGTCAGAACAGATTTTTTTTTCTATAGCAGATGTTAAAGAAAAAATAAAAAATACCAACTATAAATAATTTTAAAATCCCAGTAACTCTTGCTGTTAAAGTGCTACTTTATCTACCCTTGCGGTTAAAGTTCTCTTTACCTACTATTTTGAGTAGATGAAAGCACACTTCAAAATCAGCTATAGGCGATGGGAAATAATATCGTAGAATCAAAATGGCTTTTAAAGGAACTAATGTTAACGGGATAATTTGACATTTACTAATTGGATTTATGCATTAAGTGTGTAATATTAAGAGATATTATATATTTGAACTTAAATGTTATGAACATAATAAATAACATCCAGAAAATGTCACGTGTATAATTTAACTATAGTTCTGAAAAGTACCACCAGATGCCATATTGCTTATTTCCCATCGCCTATAGATAAATTTATTTTGCTTATTTGATTCCGATGCAAAATTTTAAGCTCTACAGCTTTTACTTGAAGCATTTGTACCTAAAATAATTAGGGAAGCTGGAAAATACGAAAATATAATTTTACATGTTGAAGTCCTATGTTCGAGTGTTGCAGACAATACCCTGTTATATCCATTTTAAGATTTTTAATACTATAAGCTTTTTGACAAAAAATATCAAAGTTAAATAATAATAAAGTAAAATTATTGTACTGAAAAAGTATGAAATTTTTTCTTGCGAACAAAATTTTCTCTATTCACATACAAAAAACTGTACAAAGCTAATATGATGCCTCATCTCTATCGTGATGCACGATAATAAAAGCCTATGTACATAGTCCTCTTAAATTTAAAAAGAGGGATAAAAAATGTTTATATTTAAGCTTTGAATCTGCATTGAATTTCAAAAGCAGTTTTTGCAATACTCTGCCGTATAGAAAAAGGTAAAAAGGACATATTTTAATTAAATTTCCTCCAACCTTTTATATAAACAACAAAAGAATATGATAACGTCTGTCATTAAAACTGAAATTACATTTCTTAACTTGAAGTTTCCGTGTCTTGTTCCCGTATATATCTTTCTATTAGCGAGATACACAATACTTTTGATCTGTATTGTACACAATGTAGTACAGTGCAGTGGTTCCCAAACTTTTTCAGTCATGGAACTCTTAACAAACAGCCGGCGTTTCGCGGAACCCCACCTCCATCTTATATTTTTATTGATCATTGTAATTCCAAAGCTAGGGATGCAATAGATACCGATATATCAGTAATATTGCCTCTTAGCTAATGTATCGGAATCGACTATATTTATTTGCCAATACTCCAATACATTTCGAATTTCGCGCTTTTAAAAACCACGTAAACGCACCAAGCCCGAGTTATTATAATGCGTGGATAATCCTAACAATTCGTTTCGTTCGAGTAACCCTCCAATACCTGATACCTGCCCCTGATTCCCACAAAGTCGAAAGTTATTTAAAAGACCTTATTATTATTGCAAGAAAATCGGATACAATGATTTTTACCTCTCGCTAAGAGAGGTATTGGATTCATTCAAAAATGGCATATCTAGATTTTAATTAATAAGCACGTTTTAAGGTCCTTACAATCCAATTTTAACGTTTTTACGATGATGTCTGTGTGTGTGTGTGGGTGTTGGAAGGACGATTTCTCAAAAACCATAAGACTTAATATCTGTTTAACTACGTATTTCCTAATCGGACATTAATGAGAAGAGATAAAAAGGTTTTGGTAACAATTGGACAACCGAAGGTAACAGATTCTTCTAAATATTATTTTTTGAAATTTTTTGTTCTTCCTAATATTAAAGAAAAATAAATTAGATACATTTAAATACCTATTTTATTATATCTTCTATAGATTTAGCGATACAAGTAATATAATATGTAAAATAATTTGTTATAATAAATCTTATAGCCGAAATAATGCCATGGAAACCAATTGAAAAAATAAAATGTTTATAACTGACAGATAAATGTCAGTGTCAGAAATCAGAAGACATTACTGAAGACATTTTCTGGGAAATACGTACATATATTATTTCTTAATGTATTAATAGTTAAATATTTAAAATTACAGGTATATTACACATACCTTTCAGAAATACTGTTAATCCCGACAATAAATTGGAAACATCTCGAAAATTTTGAAGAGTAGGACAAAATTTCTTCATAGAATGAATTTAAATTTTAAAAATCTACATTATAAAGAATAGATATAAGTAGAATTTTCGGTGTAGAGTCTATACAAGAAATGTTAAATACAATATGGCGCGAGCAGTTATGTGAATTTGTTAGCCTTGACAAGCAGATATGGGGGCCCGTGTCAGAATGATAGCTACTAATTATGTACATAGATGTCAAATATCAACATTTTTCATCCTAAATTTCGTGATTTTCTTAGACAAGTAAATTCCACACTCCTGGTGACAAATTAAATAAAAAATTCTGATATTTGACATCTATATACATAATTACTAGTTGTCATTCTGACGCAGCCCCCCATATCTGCTTGTTAAAGCCAACAATGGCACATGACTGCTCGCGCCCTTACTTATGTAACCAAAAACGGAAGTGGCGCAAAAGTACTGCAGCGCCCAGATAAATTCAGCAGTAAATCTCATTCCACCAGATTTGCAAAATCGCTTATCTCCACACAAATTGAAAATGCAATGTTGTTTGAATAAAAATATTTTAAAACTTTCCGAAAGGTATGATCATAATTTGTGTTTCACAAGTAAATATGCAGCATTCACATTTTTCTTTCTTTTAATATTAATTTATTCTAAAATTTATTTGTTCATATTTATACCGCCGATATTTTTAAATAATATTAGTATCGTATCGTCAGAACCTAATACCGTTGCATTCCTACGAAACAAAGTATCTTGTACCAAAAGTTCTTTGCATAACATGTTTGGATTGAAAAGAAACACTAGTTGGAAAATAACAATTTTCATTGTGGCCCAAAAAAATATTGAGAAGTACCAAATCATAACAATTATAAAACTACTTCCTAATGTGATTTTATTCTTTAGCACGTAAGGATGTTTTTTGATAATTTTATATTTCTAAATTTATTCTTTGTTCGCGGAACCCTTATGGAAGTCCCTTCCATGGAACCTTTAGGTTTCCCGGAACACACTTTGGGAACCACTGATAGTGGTAGTGCATTGGAATGAGTGCGTGAGTATCTTCTTTTCAAACGACGATTCCGCCTCCCCCTTTTGTGGGAGTAAATGTAGCTTTGATGATGCGGGAAGAGGAGACTCATTGGCAAATACACACCAAGGGGATGGATGCAGAAGCTAATGCAGTGATTCAACTGTTTTGGAGACGATAAATTTTGAATTTTTCCCCGCTGAAAATAGATATAAGGCAACGGGATGACTAAACTAAAACTACGATGGTTGGTAACAACTTACTTCCTAGGAGTATTAGTGCCGCTTCATTTAACGCCAAATTAATTGAAATTTTACAGTATAATTCCAGTAGAGCTGACATTTAAATTAAGACGCGTAAAAATAGAATAGAAAACTTGAACCATTTTCTTTATTCGTTTATTTACTTAGTGAATATTATTATATTTCACTCAAAATATCCATGAATTTTTAGTGAATAAACATGTTTTAGGGTTCCTATAATACGATTTTACCATTTTTACGATGATGTCTGTATGTATGTATGTGTGTCTCTGTGTGTGTATGTGTGTGACGAAAATTTCGGATCGCATAACTTCAATACCACGATTCCAAAAAATTATAATTTTTTCGTATTTGCTCAAGTTTACATCCAGAAGAACAAGTGATTCGATTTTGGTTATAATTGGACAACCGGAAGTATCCCCATTTGAAGATTTTTATCAGTTAAATATCATTTATTGATATATAATGTTATTATAACTTAAAGAATATATTATTCTCTATACGATTTGATTGCAATTTATACTTCATATTCAATAGATATAGAGTTAAAGAATTATAAAGATATTAAATTTCATAAATCAGCCAGTTATGCTAATCATGGAAACTGCTAATATATTCAGATAATTCAAATTGACAGATGTCAGTATCAATGAAAAGTAAATGAATGTGGCAAAGATGAGGATGTTGAAGTAGATGTTGGGGAAGACAGGGAAAGATACGGTAAGGAAATAACTCTAGTGTTACAAGTTTCTAGAAAAATACAAAACGATTACATTGGTTTGAACATGTCATGAGGAGAGATGAAGAATATATTCGAAGAAGAATGAATACCTTAGTAATAGAAGGTTGAAGAAACAGAGGAAGACCAAAGACTGTATTGCGGAAGACTTGAGAGAAAAGGATCTGAATGAGAACGACACTCAAAACAGAAATGAGTGGAAGAAGAAAATAAAAAATAGCGACCCCTAACGAATGGGGAAAGCTAGAGAAGAAGATGTCAGTGTCAAGTACAATTTGCATAGTTTATTTATGAAATAATTATACTGGAAATTTGGAATCTTTTGCAAGAAAATTTATGTATGGAATGTATACATAATACACAGGATTGACGGAAGGTATTGTGCTGGCCACATCAGATTTTTTAAATTTAATTGCACTTCATTTATTATGCTGCTAATTAAAACTAATAAACACTGAAAATCTATCATATACTCGACAATTACCATCTTGACCATGTTTCAACAATACTTTAGAAAGATGATTAACAATAACATCTTTCGGCTTTATTCAAATTCTGGCTATGTGGCTGAGATATATTAAACCAGATTATTTTATATATATATATATATATATATATATATATATATATATATATATATATATATATATATATATTATATTATATTTCTTTATCTCTAAATCTATAAAAGATATTACAAAATATTTAAATGTATCAGATAGAGAATTTAATCTTCTTTAATACTTGCAAGAACAAATTTTTTCAAAAAATAATATTTAGAAGATTTTTTTTAAGAATCTGCTACTTTCGGTTATCCAATTGCTACCAAAACCTTTTCTACTCTTCCCATTAATGTCCGATTGAGAAATACGTAGTTAAAAAGATATTAATTCTTATAGTTTTTCAGATATCGTCCTTCCAACATACACACACATACATACATACATCCACACGCACACACACACGCACACACATCATCGTAAAACGTGTTTATTCACTAAAATCTGGGTATGCGATTTTTAGCATGAATCCAATACCTTTCTTAGCGAGAGGTAAAAATTAGTATTGCAAAGCCTTCTTTATTTAACAAAAATCTAATATTTTAATCATTTGCCATTGTATTTTTTAAAACATGTGATTGTTTTTATAATAATGGATACCAAATGTCATGTACTTTTCAAATTTGAATAGACATATCGGGTGTTCCATTTTAAAATATTATGTTGCATACCATTGCGTGAAAATGGATCAGCCTGTAGAAAAACATATACCACTGATTTATAGATATTTTAATTTGAAATAAACTTTGTTTGAAATATTTTCCATAATAGTGTATTCATGAAAAAACCTAAAACGTATGTCTGATCATTATTCAATTCAAAAGTCAAATTGTCAAAATTGATCTTGAAATGTAATTTTAAGGAGAAAAGATAATAATTTATTTCCATTTCTAAAATAAGATTCCAAGAAGTCTTTGATTTCTTTAGAAAACATTTTTGACAATATCTCGTGTCAAATTGATATTTAATTAAATAATTTTAAAATGACATACGTTTCTTTGTCCATAGCCTACTCCGAGTTAGGATTTTTTTGAACGCACTGTATTTAAAATAATTGTTAATAAAAAAGAACAAACGCCTGAATCACCCGGTATAGATATTGATATTTTATTTATATGTGATATTTGTCACGAAAAACAAACAGTTTTTACTAAAATAGAAAGCACGAACAATGTTCAACCTACATGAACATACAAAACAGATACACGGCTGTCATATCTCATTGTTACAACCGATCCGTACTCAACAGACCGCATAAATTATTATCAAAACGAATATATTTCACCGGCCGATATAATATTTATAATATGAAGTTATTTACAATTTGTGTCATAGGCTGTCAGCCATGACGTTTGATGTGTTAATTTAGCCGCGGTTGCAGAACGAAGACCATAATGAAGTTAGACACGGACCCGTCGAGAGCAATTGTTTAGGTGTCACTTGTCATACGATCACAATCAAAATTAATAACTATTTTATCACCACCCATGAGCCGATGATGATTTTTCATCAGTTGTTGTTTTGTTTCACACTGAGTGCTTTTTCTTCTGACAGATTAAATTAATATTTGTTTAGCGATTACATAGATTATTGTTCAATTATTTCAATTGAAATATGAACATTGGTTTTGTGCATTATTGACCAGAAATCTAGATAATAGAAGTTAATTATATTTATGTTCAAATAATATTATTATAAAAATCATTTGACATAAATAATGTAATTGAATGCAAATATTAAACAATACCAACTGGATTGAATTAATATATTATTTGCTCTACAAACATTTTTTGATTCCTGACATCCATATTGTTACGGGGCATAATGCAATACAATAATTTTTTGTGCATTATTAAGTTGTAAATACAATTTTATTTTCATAAGGGATTACTGAAAATGATATAAAATTTTATTATGTTTGTTATCTCATTAATAACATATAGTTTTCTATCTATTACTTATATTTCAATTTCTTTATAACGGTTTGTATAATTGAGACTTATTTTTGCAGGTATTTACCGATCGCTTGAAGTTTGCAACTAATTAATACTTAAACATATTTTTAGTGACTCATTACTAAATTTTAATAAAATATCATTTTCTTTTCAAATTTTGACTATGGTATGGTACCTTATTGTTCATTATGTTCAAATTACTTCAATAGGGTATTCTCTCATTGCAAAGAAATAGTAAGCATCAATGATTATAAGCTAGCATATGCTAAATTAAAAGGTTTAGTTAAAAAAAAAAATGAAATTATTACTTTTTACCTCTCGCTAAGAGAGGTATTGGAATCATGCTAAAATCGCATATCTAGATTTTAGTGATTAAGCACGTTTTAAGGTCCCTAGAATCCGATGATAACATTTTTACGATGATGTGTGTGTGTGTGTGTGTGTGTGTATGTGGATGTGTGTGTATGTGTGTTAGGTTAGGTTAGGAGCAATTCAGCATACTTTTTACGAAAATGTACCGTAAAAGTTCTGTATAAAATAGCCTTAATTTCTCTTAATTCGATTGAGCTGTAATCACCCACTTGGATTATGAATGAAGGATTTTTTTCTATTTTTGTCTCTCGCTAAGAGAGGTATTGGATTCATGCTAAAAATCGCATATCCAGATTTTATTGAATAAGCACGTTTTAAGGTTCCTACAATCCGATTTTAACATTTTCACGATGGTGTCTGTGTGTGTGTCTGTATGTGGGATGTTGGAAGGACGGTTACTCAAAAACTATAACTTTATATTTGTTTAACTACGTATTTCCCAATCGGACATTCATGGGAAGATCTGAAAAGGTTTTGGTAACAATTGGATAACCGGAAGTAGAAGATGCTTCAAAACAAATCTTCTAAATATTAGTTTTTGAATTTTTTTCTTTAATATTATAGAAAATTAAATTCTCTATCTGACACATTTAAATATTTTATTATATATTTTATAGAGTTAGGGATAAAAGAAATATAATATATAAAATAATTTGTTGTAATAAATTTTACAACCGATAGAAAGCCATGGAAAATAGTTGAAAATTTAAATTGTTTGTAACTGACAGATAATTGTCAGTGTCAGAAATCCGGAGACATTACTGAAGACTTTTTCTAGGAAGTACATATATTATATTATTTATTAAGGTATTAATAGTTAAATATTTAATATTATAGGTATATTACACATACCCTTCAGAAATACTGTTACTCCCGACAATGCATTGGAAACATCTCGAAAAATTAGAAGAGTTGGACAAAATTTCTTCATAGAATGAATTTAAATTAAAAAAATCTAAATATAAGGAATAGATATAAGTAGAATTTTTGGTGTAGAGTGTAGGTATACAAGAAATGTTAAATACATTAGGGCACAATCAGTCATGTGACTTAGTTGGCCTTGACAAGCAGTTATGGGGGCCCCATGTCAGAATGGTAGTAACTATGTATATAGATGTGAAATATCATAATTTCTCATTCTAAATTTAATGATTTTCCAATTCCATGTGATTTATTTTCCTCGCTAAGTAAATTCCAGACAAATTAATTTCGTGAATTTAGAAAATCTTGAAATTATTTATGAAAATTTCTGACATTTATGTACATAATTACTAATTATCATTCTGAAACGGGCCCCCACATCTGCTTGTCAAGGCCAACAATGTAACAAGACTGTTCGCGTCCTATACTTATGTAACCAAAAAAAGGAAGTGGCGAGAGGTATTGTGCTGGCCATAACAGATTTTTTTCTTTCGTTTGTCAACAGTTGTGTTGGAGGAAACATGTGATATTGTAATAAGGGCTTAAATCATTACAATTCTATTAACATAAATCCCGTGATAATCTAATCTTCGATCGCGACAACCTTTTAAGGCTGGCCACGGATATAAGATCGGAAAACACGTGAAAAAATGCTACTGATCTTTACTATTTTCTCGGAAATCTTTACGCATTCGTTAACATTCACGATATGATCTACATAAATATTCAAGGAAGTTTGAAAATCCGTGATAAAACTTTTAAAATTCCAAATAAACACACTTTCCACTTGGTTACTTGCTGATTAATGCGTTCGTGTATCGCAATTCCTGAATTCAGGCCCCGTTGAATAAAATGAACGTTTTTCGTCTTTTCGTAGATGTAATTAATTTTTATCTTGATTCGCTGAAATTTATGACCTTGTTGAAATTGTATACTTTTTATTTACACATATATTATTATTTTCTTTTTTGAAGATAAGTGTTTGTGTTATTGTTTTTAATGAACAAAACAGCTATTAATAAGTGACAATTAACGATAAATAAAAAACAGTTTAACAAACAACTAATTCTTTGCAAATTGTAACATTTGTTATCTATTTCCGAGAAGACGTTACTCTCATTATTCTTGGAAGAAACTTATCTTGAATATAATTAGGTTGGATTTAATTTGTTCCTTATTGGAAAATAAATCCAATTTACTAACAAGGTATAAACAAAAACACATTGAACTCTAACTTATTGAATACGCCTTAGTAAATCTAGAAAAGATGGTGAATAATTGGAACTTCTGTTTACCAGTTGAACTAAACAAAATCTGTTGTGGCCAGCACAATACCTTCCGTCATTCTCGTGTATAATGTATAAATTCCATAATTTTTCTTACAAAAGATTCTAAATTTCCAGTAAAATTATTTCATAAACAAACTATTCAAATTGCACTTGACACTGGCATCTTCTTCTTCTTTAGCTTTTCCCGTTCGTTAGGGGCCGCTATTTTTGCATGTCGTTCTCATTCAGTTCCTTTTCTCTCAAATCTTCCGCAATACAGTCGTTCCATCTTATCTTTGGTCTTCCACTGTTTCTTTAACATCCTATTACTAAACTATTCATTCTTGTTCCAATATAATTCTTCATTTCTCCTCATGACATGTTCAAACCAATGTAATCGTCTTTCTTGTATCTTTCTAATAACTTGTAACACTAGAGTTATTTTCTTACCGTATCTTTCCGTGTATTCCCCAATATCTACTTCAACATCCTCATATCTGCCACATTAATTTACTTTTTATTGATACTGACATCTGTTAATTTGAATTATATGAATATATTACTAGTTCCCAAGTTTGGCATTGCTGACTGAATTATAAAATTTAATTTCTTTAAATTCTTTAACTCTGTATCTATTGTATATGAAGTATAAATTGTAATCAAATCGTATAGAGAATAATATATTCATTAAGTTATAATAACGTCAAATGTCAATAAATCAAATTTAACTGTTAAATCTTCAAATGAGACTACTTCCGGTTGACCAATTATAACCAAAATCTAATCAGTTGTTCTTCTGGATGTAAACTTGAGGAATACGAAAAAATTATAATTTTTGGAATCGTGGTATTGAAGTTATGGAATCCGGAACTTTTGTTACACACACACAGACACACAGACACACGGACACACAGACACACACACACACACACACACACACACAGACACACATACATACAGACATCATCGTAAAAATGGTAAAATCGTATTATATGGACCCTAAAACGTGCTTATTCAGTAAAAACTCATCATTGAATTTTTTGACCAAAGACAATACCTTCCTTACCTAAAGGTGACGGAAGGTAAAAATACAGTAAAATAATGTTAATCATTAAAGTACACATTTTTTCTACATCCGTTAAGCACAGCCCACTTTTTTTCATTAAAATATGTTCTTAAGGTGCGTATTTTTACCTAACAATCGCATATTGAGATTTGGGTAAATGACCTCACTTTAAAGTCCCTCGAATCTGATTTTAACATTTTCACGATGATGTATGTGTATGTGTGTGTTTTAATGTTATAAAAATTAAAAGATACTAAATTTTCTACAGGTTTGCATTAATACTTTTTCAATTGATTTTATGGATAAATTCGTATTTTTAATTATTTATATATAAAGATTGTTATTAAAAAAAACTCAATTTTTATTAGGTCGAACCGAATCTGAACCCGGAACAAAACCACAAATTTTAATAATGTTTGAACCAGAAACGCACTCAAACCCATTTTTCAAAAAACAAATCAACCGAAACCTGAACCGAACCCAGTTTTTGGCGGGTTCGATGCCCTGTTTTAAACACAACTTCTTGGTTACACAGTTCGACTCAATTGTTGGAACTGACAGATAAATGTCATTGTCAAAAACATAATCATTTTAAATTAATAATAGTAACATTTTAAAAAGAAAATTGTAAATAGAACAATAATGATATGGAAAGGAACTTATTAAAGTTTCCGGCATTAGTAAATGTATAGGTATATACAGTAATTTTTTATAAAGATGTCTGATCAAGGTCATCTACGAATTGTATGAATTAAGATTTTAGCTCCGTCCATTCTGTCAAATTCAGTAGCGTCGTTTATTTAGTTTTATTGATGTTACATAAGATACTACTGTTATTTTATTATTGTGACGTGTGCCCCTGAGAGAAAAGTATGCTTGCGCCGCTACTGATAGCATGTTCGCGAACAATGACGTAATCCCTTCGAAAGAACGTACTAGAGCGATAACGTAATCCCGGAATTTCCCATATGTTGAAATCCCCGCGACGCGCCGGCTAGAGGTTAACTACGCCGTGACCCATTTCTTTTGTATACAGGTCGCTTCAGAAGAGTTCTAGAATGATAGGGGCTGTATAAATACCGTCGGGAGAACAGCGGGAGGACAGTCTAATATATACAAGCAACCAGAAATGAACTCGGTGATATAAATAAACAGTTTAACAGTTGTTAACATAAATAAATGTAGTTATATAAATAAGTGTAGTGTTATAAATATTGTATAGATAAATAATCGTAGTGTTTAAGCATTTAATAATATTCTTAGTGTTTATAATTATTTAATCATAGTGTTAGTTGTTTTTATCATCTTTTAATATTTCATCCTTAATTATTTACCGTTTAATAAACGTATTCTTTTAGTTAGTAATATTTGTCTGTGTTTTACACTTCACCCATATAAATAAAATGTTACATTATTATAAAAATATGTTACAGTAAAAGCATTCAAAATTCAAAAATAAGTCAAGTGGTAAGTTTATTAGTAAATGCAAAACCAAATATGTGAAAAATAAGATATTGACACAATGTCAGTGTCAGTGACACTGACAGTAACTAAAGTTATTCATACGGCTATCAATGAAGGTAATATATTTGAATTAAAATAAACTTACGGTAAACCGAAAGTATTGTCAACAACGAGCATCGTTTTAAAATGGAATGTCCTAACTTAGTCGAAACAATATGAATTTAAGACGAGCGTGTTATATCCGTCCTTAGCGCACACGTTTGTGGTGTTCGCAAATGAGAAACATAAATGTAAACCAATTTGTTAATTCGTTCATGATACAGATAATTAATAAAAATTAAATAGCGGGACGTAATGTGTTGGCCACATCAGATTTTTTATTTTTCTATATAATATAAATCAATTCACATGGATATTTTTATTCAAAAAACATGAAAGAAAATAGTGAAACGCGTTACTGTTCTTAAGGAAAATACCGGAACGATAATCCCGCCCCAAAATACGAGTGATTTAACATAACAAAACGCAGAAGACGACCAAGTTTCATCTCTTTGTGTTGCTGCATCTGCGTCTGATCAATTAGCATTCACTATTGACACTAATGACAGAGGTCATTGTTCGCATTGTTGACTTTTTGCTTTATTATTGATATTCTCTGTTAAATTATTGTTTTATGGCGTTTTTCATGAAGAATGATATTGATATCAAAGTATAAAAATATAAATCATGTATAAAATAATAAATACAGAATTGCAAAACATATGCGTTTCTAAAAACGGGCAGTTTTTGTGTACATATAATAACCCGCTTCAAAATTTTCTGAACGATAGTATTTTAGTTAGAGTGTAAAGAGGATCCACACACACACACACGCACGCACGCACCGGTTCGGTATTTCTTGATTTACCATAATACCAACTGTGGGTAATTTCTCGACTGTGATGTGGTTTAGGTGTTAACAATTACTCGAAAGTTCAGTCAAACAGCATTTATTCTTAGTATACTGGCGTTTCGGTGTACCCTTACACATTCTTCAGGGTCTACAACAATTATACAACAAAAATGTAACAAACAAAATAACATGGACACTTACAGTAAGATCTGACAGATTGTTACAATACATGTACACAAAATACATTCGTACAAACACTCAGTTAAATTTATTAAACATCGTACAAAAAATTGAAAGAGCAAATGGTGTGTTTATGTTCTTTGAATTTTTACCTCTCGCTAAGAGAGGTATTGGATTCATGCTAAAAATCGCATATCCAGATTTTATTGAATAAGCACGTTTTAAGGTCCCTACAATCCGATTTTAATGTTTTTACGATGATGTCTGTGTGTGTGTGTGTGTGGATGTGTGTGTGTATGTGTGTGCTGTGTGCGTGTGTGTGTGTGTGTATGTGGGATGTTGGAAGGACGATTACTCAAAAATTATAAGACGTTAAATTTGTTTAACTACGTATTTCCCAATCGGACATTCATGGGAAGAACTAAAAAGGTTTTGGTAATAATTGGACAACCGGAAATAGAAGATTCTTGAAAAAAAATCTTCTAAATATTATTTTCTGAAAATTTTTCTTGGTAATATTAAAGAAAATTAAATTCTCTATCTGATACAATTAAATATTTTATTATATATTCTACAGATTTAGAGATAAAAGAAATATAATATATAAAATAATCTGTTGTAATAAATTTTACAGCCGAAAGAATGCCATGGAAAATAGTTGAAAATTTAAATTGTAACTGACAGATAGATGTCAGTGTCAGAAATCCGGAGACTTTACTGAAGACTTCTTCTGGGAAGTACATACATTATATTATTTCTTAATGTATTAATAGTTTAATATTTAATGTTATAGGTATATTACACATACCCTTCAGAAATACTGTTACTTCCGACATTGAATTGGAAACATCTCGAAAAATTAGAAGAGTAGGAAAAAATTTCTTCATAGAATGAATTTAAATTTAAAAAATCTAAATATTTGGAATAGATATAAATAGAATTTTTGGTGTAGAGTTTTCCTGGACAAGTAAATTCCACACTCCTGGTGACAAATTAACTATATGAATTTAGAAAATTTTGAAATTTTTAATGAAAAAATCTGACATCTATGTACATAATTACTAAATATCATTCTGAAACGGGCCCCCACATCTGCTTGTCAAGGCCAACAATGTAACATGACTTTTCGCGCCCTATACTTATGTAACCAAAAAAAGGAAGTGGCGAGAGGTATTGTGCTGGCCACAACAGATTTTTTGTTTTGTTTTTTATTATAAATATAGTTCTTTAAGAAATGCTTTAGAAATAGGAAAATATTTTTCTAAATTTTCGGGTCACTTATCTGGTTGCTTAGGCTTAGGCGACGCGAAACAACACATTTCAATGCATGAGTGCAAAAAAATCTTTTTGATTGAGAATCTGGACTTCGAAATGTATATTCCCTCAATTTTTTTACCCTTTTTTAACAGGATAAAAAGACTAGGTAATTCGTATAATACATTTTAAAAGTAATGTTTTTTCAAATGATTATTTTTCTTTGAAAAAATCCATTCAAAGTATTAACTAAAATATAGATGAAATATCTTTGGGGACTAGATATAATTCAATAAAGGAGCCAATAAGTTATACCTTTATTAGAATCTAGTCGCTTGCACGATATATCATTTGTTCTGCAAATAATTTCAGATAAAATCCGTGATTCTCCGTCTACAAATATCCGTAAATGTCATTGTGTTTTATCGCATTGCTTTTTCATTTTTTATTCCTGAGTCGTAATTCGAGTTTGATTTTTACTTTTCTTGTTGCAGCTACCCTGGCTGATACCCAGACCGATTTGGCTCTATACATCGGACTGTCCGTGGCGCTAACGTTGGTGACGGTGCTATCATTCTTCCTAGTGCGCGTTTATTACCGCAAGGGGCAGCACCAGTCGCTCTACAACATGGCAGCTAATGGTGAGTGTCACCAGTCAGATTATTCCTTTTTGCAGATGAAAGTTTTGTAATAACTTGTAGATTGAGACTAATATCCTTAAAAAGTTTTCATTCCTCTTTGATTACTCTGCAAATTGACGAACGAATTCATGACGGATTTTATGATCCCCCAATTTAGGTTAGAATTTAGTCTTAAACCACCTAAAGGTCTAATTTATAACTTTTTTATTAAGTAGTTGTAAAATCTTGTTTTTATATTTATTACTTATTTATGTGTGGATATTTTCTTTGAATATAAATAAAGATACTGTGTTTCAAATAAAAGATAGTTTATTTGTGACTTAAAGAAATGACATTTCTTAGGGGTGAACATAGATATTTAACATAGAATTTTTATTTTATGCAATCTCCTGCTCTCCTGTTCATTTTACAGCAAAAACTGTAGAGTACAAACTTGTATAGAATTAAAAGTTGTATCTGTTCTTACATTTTATTTTAGTTTCTCCTTAGTTTAATAATAGTACAGTGTGTTCAAAAAAAAAACTTAACTCGGAGCAGGCTATGAACAAAGAAACGTAAGTCAATTTAAAAATATGTAATTAAATGTCAATTTGACACGAGATACTTGTCAAAATGTTATCTAAAGAAATCAAAGCTTTTCTTCTTGAATGTTATTTTAGAGATGGAAACAAATTAGAAAACGGCAAATGACAATATACTGCATCCTTCTTTATTATCGTTTCTCCTTGAATTTGAATTCAATAATGATCGGACATATGTTTCTCTGTTCATAGCCTACTCCGAGTTAGGCTTTTTATTGAACACACTGTATATTGAAAGAGTAGTACAGGGATACAGTATATTACAGCTTTGATTTCTTTAGATAACATTTTTGACAATATCTTGTGTCAAATTGAAACTTAATTAAATATTTTTTCTGGCGACCGTTTATTAATAGGCTATCTTAATGTATAGAAAATCATTCATTAATGACCCCTATTAATGCATGATTTTTTATTAATAAACGATTTATTGGGTGCGTTCACCACATGGAACACAGCATGTATTGCTAACGCTAAGTTGTAGCAAATAGGTAGACAGAATTAAAAGTCATGCTTTTGACACTTACTAGCTAGGTATATTCACGTAGCATACCTTTAAAATGAATTTGAAAGAATAAAATTCCTCAAATAACATAAAAAACCGCGTGTGTTGTCTAGAATTAAGTAAACTGAACGCACCCACTGAAAACAATTGATGACATAACTTATTGATTTTCTGACGTAAAATTTGACGTTCGGTCAACCATTACTAACCTAAAAAAAATTGTCATGGAATAAAATTAGATTTTCCATTTAAGTAAGGTACGGTCAACGAAAAAATATTGTAACTAACACGTGTGTTAATTGGCGATTAATGATCTCAACAATTAACGCGTTCGCTACGCTCACGCATTAAAATGCCTCGATCATTAATCGCACTCATTAACACACTTGATAGTTACATAACTATTAAATTGACAAACGTTTCTTTGTTCATAGCCTCCTCCGAGGTTTTTTTTTTGACCACACTGTACTATTTTTCCTATTTCGCATTAATTTACTTTTATTTCAAAATTATTATTGAAAGAAATAGTAAAATATCAAGATTGGTAAGCACTGACAGTTTCGATAAAAATTTGAAATTTAATTTATTTGACAATAGTTACTTACAAATTAGGTTAGAATTAAAATTTATATTTATGTTGTGAACCTATAAATATAGTAAATATTTTGCTATAAAAAAATTAATTTCAGTAATATTCCATGAGTAATAACAGGTAATGACAACAAAAAAGAAAGATATCTATTTGACACTTAGACTAAGCAACCATCTTAACAATTCAAAGAATCCCCAAAAATATTTGTACAATATTATTCATTGTAACACTTTTTGATAAAAACTGTTTTACAAAATTCACTCTGTGAACGGGAAATAGGATTTTTATTTAAAGTTCCGTTAATTAGTAGCAATAGCCATGACTTATGACATTGTAGAAAACAATGGCATTAACTACCTTTTTCTATTTTGGTTCTTTAATATGTACTTTATGAAACCCATTTGGATGTCATAAAGTATTTCTTAAAAGAACTCAAACCTAATTTCTGTTAGGTTGGTACGTAGTACCTACATTTCTAGACATTTGTCATTTGAAAGTAAATATTATTTAAATTGTAAACAATAACAATGAAACGTCATAGTTACGAATATCAATCACTGTTACTGTTAACAACAATCAAATAAAAATTAAAATATTCCTAAAAATGAAATCACGTATATTTGTAAATATTTTTTTGACAAAAGGACCAAAATAGAAAAAAAGTATAAAATACACGTTTCATAAGATATTTCAGCGCACTTATCCCGTTAGAAAACTCGCGGCAAGCCTCTCGTTTCTAACAAAGACGCGTGCGCCAAAATCATGTCTTATGTACTATTTTCTTAATGTACTATTTTCTTTTCTTTTTATAATTTAAATATTCAATAATTCAATTAGTCTACATATTTACAGACAAAAATACAAAAAAATATTAAATGTGAATAATGTTTTGTTTTACTAATTTGAATTCTTTATTTAATAAATGCATGCAACACCTGCCGACTCTTACGCGCCATCTACTATCTACTACATTCCTAAATGAAATGAAGTGCAATAGATAAATTTTGGGTTAATTGAACACAACTTTATTCAAGTCTCTAGAAGATATGCTCATTGTACGGTTATGTCAATTAGCGACGCGTCAAAACTTATACTTAAGTTAAACAGTTATAGACTTGTTGCTTACTTGAGTACTACTCGAACATGTATGTTTATGTGTCTTTGTAAATAAAGTTACTGTTAATTAAATAAATCTTTTGTAATCTATCAAACGCATAAATAATACAACTGTTAAATATTTATTCCCCATCAAAATCATCAAAAGTTTTTTGTCGTTGCGTTTCTAGAAATAGGTTAATTTCTAGTGTACATTACGATCACTGGAAAATACTATACTTGCATTGTTAACACTTATCCGGGAAGACAAAATCATCTTTCTTAAAATGAAAGGAACATACTTTCATATCATCTATTATTTTCTTTCCACTCCGAAACCGAGTAACATATTCCCATACTTGGCGTGTGGTCATTCGTTGTTCATCGCCTTGATTTGTTGTTATTCCAACCAAACTATTATTTCTTTTGGTGAAACTATAAAATCCTAAACTTTTGTCTTTGTCCCTCCTTAAATGACATCCAGAAACACAACAATTTGTGCGAGATTTATATGCTTTTTTACAAGATTTATTTAAATCACTCATGTTGACAACAAAACATAGCGTACTCTTCCTAGGAGTTCTGATTTTCGCCGATAGTTGTCGTGTCACATCTTATCAGTTCTCAGTAGGGTACCTTTATATACGGTATGGCCATGGGGCAAGATCGCCGCCATAAGCGAGCCAATGTCAAACATATTGATAATTCATTTCCCTATTTATTTGTAAGAAATGTGATATTATATTATACAGGAATATTAAATAATCACACTATGAATCTAAAAAGGTAATAAAAAATCATTTATTGAAGAGATACACAATTATTATTATGACATAGATTTAGAGGTTATGTAGCGCATAGGATATAGGTTGTTATTATCACATCAAATTTAATAACTGTAGTTATTATTTACATAATAAGTATATATTTTAAACTTATCTTTTAAAAATTTAAATGGTTGTGCTTAATATTGGTAATTTTTATGTGTTTTCAATATTGCCAGTCATCGTAGTAAGTATCTCAAGAAAATATACATATAAATAAAATAAAAGTATTACTTACACTTTAAATAAATATTAGAAGTATATTTAAATGTATTTTGCATTAAAATAAAACAAGTAGCCACGAAAATACATAATAATTTGCGCAACAACAACGAATATGACAGTGGCCCTCTAATGGCGGACGAAACGCGAGCCACGTCATGGCCATATCCTGAGTATATAGGTACCCTAGTTCTCAGTTTAAGGCTCTCCCAAACCAACGCGACAAATTCGCCGGAACGACGACAACGACAATGTCGCCTAAGTTTCGCGTTCATTGCGACATAAAAATTCGCGCGTATCTCTACACCGAAGCGTCAGTTTTGTGCTTATAATATGTGCGACATGTATTCATCAGACTCTGACGAGGAAGAAGCCGTTTTATTAATTGCCCTAGAGGATGAAGAAAATTCAAAGTTTGTATTTGTTTATACCGTTTTAGATTTTATATTATTCAGGTTTTTTTTTATTTTCAGGCGAAAGAGAAGGAAATGGGTTCATAACGTAAATTTACAACGAAATAATTTTGGAGAATTCCATACTCTGATACCACAACTTAGACTTGATAAACAACGATTTTATATTTATTTTAGAATGATTCCCGAGTGTTTCGACGAAATTTTAAATCTTATTAAAGAGGACATTATAAAAAATGATACAAATTATCGTGAAGCAATATCCCCTGAAGAACGACTTGCTATAACATTAAGGTAAACAAACAACACATTTTGTACAGAACTTTATTAAACAAAATAACTTCTCAAAATGTACAAAAAAGAAATACGTAATATAATAAGTATTATTTAATTCATTAATGGAATGTTGTCACATGTTATGATATTAGCTGTTGTTGAACTTTCCGTTTGTGTGGAATAATCTAAATTTGTATGTGGAGAGTGTATCTGAGTATATTCACAGTATGGCGAATTGAGTTCGATAGAGTTTATGGAACTGGCAGTACTTATGGGCCGAAATATGTTATGATTTTGTTGTGATGATGATTGTTCTTGAAGATTCTGCAGCTCTTGTTCCATAATAATCTGCGCAATTTTCATTTTTGCTATGATTTGTCGTTGTTTTGAAAAAGTTTTTATGGTTCGTGCGTGAGCTAAAAACAACAAATCAACTTCATCCATATCGGTCTTTTTTTTATTTTGCAGGTAATTTAATATGGAGTCTACCGATGATGTAGGTGTTGACTGATTTTCATTTTTTTTCTTCTTTATTGGTGTGACTGTGGGTAAGGAGGAAGTTGCAGAAATTAATACTGATGTAGATTCTGGAGTTATTGCGTTATTGTTGGAAGGTAAATTCTGAGATATTTCTTCATGTTCAGTTTCGAATATGACAGGTGTATTTTCTGTTATTTGTGAATAATTATCTTCATTTTCGGAATTTTCTTCATTGCTGGGATCATTAGTTTCAGGAATTTCAGCGACATTTGAAACTGTTTTTGCACGTGACAAAAATGGACGGAATGCTTCCATCTGGTCTGACCATTGCCATTTTTTACGAGTATTTGCAGCCTGGCCAGTTTTGGTTTTATTTGTTTTTAGATATCTCATATACGTATCCCTCAGATTTTTCCACTTTTTCTTTACTTCATCACCTAAAACAAAAGATAATTTTAAATAAAATAGATATGTTCGACGTGCAAGTGGATATATTAGTAAAGCCTTGAGGGAAAGTTTCCGAGTAGTACGAACAGATAAGCTTGTATCGACGCAATTATGAATGTGGGTGAGGCGAAAGTTCTGTCTGTAATTATGTGTATGTATGTATATATGTATGTATGTATGTATGTATGTATGTATGTATGTCGTCGGGAACAAAAAAGATATTGTCGTGATTAATATATTTTATAAATTTCTGCGGATATTACTTAACACAAATTGTATTTATTCGGTTGGAGAGCTATGTTATAAATTTGTTAGGAAATACACAAAAAATATAACATTTATTGTATTTTTTTTATTATTTAGATATCTTGCCACTGGAGACAGTTTCCAAACAATTGGACACAGTTTTAGAGTTGGATTTCAAACAGTTAGCCAAATTGTAACCGAAGTTTGCCAAGCTATATGCAGAAGAATGGAAAGTATTTATTTGCCCGAACCTACAATGGAAATTTGGGAAAAGTCGGCAAAAGGGTTTGAAGAAGCATGGCAATTCCCAAATTGTATTGGCAGTATAGATGGGAAGCATGTTACCATAAAGTGTCCGAATAAAACCGGATCTAATTATTTTTGTTATTTGAATAAATTTTCAATTGTACTTATGGCTATTGTTGGACCAGATTATAGATTTATTTGTGTTGATATCGGCGGCTATGGCAAGAATAGTGATGGCGGAATTTTTGAGGCCTCTAATATGGGCCAAAGACTTCAAGCAAATCGAATGAATGTTCCGAAAGATAAACCTTTACCAGGACAAATTGATGCGTGTTCCCATGTTTTAATAGGGGATGAAGCATTTGCCTTGAAACCATACCTTATGAGACCTTTTCCATATCGACAATCAAGACTCGATCCTCGAAGGGAAAATTATAACATGAGACTTTGTAAAGCACGTAGAGTTGTAGAAAATGCATTTGGGATATTAGCTCAAAAATGGAGAATTTTTTTTAGGCCAATTGCAACTAAAGTTGATACTACTATTCTGACTATTAAAACAACATGTGTTCTACACAATTTTTTACGTGTTAAACAATGTGATGATCAGTTGTTTGAACTTCTAGGGACACCGGATCTACCTAATCAACAAAATGTGTTCAATAACATGCATAATGATCCGAAAAGGGCAACAAATTTATCATTCAATATAAGAGAAAAGTTTGTTGATTATTTTAATGGTTAAAATAAAAAAATCGAAATCACTTACCCTTTTCTTTTAATTCTACTCCAATTTGGTCCCATACTTTATCTTTCTTCCTCACATTTTTATAATCTTCATGACTTAAATCATATAAAATTCGATTTTGTTTCACTAATTCTATAAGCATTTCACTTTGCGCCATTTTAAAATCACTTGCGAATACACAGCGACAGCGTCAAAAACCGTGCATGCAGCGATTGGAAATAATTCGCTGCACAATCGCAGTCGCCCGCGCGACCTATTAGCGCCGGTGTGGGATCTCCCACTTATCGCTGTATAATTTTAGTCCGCGACAAATTCGCGAAGCGTAAGATTCGCTGTCGCTGCGAATATTTCGCGTTGGTTTGGGGAAGCCTTAATAATACAATTGTATTTATTATTGTATTGTTATTAAACGAAATAATATTTACAGGTTGACATATACCGTGTTATAATTGTTTTAGTTAATTGTTTTATTTCAAGCTATAGTCATGGCTCACTATTCTCTTTTCTACTAGGTGTATAAAAAAATGCCCGCCATTTTACTATTTAATAATGTAACATATGAATTATTTTACATGATTTTAAAGCAAATTTGATGTACTTTTCAAATTTGTAAAAAAATAGTATGTTCCGTTTGAAATTTCAAAGTTGATATTAATTACTAATAAACCGGAAATGGTATCATGAATGTACATCCGTCATCAAGTAGCTTACATGTTGCAGTATAAATCATGTTATATGAAAGAAATTACTAACTTAATAAATAAGCGAGATATTTGCTGGGTCCATTAAAATATAACATCCTGTATAAAATTCATGTCCAGTATTTAATTTTCTTAACTTTTTCTGATAAATATAAAATTATTTTTATTTAAATTCCATGTAACAAAAATATGAAAACGTGGGCCAACGGAAAGACGGGATTAAAATCTGTAGCAATTTATAAATATTTTGGGACCACCTACACTAGCTTTGAAACGCATTAAATTATATTTATTTGACATATATTCGTAAAGAATTTCAAAAAGTACAAGCTAATAAATCTAAAATATGTACTAATTAAAATATGATAAATAAAACGCTTCCCCTAATTAAAAAAATACTTAAAATTTTACGAGCAATTTTTTCTTGCTTAAATGGAAACCATCTGCTGAAGTCTCTGAAAATAACATCATCGTAACTCACGCGTCCGATCTTGGGAATTATATTTCAAAATATTTCGGATTTTATTTGGCAGTTAGGAGGGTAGCAAGTCTGGGCTTCCATATATCATATCTGTGGCTAATTGGCCGTGCGTTTAAAATAGGTGGGCCCAGCGTTTGAAGGCTTAAGGCCCGCTAATCGCAAGTTATTTATACGGACGAAACTTCCTCTCGCGGGACATTCCCTAAACACGGTCACTGTAATTAAAATTTATGATATTCTGTCACAACGTGTGATCACGTTGTCACGCGCACAGCGACCGTGATTTACGTACTGTCCGTCACGCTACCTGGAGTATTGTGCGTATTTGCGCAGGTGAAATGTAACTTCACTCTCCTGCAACTATATTACCATACGTGATACGTTTCAATAACAACTGTTTGTGCATTTCATTTGTTACATTTTTTAATCTGTTTCCTATCTAAATACATTTGTTTCACTATGTCAACTTGATCGTAATTTATTGTAGCTATTAGGAAATTACTGAAATATATCAAAAAATTTATGCGGATATTTTAAATTTCTGTATCACATTTACCAAATTAATTTTTGATTGAAGCCATTAAAAATTAATTTATTGATCGTAAAATGCTTTAAATACGTCACATTTTTTCGAATTCACAAAAGGGGATTCGTAATTCGCTTTAAAATGTCACAGTGACACTTTTAATCTATAAATTAAACTCAAATCGTTTTATATTTTTTAATAGATAACGCGTGGGAAAAAGTATATTGAGCTATAATCTCTTTCATACATTCCTACATTTCAGGATATTATAGAAAATGTATTACCATAGGCGAAGTTAGAATTTATAATTAGGGGGTGCTTAAGTCCTTGCCTTAAAATGAAACAAAAAACTAGGTTTACAAAAGAAAAAATCTGATGTGGCCAGCACATAACCTCTCGCCGTATATTTTACCTGGCTGTATGCATAAAGCAAAGAATATTTTTATAAATACAAATAATATATTCATATAAATCTATGACGTATAAACTTCTTTATTATTCAATAATAGCATGTCTCAACATGAAGATATTTTACCATAAATTATGTTACAATAAATTACAAAGTAGAGTTTACCATATATAAATATTAGGCTGGTAACTGCAATTTTCAATTCGAACAACGTTGTTTACTTTCTCTTCATATTCTTCTAGTAAAAACATTAATTTTGGGCGGTCTAAAATGTATATATGGATTGTGCATCTATTCTTACATATCTTCTTTTACATTTTATTTTTTCATACATGTTATATCTAAATAACACTAATTCCCTTTAATAAAGTGACGGATAGATTGCACTCCGATTATTCTTATATCGATGTGTAATTTTGTCAATATTTACAACTTACTTGAGAAGAATTTGATAGCTTTTTCGCAATTCAAAGTTACTCTAGTCTATAGTACTGGTGTACATTGTCCCATAATGTTTGAAACAAATTTAAGTCCTTCAACCTAGACTTGTCATCTCCATAATAGTCACAGATCAAGAACTAAGGGATTCTCCAAGTACATTTTTCTTTCATTACTCATTATTTCTGACACTGACATTTATCTGTCAGTTACAAATAATTTAAATTATCAACTATTTTTCATGGCATCCTTTCGGTTGTAAAATTAATTACATTATTTTATATATTATATTCCTTTTATCTCTAAATCTATAAAATATGTATAAAAATATTTAAATGTATCAGAAAGAGAATTTATTTTTCTTTAATATTATCAAGAAAAATTTTCAAAAAATAATATTTAGAAGATTTTTTTTCAAGAATCTTCTACTTCCGGTTGTCCAATTGTTACCAAAACCTTTTCAGATCTTCCCATGAATGTCCGATTGGGAAATACGTTGTTAAACAAATTTTAAGTCTTATAGTTTTTGAGTAACCGTCCTTCCAACATCCCACACACACACATCCACACACACACACACACAGACATCATCGTAAAAATGTTAAAATCGGATTGTAGGGACCTTAAAACGTGCTTATTCAATAAAATCTGGATATGCGATTTTTAGCATGAATCCAATACCTCTCTTAGCGAGAGGTAAAAATCTGTTGTGGCCAGCACAATACCTTCCGTCAATCCTGTGTATAATGTATAAATTCCATACATAATTTTTCTTTTGCTTTGAAGGTTCTTGCTTAATATGTTGATAATATTTAATATATCAGTCAAAATGAATAGATGTGTCAAAAATGAAATTGTTATACATTTTAAAAGATCAGCTGCTTCTGCGATATTTCTATTCTCGTTTGGTAATTGAAAAATTAAAGTATATTTTTTCTTTACTGACTGAAATACAAAAAAGCTTACCTACAATAAATCTAGCGTTATCAATGAATTTTAGGTTTGCAGGAAAAGAGGTTTCTTCATTTAATAAGTAGAGGCGTATTATCGTTCTGTATCGATGCTTCGTATTAAGAAGAAAATAACCATTATTAAAATTGGGGGTGCTCAGCACCCCCAAGTACCTCCCTAACTACGCCTATGTGTATTACACGTTTCTATTAAATGCTATACATTTACTTAAATTGTGCTATACATCATGTGCGATACATTGTGTGGTACGGAACACATTTTGTAGTAGAAAAGTAAATTTACTTTACGTAATGTAAAGATAGATGGCTCTTATACCAAACACTAAACCGTAAGGGATAATATGTATAGTAAATATAGATTACCGGTATAAGTAACGTATACATATTACCGGCTTAGAACAATGGAGTCTTAATTCCGTGTAGGTATATTCTAGAGAAGACAAATTTGTAATGCAAATAGATACGTTTTACCTCTCACTAAGAGAGGTATTGGATTCATGCTAAAAATCGCATATCCAGATGTTAATGATTAAGCACGTTTTAAGGTCCCTACAATCTGATTGTAATATTTTTACGATGATGTCTGTGTTTGTGTGTGTGTATGTGAATGTATATGTGTGTGTATGTATGTGTGTGGGACGTTGAAAGGACGATTTCTCAAAAACTATAATACTTAATATCTGTTTAGGTATTTCTCAATCGGACATTACTGGGTAGAGCTGAAAAGGTTTTGGTAATAATTGCACAACCGGAAGTAACAGATCCTTAAAAAAAAACTTCTAAATATTATTTTTTGAAATTTTTTATTCTTGCTTGTATTAATTAAAGTAAATTCTGTATCTGATATATATAAATATTCTATTAAGTATATCTTTTATATATTTAGAGATAAAGAAATATAAGGTATATAATAATCTATTGTAATAAATCTCACAGCCCAAATAATGACATGGAAACCAATTCAAAACTAACTGACAAATAAATGTCAGTGTCAAAAATCCAGAGACATTACTGAAGATTTTTTCTGGGAAATACATTATATTGTTTCTTATTATTTTAATAGTTAAATATTTAAAATTACAGATATAGTACATATACCCTTCAAAAATACTGTCAATCCTCACAATGAATTGGAAACATTTCGAAAAATTAGAATAGTAGGACAAAATTTCTTGCTAGAATGAATTTAAAATTACACAATCTAAATATAAGAAATGTTAAATACAATAGGGCGCGAGCAGTCATGTCACTTTGTTGGCCTTGGCAAGCAGATATGGTGGCCCGTGTCAGAATGATAGCTAGTAATTATGTACATAGACGTCAAATATCATAATTTTTCTTTCTAAATTTAGTGTTTTTCCAATGCCATGTGGTTTATTTTCCTCGACAAGTAAATTCTACACTCCTGCTGACAACTTAACTACATGAATTTAGAAAATCTTGAAATTTTTAATGAAAAATTCTGACATTTGACATCTATGTACATAATTAGTAATTATCATTCTGAAACGGGCGTCCATTTCTGCTTGCCAAGGCCAACAATTTCACATTTCTGCTCGCGCCCTATACTCATGTAACCAAAAACGGAAGTGGCGAGAGGTATTGTGCTGGCCACAACAGATTTATTTTTTTTAGGTATATTTAAAATGAATAAGACAGAAAAATCGTATTGTATTACAGAATAATTGTCAATTAAATTAATCACATTTATTTTATTTTTTAAAAATTGAATTAATAAGTCCTACTAAATTTTTATTGTAAATATGGGAGCACAATTTTAATTAATCTGGAGATTCATAGACAGTGGAAACGTAGTTCAAGTGCATTTATTTTACTCATGTTGCATAATAGTTATTTACGCAACATGAGAAAAAAGTAGTCTTATTTCACGAATTGGAAAGTTTGACGGAACGAGCAGTATGCGAGTTCGTCAAATCCTATGAGACTATGAATGAAATAAGACAGTTTTTACTCTGCAATAAAAGTGTGAGAAAAATTCATTATTTCACCCGTTTGCGTTAAAAAATGCACTTTTTTAACACTTTTATGTGTTAAAAGGACAAACTTTATAAACCCATTTATGTTTTTATCCAGTATAAAATGTTATTCAAGGAGAAATAATTGCTTTTACAAAATATAGGTTTCTTGCATCGAATCTGGAATTAAACTTGGCTCACTTATAATAATTCTCAGCGTCGTCAACATTAATTTCTAAGTTCTTCTGCGCCGCGCTTATCATTTATAAGAGTTCATGGGCGTAGCGACTTGGGGGCAGTATAGTTTTGCTTCTATTGAAAAAATATTGTATCATAGTGAGTGACTGCGTAGTATTTGCATGCAACGTAGACTGGAAGGTTGCGTTTGAAGAGTACGTGCACATCACGTTGATGTTCATACCGAAATCAGCCAAGTGGAAGTAAACATATGCTAGTAACGTAATTGACATCTGACATATTTTTGACTTTTTAATATTTGTCTTTTAGTTAAACCAAAATGTAATCAAAATGAGCTAAACATGAGAAATTATTGCATACATTATTGAACAAAAGTTCTCTGCTTATGACATAAACGTAAAATATACATCATAGATTATCACAGTAAGTACAAAACAGTATCATTTTGTAAAATTCGTCAAAAGTAAAGGCAATTATAGACTAGTCGGTATTTGATATTTTTTTAAACATTGCACGATATTTTCTACTTTTGATAGACACATAACATATACACAACAAACCGTTATAATACATAAAAGACAAAATTATATTGTCATGGTATTTTGTTATGTTCGTACCGTCGTGGTACGGTCTAATGTAAATGCCTCTTGTAATTCACATACCGTCATTGTACCGCTATTGTACCGTCATCGTACCGTCATGGTACCGCTAATGTAAATCAAGCCTAAAAATGCATATCTCGTTAATTACATAAAAAAATTGAGTCGTGTTTGCACTAAAATTCTTCTTCAAAAAAAATTGGTATAGGACTATTTATTTTGGCGCTAAAAAGATAGGACACGTGGTCTGTGATGTACGTGTAACTGATTACATTTTTAACAAATTGTGCGCATAAAACTATACCATTTACAAGAAACACAATTAAAATTTTCAAGTAATATTTTAAAAAATTATCTCACTCAAATTGAATAAAAAAGAAATCAAAACTTTAGATTTGTAATACAAATGTGGAAGTTTCAAAAAAAAATATATATATATTTTTTGAAGTTCATCAGAAAATTGTAATTATTTTTTGCCCCCCTGTAAAAAATCCTGGCTATGCCCGTGAAAGAGTTCTCTAGGTTTCCGAGCTGCGAGATGCGGTCATTTGGACTGTAAGCGACGCCACCCGACGCACTAAAGTGGACGGAAATTTGTTCAGGAGATAATGCACGCACTCTGCACACGTACGCGGCCGACAGGTGATTTAAAAGATGAAATGTCTTACTTTGTTTCCATATTCAAGCACCGCTTCAATTAAATGAAATCTAGAAAGAGGAAATTCATAGGAAATGAAACGAGAGTGGCCAAATCACATATTCTAAATTGTGAAGAGAAATGTTAAATAGAATTGGGACACTATTTTCGAAAGATTCTAAATTAGAAATTAAAATTGCTAAACGTTTTAAAATCGATTGTGGTACTGACAGTGTAGGTTTAAATTCGATCGAAACCAAACTAGAAAATTGTATCCAATTTTCAATTCGCACAATTTACTGTACAAATATATCGTTATTACCGAAACATGCGAATAAAAGCAGTTTGCATGATATATGTACTTACGAATGGGTAATAAACCGTGAACATACAGGTTGGCCAACAGTCAGGGAATTGTCAGTAAATTTTATAAATATTTTTTTACGTTGTTCTTTCAACCGAAAGAATTTTACCTTTTTCATATTCATTGGGATGATTTTTCTTCTTCTTTTACTTACCAACCCCGGGCCAGTTTTTGGTTAGGGCGCGAGTAGTGATGTGGGGCCCGTGTCTAAATGGCAATTAGTAATTATGTACATAGATGTCAAATGTCAGAATTTTTCATTAAAAAAATCAAAATTTTCTAAATTAACGTAGTTAATTTGTCACCAGGAGTGTGGAATTTACTTGTCGAGGAAAATAAACCACATGGAATTGGAAAATCACTAAATTTACAATGAAAAAATATGATATTTGACATGTATGTACATAATTACTTGCTATCATTCTGACAGAGGCCCCCATATCTGCTTGTTAAGGCTAACAAAGTCACTTGACTGCTCGCGCCCTATTGTATTAAACATTTCTTGTATACCTACACTCTACACCAAAAATTATACTTTTATCTATTCTTTATATGTAGATTCTTAAAATTTTAATTCATTCTATAAAGAAATTTTGTCCTACTCTTCTAATTTTTCGAGATGTTTCCAATTCATTGTCGGGATTAACAGTATTTCTGAAGGATACCTACACTTTAAATATTTAAATATTTAACTATTAATACAGTAAGAAATAATATATGTATGTACTTCCCAGAAAAACTCTTCAGTAATGTCTCCGGATTTCTGATATTGACATTTATTTGTCAGTTACAAACATTTTAATTTTTCAATTGGTTTCCATGACATTATTTGAGCTGAGATTTATTACAACAGATTATTATATACCTTATATTTCTTTATCTCTAAATTTATAAAAGATATAATAAAATATTTATATGTATCAGATAGATAATTTACTTTTCTTTAATACTAGCAAGAATAAAAAAAATTAAAAAATAATATTTAGAAGAATTCTTTTAAGAATCTGCTACTTCCGGTTGACCAATTATTACCAAAACCTTTTCAGCTCTTCTCAGTAATGTCCGATTGAGAAATACGTAGTTAAACAGATGTTATTATAGTTTTTGAGAAATCGTCGGGACTTTAGCATGAATCCAAGACCTCTCTTAGCGAGAGGTAAAAAATTATGTTACTAAAAAAAATCGTTAGGGAAAAAATCATGAAAATGTTAAGGAATTGCAATCTTTTACGTCACATGCCAAATTCTAAACTTTGAAAATTCAAATCTCATTACATAAAAATTTTAAGTCGTGTTTGCACTAAAATTCTTAGACCGTACTATTCTTTTGAGAAATACGTAGTTAAACAGATGTTAAGTATTATAGTTTTTGAGAAATCGTCGGGATTTTAGCATAAATCCAAGACCTCTCTTAGCGAGAGGTAAAAAATTATGTTACTAAAAAAAATCGTTAGAGAAAAAATCATGAAAATGTCAAGGAATTGCAATTTTTTAAATTGTGAATTGTGAGCTACTCTGATATACATACGAGCCCAAACCCAAACTCATATAATCGGGCGATTTACATTTCCAACAAACAAATTATAAAACCTACGCAAATGGTGAAAATTTTCTTCAAATGTCTTTCAACTAGTTACAACAATTACAATTCTTGAAACAATACCGGAAATTAAAATTATGATTACATCAACAACATAAGACATACGAATATGCAGAAACACAATTTTTTATTAAGTCGGAATTGGTCGGAATTCAAAATCGTTCGCATTTTTTTGGAGATCATGGAACTTTATCATGAGAAGATTAATTAAAACTTTGCGAAACCAAATTTTATATTCGTTATACACGTGCTGAAAGAATATTATAGAAAAATTGACAATTTTAAAATTGTCGTGCTGAAAATTTGGTTGAATAACAGAAAATAACGATCACCAATATTGTGTGTTCTTGGCGGCGTGAATGATTTGGTTACAAACAGAGTAAATTGGAAAGTAAATTATTCTTTCCTGGAATAGTAAAATTACGGCTGAAAACTGGAAACAAGTTTTTGCTGACGAGTAGCAGCTAAGCAAATAACCAGTTCATAAACGTATCAGTGTTTAATTCAACAAGAACTATAAATAGAGAGTAATCAAAACTGGCGCTGCATAAACCAATATCGCCTTGCATACTATATTCATTTTGATTATTTGGCATAATACCAAAGCCCCCTTGTGTGAATCCAACCGCTCAGTCAAACAAATTAATTTCCACCAATCGCATATTTGTAATGGATTAAGACCGAGCTGACTAAACATACTATAATACCTTGATAAACGTTCATTTAACATATCGATGACCAGATGTAATCCCTGTCTCGTCTTTCGCCAGGCCTTCAAAATCTGTTTTGATTTCAATGGTCATAATCCCGCGCCCGAAGATCAAACGAATAGAAACATACATCTGTTTATGCCTAGCGTATTTTAAAAGGTTTTCAATAAACACTGACATTTCCATAAACATAACCGACATAGTCGTCCGTCAACAGGGCGCGCGACCAAATAGTCTCTATTTTAACATTGCGACCCTCCATTTAAATTCTTAACCACTTTTTTTTCACGCGTCCCGTTACGAATGCGCTGCTATTTTTAAACCCTCCGATCCGATACATTGCCACTGCAAGAAGTTACGGCAGCAAGAAGACTAATTGAAGAGCGTCTGCTATGCGCTCACTGAAAAATTAGCATGACGAGAGATTTATGTTTGCGCTGAAATTATTCCAAAATAATTGTCACGTTTGCCACGGATTCTGTCAAGACTAGCTATTTAGCAGGATAAATGGTTTAGTAAAGAAGTGATTGATTAATTCTTCACATGGTTTTACAGAGTACCACCCAGAGTATTTCCCTGAACACGACAAAAAGTCGCTGTCGCTTCAGCCAGATCTCACGCAGACAGTCCCGCCTTGCTACGAATACCCATACACCAAACCAGTGTCCTCTACGGTCACTAGATCCGTCTCCGAGCATCATTACGACGTACCTCATCTAGCTTCAGCCAGCGACATCCAGATGTCTCCCGCAACAAGCTCCACGCTAGAGTCCTCTAGCGGGAAACGTAGCCAACTCAGTGGCTTTACCAATGGATGTAAGTTCCTGCAAAATTAGAAGCACGGCATGATATTTGCACGATTTTATTTTATATGTTTATTGGCAAAGTGATTTAACATCGAAGGTCGAATGGCGCTGCGGTAGTTCTGTCTTCTGTAATATGACAACTGTGTAATACGAAACGGCAACATTATTACTGTCATTTTTTAAAATTCTGTCATCCATTAGCTGCCATTTGTTTTAAATTTTTATTGGTCGCTTGATTAAACATTTTGAAAATACTTTTAAAAGCGGTCTGATATAATATTACTTGCAGATAACATCACTGCATTTCGTATGCATAGGCGTGAAACATGAAATATTTTTGGATACATTTAAACTGAAAAAAAAATATTTGAAAATTGTTTCTTTTTAAATAATGCTTTTTTCAAAGATTTATGTTCTTTACCTGCAAAACACAAAAACATGAACTTAACATAAACCAATGAATAATAATTTGATTTAAACATCAACATCACTGGGTAAACATGAGCACAGAGGGCAGTGTAGTAGATAATTAGATATCTGTAACTCTACGACATACGTCATTATTATTTGTAGTATGGTAGAAATTAATATTACTATGTACGTATATCTGTCACACAACATAAATTACAGACAAATAATTTTGTAACTATAGCTATAGTTTAGTTAAAGAAAGATGACTATTCAAGGTCACTTGTTCGGAGAAAGAATACACAGCACTTTATATAGCAGTAGTTTAGTAACATACGTTAGAAAGAGAAAGATTATTTGACGTATGTCTCGGTACTTTCTACCACACTACAAATAATAATAACGTATATAGTAGAGTTACAGATATCTAATTAGTTACTACACTGCCCTCTATGCTAATGTTTACCCAGGGACGTTGACATTTAAATGAAATTATTATTCCATGGGTTATGTCAAGTCTATGATTTTGTGTTTTGCAAAAACAGGTGAAGAACATAAATCTTTAAAAAAAGGCATTATTTAAAAAGAAACATTATATTCAAATAAATTACACTTTTATTATTTAAAATGATCCATAAATATTTTATGTTCTACACCTATGCTTCCGAAATGCAGTGAACTTATCTACAAGTAATATTATATCAGACGGTTTATAAATGACCTTGAATAGTGATCTTTCGTGAACCAAACTTTAACAATGTTTATAAAATAAATGTTCCAACTTGACACAATTTATAACCTTCAAACAAAAAATATGACAGATGTCAACAATCTGCATTTAATATTCAAAATGGCGACAGAAGAAGTAAATTTTAGTTCCACATAAGCGGCGTTTCGTTAACTAACTTTGCGAATAAATCTGCATGGAAGAGGAAGTTCATATTTTTTAATAACTTTAAACTAATGCTTACATTTTAATAAGATAGATTTCTAATCCGCATGGATAGGTACTTACTAGAGTTAGTTAAATGTTTTAGAAGAAAAATTTAAGTTATGAAATGCTCACACGTTTCAGCTGATTCTACCTATGAAGTGGCGACCGAGTCCGTAACTCTGCCATTACCTGCATTACCGACTGCATACGCTGTTACTCCCACCACAAGTGGAAACTACACCAACGCCCTCATGACCCACTCCGGTGGATACCTCAACTTGCCGGAAAATGGCGTGAGCCTCCTGGTGCCGGAAAGCTGCATCAGCCGATCGAGGAAACACGACATTTTCCTATCGATACTCAACGAAGACTGCTTCAGGCCTAAACTCAACGATAATTTGACTCAACTGAGTCCCGTAGTATCATGCGGGCCTAATATATCTCTTAATAAACCTGTGATTTTGAATATGCCTCACTGTGCCGACTTAAAGCGCAACGACTGGTCGATATCGGTACTAATGAGCGACTGCAGTGACGCTCAGTGGCAATCGGTGGTAACTTTAGGACAGGAGACGATCAATACTCCTGTGTTTTGTCAGCTGGACGCTGATACTGCTTATTTGATTACTGATTCCCTTTCAAGATTTGTGTTAGTAGGACAATCTATAAAAGGCACTGTTTGTAAACGGCTGAAACTTGCTGTATTCGCTCCCAAACTATGTTTCCAATCTTCCGTGGATTATAGCGTTAGAGTATATGTATTAGAAGACACTGAAAGCTCAATGGAAACAGTTTTCAGCCAGGAAAAAAGACTTGGAGGATTCCTAATGGATGAATCTAAAAGCTTACTATTCCAAGATGGTGGAAATAATCTATGCCTCACTCTTGATAACATTAGCGAAGGGTGGAAGGCCAAACCTAGCTCCAACTACCAAGAAATCCCATTTAGACACTTATGGCAGGCGTCTAGTAACACACTTCACTGTTCTTTTACTCTAGAAGCCTACGAAGTTAGTCACAATTTAAGTTTTACTATTCGTGCCAACCAATATGGTTCTGAAAATATTCAGACCTTCGACATTACAGTTAGGGATCAAGACATGACGAATATCAACAGCTCAAGAAGCCCAAAGACTTCAAATTCTGCACCTAGCACTCAAAAATACAGCGTTCAAAATGAATGTGCGAATGCGAACCCAAAGACACATAAAACTTTGCCCCAAGATGATTTTAATTCTCCAAAAAGTGCCAAAAACTTTAAAAATTTCACGCAAGAAGATTTTTCTGGAAAAGGCGGGAAGAATTTAATATTGACAGATAAAGGGGTGTCTACATGTGATGACTTCGTATTTAGACTGAATAAGCAAGTAAGAAAGCAGTTATGTCAGTGCCTAGATCCTCCCACCACCAGAGGGAACGATTGGCGAATGTTAGCGCACGCACTGTCTGTCGATCGATACATCAACTATTTTGCCACCAAACCATCTCCAACCGATTGCATCCTGGACCTCTGGGAGGCCAGGCATCGACAGAGCAATGCCATGACGGATCTCGTTCAAATATTCCGCGATATGGATAGGTTCGACGCTGTGTCGATACTAGACAATTGTTTGGGTCCTAATTGGTTGTAAATTATTGTAATTGATTAAAAAAAATATTTTTTAAATGTTTTCGAAGATGTTATATTTATTGTAGATATGATGATTTATATAACATTGTTTCTTATGAAGAAAATTTTGAATTTTGTTCTACGTAATTATTATTTTGGAGTGGGACCATAAGACCCCAGTAAATTGTGCAATTTATGGAAGGAAAACGGCGGATATATTTGAACCTGCGCTTTTCGTCACTTGTTAAGAAAGCACATTGATATATCTAGTTTATTATTAGTTTAGAGTAAAAGAAAAAAGTGTGTACTATAATAATTAAAATGTATTATTATTATAAAATGCAGGATAAATTACCGTTATGATGGAATTAACAATGTGACAAAGTAGAGTTTTTATACAAAGAATCAAAATATAAGTAGTTTTCTAGAACATTTTTAGAAAATTTTTGTACAAATGTCGTTTAAATATGTTTAAGTTATTATGTAGATTTTTACGTTGAAGAAGATAATACGAAAACACAAAAAAATGAACAAGACATGTATGCTGTATTTTAGACACCTTGAAAACGATGTATATAGTAAAAAAAATATATATTGATCTTTTTTATATGGGTCTTTTAGTGAATTATCTTTTATAAAATGACCTATGGCTATCCTCTCCCTAGTGATAAGTTGAGTGTGAGTCATAGCCAATATGACAGGCGGAGTCGTCGTAAAGTAACTGCATGTCCGCGTCCATCTCCCGATAACTGAATTGTGATATTGCGAATCATCTCCACCTTCGCAATAAAATATAACCGTCAAGGGACCAAGAAACGTGCAAGATTTTCGAAAGGTTGCACGTGAAACATATCACTTACTTGAAATATGCTTTTATCTAATTCCGTTTTAAAAAGTTGAATTGTACCTAACTGTATGACTTTATGAAATGTCACTTTTTACATAATTGATACGAAATGAGTTTTGTAAAAATCTTTACATAACTGGGTTACGTAAAGGATATTACACAACTGATCATAAAAGAAACAAAAGTATTGACTCACTCTCAATTCCTCTACATCAGAAGTAAAGATCTATATCGGTTTCAAAATTCATTCAGAACTCATTTACAGTGATATTCGCATGCACTGACATAAGCATTAAATTAAAAAATCTGATGTGGCCAACACAATACCTTCCGTCAATCCTGTGTATTATGTACAAATTCCATACATAAATTTTCTTGCAAAAGATTCTAAATTTTTGGTATTATGTGATTCCCTTTCTCGGCAACTGAATTCCATACTCCTGATAACAAATAAATCACATGAAATAAGAAAATTATGAAGTTTTGAATGAAAAATTATAACACTTGTCAGTTATGGACATAATTAATTGCTGTCATTTTGACACGAGTCCCCATACCTGCTTGCCAAAGTCAGCAAAGTCATGTTACTGCACGCGCCCCATACATAAATTTTCTTGCAAAAGATCCTATATTTCCAGTAAAGTTATTTCATAAACAAACTATGCAAATTGCACTTGACACTGACATCTTCTTCTTGTTTAATTTTTCCCATTCGTTAGGGGGTCGCTATTTTTTATTTTCTTCTTCTACTCATTTTTGTTTTGCGTGTCGTCGTCATTCAGTTCCTTTTCTCTCAAGTCTTCTGCAATACAGTCTTTTCATCTTATATTTGGTCTTCCTATGTTTCTTCCACCTTCTATTAATATATTCATCTCTCCTCATATGTTCAAACCAATGTAATCGTCTCTCTTATATCTAGAAACTTCTAACACTAGAGTTACTTCCCTTATTCTTTCATTGATTTACATTTTATTGCAACTGACATTTGTCAATTTGAATTACCTGAATATATTAGCAGTTTCCATGGTTAAGTTAGCATAGCTGGCTGAATTATGAAATTTATATAAAATTTATTGTCTTTATTCTTCTTTAACTCTATATCTGTTGAATATCAAATATGAAATGCAATGAAATCGTATAGCCAATAATATATTCTTTAAGTTATAATAACATTTAACTGAATTTTTCAAGAAAAACTGTTAAAATCTTCAAAAGAGGGTACTTCCGGTTGACCAATTATAACCAAAATCTAATCAAGTCTGCATATGGTTGTAAGGAAGAGGAATACGTAAAAATTGTAATTTTTGGAATTCTAGTATTGGAGATATTGTTGACGAAACCGTAGTCACACACATACACGAACACACACAGACACCATCGTAAAAATAGTAAAATCGTATTGTAAAGACCCTAAAACGTGCTTATTCAATGAAAACTCACCACCGAATTTTTTGACCAAAGACAATACCTTCCTTACCTATAGATGACGAAAGGTAAAAATAAATTCATTTATTTTCACGGCAATGCTTTGGTAAATTGATTTTGAAATATTTATATTGACCTGTCAAAGAAAAGCCTAGAATTTTGTGTATTTTTAAATTATTTTAGCAGAATTAGATAAAATATTGTGCATAACGCGTTATGAAATCTTTTCTTCATAACTGATTATGTAAAGAACTATAACATTGCAAAATTTAACTATATACCTAAATTTCTAAATAGTAATTTCAAAATAAATTCAAAAACATGTCATCTTTTCAACTTGAATTTCAAAAAAAAAAAACTAAATTCTATTTCAGAAATATTAAATTCAATTTTAACCTTTTTTATTAAGTCTTACAGTTTTTGAGAAACCGTCCTTCCAACATTCACACACAAACACACACACACACATACACACGCACACACACATACTCATACATACATCCACACACACACACACACACACATACATCATCGTAAAAATGTTAAAATCGGATTGTAAGGACCTTAAAACGTGCTTATTCATTAGAATCTGGAAATGAGATTTTTAGCATGAATCCAATACCTCTCTTAGCGAATCAATTACTTATTATTAATTAATTAGTTGATTTGCCTATTTAAGAATTTATTTATATTATTACCTAATGTCTAACAATACGTAAATTAATTTTGTTAATTTTTATTATTGAAGTATGGAAGTGCTAGTGAACAGACGTGTCTGTGGTGTGCTCGTATACCACGGTTGATTTCCTGGTGCTTGGAAATGTGTTTTAGAAGTCTGCAGGACATGGAGTTTCCCTGGAAATTTCATTTATTCTTAGTAAGATTGTATTTTGTTATATTTGTACTTCGTTATAGACTATCGGATATCGGACATAGTATTCATTAATACACTGTATAATGTAAATCAATAATTCACTGAAGGCGTGCTTCAGGGAGATATACTATCACCTACCCTTTTCATGTTTTCATTACATATTTTCATTAGCGATTTACAAGAGAATATGCGTTACTGTGGAGTGGCGAGTGAGAGGTCTGAATATAGACGGCTGACAGGATTTAATGTTATTAGCGTACGCTAATCCTATGCGACTCCCCAATTGATACATAGAAAAAGCTAAATATATTGGCCTGTATTCTTGAGACTTCGTAATTTCCTTCGTATTCGTATCGAAACGAACGATGATTGTGACTAATGGAAACGAATAGAATGAATAGTGTGTATTTTTGAGCATTCGTAATTTTCATTCGGATTGGCATTCGTTTAAAGCGAACTATATTTAGCAACTTCGGATTTCAAATAACCACTGCATAACATATGTCAAGTCAGCTTGAAAAATACATTTCTGATGAGTTTTGGTATATTATACATAAACAGGTACATATACTAATCATTATATTAATGTTTAGATTTAGCAAAATATTAAATGCAAAACTAAATTTAAAAATTTGATGTGGCCAGCGCATTACCTTCCGTCAATCCTGTGTATTATGTACAAATTCCATAAATAAATTTTCTTGTAAAAGATTCTAAATTTTCAGTAAAATCATTTTATAAACAAACTATGCAAATTACACGTGACACTGACATCTTCTTCTTTAGCTTTTCCCATTCGTTAGGGGTCACTATTTTTTATTTTTTTCTTCCACTCATTTCTGTTTTGCATGTCGTCCTCATTCAATTCCTTTTCTCTCTTCTTCCGAAATACAGTCTTTCCATCTTATCTTTGGCCTTCCTCTGTTTCTTCTACCTTCTATTATTAAGCTATTAATTCTTTTTCCAATATATTCTTCATCTCTCCTCATGACATGTCTATACCAATGTAAACATCTCTTGTATCTTTCTGAAACTTCTAACACTCGAGTTATTTCCCTTATTATTTATTCTTACCGTATATTTCCGTGTCTTCCCGAATCTCAACATCCTCATCTCTGCCACATTCATTTACTTTTCATTGATATTGACATCTGTCAATTTGAATTATGTATGAAATTTAATATCTTAATAATTCTTTAACTCTATATCTATTGAATATGAAGTATAAAATGCAATCACATCGTATAGAGAATAACATTCTTTAAAATTTATAAACATTAAATGTCAATAAATGATATTCAACTGCGTTTTTTCAAGAAAAACTGTTATAAGTTGCAAATGAGAGTACTTCCGGTGGACCAATTATAACCAAAATCTAATCTCGTCTGTATATGCATCTAATCTCGAGGAATAAGAAAAAAATATAATTTTTGGAATCGTGGTATTGGAGTTATGTGATCCGAAGAGATCGTAATGTATACACACATACACGCACGCACAGACACACACACAGACACACACACACAGACACACACACACAGACACACACACACAGACACACACACAGACACACACACACAGACACACACACACAGACACACACACAGACACACACACAGACACACACACAGACACACACACAGACACACACACAGACACACACACAGACACACACACAGACACACAGACACACACACACACACACACACACACACACACACAAACACACACACACACACACACAAACACACACACACACAAACACACACACAAACACACACACAAACACACGCAAACACACACACACACAAACACATGCAAACACACACACACAAAACACACAAAACACACACACACACACAAAACACACAAAACACACACACACATACACAAACACACACACACATACACAAACACACACACACACACACACACAAACACACACACACACACACAAACACACACAAACGTACATCATACAGACATCATAGTAAAAATAGTAAATGCGTATTCTAGGGACCCCAATACGTGCTTATTCTTTAAAAACTTGCTGTCGAATTTTTTGACCAAAGACAATACCTTCCTTACCTAAAGGTGACGGAAGGTAAAAACAGTAAAAATGTAACACAATAAAAAAAATGTTAGTAAACGTATGTAGGTTTGAATAGCATCTGTTCCTGAAGATTTTCCTTCAACTCGCAATAACGTTTTTTATAGAAAATAATATTTGGTTGAAAATTTGATATTAACACTGGAATAATAAAAAAATCAAATTCATTTAATAAACTTGCAATAGGTGGCACGTTTTGTACTAACAGGTCTGTTCGTTTATTGTGGCATTGAATCGTGCTTAGTTTTAGTCAGGGTTTTAGTCCGTGTAAACATATGCAATGTGTATTTGTTATTAACTATGTATATTGCTTTAAAAGTGTTTTTAGTGTGTTTTAAGTGTAAATAATATTGTAACGTTCATTGTTAGTGTTAGTAATTAAAAATAGTGCAATAACAACCTGAAATTGATGAAGATGCAGATATAGTAAGTCAATTGGTTTATTACAAATTATTCTGTTTTAGTATATCGTTGGTAATATGTGGTAACTGATAAATTTTAATATTATATTTTTATTTATAAACGTATAAATATCCAAACACTTAAAACATATATGTTTATTTACTGCAAAATCAGTGGTTATATTATTTTAAATAATAATATGTTTATTCGTTTCAAGATTACATCTTATACGAAGATTGACAACATTTTTACAATACCAAATTATTTATAAATAAATAAAAATAACAGAAAAATCAATTTTGATATCATTGCTTGCAGTGCAATAAAGTGTATAAATTTATAACTTGAACTTGTAGAATATGAAGTTATAACACATAAATAAATAAATAAATATTATTTTATTAGGAACATATAAGATCTTTAGGTACCCCCCGGGTTTATAAAGGACAATATATGCAGGGTGGTGACCGCGATCCCAGAACATAGGACTTTAACATTTAAAATCAGATTTTCGCAATTTCCTGCTTCCCTAATAATTATTTTAGGTAAAAAATCTTCAAATAAAAGTTGTAGGGCATCTGAATCATTAATTTTGTATGACTTGTAACATCAAAAATTAGGTACGAAATTGTCGAAAATCACCGCAAAAATAACTATAGCCATGGAATTGAAATAAAAAATTAACAAATGTTAAGGATTTATCTGTTAATTTCATTCTTATTTGTAAAATCTGTTCAAGTGAACAAATATCAATTTAAATGAACAGATAATTGTTAATTGAAACACAAATTAGAAATAATATCTAATAAAAATAAATTACCCTAACGTGACAAATAAACCATTAGACATTTGTTATTTATTTTGTCTCAACTCCATGGCTATTGCTATTTTGAGGTGATTTTTGACATTTTCATACCTAATTTCTGCCGTTACAAAGCTTAAAAAAATAATGTTTATTTATTGAACTTTTATTTGAAGCATTTTTACCTAAAATAATTAGGGAAGCAGGAAATTAAGAAAGTATGATTTTACATGTTAAAGTCCGATGATCCGGGGTCGCAGTCAGTACCCTGTATATCTCTACTTCCGAAGCAAATTCATTTAAATAAAAAAAAGGAATTGGTGTTAGTAAGTCCTACAGCAAATATAGCATTATACTGTCAGGAATTCAACTGTTATTTATAAAAGAAAAAAAAAAACTCTATTTGCTCTGGAAGCAAACTCATTTGTCGTTTATAATACTAATCATTAATATATTATCAGCTAAAGTAATAAATCCTTAACTATATTTTTTTTATCTATATGTATATATCGCTATTATATACCAAAAAAAAAAACAGTAACGATCGTATATTATAAACACTTTGAGATCATTTAATGAATACGTAAAAAACAAAAAGAAGCAATACCTAACAATCTATAAACAGTTTATGAACCGTTTTTACTTACATTATTATATTTAAATATATGGAAAAAAACTGATGTGGCCAGCACAATACCTTCCGTCAATCCTGTGTATTATGTACAAATTCCATACATAATTTTTCTTTCATTCACTATTTCATTTTTTGGTATTTTATGATTCCTTTTCTCGGAAACTGAATTCCATACACCTGATAACAAGTAAACCACATGAAATAAGAAAATCATGAAATTATGAATGAAAAATTATGACATTGACACGGGTCCCCATATCTCCTTTCCAAAGTCAGCAGAGTCACGTCACTGCACGCGCCTTATAGATAGATTTTCTTGCAAAAGATCCTATATTTCCAGTAAAATTATTTCATAAACAAACTATGCAAATTGCACTTGACACTAATATCTTCTTTTTCTTTAGTTTTTCCCATTCGTTAGGGGGTCGCTATTTTTTATTTTCTTCCACTCATTTTTGTTTCGCGTTTCGTCCTCCTTCAGTCCCTTTTCTCTCAATACAGTCCTTTCATCTTATATTTGGTCTTCCTATGTTTCTTCCACCTTCTAAGACTATTTATTATATTCATCTCTCCTCATTACATCTTCAAACCAATGTAATCGTCTCTCTGATATCTTTCTAGAAACGTCTAACACTAGAGTTATTTCCCTTATTCTTTCATTCATTTACTTTTTATTGATACTGACTCCTGACATCTGTCAATTTCAATTACCTGAATATATTAGCAGTTTCCATGGTTAAGTTAACATAGCTGGCTGATTTATGAAAATTAATATCTTTATAATTCTTTAACTCTATATCTGTTGAATATGAAATATAAAATGCAATCAAATCTTCGAGCAAATCTTATAAAGAATAATATATTCTTAAAGTAAAATAATATTTAACTTAGTTTTTTCAAGAAAAACTGTTAATATCTTCAAATGAGGGTACTTTTGGTTGACCAATTATAACCAAAATCTAATCAAGTCTGCATATAGTTGTAAGAAAGAGGAAAGCGCAAGAATTGTAATTTTTTGAATACTAGTATTGGAGATATCGCGGCCGAAACCGCGATCACATACACACACACATACGCACACACACACGCACGCACACACACACACGCACGCACGCACGCACACACACTCACACACACACGCACACACACACGCACACACACACGCACACACACACACGCACGCACGCACACGCACACACACACGCACACACACATACGCACACACACACACGCACACACACACACACACACACACACACACACACACACACACACACACACACACATACAGACATCATCGTAAAAATAGTAAAATCGTATTGTAAAGACCCTAAAACGTGCTTATTCAATGAAAACTCACCACCGAAATTTTTGTCCAAAGACAATACCTTCCTTACCTAGAGGTGACTGAAGGTAAAAAACAATAAATTTGTTAATGAAATGATTTATAATTTTAAGTGATGGATATAGAAAATCCTTTACTTGTATTATACATTTTATTAACTGTGAAATATCATATCATAAGTTACAAGAAAGTATAAGATGTTTATAGTAATAAAGCTAGAAAAGTTCAGGGTTATTCATTAATTATGAAACTGCGAGTCTTTAAGGCATTAATGGTATAGTACAGGGGTTCTGAACCAGGGGTCCAAGGACCCCCAAGAGGAACGTGAGCCTTTAGAGGGGGTACATAAATCTATGTAAATTATTTCTCATAATACTGGTGCAATTTAGACAAGGAAAAATCCTAACATAAACTTTAATACATAAACTCGTAAGCTCAGCGCAATTATATTGTTTTTTTAGAAAGTTTTTCCTATTTGCTTCCAATTTTTGGGCTTCCAGTTTTGTTTACTCGTCTTTCGCTGTCATTTAATAGCAGATAAAGTCACCACAATGTGTATTATTTCCTATTATGATTATAATAAATTTTCAAAAGAAACATTTTATTGATAATTAAGTTATTTAACACGAACCTAAATTATTGAGTCGGCAACATCAATTATCAAAGAATTATATTAATATTTCTATTTCTAATTTAAGATTTGGTTCATATTCCCATTATCTTTTACAATGTTGTTTCATGAATTTTGATATTTATTTTAACAAGAAAAATCTTTCATATCAAATGAACAAATGGTACGTGAGGCGTGACGCCTCACTGTGTCAATGAGGCCAAGGGGTACATTGAATGAAAAAGGTTCAGAACCGGTGGTATAGTAAAATATATTGTTTATTTTATCTTTATTTAAATTTGAAAAAAGCTCATATGTATTTTGCTCATATATATGGGTTAAATATTTTTTCAAGTATGTGTTTTGAAAAATTTTGAAGATTGGGCAGTTTGCATAGAAGTAAAATATTGACTTCAGTTCGTGAGTATTGCCACAAACAGCTTGCAGTTTTCTGTGGTATTGTACATCGTGTAAATCAATTTCTTATCTATGATATTATATATTTTGTATTTTTATATAGAAATATTAATTTAAAATTGTTACTTAGCCTTATTTGAGCAACAATTCTAATTTTCTTGTTTTAAGATATTTATAATATATTCGAAATCTTTTGCTTCTAATTTGGCTTGGAAAATATCTATACTGTTATTAATATCAGAGTTGTTTATATATTGTTGTTCCCATATAGTCGATTGGACAATTGTTTACATAGTCTTTCATTATCCATTTGTAAAATTTTGCTCTACTCTTTAAAGTAAAAGATACTATAAGGTACGTTCCTGTTTCAAGATGGGTGTATTCCGTGGAAGGAATAATATGCTTTTCAATAACATGAGTTGACATTTTTCAATAGTTTCAACATACCTTTGGGCCCAAATTTCTGCTACGTAGAGTGCCGTTGCTTTAATTATAGACCTATGCTCGGACCTATGCAATATAATTTTCTCTTCCCATGTATTAGATTTGCATTTTTGTAACAATGTTTTTAATTTATGAATAGCCAGTGTAGCCTTCCTGAGACAGTCTTTAGCTGCTATGTTAAATTTACCCCAGCAACAGAATTTTATGCCAGAATAGTAAAAACTGTTAACTATTTCAATTGGATTATTGTTGTATAAGAATTGATGTTTTAATTTTGGTGGGTGGCCTTTATAGAAAATCAGAATTTTAGATTTTTCAGTGTTCACTTCCAGTGTATTATTTTTACAATATTCTTTTAATTTGGAGTTTTTTATTGAGATATACAGGGGGAGTATCCTAAGAACACCAAGTCGTCAGCATAGGCCAATGATGGTAATACATCATTTGTACCATCAATATTAATTCCACTGGCGCCTTTATTTCTGAAAAACTAATCTAAATCTTTAATAAAGAGGATAAATAACAGTTGGGTTAGTGTATCACCCTGTAAGATATCTTGTGTAATACTTACGTTTCCTGAGTCTTCGTTTAAGTTTTTAATTTGTCAAAAGGCATTATTGTAAAAATTAGAAGAATATCGACGGATGATGGATAAATTGGAAGAAATAAAATATACTCTTTGTTGAAAACGTTTCGGATTTTATTAATCCATGCTCAATGCTATGGAAGAAAGGAAGAAATTTTCCTCCATAGCATTGAGGATGGATTAATAAAATCCGAAACGTTTGCAACAAGGAGTATATTTTATTTCTTCCAATTTATCCATCATCCGTCGATATTCTTCTAATTATTACAAATTTGGATAAGAACTATACATCGATTATTGTAAAAGTTACGTAAAATTCTTATTAGTTTATCTGAAATACCTATGTCGTGAAGTTTAATCCATAGTTTAGTGTGCTGTACGGTGCCAGAATCTTTTCGAAAGTCGATAAATAGGGCGTAAGCTCTTTGTTTTTTAAGTCTTAATTGGAGGTGTGAGATAGATAAAATATATTATCTAAAGTACTTCGAGTTTTTCTAAAACCACATTGATTTTCCTTGAATAATTTATAAATGCAATTAATTAAGACAATACTTCTGTAGTTTGTAGGATCGCTACTGTCTCCCTTTTTGTATAACGGAAAGAGTTGGATTGTTGGATATTATACTGTAAAGCCACACACGTTGGAACGATCAAACGCTACTCGAAGATTCTGATGAGCGAACACAGAACACGGCAAACAAATGTGCGCTGGCTGAACATTTCAAAACATTAAAACACACTTTTGATCTGGATAATTTCAAGATTTTGGAGGAAGAGCAGAATTAGTCCAAACGTATGTTTCTTGAAATGTTACATATCAGGGATGATTGCAATAACATCAACGCAAGAACTGATATTCAAGGACTTAACAGCGTATATTACGGTGTATTGGAAAAGTTCAAAAACGAAAAGGGAAATTTCAGGCGAAATTGAATTCCTTTAAATTCCTTACATTTTCTTTAAATTCCTACAACTTGCTACATTATTATTAGTACAGACGACCAATAGGAGTTCGTATCAATGACGTCACCAGAATCCTTACACAGGATATTTCCGACTGTTTTCCGTATTATTCGGTTGGCGTTTTTTAGAGCAAATGGATGTGTGTATGCTCTCTGATTTTTTTGTGCGATGTTTAATAAATTAACTGAATGTTTTGTACGAATGTATTTTGTGTACATGAATTGTAACAATCTGTAAGATCTTACTGCGTGATAATGTTATTTTGTATGTATTACATTTTTGTTGTATAATTGTTGTAGACCCTAAAGAAGGTGCAAGGGTGCACCGAAACGTTGGTATAGTAAGAATAAATGCTGTTTGACTGAACTTTCGAGTAATTGTTAACACCTAATCCACATCACAGTCGAGAAATTACCTACAATTATACCATGATTTAGGTATAATATATTTACTCAAAGTTAACAAAAAAATCAGTAATTTAACTTAGTATATACTGTATAGGAGGACGGCTAGTTTTTAATTATCAATATTATACATAGTTTTTTAATATATTATTGGAATTCGTAATGGATTAAATAATATGTTATTAAAGGGTTTGGAAGGGAGTAAATTATGGTATAGTTTACAGTATCTAACCAATTGCGTAAAAAGTATTTAACAAAATTACATGCCGTAAAAATAATTAAAACTGATCTTGTTTTTTCTATTTAATGAATTCAGAAATAATTTTACATATTTGACTTTTTTATACATAGTAAAAATAAAAATAACCTCTCAAATTTGGTATTTAAAACACCTAAATTTCGGACAGAAGCAGGAAAGATAAATCTCCAATTGACTCTCTTACAGGCGTCTGTATTGCAATGTAAGTATGTTAGGTAGATGCTTCTGTCTTTGTAACATATTTAGACGTTTAGGGTTGATTCGAACTGTATACTTTGCGTTCAATTTGAGGTATAGTACCTATATATGATTAAGAATAACAAATTACATTTTGACTATATATGATAAGCCGGAAGTGGTACTTTACTTGAAACTCTTAATAAATTTTCGATGAAAAACATTAAATATAATTAAAAAATTTGTATCACACATTTTTCTATTTATTGCAACAACAAATCAGAATTTGTTTACAAAAGATCAACCGGAAATGATTCCTTACTTAAAGCTCATTGCTATTTTTAAACATGGAATAGTGTCTGACGTATTAGATAATACTTGTTTATTCGTTAATTACAAGTAGTCAATTATTTTTTAAATTATTATTGAAAGTATTGTGTAATATAATAATAGCTACTGCTATTAGAATACTCATTCATGATAAAGTCTTCAAGCCGTTCAGATCAAAAAGCCGTTAAGAATATATACATTGGTGAACGTTTTTGTGATCAAATATACAATCTGATTATGGATTTGATTTTTATTTATTGAGTTATATATATTTTACCTATCAAAAATCAAGTGAGTGTATAGGTTGTTTCAAGATATTTGCAAACGTACGTGCTTCGACTTACGCAGCGGGTGACTTCTTAAATGGGCTTGATGGGTAAAATGACAGGGGTGTAACAAATTATTTGAAATCCAGCATACGAAATATTTGTGTAGAATTTAATGTTTCACTTGAATTTTAAGAATGCAGAACAAAGAATATAAAATAAAAAGTTATCAACACATAAATAAAATTATAATTCAACAGCATTTAGTGTAGTACTACAATTGTTAATATTAACAACAAAATATAGATATTACATATGTACATAAATTATTATTCCACAAATATACTTTCGTCACTATTACTATCATTACTTACGTCACTATCAGTACTATCACTATAATTTCCTTTTTTTATAAAATCATTTACAATTGTATTTACATTCAAGTATTGGCTTTCAATTTCCTTTGCATGTCTAATACAATTTATCATTTAATTAATTGTATGACTGAAGCACAACTGGAGGGTAAACTATTCTTTCTCCTAATAAAGGGTTTTCCAATAAGAGGTGTTATTTTGAATAGCCCGTATTTCGGTAGATGTCGCTTTTGAAGCTGTCATTTTTTGACATTTGATAAGTAGAAACTACGCCATTAATAAAAATGGAACGATACACGCTTCAACAACGCATTGAAATTATTAAAATTCACTATAAAAATGGTGAAAATTTGGCAGAGACGGTTCGTAAAACTCGACAATTTTTGGGTCGTCGTGAAGCACCTTGTCGGACCGCAATACAGAAATTGGTGGAAAAATTCGAGCTGTTGGGACAAGTTAGTGATGTGAAGAATAAAACCCGTGCACGTCGCTCAAGAACAGCCGAGAATATTGCTGCTGTAGCCGAAAGTGTTGAAGAAAACCCAGGTTTGTCCATTCCTCGTCGTTCTTTGGAATTAGGCATTCCACAAACGTCATTACACCGTATTTTGCATAAAGGTTTGGGTCTTAAGGCTTATAAAGTCCAGTTAACACAAGAACTCAAGCCGGCCGATCATCAACAACGTCGTGTCTTTGCTGATTGGGTCGTTGAAGTGCATGAAAATGATCCGGAATTCCATCGAAAAATTATCTTGAGTGATGAGGCCCATTTCCACCTCGGTGGCTTCGTCAACAAACAAAATTGTCGCATCTGGGGCTCAGAAAACCCAAGAGTTATTGTTGAAAAGCCTCTCTATCCTCAACGTGTGACTGTTTGGTGCGTTTTATGGTCCGGCGGAGTCATTGGACCTTACTTTTTCGAAAATGAGGCTGGAGCAACAGTTACGGTGAATGGATTGCGCTATCGAGAGATGATTAACGATTTTTTATGGCCGGAATTGGATGGTATTGATCTGGACAACGTTTACTTTCAACAAGACGGCGCTACGTGCCACACAAGCAACGAAACCATTGATCTTTTACGGGAAAAGTTTCCGGACCGTGTTATCTCTCGAAGAGGTGATCACAATTGGCCACCGAGATCTTGTGATTTAACACCTTGCGACTTGTTTCTTTGGGGCCACGTGAAAGAGAAGGTCTACGCCAACTGCCCAGCGTCGACTCAAGACCTCAAAGATGGAATTCGTGAGGCTATCGAGGACATAGGACAGCCACTTTGCGATTTGGTTATGGAAAATTTCATGAAAAGGATATTGTCCTGTCAGCGTGGTCGTGGTGGTCATTTGCCTGATGTTATTTTCCACTATTAACGGCATACCTTCCTCTTTATAATGAAATAAACATCCGATCATTTATATTAAAAAATGGCATTTTTCTTTGAATATCAAAATAACACCTCTTATTGGAAAACCCTCTATTAGATTTGATTTGTGCCCAGACTAGTTCTATAGGATTCAATACACAATGATATGGCAGTAAACGTAATACACTATGTCCAAATTCTTTAGCTATTAAGTCGCATACATATTGTTTTTCAACTAGTTTTGTTTTCACGATTTCCATAAGGTGTTTCTTGGAGTATACTTCTTCAAAATACAAATTATTTTTAATTAAATATTCTTTTATTTCTGACTTATTGCTAGACATAGCTGGCATTTTAACAGCTAAACGAGAATGGTAACTAGGATTATCCATTACTATTACACTATTAGGGGGTAAACTAGGAATAAGTTTATTTTTAAACCAACTTTCAAAAATATCTGCTGACATGTTGTCATGATAATCCAAACTAGAATCTTTCACATTTCGGGCAGATAATAGGAGTGTTTCACTGATCCATCCTTGCTCACTTCCCGCATGTAGAATTATAATTCTATGTCCCCGTGAAACAGGCACATCCATAGCACAACTGGTACTTCCATTTCCATCTATCCAACTTTTTTTTACAATGTCGTGAGAATCGTACCATGTCTTGTCAAGATAAACTGTTACTCTATTATTTTGACGATACTTAAAAATCATTTTTAAATAATTATATCTCCACTCAAAAATTCTTCTGGATTCCATTATAACTTGTCTTTTATCTACTGTTTTGAAGGAAAATCCAAATTTTTTTGAGCACTGTACAATCTTGCCACTGAACAATTAATACCAGATTTGTCATCAATTAGTCTTTGATGCATAGTTCTTACGGACGGAAGAATTTTTTCTCCATACATGATACAAATTTTCCGGCAAATGACATCAATTTTAAATTCACTCAGTACTCTCACTTTACCGGGCATCACGTCTTCGTCTCTTTGATGTAACTTTTTTTTTTAATAATAGTATTATCACTTTCACTACTTTTTGAAGAGTTGTATACATTTAAAATAATTTGTTTACAGCAGTCCGATAAGTGTGCGCGTTTATGTTTTCTGCTTGTCTCGTTAGAACACTTTTTATTCGACAAAACTGAAGTTTCTTTGTTCCATGGTCGCTACATTTTTTTCTGTAATTTCGTCTGAATTTACACAACCGCAACTGAACAAGTCAACAATCGAATGACATTACACCAAATTTTCACAAGTTATAAATACAAGTAGGTATATTATTTACCGAGATTTTAAGAAAGTGCCGTTACAAATTTTACTAATCCTCCCCTGAACATTTATACCATGCTGTTTTTCGGTGTACCGAGTCATTATCAAGGCAAGTAGATTTGCAAATATCTTGAAACACACTATACCTATATAATAAAATTGAATTAAACCTCTCAATTTTTACTGAAGTTATAAACATATTTCTTTACGAGTTTAAATGCATACTTTTGTTAAAATGAAATTGATATTGTTGATATTGTACTGGCTACAACAATTTTTTTGAATGAAATTTGATCATCTGTTTAAAAATAAGGTTAGCATACACAGGTCTGTATAAATATACCTATGAATACATTTTCATAAATAAATAAATATTTGATTATTCCCATATACCTGTAATCTGTAGTGTAGAAAGCACCTAAGAAATTACTTTCATCCTTCATTTTTCGTATGATTAAATAATTTCAAACAATATCTTTCATTGCAAAACAAATTTACGCACTAAATATTTATTTGTTAATAAATAAGTTAGTAACAGTTTTTGCAACAAATTTAAGTTCGTACTGTTTGTGCAGTTTATAATAGAAAATTAACTGGTGACGCGTGCCTGGTGATTCGTGTTTATTATGATGAAAATAACGAAATTGTTTTTAATTTGTGTTAAATATACCAAAAACTAATAGACAAATGTTATGTAAAAAGTAAAGATCAATTTTTTTTAATAACTGCATCAATTCATTAATTTATTTCCTTGGAAAATATATATCATGCTTTATACAAGCAATGACCTTTCACATTAAAAACGCCATTTTATGTTTTATTTTAGATTATAATTATATATTTCCATTTTACATATAAATATTATAAATAACGTAACTCTTTACTAAAGCTCCCTCATCTTTCCTTAGATTCAATCCCGGGATCGACTTCATTTCCACATCGCGCTTTCACAACTGAGTCGGCGGAGTAGCAGTTTTTGAAAACTAAGGTAGAGTGATTTTTTTTCAAAAACATTGATCAAAAAAGGTGTTAACCTTATCTTGTCAGCCGAAAATTTTGCGCTATTTATTATTATTATTAATAATAATAACAATAAGTTTATATATACTGATAATAAACAGGGTAATCCCCAATTACATATTAACAGTTCATAGTATAAACATTTTACAGTGCATGTATAACTAATTCTACATCTTAAAAATCTGTTGTGGTCAGCACAATATCTTCCTTCAATCCTGTGTATTACGTATAAATTACATATATAAATTTTCTTGCAAAAGATTCTAAATTTCCAGTAAAATTATTTCATAAACAAACTATGCAAATTGTACGTGACACTAACATCTTCTTCTTCTTTAGATTTCCCCATTCGTTAGGGGCCGCTATTTTTTATTTTCTTCCACTCATTTCTGTTTTACTTGTCGTTCTTATTCAGTTCCTTTTCTATCAAGTCTTCCGCAATACTGTCCTTCCATCTTATCTTTGGTCTTCCTCTGTTTCTTCAACCTTCTACTGCTAAGCTAATCATTCTTCATCCAATATATTCTTCATTTCTCCTCATGACATTTTCAACCCAATGTAATCATCCAGCTTATATCTTTCTAGAATCTTGTAACACGAGTTATTTCCTTACCTATCTTTCCGTGTCTTCCCCAACATCTACTTCAACATCCTCATCTCTGCCACATTGATTTACTTTTTATTTATACTGACATCTGTCAATTTGAATTGAATGAATATATTAGTAGTTTCCATGTTTAGCATAGCTGGCTGATTTATAAAATTTAACTTCTTTAAAATTCTTTAACTCTACATCTATTGAATATGAAGTATAAAATGCAATCAAATCTTATAGAGAATAATATATTCTTTAAGTTATAATAACGTTAAATGTCAATAAATAAAATTTAACTGTTAAATCTTCAAATGAGGCTACTTACACAGACACACACACAGACACACACACACACACACACACACACACACAGACACACACACAGGCACACACACATACATAGAGACATCATCGTAAAAATGGTAAAATCATTTTATATGGACCCTAAAACATGCTTATTCGCTAAAAACTCATCATTGATTTTTTTGACCAAAGACAATACTTTCCTTACCTAAAGGTGACGGAAGGTAAAAAATATATTAAATACATCAATTTTGTTAGAATTAAACAAATAAAAATCTTTATTTGTAAGAATTACATTATTCACAACATTTAAAATGTCATTTAATTGGAAACATGATTTTTTAATTTCGAACAATATAAATCGTGGTCTTAATAATGACATATATGGAACGGAGAAATTAATTTCTTGTAATATTTCACTCAAACAAGTACTTCCATTTACTAAATTTATGATAAATAACATAGATATGAATTCTCTTCTTGCTTGTAAAAGACTAGTATGCTCATCATATGAAACATGTCTAGGAAATTCATGAAATCTCTTGAAATATAGGTACCTAAGTAATTTTTTTTGTACTTTTTCTATCATATCAGAATGATTAGCAGTTGTGGAAGACCAAATTATGGATACGTACTGTAGTTTACATCTAACTATTGAATTAAATAGATTAATAAGAGTTTCACATTCAAATTTATTACCCATCCTTAAGATAAAACTCAGTTTGCGTTGACTTTCGCTTACAATTTGCGCTATATGTTTTATAAATTTGGAGTCCGATTGAAAAATCATTACCTAATTATTTCTACTCGTTCTAGGCATTGTGATTCGATAGAATATTCAAAGTTAATACATTCCCTTTTTCTATTGTAACTAAATATTTTACATTTGCTTATATTGAACTGTAGTTTATTTTTCTTGCACCATGTGCTTACAAAATCTATATCTTTTTGAAAATTATTACAATCGTCAATATCATGAATTACAGAATACATTTTTACGTCATCTGCAGTTGGAAAATTGAAGACCTGAAGGTAAATCATTAATAAACATTATGAGCAGAAGGGGCCCTAGGAGTGTCCCTTTAGGGATTCCTGATGTGGGTGTAAAGGTTTTTGATTTCTTATTACTATATGCTACATAATGTGTTCTGTTACGTAAATAACTATTGAAAAAGTTTATTTATTGAGGTGAACTAATACTTTGGTACATTTGGAAATGGGAAACTCCCATGTGTACACAAGTGAGCATTCATTTTCGACTTACCTCGACTCAATTCATATTTGCAAAATTCCATGTCTGAAAATCGATGAATTGGCTTGGGTTTGTTAAATAGCTACTCGAAAAATTAACCAAAAAAAATCTGATGTGGCCAGCACATAACCTCTCGCCGTATATTTTACCTGGCTATATGCATAAAGCAAAGAATATTTTTATAAATACAAATAATTTATTCATATAAATCTATGACGTATAAACTTCTTTATTATTCAATAATAGCATGTCTCAACATAAAGATATTTTACCATAAATTATGTTACAATAAATTACAAAGTAGAGTTTACCATATATAAATATTAGGCTGGTAACAGCAATTTTCAATTCGAACAACCTTGTTTACTTTCTCTTCATATTCTTCTAGTAAAAACATTAATTTTGGGCGGTCTAAAATGTATATATGGATTGTGCATCTATTCTTACATATCTTCTTTTACATTTTATTTTTTCATACTTGTTATATCTAAATAACACTAATTCCCTTTAATAAAGTGACGGATAGATTGCACTCCGATTATTCTTATATCGATGTGTAATTTTGTCAATATTTACAACTTACTTGAGAAGAATTTGATAGCTTTTTCGCAATTCAAAGTTACTCTAGTCTACAGTGCTGGTGTACATTGTCCCATAATGTTTGAAACAAATTTAAGTCCTTCAACCTAGACTTGTCATCTCCATAATAGTCACAGATCAAGAATTAAGGGATTCTCCAAGTACATTTTTCTTTCATTACTCATTATTTCTGACACTGACATTTATCTGTCAGTTACAAATAATTTAAATTTGCAACTATTTTTCATGGCATCCTTTCGGTTGTAAAATTAATTACAACATTATTTTATATATTATATTCCTTTTATCTCTAAATCTATAAAATATGTATAAAAATATTTAAATGTATCAGAAAGAGAATTTATTTTTCTTTAATATTATCAAGACAAATTTTCAAAAAATAATATTTAGAAGATTTTTTTTCAAGAATCTTCTACTTCCGGTTGTCCAATTGTTACCAAAACATTTTCAGATCTTCCCATGAATGTCCGATTGGGAAATACGTTGTTAAACAAATTTTAAGTCTTATAGTTTTTGAGTAACCGTCCTTCCAACATCCCACACACACACATCCACACACACACACACACACACACACACACACACAGACATCATCGTAAAAATGTTAAAATCGGATTGTAGGGACCTTAAAACGTGCTTATTCAATAAAATCTGGATATACGATTTTTAGCATGAATCCAATACCTCTCTTAGCGAGAGGTAAAAAGTCGGCGAACAAATTTAAAGTTTTCTTTTTTTATATTATTAAATATTTTTGTTATTTATACATATAATTTACATACGTATATTCTGAAATAGTTATTTATTTAATCAATTATAAAAAGTGGAATGTTTGATGAACTATATTTACCAAAACGAGCGTAGCGAGTTTTGCAAATTATGTGAATCAAACAATTTTACATTTTCATAACGTATTATGTACAATATTTATTTAATTCCGCTAAAATATTTTTAAAATACATAAAATTCTAGGTTTTTCTATGACAGCTTAATATTCAGATTACAAAATACGATACAAGTACATAAAGCTAGTCTTTAGTCACGAATGGGTCGCTACGCTCGTGTTTTAAGACTCCTGACTGACTAAAGATGCATTACGTATGTGTATCGTACAATGTTTTATCTACGATATAATGAAAAAACCCAATAAATATAGAAAATTTATGATCCAGGATCACAATATTAAATGAGAAGTTTGCCATGATAACAAAATATTCAAGCTGGCTTTACAAATTTAGCGTGTTTAAAAATTTTAATCACTCGAAAATGAGTTCCAAATGTTTTCTGAAACCGATATAGGTCTTCCTTCTTATGTAGAGGAATTAAACTTTTTAAAATGGAATTATATGAATTATTTTATTACTAACCCCCCCCCCTCTATATTTGAATCCCACATACGCCACTGTATGCTAGGTACGTTACTTACTAAGAAAGATTATTCATATAACTATACACAAATACCATTAGCTTTTCCAAACTTATATCATAAATAACTATTTTTAAAAAGTTGCAAAATTAATGAAAGTTTACTTAGTGTTAATATTTAATACAAATGTAGTCGCATATGTACTTTCGTATTAAAAACAATGGCTTACGACTACGTACGTTAATGAAATTATAAATTTAAATGTCAAAATAATGTGAATCCTTATATATTACGTCGAGGATTATAAATGCCTCTCAAAAATCAATATGAAATCATTAATTAATTATCTAATTTTTAAACACAAATATGTATTTTTTTGGTTTCCCAGTTACTTTTTGTTATAGCAATCAACAACGGCACAGATTGGTGGCATACTAGCATATTACATTGTACTATTGACATTGACATATTTTATTTAAATTTAAGAGTATATTAACAAAATATTTATCTGATTGTTACTTGTTAAATTTCTTATATGTATATCAATTAATTACTGTACTTAATGTTTCAACACATTCGTTTTTATAGTTGTATATCGTATGATCGTCCTGTAATTGGGATCTTGTATCCTATTGAATTGATTAATTAATTAATAAATAAATAAATTCCATAATAGATAAATTTCTCGACTGTGGTGTAGATTAGCTTTTATCAAATATTCTAAGAATAAATGCTGTATTTATCCTTAGAAAACCGGCGTTTCTGTATACACTTATACCTTCTTTAGGGAAGGTAAGATCTTATAGATTCTTGGTCCGTATTCTCACCTCTTGAAGCAACGCTATTTGGATTTTTTAAATTTTATTTTATTTTATGAACAAGCAGGAATAGGTTTCATATTTTTGTAAATGAAACTTATAATGTTTGAAATAAGTGGTATTTACAATTTGATTCATTTTTATTTGTCCAATTTTTAATATTAGAGTAGACATTTGACAGTTGCAGTAGCAATTTTCGGAAGTAGCGCTACTTCATAAGGTGAGAATACGGGCCTTAGTAATAAAATCATGTACACATAAATACATTCGTTTAAATAATATTTTTTTCATCTTTATATACATAGCCTGACATACTTATATACGAAAAAAATGTATATTTACTAATACATATCAAATATTATACAATCACATATTCCAACATTCAAACCCTTCAGAAAAAATTTTAATTCTAATTTTTGTTAAAATATAATATAACCCTTAGGTACCCTGGCGAAGAAATTAGTATAGTTTGTTCATACTCATACTACAAAAGAACTGTATTACAATTTCTCTTTTTATTATGATAAGTATTTAATATGTAAGATTCATTCTAAATAATTAAAAAAAAACCAAGTTCATACATTGATCTATTTATTGATTAATACATTTTTTACTCATATGCATTGCTGACAAATTTATCATGTATTAACTACACGTTATTTTCATATTCTTTAATGAAGTTTATAATTGCAAATACATATATCATTATTATTAACTTTTCTAAGCTGTTACTAAATGCATACATGAACATATTAAATAAATCGCAAGGAAATAAACTTAGAAATTAACCAAATTTGACAATAAATCCTTGTTCTCCAAGATTAATTACTCGAATTACGTTAGTTCTCGACTTACAAAATACGTACATATTTGCTAACTGTATTAGAAAATAGAACTTAATATGTGATTGTACATATCTGGTATTTATTGATTTATAATCAAACCTGTATCAAAATATACTTGCTCTATTAATATACTGATACATATAGTTTTTCTAAGACTTATAGACACACTAGCTATTTTAATTATAAAATATAATATATATTGATCTACTTTTGCGTCTTGTAATATGTATAACATCCAAAATATCTCCATCTCGATAAGTCTTAGATAAATGTCAAAATACGTACATAATGTAACCATGTGAAAAATACATAACTTAAAATACATTTGATGATACATATTTCATTTTATTTATTTCTAAGTTCTAATTCATATCGTTTATATGTTAGATTTAAAAATGTATTATATGATTGACCAATAAACACAACAAAATGAATACAATATTTCAATTCAAAATCCCAATTTTTCCATACCCAAAATTAAAAATTTTCAGGCAACCTGCAATTCACCTAAATACGAACTAGATCTAGAGCATCGATTTGCGATTGGCAGCAGCTTAACGATTCACAAGCAGCAATCTTGCGAACTAAAAAATACAAGTTCAATTCCAGCTACCAGCTAAATCGAGCCAAGATCAGCGGCAAGCGAACCACATTAGCACGATTATATAATCGTAGCAAGATCAAATTTTAAAATTCGCAGAATCGAAAGACATGAGCCCACAAACTTTAAATTTACTGGCTATAGCAAGACATCTGATCATCAAAAAATAAAAATTCGCAGAATCGAAAGGCTATAGTAAAACATATGCCCACAAAATTCAAATTTACTGGCTATAGTAAGACATCTGATTATTAAAATTTAAAATTCGTAGAATCGAAAGGCTATAGCAAGACATTCTCCCACAAAATTCAAAATTCAATCGCCTGGTGGTGGATTCATGAATCCTAGCCCTCCCACCACAGATTTCAGCCTTATATACAGCTGTTTGATGAATTTACAGTCATTCGGCGTGAGCGGTGGTGTCGAACCGGACACTCAGCTTCGTAAAGTTACGTAATCGAGCTATATACTTGCTTTTGCTGGATTTCTAGCTAGCTGGCCAGCTGGCCACCAGAATCCGTCCTAGACCGTAGGCTAGGACGGGCTGGTGGCTTGCTGGCTGCTAGCTAGAATGGGGTGAATATGCTCGGCTGGTTGCTGGGTTGCAGGTAGCTAGTAGGCGGGAATCGAACTTGGATCTTTTGTTTGCAAGATTTTGTAGGTCGCCGTTCTGGTTGCAGATTGGCGGCCTACAAAATGCTTGCTAGCAAGCGGGATATGAATCTAGATCTTTTGGAATGCGATTTTTGATCGGTATATAGGAATGAAATAGTATGTTATTTATAACAAGGATTTATTTGTCAGAGATGTGTTACACAATAATGATATTACAATACATAATACATGAAATACATTTTAACAATGAATAAATAATTTTTGATCTATGTATTTGTGATACAAAATTACTCGTATAAGACGTTCGCAGTTTCACAAATACAGAGATGATGATATGTGCTCTATTAGACTTGAAAATGCTACTATACATAAATTCTTTATCTTATAGATAATGCATAAGGAGTGATAGATTTTTAACTAGAATATGTAGTCCAATTTTTATTAGGAATAAGTTTTATTGCGATGTTTAGGTAACATATTAAGATATACATTTTAATGATACAGAATTGCGATATTTATATATATATATATATATATATATATATATATATATATATATATATATCAGAAAAATATAGAAATATAAAGTATATCATATATAATTTAATGAGTGTGCAACAATACATTATCAACAATGCAATAACGAATACAAACACACATATATGAATTTTTGTAAATGATTTTACTATCTTATATACAACAGCGTAAGTAAAAGTATATCGTGTTTTCGTTAGATGAAAGATAGTTTTTCTTTTAAGTATGTGAATATACATCCCACACTGTAAAGTCTGTAGAATAATAATATATACTATGTTATACATTTATTTATTATGTGTTTGTATTCAATAAAATGATTGTATAGTAGTTTAGTATGAAGATGTATGAACACTTATGCGTTTTTCTGTATGATTTTATTAAGGTATATTATTCTATATAAGCACAACAGAGTAAAAGTATGTCATTTTTTCCATATGTCTAAGAAAATACGAATTTTTCAAACATAAAAATATGTACATGAATAATACCCTAAGTGTATAAAGTATGAGTGTACTAATGATAAATAGTGTGACAGTGTATGTATCTATGTTTTTAATGATGAAATGATTTTCTTTCAAAGTGAAACAATATAATTTTTCTACATCCATTTGGAAAATAGGCTTTTCAAGCTGTCATTTTAGAGCAGAAAATTGATAAATGAAGTTGACAGAACAACTTGTAGTTTTTCTGGTTCAAAGCGGAATGTAATTTTTTAGTTGTTATAAATGAAAAATGAAATTATTCACAGTAAGATTTGAAACCTTAGTGTTTTAAGTATCTCTTTCAACGGATGTAGAAAAAAGTATATGTGTGTCATGACCGTAAAGTGTTATTTTCCGCTCTACATACATAATTGACTATTTTGCAAAGTGCGAATGTATTATGAAGTGTTTTTCAACTGGTGTATGAAGAGAGTTAAATGTGTTATTAATAAATATGATAATATAAATAAAACGGCTTTTCCTTAACTATATTTTATTTAGAACGATCAAAGTTTCTCAAAGTATTAGATTACAAATGTGTGCTCGTATGTATGTAAGGGATGCAAATGATGGTTCAGAAAATAGAGCTAAGTCCCCGTCCAAATTACTTCTATAGTTCCTAGATACTGAATTTTAATTTTTTTAAATACCATTACTACGTATGTGATTCTTATATTGTATATAGTAACTAAAATTAAATAGTTCAAGAACTAAGGGTGATAGCGAATTGTCATAATCTTACTTAGATTTATCGGGTTATTTCGTATATGTAAACGTAATTTCAGTACTTTGGAATCGTTGTAAACATTTTCAGTAATGCTTGTTTCAAGACAGGTAAATGTTTATTGAAAAAAGGAACTTATAAAATGAGTATGTTAAAAACGAAAGGAAAAAGTGATTTGTGTTTTCCAAATTTGGATGTAGACAGTAATCTACTATATTTATATATAATTTCAAAAGGTTTGAAGTACTGCAAAAATATTCAGTAATGTTTATTTTACGAAGTATATAATTTGAAAACGAATATCACAAAAACTAAAAAGAAATATGTACTTGTACTTTACAAATTTGAATATAGGAAGTAATTTTCTACATGTATAGGTTTAAATCCCTGAAAATTGTTTCATTAATGTTTATTTCCATGTTTATTGAAAATAGTAACTTTGAAAATGAATAACATGAGAACTAAGAAAAATAGCGATTTATTTTTCAAATTTGGATATTGGGAGTAATTTCCTGTATGTATATTTAATTTCAATTGGTTTAAATTGCTAAAAAAAAATCAGATGTTTATTTCAAGACGTATGCATGTTTATTGAAAATAGCTGCTTTAAAAATGAATATCGCTAAAATTAAAAGAAGATATAATACTTGTACTTTTCAAAGTGATAAGAAATTTACTATATGTAGACTTAATTTTAGAATGTATGAATCGCTGAAAAAGTTTTCAGTAATGCTAGTTTCAAGACGTGTACTTCTTTGAAAATAACAAGTTTAAAGTAAACGAAGATAAATAGCTATTTGTACTTTTCAAATATGGATGTAGGAGGTTATTTGTAATGCTGTCAAGAACCGAAAAAATTTGGAACCGGGTACCCGGTTCCACAACTATCCGATTTTCGGTTCCGGTTCCGAGTAATGGAACCGATCTTCGGTTCCGGTTCCGGGTAATGGAATCGATCTTCGGTTCCGCATAGTGGAACATAACACAAAAGTAAATTCATTTTTCTCCTGAAAATAGATTTATGTTGTTGAATTTAATTCAAATAATCATATTTTCTTCTACATTTCTTTTACGGGGCACATTATGAATTCTATCTATGTTAACCTACCGGGCGTCGTAACTCGTTACAATGTCTTAAATAAATCGGCGAAACTTAGTTTTTTTTAGAGTTAGTTTAAATAAATATCTGTTCGTTCAGAAATAGGTTTCCTTTCCCAAAAAAATTGTATTTGTTTAAAAATATTGTTAAACAAGTACGGTTTACAATACAGGGTTCCAGCTAATTTTCTAAGGAGTGTAAAGGCTGGTTTAAGCCTTTGATCAACAGCAGGACTTGTCTAAAGCTTTGTTAAGACTTTCTACAGCCACAAGAAGGCAGCAATAGTTTAGTTAAAGTCGCGAATATTAGATACATTATAATTAAATTCATTTACATTTTAAAGTTAGGGTAAAATATAATTAATGTTTTGCCGAGGATATGATCGTGTCACATGCCAGTTTAAATTATTGTCCAATTTTTTAAATGTAGGTACAGAAACAATCCTTAAAGTAGCTTTAATCACTTTAAAAATATGGTCTCGTGGCCGTGTGCCTGAGTGTCTGGTCGCGAATTTGGGGACTCGGGTTCGATCCCGACCGACGCCAAAAATTTCATTGATTTTAATGGCACAAAATTGTGGCGCACTCTCCACGCCAGCAATGAGTGCCCGTGAGGTGACGCCTGGTAAGCGCCCGCACGGTACAAATATTCCATCATTACCGATATCTGTACAAAACAGATTGGCACACGCAGCAATGGGTAATTTGCCGTGATGAAATATTTATTTTATTTATTTAAAAATATGAATAATGCATGACCGCCTGGGAGACAATTAATCGGAAGCGATGTCTTAAAGCAGACTATATTAGCCTCCCCTAAGTGAGGGATGTATTGGTAAATGGGGAAATATATTTGTAAAAAAATATATATACATACTTAAATTTATAAAATTTCATAGGTACATATAAAAAGCCTAAAATAGTAAAATTGAAAAGTTTCGGATTATATTTTAATACAGTTTTTCATTAAAAATTGTTATGGGCTGCAAGTAAAGTATCACTTCCGATTTATCTAGTTGTCAAAATGTAATATGTTGTTCCCCTTGATATAAAAGTTTTAAATAGTAAAATTGAATAGTTTTGGATTATATTTTAATATAGTTCTTCATTAAAACTGTTATGGGCTTCAAGTAAAGTATCACTTCCGGTTTATCAATTTTAGTCAAAATATAATATGTTATTATCCTTGATATAAAAGTCTTAAATACTAAAATTGAAAAGTTTTGGATCATTTTAATACAGTTCTTCATCAAAAACTGTTATGGGCTTCAAGTAAAGTATCACTTTCGGTTTATCAATTTTAGTCAAAATGTAATATGTTGTTCCCCTTAATATAAAAGTCTTAAATTCTAAAATTGAAAAGTTTCGGATTATATTTTAATACAGTTTTTTATTAAAAACTGTTATGGGTTTCAAGTAAAGTATCACTTCCGGTTTATCAATTTTAGTCAAAATCTAATATGTTGTTTCCCTTGATATAAAAGTCTTAAATACTAAAATTGAAAAGTTTTGGATCATTTTAATACAGTTCTTCATCAAAAACTGTTATGGGCTTCAAGTAAAGTGTCACTTCCGGTTTACTAAGTTAAGTCAAAATATAATATGTTGTACCCCTTGATATAAAAGTCTTAAATACTATAATTGGATAGTTTTTGATTATATTTTAATATAGTTTTTCATTAAAAACTGTTATGGGCTTCAAGTAAAGTATCACTTCCGGTTTATCAATTTTAGGCAAAATCTAATATGTTATTATCCTTGATATAAAAGTCTTAAATAGTAAAATTGAAAAGTTTTGGATTATATTTTAATATAATTTTTCATTAAAAACTGTTATGGGCTTCAAGTAAAGTATCACTTCCGGTTTGTCAATTTCGGTCAAAATATAATATGTTGTTTCCCATGATATAAAAGTCCTAAATACTAAAATTGAAAAGTTTTAGATTATATTTTAATATAGTTCTTCATGAAAAACTGTTATGGGCTTCAAGTAAAGTACCACTTCCGGTTTGTCAATTTCAGTCAAAATGTAATATGTTGTTCCCCTTGATATAAAAGTCCTAAATACTAAAATTGAAAATTTTTAGATTATATTTTAATATAGTTCTTCATGAAAAACTGTTACGGACTTCAAGTAAAGTACCACTTCCGGTTTGTCAATTTCAGTCAAAATACAATATGTTGTTCTCCTTGATATAAAAGTCCTAAATACTAAAATTGAAAATATTTAGAGTATATTTTAATATAGTTGTTCTTGATGAAAAACTGTTATGGGATTCAAGTAAAGTATCACTTCCGGTTTATCGATTTTACTCAAAATCTAATATGTTGTTCCCATTGATGCAAAAGTCTTAAATACTAAAATTGAAAGGTTTTAGATTATATTTTAATATAGTTCTTCATGAAAAACTGTTATGGGCTTCAAGTAAAGTACCACTTCCGGTTTGTCAATTTCAGTCAAAATATAATAAGTTGTTTCCCTTGATATAAATGTCCTAAATACTAAAATTGAAAAAAAATAGATTATATTTTAATACATTTCTTCATGAAAAACTGTTATGGGCTTCAAGTAAAGTATCACTTCCGGTTTGTCAATTTTCCGAAATATTAATTTTTTATAGTTTTCTTACAAAAATACACTATATCCCGGACTACAATTACTTGTCACAGAGATATGCTGCGGACTTAACACTATGTTTCCCAACAAAAATTACAGTAAAAAGAAGAGTCCATTGAAATGAAATAGTTATATATTTCGCTCTCTGTCTTACAAAAAATAAATATTTGCGAGTAAGTGTACAATCCTGTTCGTTGTTATTCTATGACATGTTGTCTCTGTCTTACAACATATTTATCTTATACATTGTAAGACAGAGACAACACGTCATAGAATAACAACGAACAGGATTGTACACTTACTCGCAAATATTTATTTTTTGTAAGACAGAGAGCGAAATATATAAATATTTCATTTTAATGGACTCTTCTTTTTACTGTAATTTTTGTTGGGAAACAGTGTTTAGTCCGCAGCATATCTCGGTGACAAATAATTGTAGTCAGGGATATAGTGTATTTTTGTAGGAAAACTATAAAAAAATTATATTTCGGAAACGGCAAAAGACATCTATATATTTTTTTCAAATATAAACACAAAAAGATTAACCAAATGGAACAACATATTATATTTTGACTGAAATTGACAAACCGGAAATGGTACTTTACTTAAAGCCCGTAACAGTTTTTCATGAAGAACTATATTAAAATATAATCTAAAAATTTTCAATTTTAGTATTTAGGATTTTTATATCAAAGGGAAAAACATTATATTTTGACTGAAATTGACAAACCGGAAGTGGTACTTTACTTAAAGCCCGTAACAGTTTTTCATGGAGAACTGTATTAAAATATAATCTAAAAATTTTCAATTTTAGTATTTAGGATTTTTTTATCAAAGGGAACAACCTATTACTTTTTGACTGAAATTGACAAACCGGAAGTGATACTTTACTTGAAGCCCATAACAGTTTTTCATGTAGAGCTGTATTAAAATATGATCTAAAAAAATTCAATTTTAGTATTTAGGACTTTTATATCAAGGAGAACAACATATTACATTTTGACTGAAATTGACAAACCGGAAGTGGTACTTTACTTGAAGTCCGTAACAGTTTTTCATGAAGAACTATATTAAAATATAATCTAAAAATTTTCAATTTTAGTATTTAGGACTTTTATATCAAGGGGAACAACATATTACATTTTGACTGAAATTGACAAACCGGAAGTGGTACTTTACTTGAAGCCCATAACAGTTTTTCATGAAGAACTATATTAAAATATAATCTAAAACTTTTCAATTTTAGTATTTAGGACTTTTATATCATGGGAAACAACATATTATATTTTGACCGAAATTGACAAACCGGAAGTGATACTTTACTTGAAGCCCATAACAGTTTTTATTATTTGTATAAAGTATACATATTTTCAGAATGCATGAATCGCTAAAATTCAGTAATGTTTGGACTTAGCTCTATTGTTTCTTGTTTCCTTCAAATAATTAGTATGTAATGTGTATGTGTTTGTGATATTGATGTATGTGATCATAACGTAATACACTTTGAGATATAGAACTATAATTATGAAAATGAAAATAAGTATTTTATAATGACATGATTTTATTCTCTATTATTTAAATATGCTTATATGTATGTGTGTCTTAGGCATATGTTCACAAAGTTTTTATTAGCAGAGTAGGTAATTTTTCACGTGACAATGGGTGGATCATATATTTTATTTGTGTGAGTTGAAGTTTTATTTATTTATTTTACATAAATTTTATAAATAAGGACTTGAGGTGAGAGGCGTACAAAATCCATATTGGGGTTGTTTTGGGCTGCGATGCTCTGCAACAATGTGACTATCTCCAACGCTAAAATCAGGATTCCTGAACTGCAACTCGCTCGGGTAGTTTTACAGCATCGTCTGTACAGGTACAACTTATCTTTCTGCAACAATAGAAAATATATGGAATGTAACAAATATGAATTAGTAGCAATGATCACAAAAAATATGATTTTATTTGCAAATTATTAAGAGTTGTTACAATTATTCATAATAATAACAAAAAATATTAATGTGAAAGAAAGTGCGAGATATTTAATATTAATGAAAAGAATGTAGAAATATTTCAATCAATTAATTATAGATTATATTGTATTTTCAATAATGAAGTATAAGTTACGTAATTTCACCAATAAAAATATGATGTTCCCAAGTGTCGTAATATCGTACACATTCATAATTACGAGTATATGAAGCAAAATATATGTAGTAAAATATGTATATAGGACATACAATGATATATATTAAATAACATATAGGGTGAACACGAGAATTGGTGACAGGCTTTTAACATAAGAAAACCTTTTCAAATATTATCTATGCTATAAAACTATATGCGGTGCTACTAGATATTTAGTGAAAAAGATGTTAGAAGAGTGTATATGGTTGAAATATTAAATAATTATTAATTAATGCAAACTATTTTCGATATAATACGAGCAATCATTTAAATATAGTTTATATCTAATAGAATAATTTCTCGGAATTAATGGTTAATATATCGAATAAAGAATACAACTATAAAGTAGTATAAAAGTAAAAAAAAACTCACTTTGAAATAAATGAAATCTATGGATATAGCTCCAAGTCCTGCAGGTATCCTAACGTCCTCTCCAAGCACCAGGAAATCGTCCTCATGTTCACAGCACACCACATACACGTCTTTACACTAGCACTGCAACAATCAAACTAGAATTAGTCCATGTAATAATCAGGGTGTTAGATAATTTGCCCGTAGAAGTACAAGTCAATAATTAAATAATAATGAGACATTATAAATAATAATCGTTTCTTATGTATTAGGTAATTTGTTCAGGGTATTTTGAATTTTATGAATGTAGAAATAGCGCGAAAAAAATTGAGTAAACAAGGGTTGTAAATAAAGATATATTTACGATAGACTCAAATTTTAACGTAGTATAATTCCTTTTTCAAGTCTAATTTAAATAAATTAAATCTGATGGAGATAATGACTGATACTTTTCAAATTTGGATTCTGGAGATTATTTTCTATATGTAGGTATACATTGTTTCAAAATTTTGGAACCACTGAAAATAATTTCAACAATGCTTGTTTCAAGACAAGTGTATAGTGAATTTTATATTAAATATATCAAACACTTACAGCAGTAATAATAAATAAGGGTTAAATTCATAATAGCTTCCTTTTAACACAGATATAGTTTATTACGAGCTTTTAACCCACATATGTATAATAATAAACATGGAATAAGATTTAAACTCTCCATAAACGTCATTTTAACAAAGGGTTAAGAGATATTCTCGGAATACCTAATCTGTAAATATGAAATTATTTATTATTACCGCTGTAAGTGAAAGAGTAACTTATATTTTCCAAAGTTTTAGGGGGCTAACTTTGTATACGTATACTAAGTTTCAGAACTTATGGATTACTGAAAAAAGTTCATTAACGCTTGTTTCAAGATGTGTAGTTGTACCTTACAAATTTGAATATAGGGGTTTATTTTCTATATGAATATTTATAATTTCAGAATATTTGAATCCCTGTTAAAAATTCAATCATGTTTGTGTTGGTATAAGTCTCTTAACTAGAACTAGAGCATCTTTAAATTAAATATTTAAAAAAATGAGAGTGATAGCAACTTTACTATTAATTTGCACTTAGAGGTTTATTTTAGAATTATGGATTTAATACCTAGCATGTTTTTACCTTCCGTCCTCTAGGTAAGGAAGGTATTGTCTTTGGTCAAAAAATTCGGTGGTGAGTTTTCATTGAATAAGCATGTTTTAGGGTCTTTACAATACGATTTTACTATTTTTACGATGATGTCTGTATGTGTGTGTGTGTGTGTGTGTGTCAGTGTGTGCGTGTGTGTATGTGTGTATGTGTGTGTGTATGTGACCGCCGGGTCGTCAACGATATCTCCAATACTAGAATTCCAAAAATTACAATTCTTGCGTATTCCCCTTCCTTACAACCATATGCAGATTTGATTAGATTTTGGTTATAATTGGTCAACCGGAAGTACCCTCATTTGAAGATTTTAACAGTTTTTCTTGAAAAACTCAGTTAAATGTTATTATAACTTTAAGAATATATTATTGTATATACGATTTGATTGCATTTTATATTTCATATTCAACAGAAGAATAATAAAGATAAAAAAATTCATATAAATATCATAATAAAGCCAGCTATGCTAACTTAACCATGGAAACTGCTAATATATTCAGGTAATTCAAATTGACAGATGTCAGTATCAATAAAAAGCAAGTAATTGAATGAAAGAATAAGGGAAGTAACGCCAGTGTTAGAAGTTTCTAGATATGAGACGATTACATTGGTTTGAACATGTCATGAGGAGAGATGAATATATTAATAGAAGGTGGAAAAAACATTGGAAGACCAAATATAAGATGAAAAGACTGTATTGCAGAAGACTTGAGAGAAAAGGAACTGAATGAGGACGACACGCAAAGCAAAAATGAGTGGAAGAAGAAAATAAAAAATAGCGACCCCCAACGAATGGGAAAAACTAAAGAAGAAGAAGAAGAAGAAGAAGATGTCAGTGTCAAGTGCAATTTGCATAGTCTTTTTATGAAATAACTTTACTGGAAATATAGGATCTTTTGCAAAAAAATTATGTATAGGGCGCGTGCAGTGAGATGACTTTGCTGACTTTGGCAAGCAGATATGGGGACCCGTGTCAAAGTGACAGCAATTAATTATGTCCATAACTGACAAGTGTTATAATTTTTCATTCAAAATTTCATAATTTTCTTACTTCATGTGGTTTGTTTGTTATCAGGAGTATGGAATTCAGTTGTCGAGAAAGGGAATCACATAATACCAAAAATTTAGAATCTTTTGCAAGAAAATTTATGTATGGAATTTGTACATAATACACAGGATTGACGGAAGGTATTGTGCTGGCCACATCAGATTTTTTTATTTTAATATAAATGTTATATATGCCTATTGAATACTACATCTTTAAAAATTACTATTTCGTAAACTAAAAGAAATAGAGATCTGTACTTTTTAAATTTGACTTCAGGGGATTATTTTAAATGTATAGGTAATAGGTAATGTAAATAAATTTGAATGTCTGGAAACGAGTCAGAAAAAATGTTCATAATGTAGACTTAGGCCCTTCCGTTTCTTGTACTATTCAAATAACATGTGTTACGTGTATGTGCGTTTGTGGTATAATATGTGAACGTAAATATAATACACATAGTTGTGAGGTGAATTTTTATTTATTTATTTACATCTCATATAAATAAAAACGCGATATGCACCATTACATGTTGGGGTTGTTTTGTGGTGCGATGATCTGTATCAATGCGACTATTTCCAACGCTAAAATCAAGATTCATAAGCTGTAACTTGCTCAGGACTCCTGCAGTTCGTCCAAGTCCATAATTCTTCTCTCTGTTACAGGACAATATAATAATCGAATGTAATGAATTTTAATTAGTGGTCAATGGTCATAGAATATAATACGATCTTATTTGCAAATCTTTAAAAGGTGTATCAATTATTCATAATTATTAAAATATTATCTAAGTATGAAAGAAATACCGAGAAATTCAATAATTAAAAAATATGTACGAAACGCGGAACAAATGAAAACTTTTTAAAAGTAAAAATTAATTTTAAGCAACTTTTCATTCTTGTATTTTTGCTTTAAAATATACAAGAGAGACAATTTCCGCATATTTTTAAAATTCTATTAAACTCCTATATGTTCCGCGTTTTGTTGTACACCTGTAGGTGTGAGTAGTTGAGTGCATTGTATATTGTGTACGATATTAAATTATTTTGAGGTATAAGGTACATATCGTAAATGAAAAATGAAATTATTCAGAGTAAAATTTGAAACTAAGTGTTTTTATCATCTTTTGCAACGGACGTAAAAAAACGTATGTGTGTGTCATGACATACACAAATAACTATTTTGCAAAGTGTGAATATATTATGAAGTGTTTTTTAACTGGTGCGAGAAGAGAGTTAAATGTGTTATTAATAAATATTATAATACAAATAAAACGGCTTTTCCTTAATTATATATTTAGTTAAAACGATTAAAATTTCTCAAAGTATTAGATTACAAGTGTGTATGTATGTATGTAGGGGATGCAAATGGTGGTACAGAAAAATAGAACTAAGTTCTCAACCCACTTATATATTTTCTAGATATTGAATTTTTAAAGTTTTAAATATTTACCATTTCTACATATAAGATTCATATATTGTATTTAGTAACTTAAAAATTAAATACTTCAAGAACTAATAGCGAAAGCGAATTATCCTAATCTTATTTGGATTTATAGGGTTATTTTCTATATCTAAACGTAATTTCATTACTTTGGAATCGCTGTAAACATTTTCAGTAATACTTGTTTCATGACAAGAGAGAAGACAGATAAATGTGTATTGAAAAAAGTAACTTATAAAATGAGTACATTAAAAACGAAAGGAAAAAGCGATTTGTATTTTTCAAATTTGGATGGAGAGAGTTATCTACTATATTTATATATAATGTCAAAACGTTTGAAGTACTGAAAAAATATTCAGTAATGTTTTACGACTTGTATAATTTGAAAATGAATATCACGAAAACTAAGAGAAATATGTACTTGTACTTTTCAAATTTGAATATAGGGAGTAATTTTCTATATGTACACTTAATTTCAAAAAGTTTAAATCGTTGAAAATTGTTTCAGTAATGATGATTTCAAGATGTGTATATGTTTATTGAAAATAACAACTTTAAAAATGAATATCAGGAAAATTAAAAGATATAGCGACTTATACTTCTCGAAATGATAAGGAATTTATTAACTATGTAGATTTAATTTTAGAATGTATTAATCTCTGAAAAAGTTTTCAGTAATGCTAGTTTCAGGATTTGTACATCTCCATAGAAAATAGCAAGTTTACAAATTAATATCTCTTAAACTAAGAGAAATAGCTATTTGTATTTTCCAATTTGGATATTGCAGATTATTTTGTACGAGTATAATGTATAATTATTTTCAGAATGTATGAATAGCTGAAAAAAAAATCATTAATGTTTGTACTTCTTTCGTTTCTTGTACCTTTCAAATAATACGTACATAATGCAATGTGTATTGTATAATAACATGATTTTATTCTGTTATTTAAATATGATTATATGCATATATGTGTCTTAGGCACATGTCCATGAAGTTTTTATTAGTAGATGATTTATCACGTTAAAAGGGTTTGATCATATATTTTATAGATATGAGTTGAAGTTTTATTTATTTTACATAAATTTTATAAATAACGACTTGAGGTGAGAGGCGTACAAAATCCATATTGGGGTTGTTTTGGGCTGCGATGCTCTGCAACAATGTGACAATGTCCAACGCCTAAGATCAGGATTCCTGAACTGCAACTCGCTCGGGTAGTTTTACAGCATCGTCTGTACAGGTACAGGTACAGCTTATCTCTCTGCAACAATAGAAAATATATTTGAATGCAAAAAATATGAATTAGTAGCAATGGTCACAGAAATTAATATGATTTTAATTGCAGATTATTAAGAGTTGTTACAATTATTCATAATAATTAGTAACAAAAAATATTAATGTGAAAGAAAGTGCGAGATATTTAATATTAATAAAAAGAATATATAAATATTTCAATCAATTAATTATAGATTTTATTGTAGAATATGTACGATATTAAAGTATTTTTAATAATGAAGTATAAGCTACGTAATTTCATCAATAAAAAAATCTGATGTGGCCAGCACATAACCTCTCGCCGTATATTTTACCTGGCTGTATGCATAAAGCAAAGATTATTTTTATAAATACAAATAATATATTCATATAAATCTATGACGTATAAACTTCTTTATTATTCAATAATAGCATGTCTCAACATGAAGATATTTTACCATAAATTATGTTACAATAAATTACAAAGTAGAGTTTACCATATATAAATATTAGGCTGGTAACAGCAATTTTCAATTCGAACAACTTTGTTTACTTTCTCTTCATATTCTTCTAGTAAAAACATTAATTTTGGGCGGTCTAAAATGTATATATCTGGATTGTGCATCTATTCTTATATATCTTCTTTTACATTTTATTTTTTCATACTTGTTATATCTAAATAACCTTAATTCCCTTTAATAAAGTGACGGATAGATTGCACTCCGATTTTGTCAATATTTACAACTTACTTGAGAAGAATTTGATAGCTTTTTCGCAATTCAAAGTTACTCTAGTCTACAGTACTGGTGTACATTGTCCCATAATGTTTGAAACAAATTTAAGTCCTTAAACCTAGACTTGTCATCTCCATAATAGTCACAGATCAAGAACTAAGGGATTCTCCAAGTACATTTTTAATTCATTACTCATTATTTCTGACACTGACATTTATCTGTCAGTTACAAATAATTTAAATTATCAACTATTTTTCATGGCATTCTTTCGGCTGTCAAATTTATTACAACAGATTATTTTATATATTATACTTCTTTTATATCTAAATCTATGGCATATATAATAAAATATTTAAATGTATCAGATAGAGAATTTAATTTTCTTTAATATTACCACGAAAAATTTTCAAAAAATAATATTTAGAAGATTTTTTTTCAAGAATCTTCTACTTCCGGTTGTCCAATTATTACCAAAACCTTTTCAGATCTTCCCATGAATGTCCGATTGGGAAATACGTTGTTAAACAAATTTTAAGTCTTATAGTTTTTGAGTAACCGTCCTTCCAACATCCCACACACACACATACACACACACACACACATCCACACACACACACACACACAGACATCATCGTAAAAATGTTAAAATCGGATTGTAGAGACCTTAAAACGTGCTTATTCAATAAAATCTGGATATGCGATTTTTAGCATGAATGCAATACCTCTCTTAGCGAGAGGTAAAAATTATGTTACCATTTGTCGTAATATCGTATACATTCATAATTACGTGTATATGAAACAAAATATATGTAGTAAAATATGTATATAGGACATACAATAATATATATTACATAATATACAGGGTGAAGACAAGAATTCGTGACACGCGTTTAACATAATACTTTCTTTAAATATTATCTATGCTATAAAACTATATGTGGTGCTGCATAAATAGCGAATAAAATGTTAAAAGATCGTATATGGTTGAAATATTAAATAATTATCAATTACTATCTTCGTTATAGTACTAGCAATCATTTAAATATAGCTTATATCTATCAGAATAATCCGTCGGAATTAATGGTTAATATATCGAATAAAGAATACAACTATAAAAAATATAAAAGTAAAAAAAGACTCACTTTGAATAAATGAAATCTCTGGATATAACTCCAAGTCCTGCAGGTATCCTAACGTTCTCTCCAAGCACCAGAATGTCGTCCTCGTGTTCACAGCACACCATACACACGTCTTTACACTAGCACTGCAACAAATAAACTGAAAGAATTAATCCATGTAATAGTCAGGGTGTTAGATAATATGCCTCTTGATGTAAAAAAAATTAATAATTAAATAATAATGAGTCATAAATAATAATCGCTTCTTATGCATTACGTAATTTGTTCAGGATGTTTTGAATTTTATGAATGTAGAAATAGCGCGAAAATTTTTTGAGTACACAAGGGTTGTAAATAAAAATATATTTACGATACAACCAAATTTAAGTTAGTACAATTTCTATTTCAAGTCTAATTTAAATAAATTAGATACACTATTCTAAAATTTTGTAAAATAATTTCAACAATGCTTGTTTCAAGTCATGTGTATAGTAAATTTAATATTAAATATGTCAAACACTAAATGAAATAGTAAATTATGTTTTCCAAATTTTCAGGAAGTTAATTTTATTTCAAGATGTGTAGTTGTACCCACCGACGTATATATGGAGGGGGTTTAGGGGGTTCAACCCCCCCCATCGGTTATATTTTGCCACGTTTGATATTAAGCTGGATATAATTTTCTAACAAATTTGGGGGATTATGTACCTACTTAAAATGAAAACCAAAAATGGGCCGCAATGTCGGTATGGGAACACGATTGCCAAGCGTGGATTGTCCCCTATTTCAGGTAATATTTGAGCATCCCGTTAAGTACTGTTCGGGACGCCCAGTTGTCCCGTATTTTGTGAGGATCGCAATTTAATTAACATTTAATTATTATACATTTTACTTTCAGCAGTTCAATAGAATAATGATATTGCTACTACTCCGTAATATAATATTTTAATTTAATGCAACATTGTATTTTCTGTTTTTGTAGTTATTGCTTATGCTCCCATCTCGCATCATAAATTCAAGTAGAAAGGGCAACTATACATTTTTGGAGCGTACATACGCGTTTTCGTCATAAAATATGGATTTTAATTTTTAAATATTTGTTAAATTTGCTTCATTGTAAAGAACTCTATATTATCTTACATTGCATTAAAACACATTTGACCTTGAAAATTTTCAAAAAATATATTTTTTTTTAATCATACATTTTTCATCCAACCCTACCAGAACGCCCCCCATAAGAAACCTATAGCTACGTCAGTGGTTGTACCTTACAAATTTGGTTTTAGGGGTTTATTTTCTGTATGAATAATTATAATTCAGATATTTGATTCGCTGAAAAAAAAAATTATGTTTGTTGCGGTATAAGTGTATTAACTAGAACTAAAACAACTTTAAATTAAATATTTTAAAAACTGAGAGTGATAGCAACTTTTCTTTTAATTTGGACTTAGAGGTTTACTTTAGAATTATGCATTTAATACGTAGTGTATTTTGTTATGTTTATTTTAATATAAATATTATATATGCCTACTACAGCATTTTAAAAATTATTATTTCTTAAACTAAAAGAAATAGCGAACTCTACTTTTCAAATTTGGTTTCAGATTGCTTTATATGTATCTATAGGTACTAGGTAATGTAAATAAATTTGAATGTCTGAAAACGAGTCTAAAAATTGTTCATAATGTGGTCTCAGGCCCTTCCGTTTCTTATACTATTCAAATGATATATGTGTTACGTGCGTTCGTGGTGAACGTAAATATAATACACTCTGAAAAGATTTTAATGTACAAACATGAAAATGAGTATGTATGTTGTATAATGACATATGATTTCCACGTTATAATGGTTATAGTTATATTGTATACTTTATATACATATTGTGAGGTGAATTTTTATTTATTAATTTACACAATCATATAAATAAAATCGCGATGTACACCATAATATGTTGGGGTTGTTTTACGGTGCGATGCTCTGCAATAATGAGACCATTTCCAACGCTAAAATCAGGATTCATATGAGATGCAACTTCCTCAGGACTCCTGATGACGTTCGTCCAAGTCCACAACTCTTCTCTCTGTTGCAGTATTCTGTAACAATATAATAATCGAAAGTAATAAATATGAATTAGTTGCCAATGGTCATAGAATATAATATGATCTTATCTGCAAATCATTAAAAGGTGTATCAATTATTCATAATTATTAAAATATTGTATTAAAGAAACCGAGAAAGTAAAAATTATTTTTAAACAACTTTTCATTCTTGTACTTTTGCTCTAAAATGTACAAGAGGGACAGTTTTTGCACGTTTTTAAAACCCTATTAAACTATATATTCCTCGTTTTGTTGCACACTGTAGGTATACAGGGTGATATTAATAATATTTAAATAATATTTAAATTACACTTGCCAAAGTTCATAAAATTTCAGTCTCTGAATCAACCTCTCGGTCATTTGTCAGAGACTGGCTCACTCAACCAGAACCACAGACGCGTTTCGCTCTTATTGGAGCTCTTCAGTGTGGTATACTGACGCCTCTTTGGAGGCACTGAGACTAGTTGAGCGGGCAGATGATACACATCTCACAAAGATATCAAGCCTGCAGAGGTAACTAACCACATGCAGAGCCATCTATCAGAAAAACCGCGAGCTTAGCTAGCAGAATATAATAGAAAACTGTACAATGTACAGTCCATACGATTTAACTTGGCGAGGCAAAGTAATGTAATTCAGTTCACTATTCCTAAGTTGCGTTTTGTCAAATATTTACTTTTACTTCGATGCCGCACAGCTTCAGAAGTGAAATAGTAATTTTACAATGTTTTATTGCCTTACACAAAGCAAATTTCACCCTAATACACTCAAACTCGGGGTGTCAGGTACTTTTCAACCCAAGAAGTTATATTCATACATAAGCGTTGGCGCATTTTTTTCTCAATAGCAATAGAAATTTTATTTTCTTAACTTTATTAATTTAAAAAATAATTAATTATAATATGATTTATATAATAAATAATTCATTCCAATATTTGTAATATATTTTTTTGTATAAATAATTTCTTTTTTTTTGTAATATTCGTAATTTTATTGAACTTCATTCTTCTTCGGTACGCCTATGGATTTTATAACTTTCCCATTACAGCAGTGATAATGTGAATTGCCCCAATTACATCGTATGGACTGTACAAATGCGACTAGTGAACTGCTCTAAATAATATTAATAATATTTAAATTACACTTGGCAAAGTTCACAAAATTTCAGTCTCTGAATCAACCTCTCGGTCATTTATCAGAGACTGGTGGATAGAATTCTTACAAAAATAACTTACTATATATGCATTTAACTTAAACATTAGTCAATATTATCTCAAATGTATCACAGCCTGCTTGATATCATGGCTTGGCAGTCAAAAAAAAAAATGAGAGTACTTAAAGCCTGATAGTAAAGGTACATACAACCTTTTTTCAAACCAATACAATTTCTATTTCAAGTTAGAATATATAATCACGGCATATTACCCATTACTGGGTGTGCCAATCTGCTTTGTGCACAGATATCGCTAATGCTGAAATATTTGTACAGTGCGGGCGCTTACCAGGCGTCACCTCAACTTAGAATAAATAAGAGTACTTACAATTATACTACAGGTATTTTTATTATACCAATTTATCAATTATGTATGTTCTTTTCAGATGCAGCCGTGTGAAAAGCCGACATCCTGGTGTTGCAGACTTCGGGATTTGGAGTCCCAACATTGTAACTTGAAGCACTCATCAATGGTGAGTTACTCCGTCGTAGATATTTCTTGTGATCTTGTCCATGGACAGGTTAAATCTTCGTTTTGATAAACACGATCCCTGTAAAATTAAAATCTCTATAAGTGCACATATATTTCAGATTTTTTCAGCCAACTAAAACAGATTTTAACTACCGTGATTTTTGATGGCTACGAACATGATTTTTTCATTTTAGTTGTAATCGCAATCTAGGGAGTAATTTTCTATATGTATACTTAATATCAAAAAGTTTAAATTGCTGAAAATTGTTTCAGTAATGATTATTTCAAGACGTGTATATGTTTATTGAAAATAGCAGTTTTAAAAATGAGTATCACGAAAATTAAAAGCTATAGCGACTTATATTTTTCAAAATGATAGTAAAGATTTTATTTACTATATGTAGACTTAATTTTGCAATGTACGAATCGCTGAAAAAGTTTTCAGTAATGCTAGTTTCAAGACGTGTATATCTCCTATGGAAATAGCATGTTTAAAAATTAATATCTCTGAAATTAAGAGAAATAGCCATTTGTACTTCTGAAATTTGGATGTAGGAGGTTATTGTGTATAATGTATACTTATTTTTAGTATTGGACTTAGCTATTTCGTTTCTTGTACCCTTCATATGTAATGTATGTTTGTAATGTTTATGTATATGAATATAACGTAATACGCTTTGAGGTGTTGAAATATGATTGTGAAAATGAAATTGCACCACTCCTTAACGATTAAAGATAGAATAACGGACTATGAAAATTTGGATTGTGCATGAAATTTTCTTTCTTTTCATGTAACACGATTTTTTTACATCACCGAATCTCGAGTTACAGACGCTTAAAATTACATGATTACACATAGTTATAGATATTTCAGTCGGCTGAAAGAGATTTCAGCAAACGAGATTTTTAACGGCTACAAACAATGTTTTTAATTTTAGTACTTACTTTTAATGTCAATGATAGGCAAATTTTCTCAACATATCGTCCGCTAGCACTTCATCACTGAATTGTATTATCTTCACCGATTTACACTGATTAGAATACACTTACAAGTACTCATTATATAACACTCGCACCAATTTAATTAACAATTGCAGCACTTAATAAAACAAAGTTAAAAATATGCTTTGATAATGATCAAATACATATAGTTTTAGCGTAAATTTTAATACTTTTATTTATATCGCGAACGTTAAATTGAATAAGAGAATGACTGTAATAAAAACTACTAAGTTTTTCGGTTCCCATCAACACTACACTATCGCAATACACGATTATTTACAAGCACCCCATGTTCACTTCACCAAAGTCAGAAAGAAACTGAAGTCGTCATTATAAAAATATAATATTAATATTATAATGTAACAACTAACACCAATTAAGTGTTAATTGATTACATTTTTTATATTTTGGCGCACAAAATAAACAATGTTTATGTTTGTTTTCAGGTTCCGCGAAGGGCCGTACTACACCCAGCGATAGGATACGGCAACTACAACACTGGACGTAGATAATAGATGATTTTTATAAGAATAAATAAACAAAAGAGTTTTTTTCTATACCTTTCCTATGTAATAAGAAAAGGGACAGGGAAATATCCTAATATTTAAGGATTTTTCCGAATTTTCCTATCCTATCCATTAGTATTAAGTTCTCTAGGTACGAAAATAACCATGCGGTGGGAGTCCGCTCTTTTATAAAGGGCTAAGGGCTTGTTTGAGCCCTCAGGGAAAATTCAACTACGGATTTCAATTTTGCAGATCCAAGTAAGTTTAAGAACACTTGTCCGGTTTTTCTAGCCCTTTTAGTACAGGAATTAGCACAGGCCCTTCGCCACAAACTTGAAGGGCAAATATGTTGTAAACCAAAGGGTTTTCATCAATTCTGTGCAAACCAATGGAAAGCGCGGGTTCAAATCCTCCCGATACGCTATTTTCCGCCCTTTAATCCCTTTTAATTAACGGGTTTAAGCGTTAAACCCTTTGGAAAACTTTAAGGGTCCGTATCTCGGAAACGGCTGGGTTTTCAGCGATTTCCTTGAAATTTCGCGTTCCCCTAGCATCCCTTGAAATGTCGGGGTCGTAGAACAACATATTTAAGTTTCAAGGGCCTAGGGCCAAGGGTTTCAAAATCGCCTAATTGAAATTTGACAGCTTTTAATTGAAACATTTCGATTCAAAAACTCTATACTAGAAAATAAAAAAATGGACTGTAACTCTGAAACTATTAGGGGTAGAAATGCGAAACAAATTCTATTATACTAATTTCAACCCATAGATTATGAATCTGAAGTCATATTTTACCTAAGGGCTTATTTAAAGGGCAAAGGGTTTTAAACGGCCCTTAGGAAAAACTGACTGGAATCGTGTTCTACGAGTCGAAATTAGCCTAATAAAATTTGTCCCGCCCTTCTAGCTCTATTAATAACGAAATTAGCGCATGCCCTTCGCCATAAACTTTAGGGCTAAGAATGTTGTAAACTAAAGGGTTTTCAATAATTCTGCGCAGGCCAATCTAAAGGGCGTTTTCAAATACCCCAGATACGCTAGTTTCCACTCTATTAGCCCTTAAAATAGATAAATTATAGCTATAACCCTTTGGAAAACTTTAAGGGCTCGTATCTCGGAAACGGCTGAGTTATCAGCGATTTCCTTGAAATTTTGCGTTCCCTTAGCATCCCTTGAAATGTCGGGGTCGGAGAACAACATATTTAAGTTTCAAGGGCCTAGGGCCAAGGGTTTCAAAATCGCCTAATTGAAATTTGACAGCTTTAATTGAAACATTTCGATTCAAAAAGAAGTTGAACAAATTTTACAACATTTATTAATATGCATAATAGAGTTCTCATACTTTCCTATTGTCCCAATAAAGTGGAATCAACTGTACATACTTCCCTGTCTCTTTGTTGTGGTATTTTCCTCTGGAATAAATAAGGGGTTGTTAAATAAAAAAAAATGTATTAGTTTTAAGTAATTTTTATTGTTTATTTGTAATACATTGTTGTCTTTATTATGTTCATAGCTTATATTGTATTTTTTATTCTTATTCTTCGTATTTTATATATAAATATACTTACCCTTGTCGTGAAAAATTAGAAATAGGGATGTTTAAATAATAGTTTGTATAAATTTTACTTGTATTTATTGTTTATTTGTATCTTACATTGTATTTCATGTAAACTATCTTAAGGTACAATATTTTATACAATAAAATATAAATTAAAATATAATTTGTCTATTTTTTTTTTATTCCTTCTACTTAGGGGATGATTTTTGTAAAATTTCAAATCCCTATACGTATATAGTTCTTCAAATGACCGTTAGAGGGCAGCACCTATCGGAAAGCATTGCGCTTAAAATATAGGGATGCAGTAATTTTATTTTGTTTATACATACGTACATACAGGATTTTAAATAGTTCCGAAAATGGCCTTTAGGGAGCAGCACCTATTTGCGGTGAACGTTTTAATTAAGGCCTATTGTGAATTTGGAATCAATGGTGGGACATATATTTCAGGGTCTGAAAATGGGAAGCGGATACATGGGTGTTATATAATTTACCACATAATGAAAACGATTGCAAAAATCTTATTTTTTTTATATTTTGGCAATTTTCAGTTATTTTGATGTATGAACAATTGGAACTTGGCCGTTTTAAAAATTACATACGTATAATGACTTAGAAAAAAAATCAGTTTGCAGATGCAGAAGCACATACATGGATGCTACCTGTAATCCATAATTCAAAATGGACATAATATCCCATTTTTAATTAGTCTAAACACTAAAGGCTATTGAAAATTGTGTATGTACGTCGTTATGTACACAAAAAAAATATTTTTTTAATCAGTTTTACTCTTTCGTTGCTACCGAAATCGACAGGTGCTGCCAACTGGTGGCCGTTTTAAAAACTACATACGTGCAGGAACTTAGAAATAAAAATCAATTTTTTAATATAAAAATATATTTGTATTATAAGATATTACAATCAAATTTTTAATATAAAATTTGTATTATCAGAAATTACAACACTTTATCTTATAAAAATTAAAGTTTATTGGCATTATTACAAAGGATTGTTTGACATTCTAATTGTTAATAGATTTGTTAACAAATTTAGTAACAATAATGAACAGAAATATAACAATTGAATCGTAAAAGATTTAGAGTTTAAAAATTCTGTTCATAATTATTTCCCACTAAATTTATTGACAAATTTATTAACAATTCATAAAAGTGTCACACAGGGTTTAGTTATAAAAGTAAAACATTTGTTACAATTGTCATTATTATGATTATTTTATTTGTTGTTAATTATTTTGCATCTTTATTCTGCAAATAAAAGTTTATCTGGAGATTTAACTTTTATTTACAGAATAAAGATGCAAAATAATTAACAACAAATAAAATAATCATAATAATTTTTATTTGGTAACAAACATTTTAATTTTATAACTGATACCAAACTCTAAATTAATATTATATATTTTAAAATCGCCCAAATATATAATATATTAGAGTTCCGTTTACAATACTTATAGACTAATTTAACAAACTAAAACTTCGAATCCCCAAATAAGATTCCTTATTCCCATTGTTAAAGGTACAAGATTTCTTATTCAGTTTAAGACCGTTTGCGAACCTTTATATTTAATTATATTATATATTTTTTTGGTGTTACCGCCTCAACCACCCACTCACCAAAATATATAATATTTATTAATATAAAGCTTCGTTTACATTAAATACTTAAAATCTAACATTGCCCTGATCGCGTCAAAATACTTAATAATAATTACAATTTTTACTAAAACTACCTAACTTTAAAACTAATGTGACGGGTTTAAATTAAAATAAACATAATTAAAAGATTGTTTTATTGTACATACATTTTAAACAAGTCATTATGCAGAAGAAGCCATGGAGACACGTCGCAATCGGCACTGCAATTTCGGCGACAGCGGCGATGGGGAATTCTTTTAACTTATAACTATCTTAAAACTATACATGAAATTGCTTTATTTAATAAATTTTATATATAGGGAGACACCACCCTCATGCCACCCACGCTCCCTATATATATATATATATATATATATCATTTATTAAATAAATACAATTCCGTATACAATACTACCTTATAATCTAACTTAAACTATTGTAGTTCCCCCCAAATTCAGTTTATGAAGTGCGCAAAAAATCCTATCTTACGTTAATATCTTTTTCAAACAAAAGCAAATCTAAAAATGGTAAGTTACGTTAATTTTCTCTCTCTCAAAAAGCAAAAACAACCCCTGCCTATCTTATAATCTAAGCTATCTTATGTCTACGCAAGCTATCTTATATCTAGACTATGTTAAGCTAAGTTGAAGTGAGAGAGAGATATACGATCTAAGACAAAAAGTGAGAATGCCGGGGTGATTCTCACAGTTGTTTACGTGGGGGCTATGCCGACCCCAGTCGTGACCCCTAGGGTTTACGGCCTACAAACGCGAGCTAATTAAGGACAAGGGAAGCAATTAAGTGATATTCCTCGGCTTGGATGCAATAAAGAGCTACTCCCGATGGCATCGCCCGGCCATTCCCGAAACACCTAACACCGAACGCGGTTAACCCGTGTGCTCAAACAAAGTTAAATCAAACTAAAACTTTATTTTGTCTTTAATAATTCGTTGCCATTAAAATTAAACGATGATTACGTTGCCTCCGGATGAGGAGAGCACATAACGCCATAAGAGAGCTTCCTGTGTAAGCATTCAGGTTTGTTTAAAACTTTTCTCATTTGAGTCTAGCGGTTATAGCGTCCAATCTAGAGCAGCGGCCAGTACGAACGATGGTCAGCACTGGTACAAAAGAATTAAACTGTCCCTAGAAACATTCACACAAGTGCGAAGCGATCCACCAGAATAAACAACTGGTTTCACATGGCGTTGTGAATTACTATACATATCAGTCCACTCAATTATGTAAATCGCGCACGAACCCTACCTAACCATCCCAACTAACCGTGATGTTTCATAATAGAAAAAAAAGGAAACCCGAACCCACAAACAAGTTTCGAATCTCACACCCCCTACTTCCTGATTCTCTCACCATTCGACAGCAAGCATGCCCCGACACACCAATTCATTCAATTTTTTTTTCACATTCACTCTCCCTAGATGCCGTCTGGGCAATCAAAACGCACGATTTTATGATGAATCTTCGTAAGGAAATGCACTTCAAGTTAAATAAATTTATTTTTATTTTTAAAGAAAACGCGTGTTTGCTCAACGGCGCGATGAGCCAAAGTTTAATTAAGAGCTGAAAATACATTTCAAAGAACTTAAAACTAACTTATATTCTATATTATTCTTCACGTAAGAATGGCATTGTTCAATAATGTTTCGTTTATAGGTAGTTCAATTTGCTTTATAATCTGTGCTGACACCGACTAGAAAACTATCTTTTTCTACATTGCGCAATGTTATTCTTACGTGAAGAATCCTATACTATATTAATCTAGTCTTCTTGATGTCCGATTCCTGAAAGATATATACTAATCATATGTTTCCAGATATTGATTTTATTGATAAATAGTCAATATTTCAATTTTAAATTGTTTTGAATATTATACAGACTTTCATGAAAGTTATATTTCTTTCAATCTAGTACTCAAAATCGAATTTGAGTACAAGATATAATATTTAGACATTTATAATAGTCATAATTTCATTGACTAAGTTCTTATGGTTGAATATGAGAATAAGTTAATAATTAGGCATATAGTCATAATCCTTTGACTATAAGTTCTCATGGTTGAGTACGAGAACAAAATATTTTATAAAAAATAAAGTTCCTACCAGTTCATCCATCGATGGTCGTCTACGCCACACCGTAGAAGATTTATCTGGAGCTCAGCTATCCTTCAGAAAAGTTGCTTTAGAAGATTTGCAGTGTTGAAATCGAAAGCTGCATCCAAATACTCGCAAGTTTCTTGTCATCTCAGACCAGCCGAAGGTCTGCCTATTAAATAATAATTATTAGTTTGTGATGTTCTTTAAACCATTTCAAAAACTGTTGGATAAAATTTCGTACGGCAAACGTGTCTTCATTACACAAGACACTTGATTTATATAATGAATGTATCATGCGATATTTTATCCAAAAGTTTTTAAATGGTTTCAAAAGTATTTGAAATTTGCTTCAATTTCATGGTGCAGAGAAATTCATTTTGCACCACCCTGTCCATCGGGTGATTATACAAGTGGAAAGTGCACTACTTTTCAAATGCTTAATTATTCTAGTGCAAATATTTCACGCACAATACAGATAAAACTGTTTCAGGTAGTCCTTATTGACTAGTAACTAGATTTGAACTAGTTCATTTTTATTCCAAGTTTCGGCTCTTGGATTATAAAGTATTGTTGCATTACCAATAATACTAGCGGTTCTAACCACATAAATACATTTAATAATGATAAAAAGAATAAAAGCTAAATGAAACATTTTACAGAGTGAGTCATTGAAATCGCCGTATTCGATATCTCCCTTGTCGTTGGAAATACAGCATAAGTTTATTAACAGCATTTATTCGTCTACTCAAGGAACATAACGTAAAATTATTTTTACATATACAGGGTGTTGCATTACGACTCGGCGAGAATTGTTTCTTTTATTTTAAATGGAACCCCCTTTATATTTTTATATATTTTGAATTGTATTTTATTCACTTATAAGAACATATGAATTTTGTTTTAGTTTTCCACGGCGTTGCCAAGTTATTCCGTTTTTTTCTAAAAAAGACCGAATACACACATTGCTTTATAAAGGCTTACTGAATTTATTTTAATACTAATTTTTTTTTAAATGTAATTATACAGGGTGTTCAATAAAGCTAATCAAATGTGCTCAATTTCAAATGACTATAACTCGTCATTTTCAAATGGAATAGTATACCCTTACTAACAAGTGAAGATAATACAAAAATAGACACAACTGGATAATAAAATATAGGTTGTTCCATTTGAAAATGACGAGTTATAGTCATTTGAAATTGAGCACATTTGATTAGCTTTATTGAACACCCTGTATAATTACATTTTAAAAAAATATTTTTACTATTAAAATAAATTCAGTAAGCCTTTATAAAGCAATGCGTGTATTCGGTCTTTTTTAGAGAAAAAACGGAATAACTTGGCAACGCCGTGGAAAACTAAAGCAAAATTCATATGTTCGTATAAGTGAATAAAATACAATTCAAAATATATAAAAATATATAGGGTGTTCCGTTTAAAAACAGAGAAACAATTCTCGCCGAGCCGTAATGCAACATCCTGTATAGGTGAACATAATTTTACGTTATGCTCCTTGAGTAGACGAATAAATCCTGTTAATAAACTTATGCTGTATTTCTAACGACAAGGGAGATATCGAAGACGGCGATTTCGATGATTCACCTGTATAATTCCTGTCGACTATCTCCACTATTATTGAATATAATACTCAAAATTAAAAAAACTCATTCTCAAAATTATGAAATTTTGACACTGGTTGCTCTTGCATGAAGGCACAGAGCAATAGAAACGCAGACAGTATTGTTAAGGAATATATATAAAAAAAATCTATGCCATATTTAAGCGCCTTGCAAATTAAAATAATTATAATCACTAGACAAAATTTGCTGAAATTCTAAATAGAACAAACTGGCTTTTGCCTTAAAGCCACAGAATTGTAAATAGTATGAAATCTAGTAAGATTCTTACCTTATACATGCTGACAGCACGCTTGAATTTTTGAGTTGTGGGGTCCCAATGCAGTAAATCCGTTGTCTCCTGTTTCTCCTAAAGGTGCTCTGCCCTCTTCTGCTCCTACTTCCATGTTTCCGAAGCCCTCATAGTCATGTATGCAATCTGAAATAGAAAGAGAAATGAGTTACTTTAGTTATGCTTTTGCGGCTTTCATTTTGTTCGTGTATTACATATTATTGTTGGTACATCTTTAAAAATCGTTACAAATAACGCAAAAGTTAATAATTAAAAATATAGGTACAACAAAATTAATGTTTGACTTACATTTTCCACATGATTTCAGCTGAGAAAACCACCGCGAATGGACATATTTTTTCATCGCCATGCCACGTTGTTGCTTCAGTTTATCTACGGCCGCCGTATTGTCTTTCGAGATGGAGCAACATCTATGGGAATACGTGAAACAATTTTCGAAATATCACCAAGTCTGGCGGGGATGAACGAAGATTTTCAAACATGATTTTTGTGAATTCTGCTGAACTTTAACGGAAAATGTTGCTCGGTTTATTATTCCACAATATTTGATTTCTACGTTAAATACTGCGTCTGTATATGTATTATATTTTTAAAATAATTGATTTAATTATGAAGATATCAGCGACAAAAACTTCAATTCGATTTGATGTATCTTGTAATTAGATTAAATCGAATTTCTTTCGCATTCTTTGGCGGTGGACGTTGGCTGTTCATTTAGTGTTAACCAGGGGGCACGTGTGGTATTCTACCACGGACGCGAACAGCTTTACCCCCCATTCAAATTAAATTTCTTGTATTCTAGTAGCACCAATTTTGAATTTCTTCCTAAAGCTGTGAAAAATGTATCTGTTTTCTGTAAATAAAATGTTCAATTCTCAAACACAGTAATTATAATTTACCGGTTGGACAAACATGGATCACGAATGCGGTAGAAAAAAATCTGTTGTGGCCAGCACAATACCTCTCGCCACTTCCTTTTTTTGGTTACATAAGTATAGGGCGCGAACGGTAATGTTACATTTTTGGGCTTGACAAGCAAATGTGTGGGCCCGTTTCAGAATGATAATTAGTAATTATGTACATAGATGTCAAATGTTAGAATTTTTCATTAAAAATTTCAAGATTTTCTAAATTTACGTAGTTAATTTATCACCAGGAGTTTAAAGTTTACTTGTATGCCTTAGATATTTAACATTTAATTCTGCTCCACATGGAATTGGAAAATCACTAAATTTAGAATGAGAAATTATGATATTTGACATCTATATACATAATTACTAGCTATCATTCTGACATGGGCCCCCATATCTGCTTGTCAAGGCCAACAAAATCATATGACTGCTCGCTCCCTATTGTATTTAACATTTCTTGTATACCTACACTCTACACCAAAAATTCTACTTACGCATATATCTATTCCATATATATTTAGATTGTTTAATTTTAAATTCATTTTTGATGAAGAAATTTTGTCCTCTTCTAATTTTTCGAAATGTTTCCAATTCTATTAATACATTAAGAAATAATATAATGTATGTACTTCCCAGAAAAAGTCTTCAGTAATGTCTTCGGATTTCTGACACTGACATTATCTGTCAGTTACAAACAAATTAAATTTTCAACTATTTTCCATGGCCATTCTTTCGGCTGTAAAATTTATTATAACAGATTATTTTACATACTATATTTCTTCTATCTCTAAATCTATAGAATATATTGTAAAATATTTAAATGTATCAGAAAGAGAATTTATTTTTCTTTAATATTATCAAGAAAAAATTTCAAAAAATATTATTTAAAAGATTTTTTTTCAAGAATCTTCTACTTCCGGTTGTCCAATTGTTACCAAAACCTTTTCAGATCTTCCCATGAATGTCCGATTGGGAAATACGTAGTTAAAAAAATTTAAAGTCTTATAGTTTTTGAGTAACCGTCCTTCCAACATCCCACACACACACACACACATACACACACACACACACACACACACACATCCACACACACACACACACACACACACACACACACACACACACACACAGACATCATCGTAAAAATGATAAAATCGGATTGTAGGGACCTTAAAACGTGCTTATTCAATAAAATCTGGATATGCGATTTTTAGCATGAATGCAATACCTCTCTTAGCGAGAGGTAAAAAGAGACCGAGGAAGACCTAAATACAACTGGGATAAGGCAATACTGAAGGTCCTAAATAAGAAAAACATGTCGGTTTAAGACGCTAGGAAGATGGCAAGGAATAAAAGGCAATGGGCAAAATTCGTACACGATCTCATATTCTCTCGTCTTGGCGAATCGACTATAGTACACAACAAAATTATATTCTAAACTTCACTAACTAAACTGATGTTAAATAACCTCAAATATAATAAAAGAATTTATTAATGATTAGGATAAAGGACAACGCAATAAAGTAGGAGAATACTCATGATGTATTTAAATATGTTTCAGCTGTACTGAAATTCTGAAACTAACTTTTTCTTATGAAAACGACTCTCCTAAATTTAAATATGTTAATTTAAGTCCCTATCTGTCTTAGTTTTTTAAATATTATTTTTTACCTCTCGCTAAGAGAGGTATTGGATTCATGCTAAAAATCGCATATCCAGATTTTATTGAATAAGCACGTTTTAAGGTCCCTACAATCCGATTTTAACATTTTTACGATGATGTCTGTGTGTGTATGTGTGTGAATGTGTGTGTGTGGATGTGTGTGTGTGTGTGTATATGTGTGTGTGTATGTGTGTGTGTGGGATGTTGGAAGGACGATTATTCAAAAACTATAAGACTTTATATTTGTTTAACTACATATTTCCCAATCGGACATTCATGGGAAGATCTGAAAATGTTTTGGTAACAATTGGACAACCGGGAGTAGAAGATTCTTGAAAAAAATCTTCTAAATATTATTTTTTGAAAATTTTTCTTGGCAATATTAAAGAAAATTAAATTCTCTACCTGATACATTTAAACATTTTATTATATATTCTATAGATTTAGAGATAAAAGAAATATAATATATAAAATAATCTGTTGTAATAAATTTTACAGCCGAAAGAATGCAATGGAAAATAGTTGAAAATTTAAATTGTTTGTAACTGACATATAAATGTCAGTGTCTGAAATTCGGAGACATTATTGAAGACTTTTTCTGGGAAGTATATGCATTATATTATTTCTTTATTAATAGTTAAATATTTAATATTATAGGTATATTACACACACCCTTCAGAAATACTGTTACTCCCGACAATGAATTGGAAACATCTCGAAAAATAAGAAGAGTAGGACAAAATTTCATCATAGAATGAATTTAAATTTTAAAAATCTAACTATATGGAATAGATATAAGTATAATTTTTGGTATGGAGTGTAGGTATACAAGAAATGTTAAATACAATAGGGCGCGAGCAGTCATGTGATTTTGTTGGCCTTGACAAGCAGATATGGGGGCCCATGTTAGAATGATAGCTAGTAATTATGTATATAGATGTCATATATCATAATTTCTCATTCTAAATTTAGTGATTTTCCAATTCCATGTAGTTTATTTTCCTCGACAAGTAAATTCCACACTCCTGGAGACATTAACTACGTGAATTTAGACAATCTTGAAATTTTTAATGAAAAATTCTGACATTTATGTACATAATTACTAATTATCATTCTGAAAAAGGCCCCCACATCTGCTTGTCAAGGCCAACAATGTAACATGACTGTTCACGCCCTATACTTATGTCACCAAAAGAAGGAAGTAGCGAGAGCTATTGTGCTGGCCACAACAGATTTTTTTATTAAAAAGAAAATATAAAATCTAATTTTGACGTTCAGAAATTCTATAAATGATTTTTGCTTATCGAAATGTCTTTAATAATTGTCTCTAAATATTTATGCAAAATGTAAAAATCCTGAAACAGAAATGTACACTTTTTTCCAAGTTTATATGAAATTGTCGACCTTTTCGACGCAGTTTAAGTTATATTTTACTGCAATTAGTTAATTTATTATTGTTTTTAGGCATCCTACCTAACATTTAAGCTAAGATATACACATAAAAACATACATATAAAACAAATAAATAAATGATAATATGGGACTCCTGATAAAACTTAAAACTAAACATACATACATAAATATAAAATGGGGGAACCTAACAGTGTATACTAATGTCGGTGTTGAGTTTGTGTAATGGGTGTACGTTCCTAGGGTCTTCCCCCGCCCCGGATGCAAGGGCTAAGAGATTCGCATCACCGCGAGTGTGGCAGACCAGGCCCTAAACTTAATATAGATACATAAATAAATAATATACGTAAATAAATATATAAGAAAACAATATATACAGACAAAATCGCAGCGACGAACGGATAAAATTATTGAAAGGTAACGTGAATACAACAAATACATTTTGTGCATATATCTATTAACTTTAATAGATATATGATTTCGTGGGTGTGTGTGTTTGCAAAATTAATGCAAAAGCAAGTGTGTGTAACTACAATTTAATATATTAAAACTGCAAACTATTGCTTTAAAATACAAGTAAACAACAATTTAATAAGTTAAAAGCACAAATTGAAACTGTTAAATGCAAGTGAACTAATTGTAACTATTTAAAACTGTAATTTAAACCTTTAAACCGCAATTAAACTAATTGTATATGGGTTTAAAATAATATTAGAGGCTCCACTTAAAAAAAAATCTGTTGTTGCCAGCACAATACCTCTCGCCATTTTCATTTTATTTTGCATAGGGCACGAGCAGTTATGTCACGTTGTTGGCCTTGGCAAGCAGGTATGAGGGCCCGTGTCAAAATGACAGCTAGTAATAATGTCAAGTATCATAAGTTTTCATTCAAAACATTATGATTTTCCAAATCCATGTGGATTATTTTCCTCGGCAAGTATATTCCATACTATTAATGACATATAAACAATATATCAGAATATTTTGAAATTTTGAATGAAAAATTATGACATATGCGATTTGTGACATCTATGTAAATAACTACTAGCTGTCAATCTGACACGGACCCACAAATCTGCTTGCTAAGGCCAACAGTCACATGTCTGCTTGCGCCCTAACGAATTTAACATTTCTTGTACACACAAATAATTGAAATTGTATATCTTCTTTCGTTCTATGAGTAATTTTGTCCTACTCTTCTAATATGTTCAAAATTCTTCAAATTTATTGACGGTATTAGCTGTATTTCTTAAGAATATATGTAATATTAACATACCTATAATTTAAATACATATTTAATTAATAAGACGATAATATATATTAAATGTACTCGTACCTCCCAGAAAAACCTGATTTTTAACACTGACATTTTGCATTTATCTGTCAATTACAAGCATGTAAATATCTCAACTATTTTTCGGGCAACGAGATTTATTACAACAGATTATTCTATATTATTATGTACCAAACCTATACGAGATATAATAAAAAAATTAAATGTGTTAGATAGAGAATTTAATTTTTTACATACATACAGCCACACATATACACACATACATACATCTACACATACACACACACACACACACACACACACACACACACAGACAGACATCATCATGAAAATGTTAAAATCGAATTGTAGGGACCTTAAATCGTGCTTATTCATTAAAATCTGGATATGAGATTTTTAGCATGAATCCAATACCTCTCTTAGCGACAGATAAAAATATTCATTTTAAATGGGACACCAAAAGCTCAAAGAAGGTTAAATGGGCAAACAATTTCTATTTTAAGCCGGGTTCACTCTGAAACGAACGTTGTTAGCTAAAAGTGTTTGCTAACATGTTCGCTAACAAATTTGTTAAGCTGTTGTAAAATGTTCGTACTAACATTTTGCGACGCAATAACAATGCTCGCTAGCAAAAATTGATGTTCCAGGAATAGACGGTAAACTTCAAAGAATTAAATGTTGATGCAGGTCTTGTGAAAATAAAATTCAGTTAATCTGGAGGCTTCAGACTAAATAAAAAAAATTGTGGACTGCAATTCTGTTTATTTTTTCATCTAATCAACAACACAGTCGTTTATTCCATATTATATAAAATGTATATTTTGTATAATAAAAGTAAGTAGTGAATATTTTTTCTGGAAAATAGTGTTCTGGCGAGGAAGTTTGGACCCAATTAAATTTATTAAATAGTAAAAATTTGATGGTGACATTCATATAAAAACTTTAAAGCCACTGCCGTCTTCGATTTACAAATTTAACAAAAGGAAAACTTCTCTTTCTTTTCTGATAACTGTGGCGAACGTATTTTGTTATTGTAGTATGGACTTTATACAGGATAGTGACCGGCACAGCCGAACATAGAACTTTAATTATTTTAGGTAAAAAAACTTGTTGGGTATAAAATTCTGCATCTTATTAAGAAATTAATTTTGTGTGCCTTGTAACGGCAGAAACTAGGTATGAAAATGTCGAAAATCACCCCAAAATAGCAATGGCCATGGAATTGAGACAAAATAAATAACAAATGTTGACGATTTATCTGTCAAGCTATTTTTTTTATTATTTGTAATTTCTGTTCAAGTGAACAAATATCAATTTAAATTAACAAATAATTGTTAGAAATAATACTTTAATAAATTTCCCTAACATGATAGATAAACCGTTAGACAGATGTTATTTATTTTATCTCAATTTCATGGCTATTGATATTTTTGAGATGATTTTCGATATTTTCATACCTAATTCCTACCGTTAAAAGGCATACAAATTTAATTTTGCTTATTAATTCAGATGCAGAATTTTATGCTCTACAACTTATATTTGAAGTTTTTTACCTAAAATAATTAGGAAAGCAGTAAATAATGAAAGTCTGATTTTATATATTAAATTCCCATGTTCGGCCGTGCCGGTCACGAACTATGTTGAACATTTGTTCGCTAATAAAAATATGTTAGCTAACAATGTTCGTTTATAATTTGATTACGTAGGGGTGTTAAAATATACATACAAATTGTATGTATACATTATACATATAGAGGAACAATATATTCAACAAGGTATAAGAAAAGCAAAACCTCATAAGCGTCTCCATTTTTAAAACGCATTTTCCCTTGGAAAAGGTGATGTAACTCACCGTCTGATGACATATTTTCAACACATCTGCCTTCGTCTAAATTCTAAATACACTCGTATTTGTATAAATATTCATATTTCACTTTAAATATTAGTTTAAATATTAATATTTACTGCACAGATATATACATCCATTCGCTCCAATCTCTCACAAGACTCTGTGCCAAGACGTACCAGTCTGCCACTTTAAACAAGTTACGCTAACACGGCAACACAAATTAATGTAAAATAAAATGATATTTTTTAAAGATTTATAAAAATAATATATAAATGTATAAAGTGAAAAAATATTTTTTTTAAGAAAATATAAATAGTGCATGTAAGGACATTAAAATTTTGGATATATCAAATCTGTGGATTGTTGCAGAGGTAAGCATTAATAGTATTTTCTTAATAATCGGTTGTTTCTACAATAGCCCAAACCTAGATAATTCTTACTTAAAATTAGTTTCCGAAATGATTGAATCAGTAGCCCTAACACATAGTCATGCAAGGATAATATTACTAGGTGATTTTAATTCAAAAGTCGGTAATCTTAATCAAATAGAAATAAATAATTTTTTTGCTAATCCTAACATCTTGGAAGAGAGATATTCACTGAATAACAAAATAGACGTAAGAGGCAGAAATTTAACTGAAATAATGGAAAGTTCTGGTTTTTTTCTTCTTAATGGGAGGACCAGGGGTGATATACCAGGTAATAGTACTTTTATAAACCACATGGGCCACAGTACAATTGACCTTGCATGGTCGAACTTTAGATTTGCGGATGATATTTCCATGCTAGAGATTTATCCTACTTTGTGCAATACTGGTCATAGCATAATCAATTTACAATTTCACAATGCAAAAACGAATTGGGGAGGTATCTGTCCTTACAATAACAATGAACATGCACAAAGCAAAATTAATTACATAGTAAAATTTAAATGTAATAATTTTAATTCTAATCAATTTAATACCTTAATGATGCAACATGAACGAATTTACTTCAACTCGAACAGCGCAGATGACTTATATAAAAATCTTTTATATGCTATAAAAGAATGTGCAAGCAAGTCAAATATGTTAGTAGTCCAAAAAATCAATTCTCAAAAAAATAGTATTGATATTATCAGTAGTATCGAATCTAAAGTCTGGTTTAATTCGGAATGCAAGCAATTCAAAATTCAAGCAACAAAGAATCTGAGAAAATATAAAAAAAATCCTTGCAAACAAAATTTAGAGTCATACCTGCAAAGTAAAAAATTGTATAAAAATAAAATAGAATTTCATAAAAAAAGTTACGAAATTAACATTAGAAAGTCTTTAGCCGACACTAAAAACAATATTGAATTTTGGCAAACAATAAATAAACTATCTTTTAAAAAATCAGTTTTTCATAATATACCAATTGAAGAATGGCAACAGTATTATAGCTCATTAAATACAAGCAAAGTATTACTCACAAACAGTAGATACAGTGATTGCCTTCACCCTCATTTAGATGGTAGTATTAGTCTGGATGAATTACAGTTAAGTATAAATAACTTCAAAAATAATAAAGCAGCAGGCTGTGATGATTTAAATTACGACTTCTACAAAAATCTCCCTGAGAACTGGACTCACTATATTCTCAATTTCTTTAATAACATTTTATGTAATGAATGCGTACCTAATGATTGGTCGAAAATAAAAATTAATATGCTTTTTAAAAAAGGAGATCCAAATTTACCAGAAAATTATCGCGGGATTGCCCTCGTGAATAATTTATGTAAAATTTTTACCCAGATTCTATACAATAGACTGAAAACATGGTTAGAAAATAATAATTTGTTGACAGAAAATCAATCCGGGTTTAGATCGGGGAGAGGTACGATGGATAATATTTTCTGTCTAATGTCTCTAGCGCATTTTCAACTAAGACTAAAAAAAGGCAAAATGTATTCGCTATTCATAGACTTTAAACGAGCTTTTGATACGATTAACCACGCCAAACTTTGGCAAAAACTTTATGATATTGGTATCAGCTCGAAATTTATAAGAATTATCCAAAACCTATATAGCAATGTTAACATTTTTATAAACTGTAAATACAGTCACTATGATAATGACCCCATTCCTCTTCATGAGGGTGTCTTACAAGGAGAAATTCTAAGCCCTATCTTATTCGCAATCTACATTAATGACTTAGAGGAATTTTTAAGAACCAACAAACAAAGGGGAATAGATGTAGATGCGCACACTAATATTTTAATGTTAGCCTACGCGGATGATATCGCGATTTTAAGCGATTCTCCTGTCTCGCTTCAACAAAAATTAAATCTGTTATCCCAATATTGCGACAAAAACGACCTAACTGTAAACACAACAAAAACGAAAATCTTGCCCTTCTTTCGTGGTCGAAAACCAGCCATGCCTACTTTCAGGTATAAAAATTGTAATATAGAAGTAGTCCCAAATTTCTGTTATCTTGGCATTGTTTTCTCCTCATCGGGAAGGTTCCATGAAAATACCTTATGTGCAGAGAAAAAGGCTGCGTTAGCTACCTCAAAAGTCAATTGTATATTAGCAAAGGGTAAATCTCAAACATGGAATGAGAAAAATATTCTTCTTCAGTCAATTATCAAAGGTACCTTACTTTACGGCTCGGAAATTTGCGGTCTACGCTATGTGAATGATCTTGAAAAATGTCAAACAAAATTTATAAAATCAATTTTAAGATGTTCTCGATCTACACCGGGTTTTATGCTGAGAATAGAGACAGGAACTTATCATACTATTTTTCAAATTGTTAAGCGAAGTTTAAACTGGTATTTAAAAGTCAGTAATATGGAAAATACTAGGTTTCCTAAAAAAATTCTTGACCGACTAATGCACTTAGATGGTGTTAACATCAATAGAGTAGAATACAACTGGTACTCCCAATTAAGAGCTCTTTTTACTTTATATAATCTTTCTGAATATTGGCAAAGTAATATAACGAAAACTAAAATCAGTGTCATTGCAACATTATTTAAAGAATCCTCTTCCAATATGGACATGGACCGCTTAAAAAACAGTAACTATAATGATTATTATAAAGAAATAAAGAAAGAGGTTGGTATTGAAAACTATTTGACTGTAAATATCTCTATGCCAAAAGTTAGACTATTGGCAAATCTACGTTTAGCATATAAGAAAATTTTCTCTGTAACAGTAAATAATATAAGATACTATTGGGATACTACAGTAAACTGCTCTATATGCAATCTTAATTTAGAAGAAAGTGTAGAGCATTTCTTTTTTCAGTGCCCAATTTACAAACCTTACAGAGACATATTTATAACGCAACATATACCTTCTGACTGTGATAATCCAAAGATTTGTATTTTGCTCGGAAACCTCAATCATAAGAAAGTAAATAATATTTTCTATTACACAGTTAAAAGTCTGACCTTAAGAAGCTTTTGTATAAATGAGTAAAATCATGTACCCTTAACAAGAAACTTTAATGTGAATAACTTTACTGTATTGCAAGTACTTTCCTCCTAGTTTTGTATTGCACAAAACATATTATTATTATAAATTTCTTATTTGTTTAATGCATGTATTAGCGGGTATTAATTATTAATATATTTCTATGTGTGTATATATGTATAGTTTAACCTATATACTGGATATATATTTTTCTTTTTTTATAGTAAATAATATTTTTCTCTCTCTCTTTTGTATAAGGCTGTGAACCTTAAAACGAAATAAATATTATTATTATTATTATTATTATTAAATATAAATAGTGTAGAAAAAAAATTGTAATCCAAATTATTTTTTATTATAAATTTACCTATACAATGTATGAATGTACCTATAAAATTTTATAAATTTAAGTATATTACCTTCCGTCTCCTTTAGGTAAGGGAGGTATTGTCTTTAGTCAAAAAATTCAATGATGATTTTTTAGTGAATAAGCACGTCTTAGGGTCCCTATAATACGATTTTACCATTTTTACGATGATGTCTGTATGTATGTGTGTGCGTGTGTGTGTGTGTGTGTGTGCGTGGATGTGTGTGTGTGTGTGTGTAACGATCCTTTCGGATCGCATGACTCCTATATCACGATACCCAAAAATTATAATATTTTTATATTGCTCAAGTTTACATCCAAAAGAAAAGATGATAATTATACGTATATTTGGTCAACAGGAAGTACTCTCATTTGAAAATTTTAACAGCTTTTCTTGAAAAAAAGCTGTTAAATTATTTTTTGACACATAATGTTATTATAAATTGTAATGAATATACTGTTATCTACAAGATTTAATTGCATTTTATACTTCGTATTCAATGTATATAGAGTTAAAGGAATTAAATATCATCGAATTTTAATGGCACAAAATTGACCCCTGTGGTGCACTCTCCACTCCAGCTATGAGTGCCCGTGAGGTGACGCCTGGTAAGCGCCCACACGGTACAAATATTCCATCATTACCGATATCTCTATACACAGCAAATTGGCACACCCAGAAATGGGTAATATGCCGTGATGAAATATTTATTTATTTATTTAAATCAGACAGCTATGCTATAACCATGGAAAAAGAAAATTCTAATTGACAGATATCATGTACATTATACTACAAAGGGGGGGGGGGTCCTATGTACCCTACCAAATATGTTTGTGATACGGCTTCTCCTTAAATTGATAGGGGTTGTTATATGTTCCAATAATATTTTAACACTCTAAACTCTAAACTATATCTCATCCCCCTGAATATTTAAACAAAATGTACATTATTTTACTAAGGGGAGTAGTGTTAACTATTCTGTCAAAATATGGTTGTGAGACGGCTTTTCCTTAAATTGATAGGGGATGTTATATATTACAATAATTTTTTAACACTCTAAACTCTCAAAAATTTATATCTCATCCCCTGACTATTTAAACAAAATGTACATTATTTTAAGGGGAGTAGTGTTAATTATTCTGGCAAAATATGGTTGTGATACGGTATTTCCTTAAATTGATAGGGGTTGTTATATGTTCCAATAATATTTTAACACTATAAACTCTCAAAAATTTATATCTCATCCCCTGAATATTTAAACAAAATGTACATTATTTTATTAAGGGGAGTAGTGTTAATTATTCTGGCAAAATATGGTTGTGATACGGTTTTTCCTTAAATTGATAAGGGATGTTATATATTCCAATAATATTTTAACACTCTAAACTCTCAAAAATTTATATCTCATCCACTGAATATTTAAAAAAAATATACATTATTTTATTAAGGGGAGTAGTGTTAACTATTCTGTCAAAATATGGTTGTGAGACGGTTTTTCCTTAAATTGATAGGGGATGTTATATGTTCCAATAATATTTTAACACTCTAAACTCTCAAAAATTTATATCTCATCCCCTGAATATTTAAACAAAATATACATTATTTTGCTAAGGGGAGTAGTGTTAACTATTCTGTCAAAATATGGTTGTGAGACGGATTTTCCTTAAATTGATAGGGGATGTTATATGTTCCAATAATATTTTAACACTCTAAACTCTCAAAAATTTATATCTCATCCCCTGAATATTTAAACAAAATGTACATTATTTTATTAAGGGGAGTAGTGTTAATTATTCTGGCAAAATATGGTTGTGATACGGCTTCTCCTTAAATTGATGGGGGTTGTTATATGTTTCAATAATATTTTAATAATCTAAACTCTCAAAAATTTATATCTCATCCCCTGATTATTTAAACAAAAAGTACAATATTTTATTAAGGGGAGTAGTGTTAATTATTCTGGCAAAATATGGTTGTGATACGCTTTTTCCTTAAATTGATAGGGGATGTTATATGTTCCAATAATATTTTAACACTCTAAACTCTCAAAAATTTAATATCTCATCCCCTGAATATTTAAACAAAGTATACATTATTTTGATAAGGGGTATTCTGTCAAAATATGGTTGTGAGACGGTTTTTCCTTAAATTGATAGGGGATGTTATATATTACAATAATTTTTTAACACTCTAAACTCTCAAAAAATTATATCTCATCCCCTGAATATTTAAACAAAATGTACATTATTTTACTAAGGGGTGTAATGTTAATTATTCTGCCAAAATATGCTTGTGATACGGTTTTTCTTTAAATTGATAGGGGATGTTATATATTCCAATAATATTTTAACACTTTATACTCTCAAAAATTTATATCTCATCCCCTGAGTATTTAAACAAAATGTACATTACTTTGCTAAGGGGAGTAGTGTTAACTATTCTGCGAAATATGGTTGTGATACGGCTTAGCCTTAAATTGATAGTGGTTGTTATATATTCCAATAATATTTTAACACTATAAATTCACAAAAAATTATATTTCATCCCATGAATATTTAACAAAATGTATATTTGATTATAATAGTTTAGAGATTGTATGTAGCTTTCAAATTTTTATTATAAAGGTCGTTACAAAGTATGATATATGGCGTAAGAGCACATGACGAAAATATGCAAAGTTCATGAAAAATAAAGCAAGTTTTTTTTATAGAAGATAAAGTGATAGAGCATTTTAAGCATATTTTATATTTTCAGTGCACTGGATGCTATATTTAACTGTGTAGTACTAGTTAATACAAACATGAAATGAGAGTACCTACACATATATAATGAAATTCAGAGAAATGTCTAATGTGCAACGGTACGCTGAAGCTGGAATTCCAAGTGTTACCGGACAAATTCTGGTATTATTTAAGGAAATTCAAAAATTCAGAAGTATGCAAACATGTATTATTTGAGAAAAAATTAGACATATCTAATGCATGCATCAATATTTACTTACAAAATATTTTAAATATAGGTATAAAATTCACAACAGACTCACCATGGGTGCTTCTTGCAAAATTGTGTGATCCGTTTCAGCTGCTACAAAGACCAACTGCTATCTGTATCAAAATTAATAAACATAACAGAAAAATTGAAACAGAAATTTTAGAAACAAATATAACACCAAATTTTTAAACCATACATTAAACCTATTCCAATCATTATCACTCCGGTAACCCAAAAATGAGAATAGATACACACCTAAAAATTACACCAATCGATTCTCCATAAAATAATACATAAAGATACTCATTTTCCAGATTTTAAATTAAAATATTTCTGGTTTTACACATAAAAATCAGATGATCACACAAAAAATACGTCGTAAAAACGTAGTGGTTACGCAAGTTCCATCGTGGCGTGGCTTCGTGGCACAGGTATTAGTTTATATTTTTAACAACAGATGCGTACAAGGAAGAAATATTTATTTATTCCAGTGCAGTCGAATTTTTAAAGGGGCATTGTTATTTACATGCCACTTAACTCTATATAAGAGTAGCTGCATTTTGTTAAAAAATGGTTTCGACATGCATGGATTTTTTCTTTGTAATCAAAAAAATCAATAATAATGAACATGCGCAGTAGATATTGAGATTTTATTTTATTTAAGTAGATTTAATTTATTTGAAATTCGAAGAAAAATATTGTATTATATTATATGTATGCTACCAAGTATTACTGATATTAAAGAAATAGTTATTATTAGAAACAAAATTAGTATGACAAAGAAAATATTAAAAAATACTATTTCTGGAGTATTCCAAATGTATTACAGAAAAATATTGGGTATTCTATTGAAAAGTAATTTTTAACTCAATAATATATAAATATTCTCTAAATTTGATCAAGGTCATATACCTTATTATGATCTAAAAATATGGATTTTGTACACAACACACAACTAGGTATAACAGTACCCTGGAAATTCCAAGTATTACTGAATAAATTTGGTAGGAAAAATTCATAAAAGAATGTGAAAGTAATATTACTTAATATAAAATATGTATGACAAAGGAAATATTTAACAAAAAAAAATATTTCGGAGGTATTCTATAGGTATTACAGAAAAATATTTCTAAATTTGGTCAAGGTCAAATACCTCAATATAATCTATAAAATTTTGTGGTATACACTAGTACCCAGTAAATTCCAAGCTTACTCCAGAAATTTTAGTATTACCTTAGGGAACTTCAAGAATATATCAAAGAAATGACGGTATTACTTGAGGAAAAATTGGTAAGACAATGGTAGCAATTAATAAAAATAAAACAAGCTATTTATAAAGTATTCTATAAGTATATTACAGGAAAATATAAAAAAATCCACGGGACGTATTACTTTGGAATTTTTATGTATAAAATTTTGGCGTGTACTCTAGTTAATATTGAAGTATCGTAAGAATTACAAGTGTTATTGGAGAAATTCTGGTATTACTTGGAGACTACAGGAATTCGTAAAGTATACTAAAGTAATATATGTATGATGTACAAACTTTTGACAGAAGAATTTCAAGAGTTACTGAAGGGAGAAATTCTGGTGTTACTTACGAAACTACAAGAATATGCCACAGTAGTAATACTGCAGACATAAAGGTATTATTTGGGACGAGACTTAGGATAAAATGGACATGACAAAAATAATGTTAGGTAATAGTTATTAACGTCATTAGGCCAATATAAAGCAAATAACGGACGTGGCTGAAGTTGGTAAACTGAGGAGATTGCATATCGGCCGTGTGGCGTTCAAAATTTTTCGTAATATCATAAAGCTTTTCACGATACTGTGAGTTTTTTAAAAATTACTTTATCGTTTTAGATGCCTTTTTGTTTTTCGTTCGTGCGTCCATTATAATCCTTAACGACCGGCGTCTGTTATAGATCCCTTTTCAAATATGTGTTATCATAGTAACGGTATGGTATTACGAAAAAATACAAATGATTTGTAAGGTATTCTAAAGGTACTACAGAAAAATATGAATTATTGAAATTACAATATATAAAATTTTAGGGTGTGCATATCAGGTATTAAAATATCTTACGTATTACAAGAGTTAGTGTCTTGTCAAAGTTTATAATAATTCATATTTTCCCAAAACATTTCAAAAGTTTGGGGATTTTTAGTTTTTCATATTTTTCGTATGTTTATAACGTAATTCAGTTGATAGAGTGGAACGATCATAGTTACGTCATTCCTGTTCGTCACAATCGAATTTTTTTCTTGTCGAGTTACTTGTAACGCCATATCGCCAGCCATAGTGAAACGCTGAACTTTCCCAATTTTGCCACATATAGGTAGAGCAAAGCAAACATGATTTTGTGAGTCACAATGTTAAATTTTCGTATGACGTCATCATCACAGTTAGTTGGTTGTGTTATATATTAATAGTATTTTATGTGTCTAGGACAAAAAGTGAATCTTTAACAAGTTGTTTACGGTCGAGGCGGGCAGCCGAGGCCGTAAGTACTTGTGAGTACCTTAAAGACACTTTTCGTCTGAGGTACATTCATAATTTTATGTCATACTGGTTTGTACTTATTAAATTATTAAAAGAAATATGCAACAATTTGTAGCAGTATGAGTTTTGTATAAGTAGGGTAAGTCGCAATTGTTCAAAAATCTCAGTAAAATTTTGACAGATTGGTAGATTGAAATTGATTTTTTTTGGTTTCGTTAACATTATTATTCGTTATAATGCATGAAAAAATACATTCCTCCAGATATTTTGGATGAAACTGCTGAGGTGAAGAACAATTTAATGTCGCATAAATAAAGGATTCAGTTTGAAGTAAAATTTGAAAGTCATAGAACTTTAAAATAATATTTTAAAATTCTAGAACTTTAATGTTTTACTTTTTGTTTTATACTCCATGAAATATTGCTAACCAAAAATGTCGATAACTATAGTCTAAAAACTTTGAGAGTTTGCATTTAAATAAAAATTTCTATTTTGAAAACTAAGACCCAGGGTATTTTTAAATTATTTTTCCCGTAATGTCGAATATGTTGTTGTTGCATATTGAAGCACTATCGTAGTTATTACTACAATATTACCAAATAAAATAAATACTCACCATTAGTGTTTTGAGGGCCTTATGTCATCATCTCCATCATTCCGTATCCCTCGACGTTGTCTATGGTTGTTCTGCCCTCTTCTGCTCACAACTACGTGGTCCCTGCAGTTCGAGAACGAGTGAAGGCAATCTGTAATGAAACAGCATGTTAAGATTAGAAATTTTCATATTTACAACATTATATTTCATAATGTTTCATTCTGTGAAAGTATAACACATTATAAATTAAATATTTGCTTAAATTTAATTAGAAACGTACTTTACTGTATTGTAGAGTGGTTTCTTCTCCACTTTCCTCATACGATGCACCACGCAACGCCCGACGCAAAGTAATAAAAATGGCTAAATGAGGAAGAGAGCTGCCGCTGCTGTTGCTCCTGCTACACCTGCAATGTGATGAAAAAGGACGGATATAGCTATTACGCGGACGAACGAGAATGCTGGCGGGCGGTTATGTACTTGTTTGACTCGAATTAATTGGTTTTAATTTGGTTGAAAATAAAATGCTAATATTAAAATACAAAATTGAATTTTAAGTTCATTACAATTGCAATAAAATAATATGAACAGATAAATTGAGAAATGTATGCTCTTATTTTGATACCAAACAACTGTATAATAATTTGATATTATGATATTAAAGCGAATTTGTATTCAAATATTCTGTATGCCACTTTTAGGGTTGCCAATGCCAACTGACCTTTTTTGAAAAGAATAGTCCCTTTTCACACATTTTTGTCCTTGTCCTTGAAAAGGACGCGATTTGTCCTTCTTAACTGATATTTGAATATATTAGTAATTTTAAGATAACGTAATTTAGGTAAAAAAAAAGTGTCAAGTAAAAGTTGTAGAGCATAAAATCCTGCATCTGAATCAATAAGTAAATATAAATAAGTCGTCGGCTGTAATGAAATATATCCCACCTCAGATATATACTATTTTAAACCAGTGGTTCTCAAGTTGGAACACAAAGTTCTATTTCTACATCCCGCTACCGCATATCGAGATTTTGGTAAATGACAACGTTTTAAGGTCCCTACAATCCGATTTTAACATTTTCACGATTATGTGTGTGTGTGTGTGTGTATCTGGGTGTTTGTGTGTGTGTTTCGAACCCGGGTCCCCAGATTCGCAACCAGACACTGAGGCACACGGCCACGAGACCCGATGTATGTATTTAAATTAATAAAAATTTAAATGGCGGGAGGTATTGTGTTTGTCACACGTCACATCGATTTTTTTAAATGAGATGACATATTTTTAGCCCCATTCGATAGAGTATTTTTTCTGAATTCAACCATGTAATCACTTTATATCTTTACATAACAAAATATTGGGAAATATTCAATTGATATTGACATAAATTTAATATTTATAATTAATTTTCAATAGGCTATATATGAAAAACAAAAACTGTTAATGAAGTAATTATTTGAGGTAGCTTGTTTAGCTGTTAATTTACTACAATGTAATACAACCCTAACAGTTTGCAACAAATAACAAATTAAGAAGATATGCAATTATTGCTACTCTGCGTGAAATTGAAAACCTACATACAATTTGTGAGTTGTTGAACTAGTCATATTTAAACACTAAGATATGAGTGCTAGTTTACATATAGCCCTTTTTATAGGGGGAAGGGGGTATTTAGGGGGCCCCGAATTAAATATCGCACCCTCCAGAGTTCGTTTTTGCAACAAGTAACACACTATCTTTTAACGAAAACTAGATATTGAGCGATTTTTATCCATTTTTGAATCCGAGTTTGAAAAGTTTTTAATTAGAAATTTAACCACTTTTATATCTAATATATACAAATCAACCCTCTAAAGTTCATTTTTTCATAAATAAACTCTCTATTTTTAACGGAAATTGAGATATAGAACCATTTTGAACCTCACATTTTTAGCAGTAATTAAACAAGAAAACATTCATTTTTGGGGGTTCATATCTCCTGAACTGCGAAGCCCGCGAGATATCAGCTATAGTATTATATAAAATCAGAAAATCTCAATAATTTTTTTATCTAAGAACGGGAATCGTAGGCGTAGTTTGTGCACCACTGGAAAAAGACACAGCATCAGCAAGGAATATTGTTTGAGTGGACCAGTCGCCGGCTCGATGATTAACCATCTGGTGATGGAATTACAAACTATTATAGGGGTTGTAATTCATACACCGTCCACCAGAGTTCGGCATGAAAATCATCCCCTACATTTTATGTTCGAAGCTGAACTAAACATTCATCTCTAGTCCAATAGATTTCTACACTTTATACTGCGTAATTATACAATTATTATACACGTACATTATGTATATAAAATCACACATGAGAAAAAGTATACGGAAAAGAAATAATAAAAAAATATCACGCCCTAAATCTATCCTCTAAAAAGGAAATGTTGAAACGGTCTGCAATAAGTGCCTTGTCAAAGCGGAAGACGAAAAGACTTCACCCCGTAACCGAGTTAGGACGATACGTCCTCAAAATGGATTATCGCCGGACCTGATAAACGAAATACAATTTTCAAAACTATGTGGAAACCGTCTAGCGGTGGAATATACATTATTACATAACCCTCATCTGGCCAAAGATTACAGACAGCAAGGAAATCTAACCTCTAAATTCTTGAACAATAAGGATGATTTTCCCGCCAAAACGAAGCCAATTTCGCTTCTCGCCTTTGCTCTTTTTTTAAATAGCACTCAATAAAATGACGTCAAAGAACATATAGCGGGAGGGAAATATGGCTGCCAAAGAAGTTTTCTTTTACTTCTGATTGTGACTTTGATAACAAGAAATGGAATTGAGAATATTGAACTGCTCGAAGGTTAATTTAAGTGAAAGAACAAATCATTTTATATGGAAGATTTAACTTTAATGTGGGACATATTTCTTTCGTTCTGCATACTAAATGAAGGCAATTTTTTTCTAATTCACAAAGAATATTCTATTCTAAATTTCTAAACACGATATAAGATTATTATTTTTATAAGTTTAATTAAAAGTTTTAATTCTCATTATAAATTAATGTATTTTTTCTAAATTTTAGTGAATTTAAATTCATTGTAATTGTGGGTAATTTCTCAACTGTGATGTGGATTAGGTGTTAAAAATTACTCGAATGTTCAGTCAAAAAAGCATTTATTGTTAATATACCAACGTTTCGGAGCACCCTTGCACATTCTTCAGGGTAGTAAGATCTTACAAATTGTTATAATTCATGTATATAAAATACATTCGTACAAAACATTCATTTAATTTATTAAACCTCGTACAAAAAATTCAAAGAGCAAACGTTGGTATAGTAAGAATAAATGCTGTTTCACTGAACTTTCGAGTAATTGTTAAAACTTATATTCATTTGTTTTTATTTATCGACACTATAATGATTAGTAACTAAAATGATTGTTAAATAATTACTTCAGCTTACATCATATTCATTCGTGGTAAAAAAAAATAAACCGGACACTTAAAAAAGTTTTTTATTAACTTGTAACATACGAAATATGGGTGTATTTATTAATTTTTTATTAAACTATGAATAACTGATTCGTAAAGTAAGATTAAAAAATCTGATGTGGCCAGCACAATACCTTCCGTCAATTCTGCGTATTATGTACAAATTCCATACATAAATTTTCTTGCAAAAGATTCTAAATTGTTGGTATTTCATTATTCCCTTTCTCGGCAACTGAATTCCATACTTCTGATAACAAACAAACCACATGAAATAAGAAAATCATGAAATTATGAATGAAAAATTATGACACTTGTCAGTTATGGACATAATTAATTGCTGTCATTTTGATACGGGTCCCCATATCTGTTTGCCAAAGGCAGCAAAGTCATGTCACTGCACGCGTCCTATACATAATTTTTTTGCAAAAGATCCTATATTTCCAGTAAAGTTATTTCATAAACAAACTATGCAAATTGCACTTGACACTGACATCTTCTTCTTCTTTTTCATGTCGTCCTCATTCAGTTCCTTTTCTCTCAAGTCTTCTGCAATACAGTCTTTTCATCTTATATTTGGTCTTCGTTTGTTTCTTCTATCTTCTATTAATATATTCATCTCTCCTCATAACATGTTCAAACCAATGTAATCGTCTCTATTATATCTAAAAAACACTAGAGTTAGTTGCCTTATTCTTTCATTCAATTACTTGCTTTTTATTGATACTGACATCTGTCAATTTGAATTACCTGAAAATATTAGCAGTTTCCATGGTTAAGTTAGCATAGCTGGCTGAATTATGAAATTTTTTATCTTTATTATTCTTTAACTCTATATCTGTTGAATATGAAATATAAAATGCAATCAAATCGTATAGAGAATAATATATTCTTTAAGTTATAATAAAATTTAACTGAGGTTTTCAATAAAAACTGTTAAAATGTTCAAATGAGGTTACTTCCGGTTGACCAATTATAACCAAAATCTAATCAAGTCTGCATATGGTTGTAAGGAAGAGGAATACGCAAGAATTGTAATTTTTGAAATTCTAGTATTGGAGATATCGTTGACGAAACCGCGGTCACATACACACACACACACATACACACATACACACACGCACATACGAACACACACACACACACACACACATACAGACATCATCGTAAAAATAGTAAAATCGTATTGTAAGACCCTAAAACGTGCTTATTCAATGAAAACTCACCACCGAATTTTTTGACCAAAGACAATACCTTCCTTACCTATAGGTGATGGAAGGTAAAAATAAAAAAGTTTAGCAAACACTTTATAGGAAAAGAGCCTGCTGAGGGCTTACGTATATAGCCTCGAGGTGTATGTATTTATATATAACCGCTGCTCTATATTCTGTATCAGATATTTCTTAGGTCCTAATATTGTTCTTATTATTTTCCATTCCATTAATCTTAGTTTTTCTTCGTCTTTCTTTGCGATTGTCATTGTTTCGGCTGCGTATAATGTTATTGGTCGTATTATGGTGTTATATATTCTCATTCTTCTTGTTCTACTTAGGATTCCGTTTCATCGAATTAGCAACACAAATTAAATTACATAGTTTTTTTGGCGTTCCTCTAATTTTGCCGGTGTGTGCTCCGTAAAAATTAAATTCCAATATGCATTTCAGCGTTGTCTATAATCTATATAGCACTAGCACCCTATTCAGTTTTCACTAACATAACTATACTTTCCTCCAATACTATATACTCATATATTTATTAAAATCTTTGTATCTCGAAGACATTCATCTGGTTGGCACACAGCTGGCGAAGCAGACGCTGAGCTCTCGCAGGCGACCAAGGAAATCGGATTCTGTTATCTTTTTTGCCATTCGTGATTATAGCGACCCCGGCACTATAAAGGCCATAAATTACCTACCATCGAGGCGAGGGACGCCACGCGAGCCGCGTGAAACGTGAATGATGACATGAGCGTTATTACGCAACCAACGAACGTCTTCTTTCTCACTTAATTATTTGGAAAGCGATTGTTATTTGCTAAGGGCTCAGGGGGATTTCTTTTTATGATTACTGGGCCAATGAACTAAAGGAGATGCCATTTTTATTACGATTATATGTTTATGGCTATTAAATTATTATTATTTCAAAAATTATCGTAATTTCTACTTATTTCTAAGTGTGAAAATATATGATAATTAGCAGTTAAAACTCATGAAAATTAGTGTTTTATATGGTTGCATAGGTTATATAGTAAATTTTTGTTTCTTGTATTGTGCGTTATTTAAACCGGTTCAAATTTTGATAATATTTAATAAATCAATTGATCTTTTGCTTTATATGTGTTACCTACATATAAAATTGAAAATCAGAAAATGCCAACAGTGAGATATTTTAGCCGAATGTTCAGTTACTACGTAACAAAGTTTTACTTTCTCTGGCAACAGCAGTGTAAGCGACCTTCATTCCCTCAGAAAGAGAAACTATGGTTTTGTTGCCGAGTGACTGTTAATAAAATCATTCAAATTTGTTTTTACATAGCAACCCTGATAACAACGACGATGTAAATAACATTTAAAATACATAAAATTAATAGTAGTAGGCTAAATTCAGACTCGGCTTCGCCTCGTCTAGGAAACTTCATAGCGGCAGTGGCAATGAGTCTGCTACTTTTATGCCATGTTAAATAATAGTATATTATACAACGAGTAAAGAAACTAAGAATTTCGCTCACGCATGTGCCACATAAGTGAGCGAATTCGTTTCTTCACGAGTGTGATAGCGTTTTGTGTAATCCTGTTATTGAAATATTATAAAAAATATTAAAATATGTATTAATATACATATTGATGCATGGAGTGCAAATTAACATAGGCGGCGGGGTACGTTGGTATTGTTTGTGTTTATAAACATTTGAAATTGTCAACAAAATTATTTTTTTCTACAGTCTACATAGAAAGTAGCCATTTGCGCTTTCTTTTGTCTACACAAAATGCCACTTTGCCGCTCTAGCGCGACAAAGTAGAAAAAACGCTCGCTGTCCCAAATTTCTAATTATACAATGGTGAGAAATGTCACTTATCTACGTTATTAATGGAACATTTAGTCAAGGAACTAATGGCACTGAAGTGACACGTTTACCACCTTTACAAATAAATCTGACATAACTGCTCTGTCGGTATATTACATAACCAAAAAAAAAAAAATGCCGCACTATTGTGAAAATAAAATAGGGCATTCATTTACAAAACGAAAGTATAAAATGTTTAGATTAGATTGAAGCAATAGGTCAAGAAGAATGGGAAATAACGATAAATTAAATATAAGACATTTTTTCTTTATATTAATCCTTATTAATTGAGTAGTAGTGTAAGTACAAAGTGTACATTTTATTATTTTTTGTTATGGTAGAGGACCCCTTGTGGCGACTGTAGAAAAAATCTTGTGTGTGTTTCGAGCACAAATAGACATTGTCGATTTCGAGAGAATACCTCTCAATCGACAATGTCTTATTTTGCGCTCTTATTACACAAATAGCTATTTTGGCTGTCACATACTGTAGATCTTACATAAAAAAATTAATATATGGTAAATAAAGAAGAATGTCAGCCATCTATAAGATAAAATTGCAATAAAATAGTTAAAACGTGAGGCGGACGCCAATACCAGTAAGAAAACTCGCGTAGGTAGAGGTAATAGAAGACACTGAGATAGATAAAAAGATAAAATGTCACTTGCTGGCATGTGTAGTTTAAGTAAATGTTGTTTTCAATAACTGTGCACGTAATCTTCATGTAAATAAATAAATGTTATGTATTGTAGTTTATTCCTATTTTCGGTAATGACAAGTGAGTGGGCGAAAGTTCTCTTTCGCTCACTACTTTCACCCACCCGCTGCCAAGTTGGGTGGATAAAACAGAAGGTTTCAAATTCAGTAAGAAACAACAAGTTTCAATACCAGGATTAAACAAATAAATATTCTAAATAACGTAATGTACCACTAATTGAAAAATATTGTGGAAAAAATTAAATCTGTATTCATATTTTTGGCAAGTTGATTGTTTTATTAGAAAGAATGGCCCGAATTGACAGACCTTCATTTGTCACAATTGACATATAAGATCATTGGCGTCGCGATATATTATAGGAATTTGTGACTTTTACAATGAAAAACTACATGTTTATGATCAAGGTAATTGACATTTTCATATTTAATATACCGACTATAAATCGTATGCTAATGCAAGCGTTTCTCGTCAGTTTCGACAATCAACATTTTTTCCAGAGAACTTATTGATTTTTACTTTTTTACAAAATTTTGAACAATTATGTAATTGGTCAGTTTTACGGGGCTCCAGTTCTTATAAAAAGCTTGTAAAACAAAAATTATTGCCCGATTTACTTATCTATGGAGTTAGTTCTACCATCGGTTAAACGTTGTATTTGTACGCTTACTTAAATAATACCCTATATACTATACATATAAAAAATAAAATAAAAAATCTGTTGTGGCCGGCACAATACCTTCCGTCAATCCTGTGTATAATGTATAAATTCCATACATAATTACCTCTCGCTAAGAGAGGTATTGCATTCATGCTAAAAATCGCATATCCAGATTTTATTGAATAAGCACGTTTTAAGGTCCCTACAATCCGATTTTAACATTTTTACGATGATGTCTGTGTGTGTGTGTGTGTGTGTGTGTGTGTGTGGATGTATGTGTGTGTGTGTGTATGTATGTAGGATGTTGGAAGGACGGTTACTCAAAAACTATAAGACTTTAAATTTGTTTAACTACGTATTTCCCAATCGGACATTCATGGGAAGATCTGAAAAGGTTTTGGTAACAATTGGACAACCGGAAGTAGAAGATTCTTGAAAAAAAATCTTCTAAATATTATTTTTTGAAAATTTTTCTTGATAATATTAAAGAAAAATAAATTCTCTTTCTGATAAATTTAAATATTTTTATATATATTCTATAGATTTAGAGATAAAAGGAATATAATATATAAAATAAACTGTTGTAATTAATTTTACAACCGAAAGGATGCCATGAAAAATAGTTGACAATTTTAATTATTTGTGACAGATAAATGTCAGTGTCAGAAATAATGAGTAACGAAAGAAAAATTTACTTGGAGAATCCCTTAATTCTTGATCTGTCTCTATTATGGAGATGACAAGTCTAGGTTGAAGGACTTAAATTTGTTTCAAACATTATGGGACAATGTACACCAGCACTGTAGACTAGAGTAACTTTGAATTGCGAAAAAGCTATCAAATTCTTCTCAAGTAAGTTGTAAATATTGACAAAATTACACATCAATATAAGAATAATCGGAGTGCAATCTATCCGTCACTTTATTAAAGGGAATTAGTGTTATTTAGATATAACAAGTATGAAAAAATAAAATGTAAAAGAAGATATGTAAGAATAGATGCACAATCCAGATATATACATTTTAGACCGCCCAAAATTAATGTTTTTACTAGAAGAATATGAAGTTAGAGTAAACAAGGTTGTTCGAATTGAAAATTGCTGTTACCAGCCTAATATTTATATATGGTAAACTCTACTTTGTAATTTATTGTAACATAATTTATGGTAAAATATCTTTATGTTGAGACATGCTATTATTGAATAATAAAGAAGTTTATACGTCATAGATTTATATGAATATATTATTTCTATTTATAAAAATATTCTTTGCTTTATGCATACAGCCAGGTAAAATATACGGCGAGAGGTTATGTGCTGGCCACATCAGATTTTTTTTCTTGCAAAAGATTCTAAATTTCCAGTAAAATTATTTCATAAAAAAACTATTCAAATTGCACTTGACACAGACATCTTTAACTTTTCCCATTCGTTAGGGGTCGCTATTTTTGCGTGTCGTTATCATTCAGTTCCTTTTCTCTCAAGTCTTTCGTAATACAGTCCTTCCATCATATCTTTGGTCTTCCTCAGTTTCTTCAACATCCTATTACTAAACTATTCATTCTTGTTCCAATATAATTCTTCACTTCTTCTTATGACATGTTCAAACCAATGTAATCATATTTCTTGTATCTTTCTAGAAACTTGTAATATTAGAGTTATTTTCTTACCGTATCTTTCCGTGTTTTCCCCAACATCTACTTCAACATCCTCATGTCTGCCACATTAATTTACTTTTTATTGATACTGACATCTGTCAATTTGAATTATATGAATATATTAATAGTTTCCATGTTTAGCATAGCTGGCTGAATTATAAAATTTAATTTCTTTAAAATTCTTTAACTCTGTATCTATTGAATATGAAGTATAAATTGTAAACAAATCGTATAGAGAATAATATATTCTTTAAGTTATAATAACCTAATAATAATAAATCTTCAAATGAGGGTACTTCCGGTTCACCAATTATAACCAAAATCTAATCACTTGTTCTTCTGGATGTAAACTTGAGGAATACGAAAAAAATATAATTTTTGGAATCGTGGTATTGAAGTTATGGGATCCGGAACTTTTGTCACACACACACAGACACACATACATACAGACATCATCGTAAAAATGGTAAAGTCATATTATAGGGACCCTAAAACATGCTTATACACTAAAAACTCATCATTGAATTTTTTGACCAAAGACAATACCTTCCTTACCTAAAGGTGACGGAAGGTAAAAATATAAATATATCATCACGGTATATTACCCATTCCTGGGTGTGCCAATCTGCTTTGTACACAGATTTCGGTAATGACATATTTGTACCGTGAGAGCGCTTACCAGATGTCACCTCGCAGACATTCATTGCTGGCGTGGAGAGTGCATCACAAGGGTTAATTTGTTGCAATTAAAATTCGATATAATTTTTGGCGTTGATCGGGATCGAACCCGGGTCCCCAGATTCGCAACCAGACACTCAGGTACAAGGATATATTATATAAGTAGTTTGAAATATTATTTAATAGGACGATTTCCGTCCTTGATCTGTGTTACATTTCAGATACTGTTGGCCAATCAAAGAGGAGCAGAAATAGCTGTTATTACTCTGTTTAGAACGTCAACAAACGTCATAACATATCTGAATTTTGACAATGTTTCAAACATATTAAAGTTAAAAATATCTTTCTTGTAATAAATTGGTAAAATTAAAAAAAAACTATTTTGGTCGCGAATCTGGGGACCCGGGTTCGATCCCGACCGATGCCAAAATATTATTTCGAATTTTAATGGCACTAAATTGACCCCTGTGGTGCACTCTCCACGCCAGCTATGAGTGCCCGTGAGGTGACGCCTGGTAAGCGCCCGCACGGTACAAATATTTCATCATTACCGATATCCGCGTAAAAAGCAGATTGGCACACCCAGCAATGGGTAATATGCCGTGATGATATATTTATTTATTTATTTTTAGTACCGTTTAAAAATGCTTTAAGTTCACAATACGGTGCGAAGAAACTACATTTTGTTTATGAGATGGAAAGGAATTATCAGTATGGAAACATCTTTCCAAGTTCTATGTGGTCAGTTTTCCACACACGTCGCACGGATTAACAGGTACTTATACCGCAGTTACCCAGGGCTAAACCATTTACTAACTGATTGCATTATTTATTCACCCGGCGTCTTCGTTTGTCTGCTGATGCTCTCAGAACAGTTGCACCAACTAGATCGAGTTACAGAGAATGTGTTCTTCCAGAACATAGGGAGACTGTGTTGGGTTTTCTCTAACTTTATGTTGCATATAATCTTACATTTATAAAGGAAAAAAGAGATAATATAATATTATTACAATACAACTCATTATACTTATACTGGGTGTCTGGTGTCTGCTTTTTCTGAACATGTTAAAATTGTAAATTCGCGATATCTCTTTATTCATTAATTTAGAGTAAAAATGTAAGATGTTCAGAGTTAAAAATTAGTATGCTCAAATATCTTTCATCCCGTAAAATATGGTATATAATTTAAAAATTCAATGATGAGATTTTAGTGAATAAGCACGTTTTAGGGTCCCTATAATACGATTTTACCATTTTTAAGATGATGTCTGTATGTGTATATGTATGTGTGTGTGTTTGACTGTGAGTGTGTGACGATAGTTTCGAATCGCATAACTTCAATACCACGATTCCAAAAATTATATATTTTTTGTATTCCTCAAGTTTACATCCAAAAGAAGAGGTTATTAGATTTTGGTTATAATTGGTCAACCAAAAGTACCCTTATTTGAAGATTTTAACAGTTTTTCTTAAAAAAACAAACGCTGTTAAATCATTTTTTGACACTTAATGTTATTATAAATATGAAAGAATATACTATTATCCACACGATTTAATTGCATTTTATACTTCATATTCAATGGATATAGAGTAAAAGAATTATAAATATATTAAACTTCATAAATCAGCCAGCTATGCTATAACCATGGAAACAGCTACTATAGTAAGAACATTCTAATTGACAGATGTCGGTGTCAATGATAGAAAATGAATGTGGCAGAGAGATGACAATGTTGAGATAGATGTGGGGGAAATTTCTAGAAAGATACAAAAGAGACGATTATATTGGTGTGAACATGTCATGAGGAGAGATGAAGAATTTATTGAAAGAAGAATAAACAGCTTAGTAGTAGAAGGTAGAAGAAACAGAGGCATACAGAAGATGAGATGGAAATGCTGCAAAGGACTTACGAGAAAAGGAACTGAATAAGGACAACAAGCAAAATAAAAATGACTGGATGAAGAAATTCAAGAATAGCGACCACTTAACCAGTGGGAAAAGCTAAAGAAGAAGGTGTTAATGTTAAGTGCAATTTACATAGTTTGTTTATGAAATAATTTTACTGGAAATATATATTTTGCAAGTTTATTTATATATGGAATGTGTACATAATACACTGAGTTGACGGAAGGTAACGTGCTGGCCACATCAGAATTTTTACCTCCCGCTACCCTTGGTAAGGGAGGTATAGGAATTGTGCTAAAAATCGCATATCGAGATTTTGGTAAATGACCACGTTTTAGATCCCTATAATCCAATTTTAACATTTTCACGATGATGTCTGTGTGTATGTGTGTGTGGATCCTCTTCACGTCTAGATAAATTTGAAACCTTGTATTTCTACCTTATGGAAAGATACCATTAGATTTTGAAGTAAATCAGATAACTGAAAATGGCACTTTACTGGAAGCTCAAAGTAGTTTTTCTTCGAAAAATACCTTTAAATGTTATTTTTTCGAGATTTATGTTATATAAAAATTAAAGATTATTAAATTTTCTACAGGATTGCATTAATATTTTTTCTATATATTTTATGGATAAATTATAAAACTATTTATAATTTTAATCCCGGAGCCTACGTTTTAAACACAACTCATACACATGGTTACACAATTCAGATCTCAAATGTTTGTAACTGACAGATATATGTCACTGTCAACGACCTAATCATTTCAAATAATAATATTAACATTTTATAAAGAAAATAGTAAATGGAACAATAATTATATAGAAAGGAACTTAATACAGTTTCCAGCATAAGTAACTATGTATAAATATAGGTAAGATAATAACAACATATAGCATCACGGCATATTACCCATTAATGGGTGAGCCAATCTGCTTTGTACGCAGATGTCGGTAATAATGATGACATATTTGTCCTGTGCACGCGTTTACCATCAGGCGTCACTTCACGCTAATCTTAGGAACGGATTAGATTCCGACCGACGCAAAATAATTTAGGATTTGAAACGGCACAAAATTGACCGCTGTGGTGCACTCTCCACGCCAGCAATGAATATAGGTAAGTATATAAATAAATAAAATAAATATATCATCACGGCATATTACCCATTGCTGGGTCTGCCAATCTGCTTTGTACACAGATTTCGGTAACCATGATGGCATATTTGTACCGTGCGGGTGTTTGCCAGGTGTCACCTCACGAGCACTTACTGCTGGCGTGGAAAGTGCATCACAGGTGTCATTTTTGTGCAATTTAAAATTCGAAATATTTGGCGTCGGTCGGGATCGAACCCGGTATTTATATTTAATTTAATTTTAAGTATTTACATGAATAAAAATTATATTAAACGGAAGGTATTGTATTGGCCACATCAGATTTTGTTACTCTCATAATTGTTATGAATATTATCAGTAACGGTGATAGATAAACAATTGGAGTTGCAGTCTGGTGAAAAATGTTTATTAGGATCTATTTAACATTCCGACGTTTCGATTCCAAATGAATCTTCATCAGGGAATCGAAACGTCGGAATGTTAAATAGATCCTAATAAACATTTTTCACCAGACTGCAACTCCAATTGTTTATCTATAACCTTTACATCACACTAACAGTCATTAAATTATACTTAACGTTTTAAACCTTTGTTAATCTAAAAGAATATGAATTTAAAAATGCAGGTCTTTGCAAATTGAAATTGTTTTTGATTTGTTTTAATTTGGGACCTCCAAAAAATATTGTGCCTCGGGCCACAAAATGTGTTAATCCGCTACTGGATATGGAATCTGTTTCTAGGCAGATATTAAGTAGAAGTGTTGAAAATATGCAAATAAAAATATGCAGGAAGCAAATGAATAATGTAGTGAATAGTTTTCGCTCAATACTCGAATCCACTAAAACTATTTTGGTGCCTCAAACCAAGAGTCCCAGAGCACCCTTACCTTATGAATATAACATGTCTATTTGGCACCCTCAAAGTGTTACGTATCAATAATAATTTTCTCGCATACAAAAATTCCGTGTGCGAGACAAAGACAGCAAATAATTTCGGAACGGATGCGGCCAGTTGAACACGAGAAAAAAAGATAAAGTTATTGAAAAGAGTTCGGGCGAGAAGAAGATGCAAACAGTCCTTTGAAAATCGGAGGAAAATATGATTCGTTTCGCTGTGAAAATCATAATTCACAATTGGAATACGCTCTGTGAGTCTTTTGACCAATAATGTATTCTTCGACGCTTCGGGAATCGGAAACCGATACCGCAGATGAACCAGTTCGTTTGACCGTCGCAGCTCTTTGAACTTACTCCTAATTTATTCAACATACTTATGCTATATGACACCACCACTTTATTCATATATGTATATCTTATATGGCGCATATTTCTTAAAGAAGTTGTATAATAACGAATAGGTAGATACTCTTTGAAGACAAAAGGTTCAGAACAAATTAAATTGTAGTGTCTAAAATTTAAATTTTTGTCGAAAACTATATAATATAGTGTTATTGTTGGGTGTGCTAATTTACTCGATTTTATTAATAACAATATTTGGAACATAGACAGCGTTCATCAAGCGTTATTTTTTAGGCAACGAAGTCTGTTGCGACGGTAGCGATAGGTAATAGATATTTATGCTATAAGAGAGGAGGTGTTTGCCAGTGGCATACCTAAGAGTTCGGGAGCCCACCCACAATTTTTTTTATTGGGCCCTAATGGTTGCGTTTTTCGGGTTATAATTAATGTTAATGGTTCATCGAACATAACATTACTAACTATAGTGCCCAGAAATACGATTTATATTTCTTAGACAGAGGACAAAATGTACAAGTAATGACAAAATAATAACGATAATGTAATTATTTTACTGCATATTTTCCAATATATAGTAGAAGTACAGTAGAAGATACATTGAAATATTTTACAATTACTACAATGTAATAATTTTACTGTATATCGTACAATAGTAGTGGAAGAAATTATAATATTTTATAATTTAATATAACAAATACACAATGTACTGCATATCCAGATTTTAATGAATAAGCACGTTTTAGGTCCCTACAATCCGATTTTAACATTTTTACTAGTATGAAGTTAGCAACGGTTTTTAGCAACGGAAACGATTCTGATCACTATTTCATGAAGGCGGAATACGCGTTAATGTAATGGAATTTTCAGGGTTCCTGAGCCATGTTTTCGCTCAAAGAGTAGGATGCGGCAAAGAGGCTCTAAAACCCCTTTGGGTTTTATAAATATTTGTCTTCAAAACTGTCTGATTTTAAATGAAAAAAATAGTTTTGCTTCCTTATACCCCTATCTTTTGGGATTATTTTTGTGTACTAACAGTTCAAACCACAGTAAATAAGAAAATCATGAAATTTTTAATGAATAATTATGACATTTGTCAGTTATGGACATAATTAATAGCTGTCATTCTGACAGGAGCCCCAATATCTACTTGCCAAGGTGAGCAAAGTCACGTGACTGCTCGCGTTCAAATTCCATACATAAATTTTCTTGCAAAAGATTCTAAATTTCCAGTAAAATTATTTAATAAACATACTATGCAAATTGCACTTGACACTATTTTCTTCTTCTTTAGCTTTTCCCATTCGTTAGGAGTCGTTTTTTTTTAATTTCTTCTTCCACTCATTTCTATTTTGCGTGTCGTCTCATTCAGTTACTTTTCTCTCAAGTCTTCCGCAATACAATCCTTCCATCTTATCTTTGGTCTTCCTATATAATAATAATAATAATAATAATAATAATAATAATAATAATAATAATAATAATAATAATAATAATAATAATAATATATGTATTCTTTAAGTTATAATAACGTTAAATGTTAATAAATGATATTTAACTGAGTTTTTTTAAGAAAAACTGTTAAAATCTTCAAATGAGACTTCCGGTTGACCAATTATAAGCAAAATCTGGATGTAAACTTGAGGAATATGAAAAATTATAATTTTTGGAATCGTGGTATTGAAGTTATGCGATCCGGAACGTTCGTCACACACACATACACAGACATAGACACACACACACACACACACACACACACACACACAAATAAATACATACATACATACAGACATCATTGTAAAAATGGTAAAATCGTATTATAGGGAGCCTAAACCATGCTTATTCAATAAAAACTCATCATTGAATTTTTTGGCCAAAGACAATACCTTCCTTACCGAAAGGTGATGGAAGCTAAAAAATCTAGTAATAACTAACTTGTTTATTTATTGAAAGAAACACAAGTAAAATTTACCGACTGTCTAAATGTACTATTCATGTGAAATATTCGTTAACATCGGTCTACTATTACTTGGATTTTGGCACAAAAGTCATCTTACCCGGTAAGCCATATTTCCCAGAGTAAATTTCAAATTATTTAGATTTGAACAAGTAGAATTGTGTCCTTGAATTTCTATCGTTTATGCTTCACATTCTTTGTTTACTTTCTAGTTTAATAAGTTGGGTTATTTTTATATTACTTATTCATATCCATTTCTAGTAGAATTAGAAATCCAGTATAATTTAAAGATATAAAATCGAGGCTCATTTCTAAATAATGCTAAACTGAATTAAGGCTAGACGAACTGCACTTATTATGTAAATAGGCAATTTATTCATCCTTATATGTGAAAACAGCCACTTGTGAAAAATAATTCTGTGTATTTAAAATAAGTAAGGACATAATTCAAAGCATATTTATCTTATCATTCATTTTTCATCTTGCATTCGTATTCCAACCACATAAAATTAATACGGGTGCATATTTTTTAACACCCCCATTCTAGTCGCGTGTTTGAAACAATGAGCAGCAGTCGAGCATTCGTACGTCAGCAGTTATCAACAATTGTGAACCGTTTCGGTTCATTACAGCGCTAACGAATCACTATCTGCCTCATGCTAATAAATCACACCGCGATACAGCTCTGCATCTTTGTCTAACCCCCATACAAGCCATGTACATCTGTCTCTCTCCGCGAAAGGGTTCTCACTAATTAACTTAATGGTCCTGAAACAAGATTGCGTTCGGTTTTGCCCGTGTTCGCGGATGGAGTTGTTGCGAAGGATCGTCTCCGAGTTGATAAAGTTCCTGTTCCGGTTAAGAAGAGATAAATAATACCGGAAGTTCCGGTGAATAATGGACCCTGCTAATTGTTATGCTGGATGATTTTAGTATGCTTCTTTTTACTCGAGATTTATTAACCTTCTTATAAACCACTCAGAATATCAAAAGCGTTACCCTCTCAAGTTTTAAACACACTCACTTAAGCCGGACTGTTTTATTTCTCCTTTATTTTACAGGTAAGAGAGATATTGTAAATTGTATTTGTCAAAAAGTATAGTAAATTTTCATATACCGGGTGTATACTTGAAACCTGAACATAGTCCACTAAAACGGGAAAATCGTTTCTCGCAGACTATTACTCGCCTTTTAAACTAACAACAATGTTTGTGGTATCAACAGAAAGATAAAAAAATCAAATGAAACATATAAATTTGTTATAGTTTAGATTAGACCCATAAATTAATTATTAAATTTATTCAATTTCTTCATATCGATAGCCATGATGGCATTTGAATAAAATGACAAACAAATGTTTGACATTTTATATGTCAGAATTCGTTATAAACTTCAATTTTTACCTTCCGTCATCTTTAGGTAAGGAAGGTATTGTCTTTGGTCAAAAAATTCGATAGTGAGTTTCTAATGAATAAGCATGTTTTGGGGTCCCTAGAATATTAATTTACTATATTTACGATGATGTCTGTATGTGTTTGTCTGCGTCTCTCTCTCTCTCTCTGTCTTTGTGTGTGTGTGTGTGTGTGTGTGTGTTGCGTGTGTATGTGTGACGATCGCATAACTCCAATACCACGATTCAAAAAATTGTAATTTTTTCGTATTCCTCGAGTTTAGACCCATATGCAGACGGAAGTACCCTCATTTGCCACTTTTAATAGTTTTTCTTGAAAATAGTAGTTAAATATCATTTATTGAATATGTTATTCTCTATACGATGTGATTGCCTTTCATACTTCATATTCAATAGATATAGAGTTAAAGAATTATAAAGATATTAAATTTCATAAATCAGCCAGCTATGCTAACTATGGAAATATATTCAGATAATTCAAATTGACAGATGTCAGTATCAATATAGATGTTGGGAAAGACACGGAAAGATAGGTAAGGAATTAAAGGATAAGGGAGAGACGATTACATTGGTTTGAACATGTCATGAGGGAAAATGAAAAATATATTTGAAGAAGAATAATAGCTTAGTAGAAGAAACAGAGGAACATTAAAAATAAGATGGAAGGACTGTATTGCGGAAGACTTGAGAGAAAAGGAACGAATGAGGATAACACGCAAAACAGAAATGAGTGGAAGAAGAAAATAAAAAATAACGACCCCTAACGAATGGGAAAAACTAAAGAAGAAGAAATAATTTTACTGGAAATATATAGGATCTTTTGCAAGAAAATTTATGTATGGAATTTGTATATAATACACAGGATTGATTGACGGAAGGTAATGTGTTGGCCACATCAAGATTTTTATTATTTAATATTTTATTAATTCATTTTATTTCAAGCCATTTCTCATATGTTACAAAATATTAAAAAGAAATTAAAATAAAAAAATTATATGTGCGAAAAACGATTTTCCCGTGTTAACGGGCAATGTTCGGGTTACAAGTATTCACCCGGTATGAATTTTACCGGCAATTTTTGCCGTCATAATCACGACTTTTTGTTGCGGCGAAAATCGAAACGAGTTGTATAGCACGAGTTCCGATTTTCTAAAGCAACAAGCAGGAGTGAGCTAGACATAAAGTACCCGCAAAATTCTAGTCACGAATGATATTCGGCATGACAATTAATTCCCCGAAATATATATTTTTTCAATTAATTGAAATACTTGTAACTCAAAAAAATTCGACAGACATGTCTAAGCAACGCCTAGTCGTGAAATTACAGCGGCAATTTTGACTAATCAAAATTGTCAGTGTAATTCAAATGTGATTCCATGGCATGTAGATATGTAAATTGTGAAATGCGAATAATCCCTTAGTTGTTATAGAATTTCATATAGATAGTAATAAAGAGTATTAATTATGAAATTAAAATTTAGTGCAGTAATCTCTATAATACGTTAATATGATCCGCGAAAAACTATCCACAGCTCTTGCTATCTGTGAAATCCTCTATCGTCGACACTTGCTCCGCTTCTTTTTCCCGCAAAACAAATTCAATTTTCCGGCGGGCGAGCTAAGCCAACTCGACAGGAGTCGGCTCGCATGACACACTGCGATCTCATAGGATTATGTGGTTAAAAAATATTAACACAAATCTGTCCGTTGGGAAGCGACATTTGCTTTAGATTATCCCGCGAACGTCCGAGCAGACATCACCGAGAAGATAACCATCTAATATAATTCATTTTTTATTATTATCCTGGGGTTTGATTACTGCCAACTGCTGATTTTCTATAAGATAGAGGAAATTGTTTCGGAAGTGGACACATATTTTTGAAAAGCTTTTCTTTTCGAATTGGCATTTATGTTCGTGTAATGCAATACGAGAAAAATGCAATCAATAATAGGGAATACCAGGGTAACTGTCTTTTTTAACCAATGTTTGACAAGTATTCAATAGTGAGTGATTGGTCTTTTATTTTGGATTCCACTTTTCATTTCAAATTCGTTCATTGAATGACTGTAGAATTTTTTCTTCATATCAATGGGTACGTTCAATAAGACCAGCAAAAGTAGCAAAAGAAAACTAGCAAAACCAGCAGGATAGGTAGCTGTTGAACGACACATTTTATGATGGGAAACCACCGATCACTATGTGCAATAAAGGTTCAGATTCATTTATTTTACTATCAGCAGACGAGAGTTTGTTAAATGAAGGTATGATAATTATTTTTGCAGCAAAGTTCATTATTTAAATCCAAATCATTTTTAGATGAAAATATACTTTATGTTCAATCATCGCAATTGACAGACTCGATTGAGGAGCAACAACAAGATAAATTTAAATTCGATCATGCTACCGTTCTCTTAATGTTGGATTTAATAGGAAATAAAAAGGAGAAACTAAGAGAGAGAATGCATAAGAATAAATTTTGGCAAGAAATTGCGGAATCCTTTAACAAACTAGGCTATTTCGTTATTAAATTTGTTATTAGTGACAGATTAGAATTATTTAACTCGTTTATACATTTCAACAAAGTGTAATGTTCATGATTATCAAAAAATACTAAAAGTAGAACTTTATTCATATTTACAGTTTTTCGTATTCTACCGCACTTTTCACAATAACAGCAAAAGCAGCGTAATTTTTCTTGCTGTTTTGCTGCTCAGCAAATTCAGCAAAGCAAAACCAGCAAAGCGTTCAACATGATCTGTTTCCGGTTTGCTGTCTTTTGCTGGCCTCATTGAACGTAACCAATAATAGAAACAAATAGTATTGCACAAGACAATATTTATTGTCCTGCTATGCTACTTCTTGTCTTGTGTTGCAAAAAAGGCAAGAAATTTGAATAACCCTTATTTTGCGATACTTTTTACATATTTCTTATCTTCCCTATATTATTTATCGAGATACATATTTATACACCGGGATAATCTGGTATAATATATACAACTATATATATATTGACATAAAAAGTACGATTTTTCTTCAAACGTCATAAAAGTAGCATCTTTTGTGACTTGATTCACAAGGTAGAAGATTGATTTCTACACCGCCGGAGCATAAGTAGCTAATTTCTACGCCGCCGGTGTAGAAATAAAATAAATATCCATAGAAACTATACAGAATCAACGACTAAGAAGTAACTTGTATAAAAGAAGCCTCTAATATCGTCCTAAATGCCATTATAACACACTATACAGGGACGGTAATGAACATAAGAATACTTAGAATTAAAGTGATAAGAAAAGTTTATATTGTTTTGCAGTGATTCCTGAACATTTCTTTCCATACATACATTTTCTTGCAAAATATTCTAAATTCCCAGTAAAATTATTTCATAAAAGACTATGTAAATTGCACTTGACAGCCTTTCCCATACGTTAGGGGTCGCTATTTTTAAATTTCTTCTTTCACTCATTTCTGTTTTGCGTGTCGTAATATCTTTGGTCTTCCACTGTTTCTTCCACCTTCTACTCGTATTACTAAGCTATTCATTGTCTCTATTGTATCTATCTAGAAACTTCTATTATTCGAGTCATTTCCCTTATTCTTTCATTCCGTATTCTATCTTTCCGTGTCTTTCCCAACACCAAATATAATTTTTGGAATCGTGGTTATGCGAGCCGAACACATACACACACAGACACACACACACACACACACACACACACACACACACACACGCACACACATACATACACACATACATACATACATACATACATACATACATACATACATACATACATACATACATACATACATACATACATACATACATACAAACATACATACATACATACATACAGACATCATCGTAAAATGGTGAAATCATATTATATGGACCCTAAAACGTGCTTATTTAGTAAAAACTCATTGGATTTTTTGACCAAAGACAATACCTTCCGTCACCTTTAGGTAAAAAAATCTGATGTGACCAGCACATTACCTTCCGTCAATTCTACATATTTTGTACAAATTTCTCACAATAAAATTCTTGCAACCGATTCTATATTTCCAGAATATACCTATAAATTATATACCGCTAAAAGGGACATAGTTTAATATGTATATCATTTCCAGTAAAATCATTTTACATAAATATTATGTAAATTTTATTTGACACTGACATTTGTTAATTAGTAATATTTGAATACAGTAGAAACTCTTTAATCCGAAATGCTAAATGTAAGGGCATGTTCGAACTAACTATTTGTTCGGATTACTGAATTTGTATAGGTGTAAATAGTGTAAATTTAAAATATTTTAAAATATTTATTACAAGTGCTGTTCTACTGGTGCCAGATGTATTGGATATCTCGACTTCGTCTCGATTTCTAAAATCATCCTCAATCGATTGAAAGTACTTACTGCCCTATTTAAATAACTATTATTTTAATTATTAATATTTCTCAGATTTTTACACTTCATCCAAATGAATATACGTTACAGTTAAAACATTAAATAAATATTAATGTACTATATTTAATAACAAAATATATGGTTAGTCCACAATTTTCGAATTTGATTGTAATCCTGTTGACGGGTCTCATTGAGTGCAGGCAGAGGCAGGGGTGGCTTAGGCAGATTCGAGTGTGAATTTCACCCCAAGTCCGGGTGGTATATCGATCAGAGCGCGTGTTTAAGTGAGGCCATAATTTAATTCTAGTTTTGTACCGTATCAGCGATGCTCACACTTGAATAAACACCGCGGTGATGCAGACACTCGCTCGAATATTGCTGGACGCCAAAACAAAAAACACACCATCCGTGATTTACAGAAACGTCATTAGAGAGGCTATGAAAAAGGAGCGAAATTCGAATTCAACAAGAACATTAAGGATTTTTTATCGAACACATTTGTTACTTATAATATAAAATTATGTTGGCAACTTTGTATTATCTCACCTAACCTAACCTAACAAATACAGTAAAAAATTTGAAAGATGTCCGATCAAGGTTGCCTACGAATTGTATGAATTCAGATTTTTGCTCCGCCCATTATGATAACTTCAGTAGTGTCGTTTGCTTAGTTTTTATGAGGGTACGTAAGATACTGCTGATATTTTATTATTATAAAATTATATATTACAGTAAAAGCATTCAAAATTCAAAAATAAGTCAGCTGGTAAGTTTATAAACAAATGTAAAACTAAATATGTTAAAAATAAGATAATGACACAATGTCAGTGTTAGCGACTCTGATAGAAAATAACGTTATTCTTACTATGAATCAAGGTAACGTACCTGAATTAATAAATAAACTTACGTTACAGCGACAGAATTATCATCAACGAGCATCGTTTTAAGGTGGAATGCCCTAACTTAGTCGAAACTATATGAATTTTTGAAAGACAAGCGTGTTATATCCATCCTTATTGCACACTCTTAGCCTTTGCAAAAGAAAGAGATAAATATATGCCTATTTGTTAATTCGCTCGCGATACAGATGACCTTGATCGGACATCTTTTAAAAATTTTACTGTACAAGTGTACATGTATATTCTAAATAAATTAAGAAAGTGTGAAAAGATAATGTCAGCCACATGGATTTGAACCATGGACCACTACTTTGCCGGAGTAGCGCTCTACCAACGGAGCTATGGCCAACCTATCCAATGGCTGACATTATCTTCCACTTTAGCTGCTAATGTATCTCTCTATGGAGAATACAGTTTGTGTCACGTTGTATGATGTTGGTAGAGCGCTACTCCGGCAAAGTAGTGGTCCATGGTTCAAATCCATGTGGCTGACATTATCTTTTCACACTTTCTTAATTTATTTGTACATGTATAATTTAATTATTTAGGGCCAAATTCAGAGACACGACTCACACTCACCTTACACTCAACTCACACTAATCTTACACTCAATTGGTCAAAATGTCATTATTTGAAATCCAGAGACCTTAAGCCAGTAGAATTTCAGTGACAAATAAGTTCAAATTAAGTGTCAGTTGAGTAAATTCTAATAGGGCTATTCTGTAAGCGTCGTTATGGCATAACGAATCGTTAAAACGTTATATCGTTAAAATAATAACGAAACTCGTTTAATAGGCTTATTCTGTAAACGATCGTTACGAAATTATGCATTGTCATATTGTTATTATAACGATATTCGTTAAAGTGGTATTCTGTAATCTGTAAACAATAATTTAATTCTACATAACGAAAAAAAGATAACGATATCGTTATTTTTTAACGACTGGAAAAATCAATCGTTGCGTAAACGTTTTGTCAATAATTCAGTATTTTTATTCGTGACAAAATAAAATTGCTACTATGTTAAATAGTGATCTCAAAAACCCGTCATATTATAGTTTTTTGCAAGGTAATATTAAAATTCATAGCGTCTAGCGCAAGCTTCTCAATTTGTCTAAAGAAGGTAGTAGTAGTAGTAGCCCCAAGAAGAAGAAACAGTTTGACAGCTGACAGGTTGACAGCAGTTTCTCACCAGAACTAATCTAACCTAGAAGATTTTTTGTGAGTGATATTGGATTATTTTAGATATTTCATTTAAAATTAAATTTGACTTTAAGAAATATAGTTTTTAACTTGATCCTAAGGTTATTATTTTTTAAAAAAGTGTTACATACTATGGATACGAAGATAACGATTATCGTTAAGTAGAAATAACGATTTTCATAATAAAGATTTCGTTATGATAACGATTCGTTAAGCGGATATTTTACAGAATAGGTCTGTTAAATCTATTTTAATAAATTATTTCATTGTCGAATTGTTGTTATTTTGTAGTCTGAAACAGAAAGTATTTTATATTCAAATATATTACATTTTTTTTGGAATTTGTTCAGCACATACAAGGTAAGCAAACCTTCCATGATAAGAGTTGAAATTACTTCTATATTATTCCATTATTTTTATTTTTCATTAATTTCTTTCGTTTCAGTTAAATTTTACGAGATAATTATAATCCACTATAAAAATATGCCAAAACAGAATTGATACAGACTGACTCATACGCTTTATTGAATACGATATTGAGTGAGTGTTAGTTTAACTCACACTCAAGTAAGTTACAACTAAGTGACAACTGAGTCTGCGTTGAGTGGTCATTGAATAACGTCTCTGAATTTGGGCCTTACACTGTTTAAAATATAAATATCATATAAGTACTTTACATTCAAATATAACAACATTCGAGGTTGGTAGAATACAGAATATGCGCCATATTCTGTCAACCTCGCGCCGACCAATAAGAATCGAGCCCCCTATTGGCCACACTATGTATATTCAATCACTATAGTTAGTACTAGAAACTAACCGTAATGAGCCAAGCTGATAACCTTTTACCTAATATTAGTAGCACTACTAATGATTGCAACTACTCACTATTAAATTATTTGCGGTCATAAAATGGGGTCTCGTGGCCGTGTGCCTGAGTGTCTGGTCGCGAATCTGGGGACAATTCTACGTATTTTCTACAAAGTCCACACATTTTTTTTGCAATCTATTCTATAGGCGTTTTATCTTTAGGGAAAAAATGAACTGATCTTACCTCGTACTGAACTGAACTACTCCTAAAAAGAACAGTATGTTTCTTATAATAAGAAGTAGAAAATAAAAACATATAGCATTATATTTATAATATAATAATCTGCTGAATTGGCTTATGACTATAATCTGTTGTATTACCTTATGTAATTTGTTTTTGCAACCTTAAATTATTTTACATTTTTATATTTCCAGTAAAATCATTTCACAAAGATATTATGAAAATTTTATTTGATATTGACATCTGTAAATATTTGAATATTCTAATTGTTTCCATGGTGCAGCTTTTAGCAGCATTAGGTTGCAAGTTATTTCTTTATAGTTCTTTATTTCTAAATTCACTGAATATGAAGATAAAAAAATGTAATTAAATCGAATAGAGAATTTCATATTCTTTTATTTAACACCAAAGGTCAAAAAATGATTTTAACAGTGTTTTTCCAAGAAGTTATTGATTTTCAACAGTAATCTCTCTTCTAGTTTTGATTCTGTAATTCATTTATTATGTTATTATATTTTTGTTCATCTGACTTTTTCCTATATGCATTTGTTTGTATCTTACGGAATGAATAAATATATATTATATTATATAATTCACTTTTCAGTCATATAGACGTATTTCACCTTTCTTTTTCAAAATTCAAAACTGCCATTATACAAGAAATTTCATAGGCATCATAGCAAACGCTCATTTTTTTCTTTTTCTTTTTTCGTTACTCTTTTTATGTTTTTTATTATATTACCTTATTTTTTCTGTGTAACTGATATTTATTTGAATACTCATTTGTATTGTTCGTTAGAATCTGTTATTGGTCAACTGACTGTTGGTTCTCCTTGTATAGAAAAATATATAAAATGAAATTTAAGCGGGTGGGCCAACTGATGTGGAACGGGGCTCGTATATTGTTATTATTGTTTATATGCCTCGATTGCCTGATTACTTAGATTAAAACATTCAGTATAACAATTATTACATTTAATTTATGTATGATTAGTTATTTTCATTATTGTATTAAAATTTTCTTTACTAATTAAGCAAAAATTAACCTCTGTGATGCTCTCTCCACGGCAGATCGAGATCTTGTGAGGTGACGCCTGATAAGCGCCGTTTACGATACAAATATATCATCATTAGTGAAGTATACATATAAAAACAGGATGGCTCATTCAAGAATAGGTACATATTAAGTCTTGATGACATATTTATTTATTTTGTGTAAAAATATCTGTTTGGAAAGATAGTAGAAACTTGATTGTTATACAATTAATAATTCCAATCCTATTACTCCTATGATCATATTCAAAATAGTCGTAGCAGAGGGCCAGCGCTTGATGGCAGCTCCTCTGCTCCGCAAGCATTCGGTGCTGAGTTATCCCGCATTACATAATCGCTTTACGGCACCCAGCGGTAAATCCGGATCAAGTAGCCTGATTAATGGCTACCCAATATGACGTCACGTTAATTGAAATTTATCTTCAGCGCGTGCGAACGTTCACACTTATGAGGAAAAAATACCGCGGGATTATTTATCGACGCAGATAGGCGGCTGTGGCTGTGGCTGCAGCCGTGGCGACTGTCAAACAACGTAACAACGACGAATCGGATTTGAAAATTTGCTGAATGTGGGTGAACGCGAGATTGCGATGACGTCGGTTTTTGTTAGGCGTATTTGTGCCATGTTCCACCGGTTTTATCCAAACTGGGTTTAGCTCCCTAATTTTGAGTTATGGACAGAGGTTTTGTTCTGATTTTAATCGAAAAATTATAACACCCCAAGCCTACTTTTTCACCCTCTCAAAAAAGAGATGCGTATTTAAATTCCACACAAATCCAAAAAATCTAATATAGTCAGTACATAAAGACCTTTATCGTCGTGTATAATATATTATTTTACCTACACTTGTTTAATAATATATTCATTATGTCCGTAACCATGGATACATAATGCCGTTCATTAACCTCAGTTTTTGTAATTTATTTCTTCATTAAAAATTAACTTCAAGCATATCATTGAGTTCATAATTTTACGTAGATTCTAAATATATAAAAATATATAGGATATCACATTTGAAATATGAAATTTAATGTCAACCGGAAGCACTACCATTATGCCAAATACAATGATTGGTGAGCCCTTAAGCCTAGTTTATAAATATATAAAAATAATTATAAATAAGAAAGTTATTTTGAGTAGACTATTTTTCAGTGTTACCCGGTATAATATGATTTCAATGGCAGGTGTAGATAAAATATCGTATTCTACTCGCGTATAATGGTTATTATTCACTCGGATGAATTACCACACTCGCCTGCGGAATAATATACTATTATTTTGTACCTGATGTTTTCGATATTAAAATGACAAGCCGCAACTTTTTTCCTAAACTTACTATACTCAAATCGGACATCCACGTCATTAATAAAAGTAACTAGATGTGTGACGTCATGAACTGGTAGGTTTACATAGGTTTGAGAATCGTATTGAAAAAAATTATACAGGTTGCATACAATTGTATTACAAACTTTCGTGATATTTCCGGAATATATTTTTGTTTATTAACTATCACTAAATGATATATACGAGTATTAGAAAGTTATTGAAAACTTTTATTTAATATTATAATCATTTAATCAAAATTATATTTAAATCTCTACGACTCTTACACCATTTCCATTACAATATCTGTCTCTATGTTTACTAAGCATCGAGTATCGTTTATACCCTGCATGTAGCTATCTTCAATTTAATTTTCATTAGCTACCGCATTGACATGCGGGAATTACAAGCTCTGGAGTAAACACATTTGCCGTTCGCACGTTGCATATTCCACAACAAGCAGTTTCACAGGGTACAACGATAGAATATTGTGATATAGTTAGCGAAGGGATGAGGCTATGTTAACATTACATAACCCTATATGCCTACGCTGCAGGCTACCCTAACTAGTTTCAAAACAGCGAAGAGTTGCTGAAGGAGAATAAATTTTGAGTCAGATATGTCACTATTTCAAATATGTTAGATTAAATATAATAATATGTTAGCTATTATATAGAAATCAGATTTCGAAATTTTTTTCAGCAAAGACTTTTTCTTTGCTTTCTGATGCTTTTTCATCTGTATGTTCAGGTATTAAGTTTTACACATTGCTTTAAAAATAATAATCCTGGACCTGCAACTAGCCAGCCGCTACCCGCAATCCTTACCTATTCCCATAGACAGTTACAGAATGGCGCCCGAAACAACGAGAACACCATCCGCAACAAGGGGTAGGTTCATTACAGGTTCTATATTTATCTGAACAGATTTTTAAAGGTCATTATATTCCTCTTTGTAATCGAACATTTTTACCTTCCGTCACCTTTAGGTAAGGAAGGTATTGTCTTTGGTGAAAAAAATCGATAGTAAGTTACCAATGAATAAGCACGTGTTGGGGTCCCTAGAATACGAATTTACTATTTTTACGATAATGTCTCTATGTGTGTGTATGTGTGTGTGTGTGTGTGTGTGTGTGTGTGTGTGTGTGTGTGTGTGTGTGTGCGTCTGTGTGTGTATAGATATATGTGACGATAGTTTCGGATGGCATAACACCAATACCACGATTCCAAAAATTATATTTTTTTCGTATTCCTCAAGTTTAGATCCATATGCAGACATGATTCGTTTTTGGTTATAATTGGTCCACCGGAAGTACCCTCATTTGCAACTTTGAACAGTTTTTCTTGAGAAAAGCAGTTAAACATCATTTATTGACATTTAATATCATTATAAATTTTAAAGAATATATTATTCTCTATACGATTGGATTACATTTTATACTTCATATTCAATAGATATAGAGTTAAAGAATTGTAAAGATAGTAAATTTCAAAATCAGCCAGCTATCTTAACCATGAAAACTGCTAATATATTCAGATAATTCAAATTAAGAGATGTCAGTGTCAATGAAATGTCAATGAATGTGGCAGAACTGAGGATGTTCACATAGATGTTGGGGAAGACACGGAAAGAATGGGAAAGGAAATAAAGGATAATGGATATAACTCGAGTGATAAAAGTTTCTAAGATAGTAAATTTCATAAATCAGCCAGCTATGCTAACCATGGAAACTGCTAATGTATTCAGATAATTCAAATTAAGAGATGTCAGTGTCAATGAAACGAAAATGAATGTGGCAGAGCTGAGGATGTTCAGATAGATGCTGGGGAAGACACGGAAAGACTGTGTAAGGAACTAAAAAATAAGGGAAATAACTCGAGTAATAAAAGTTTCTAAAGAGATGATTACATTGGTTTGTACATGTCATTAGGAGAGATGAAGAATATATATTGAAAGAAGAATGAATAGCTTAGTAGTAGAAGATAGAGGAACAGAGGAAAACCAAAGATAAGATGGAAGGACTGTATCGCGGAAGATTTGATAAAAAAGGAACTGAATGAGGACAACACGCAAAACATGAAATGAGTGGAAGAAGAAAATAAAAAATAGCGACCCTTAACGAATAGGAAAAGCTAAAGAAGAAGATGTCAGTGTCAAGTGCAATTTGCAAAGTTTGTTTCTGAAATAATTTTATTGGAAATATAGGATATTTGTCAAAAAAAATTATGTATGGAATTTGTACATATAATGCACAGGATTGACGGAAAGTAATGTACTGGCCACATCAGATTTTTACCTCCCACTACCCTTGGTAAGGGAGGTATAGGGATCGTGCTAAACAGCGCATATCGAGATTTTGGTAAATGACCGCGTTTTAAGGTCCCTACAATCCAATTTTAACATTTTCACGATGCTGTCTGTGTGTATGTGTTTATGTATGTGTGGATCCTCTTTACGCTTTATGCAAAGATGCCATTAGATTTTGGAATAAATCAGATAATCGAAAATGACACTTTACTGGAAGCTTAAAATAGTTTTTCTTCGAAAAATACCTTTAAATGTTATTTTTTCGAGATATAAAAATTAAAGATTATTAAATTTTCTACAGGTTTGCATTAATACTTTTTCTATATATTTTATGGATAAATTTATAAAACTATCTATAATTTTAATCCCGGAGCCTACGTTTTAAACATAATTCGAAATATTTGGCGTCGATCGGGATCGAATTTAATTTTAAGTATTTACATGAATAAAAACTAAATTAGACAGGAGGTATTGTGTTGGCCACATCAGATTTTTTGTATAATGAATTTTTAACAGAAAATTGAATATATTAACGAAGAAAATATTATACATTATCAAATTTAATGTCCCTTTAAAAATATGTTGGAGTTCAGCTTCACAACCACATTCCTCATCGTTGATAATTAGTGTGCAAAGAATCTCATTCTCTGGTAGTTAATTGTGCGAATCGCTGATCTACATATGTGCAGTGGACACGCGTCTCTTTTTGTCTGTTCCTGTGCCCGAAACCTCGGGTTCACTCACCAGGCTCACCACATCTGCTTGTTCTAATTCAAATGAGCGGACGTAAAAAAGGTAGTTAATGCGCAAAACACACACCAGGCCAGAACCCACGGGCCAAGTCCACAACAGATAACGCGACATCTGGAGAAGTAAACTATTAGCACAGAGAACATAGGAAGTACTAATGGAGTGAGAATGCTGTGATTATCATCTCTCTGGTAAAGGGCATAGTAGATCTGTTGAAGGTAAATTTCAATAGATAATACAGTCTACCAATGATTCTGATTCAGTAAGAAAATACTAGGGTGGATTGAACTCTTCATATGAACTGTCAAGAAATTTCAGTACAATCTGTCTATCATTCTAATCGTGAAAAGCGTCTGTGTCGATCTACCTAGCGCTAAATCGATAATGGATAAAAACGAAGTTCGTGCGGTGATCAAGTTTTTTTTTTTATTTGGAAGAAAACACGGCAACGGAGATCAAGACCCGGTTAGATGCTGTCTTTGAGAATACTTCACCTTCGTTTCCCACGATGAGTTTCTGGGTTTCGGAATTTAAGCGTGGCCAAATACACACCTGTGACGAGCCACGTTCAGATCGCCCAAAATCGACTACCACACCGGAAATTGTGGATAAAGTCCATGATATGGTTCTGGAAGATCGCCGAATGTAAGTGCGTGCGATTTAGGAATCCATAGGGATCTCTTATGAACGTGTAGTTCATATTTTACATAATGAGCTGGGCATGTGAAAAATGTGCGTCAGGTGGGTGCCGCATTTAGTTCAGAGCAAAAGCGCATTCGGGTACGAACTTCAGCCGAAAATTTGGAGTTGTTTAAGAAAAATCCGGTCGATTTTAAAAGACGTTTCATAACCATGGTTGAAATTTGGATACACCACTATATTCCAGAGTCGAAAATTCATTCGAAAGCGTGGATTGGATATGGTGAGTTGGCCCCGAAGAAAGCGAAGTCAGTTCAATTGGCAGGAAAGGTGATGGCATCAGTCTTCAAGGACGCCAAAGGCTTTCTGCTAATTGATTATCTTGATAAAGGAAAAACTGTAACTGGACAATACTACGCCACACTTTTAGACAAGCTTTAAAAAAAATTCAAGAAAAACGCTCAGAATGGCAAAGCAAAAGATTTTGTTTCACCACGACAATGCGCCAGTTTATTCAAGTCTTGCTCAACAAAAATTGATCGAACTGAGGTTTGAAATCGCCCCCATCCACCGTACTCGCTCCTCATGACATGTCAAACCAATATAATCGTCTCTCTTGTATCTTTCTAGAAACTTCTACCACACGAGCTATTACACTTATTCTTTCATTCCTTATCGTATCTTTTCGTGTCTTCCTCAACATCTATCTCAAAATTATCATCTCTGTCACATTCATTTTCTTTTCATTGACACTGACATCTGTCAGTTAAAAATTTTCTTAATATAATAGCTGTTAAAATGTAAGCAATTCGTAAAGATAAGAATATTCCTTAATATTTATAATAACATAAATGTCAAAAAATAATATTTAACACCGTTAAAATCTTCAAATGAGGGTATTTCCGATTGACCAATTATAACCAAAACCTAGCCTAGTCTGCACATGGGTGTAAGGAAGAGGAATACGTAAAAATTGTAATTTTTGGAGATATCGTGGCCGAAATTATAGTCACACACACGCGCGCACACACATATACAGACATCAACCAAAAAATAGTAAAATCATATTGCAGGGACCCTAAAACGTGCCAATTCATTGAACACTCACCACCGAATTTTTTAACCAACGACAATACCTTCCGCACCTAGAGGTGACGGAAGGTAAAAAGTATAACAGTTATGAAAAATTTAGTCGGAATACATAAAAAATTGGGGAAGAGATTCCTTTCCTATAAAATACTGAGAGGTAATGTACAGGCTACATCAATTTTTACCTTCCGTCACCTTTAGGTAAGGAAGGTATTGTCTTTGGTCAAAAAATTCAATAATGAGTTTTTAGTGAATAAGCATGTTTTAGGGTCCCTATAATACCATTTTACCATTTTTACGATGATGTCTGTATGTATGTACGAGGTGTGTTCAAAAACTATCGCGAATTTTGAATTTTCGCGGGTTACGTATATTCGAATTTCGATCTTTTTGTGGCTTTATGTTGGTACTCATGTCTCTCACTTATGTCGACAAGCTCGGCCATTTTGAATGTTCACTTACTTGTTGACAGCTGCTTTGCTTGCACGTGTTTTGGATCGTCTTCGATTTTTACCTATTGTGCTTATTCGTTAAAAACTGACTATGAATTTTTTGACCAAGACAATATCTTTCTTATCTAAAGGCGACGGAACGTAGAAAAAAATAATTCATTTAAAATTTGTCATTGTCATAAACTGTTTTTATCAAAGAAGTTATTTCTACGAGTAGCCTTTAGATAAGAAAGATATTGTCTTGGTCAAAAAATTCATAGTCAGTTTTTAACGAATAAGCACATTAGGTAAAAATCGAAGACGATCCAAAAGCAAGCAAAGCAGCTGTCAACAAGTAAGTGAACATTCAAAATGGCCGAGCTTGTCGACATAAGTGAGAGACATGAGTACCAACATAAAGCCACAAAAATATCGAAATTCGAATATACGTAACCCGCGAAAATTCAAAATTCGCGATAGTTTTTGAACACACCTCGTATGTATGTGTGTGTGTGTGTGTGTGACGAAAGTTTCGGATCACATAACTTCAATACCATGATTTCAAAAATTATATTTTTTTCGTATTCCTCAAGTTTATATCCAGAAGAACAACTTATTAGATTTTGGTTATAAATGGTGAATCGAAAGTAGCCGCATTTGAAGATTTAACAGTTAAATTTCATTTATTGACATTTAACGTTATTATTACTTAAAGAATATATTATTCTCTATACGATTTAATTGCATTTTATACTTCATATTCAATAGATATAGAGTTAAAGAATTTTAAAGAAATTAAATTTTATAATTCGGCCAGCTACGCTAACCATGAAAATTGTTAATATATTCAGACTGACAGATGTCAGTACCAATAAAAAGTAAATTAATGTGGCAGAGATGAGAATGTTGAAGTAGATGTTGGGGAAAACACGGAAAGATACGGTAAGGAAATAACTCAATTGTTACAAGTTTCTAGAAAGATACAAAAGAGATGATTACATTGGTTTGAAAATGTCATGAGGAGAAATGAAGATTATATTGGATGAAGAATGAATAGCATAGTAATAGAAGGTTGAAGATACAGTGGAAGACCAAAAATAAGATGGAAGGACTGTATTGCGGAAGACTTGAGAGAAAAGGAACTGAATGAGAACGACACGTAAAACACAAATGAGTGAAAGAAGAAAATAAAAAATAGCGACCCTTAAGGAATGGGGAAAGCTAAAGAAGAAGATGATGTAAGTGTCAAGTGCAATTTGCATAGTTTGTTTATGAAATAATTTTACTGGAAATTTAGAATCTTTTGCAAGAAAATTTATGTATGGAATTTATACATAATACACAGGATTGACGGAAGGTATTGTGCTGGCCACAACAGATTTTTTATTTTATTTTTTATATGTATAGTATATAGGGTATTATTTAAGTAAGCGTACAAATACAACGTTTAACCGATGGTAGAACTAACCCCATAGATAAGTAAATCGGGCAATAATTTTTGTTTTACAAGCTTTTTATAAAAACTGGAGCCCCGTAAAACTGACCAATTACATAATTGTTCAAAATTTTGTAAAAAAGTAATAATCAATAAGTGCTCTGGAAAAAATGTTGATTGTCGAAACTGACGAGAAACGCTTGCATTAGCATACGATTTATAGTCGGTATATTAAATATGAAAATGTCAATTACCTTGATCATAAACATGTAGTTTTTCATTGTAAAAGTCACAAATTCCTATTATATATCGCGACGCCAACAACAGATTTTTTAAAAAAATAATTTACATTGACATCTGTAGCAGATTGCTTACAATTAGAATCAAGGCAGAATAGATTCATTGAGCACCTACCTACCTGTACGAATATAGCAAATTTAAATAAACTATTTTTTAGCTTTAGCAGCTCTCGTATACAAACCTTGAATTTTTAGTAAACTTATTCTTGTTATTCTGTTTTTAAAGATTTTTTCATGTTACATATCTTAAATTTTTATTGGTTGAATGTTGAAAAGATAGCAATAAACAAACGCGGTAACATAGGCGACAAAACAAGAAAACATATTCTCATAAAAGCAGTGACACATCACATCCACCGCAAGGCGAGGCAAATCTGTGAAGAAACGCGTGACTTTACAACCCACGGTCGAGTGGTGAAAATGGAGCGGGAAACTCGAGGAGCGGAGTTTCATCGCTTGGTATAAAATATGATTCGTACCCATACGGATACAGTCCGTACAATAATTCCGAGAATCAAATAAAAATAACTATAAATCAAGTGGGTTGACTGCGCATTAGCATAGCCTCAAGTGCGTCCGCCGAGCGACTCCGCCGTATGCAAATTGCACTCGTAATAGAAAAATACGACCCGGACGCCATCTTCTCCCCGTAATAGTCCCAGACGCAGCCAAGAAGGATACGCATAGAAAGAAACCTTATTATTCCACTATTATATGTACAACGTCATTACATTATAGTTTTACGACTTTATTATTTGTACTTCATACTAAAACATTAATAAATATGACATTTTATTTCTGCATTTGTTTGTGCGGGGTGTGAACAAAAAATAACGAGAATAAGTAATAATTTATACATTAATATTAATACGAGCCCAAAATCATATTATGGTGAAAATGATTAGGCAGAAGACTCAAGTCAACAACCTGAAAAGAACCTTATAAAAAGAAATATAACTTGTAGAAATTATTAGTTATTTATTTTTTAAAAAAGAAGAAAACATATACTAGTATTAAAGAAACGTATATATTAATGAATTTACAATTATTTCTAAGTCAATCCTTATTCCTTTTACGGAATATAAAATTATTTGACACAATATGGTCATTCTCAGTAGTGCCAACGTATTTTACGAAAATAAACTACAATTACTTCAAATAATTTTATATTCCGTACAAGGAATAACGATTGACTTAGAAAAAATTGTAAATATCATTCATATATATACATATTACATTTTCTTCTTCTTTTAAAAATAAATAACACCCAATAATTTCTACAAGTTATATTTCATTTTATAAGGTTTTTTTCAGGTTGATGACATGAGTCTTCTGCTTAATCATTTTCACTATAGTTACAAAAAACTCAAAAAAATATTTTATTATTACAAAAATTAAATTATTACCGTAAAATATACAATTTCAGCTTAAATTAACAATAAAAAGAAAATAGTTTTGATAACCATTAGGGTTTAAAATAAATTAAAATTAACTATAACATACAAATCAGGACCTCTATTCTTGAGCATTCGTATTTGCCTAGTTTACTCGTAAGCGCGCGAATACGAACGAAAACCATAGACACGGTATTCTTAGCCATTCGCTTAATTCGAATTCGCTTGAAACGAATAAAAATTTCATTCGAACGAATAGTGAAAGTCTTTCCAGTGGCGCGTTATCCTATGGGCAAAATGGCAATTGTCTGGGGCCCCATCATCAGAGGGGCCCCAAACCAATGTTTTATAAACACAATATTTCTATTCTAGTAAGAATATCAGAATTCAAATTTAACACCTCTATTCAAACCATTTTTTATATGTAGGTACCTAGGTAAGAATATCGTAATGGAGGATTAATGTTAAATAAATAAAAAATAAATAAATATTTCATCACGGCATATTACCCATTGCTGGGTGTGCCAATCTGCTTCATACACAAATATCGGTAATGATGGAATATTTGTACCGTGTGGGCGCTTACCAGGCGTCACCTCACGGGCACTCATTGCTGGCGTGGAGAGTGCGCCACAGGGGTCAATTTTGTGTAATTTTACAATTACATGTGTCAGTTCCAGTTGCCAACGCTTCAGTAGAGCAATCGTTCAATGTCCTTACAACAATTCAAAATACTATTTAAGAAATTCATTTGTAAAAATTATTTATTAATATGCCATTATTTATAAGTACAGGATGTTTTATTCGTTTTTAAAACAAAAGAATTTAGACTTGTTACATATCATTCAAAAACGAAAATTCTATAAAATAAGCAAAAAGATGAGACAATTTTCAACACAGGTTCCCATTTAATAAAGTCATCAGTTTGTGTTATATCACAAGAATTATAACGTTTTTGAAATTAATCCATTTTATTTTAATCAGAAAACGATACAAAATTTTTGTAAACAATTTTTATTTTTGAATTTATAAACGGTTTATTTTATTGGTAATATTACCCAAGATATGTTTAAAAAAATCAAAAATGAGACTTTCTGTACATCGACCATATTATTTCAAAAAGGGTTGATTTCAATGAACTGCCTTGTATGATAAAATCATCGGTGCTGAAAGTTGTCCAATCCCTAAATCACTCTCGACGAAAAATGACTGAAGTCAAAACTGTACATGGGGTCTCCATATTTGAATTTTCCTGGGGCCCCATGAAGCTATAACGCGCCACTGAGTCTTTCGTTTCAGTACTTTTGAATAGTTCTAGTCTACTATTCATATATTTAGAAGTACTGTGTAAAACAGAATAATTAGTAACAAATAAATTGACTTACAACATCTGCATCTTCATCAATTTCAGGTTGTTATTTCACTATTTTTAACAGTGTCTACCACTAACAATGAACGTTACAATATTATATACACTTAACATATACTAAAAACACTATTAATAACAATAGAAATAGTTAATCACATTTAGACACATTGCAAATGTTGTTTACATGGACAGAGATACTGTTAAACTAAAACTAAGCACGATTCAATGCTGCATTCAACGAACAGACCTGTTAGAACAAAAAGTGCCATTCTCTTATTTTATTTTCATTAGTTTTTGTCGATGACTTTGACGTTAGTATAGATTTCAACCAAATATTATTTTCTGTAAAATATATTATTAAATTAACGGAAAATCTTCAGGAACATATATTTACCCTGCTATCACACTTACGTTTAATAACCTTCTTTGTATGTTACATTTTTACTGTATTTTAATTTAGTTTTGCTTTTAATATTTTGCCAAGTTTAAACATTAATATAATGATAAGACTAGTACATATATAGCGTGTTCATTTTTAAGTGGCTACCATTGCGATCTCGAAAACTAGAGGAGATACGAAGTTGATTAAATTAGCAAAGAATCTCTATTTCACCAGGTATTTCAAAGATATACTGAAAAAAGAATTTCAACCAGTGGTTCTCAAAATATGGATACCAACTTTTTTATTTTAAATAAAAACATATATTTTTATTTGTGCATTCAATAGAGCTCTTTATTCTGAATCCAACGATATAAAATTTTCATACCCTTACATAACAAAATTTTTGAAAAAAAAAGTTTTGAATTACTTCCCCTTAAATATGATATTAATTAGAGTGCCATGAATGAAAAAAGTGAATATTTTGTTTATTGCTCTTTCTGTCAAATGAGAAATTGTTCTTCATGTCATTTTTAATACCTAAAAATGGATCAATTTAAATATGTATATTTTTCATTCATGGCACTCTAATTAATATCATATAAGGGGAAGTAATTCAAAACTTTATTAATTTTTTTTTCGAAAATTTTGTTATGTAAGGGTATGAAAATTTTATATCGTTGGATTCATAATAAAGAGCTCTATTGAATGAGCAAATAAAAAATATATGTTTTTATTTAAAATAAAAAAGTTGGTATCCGTATTTTGAGAACCACTGGTTGAATTTCTTTTTTCAGTTTATCATTGAGATACTTATGTAAAATAGAGATTCTTTGCTAATTTAACCAACTTCGTATCTCTTCTAGTTCTAGAGATCGCAATGGTAGCCACTGAAAAATGAAAAGCCTGTATGTATAATATACCAAAAACGTATCAGAAATGTATATTTCAAGCTAATTTGACATAAGTCAAAACAAGTGAATGTAGAGGTTATTTGAAATGCGAAATTGCCAAATATAATTGTTCGTATTAAAGGAATACCAAAGAAATGGAAATGTTATGGAAAGAAAAAACTGGAAAATAAGGATGCATGGGAAACATTTGAATTTAATGTGAATTTGACATTTCAAAATATTTGTGTTTTTGATTCAATTTAATTTGCTTTGATTATTATTTGTACGTTCTGTGTTTCATTGAGCGAATTTTTAATGTAATATTGTTTAATTTTAAGTATTCATATAAGATATCCGTGTTTTATTTTCAACCCAGTTATAATCATTTCAATGAAATGATTTGTCAAATTTATTTTAAAATTCAAATTTTATAAATAAATAAAATAAATAAATAAATATTTCATCACGGCATATTACCCATTGCTGGGTGTGCCAATCTGCTGTGTACACAGATATCGGTAATGATGGAATTTTTGTACCGCGCGGGCGCTTACCAGGCGTCACCTCACGGGCACTCATTGCTGGCGTGGAGAGTGCGCCACAGGGGTCAATTTTGTGCCATTAAAATTCGATGTAATTTTTGGCGTTGGTCGGGATCGAACCCGGGTCCTCAGATTCGGGACCAGACACTCAGGCACACGGCGACGAGACCCCATATTATTGAAAAATTATAATTAAACATTATATTTGTGCATATACATTTTAATATCAAAATACATTTATATTAAATAATAAAATAATATTTTCAATAAAATGAAAAGCGGATTGCCTAATTTACATTTTAGTTCTATTCCAATCACCAGGTGTAATGTTCAGTTCAATTACACATCAGTTTCAAGTCTAAAGAATGTATTGTCCATGTTTCCTCCTTCCTGTAGTAAAAACCGTTTTACCTAGCTTGATGCATATTTTTGCTTCATCAGTAAAAAAGGAAAAACGCCAGGTATACCAAAATACTTCGTCAATATGCAGCTATCACTTAAATCTTTAATCATAACTTTGATTGATCGTTATAAAATATAGATATATTTAATCAAAGATAGTAGATACTCTAATCATTTTATTTGAAAAAATTAGTAATTTGATAAAATGTAACCATATTAAAAATGAAATTAATTTCCTTCTGAATAACACCGTCCAAGATTCCACGGCACCGACAGTATTCGCAAAATGTAAAAGAGCGCTGTAAAAATATTCTCTGAAAGAATATCTGCGGTTCCGTTTCCTGTCGTTATAAACTGGCGCTACGCTGCTAAGAACAGAGACAACCGCACTCCCGGAACATACTATCTCTCTCGCACAGTGCAAATGAGCGTCTAAATGCGAATATGCACTCTGCAACTTCCGGAATATTATTAGAAACATTGTCGCAATGTCATCATGCAAATTGCAAGATGAGACTCTAAAGAGAAACTAGAGGTAGTTTTAATTTGCAGAATATGCAGTAGGCTACGAAAACAAATTTTATTTTTAATAAATAAATGCATTTTGAGAAGAAAATTAATCCAAGATAATGTTTATATAACTATGAGGATCATTTCATAAATATTGCACACAATTGTAAGTTTATTCATTTGTTTATTTTTATTACATTATCTCTTTATAATCCTTCAATGTCGAATGGCTTGTGTAATGGTAGCATGAAGCTCTTCCAGAGACGGAAAACGATTTCCACGCATAGAATATTTCAGCTTTGGAATAGGTCGAAGTCTGGTGGACTCATGTCCGGACTATAGGGAGCATGAGTAATACACAACTTTTATCACGAAAATGATTGTAACTGTTATGCAATTAATATTCGTTTTGATGTATTATTGGTGTTATACAAGGTGTTCATTTTAAGTGGTACACTATTGCTATCTCAAGAACTATAAGAGCTACGAGGTCGGTTAAATTAGCAAACAATTTCTATTTTATTAGATTATTACAATGAGCAAAACAAGAATTATTTTAGACCAGTGGTTCTCAAAATACGGGGTGCAACTTTCTTATTTTAAATGGTAACCTATTTTTTATTTGAATATTCGATTCAGTATTTTTTTTCTGAATTCAACGATATTCATATGTAATAATACACTAATATTACAAAATATTTGAGAAAAATGTAAAATTAAAAATGTATTATGTATTTCTTGTATACTTACATTCTACACCAAAAATTCTACTTATGTCTATTCCTTATATTTAGATTTTTTAATTTTAAATTCATTCTATGATGAAATTTTGTCCTACTCATCTAATTTTTCGAAATGTTTCCAATTCATTATCGAGATTGACAGTATTTTTGACGGGTTTATGTAAAGTACCTATAATTTTAAATATTTAGCTATTAATACAATAAGAAATAATATAATGTATATGTACTTTCAGTAATGTCTCTGGACTTTTAACACTGACATTTATCTGTCAGTTGCAAACATTTTCATTTTTTAATTGATTTCCATGACAATATTTGGGCTGTGAGATTTATTATATACCTTATAATTCTTTATTCTCTAAATCTATAAATGATATAATAGAATATTTATATGTGTCAGATAGATAATTTACTCTTCTTTAATACTAGCAAGAACAAAAACTTTCAAAAAATAATATTTAGAAGATTTTTTTAAGAATCTGCTACTTTGGGTTGCCCAATTATTACCAAAACCTTTTCAGCTCTTCCCAGTAATGTCAGATTGAGAAGTATGTATTTAAACAGATATTAAGTCTTATAGTTTTTGAGAAATCGTCCTTCCAACATCCACACACACACACACACACACACACATACACAAACACACACTCGCACATATACATCCACACACACACAGACATCATCGCAATAACATAAAATCGGATTGTAGGGACCTTAAAACGTGCTTATTCAATAAAATCTGGATATGCGATTTTTAGCATGAATCCAATACCTCTCTTAGCGAGAGGTAAAACATGGCCACACGACTGAACACTATGGATATGTATTTACTAGTGGTAGGACCCGTACCCTGATAGTTTTGGTTACGGATAGAAAAATATCCGGATATCCAGATAATTAAATGTTTCGGATCTCGGATCCAAATCTCAGTACCGAATTTTGAATCCAGATCTGAGTATCGAATTTTGGATCCTAGTTTGATTATTGGATTTTGGATCCGAATCTGAGTATCGGATCTTGAATCCGGATTCCAATATCGAATCTTGGAAACGGATTTTAGTATCGAATCTTAGATTTGAATATGAATATGTCATATTAATATTATATGTGTAATAATACAAATTTGTATTTTTACCTCTCGCTAAGAGAGGTATTGGATTCATGCTAAAAATCGCATATCCAGATTTTATTTAATAAGCACGTTTTAAGGCCCCTACAATCCAATTTTAACATTTTTACGATGATGTCTGTGTGTGTGTGTGTATGTGTATGTGTGTGTATGTATGTGTGTATGTGGGATGTTGGAAGGACGGTTACTCAAAAACTATAAGACTTTAAATTTGTTTAACTACGTATTTCCCAATCGGACATTCATGGGAAGATCTGAAAAGGTCTTGGTAATAATTGAACAACCGGAAGTAGAAGATTCTTGAAAAAAAATCTTCTAAATATTATTTTTTGAAAATTTTTCGTGGTAATATTGAAGGAAATTAAATTCTCTATCTGATACATTTAAATATTTTATTACATATATTATATAGATTTAGAGATAAAAGAAATATAATATATATAAAATAATCTGTTGTAATAAATTTTACAGCCGAAAGAATGCCATGAAAAATAGTTGAAAATTTAAATTGTTTTTAACTGACAGATAAATGTCAGTGTCAGAAATCCGGAGACATTACTGAAGACTTTTTCTGGGAAGTATATACATTATATTATTTCTTAATGCATTAATAGTTAAATATTTAATATTATAGGTATATTACACATACCCTTCATATATACTGGTATTTCTGACAATGAATTAAAATCATCTCGAGAATAGATATAAGTAGAATTTTTGGTGTAAAGTGTAAGTATACAAGAATTGTTAAATACATTAGCGCGCGAGCAGTCATGTGACTTTGTTGGCCTTGACAAGCAGATATGGGAGCCCATGTCAGAATGATAGCTAGTAATTATGTCATATATCATAATTTCTCATTCTAAATTTAATGATTTTCCAATTCCATGTGGTTTTTTTTCCTCGACAAGTAAATTCCACACTCCTGGCGACAAATTAACTACGTGAATTTAGAAAATCTTGAAATTTTTAATGAAAAATTCTGACATTTATGTATATAATTACTAATTATCATTCTGAAACGGCCCCCACGTCTGCTTGTCAAGGCTAACAATGTAACATGACTGTTCGTGCCCTATACTTATGTAACCAAAAAAAAAAAAGAAAGTGGCGAGAGGTATTGTGCTGGCCACAACAGATTTTTTTATTCATCATTTACTAAATAGGACTATGTGAAAGTATAAATTATTTTTCTTTACATTTGCATAAATTACCTGGCTATTTTAGAGGGGTTTGCCTCCACATTCAAAATGAAGAATCGGACCCAGAATTAAAATTTGGATCCGGATCCGTAAACAAAACATCGAACCCGGATCCAAGTCCAGATCCGGATCCAAATCAGAATTAAATTTACGGATATCCGCTTCAATATTCGAACATCGGATATCCGAGGAACCGGATATTATGAAATCCGGGTACTCGGATCCAAGTTTTGTCGGATCATCATAGCACTAGTACTTACTTTAAGTTTAGTTTAGTAAAGAAATTTCTATAGATATAACCACTTAGGAGTTGGAAAAAAATCTCGACTTTACAACAAATTATTTTATGTTCATTTATTATTTTTCTGTTTGTTAGTTAACCTCACATAGCTGTTAATAATGATTTCATTTTCATAAGTTTCAAATGGTGTACTCCTACTCAACAGATTTCTATCCCATCCCATCGATCTGGTTTGTAGTGCAGTGTATTGCGCGGTACAATATACAACTAATGACTTTTCGGTCAATGTACAAGGGCCATCTGTTAGTTTCGCGACCACGGCGTTCAGAGAGATGAACATATGGCCTGGTGAATGCTGCACCATGCACTATACAACACTGAACCTACAGGGAATATAAGTCGAGAGGTTTTAGAGATGCCGCCTACCGACTATACTATGAATATATAGACAAGTGGAGTTATTGGATTCGCTGGAAATTGAGAGAGCCAGTTACAGGGACAATAACATTCAACGTCATGCCAAGGATAAATTCAATAAATATAATTTCAAAAATTTCAAATAATAAAGAAGTAAAAAGAAAATTTTAATATAGAATTCTAATTCATATTTAAAAAATCTGCTGTGGCCAGCACAATACCTTCCATCAATCCTGTGTATTATGTATAAATTCTATACATAAATTTTCTTGCAAAAGATTTTCAATTTCCAGTAAAATTATTTCATAAACAAACTATGCAAATGACACTTGACACTAACATCTTCTTCTTCTTTAGCTTTCCCCAATCGTTAGGGGTCGCTATTTTTTATTTTCTTCTTCCACTCATTTCTGTTTTACGTGTCGTTCTCATTCAGTTCCTTTTCTCTCAAGTCTTCCGCAATACAGTCTTTCTATCTTATCTTTGGTCTTCCTCTGTTTCTTCAACCTTCTATTACTAAGCTACTCATTCTTCATCCAATATATTCTTCATTTCTCCTCATGACGTTTTCAAACCAATGTAATCATCTCGCTTGTATCTTTCTAGAAACTTGTAACACTAGAGTTATTTCCTTACGTATCTTTCCGTGTCTACCCCAACTTCTACTTCAACATCCTCATCTCTGCCACATTAATTTACTTTTTATTTATACTGACATCTGTCAATTTGAATTATATGAATATATTAGTAGTTTCCATGTTTAGCAAAGCTGGCTGATTTATAAAATTAAATTTCTTTAAAATTCTTTAATTCTATATCTATTGAATATGAAGTATAAAGTGCAATCAAATCGTATAGAGAATAATATATTCTTTAAGTTATAATAACGTTAAATGTCAATAAATCAAATTTAACTGTTAAATCTTCAAATGAGGCCACTTCTAGTTCACCAATTATAACCAAAATCTAATCAGTTATTCTTCTGGATATAAACTTGAGGAATACGAAAAAAATATAATTTTTGGAATCGTTGTATTGAAGTTATGCGATCCGAAATTTTCGTCACACACACACACAGACACACATACATACAGACAGACATTATCGTAAAAATGGTAAAATCGTATTATAGGGACCCTAAAACATGCTTATTCACTAAAAACTCATCACTGAATTTTTTGACCAAAGACAATACTTTCCTTACCTAAAGATGACGGAAGGTAAAAATCTGACGTGGCCAGCAAATTACTTTCCGTCAATCATGTGTTTATGTTTTTTCATTCAAAATTTTATTTTTTGCTATTGTATGATTTTTTTCTCGACAACTTAATTCCACACTCCTGATAACAAATAAACCACATGGAATAACAAAATCATGAAATTTTGAATGAAAAATTACGACATTTGTCAGTTATGGACATAATTAATAGCTGTCATTTTGACACAGTCCCCCATATCTGCTTGTCAAGGTCAGAAAAGTCACGTGACTGCTCGCGCCCTATACATAAATTTTCTTGCAAAAGATCTTATATTTCCAGTAAAATTATTTCATAAACAAACTATGCAAGTTGCACTTGACACTAATATCTTCTTCTCCTTTAGCTTTTCCCATTCGTTAGGGATCGCTATTTTTTATTTTCTTCTTCTACTCATTTCTGTTTTGTGTGTCGTCCTCATTCAGTTCCTTTTCTCTCAAGTCTTTCGCAATACAGTACTTCCATCTTATATTTGGTCTTCCTCTGTTTCTTCTACCTTCTACTCATATTACTAAGCTATTCATTCTTCTTTCACTATATTCTTTATCTCTCCTCATGATATGTTCAAACCATTGTAATCGTCTCTCTTGTATCTTTCTAGAAACTTTTAACACTCCAGTTATTTCTCTTATTGTTTCATTTTTTATCGTATCTTTCCGTGTCTTCCCCAACATTTATCTCAACATCCTCATCTCTGTCACATTCAATTACTTTTCATTGTTACTGACATCTGTCAATTTGAGTTATTTGAATATATTAGCAATTTCCATGGTTAGCATAGCTGGCTGATTTATGAAATTTAATATATTTATAATTCTTTAACTCTATATCTATTGAATATGAAGTATAAAATGTAATCCAATTGTATAGAGAATAATATATTCTTTAAGTTATAATAACATTAAATGTTTGCATATGGATTTAAAATCGTGGAATACGAAAAAAATGTAATTTTTGGAATCGCGGTATTGGAGTTATGCGATCCAAAACGATCCACTTTCACACTTACACACATACAGACATCATCGTAAAAATTATAAATTCGAATTCTATGGACTCCAAGACGTGCTTATTCATTAGAAACTCACTATCGATTTTTTTGACCAAAGACAATACATTCCTTACCTAAAGGTGAGGGAATGTAAAAATCAGCAAAATAAGTCATTGCTTGACAAACAAAACAATACTTATATGTTTACTAATTAAAAACTCACAATCGAAATTTTTACCAAAGACAATACCTCCTTCACCAGTAATTACTAAATGATACTTGAAAAGAATAACTATTATTTCATTACATTTATTTTAATTCTGTAGACAAATAGCGAAAACAAACAAGCATTACATAATAAAGTAGAAAAATACATATTTGCAAATTATTTAAAAATATGTCTATTAAATGATTTAGTAAAACCCTTATCGAATTCGCTTCGTCATCGTAATCTATGCACTCATCTCCCATTAATCTTCCACCATACCATATGTAAACATACACTTGTTTTTAGTGCACCTTATGGACCAGACTGCTCCATATTGTAGTCAAAACTGTTTTTCAACGGCAACAATGAACATATGTGCAGTCCATACGATTCACATTGAGAAGTATTCATAATGTATTCGGATTAAATGTTTAGGGACCGCATTGTATACGTGCGGACAAAAAACATGACACACGGGTACAGAGAGCTGTAAGGCCGTGAACAGAAAGAGAAGGATTTCGGTCACTGGAACTGCCACCCTTGTTAGTGGAATGGAAGTAACATGGATAAGTCACTGCACCTGACAATATTACTCACTGAATCTAAATAATAAAACAATATCAAGATATAATAATTATAATAATCAGAAATAAATAAATAAAATAAATATATCATCACGGCATATTACCCATTGCTGGTTTTGCCAATCTTTATTTGTACACAGATATCAGTAATGATGATATACTCGTACCAGGGTATCGAACCCACCAAAAACTGGGTTCGGTTCAGGTTAATTTGTTTTTTGAACAATGGGTTCGCGGGAGGTTCTGGTTCAAGCATTAATAAAATATGCGGTTTTGTTCCAGGTTCAGGTATTGGGTTCAAGGTTTGGTTCAACGAAAAGAATATTGAATTAATGTTCTTTACCTTCCGTCACCTTTAGGTAAGGAAGGTATTGTCTTTGGTCAAAAAATTCAGTAATGAGTTTTTACTGAATAAGCATGTTTTAGGGTCCCTATAGTACGATTTTACCATTTTTACGATGATGTCTGTATGTATGTATGTGTGTGTATCTGTGTGTCTGTATGTGTGTGTGACAAAAGTTCCGGATCCCATAACTTCAATACCACGATTCCAAAAATTATATTTTTTTCGTATTCCTCAAGTTTACATTCAGAAGAACAAGTGATTAGATTTTGGTTATAATTGGTGAATCGGAAGTAGCCTCATTTGCAAATTTAATTGACATTTAATATTATTATAACTTAAAGAATATATTATTCTCTATACGATTTGATTACATTTTATACTTCATATTCAATAGATACAGAGTTAAAGAATTATAAAGAAATTAAATTTTATAATTCAGCCAGCTATGCTAAACATGGAAACTGCTAATATATAATTCAAATTGACAGATGTCAGTATGAGTGAAAAGTAAATTAATGTGGCAGAGATGAGGATGTTGAAGTAGATGTTGGGGAACACACGGAAAGATACGGTAATAAAATAACTCTAGTGTTACAATTTTCTAGAAAGATACAAGAAAGACGATTACATTGGTTTGAACATGTCATGAGGAGAAATTAATAATTATATTTGAACAAGTATGAGTAGTTTAGTAATGGGAGGTTTAAGAAGCAGAGGAAGACCAAAGATATAAGATGGAAGGACTGTATTGCGGAAGACTTGAGAGAAAAAGAACTGAATGAGAACGACATGCAAAAATATCGACCCCTAACGAATGGGAAAAGCTAAAGAAGAAGATGTCAGTGTCAAGTATAATTTGATTAGTTTGTTTATGAAATAATTTTACTGGAAATTTAGAATCTTTTGCAAGAAAAATTATGTATGGAATTTATACATTATACACAGGATTGACGAACGGTATTGTGCTGGCCACAACAGATTTTTTAATAACAAATCTATATTTAAAATGAGAATACAAACATAATTTTCATGAACAATTAACACAGGCAGCAACGCGGATGCCGAAGGCGTCGATAATCGGCTGAATTACGATTATGCTTATGTACGTTTCAAACTGAAAATGAACCTGAACCCTGAACCCGAATTTTAATATTCGGTTCGGTTCCAACTCGGGTTCAACAGAAAAATATATCTGAGGTTCGGTTCTGGGTTTAGATTCACTAAAATGATGTAGTTTGGTTCCGGTTTTGGTTCGGTCCGGGTCCCCGGTTTCGCGACCAGACACTCAGACATACGGCCACGAGACCCCATATAATAATTAGTATTTTCTTTAAAAAAAGTATGTAGGTAACATAATATAAAAGAAGTTCTATATGTCATTTTTATATGTCGAAAATCTGATGGGGATATCGTAAAAAATATTTATTTATTTAAATGTATTAAACATATGTATATGTATTTATTTAGATAAAATGACAATACAAATTCTAGGAACCACATTATGCATTCCAGAAAATATTATTCATATTGATGCACAATTTAAGAACAATCATTAGAAAGCGCAACATATATTAGATATAGCTGTACATTATATTTAATATCGTTCAGTGTTGTACTTAGAATGCACATATTAGATTATTATAATTTCGAGTCAATATTAGAACCATTATTACATTTTATAATCTATATAATTTGTTATTATCAATAAATATTATTATTGTTGTAAGTAATATGTTTCATTTAAGTTTTCTTTTCAAGTTTAATAATTGCAATGATGTTTGTATACATCAATTTTATTCATTATGCATTGTATTGTTACATGTTTATATTTTTACCTCTCGCTAAGAGAGGTATTGGATTCATGCTAAAAATCGCATATCCAGATTTTATTGAATAAGCACGTTTTAAGGTCCCTACAATCCGATTTTAACATTTTTACGATGATGTCTGTGTGTGTGTGTGTGTGTGTGTGTGTGTGTGGATGTGTGTGTGTGTGTGGGATGTTGGAAGGACGGTTACTCAAAAACTATTAGACTTAAAATTTGTTTAACAACGTATTTCCCAATCGGACATTCATGGGAATATCTGAAAAGGTTTTGGTAATAATTGGACAACCGGAAGTAGAAGATTCTTGAAAAAAAATCTTCTAAATATTATTTTTTGAAAATTTTTCGTGGTAATATTAAAGAAAATTAAATTCTCTATCTGATACATTTAAATATTTTATTATATATTCCATAGATTTAGAGATAAAAGAAGTATAATATATAAAATAATCTGTTGTAATAAATTTGACAGCCGAAAGAATGCCATGAAAAATAGTTGATAATTTAAATTATTTGTAACTGACAGATAAATGTCAGTGTCAGAAATAATGAGTAATGAATTAAAAATGTACTTGGAGAATCCCTTAGTTCTTGATCTGTGACTATTATGGAGATGACAAGTCTAGGTTGAAGGACTTAAATTTGTTTCAAACATTATGGGACAATGTACACCAGTACTGTAGACTAGAGTAACTTTGAATTGCGAAAAAGCTATCAAATTCTTCTCAAGTAAGTTGTAAATATTGACAAAATCGGAGTGCAATCTATCCGTCACTTTATTAAAGGGAATTACGGTTATTTAGATATAACAAGTATGAAAAAATAAAATGTAAAAGAAGATATATAAGAATAGATGCACAATCCAGATATATACATTTTAGACCGCCCAAAATAATGTTTTTACTAGAAGAATATGAAGAGAAAGTAAACAAAGTTGTTCGAATTGAAAATTGCAGTTACCAGCCTAATATTTATATATGGTAAACTCTACTTTGTAATTTATTGTAACATAATTTATGGTAAAATATCTTCATGTTGAGACATGCTATTATTGAATAATAAAGAAGTTTATACGTCATAGATTTATATGAATATATTATTTGTATTTATAAAAATAATCTTTGCTTTATGCATACAGCCAGGTAAAATATACGGCGAGAGGTTATGTGCTGGCCACATCAGATTTTTTAATTAACATCTTCATTCCTTTTATAAATATGTTTAATCATTATTTATGTCCAACTGGGTGATTATAATACTCATCTTTAAATTCAATCCTTTCTTTATTTGAAAACTTGTAAATTTTCGGCAGCCTCTGCAGTAATCTGGTATTTTAATGACTAGTTAAACAAATAGCCATAATTAGAATAATAGTACCAATAAAAAAGTTGCCCACTTAATAAACCTTTTCAATCACCAAAAAGAAAGAGACAAGGAATTAAAATTAAAATAAATTGCACAAAATTTGAAATAAACTTCCTGATATTTTATATCTCAAAGGAATAAACAATTCACCTCCAATCTAGTGACTACTTATTCCCTACAGTTTTGAGAAACTTTCAGTTCATTGTAAATCTTGTATCTCTTTTTGTAATCCTTGTATTTGGAGTTGTAGTCTACTAACGAGGTGCGTCCCTGTGGACACTGGTCAATTATAACCACATGTGACCTATGTGCACTCTGCAACATCAATCAGCTTCGAGCGAGACTTCTGCAATTGCGACAGAAAAGCAATTGGCTCGATTTAATTCACTGAAAGTGTCACACGACGGCTGAGAAATGTTACGTCAGGCGAGAAGATTAACTTCGGTGCCTTTTACTTGTTTTTCTTCACGATTCCGCTGAGATAAATGAATAAAAAGCGATTTCAGATTGAGAGCTTTATCTGCAACGGACAGGACATAAGTACAAGTTGAAGACGATGTTAGCAAAGATTGTTAGACACAAAAAAAAAGAAAATAAATAGAAAAATGTGTAACGCAAAATAATTTTGCAAAATAAAAACCAATAGTTTAACATATTTCATTGCTGATTATGTACTACAATATTTGTAATTACGGCCATTATCATCTAATTACAACGAAGTATAATTCAACATATTATTGATTTAGAAATATAATTTTATGGAGTAAGAATTATTATTAGGTCCCGAAAACATCAAAGACATTCTTATAGTAGTAGCAGTAGGGTTGGGGGAGGGGGCTGAGGCCTGGAAAAACTCAAAATTGACAGAAAATTTGCAATAAAATTAAAATAGGGGCATAATGAAGCGAAGACAAGACTAAACATATGTGAGTATATAACAAGCAAACGCAAATGTGCATGCATCCTATATCGATCACACGGTACAAAATTTTGCTGCAAATCTATTAGCTCAGTGAAATTAGACTTTTCAAGAGAAAAAAATCCCGGAGTTTTGAAACTTAGCATAGTTATTCGTTGGTGTCTACTTTACAACATACTAAAAGCCCCGATGGTGGGGGGGATTGGATCGGGGAATGGAGGGCTCATTTAAGGTATTTTGTCCCATTTTTTAGAAATTACATATGGTCCTAGCAAAAAACACTCTATATACAAAATTAAATTAATTAAATTTCTTACATAAAAGGTCCTATTCATTTTTTTGTTTAATTTGTTTAAAAGCTATGTATTGAAGATTTGTCGTCACAGTACACAGCAAATGATTTTTGGCGAACAATTATAGCTATTTGTGTATTAATAGCGCAAAATAGGACATTGTCGATTGAGAGATTGTTGCCGCGCTCCTGTGTCGCGCGGCATTCTCTCGAAATCGACAATGTCCATTTGTGCTCGAAACACAGACAAGATTTTTTCTACAGTCGCCACAAGGGGTCCTCCACCATAACAAAAAATAATAAAATGTACACTTTGAACTTACACTACTACTCAATTAATAAGGATTAATATAAAGAAAAAACGTATTTTATATTAAATTTTAATTTATCGTTATTTCCCATTCTTCTTGACCTATTGCTTCAATCTAATCTAAACATTTTATACTTTCGTTTTTGTAAATGAATGCCCTATTTTATTTTCACAATAGTGCGGCATTTTTTTATTGGTTATGTAATATACCGACAGAGCAGTTATGTCAGATTATTTATTTGTAAAGGTGGTAAACGTGTCACTTCAGTACCATTTTAGTTGCTTGACTAAACGTTTCCATTAATAATGTAGACAAGTGACATTTCTCACCATTGTATAGTTAGAAATTTGGGACAGCGAGCGTTTTTTCTACTTTGTCGCGCTAGAGCGGCAAAGTGACATTTTCTGTTGACAAAAGACTGCGCAAAATGTCACTTTGTTGCTCTAGCGCGACAAAGTAGAAAAAACGCTCGCTGTCCAAATTTCTAACTATACAATGTTGAGAAATGTCACTTGTCTACATTCTTAATGAAAAAGTTTAGTCAGGAACTAATGGCACTGTAGTGACACATTTACCACCTTTACAAATCAATCTGATGCTCTGTCGGTATATTACATAACAAAAAAAAAAAAAAAATGCCGCACTATTGTGAAAATAAAATAGGACATTCATTTACAAAAACAAAAGTATAAAATGTTTAGGTTAGATTGAAGCAATAGGTCAAGAAGAATGGGAAATAACGATAAATTAAAATTAAATATAAAAGACGTTTTTTTCTTTTTATTAATCCTTATTAGTTGAGTAGTAATGTAAGTGCAAAGTGTACATTTTATTATTTTTTGTTATGGTGGAGGACCCCACTGTGGCGACTGTAGAAAAAATCTTGTGTACCTATGTTTCGAGCACAAATGGACATTGTCGATTTCGAGTTCAAAGCTTAACAAGAAATAATGAACAAGCTTTTAAATGGTGTTACTCTAAATATCCAATGAAACAGTAATTTACGCAAAAATAAATAAAATGTTATGTGTGAATAAGAAAAATCAAGTGAGCGATTTTTTTGCGGTAGCTTTACAAACATTCTGGTATCCTTGACATTTCATCTTACATCATCCCTTAGCAACAGCAAGTGAAGTGACATAGTAGGGTAGGTAGATTTCTACAACATATGGACAAGTGGTATTATGCTGAACCCATGAGACCTGTCAAAACCTATTTATACGCCATACAATACGCATATCAACCCCAGGTCTGTCTAGCCTGAGGACCAGGCTGATCAGCCCCCGGACCCCATAGGGGTAGCGCAAAAACTATTCTAGTTGCAGCTAATATTGAAGCTTGGCTGACTTCAGCAGAAGTTAATAGTAGTTTTATATTTTTCATATTTAAAATGAAACGGGCTCCTTTCACAATTACACATAACATGTACATTGGAGGATATTAATAGTAGTATAGTAGATAATCTATTAAGGTCATAATACTATTTTATATATCTAGGACAAAAAGTGAATCTTTAAAGTATGAGCAAGTTGTTTACGGCCGCGGCGGGCAGCCGAGACAGTAATTACTTGTGAGTACATAATTTTATGTCATACTCGTTTCTAGTTTAAATTATTAAAAAAAATATGAGTTTTGTATAAGTAGGCTAAGTCGCAATTGTTGTACTTTGGATCAAGCTGCTGAGGTGAAGAACAATTTAATGCCCCCATAAATAAAGGATTCAATATGAAGGTAAAATTTTAAAGTCCTTGAACTCCTTGCTTTAGAAACCAGTATGACATAAAAATATTTTAAATGTTTCAAACAGTATATCAGATTTAACACCAAACTGTTTGATAGGTTTGAAAAACTATTTATTGACAATAGAAATTATGATAATTAGAACAATGAATTAAAAAATATCACGTTTTTTTCAAGGCATATTATGGTGGAAATTATTAGGCAGAGGACTCACGTCATCAACCTGAAAAAAACCTTATAAAAAGAAATATAACTTGTAGTAATTATTAGTTATTTATTTTTTAAAAAAGAAGAAAAAATATACTAGTATTAAAGAAACAGATATATTAATCAATTTACAATTATTTCTAAGTCAATCCTTATTCCTTTTACAGAATATAAAATTATTTGACACACCATGGTCATTCTCAGTAGTGCCAACGTATGGTACGAAAATAAATTACAATTATTTCAAATAATTTTATATTCCGTAAAAGGAATAACGATTGACTTGGAAATAATTGTAAATATCATTAATATATACATTATTTAATACTAGTACTTTTTTTCTTCTTTTAAAAATAAATAACACCCAATAATTTCCACAAGTTATATTTAATTTTATAAGGTTTTTTTTCAGGTCAATGACGTGAGTCCTATACAAAGATATCGGTACCTAATGATGATGACATATTCCTTACCGTGCGGGCGTTTACAAGGCGTCACCTCACGGACATTCATTGCTGGCGTGGAGAGTGAGCCACAAGGGTCACTTTTAGGTTATTTAAAATTCGAAATAATTTTGGCGTCGTTTGGGATCGAACCCGTGTCACCAGATTGGCGACAGAACACTCAACCACACGGCTACGATATTTTATGTATTTGATATAGATAATTTTATTAGCTACTTTATAAATATTGTTAAAATTAAATCAAGGCCTGTATTCTGCAGCATTCGTATTTGCCTAGCCAAGAGGTATTCGCGCGAAAACGAACGAAAACCATAGTAACGTTATTCTTGGCCATTCGCTTAATTCGAATTCACGTGAAACGAATGAAAATTTCATTTGATTTGTAACGAATAGTGAAAGTCTTTTGTTTCACTACTTTTGAACATTTGTAGACTACTATTTATATTTTCAGAAGTACTGTTTTCCTGACGTACATTATTCATATATATTTTATAGATTTTATGTAATTTGAAATAATATAACCACAGATTTTGCTCTAAATGAATATAAGTTTTTGAATATCTATACATTTATAAATATAATATTAAAATTTAGCAGTTAACACATATTACTAACCATAACCATATACTAAAACAGAATAATTAGTAACAAACAAATTGACTTACAATAACTGCATCTTCATCAATTTCAGGTTGTTATTTCACTATTTTTAATAGTTTCTACCACTAACAATGAACGTTACTATATTATATACACTTAACATACACTAAAAACACTATTAATAACAACAGAAATAGTTAATAACATTTAGACACATTGCAAATGTTGTTTACACGAACAGAGATACCGATAAACTAAAACTAAACTTCGTTCAATGCTGCATTCAACGAACAGACCTGTTAAAACAAAAAGTGCCATTGTCATTATTTTATTCTCATTAGTTCATATCGATGATTTTGACGTTAGTGTAGATTTCAAACAAATATTATTATCTGTAAAAACGTTATAGAGTTGAAGGATTTTTTTATTCTACGTTTAATAACTTTTGTATGTTGCATTTTTACTGTATATGAATTTAGTTTTGCTTTTTATATTTTACCAAGTCTATATTAATATAATGATAAGATTAGTATATATGTATAATATACCAAAATGCATCAAAAATGTATATTTCAAACTAATTTAGACATGCCAAAACATAAAGTGAATGTAGTGGTTATTTGAAATGCAAAGTTGCCAAATACAATTCTTCGTTTTAAACGAATGCCAATCCGAATGACAATAACGAATGCTTAAAAATACACATTATTCATAATATTCGTTTCTATAATCACAATTATTGTACGTTTCGATACGAATCCGGAAGAAATTACGAACTCTCCCTGTTGTCTTGATTAAATGAAACATGTATGAAACAACAAAATGATTTGTTATGATCAAATTTGTTATGTTTTGCACGGTCACATATTTATTTACTTCGCTTGTTCAAAAATTTTGAGACTTTATAATTTTTCTTGAAAACTTTTATACTAAATTTCTAGAATATCGATTAATCATTTGAAAATTTTAAATTAACAAATTTAATACACAGTTTATTTCATTGTAAAATGTTTATGATTTGAGATACCTTAATTTTCTTCTACATTTCAGTCTGTAATTTTCAGAATTAATTTGGAAAAATGAATCATTCTGTATACAATAAAATAATTAAATTTTATTTTGGACGTTTGTAATTGAACAAATCGAATTTAAAATTTGATGTATGTGTAAGCTACTTTGTCTTTGCATAGTAAATTAAAAAAAAATGAGCGTTTTGTGACGTAGGTAATCTGGGTATACCAGAAATAAAGAAACAGTGGTTCACAGGCTTACGAAAAAATTACAAAATAATGTATTTAAATTGCACACTTGGCAATGGGTAATATGCTTTTTTATATTTCATTATTAGTGAAATAAAATAAATTATTGAACATAAGTTATTTCACATTTATTCTCATTTTTCAAAAAAACAAAGAAAAAAGAACAGCATCCGAACATATTTGGTACTTCCGAATAAGTATATTCTTAGTTGAGGCGAAGCATTACATAGTAGGAGATCATACTTGGATCCTATTTGCTCAAATACGCGTGTACATGTCGTGCGTCATCGAAAGGAAAACAAGCGTATCTTTTAGAGGAAGTAATTTATAATTTTAAAAAAATCTGTTATGGGCAGCACAATAACTTTCGCCATTACATTATATTACATAAGTAAAGAATTTAACATTTATTGTTGTATGAGAAATTTTGTGCTCCTGTTAATATATTAAAAAAAATCTGTTGTGGTATTGTGCTATACCTTCCGTCAATCCTGTGTATAATGTATAAATTCCATACATAATTTTTCTTGCAAAAGATTCTAAATTTCCAGTAAAATTATTTCATAAAAAAACTATTCAAATTGCACTTGACACTAACATCTTCTTCTTCTTTAACTTTTCCCATTCGTTAGGGGTCGCTATTTTTGCGTGTCGTTATCATTTAGTTTCTTTTCTCAAGTCTTCCGCAATAAAGTCCTTCCATCTTATCTTTGGTCGTCCTCTGTTTCTTCAACATCCTATTACTAAACTATTCATTCTTGTTCCAATATAATTCTTTATTACTCCTCATGACCTTTTCAAACCAATGTAATCATACTTCTTGTATCTTTCTAGAAACTTGTAATACTAGAGTTATTTTCTTACCGTATCTTTCCGAGTTTTCCCCAACATCTACTTCAACATCCTCATCTCTGCCACATTAATTTACTTTTTATTGATACTGACATCTGTCAATTTGAATTATATGAATATATTAATAGTTTCCATGTTTAGCATATAGCTGGCTGAATTATAAAATTTAATTTCTTTAAAATTCTTTAACTCTGTATCTATTGAATATGAAGTATAAAATGTAATAAAATCGTATAGAGAATAATGTATTCTTTAAGTTATAATAACGTTAAATGTCAATAAATCAAATTTAACTGTTAAATCTTCAAATGAGGCTACTCCCGGTTCACCAATTATAACCAAAATCTAATCACTTGTTCTTCTGGATGTAAACTTGAGGAATACGAAAAAATTATAATTTTTGGAATCGTGGTATTGAAGTTATGGGATCCGGAACTTTTGTCACACACATACAGACACACACACACACACAGGCACACACACAGACACACAGACACAGAGACACACATACATACAGACATCATCGTAAAAATGGTAAAATCGTATTATAGGGACCCTAAAACATGCTTATACACTAAAAATTCATCACTGAATTTTTTGACCAAAGACAATACCTTCCTTACCTAAAGGTAATGTGGGTATACCAGAAATAAAGAAACAGTGGTTCACAGGCTTACGAAAAAATTACAAAATAATGTATTTAAATTGCACACTTGGCAATGGGTAATATGCTTTTTTATATTTCATTATTAGTGAAATAAAATAAATTATAACACATAATTTATTTCACTTTTTTCTCATTTTTCAAAAAAAAACAAAGAAAAAAGAAGACCACTCGAACAACATCCGAATAGATTTGGTACTCGCAAATAAGTATATTCTTAGTTGAGGCGGAGTATTACATAGTAGGAGTTCATACTTGGATCCTATTTGCTCAAATATGCTTGTACATTTCGTGCGTCATCGAAAGCAAAACCCCCGTATCTTTTAGAGGGAGTAATTTATAATTTAAAAAAAAATCTGTTGTGGGCAGCACAATAACTCTCGCCATTACATTATATTACATAAGTAAAGAATTTAACATTTATTGTTGTATGAGGAATTTTGTCCTCCTGTTCTAATATATTAAAAAAAAAAAATCATTGACAGTGGTATTTCTTAAGGATATATGTAATATTAATATACTTATAATTTTAAATATTTAATTAATAATATAAACCTTTAGAATGGGGTACTATACCATAGTCAAATTTTAATGAGTACTAGTGAAAGATTTTTATTTAAATATTAATTAGTACGCAAACTACAACTGATTGAAGTTGATTAATAATTAGGATGACATATCAGGTCTTAGCAATTTGATTGGTTGCCTGATTTTAAAAGCGAGATTCACGCGGTTATTTCGCCCGCCTACCGTGAAATTGCCTAAAATAATCAATGGAAAACATTAGCGTCATTCACCATCATAATTTGTATCACAATATTGTCAAACAACGGTCACACTGTTTCAATATTCTATAATTTATTACGAAAAACATTTTATTTATTTAATTTATGTTTAATAATAATTTCTTCATGAATATAAAGTATAAGTTTATAAATAAAAATATTTCAGCTAGGTGAACATGAAACATTTGTACTCTCTAGAACTCTAGTTTGTCGACCACTGGTCAACCACTTGCTACTTCACGCACCAAATTCATAATTTTAAAAATATATATTTGGCTTATCACGTAAAATTTTTAAATTGCATTTGCTCTAAAATTCATAGTTCATCCTTTTCTTCCAAAAAAAAAAATAAACAATTGATATAGGACCCCTTTTTGATTACGGTGGAATAGCATATTATGGGTTAAAGTATCTTAAAGTCAAAACTTTGAATATATAATACAATACAAGAACGGCAACGTAATGTATTTAGATTAAATATTTCGAGAGAAGGTGCCATCTATTCCTCCGTATACGAATTATAATAAATAAATATGAAAACGAATTGCTTTATATTATAATAAATCATCTAATCCTGCTAATCTTCTCATGCATCAAAATATTAATTCTTAATTTCACATATACACAAACATTCACTAGTTGTAATCCCTTTCCCTAAATCTCCTAAAACCGTTCATCCCTTTGCTAATTCCAATCATTCAATTCTGTTGGGGTGCGTTCGAACTTTCCTGTTCACCCAGAACAATTCTGTTTACGATTCCACTCATATACAGGTGTCCCGAAAGTCACCATAGAAGTGCAGATAAGGGAAGTGTATTGATCAGAAGAGAGAGTTCAGGGACGGCTGTATAAGGGTGTAAGGGCACCTGCTGTGGTTTTTGCACATATGGTACAGAGCTGTTTAATTGTCAAACTAGGAGGGTACACATAAGGGCTGATTTGGCCATATTGTAAAGTACTTAGTAGGTACAGCTGGTTCATTTCGCCACAGCTACGCACTTGTTAGAGTGACAAGTAGTGGTCCTATAAAAAAATATTTTGAATTCTATTAAACCCACTAACCGTAATAGTGAGCTATCTTAGCGATATCTATGTACAAAGCAGATTGTCATACCCAGAAATGGGTAATATGCCATGATGGTATATTTATTTATTTCTTACTTTGAAATGAATTTATTTAAGAATAGTGGGATTAATTTTTTTCACATAAATAATAAGACATATAAATCTAATAATTACCAGTACTTCAATATTAATTAAAAAGTATATAAAAAAGACGGATTTTTTAAAAATTTACACGTAGTTAGGTATAAAAATATCAAAATACTAAATTAAAAACAAAAATACACAGTAAAAGTCTGTTGTGGCCAGCACAATACCTCTCGTCACTTCCGTTTTTGGTTTCATAAGTATAGGGCGCGAGCAGTTATGTGACATTGGTCGCATTCATAAGATCACGCAGTTACCGCTACGGTACTTCGTCAACTGTTGGGAACTTATAAATGTACACGCTACATTCAGTCCAACTCGTTCAACTGACTGTTCAAAAAAGGTGTGGTTAGATTACAATTATTGTCTGTTTTATATTTTTATTAGTTAGGATAATTGGAAATCAGCTTTTATTAGTTTTTAGATAACAAATATGGATACTTGTCACATGGCAATACACACATAACCCGACTTAGTAGTCAAGTAGCATACGCTCCCGAAAAATAGCGTATTTTAAAAGCGCTACAAAACATGGCCGACCGTTCTGACAGTAGCATAAAAGTAGCGTTGAATTTGTAAGATATATCGGTAACTGTTCCACAACTGTTACGTCTTATGAATGCGACCATTATTGGCCTTGACAAGCAGCAGATATGGGAGCCCGTTTCAGAATGATATTTTGTAATTATGTACATACATGTCAAATGTCAGAATTTTTCATTAAAAATTTCAAGATTTCCTAAATTCACGTAGTTAATTTATCACAAGGAGTGTGGAATTTACTTGTCGAGGAAAATAAACCACATCGAATTGGAAAATCACTAAATTTAGAATGAAAAATTATGATATTTGACATCTATGTACATAATTACTAGCTATCATTCTGACACGGACCCTCATAATTGCATGTCAAGGCCAACAAAGTCACATGGCTGCTCGCACCTTATTGTATTTAAATTTCTTGTATACTCTACACCACAAATTCTACTTACATCTATTCTTTATATATAGATTTTTTAATTTTAAATTCATTCTATGAAGAAATTTTCGAAATGTTTCCAATTTATTATCGGGATTGACAATATTTTTGAAAGGTATATGTAATATACCTATAATTTTAAATAGTTAACTATTAATACAATAAGAAATAATATAATGTATGTACTTTCCAGAAAAAATCTTCAGTAATGTCTTTGGATTTTTGACACAGACATTTATCTGTTAATTACAAACATTTTAATTTTTCAATTGGTTTCCATGACATTATTTGAGCTGTGAGATTTATTACAACAACTTTAATACAATCAAGAATAAAATATTTAAAAAAATAATATTTAGATTTCTTTTAAGAATCTACTACATCCGGTTGTCCAATTATTACCAAAACCTTTTCAGCTCTTCCCAGTAATGCTCGATTGAGAAATACGTAGTTAAACAGATATTAAGTATTATAGTTTTTGGGAAGTCGACCCACATACACACATGCACACACACACACATACATTCACACACACATACATTCACACACACACACACACACACACACACACACACACACACACACACACACACACACACACACACACACACACACACACACACACATACAGACATCATCTTAAAAATATTATAATCGAATTCTAGGGACAAAAAGTGCTTATTCACTAAAATCTAGATATGCGATTTTTAGCATAAATCCAATACCTCTCTTAGTGACAGGTAAAAAGTAATACATCGTTGAAAAGACAAAAAATGTCGGATTATATTTTAGTAAAATAATGAAAGTTGATAATAGTATCTGGCAAACCTGACTTTATAAAAAAATATCTACATCCGCCATCAAATAGTATATTTAAAATAATAAAACTTTTATATGAGCCATTTTTTTCCATTATTTACAATAAAAAGTTAAAGGGGGGAAGGGTCCGAGCTGAAAAATTCTGGATCCGGTACTGATAAGTAACAATATTTGCCGAAGAGGGCATTTGTTTGGCGTTCTCGCATATGCACTCAAAACTGTTGTGAGAGACAATCGCCTTACGAGTACAATAAATTTGTTTTTAAAATAATGAAAAAATGTTCACGTGTTATTTAAAATTATCGAATATTTATTTTTGTTATTTTTAAAAATAAATAGAAAATATTGATTCCTGGTTGTATGTTAATTCGCTTTTAACGTAAACTAATGACATTCCCGACACATTGTGAAGGACTTTTAAAAACGTAACCACGCTTCATTTGCGCTTAACTCTGCAATTAATCTTAGGAAAAACTGGCCGGGCCCCAGATCTGGTGTTTTACAAATTGCTTTTTCATTAGAAAAATGATTAATGGCGTTTTATTTGGTACGGGAGGTGGAACAACCGCGCCATAAGTCAGTGCACAGGCGCCTGGTAATATTGTTTTCGTAAGAATCACTTACAGAAATGCACGACGAACGTCCAACCAAGAAAACAGATTCAACTCAGATTAGAACGAATGTGCTGCGTCAGAACAACCCACTCCAATTATTTTTTCCACAATCACTTTTGAGAAAAATCATCTACTGAACAAAATTTTAAGATTTCAACTAAATTATTCAAAATTTGTATCTGATAGGATATTTAATATCTAAGACGCGATAACAATTTAATCAATATTGAAATACAGTGTGTTCATACGAAACCTAACTCGGAGTAGGCAATACACAGGCAAAGGTAGTCTTAATTTGAGAATATAATTCCTTAGTCACGTGACATGTTTTCCTCCAATCAACATTCAGAGTTTCCCTAACTACGCGTTTATCACAGCGATGTTAAAAAACAAGGAAATTATCACCGTATTTATAGTCGTTACTAAGGGATTTTTTTCTTTATTTATGATATTGACAGTTAAATTTGAGTATAAAAATAAATAATAACAATAATTCAAACTCCGAAATATTAAATAAAACTCGTAAGTACCATGTTTTAATACAATATGAATATGTATATCAAAAGTTAGGTTAGGTTAGATTGCAAAAATTCATTATATTCTCTCATTAAATATAAACTCGTGATATGATTAATAATCGAAGATATTGCTCGTAAAACCGAAGCAGCACATTTCAACTCGTCCTTCGGACTCGTCAAATCTGCAGCTCGGTTTCACTCGAGAATATCATCGATGATAATCATACACTTGTTATATTACATATGAAAGTATTTAACTGTCAATTTGACATATTATTTAAAATGTTATCTGCCTGGGTGTCTGGTCGCGAATCTAGGGAACCAGGTTCGATCTCGACCGACGCCGAAAATTTAGAATTTTAAATGGAACAAAATTAACCCCTGTATTGCACTCTCCACGCAGTAATGAGTGCCTGTGCGGTGACGCCTGGTAAACGCCCGCGCGGTACAAATATGTCATCATCATTACCGAAGTCTGTATAGAAACAGATGTTATAGGAAGAACTTTTTTTTGCTTGACTTGAAACACTTACTTCTGTCAGATATCCTACATCAAAATAAAACAAATGAACGTGTACGTTTCTTATTAAACCTTGAAGACAAAACTAAATTAGCAATAAAATGGTTTTCATCGCAATAAATGTTCAAAATGTTCGCCATTAACTGCAAGGCAGTGGCCTAACCTATCACGGATATCTAGATTAATGTTATTGATGTAATTACTTAATAAAGAGTTTTCAATTTTTTTTGAAAAAATTTTTTGTATAAGGGTACTCACATGTTACGTCATCGAAAAGAGAAAAAAAATCAATTGTTTTTCGTTATTCATTTGTTTTCTGAAATAAAAACAACTGAATGCTGCCTTATTATGGGAAATAAAATGTTAAACAAGTTTTATATAGAAAATTTTTGTATACTGTCGATATTTACCGAGATATATAATATATTCCATATATAGTGGGCACCCTGTATATATATATATATATATATATATATATATATATATATATATATATTGTCCCCGGATGAGTTTAAAGGCGAAAAAATCCTTATTTTTGTTTTTACAAGAACATGTTACAGAAAGAACTTATTTTGCTTTCCATTACATACAAAGATTGCTATAAAAATAAGTTTTGCGATATTACTTTAACGATATGAAAGATCGACACATGTCAGATTAAACATGACACTTGACATTTTGCAAGTGAGTTAAGCAAGCCATATATCGAAGACACTTTCCTAATTTCGAATATGGAGATTATAAAAAATGTAATTGAAATGTTTTTAATTAAAGGTGTAACTGACAGAAGTAAGTATTTCAAGTCAAGCAAAAAAAGTTCTTCCTTTTGTAAAATCAAAAATGAAGGTTTTTTTCCCTCTTGTAAACTCAATCCGGGGACATACAATATATTTATTATATGTAACAAGAACAAGTGAGTTAAAGTGTTACTTGAAGGATTTTCGCACTCGTCTTCGGGTCGTGCGGCATATTTTCCTTCTTGCAAAAAAAGAATTACTTTACTCATGAGTTGTATTATAGTAATGCGCCATTTGAAATTTTCACAAATTTCAAATTTTAAAGTTTCAAGCTTTAAATTTCATGAAACTGTCATAAGTATAAGGTTGACATTTGAACAACAAGATAATGTTCAGTAAATCTACATATTGAATGTATACTTTTGTATACATCAGTAGTTGTATATAAAAAAAATTCTACGTTTACAATAAAAGTTTCCGTTAAAAAAAAGTTGGTTTTAGTATATATTCGTATTTACCAATATACAACTTTATGGTCGTGTTTTAATAAGAAAAGGTGCACTATAGAAAAATGTGTTTTACAAGCGTTCATATATTTATCTGCGATCGAATTTTATTCATCAATCTTTTTGTGATATACGGAAAGGTAAATTTTGTGGATTTTTAAATATTAATGCAAAAACAATAATCGAAATTAAAATGGAATGAACAAAATAACTGCAAATAAATAAGACCAGGAAAATAATTCTTTGGTTAACCCGAATAAAAAAAAACATGATCATCAAAATAACATCGAAACAATATTTCCTAAATACACTGCACTGAAATAAAATAAATAAAATATAAAATATCTAGAAAAGTACTTATATGGGATTAGAAAAGAAACTTACAAGAAACTGAGGTTTTAGGGTTCGCGCAAACCCATTTTGATTATATTGGTTTTATATTCACACGATTTGTGAATCATATGTAAGACTAGCAATAAAAATGGTAATGAAGAATATGCATATAAAACTAGAATAATAAATATTCATCCGCAGTGAATTTTTATCCCCGCGAAGTAAGTCGCAAGAGCGCGAATAAATACGTAGCGGTAAACATAAAACAGTATTTGAATTTACCTCGTGAAAAACCCACAAGAACATACCTTAGAATGTTCTTTTCAAAATCCTCGCGGAAAAAACGCGCAACACTGCTGCAACTTGTCCCATTCTAGCAGAAAAACATATGCGTATTAGAATATGCTTGCCCGGCGTTCAAAATGAATACATAACCACGGGACCGTCACAGTCTAAGCGCTCCTACACTGAAAACCGTATTGGAGGACCGTATTTGCTGGCTCCGCCTCTAGTGCCGTCGCCATTGGTGGAAAACTACCCCTGTAACGCGCTACAGCCCCATAGGGTCGAATGCGTTTAAAGAACCAGCCTGAAATAAATCCTCGATACGGCAACCTATCTCCATCTCTTTCTCCTGTATTCTCCCTGCTATTTTCTCTTTCTTTCTCCTACGGGTCCGGATTTCCGGAGCGGGCTAGTTTCTGGAAGGGATGAGTTTTGTAGTAGCTAACAATATTTAGATGCGCTTGCAAGTATGTTTTTCCACATTGCGTTTTCGTACGCGAAGTCGACCAGTTGTTCACGATCGAAAAGTGCCCGGTAGCCACGCGTGTTAGTGAAGTGTGCTGTGACAATGACAATGGACATGAACCACAGAAGAAAAGAGACCGTCGCTGATGTTCACATCAACGTAACAAACGACGAGCAGACTGAAATTACGCCAGCTGTCAAAACTTCAAACAAAAGGTCATTTGATGTTGCTTTTCTTATGTTACCTGACGATAAACTTAAGCAAAAACAATTGAAAGCTTCAAAGTTTATTAATTATACGCAACATATTACTGTCGACGAATCAAAATTTGCGTATAACAATAACGACAAGTCGGAGGATTTTGAAACTGCTGAAGAAATCAGAAAAGGGTCTCCACTACTAATTGACGAACCTGTACGTGTAGAAGAAAATAAAATTATAAGCCATCCAAGAATTATTCACAACACGCCGCCAAAAAATAAAATATTCGACGATCCAAGTTTAGGTAAACCAAAAAATTATGAAACAGAAGTGGAAAATTATAGAAATAAAGTTAGTTTAAACTCATCTCCTGAGCAAAAAAGCGCATTTACAAAAGTGAATATTTTAGGAAAAGATGCTAGATTGTCTCCAAACTTGTCTATGAGTCCCGATTTGAGTTATCAAAATTCTTTAAGTCCTTCACCTCCAATAATAAACCGCCAGTACCAAAATTTTCCTCCAAATATGATATCCCCTAACCAAATATTCAAAGCACAAAATATTCCTACATATCAAAGCAATTTTCTCCAAGAAAACATCCAGAATTTTTCATCGAGTCCTTCAACAAGTCTTGAAAGTCCATTTCTGATGAAAACATCTCCAAATCCAGAACTATTACAACCAAACTTCGCTAAAATGCGTCCACTCTTACAATACAGACCAGAACTCCCATATTTAGGGAGTAACGCTTACCCTGTCAACTTCCAACCGCAAGATATGTTGAAAATCGCGCCACCGGATATCCGCAACCCGAACACTGCGATTTTATCTGCGCTGCTGCCACCATCTTTCGCCGCTTTATCACTTCCTGCGCAGAACGTATGCGCAAAATGTAATATTAGTTTTAGAATGACTTCTGATCTAGTTTATCATATGAGAAGTCATCATAAAAGTGATGTGGCGAATGATTTGTCGAAGAGGAGACGAGAGGAGAAGTTGAAATGTCCGGTATGTGCTGAATCGTTTAGAGAGAGGCATCATTTGACAAGGCACATGACAGCACATCAGGATAAAGAAGGTGATGGAATTGAACCTGAACCTAAAAAGAAAAATTTTGTTAATTACACGAAGTGATATTAATTATTGTTATTATTGTTGTTATATATTTTTAATAAGTAGAATTTTGTACATTTTATTAACATTGTATAAATACACTGTAAATTTTTGCACAGTATTATTATGTATAAGCACTGTTCTATAATATTTTATCACACGACAAATTATTGCACGACAATGTATCACTTTCAACATATCACACGACATTTTATTAATTAAATGTATCAATTATTACCAATAATAACCTAACTAGACCCAAAAAAATATATTTGGTAAAATATCGTGTGGTGTATTGGTGTCGATGAAATGTAGTGTAACAATTTGTCGTGTATTAAAACGTCGGAACAAGTATAAGCACACGATTCATGTATAATATATGTATATGTATAAATATAGATAGTACTCGTACTAAAAACTTGTTTATAAAGTATATATCAATGTATAAATAATTGTTTAGTGCAATATAGATAATAAATACAACAAATTCATCAAAATAAAACTTATTTTCTTCTTTTTATTAGAATTGTCTCCCTCGCAACTTTTCAGTCTATAACGCACGTCGCTTCTACGACCACCCGTTGTTAATTCAATTATTTAACCCTCTCTTAAACAATAGGTGGCTGTGAAATGAAGCGATCATTTTATAATGTTTGAATCTATGCTAACGTGATTTGGAATTAATGGCCTGCGAATACAATGATAAGGGAAACCTGGAAAACACGATGGTGAGTTCGTTTATGTCCGACTGCATTCGTACCTTGCATTCTCGCGTCACAACTCACTCATGCAAGTTGACTTTATTTTGTTTTCTGTTGATATGTTGTGTGGGAGATATAAAACAGGGAAGATACATGTGACAGTTTTATGTTTGCGCCAATAAGCTGTTTGCTTTTTATGATTTTTTGATGTGTTTTGGAAACATTTTCGGAGTGATATGAGTTTGATAATAATAATGTTATTGCTCATCTATGGGCTATAATTCAAAACTATATTCTGCATATGCGTTTGAAGATGCTATAGCATTTCGTAGTTTTCTTTATTACATGTTTTTAAATATGCAATAAAATATTATTGGTTTAATAAAATGATTGAAAATATTTTAATAATTTCAATGTTTTTTTATATTCCAGAAGAAGAATAATACTGCAGTCAGAGCTGGGCAAATTACTTTCAAAAAATAATTGAGTACAATTACAATTACTTTAACCAAAATATACTCAAATTATTTTAAAAATAATTGCTGCTAGAGAAATGTAATTAAATTACTAATTACTTTTTTCTTTGTAATTGACATTTTAATAACATTTCAATTACTTTACCAAAAAAAACGAGATACAAGTTTGTATATTAAAATTATGAAAAAATAAGAATTGAAAAATAATAGAAATTATTTTTATGCAAATATTCTAGGTGGCTATGTGAAAATAAACAGCCATTTAAATGTTTTTTTTATTAATATATTAAATGTTCATATAGCCACCTAGAATATTTGAATAAAAATAATTTCGAATATTTTTCAATAATAGGTTTGTTCCAACATACAATCAAGTCAGTATGGAACTGTCCGACACATGCGCAGTATTCAAATGAGAACGCCATTTTAATACAGTAGACTCCCGATTATCCGAAATGCTCGGGACCGAACCCGTTTCGGATAATCGAAATTTCGGTTAAAGGGGAGTTTGTAAGAACTGAATAAGTCAGTGTATTTGATGAACAAGACTTTATTTTACAACATACATACATACACATACATATATTAGTTCGTATGTACCTACATATTTATTTAGTTAATATATAAACGAATCCAATGTCAATTGTTTTGACTAAGTTGGTATAGTTTTTTAGCTGCAATATCCTTCCATCTTTTAATAAGAAGCACGTCTGTCGCATACTATCGTTATCCTTTTAGTAAATTTCCTATCTATACCCTATCTATCATCAATTAAAATCAAATGATTAGTACTGCCGAATACTTCCGATCTCGTATCATATCACTCGTAACAAATCGGTGTCACGTGCCGAAGCGGAACCAATAGCATAACGATGTTCCCCATTCTGGCGTTGCATTCATCCAATGAGAATCGCGAATCGATTCGCCGCGCGCTTCTGTAAACGCGACAAGCGTAAGGCGCGACCGTGTAACGGGATTACATGGGAAAATAACGCGCAGATTCAGCTTATGTGTTAATAAGAGAGGTTAATGTTGAACAGACAAGAATGGGAAAATATGGTTCATGTGTGATGCCTTGTTAGATGAATTGGAATGGAGCATATTTAGAGCAGGGTGGCATATCGTGAGAATTAAATAATTTAAATTGGGGCAAAGGAGCAGATTTTGGTTGGGTAAATAAGCTTAAAAAAAGAAAATTGTAAGCCAAATTATCTAGGAGAACTATGAAGTTTCGAAAATCAAAAGAGATAAATTAATAGAGAAAATAAAGTGCCTCAAATGTGTTTTTAAAACCCAGCAAGTAAGGTTAAATTTTATTAGTATCATTCACGTTTTTATTAGAGCCGATTCAGTCACAATAGTATATTGAAAGACAAGTATTACAATGATCCTTATACGAGGATTACAAATGGACATTGTAATACTTGTTTATCATACTAATTTCGCATTAATTTACTTTTATTTCACAATTATTATTGAAAGAAATATTAAAATTAAAATGCACTCGTGGCAAAAAAAACGAACACCAAAAAAAGTTTTATTATCGACTTATAACAAATTAAATATGGGTTTATTTGCAGAGCTGGGCAGTACTTACAGTAAAAATTTTGAAAGATGTCCGATCAAGGTCATCTGTATCATGAACGAATTAACAAATTGGCATATATTTATCCCCCTCCTTTACAAAGGCTTTAAACGTGTGCGATAAGGATGGATATAACACGCTTGTCTTTCAAAAATTCATATTGTTGCGACTAAGTTAGGACATTTCATTTTAAAACGATGCTCGTTGTTAATAATACTTTCGCTGTAACGTAAGTTTATATATTAATCCAGATACATTACCTTGATTCATAGCCGTACGAATAGCGTTATTTTCTCTCAGTGTCACTGACACTGACATGTGTCATTATCTTATTTTTCACATATTTGGTTTTACATTTGCTAATAAACTTACCAGTTGCTTTATTTTTGAATTTTAAATGCTGTTATTGTAATACATATTTTTATAATAATAAAATAACAGTAGTATCTTATGTACCCTCACAAAAACTAAGCAAACGACACTACTGAATTTGTCAGAATGAGCGGAGCAAAAATCTGAATTCATACAATTCGTAGATGTCCTTGATTGGACATCTTTCAAAAATTTTACTGTAAGTACATTTATACTTAAATACCAAAATAAGTACTAACCTGGCACTTGGTACTTGTACTTAAGTACTATCAAAAAAATGCCTGAAGTACTTGATTTTCAAGTACTGCAGCTAAAATACTTGTACTTAGTACTTAAAATAGAACTTAAGTACCAATAAAATGTACTTAAGACCTTTTAGGGTACTTAAGTACTTTTTAAGTAAAACTTAAGTACTTACGGAGTCTCGTGGCCGAGTGCCTGAGTGTCTGGTCAAGAATCTGGGGATCCAAGTTCCATCTCGACCGACGACAAAAATTATATCGAATTTAGTGGCACAAAATTGACCCCTGTCGTGCACTCTCCACGCCAGCAATGAGTGCCCCTGAGGTGACGCCTGGTAAGCGCCCGACCGGTACAAATATTTCATCATTACCGAAATTTGTGTACAAAGCAGATTGGCACACCCAGCAATGGGTAATATGCCGTGATGATACATTTATTTGTTTATATTCAAGGTAAACAATTTTTTCATTAAACAAATAATACCAAAATAAAATATATCATCTCGGCATATTACCCATTGCTGGATGTGCCAATATGTTTTGTACACAGATTTCGGGAATGATGATGATATACTTGTACCGTACGGGCATTTATGAGGCGTCAACTGTCGGACACTCATTGATGGTGTGGAGAGTGCATTTCAGGTATAATTTTTGTGCCATTTAAAAATACAAACTAACAAAAATAATATATTATTAAACAATCACAAGTAGTATGTATATAATTTATGTCAATGATGTAAAAAAATCATTCACCAGTATTTCAATCAAATTTTGCACATCTTTTGATGTAAAGTTATGATTTTTTTCAATCTGAATTTTAGTTGTTACATTGGTAGATATAATACAACATGCGTATTGGTAATTAATTATTCTTCTATCAAAACATTAAATAATTAGATTATTGCTTGTTTTAGGTAGTACTTGAAAAGTACGTGGAAAGTACTGAGTGCTCTTAACAAGTACTTGTACTTAGCCTTCAGTATTTTAATAACTGTGTATTTAGTATTTAAATTTAAGTACCTGAGCTCTGATATTTGTACTAAGTACTTAAGTACTTAAATAGAGTACAGTAAAATTTTTGAAAGATGTCCGATCAAGGGCACCTGTATCACGAACGAATTAACAAATAGGCATACATTTATCTCTTTCTTTTGCAAAGGCTGTAAAAGTGTGTGATAAGGATGGATATAACACGCTTGTCTTTCAAAAATTCGTATTGTTTCGACTAAGTTAGGACATTCCATTTATAAACGATGCTCGTTGTTGATAATACTTTCGCTGTAACGTAAGTTTATTTATTAATTCAGATACATTACCTGGATTCATAGCCGTACGTATAATGTTATATTCTGTCAGAGTCACTGACACTGACATTGTGTCAGTATATTATTTTTAACATATTTGGTTTTACATTTGCTTATAAACTTACCAGTTGACTTATTTTTGAATATTGAATGCTTTTCCTGTAATATATATTTTTATAATAATAAAATAACAGTAGTATCTTACGTACCCTCATAAAAACTAAGCAAACGACACTACTGAATTTGTCATGATGGGCGGAGCAAAAATCTGAATTCATACAATTCGTAGACAACCTTGATCGGACATCTTTCAAAAATTTTACTGTACTTGCCCAGCTCTGTTTATTTGTAATTTTTATGTTAAAATATGAACAAGTAACATTAGAAAATAAAATAAATGTAGCAAACACTTTATTAATTTAGAAACAGAGAGAAAACTAAATCTGTGCAAAATTCTCTGTTTTCAAAAATTCAATCATAACTACAAAACCTTTAATAATCGTTGGTTAATGACTTTGGGCGTGTAGTACATTATATTCTTAGTATTTATAATACTGAATGTGAATAAATTTGTTACAATTTAATCGGAAAATACAACTTAAACAGAAACTTCAGGTGAAGATAATCACATTATTCAAAACATCAGTGTAGCCTTGATTATTCCCAGAAGTACTGCGCGAAATATAACTGGACGTTATTATCAAATAGGAGAATACATCAGATAATGAATATGAGGAACACTATGCATTACAACCCGTTTAAACATCGATGTATTGATGTAGAGCAATATTTGTACTACAAGAATGGGTCGTACTACCAACTATTGTTTTTTGCCAAGTGGTAGATGTTCGTGAAATTGAAATTTCTGCAAGATTCATTCGCTGAAGGTAATGTAAATATTGTTAAAAGTCGTAGGATGTCCGTTGCCCGCCCAGATTTGCTTGTAGCACGCAGTAGCGGTATTTTTATTAGGCTAAGTAGGTTGAAGCCGACGGTGGCAAATTTTCGACGGATACCTAATTTCGACTTTGAGGCTTTTATGAATTTTTATTTAGACGGGAAACTTTATTTCTCTCGGCTGAATATCCTATGTTGTTTGCACGCGCACGTGTGCACATGTACTCAAGGACCAGGCATGTTGCGGGTGCGATACGTTTAAATTAAAATTCTATGATTCTATCTACCATAAGCGATCGTCCACGTACGTGTCTAAACCAGAAGATTTCTTGACGATTTGTACTTCTTAGTTGATCAGTGGATCAAGCCGTGATTAAGGAATGGTGAATTCGCAATTCGGCCGTTTATTTCAGATCATTTACCTTAGTAAATATTCGTAGGTAACAGGAGAATTACAAAGTACACGGCTTCTAGAGAGGCTCAAAAATGTGCCAAAATCTTACTCTTCTGACAAGAATAGGCAGGGGCCGACTTTGACCTAGTCTAAAGAGGCAATTGATTCGAACTATTTATTAAATATATTTCATGTTTTTACCTAGGGGCCCAAAATACCTAGGGCCCAAAAGAGTTTAAATCCGCCGCTGAGAATAGGCGGCAAAATATTTGAACCTACCGGCGGCAAAATCGTAAATCCGCCGCTAGTAGCACGTCGAGTATAGCGTTTTGCGCGAAAACATACAGCCCTAGACTAGGCAATGGAGCACTGGAGCTCCTTATTGTTCATATACGAATTTAATTTCTATCCGCGTTCATTAAATGAATAAGAATGTGCATGGTGAATGTCAGGGCAACCGTTTACAGGATATTGCATACCCTGAAAACATCATTTGACAGTAGTAGTAAAACGGCATGGGATGGTATTTCGATGAATTGAAATATTAAGCTTGTTTCAGTTAAATATGGTGCTTTGGTGGAGGTTCTATAAATTAGAAAATGCACAACTGACTCCGTAATATATTTTGTTTCATTTATTCTCAAGAATTTCATCTTAAAAGTTGATAACATGCATCCTAACTTTGCACACATAACAAAGCAGAATTTAAAATAAGTCAATATTCGATTATTACAATGGTCAGAGCGCAGCCCTAACATAAATTCCTGTGAAAAATATTGGATTACAAGGCAAAGTATTCAGGATCGATAATCCGTACCAAAAACTATTCAATATCTAACAGTACCTCTTTCTGAAGAATGGAAAAATAATTAGCACGAAGAGTTACCAACTGTATTGAAAGTTGACCAAACCATGTGGTAGAAGTCTTTACAGTTCGGGGAGGCAATACACACTATTACTTACTTAAAATAAATCGTACCTTAGCTATAAAACATAATTACTATACAGAAAAATAATTTTGATACTTTTGTTCATTTTTCTGTTTCTTAATAAATAAAGTGTTTGCTAAATGATTTTTATTTTCAAATTTTACTTTACATTTACAGATCTCATATTCATATTTTAACAAAAAAATAAACCTATATTTCAAATCCTTCCAACATTTGTGAGTTATGTTGTTAAGTTTAATTTTATTTATTTAAAAATGAAAATGCAGAATTCCCATATCTTCCTTAACCTAAAATGTGGGTCTAATTTTATTAATAAATTCCAATCAATATTTTTTCTTTTGGAAAAAAAGTATGGCTCATTTTTGAATATTGTTTATCGTATAAATCACCCTTTGAATTTGTAAAAATCTGGCAGTGTGTATGACAATGACAATGTATTTCAAAAATAGATTTCCTCACAAAAAATCCGGTTTGTTGCTATAAATCTCCGCTCGCGACTTTCCAGCGTCATTAGCGTTCGCGGCGTTATCGAAAACACAGATACACCAGCCGCTGAACCGGCGAACAATAGACGCACGTTTTGACTAATTGTTTCGGGATTTCCATATGAATAAGATAATGAAATATGGTAACATTAATATGGATATGTGCCTAGCTACCCCCACCGCCAACAGGGGTGGCAACACTGACTGCGTTGTTTGGATTTCTAATCGGATATCGAGTTGCTTCTAAAAAATAACTAATCTTTTTACCTTTCGTCATATACAAATTTCAAAATTATTCTATTGTGTAAAAGCAGTGTCTTAGCAAACTGTTTTATATTTTTTAAAATTTTGTTTCTTCGAGTTGTTTAATATATACTCTGGCAAAACGTTATATGAATCAAAATTTAAAGATTTTTTTCAGATTTACTTAATTTATATTTAGGCTTACGTAACTGAGTAGCTGAACGAGTATGATAGGAGTGGTAGTCTTTGTTCATTAAAAAGGAGGTTTTCATTTTATGTATTTCTATGATTTCTTCATATATATATATATTGTGGGAAGAGGCATGATTTCTAGATCAATAAAAAATTGTTTACATGAAACTCTTTGATTTAAGCCACATATAATTCTTATGGCTTTTTCTGCAGTCTGAAACTTTTTATTACATTAGATGCATTACCCCACCAAACTACACCATAAGATATTATAGAGTGGAATAGAGCAAAATACGTTAAACGCAAAGTAGAAGTGTCAACTATGTGTTTACCTTAAAAGAAAAAGAATAGAAGATAATTTCTTACTAATGTTTGTAATATGCATGCTTCCATTAAGTGCGTTATCTATTGCTGATCCTAACAAAGATACAGAGTTGTTTCCTTTTACTAATTTGTTATTCACAGATATTATCAATTCTTGAGTTTCGCTTTTATTAAGAAGTAAATTATTTGATGAAAACTAAACTTCAGCTTTCTATAGGTTACCTTTACAAATATTTTCCAGCGTGGTTAAATCATTATGTTTATTTCCAAGAGTTGTATCGTCTGCGTACAAAACACTTTCACAAGGTTGCATAAAGTTACTAAAATCATTAGTGTATATAATGACAAATACAGGGCCCAGTACTAATCCCTATAAGGCACACCATGTTCTAATATTTTGAAAGCAGATGCATCGGACTTGATAAATAGCGCTTGAAAACGACTATATAAGTAAGAATTAAACAATTTTAAAGAATTTCTAGTAATTCCATATTTATATAATTTAGACAGTAGTTTTTCATGTGAAACACAGTATGTACGAGGGTCATTCAATAAGTAAAGAGACAAATGGCTATAGCTCAAAAACGGTTTATTTCAATCTTTCAAAATTAAGGCTATTTTTCAACATAATCACCCCCCACAGTTATGCACTTGTCCCATCTTTCTTGCAGCTTCCTAATTCCCTTGGCGAAGAATTCTTTCGATTTACCCCGAAGCCACTTTTGCACCGCTTCCTTAACTTCCTCATTGTTAGCAAATCTTTTTCCACGTAGGGCGTCTTTGAGTGGTCCAAACAGGTAAAAATCAGATGGGGCGAGGTCGGGACTGTAGGCAGAATGAGGTAAGACCTCCCAACCCAATTCTTGAAGCTTATCACGGGTCAGCTGGGCTGTATGAGGGCGGGCGTTATCGTGCTGAAGAATGACTCCTTTTGACAAGAGTCCACGGCGTTTGCTCCTAATAGCTGGTCTAACTTTGTGTTCTAGCATCTCAGAGTAGTATTGGCTATTGATAGTTCGCTGATCTTCAAGGAAATCGCAATAAACTGGACGTCCACATCGGGGTTCATCACCTACACTTGTTCGGCCACTTTTAAACCGATCAACCCACTTGTAAATATTCGCACGGTTCATACAACTTTTACCGTACTGTATTAACATTCTAGAAAAAATTTCACTTGGTTTTACACCTTCTGCGACTAAAAATCTAATGACTGAGCGCTGCTCTTCTAAGGTGCAATCTTCTAGACTTGCCATGGTGAACTGAAAATTTTGAGGTTATGTTGACATAAAATGATAAAACAGCTGATCAGAGCATATCCCAAGGTTGCCAACTAACACCCCTGAAAAGATTGTACACATTCATTGAATAGTTTTAAAATTATAGAATTTGTCTCTTTACTTATTGAATGACCCTCGTATGTATTATATTGTAATACGTTTCTTCAGAGGGACATAGGCCTGTATTACGAACGTAATATTATAAAAATAACGTTATTATTTTATAATAGCGAGTTCGTCAGGGGCGGCTCGTTAATGAGGTCGTATGTCCGCACGCTCCATACCAGAAAACGGCAAAAATAACTTCTTGTTTGGTACAATAAATTAAGAAAAAAGAAACAAAGCGGTTCTATTATAACGTAAGTAGCCAATAGTTAAATATAAAACATTTAAAGCAGACGCGAGATTTGCCACCTCGCTGAAGCCTTGACCGCGGCCCGCGTTGCTATGACAACGACGTTTTATTTGCATAACTAGCGTAGTCTAGCCATGTCTAGTACGCGCTGTGTGGCCGCACATATTTAGCGGCTTCGGCTCAGTTTGAAATGAATGCCTTGTTGTAGTGCATTGTTTCGTGGTACGACAAATCGCAATGAGTGGAAGAAGAAAATAAAAGATAGCGATCCGTGACGAAACGTCGTTAATTAAATAAATATAACAGAATCTAAACTAAAAAAGGTTGTATTATTCTAAAAATGGAGATGTCAGTGTCAAGTGCAATTTTCATAGTTTGTTTATGTTATAATTTTACTGGAAATTTAGAATGTTTGCAAGAAAATTGATGTATGGAATTTATACATAATACACAGGATTGACGGAAGGTATTGTGCTGACCATATCAGATTTTTTTAATTGCTGCGCCCCTCCGTTTGAAAAGACATGAGGCACCGTTGGAGTTCGTAATACAGGCCATAATTAAAATAAATATATTTCATACTTATTTAATTTAAACTATACAGAGTGATTAAAAAAGTAAGAACAAATGGCTATTTTCTTTATTATTAATCATTTTGAAATCATAATTTGTCTTTTGTCCTACATGATGTATAAATTCTAAATCATATCCCGCCCTTGGAACTCTGCTATTCTGTGTTGCAGTGGTGGTTTGTTGGTTGCTCTCTGCTCTGCTCTGCTCTGCACAGCTTCAGTAGCTGTAGGTCGCAAGTCGCACGAGGGCGAAATGCTTTGCACAGCCTCCGCAATCTGTATGTATGAGATTTTAGTGTAATTTACATAAAATGTGTCTCAACGATTCATATATCTTACACCGTGCCACCGCTGATATATGATTTGTACCTGCGCAATGAACAATGAACAATGAACAAGGAAGTCAGTTTTTCAAATTGTGCAGTTTATTGTTTCCATGCATTCTAGACTGCAGGTTCAAATTCTGAACAAAACATATATGAATGTATTAATTTGATTCAAAACACACTGTAATTTGAATATTAGTATTTACTTTCAAAAGTTGCATTATTTGTTTAATTATTTTGTTTCGTAAATAAAACGTTTTATTATTTCAGATTAACGGTCGTTATTATATATCATTTCTACATAATTAGGTGTAGTAAAGCATCGGCATCTTTTCAGACATTACTCAGCGACGGCAAGATCATATTTAGAAGAACGGAAATAATTAGATATTAAAATGTCGCTACTGCCGCGACAAAAGGTAATATGTACAGTAATCGACGAGAAAAAACGTTGTGGCTAGCACAATACTCTCGCCACTTCAGTTTTTGGTTACATACGTATACGGCGCGAGCAGTCATGTGACATTGTTGGCGTTGACAAGCAGATGTGGAGGCCCCCGTTACAGAATAACAATTAGTAATTATGTACATAGATGTCAAATGTCCGAATTTTTCATTAAAAATTTCAATTCACGTAGTTAATGTGTCACGAAGAGTGCGGAATTTACTTGTCGTAGAAAATAAACCACATCTAAATCTTCTATCGAAAAATGTCTGAAACCGAAAAGACTTATTAACAATGCTAATGAAAAGGCCGTATTGTTTGCTTGTCTCGAACAAGATTGGTAGAATTCTTCGTAAGAAGAACATGAAGATTTCGTTTTCTCCATATGTTAAAATTCGACATATGTTGAGACAAATAAAAGACGTCATCCCTCCTCAGTCATCAGGGATTTACCAGATTCGAATGTGTCTGCGGGAAAGTTTACATTGGCCAGACTGGTAGAACTATTTCAACAAGATTGAATGACAGCATGCCCTGGAAGAATTCCACCGTATAAAGTTCGAAGAAACAAAAATACTAGCGAGACCAACCCACATAAACAACAGGTTAATTAGAGAAGCCAATGAGATTTTCAAAACTAAGAATAATAATCTCAATCATTGTGACGGTTAAGATCTTAGTTGGGCATAGCTTCCTATATTAAGGTAGTTGTCACTTGAGTGTACTTATTCAAAAACTTGTTCTATGTTAAAAAAATAAATAATCTAATGTAGTTTATATTTGCAATAACTTATATTTTTTAACATTATATTATATACACAGATTGCAACAAAATAGTTAAAAGCTAATAACTGTAACAGATGAATTTTCTTAATTTTTAAGTAAGAAAAGTTTTTTTTTTGAACTGTACCACTCGCACTAACACATACACAAGTGTCGTATTTCAATATACTCACACTAAAGTATGAATGTTAAAGAAAAACTGTGGCAACGTCGCACCTAGACATTTATTGTTACATTCGGGTATAAAAATAATAAGATATTTTGAGATATAATACTAATTCTAAACTACAAATGGAAACTATAAAAAAAATCTGATGTGGTCAGCACATAACCTCTCGCCGTATATTTTACCTGGCTGTATGCATAAAGCAAAGAATATTTTTATAAATACAAATAATATATTCATATAAATCTATGACGTATAAACTTCTTTATTATTCAATAATAGCATGTCTCAACATGAAGATATTTTACCATAAATTATGTTACAATAAATTACAAAGTAGAGTTTACCATATATAAATATTAGGCTGGTAACAGCAATTTTCAATTCGAACAACTTTGTTTACTTTCTCTTCATATTCTTCTTGTAAAAACATTAATTTTGGGCGGTCTAAAATGTATATATGGATTGTGCATCTATTTTTACATATCTTCTTTTACATTTTATTTTTTCATACTTGTTATATCTAAATAACCTTAATTCCCTTTAATAAAGTGACGGATAGATTGCACTCCGATTATTCTTATATCGATGTGTAATTTTGTCAATATTTACAACTTACTTGAGAAGAATTTGATAGCTTTTTCGCAATTCAAAGTTACTCTAGTCTATAGTACTGGTGTACATTGTCCCATAATGTTTGAAACAAATTTAAGTCCTTCAACCTAGACTTGTCATCTCCATAATAGTCACAGATCAAGAACTAAGGGATTCTCCAAGTACATTTTTCTTTCATTACTCATTATTTCTGACACTGACATTTATCTGTCAGTTACAAATAATTTAAATTATCAACTATTTTTCATGGCATTCTTTCGGCTGTCAAATTTATTACAACAGATTATTTTATATATTATACTTCTTTTATCTCTAAATCTATAAAATATGTATAAAAATATTTAAATGTATCAGATAGAGAATTTAATTTTCTTTAATATTACCACGAAAAATTTTCAAAAAATAATATTTAGAAGATTTTTTTTCAAGAATCTTCTACTTCCGGTTGTCCAATTATTACCAAAACCTTTTCAGATCTTCCCATGAATGTCCGATTGGGAAATACGTTGTTAAACAAATTTTAAGTCTTATACAGGGTGGGGCAGAAAAACCTATCCGATTTCAAAACGTTATAAAATTAAAACCACTCAACTTGTCAAAAAAAATTTTTTATTAACATATCTCAAATTTTATGTCATTTTTAAATTTAAGTTTTGAAAAGCACATCACTCAAATGTCGTCCTTGGGAGCGGATACACTGATTTAGGCGCTCGCGGTAGCTTTCCATGACTTTCACCGTCATTTCCACAGGAATTTCTTCAATTGCCCGAGCAATTTCCCTTCGTAAAGCAAGAAGGGTCCTTGGTCGATGCTGGTAAACCTTCGATTTGAGGTAACCCCAAAGGAAGAAGTCACATGGAGTGAGATCCGGTGAGCGCGGCGGCCAGCCAAGATCACCTCTCAGGGAAATGAGGCGACCGGGAAACAGTTCCCTGAGAATGTCCATTGATCGTCGCGATGTGTGGGCGGTTGCCCCATCCTGTTGAAACCACACATTTTCCACGCCATTTTCTTCCATTTTGGGTCTAAGAAAATTTTCCAGCATGAAACAATAGCGCTCGCTGTTGACCGTTACGGTTTGCCCATTTTCTTCAAAAAAGTAAGGCCCCCAGACGCCTAGGCGGGAAAGAGCACACCACACAGTCACTTTTGGGCTATGGAGGGGTTCCTGATGATTTTCAAAAAATAATATTTAGAAGATTCTTTTTCAAGAATCTTCTACTTCCGGTTGTCCAATTGTTACCAAAACCTTTTCAGATCTTCCCATGAATGTCCGATTGGGAAATACGTTGTTAAACAAATTTTAAGTCTTATAGTTTTTGATTAACCGTCCTTCCAACATCCCACACACACACATCCACATACACACACACACACACACACACACACACACACACACACACACACACACACAGACATCATCGTAAAAATGTTAAAATCGGATTGTAGGGACCTTAAAACGTGCTTATTCAATAAAATCTGGATATGCGATTTTTAGCATGAATCCAATACCTCTCTTAGCGAGAGGTAAAAATTAATATATTTCTTTCTTAAAATTACAAAAGTAGTATTATAATGTTTGAAGTTTTCATGCATTTTACGTAAAATACCCATTTAAAAAATATTTCCTTCGAATGTACATCTGAATTTCTTTAACCAAAGATCACCTCTTATTCGCTAATACCAAAGCGGGCGTTGTTAACTGATACTCCATCTAGAACGCTTGTACATAGTTGTCAAGTATAATTCTATCTATTTATCGTATCTTCAGATTTTAACTTTCTAGAGGCAATACAATTAAATCTGGGCGGTAAATAATTTTAAATTTTTTACATAAAATCCGTTTATTAGTTTTCTATAACATACTAGTTTTTCGATTAAATGTCGGTATGGATATAAAAGTTATAATTTAAAATGTGTTTATTTTGCCATTTCCTATTCTTCACGTGTTAGAAAGGCCAAATTTAATTGCAAATATCTCAGGTACCGCGTGGTCAATTGTTTTAAACTTGGAAAGCAGGTAGATTATACTTCAGTTGAGATGTACTTAAAATTTCAATTAATTATGGGTAAAATGGTTTCACGATATAACTACCTTATACATGTTGTAATTTATCGCCATAGTTACCTGTTGCTAATGTTTTTGTTATTATTTATTTATATATTTGTTGTTTATTCCCTGAGTGCGTTCGGTATTTAAATCTGTCGAGCACTCTGAGCAATCTGATCACGTGACAGATTCATCTGCGATTTCCAATCTGTAGCTTGAATAACCGAACGGATAGAGCATTTAGTTGCCATTTTGAAACTTATTAATTTGCGCCAGAATAAAAACGGAAAATAATAAATAACTGTTAACGTGTGTACTGTGCACGAGTTATGAACGTTTTTTTGTTGATACTAACTAAGAATGTGGAAATGATTATAGATAACTTAAAGCTGAAAATTATGTAGAAAAATGTTTCCTAAAATGACTAATTTCAAACATTTTTGATTTGTGTATTAAGAGCGCAAAATAGGACATTGTCGATTGAGAGGTCGACAATGTCCATTTGTGCTCGAAACACACAAGATTTTTTCTACAGTCGCCACAAGGGGTCCTCCACCATAACAAAAAATAATAAAATGTACACTTTGTACTTACACTACTACTCAATTAATAAGGATTAATATAAAGAAAAAACGTCTTTTATATTTAATTTTAATTTATCGTTATTTCCCATTCTTCTTGACCTATTGCTTCAATCTAATCTAAACATTTTATACTTTCGTTTTTGTAAATGAATGCCCTATTTTATTTTCACAATAGTGCGGCATTTTTTTTTTTGGCTATGTAATATACCGACAGAGCAGTTATATGTCATATTGATTTGTAAAGGTGGCAAATGTGTCACTACAGTGTCATTAGTTCCTGACTAAACGTTTCCATTAAGAATGTAGACAAGTGATATATCTCAACATTGTATAGTTACAAATTTTGACAGCGAGCGTTTTTTTTCTACTTTGTCGCGCTAGAGCGGCAAAATGACATTTTGCGTTGACAAAAGAGAGCGCAAACGACTACTTTCTATGTAGACTAGAAAAATATTTTTAATTTGCGTATAAATACGCATGCGCCAGACAACTGCTCAACGTGCTTTATGGTTAGAGAACGAGCGAACAATTTCGGACTCTGTGCGCTCTGTGAGCTGATAACCGAACGTAGAGCTATGCAAAAAAAATCGCTTATATGTAATTACTGAACGGCATCGAGCGCTCAGACCGCTCAGAGCGTAAAACCGAAAGCAGTCCTTAAAAAATCTGTTGTGGCCAGCACAATACCTTCCGTCAATCCTGTGTATTATGTACAAATTCCATACATAAATTTTCTTCTAAAAGATTCTAATTTTTTGGTATTTTATGATTCCCTTTCTCGGCAACTGAATTCCATTCTCCTGATAACAAACAAACCACATGAAATAAGAAAATCATGAAATTTTGAATGAAAAATTATGACACTTGTCAGTTATGGACATAATTAATTGCTGTCATTTTGATACGGGTTCCCATATCTGCTTGCCAAAGGCACGCGCCCTGTACATATTTTTTTTTGCAAAAGATGCTATATTTCCAGTAAAGTTATTTCATAAACAAACTATGCAAATTGCACTTGACACTGACATCTACTTCTTCTTCTTTAGTTTTTCCCATTCGTTAGGGGGTCGCTATTTTTTATTTTCTTCTTCCACTCATTTTTGTTTTGCGTGTCTTCCTCGTTCAGTTCCTTTTCTCTCAAGTCTTCTGCAATACAATCTTTTCATCTTATATTTGGTCTTCCTATGTTTCTTCCACCTTCTATTAATATATTCATCGCTTCTCATGACATGTTCAAACCAATGTAATCGTCTTTTTTATATCCAGAAACTTCTAACACTAGAGTTACTTCCCTTATTCTGTCATTGATTTACATTTTATTGATACTGACATCTGTCAATTTGAATTACCTGAATATATTAGCAGTTTCCATGGTTAAGTTAGCATAGCTGGCTGAATTATGAAATTTATATGAATTTTTTTATCTTTATTATTCTTTAATCCTATATCTGTTAAATATGAAATATAAAATGCAATCAAATCGTATAGACAATAATATATTCTTTAAGTTATAATAACATTTAACTGAGTTTTTCAAGAAAAACTGTTAAAATCTTCAAATGAGGGTACTTCCGGTTGACCAATTATAACCAAAATCTAATCAAGTCTGCATATGGTTGTAAGGAAGAGGAATACGCAAGAATTGTAATTTTTGGAATTCTAGTATTGGAGATATCGTGCAGGAAAAAACGGTCACATACACACACACACACATACACACACACACACTCACATACGAACACACACACACACATACAGACATCATCGTAAAAATAGTAAAATCGTATTGTAAAGACCCTAAAACGTGCTTATTCAATGGAAACTCACCACCGATTTTTTTGACCAAAGACAATACCTTCCTTACCTATAGGTGACGGAAGGTAAAAAGGCAGGAGTTCATGCTGCCGAAATGTCGGTTTTTATAACAATAATCATTTTAATTAAATAATGAGTTCTGAAAGATTTTTTAATAATATCTATTTTAAATTCCAGACCTGTACTCTGTTGAGGTGAAAAAAATCGTAGTCCATATTTTAACTTTGTCAAACAAAGAGTATAGGTACGGTTACAGTTTGAAATGAATGCTTGCACATTTGTAAAAATAATGTTAGTTATCTAGGACATATCGAGTTGGTGGTCATTTAGTGAAAATATAGCTGTGCGCTTCGCTTTGTAAAAAATTGAAAAGATCTCCATATTTTTGACTTTTGCCGAGAGCACAATTTGAGCGTTGGCGTCGAGTGCGGGATGATATAGAGCCGCGTATTGAATTAAATGTGCGGTCATTAGTTCGCGTTCGCACCGGACGCGCAGCCATTAATTTGAAAGAGGACAATGGTAGCAGGAAAGCACATGTTAAGTTTAGTTTGTTAATTATGACGTCACAGACAATGGAGGAGCTTCCGTGTCCGGAAATGTGTCGCTGTTTCAAACTCTCACCGCCGCCACACGGCGCTTCATTCACTCTTTACTTTCTACCTCCAAAGCTGAAACGAGAACTCGAAAGGACCAAGGACGGTTACAATGCAACACCGTTTGCAGGAATGAATTCATAACAGAGTATAGCTACATTCGTTTTTTTTATGACCAAAATTCTTCCATTTCACGTACGTTATTATCTAATTCTCAGGATGAGGACTTTTCTTACTGTTCGGAATACTTGTTTATGCAATTAGCGTGGATAGAAGTACTTTTATTGCTGCTGCAACAAAAAAGATGATAAATTTTCTTTGCTTCAAATGATTTCATTTTTCATTTAGCAGTGCCCCGTTCCGTGTTAGATCTCTTCCAAGGTGGTTTTGTGTTGTACAAGATGGCGCAAAAATAATCAGTCAATTTCCTAGAGTAGTAACTTTGTTAGTAAATAAAAAAATCTCTTGTGGCCAGCACAATATCTTCCGTCAATCCTGTGTATTATGTATAAATTCCATACATAAATTTTCTTGCAAAAGATTCTAAATTTAAAGTAAAATTATTTCATAAACAAACTATGCAAATTGCACTTGACACTAACATCTTCTTCTTCTTTAACTTGCCCCATTCGTTAGGGGCTATTTTTAATTTTCTTCTTCCACTCATTTCCGGTTTACCTGTCGTTCTCATTCAGTTCCTTTTCTCTAAGTCTTCCGCAATACAATCCATCCATCTTATCTTTGGTCTTTCTCTGTTTCTTAAACCTTCTATTACTAAGCTATTCATTCTTCATCCAATATATTCTTCATTTCTCCTCATGACATTTTCAAACCAATGTAATCATCTCGCTTGTATCTTTCTAGAAACATGTAACACTAGAGTTGCTTCAACATCCTCATCTCTGCCACATTAGTTTACTTTTTATTTGTACTGACATCTGTCAATTTGAATTATATGAATATATTAGTAGTTTCCATGTTTAGCATAACTGGCTGATTTATAAAATTTAATTTCTTCAAAATTCGTTAACTCTATATCTATTAAATCTTCAAATGAGGCTACTTCCGGTTCACCAATTATAATCAAAATCTAATCAGTTGTTCTTCTGGATGTAACACATGTCACATACACACAGACACACACACACACATATATATATATATATATATATATATATATATATATATATATATATATATATATATATATATATATATACATACAGACATCATTGTAAAAATGGTAAAATCGTATTATAGGGACCCTAAAACATGCTTATTCACTAAAAACTCATTTAATTTTTTGACTAAAAACAATACCTTCCTTACCTAAAGGTAAAAAATTGGTTATGTTTGTTGAATATGTTTATTTTTTTTCCATTAAGTCGCGAAGATAATATCAGCCAAATGGCTGCCGCCAGAGTTGATGCAGATTTGGGCTCGTTTCACAGCATTTTCCATGACTTTTCTAAAAACATCTGGTGATAAATTCCCCAGTTCTTGTGGAATGTTCTCCTTTAGGGCCCCCAAGATATGTGGCTTGTTCGTATAGACCCGTGATTTAAAAAAAAACCAAAACAAAGAAGTCTCGAACGGTCAAATTGGACCATTTCATATCACCAAAACGAGAGCTGTGTGTGCGGTTGCACCGTCCTGCTGGAACCACATGTTCTCCAAACCCAATTCGTCAATTTTCGGCAGCAAGAAGTCGTTAATCATGGTTCTGTAGCGCTCAATAGTCATAGTAACAATGTTGCCGACGCCGTCCTCGAAAAAATATGGGCCAATCACCTTTCCTCCGTAAACGCCGCACCAAACAGTGACTTTGAGAGGATGTCATAGCTCTTCATGCAATATACGCGAATTTTTAGTGCCTCAGAAGCGAGAATTTGCGTGGCCAGTTGTCTGGTTGATGTTTGAGGATCCTCTTGGACATCTGCAGCTACAGCAGCGATATTCTCGGCCGAACGGCTGCACCGGGGTCGGTCACGTCTGCTATTGGTTGAGCCAGTCTCCTCGAGACGAGCGGCTAAACCCAGCAGTGTTTGTCCAGTTGATGCCACATGACCAGGGAATCGACGACGAAATTTACGTTGAGCCAAAATCACAGACTGATTATGTATCAAAAACACTGACACAATTATTCCGCGTTCATATCGAGTATAGCGATGCATGATTTTTCTATGTGAATTCTACTTCTGTTTACTTCACAAATGTTAAAGTCGCGATAACATGAGATGTTAATTGTAAACATGAGAGCATCTTCCGATAGGGTGATTACGTTTGCGCCACTTGTACTATCTATCAGAAAAAAAAATCTATCTCTGTTTCTGGATTAAAATGACATATTCTAGTATGTTTATTGACGCAACAATGAGCTTCATTCTTAAAAGTTTTTTGGTGACATTTTGTTATTTGGGAATATTATGACTTAACCTAATTATCTACCATATTCTACTAAAAATTTTCTTAAAGAAAATTGTCTATTTTTATAAAGAAATAATATAAAAGAGAAAAATGTGTAAATCATTCGTAACAAAAAACTATTCAAGCACTCATTCGTTCGCCTTCTCACCGGAAACGCGGCTCGCCGTATTCAAATTTCTAGCTAAGTAGGTTGCCTTCCGTAACTTGTGCGGGTACGTGCGTGCGCGTGATTTTGTGTATGTGTGTGATGATTTTTTCTTAGATGATAACTCCAACACTACAATTCTAAAAATTATAATTCTTTCATATGCCTCTTGTGTATATCCATATGTGGAGTTGATTACATTTTAGTTATAATTGGTCAACGGGAAGTACCTTCATTTCAAGTTACCAACATTGTGAACCAAATGCACTAAATTCATTATTTTAAAATTAAATTTCATTCAATGTTCCACCATTTTCTCTTATTATTATTAAGCGAAAGAGTATTTAAGAAACTATACTTTTTACCTTCCGTCACCTATAGGTAAGGAAGGTATTGTCTTTGGTCAAAAAATTCGGTGGTGAGTTTTCATTGAATAAGCACGTTTTAGGGTCTTTACAATACGATTTTACTATTTTTACGATGATGTCTGTATGTGTGTGTGTGTGTGTGTTCGTGTGTGCGTGTGTGTGTGTGTGTTTGTGTGTGTGTATGTGTATGTGTGTGTGTGTGTGACCGCGGTTTCGTCAACGATATATACTAGAATTCCAAAAATTACAATTCTTGCGTATTCCTCTTCCTTACAACCAATATACAGACTTGATTAGATTTTGGTTATAATTGGTCAACCGGAAGTACCCTCATTTGAAGATTTTAACAGTTTTTCTTGAAAAACTCAGTTAAATGTTATTATAACTTAAAGAATATATTATTGTCTATACGATTTGATTGCATTTTATATTTGATATTCAAACAGATATAGAGTTAACGAAGAATAAAGATAATATATTTCATATAAATTTCATAATTCAGCCAGCTATGCTAACTTAACCATGGAAACTGCTAATATATGCAGGTAATTCAAATTGACGGATGTCAGTATCAATAAAATGTAAATCAATGAAAGAATAAGGGAAGTAGCTCTAGTGTCAGAAGTTTCTAGATATAAGAGAGACGATGACATTGGTTTGAACATGTCATGAGGAGAGATGAATATATTAATAGAAGGTGGAAGAAACATAGGAAGACCAAATATAAGATGAAAAGACTGTATTGCAGAAGACTTGAGAGAAAAGGAACTGAATGAGGACGACACGCAAAACAAAAATGAGTGGAAGAAGAAAATAAAAAATAGCGACCCCCCTAACGAATGGGAAAAACTAAAGAAGAAGATGTCAGTGTCAAGTGCAATTTGCATAGTTTGGTTATGAAATAACTTTACTGAAAATATAGGATCTTTTGCAAGAAAATTTATGTATAGGGGCGTGCAGTGACATGACTTTGCTGACTTTGGCAAGCAGATATGGGGTCCCGTGTGAAAATGACAGCAATTAATTATGTCCATGACTGAAAAGTGTCATAATTTTTCATTCAAAATTTCATAATTTTCTTATTTCATGTGGTTTGTTTGTTATCAGGAGTGTGGAATTCCAGTTGCCGAGAATCACATAATACCACAAATTTAGAATCTTTTGCAAGAAAATTTAAGTATGGAATTTGTACATAATACACAGGATTGACGGAAGGTATTGTGCTGGCCACATCAGATTTTTTATTATAACTATAGTCTTTTAAGAAATGCTTTAAAAATAGTAGAATGTTTTTCCAAAATTTCCCGATCATTTATCTGGTGGAGACCTGGGAAATCGACGTTTCGGACGTTGCTTAGGCGACGCGAAACAACACATTTCAATGCATGAGTACATAAAATATTAATAATATCCAAATGATTTAATTTTTAGCCCTTATTAACTTTTCAGAGTTATACTTGCTTATAAATATTATTATTCGTACCATACTTTACAGGTAACTTTGTTTATTTTCCTGTTACCATGGAAAATGTGTACGCACTTCCGAAACAACTAAATATGACAAATAATTCTGTTCCGTTCCTTAGAATTCGTACACAATACCACAGCTTTAATCATTCTTTTAAAATAATGTGAGTAACTTTAAAATACTTATGTATATAAATACACGAACATAAAATGAAAATTGTTTGTATAAAAGTAATATATTTTGTATATTTAAATAATGAATAATATAATTTATTGTCATAAATCATATAAAGCTACCATGTGTGTTAGGGATCCGTAAAATATTAACACAATGATAAAATCAATTTAATATCATTACCAGTGCAAAATTTATTTAAATTCATTTATTCTGAATAGTAAATATAGAAAGAGATGAAATGCAATTACATGATTATGTGGCTGCAGTTGAATAGCAATCCATGAGACTGCTCGCAAAATACCATTTAATAAATCAATAAAAGTGACACTTTATGAAAATGTATTATGGTGCCATAAACGTATGGATGTCGAGCACCCTAGTCCCCCACGAGCGCAAAGCCAATCTCAGGATTCGTTCCGTCTATTAGGATGATTGGCACGAGGAAAAGGCTTTTAAATGCGACAAACATATTAGATACACAAACGACTAATCATTCATATTACTCCCAAAATATTGCTACAAATAAATAAATAATATTCTATAAGAATGTCACATGACAAATTTGTTATTGCAAACTAATGATATTACTAGATTTGGCGATCTTATAAACAAGGAGTTGAGCCGGACCCTAACAAGATTCCAAAACCTAAATTAACAAAAAATCCGAACCTTAAATTTCAATTTTAAAAGAACTGAACCCAAATCCGAACCAATATTTCTTAACGGGTTACTCGAAATACGTAAGTACCCAACTCTTCAATAATTTTTTGCAGATAAAAATCATATTATTTTATTTACTGAAACTTTCACATATTTATATTAAAAATTTAAAATTTTGAGTACTTTTTATATAATTTGAGTGAGATATGAATTTTTAAGTAATATTTGAAAAATTTAATTTTATCGGATGTGACGTACGAGGTTCTGATGACATTTAGAAATATTATAGTTAAATGTTCGAGATTCTTCCAATTCATTGACCGGATTTGCGGTATTTCTGAAGAGTTCATGTAATATACCTATAATTTTAAATATATAATTAATAATACAATAAGAAATATTACATATTGTTCCCAGAAAAAGCCTCAATACTATCACTGAATTTTTGACGCTGACATTTATTTGCCAATTACAGACATTTTAATTTCTCAATTGGTTACCATGGAGATGTTTGGGCTGTGAGATTTACTACAAGATTATTTTATAGATTATATTACCATATCTTCAAACCTATAGAAGATATAATAAAAAAATTAAATGTGTCGGATAGAGAATTTTATATATTTTAATATTTGTAATAACAATTTTTCAGAAAATAATATTTAGAATATATTTGTTAAAATACTACTACTTTCGGTTGTTCAATTGTTACCAAAATCAATTCAATTCTTCCTATGACTGTTAGATTGAGGAATCCGATACACAGGTCTTTAGGCTTATAGAATTTGAGAAATCGTACCTCCAACATCCTCACACGTACACACACACATACACACACATCCACACACACACACACCCCACACACACACACACACACACACACACACACACACACACACACACACACACAGAGAGAGAGAGAGAGAGAGAGAGAGAGCGAGAGAGAGACATCATCGTAAAAATGTTATAATCGGATTTTAAAACGTGCTTGTTAACTAAAATCTGGATATGTGATTCCAATACCTCTCTTAGCGAGAGAAACATATATTTTGTACACTACTACATTATGAAATGAGTACCATTTATTAATTAATTATTTTGTACTAAATTATCTTCTATGATTCCATATTCGTTGTTCAGAAAGTTCTAATTTTGATCTAATGATTGTGAATGAAGAACACATGTTATCATTACCGATATCTGCGTACTAAAATCTGGTGTGACCAACACAATACCTCCCGCCATTTACCTATGAGATCTCGTTGCCGCGTACCTGATGTCGCGAATCTGGGAAATCCGATTCGATCCCGATCAACTCCAAATAATTCGAATTTTAAATGGCATAAAATTAACCCTTGTTGTAAACGCCCGCACAATATAAATATGTCATCATCATTACCGAAATGTGTGTATAAATCAGATTAGCACACCCAGCAATGGATAATATGCCGTGATAATATATTTATTTGTTTCTTTATTTAAATACATACCTGCATATTTATTAATGCTAGAAATAATGTACGAGGTGTGTTCAAAAACTATCGCGAATTTTGAATTTTCGCGGGTTACGTATATTCGAATTTCGATCTTTTTGTGGCTTTATGTTGGTACTCATGTCTCTCACTTATGTCGACAAGCTCGGCCATTTTGAATGTTCACTTACTTGTTGACAGCTGCTTTGCTTGCACGTGTTTTGGATCGTCTTCGATTTTTACCTATTGTGCTTATTCGTTAAATACTGACTATGAATTTTTTGACCAAGACAATATCTTGCTTATCTAAAGGCGACGGAACGTAGAAAAAAATAATTCATTTAAAATTTGTCATTGTCATAAAATGTTTTTATCAAAGAAGTTATTTCATTTCTACGAGTAGAAATGAAATAACTTCTTTGATAAAAACATTTTATGACAATGACAAATTTTAAATGAATTATTTTTTTCTACGTTCCGTCGCCTTTAGATAAGCAAGATATTGTCTTGTTCAAAAAATTCATAGTCAGTTTTTAACGAATAAGCACAATAGGTAAAAATCGAAGACGATCCAAAACACGTGCAAGCAAAGCAGCTGTCAACAAGTAAGTGAACATTCAAAATGGCCGAGCTTGTCGACATAAGTGAGAGACATGAGTACCAACATAAAGCCACAAAAAGATCGAAATTCGAATATACGTAACCCGCGAAAATTCAAAATTCGCGATAGTTTTTGAACACACCTCGTATTTTAATTTCCTTTCCATAAAACTATTGTTCTATTTACAATTTTCCTTTTAAAACATTACTATTATTAATTTGAAATGATTATTTTTTTGACAGTGACATTTATCTGTCAGTTACATACATTTGAGCTGAACTATGTAACCACGGAGATGTGTTTAAAGCACAAGCTCCGGGATATAATTTTTATATTACTTTATAAATTTATACATAAAATATATAGAAAAAGTATTAAAGCAAACTTGTAGAAAATGGAATAATATTTAATTTTTATAATAACAAATTGAGAAAAAATTACATTTAAAGGTATTTTTTGAAGACAAACTATCTTGAGCTTCAAGTAAACTGCCATTTCCGGTTATCCAATTACCACTAAAATCTAATGGCTCCTTTCCATATTAGAATAAGGTAGAAATACATGGTTTCAAAACTTTCTGAATGATAGTATTTGAGTTAGAGCGTAAAGAGGTTCCACACACACAATGGATTCTAAGGACCTTAAAATGTGGTCATTTACCAAAATCTCGATATGCGATTTTTAGCATGATCCCAATACCTCCATTACCAAGGGTAGCAGGACGTAAAAAGCAGATTGGCAGACCCAACAATGGGTAAAATGCCGTGATGATATATTTATTTTATATATTTTTATTTATGTTTAATTCATGTTAATTTATTATATACTAAACAAAATCTGAGAATCATTAATAAGAAGTACACAGATAAATCAATGATACAGATTTTAAAAAATACCGATTTGTAATAAATTTTGTTATTCAATTACAATATGCATTTCTTAAATGACAAGTGTTAATCAGCTTACTATCCTGTTTTTGTAATGAAAAGTTATAAATATCTTTCCTGTGATAAAAAATCAGATTTATCTTCACAAATTGAAAACTCTAAAGCGAGGCAATATTTACTGCTGCTGTTTGAGAATCAGATAGGGTGTACTGGAATAAAAACTCATCGAAATTCGTTAAGCTCGTTTGGTTACCTAATAAATCCGAGATTTATCTAATCTTGCAGCTGAAACAAAGCGAAACGGGCCTCGTTAAGGGTTTAATTCAATTGAACAGTGCTGAAAGTGTAATCAACTTTCAGATCTCCGCTGGTGGGAAATAAATAGCTGGTGATAAAGACCAGCAAAAACTGTCTTTTCCAATTGTGCCAAATGTTTGAATTTCAGAGAAATATATACTTTTATATAAGTATGGTAAATACACGGTTATAAATATATGTTATATATCAGCTATACAAATTTTAACAGCGGACATCTTACACGCATTTATTTTAAAGCACAAAAGAAAATTTAAGGAAGGTTTTGTTTTGGAAATGAGGTAGAAATTCATGACATTTCTACTTGCATTTTAAAAGAATGAATGTTGCCTTCTGTTTAAAAATATAAAGGATATTACAACGAAATTTGTTTGGACACTCTGACTAAGAAAGTTTTATTTAATGTTTTTACTAAAACGAGACGAAACTATTAGAGTTATGTATTTCTGCAAACTAAAAAATCTGTTTTTGCCAGCACAATACCTCTCGCCACTTCCGTTTTTAGTTACATAAGTATACGGCGCGAGCAGTGACATGACATTGTTGGCCTTGATAAGCAGATTTGGTGGCCCGTGTCATAATGACAATTAGTAATTACGTACATAGAAGTCAAATGTCAGAATTTTTCATTAAAAATTTCAAGATTTTCTAAATTTTCGTAGTTAATTTGTCACCAGGATTGTGGAATTTACTTGTCGAGGAAAATAAATAATAAACCACATGGAATTGGAAAATCACTAAATTTAGAATGGAAAATTATGATATTTATCATCTGTGTACATAATTATTAGCTATCATTCTGACACTGGCCCCCATATCTGCTTGTCAAGGCCATGACTGCTCACGCCCTATTATATTTACCATTTATTGTATACCTACACTTTACACCAAAAAATTCTACTTACGTCTATTCTTTATATTGAGATTTTTACCTTCCGTCACCTCTAGGTAAGGAATGTATTGTCTTTGGTCAAAAAATTCGGCGGTGAGTTTTCATTGAATAAGCACGTTTTAGGGTCTTTACAATACGATTTTACTATTTTTACGATGATGTCTGTATGTGTGTGTGTGTGATCGTGTGTGCGTGTGTGTGTGTGCATGTGTGTGTGTGTGTGTATGTGTGTGTGTGTGGGACCGCGTTTTCGGGCACGATATCTCCAATACTAGAGTTCCAAAAATTACAATTCTTGCGTATTCCTCTTCCTTACAACCATATGCAGACCTGTTTAGATTTTGGTTATAATTGGTCAACCGGAAGTACCCTTATTTGAAGATTTTAACAGTTTTTCTTGAAAAAATCAGTTAAATGTTATTATAACTTAAAGAATATATTATTGTCTATACGATTTGATTGCATTTTATATTTGATATTCAACAGATATAGAGTTAAAGAAGCATAACGATAATAAATTTTATATAAATTTCATAATTCAGCCAGCTATGCTAACTTAACCATGGAAACTGCTAATATATTCAGGTAATTCAAATTGACAGATGTCAGTATCAATAAAATGAAATCAATGAAAGAATAAGGGAAGTAACTCTAGTGTTAGAAGTTTCTAGATATAAGAGAGACGATTACATATTGGTTTGAACTTGTCATGAGGAGAGATGAATATATTAATAGAAGGTGGAAGAAACATAGGAAGACCAAATATAAGATGAAAAGACTGTATTGTAGAAGACTTGAGAGAAAAGGAACTGAATGAGGACGACACGCAACAAAAATGAGTGGAAGAAGAAAATAAAAAATAGCAACCCCCTAACGAATGGGAAAAACTAAAGAAGAAGAAGAAGATGTCAGTGTCAAGTGCAATTTGCATAGTTTGATAATGAAATAACTTTACTGGAAATATAGGATCTTTTGCAAGAAAATTTATGTATGGGGCGCGTGCAGTAACATGACTTTGACCCGTGTCAAAATGACAGCAATTAATTATGTCCATAACTGACAAGTGTTATAATTTTTCAATCAAAATTTCATAATTTTCTTATTTCATGTGGTTTGTTTGTTATCAGGAGTATGGAATTCAGTTGCCGAGAAAGGGAATAACATAATACCAAAAATTTATAATCTTTTGCAAGAAAATTTATGTATGGAATTTGTACATAATACACAGGATTGACGGAAGGTATTGTGCTGGCCACATCAGATTTTTTAATTTTAAATTCATTCTATAAAAAAATTTTGTCCTCTTCTAATTTTTCGTAATGTTTCCAATTCATTGTCGGGATTGACAGTATTTTTGAAGGTATAATTTTTCATCCCTGCTTATAAGTACTAAATTTTAAAAAAATATTGTTTTTGAAAGCGCCTCAAATGTGAAAATATCACGAAGTATTCATTAGATATTTTGCAATCAATTTTTTATACACCGTGTTTTTATTAACTCATAAATTATATCTATAAGAATATTAATGTATATATAATAAAACATTATAAAAGTATAAATACACACTCTGTACTACGTGTATTCTACAATACATTTGAAAAAATGTGAAAATGGGCCTATGTTTTAGTTTAAAATTATTAAATTTAACGTTATTATGATACGAGACTTTGTCAAAAATATTCAGGCGTACTTTCCTTTCTATGATCACAGCCTACGTTGAATTATTTTTTCAATCGTACTGTAGTACAGATTTATGAAATATTTTGAAAATAACACATAATGTGATGTCGGAGTACATACAGTTTAACGTGCAAAAAACTATCGCCTACTTTTATAACGTAGACATTGGAAAAACAAATTTTCCTATTGGCTATAAATGACGTGCTGTATGTACTCCGATGTAAAAGGAGTGGGGGGTTGCAAGACTACTTTTCGCGCCAATCTTTTTATTTAATTATTTATGAAAATTACAACAAATTATTATGATTTTTGTTATTCTTTCATTTAAAATACTTTTTAAAAAATGTGAAACCGGCTCATTCGAGAAGACCGGTATTTAGGGTTTCATCAAGTCAAGTAGTTTGATATTTTTGTAAATTAATTGACGACTTGAAAATCAAGCTTTTCAAAAATTCATTACTTGACTTGCCTTGATTTTCTATCTTTACTACTTGATTTGATCAAGTAATTTCAAGCAAATTCAAGCTACTTGATTACAAACCGATTATGCACGAATCAGTAGAATCGTAACGCATATGTTATATGTATAAATGCTATGCTGATACACTACTGCAAGTATCTGTGCAGAGGTTTAAAAAGTTCACCCAATATTGATATTATAATACAGTAGAATGACCCGAGAATATGTCGACAAAATGTTGGCTTGATTTCAAGTCAAGTCAAGTAACTTGAATATCAAGTCAAGCCGTGAAGCCCTACCGGTATTATTAACGAGAACATAAGAAATAAATACATGCCCATCTCTTTCACTTTTGGTCACATACCCCATTATTCCCGAATAGTATAACAAGCGAAAACCTGTAGGTAAATTTCAAAGTATCGGAAATTGAATATTTTTCGGTAAAGTTGTTTAATAAGATATAATGTCAAAATACGAATAATATGTGATACTTGATGTCTATTAAATATTATTTTCCATTGAATATTTACTAAAAATGAATGATTCAACAATATTTGCAAATAAAATGGTGATCGAGCGTTCCGTTTTGAAAAATACGCTTCCCTTTTTCATTATTTTAAAGCACACATATTTTCCTGCACCTTTTCTCGTTTGGTAGGCAGTCATCCGCGGGTGTTGATGTCGTCGCCGGCGGACATATGTGACAACTCTCCTTTCCGCTACAATGAATCACAAATTTAATCTCGCAAATGGATCCAAACCGCATCTCAGTGGAACCTCTGGCTGTGCAACGGCAGCGACAGGCGTGGTGGCGGTGGTTCTTGTCTGGGTCTGGGCTGGGCGACAATGCGCTAGCTGCCCGGCGAGCCATATTGCGCCGCACATACATCAACATAATGTATGTAGAGCAGCCAGGTTGCGTGGACAACTGCAGGAAAATATGCGAGCTGTTTGTGTTTGTTACCAACTTGCAGATTTGAAAGCGTCCCGTAACCTATTACACACGACAGGAAATATTTTTCACCTATTAGGAAGGTTTATAGATAAAGTTCTAATAGGACCAAAGCTATAATTATAATTTTAAAAATCTGAACTGGATATTACTACTCGTATGTGGATGCAAATAAAATGTTATATAGCAAATTAACAAATAATACATAAATATATATAAGGAAATGAAAATTACTGTATAAGAAATTAACAAATAACATTTTAAAAAATCTGATGTGGCCAACACACATTACCATCCATCTATCATGTGTATTATGTACAAATTCCATACATAAATTTTCTTGCAAAAGATCTTGTAATTCCAGTAAAATTATTTCATAAATAAAATATGCAAATTGTATTTGACACTGACATCTTCTTCTTTAGCTTTTCTCATTCATTAGGGGTCGCTGTTTTTTTATTTTCTTCTTCCACTCATTTATGTTTTGTGTGTTGTCCTCATTCAGTTCATTTTCTCCCAAGTCTTTCGCAATACAGTCCTTCATCTTCCTCAGTTTCTTCTACCTTCTACTACTAAGCTGTTCATTCTTCTTTCAATATATTCTTCATTTCTCCTCATGATATGTTCAAACCAATGTAATCGTTTTTCTTGTATCTATCTAGAACCTTCCATTGCCCTTATTCTCTCACTCCTTATCCTATCTTCTCGTGTCTTCCCAATATCTATCTCAACATCCTCATCTCTGCCACATTCATTTTCTTTTCATTAACACTGACATCTGTCAGTTAGAATTTCCTTAATAAGATTTAATTTCTTTATAAATCTTTAACTCTATATTCATGGAATATGAAATATAAAATGCAATCAATTCGTATAGATAAGAATATTCTTTAATATTTATAATGCCATTAAATGTCAAATAATAATATTTAATAGCGTTTTTTCACAGGAAACTGTGAAAATCTTCAAATGAGCGTCCTTCCGGTTGACCATTTATAACTAAAATATAATCAAGTCTGCCTATAGATGTAAGGAAGAGGAATACATACGTAAAAAATCTGATGTGGCCAGCACATAACCTCTCGCCGTATATTTTACCTGGCTGTATGCATAAAGCAAAGATTATTTTTATAAATACAAATAATATATTCATATAAATCTATGACGTATAAACTTCTTTATTATTCAATAATAGCATGTCTCAACATAAAGATATTTTACCATAAATTATGTTACAATAAATTACAAAGTAGAGTTTAGCATATATAAATATTAGGCTGGTAACAGCAATTTTCAATTCGAACAACCTTGTTTACTTTCTCTTCATATTCTTCTAGTAAAAACATTAATTTTGGGCGGTCTAAAATGTATATATCTGGATTGTGCATCTATTCTTATATATCTTCTTTTACATTTTATTTTTTCATACTTGTTATATCTAAATAACCTTAATTCCCTTTAATAAAGTGACGGATAGATTGCACTCCGATTATTCTTATATCGATGTGTAATTTTGTCAATATTTACAACTTACTTGAGAAGAATTTGATAGCTTTTTCGCAATTCAAAGTTACTCTAGTCTACAGTACTGGTGTACATCGTATTGTAGGGACCTTAAAACGTGCTTATTCATTCAAAACTCACCATCGAATTCTTTAACCAAAGACAATATCTTCCTTACCTAGAGGTGATGGAAGGTGATAAATGTGCCGTATATATACAAATAAATTAAACTCAGTTAGTAAGAAATTTATAACTAAAACTAATAGGTAATCCTAAAGATAAAATAGATACTAAAAAAAAATCCGGTATATATAAAATTAGATGTATAATGATTGTAATAAAGTTTACATCGGGCAAACTAAAAGACAAATTGACACTCGGTTTAAAGAACATTTTTATCATCTAAAAAGCGGTAATCCCGAAAAATCTAGCGTGGCTCAACATAATCACAAAATTAACAATTCTAATATTAAACTTTTAAAACATATTAATAATGATAGATATTTAGATGCATACGAGAGCTTAATAATAAATAAATTTAAAAATAACTTGATAAACGCAGATCTCGGTCCCATACCAAATTCTAAATTATTCGATTTTATATAAACTCAAATTTTATAGGACTTTTTAAATCTTAAATTTCATTGGACGTTAAAACTTAGTTTATAATTGGTATTCACCTGTGACTCCTATCCCTATATAATCCCAGTTCAGTCCCTTGTTTATTCAGAGTTGTTAGACCTCTGGCATGGTTTACATGTTGAGTAATCTTAACTATTCTGCTTAAACTTTCGTTTTGTTCTACTGATGATGAGAACTTAGTTCTCGAAATACGTATTCAGCATTTAGCTTATATTATTGTTTTAAGGTTAAGGGGTAATTGTTTTAGTTTTAGTTATAATTTAACCTTAGACTCCTCCTATTATAAGAAATTTATAGTTCAGTCAGTAAAAAGATGCCTATTATAGAACTGCTTAATTCTTAGAAAAAAAATACTTTTCTTCAAATACAGCAGCAGAGAAATTTAGGTAGATACCTTGTCAATTGGCAGTGTTTCACTATAAACACGATTTTTTCTTATACCCGATGACACAATTTCTGTAGCCTCTCCGTCATTGTACTGCCAAAGTAAATGTTATTATTGTTATTATGGTTTTAATACCAGTATCATAACACACATGAAGAAACGTAATTCATTGTAAGAACTTGTAAGTAATATATCTACTGATGTATAATTTGTGAATTGTCTTTTAAAATTTTAAAATACAAATGATAAACAAGAAAAATGTTCAATAATTTGGGATTCCAATTTAAAACAAATTGTGAATTTCACGGTGTTTCGCGCAATAGTTGTTCTCGTGCAGTATTTCATCTGCCGCGGACTCGATGACATATTTATGACACTCCACGTGACAAATACTGACAATTTGACGTATTTCATTCAGCCGTAGCCGTCCCAACACTTAGAGCGAATTGCAACATTGGCTCTCGACTCCAAACATATAAATTCGTAAGCGTAATATTGCTAAGTGTGAAAATAGCCTTCCAAGAATAAAGAAAACGATTATTTTATTTTCAATTTACACTCATTTTCCAATAAATCGTTTTTAATTTTCTACTATTTAATATTAAATGGATAACTCCTTCAATTATATTCAAACTATAAATTCTGATTGTTACATCTGTCAAAAATATCTTTGCTTGAAAGAGAATAACACACTTGTTGCCATAACTCAAGTATCCAATCTTTTAGTTTTAGTTCATTTCTATAGATGTTAAATTTATTGTTGCAGGTGATCCATAACTATAAAATTCTATGATCTTTTACTACTTCCAGAAATTTATTTATATGTGTCTGACGAAAAATAACATCTAACATAGATATTTATCGCGTACTCAGCCGTCAATTGAACAAAATATTTTTCTAACAAGATTAAATGGATAACTTTTTCATTCCCTATGGGTTATTAAATTACCTATTACTATAAACTAATAATTCATAGAAAAGAATGGCATTGTCGTACAAGTTAAAGACACGAACTATAGTAGTACGAACTTGTCGATGAAAGAGATATAATGGGGTATGCAGACATAGGCGCGGGGGGGGGGGGGATTTTTACATAAAAATAAAATGAATTTTTGTTTTCATATATTTTATATTTTATTAATAATAATTACAGAAAAAATTAATAAAATACAGTTTAGTTTAAGTATGAATCTTATGTCTTTTTATATTATTTTAAACATTTTACGCCTAAATTTTTTTGAAAAAAAAGCTATTTGAAATTATTGTATTTATATCGAGCTCATTTTAAATTTTTGCATGACAATTGAGTATAGTGACATGATTTAATCTGTCTTGTATCATTATCGAATATGAAACTAAAATGAAAATTGTAGAGACACTAAAATTAAAGTCTGGATACGACGCGGCAAGTTGTGATTGGCTGGAAGATTGGTCGGCCATGTTTATAAGCGTCCCGCCATTATTTGAATTCGAATATCTGACAAATTATAAAAAATGAAATATAACGTCTATTAAAGTACTTCAATCAATCATCAACTTTATTTACTATATAAAAAATAAATCCAGAAAATATAATAAAATATACCATATTTATATATGTGTGTATGTGTTTGTGTGTACTCCATGGTAACCAGAGAAATTAAAATGTTTGTGATTGACAGAGAAATATCATTAATATCAACGTCAAAAATTCAAAGATAGTACTGAAGGCTTTTTCTGGGAACGACAATATTTTTTATTGTATTATTAATTAAATATTTAAAATTATAGGTATATTACATTACATACACTCTTCGGAAATACCGCCAATCCCGTCGAAGAGTAGTAGAAGAGTAGTAGAAAATTTGCTCATAGGATGAATTTAAATTTATAAAAAATATCTAAATATAAACAATAGATCTAATTAGAATTTTTTGTATGTACAAGAAATGTTAAATACAATATTTATATATCCCACAATGGAAAGGGCGAGAGGTATTGTGCTGGCCCCAATAGATTTTTACTATAGTGTGTGCGCTTGGTAAAAAACAAAATTTGGAGTGACTTGAATTTCGGACCAAGCAGCAGCTAAAATTAATTTTTTATACCTCTCAAAATAATTTGTGTCGTTATATTTTTAATTTTTTATTGAAATTGAATAAAATGGATACGTTATTTTTTATTCCCAATATTTATTTTAATTATTTAGCTGTATGTTGCAATTAATGTGATTCAAATTTTACAAAATTTAATTTAACGTTTTAAATAATGTTTATATTTTATTAAAAGTCAATGAAAGGTTGAAAACATATTAATTAATACCCAATAAAAAATATTTTGAGAAGTAAAAATTCAAAAATTAATTTTGCTGCTGGCTGGGTCGGAACCAAAGCATGGCCGATTTTTGTTTATTATCAAGCAGTAACCATTTTTCCAGGATATAAACAACAATCCTGTAAATTCTACAAATTTTCTTAATGTTTTCTAAAATTACATATTTAAATTGATTAATTTAGGCTGTATTCCATAGAATTAGTATCCGCCAATAAGTATACAAAATTTCAACTTAATATTTTAATGATTAATAATAGGAGGAGTCTAAGGTTAAATTATAACTAAAACTAATACAATTACCCCTTAACCTTAAAATTATAAATTAAGCTATGTACGTATTTCGAGAACTAAGTTCTCAACAGGATTGTTAGGATCTCTGGCATGGTTTACATGTTGAGTAATCTTAGGTACTCCGCTTAAATTTGTACTACTGATGATGAGAACTTAGTTCTCGAAATACGTATATAGCTTATTTTATAATTTTAAGGTTAAAGGGTAATAGTATTAGTTTTAGTTTTAATATCTTAAACTGGGAAGAGGGGAGATACTATTCACAATCACAATTAACTGAGTTCTCATATGAATATCCTATGTGTCGGTCGACTTGTGCTCATTTACCAAAATTTCGATATGCAATTTTAGCACGATCCCTATACCTCTTTTTACCAAGGGTAGTGCGAGGTAAAAAAACGGTGCTTTGGAAATCCGTATGTACTCCTACTCCTATTAGTTTAAACATGAACTTGCGAAGATATTCGTAGACAAATTTAAGTTTTTTTCTGTTTTGTATTTGAGTAGCATTTTATTTAATGTTACAAAGGATAAAATGATTACCATACTCTAGCCACAAACTTCGCTATCTTGGTATTCTTATATCCTACGAAGAATAAACCCTTGGAAAACATCCCTGGCTAACCACTAAACATGACACTCGGGGTAATACAGCTTTATGTAGCGGGAGAATTGAGTTTAGTTTTGTTTGTCACGTGTCAAACAACCCTTGGTTAAGTATGGGGTGAATACATTTACACATACATACATATGTATTTTCTCAAATTGATTTGTCACAGTCGAACAAAGTCACGCTCGTAATGTTTTTAGGAAGATAACTATCAATTAAATCAGGAATTCTCAAAAGCTTTTAGCAGGAAATATCAGATATTCTACTTTTGTCGAGTTTGCGGATTACTTAATCCATTTAGTTACTAGAGAAAACTACACAAAAAATTATTCATGTGATCAGATTATTTTGCTTAGTTTTTATGAGGGTACATAAGATACTACTGTTATTTTATTATTATAAAAATATGTTTCAATAAAAGCATTCAAAATTCAAAAATAAATCAACTAGTAAGTTTATTAGCAAATGTAAAATCAAATATGTGAAAAATAAGGTACTGACACAATGTCAGTGTTACTGACAGAAAATAACGTTATTCGTACTGCTATGAATCAAGGTAATGTATCTGAATTAATATACATGATAAGCTTACGTTATAGCGAAAGTATTATCAACAACGAGCATCGTTCTAAAGTGGAATGTCCTAACTTCGTCGAAAGAATTAAATTTTTGAAAGACAAACGTATTATATCCATCCTTATCGCACACGCTTATAGACTGCAAAGGAGAAAGATAAATGTATGCCAATTTGTTAATTCGTTCATGATACATATAACCTTGATCGGACATCTTTAAAAAAAATTACTGTACTTATATTATAAAAGGGGCTCTATTCTTGAGCATTCGTATTTGCGTAAGGTACCCGTATTCGCGCGAATACGAACGAAAATTATAGTAACAGTATTTTTGGCCATTCGCTAAATTCGAATTTGCTTGAGACAAATAAAAAATTTATTCGACTTGTAACGAATATTGAATGTATTTCGTTTCACTATTTTTAGACAGTTCTAGTCTACTATTTATATATTTAGAAGTACTGTTTTACTGACGTTTTACATTATTCGTAAACATTTTACAGATTTAATATAATTTGAAATAATATAATCATTGATTTTGCTGGAAATAAATATCTATATTTTTAAGTTATCAGTTAACACATATATATTACTAATAATATACTAAAATAATTACTAACAAATTGACTTACATTACCTGCATCTTCATCAATTTCAGGTTGCACTATCTTTAATTGATACTACCACAAACAATGAGCATTATTTACACTTAACACACACTAAAACACTATTAATAACAATAGAAATAGTTAATAACATTTAGACATATTGCAAATGTTATTTACACGAACAGAGATACCGATAAACTAAACTAAGCACGATTTAATGCTGAAATAAACGAACAGACCTGTTTGAACAAAAAGTGCCATTCTCATTACTTTATTCTCATTAGTTTATATGATTTTGACGTTAGTGTAGATTTCGACCAAATATTATTTTCTGTAAAAAATATTATTGAGTTGAAGGAGAATTTTCAGATATTTATCCTGCTATTCACACCTACGTTTAATAACCTTTGTATATTGCATTTTTACTGTATTTTAATTTAGTTTTGCTTTTAATATTTCGCTAAGTCTAAACATTAAAATAATGATAAAAATAGTATATGTATAATATACCAAAACACATCAGAAATGTATATTTTAAGCTGATTTGACATATGTCAAAATATAACTGAATGCGAAGTTGCCAAATATAAATTGCTCGTCTTAAACAAACGCCAATCCGAATGACATTAACGGATACTCAAAAAACTACTTATCATTCTCAATAAATTAGGTAATAAAATAGTTCAATAAATGAAAATAAATTAATAAATTCGAAAAAAAATAGCACAAAATTGACCCCTGTGATGTAGTCTCCACGATAGCAATGAGTGCCCGTGACGCTTGATAAACGCACGGTACAAATATGTCATCATCATTATCGAAATCTGCGTACTGTGACGTGCGCCCCTGAGAGAAAAGTATGCTTGCGCCGCTACTGATAGCATGTTCGCGACCAATGACGTAATCCCTTCGAAAGAACGTACCAGAGCTATGATGAAATCCCCGCGACGCACCGCCTAGAGTGTTAACTACGCTGTGACCTAATTCCTTTGTATACAGGTCACTGTCGCGGTGACGTAATCTATTGTGTTATGTTGTTTACCTCTAGAAGTTCTCTAGGAGGTTCCAGAAATAATCCGCCAGGTATATAACCCGCTGCCAAAGCCGGCGAACACAGTCTCATATATACAAGCAACCATAAATGAACTCAGTGATATAAATAAACAGTTTACAAGTTGTTAACATAAATAAATGTAGTTATATAAATAAGTGTAGTGATATAAATGTTAGTTAGATAAATAATCGTAGATTTTAAGTGTCTAATAATATTCTTAGTGTTTATAATTATTAAATCGTAGTGTTAGTTGTTTTTATTATCTTTTAATATTTAATCCTTAATTATTTATCGTCTAATAAACATATTCTTTTAGTTAATAATATTTGTCTGTGTTTTACACTTCACCCATATAAATAAAAACGTTACAGTACAAAGCAAATTAGTACACCCAGTAATGGATAATATGCCGTGATGAAATATTTATTTAATAAATAAACTTTATAAGTTATTACTCATTAGTTAGTCTACAGGGTGTTAATGGCTGTGACAAATTTATAGAGTATGTAGCGGATGCAAAATACCGTTTTAGAGCTACAGGTTCTTAAAAGAGTAATTATCTACCTAAATTTTAGTTGGCTCTAACCTATCACTTCAGTTATTCATTTTAAATATTTTAAATAATTTTGTAATACATACTTATTATAATAATTGCTCAAAATGACAACCATCAACTTCAATGCAAGGATTGCCCCTTCGGAACATTGATAAACTCGTTCAAAAAAATTTTTTTTGAATTTCTTGTGCTGCCGTACACTCGGCGGCCGTGCTAATGCCATATTAGCGTAATCGCAAACAGTATGATCAATGATCATTCATAATCCGCCTGCAGTTAAAATAAAATAATAACTGAAGTGATGGTCATAGCCTACTAAAATATAATTACTGTTTTAAGAGCCTGGAACTGTGTTTCCGAATATGAATTTATTAGTAAAAGTTATGCCCGGTTTCACGAACATCAAATAAATCTTCGAATAGCTTATTCGTCGAATAAGTGAAAAAAATCGCATCAACGTATGACAGCTAGAATAAATACTATCATTTGTGTTACGGTTTCGATGCGATACTTTCTCTTATTCGACAATTAAGCTATTTAGAGATTTATTTGATGCTGAAACCGGCCATTAGTCTATTTTGCTTCCCCTACATACCCTATACATTTGTATTATGTATTAATTAACACCCTGTATATTTGTACCACAGAGAGTCACCTTACAGGTCTTGCTATTGTGGAGAAAACACAAACGGGGTTATTTTTCAACCATTTTAAAATTGGAAATAATTTTCAAATAGACTTTGATCGGATTTGAACACAGGCCGTCGGATCGGAACCACAACCACGCGTCCCATCAATAAATAATTACAATTCAATCAATATTTATTAGAATCTTACTCAAATCTCTTATTATCCGATGGTAAACTTATATATATTTTTTTAATATCGGTTGGAGAAAAGTTTTGGTGTCCCTTTATCTCCCTCCCTTCACTTTAGTGACGGCTATATTAGTAGCATCCCTTATCTGTGTCAAACATTCTGCTAATAAATTCTTGATAATATCGCATTAGATATTTTTATATTTAAAGTGAGCAAGTATTTCGTTATCAACATGACGAACTTAAAACTGAAGGATTTATTCGTGGGGTGGCCGAGAATATATGCTGCGGCTCGTAAATCACCAGCGAATTGTAATAAAATGAAAGAAGCGTACGGAACTGTGTACCGAAAATAATCATATTTTTATGCAAATATCCAGAATATTCGTCGATTCATTTTGGAGTTTTAGCAGACATGGTCTTCACTCGGTCGATAAGACCTTCAAAGAATACTGCGCTTGATTTTCAGTCTATATTCGCACAAATTAAGACACAGATTTAAAGTTTTTATTATTACATGACAAGAAGTATCTAGTACATGTTCTTATACTTTTTAATTTGGTTAAATTCTAGAACTAATTTTTAGGAACTTTATTAGATAGAGCTGTCAACGGATTCCGGATATCAGGATTTTCGGATTTTAAAATATCCGGTATCCTATTTTTTTAAACTTGGAAATCCTATCCGTTTAATACGGATGAAATTGGAAACCGTACGGGATCGAAATTGGAAACCTTTTGGATCGAAACGGGATGGAATCGGAATCCGAATGAACCCGAAATCCGACTGACACCGAAAATTCGGCTGAAAGCGGTATTTCACCGGATTAGCCACACTCGAGGCCACATCTATCACTCCTAACATAATCCTAAGAAAAGAGTAATATTATAAAATTTCAAATCCAATTATACAGGTTACAAAACGTGCAAAATAAACCTGATTAGTGTTATAGGTGTAGAATTTTATTATCTATAATCCTTTATTTGAAACAATTTTATATAAAATTAATAAGTAACTAACTACAGCAAAATAAAAATAACATTGTATTACATTTGTCAAATACAGTAAAAAAAAAATAATGAAAGATGCCCGATCAAGGTCATCTACGAATTGTATGAATTAAAATTTTAGCTCCGCCCATTTCGTCAAATTTTGTAGTGTCGTTAATTTAGTTTTTATAAGGGTTAATAAGATACTACAGTTATTTTATTATTATAAAAGTATTTGTTACAGTAAAAGCATTCAATATTCAAAACTAAGTCACTGGTAAGTTTATTAGCAAATGTAAAACCAAATATGTGAAAAATGAGATAGTGACAGTGTCAGTGACACTGACAGAAAATAACGTTATTCGTACGGCTATGAATCAAGGTAATATAACTGAATTAACAAATACACTTACGTTACAGCGAAAATATTGTCAACAAGCATCGTTTCAAAATAGAATGTCCTTAGTTAAAACAATATGAATTTTTAAAAGATAAGCGTGTTATAACCGTTTTATAGCACACGCTTGTAGTCTTTGCAAATGAAAGAGTTAAATGTATATCAATTTATTAATTCGTTCATGATACAGATGACCTTAATTGGACATCTTTAATTTTGTTTACTGTTACTGCTGCCACCATTAGGATCTAGAGAACTATGAGAGATGCGTCAGTTTTTGCATCTATAGGGGTCCATCTCAGATATGCATTTGTTTTTCCAAAAATTCTCATAGGGCACTAGATAATGGCGAAAAACTGAATTTTGTTGATTTTTTTTCTTATAGTTTTCGAGATCCCAATGGTGACAGCTCTAAATGGGACACACTCTGTATTTTTTTTATGATTATTTGTGAAATAAGAAATTGTATCATGTTTTTAGAGTTTGGGAGTATTCAAAGAAATTATGTGACGAATTTTTGGAAAAATTGGACATTTGTTAGGACTTTTTTCAATCACTCTATTTTCCCCGCTGTAGCGAAAGGGGTTAATTACAATATAGGTATAGGTGGAATTATTCCACATATTTGCTAGTAACACTAAAAATATGAATTTATATAAATAAAAAATGAAATGGCAATCACATCACTTAATTTAATGTACCTGTTAAAGACCTCAATCGATCGACGTGCGTACTAATCACACCGATCACCACCAAATGTAAAAGTCTCTCAAAATTATTTAATAAATCCAACTCGTCACGAAATATAGTAAACTCAACACTGAATTTGGCAATTAAATTATAATTTGAATTAATATGAAAATATATAACAATAAGTTTTTTAATAATTTAATAATGGGAAAAATATGGGTTCGTAGCCCTGGGTTTTTTTAATATAATGAAGTTTATCTTTATATACTAAGTTTTATTTCTAACACACACACACACACACTTCCATGCGATAATAAAAATTACGTACAATTTTTGTTCTTCGTCTTGATAAGGACCGGCACTTGACAATTTCTTATTAAATAATTAATGAAAAATTCCAAAAAGAATTTTGATATTACCTGCCGAAACTAAATCTGGAAAACAAAAATAACTTGAAAAGCAAAATTGTTTAATGAGTGTGTGTCGAATCTCACTTAATGAGAGCTGGAGATGCACTTATAAAAGGTTTGGATCGAGAGTGGGGATCACTTTCTTAACAAATGATTTCTTTTTAATCTTTAATTTGAATATTACATTTTTTAGCGGGTTGTTACATACCACCCTCCATAATTTTTTCGTGGCATATGTGGCCTCCTATGTCTATCATATGTTTATTAATTCTCTGTCGTTCTAAAACTTCTCTATTTTATCTGCTAAGTTAAGAGTAGAATGAAATGTAAACGTACCGTCGGTACTGTTATCAGAGTTGGGGTAAAGATAATAAATATAGTTGGAAGTATGCGAGATTTGTGTGGGAGTAAAAATCAAATTTCATGTTATGATATCTGCGTGCTTGAATGCTCCGACTGTAAAGATACGGCCTCACTTCTCTAACAGTCTTAATTAAAATGGTCTTAATTGTTTAAGATTTCGGTAGATGAGGATACACTGTAAACTTAAACACATTGTCGGATATCAGACTAAACACAAATTGTCGCACAAACAGTATCAAGATTGTAATTTTTTCTTTAAACATTTCTCATCGTACCTTATTTTAATATACCAGTATGAAAAGAATGTTAAAATAATGGATGGATTACTAAAAATAATATTTGACTCAAAATGAATTTCAATGAAATATAATAATTATTTATCTGTAACCGTCTGAAATATATTAATTTTTTGGGAAATTAATACGTTACTGAAAGTGTTTTTTTTTTAATAACAATCTTTATACAGAAATAGTTTAAAATGCGTGCTGGACACATTTTTCACAAACAATCAACACACAGCAACGCAGACGCAGAAGGCATCAATCGTCGATGTTCGGCTATATGTATTACGATTACGTTCACTTTTCGAACCGGAGCTGAACCCTAAACCAGAATTTTGATACCGGTTCGGTTCAGACTCGGATTCAATTGAAAAATATATCTGACGTTCGGTGCTGGGTTTGGGTTCGCTAAAATGTTTCGATTTGCTTCCGGTTTTGGTTCGGTTCTGGTTCGGGTTCGATGCCCTGGTTTCTAATTAATGTATTCTTGACTAATAATAATTACATATTTTGAAATATATTGTCGTCACATCTATTAATCCGGATTTTTCTGGAAACCGTTAAGAAATTGAATTTCCATAGCTATTTTGAGTCTTTAAAGTTCATATTTGCAGTACTATACTTCATTTCATATAAGCAAATAGTAGATAGCGCTTGAGAGCCGACTGTTTTTACAGGTATTGAACATATAATTTAAATTCGTGAAACCGAACTTTGTCAATAATAAATATTTTGTACAATACTTAAATAATAAAAATTATGACGAAGCATGGTTAAACGTCACTTAATTCTGTTGATTTTATTTCATAACTCACAACTGCGAACTAGGATTGCATTTTGACCAATCAAAGGGCAGAATTTATATCCCTATCTAAACCAACGCTATTTTCTTATGTGCAATCAAGTATAATCATGTAAAATTTTACTTGACCCTTTGGGGTATTTTAATGAAAAATTCTATCATGCATTGTTACACAATCTGATTTTGTTGATTGTCTTTATTTTTTGGAGCAATTGACAAAAAAATGACATGAAATTTTGAAGTTGGGAATAATACTTAAATTATTTAAGCGATTTTGAAAAAAATATAAGTTTGACATTTCAAACTATCATTATTAACTCCATAGCAACAACTATAAATAAATGTTTATTTGCTAGAGAATTAAAAAAATTGAAGTGACTCTCACAGAATTTTAACTCACTCTGCAACAAATAATGCGTTTAAAATAACACCAGACACGAATAACACTTTCACACAAATCAGTCATTTTCATTATTTTTCACGACATAAATGACAGAAAATAAAGCTTGTTTATAATTTATAAATAAACGAGTTGACGTCTATCAATGACGATTGATATACATAGCCTACTAATTGATTAGTGTTTTTATTTGGTCAAATTTAAATATTATAAATCCGTTTTAATTTCACCAAAATTGAATAAAATATTGTATAAACCACGTGAATTAAGAATGTGTATTCACTCAAAGAATAAACATTATCTTAACTTGTATAAATATCTTTTGTCTACGATAGTGCGTTAAAATGTTTAGATGTTAGTTTTAAGTTTGTAAAACGGTTGTTTAGTAATAAGGGGTCATTAGTCAAAGGTTGCCGAACAACAAGTGATTAAAATTTTTAAACACACTAAATTTGTAAAACCAGGGTGAATATTTTGTTGTCATGGCAAAGTTCTCTTTTAATATTGTGATCCTGATTCATAAATAAATACCTAGCTATTTGTGTATTAAAAGCGCAAAATAGGACATTGTCGATTGAGAGGTTGCATTCTCCCGAAATCGACATTGTCCATTTGTGCTCGAAACACACACAAGATTTTTTCTACAGTCGCCACAGTGGGGTCCTTCAGCGTAACAAAAAATAATAAAATGTACTACAGTACTACTCAATTAATAATGATTAATATAAAGAAAAAAATGTCTTTTATATTTAATTTTAATTTATCGTTATTTCCCATTCTTTTTGACCTATTGCTTCAATTTAATCTAAACATTTTATATTTTCGTTTTTGTAAATGAATGTCCTATTTTATTTTCACAATAGTGCGGCATTTTTTTTTTTTTTTTTTTTGGTTATGTAATATACCGACAGAGCAGTTATATGTCAGATTTATTTGTAAAGGTGGTAAATGTGTCACTACAGTGCCATTAGTTCCTGACTAAACGTTTCCATTAAGAATGTACAAGTGACATTTCTCAACATTGTATAGTTAGAAATTTGGACAGCGAGCGTTTTTTCTAATTTGTCGCGCTAGAGCGGCAAAGTGATGTTTTGCGTTGACAAAAGAGAGCGCAAATGGCTACTTTCTATGTAGACGGTAGAAATTATTTTATTATGCCAAATTAAATTTTATAATAGATTTTATTATTATTTCGTCAAAATTGAATAATAGTTATTTACGATATAAGTACGTAAAGCTAGTCTTTAGTCACGAATGGGTCAGAATTAAAACACGAGCGTAGCGAGTATTTTAAGACCTCTGAATGATTAAAGATACGCAAAGCGCGTATGTGTATCGTACAATATTTTATCTATGATATAATGAAAAAACCCAATAAATATAAAAAAAATAATTAATGGATTGTGCATGACAATCGTCGTTGATTTATAAATTATAAACCAGTTTCATTTTCTATCATTTGTGTCTTGAAAAATAATGAAAATGGCTGGTCTGTCGGATAAAAACTGTGGTGAGTGTTATTTTCATGCCTGATGCTATTTTAAACGTATTTTGTTGCAGAGTGATTTAAAAAAATAATTCACTAGCAAATAAACAGTTACTTATAGTTGTTGCTATGGAGTTAATAATGACAATTTTAAAATGAATAAAATATTATATTGTAATTTATAAGAGAGGTTTAAAAAACGGTCGGTTTCTGTTTAGCAGTGTATGTGAAGGGGTTCGAAATGTTGGGGGTGTCTCAGTCTCCGTCTCCGTCTCGGTCTCCATCTCCATCGTGTCACCTTATCTTAACAGTGTAGACGTGACTGTCGTCTGTTTTAAGACTGTTTGAATATTCCAAGCTTGTCGCAAGTTTAGCAACAATCTTAACATAATGGCTTCCAACCGACTAATTGTTCATATCTAACATTTACATACTAATTGTGGCGTGGCGCGAGAGGCAGCAGTCTTGCTTTATGCTCTACGTGCGAAGGAAACTGCTCACTGAAAGGCAAGCTGCTCTAAACCATACCATACAACGCAACACGAACTACATTTCATTTTCTTAACTATTTCTAAATTTAAATTCGTTTTGTTCTTCTTATTATTAATAAATATAATGTAAAATGGCAAAGTTGTTTGACTGGTTATAGATCCGACAACTCGAGTTCAAATCCTACCGAAACAATTATTTATTATATCTAGCAGGATCAGGGACGAAATGAGAACAAAACGAAATAACGAAATAAACCGAATTTTTACCTCTCGCTAAGAGAGGTATTGCATTCATGCTAAAAATCGCATATCCAGATTTTATTGAATAAGCATGTTTTAAGGTCCCTACAATCCGATTTTAACATTTTTACGATGATGTCTGTGTGTGTGTGTGTGTGTGTGTGTGTGTGTGTGTGTGTGTGGATGTGTGTGTGTGTGTGTGGGATGTTGGAAAGACGGTTACTCAAAAACTATAAGACTTAAAATTTGTTTAACAACGTATTTCCCAATCGGACATTCATGGGAAGATCTGAAAAGGTTTTGGTAATAATTGGACAACCGGAAGTAGAAGATTCTTGAAAAAAAATCTTCTAAATATTATTTTTTGAAAATTTTTCGTGGTAATATTAAAGAAAATTAAATTCTCTATCTGATACATTTATATATTTTATTATATATTCCATAGATTTAGAGATAAAAGAAGTATAATAAAATAATCTGTTGTAATAAATTTGACAGCCGAAAGAATGCCATGAAAAATAGTTGATAATTTAAATTATTTGTAACTGACAGATAAATGTCAGTGTCAGAAATAATGAGTAATGAAAGAAAAATGTACTTGGAGAATCCCTTAATTCTTGATCTGTGACTATTATGGAGATGACAAGTCTAGGTTGAAGGACTTAAATTTGTTTCAAACATTATGGGACAATGTACACCAGTACTATAGACTAGAGTAACTTTGAATTGCGAAAAAGCTATCAAATTCTTCTCAAGTAAGTTGTAAATATTGACAAAATTACACATCGATATAAAAATAATCGGAGTGCAATCTATCCGTCACTTTATTAAAGGGAATTAGTGTTATTTAGATATAACATGTATGAAAAAATAAAATGTAAAAGAAGATATGTAAGAGTAGATGCACAATCCATATATACATTTTAGACCGCCCAAAATTAATGTTTTTACTAGAAGAATATGAAGAGAAAGTAAACAACGTTGTTCGAATTGAAAATTGCTGTTACCAGCCTAATATTTATATATAGTACTCTACTTTGTAATTTATTGTAACATAATTTATGGTAAAATATCTTCATGTTGAGACATGCTATTATTGAATAATAAAGAAGTTTATACGTCATAGATTTATATGAATATATTATTTGTATTTATGAAAATATTCTTTGCTTTATGCATACAGCCAGGTAAAATATACGGCGAGAGGTTATGTGCTGGCCACATCAGATTTTTTATAAGAAAGAAAACGAAAATGCAATATATTTTTTTGTTCATAATTGAAAACAAAATAATTAATATCGGTTACCGGTTTTAATCGTTATTTTATTTAATATTTTATTTTATTTACAGCAAATTTTTTACACGCAAATATTATTGAATTTTCAGATATTTGAGTTGCAAACAAGCAGACTTTCAAAGTAACACTCCCGTAGCTAACCCTGTTACGTGTTAAGTTAAACGGTATACTCGTAGTTTCATCTATTGAACATTGACTGCGATAATTTTTATTTGCACACACTGTCGGTATTCGTCTTATTAGTTATGTTAAGTACTTATATAAGAGAACTAACATAAAGGAAGATTTGCTTGAAAACGTACTATTAGTTAGGTGAAATAAAATGTAATTAATGTTTTTTTCTTTATTGTAAAAAATTCAGGCCATAGTATAAGTTTTTCTTCTTATTTTTATATATGTATTAGCTTTCCTTTATATGTATGTTTTATTTTCATGTTTAATAAAAAAACAACTTATTATATTTGTATATTTTCATCAATTGTTACTCATTAATAGTTATACCACGATTCCAAAAATTATATTTTTTCGTATTCCTCATGTTTACATCCAAAAGACTATCATTTGAAGATTTTAACAGTTTTACTTGAAAAACGTAGTTAAATATCATTTAACGTTATTATAACTTAAAGAATATAGTATCCTCTATACGATTTGATTGCATTTTATACTTTATATTCAGTAGATATAGAGTTAAAGATATTAAATTTCATAAATCAGCCAGCTATGCTAACCATGTACATTGCTAATATATTCAGATAATTCAAATTAATAGAAGCCAGTATTAATGAAAAGTAAATGAATGTGGCAGAGATGAGGATGTTGAGATAGATGTTGGGGAAGACACGGAAAAATACGATAAGAAATGAAAGAATAAGGGAAATAACTCTAGTATTAGAAGTTTCTAGCAATGTACAAGAAAGACAATTACATTGGTTTGAACTTGTCGTGAGGAGAGATGAAGAATATTTTGGAAGAAGAATGAATAGCTTAGTAATAGAAAGTTGAAGAAACAGAGGAAGACCAAGGATAACATGGAAGGACTACATCTAATGATCGTTAACGATTTAGTGTACATTAAGCGCATAGTTCGGCCGCATCGGGTGTGTGTGACAAACAAAAATATAAAAAGTACGCCCTACGGCTGCACCATGATGCGGCCGTGCTGGATCACCAAACAGACCCGGTGCGGCTGTGTTGCTGCCGTGTACAAAAATTTGTTCACTTTTACTCGGGTTATTACATATTTCTAAAACTAACTTAAACCTCTGAAAATCTTATACTGAGCATAAACAAATTCATTGCTGGCAGGAGCAAAATAGAACGTGGGAGGTAGTTTGTAGAATAAATCAAAATCGAAGCGTGCCCTGGGGACGCTGGGAATAGAGCATGGTAATAGAGTCCGTTGCCGACGCCTGACACAGCCGCTGTAAGAAACCAATATGTGTGGCCGGCAAATAGCTTTTAGAAAAATATGGAACGGAATCGACAGTGCCCTAAACAATATTGCATATACGGGGCTACCGGTCAATACAAAATACTCATTTTATCCAACGTCTATTCATAGGACGTGAAGATTCCTATTTGTAAGGGACAGTATAGCCGCAAGGATAGTGTTGTAGTGTGATTAGGACCAGTATAAATTATAAATTAAATAAATAAATACATACACGATTACAGATTTTTATCTGTTGTTGGATGAAACGATCATTTCGGAAATGATATACAGTACTTTTTACTTCCTTGTACGTAAGTAAAGGAAATATTGTAATCGCGAAAAATTTCGGTTTTCAGATTTCAGCGAAAATATCCATTTTGATCAGCCCTGAATCCATTTTGACTAATTTCGTCGTGACGTCTGTACGTACGTACGTATCTCGCATAACTCAAAAACGGTAAATTGAAATTTTGTATTTAGGACTGCTATAACATCTAGTTGTGCACCTCCCTTTCTGGTTATTACACAATTTCCAGAAGTGGCACTTTACATGAAGCCTATAATAGATTTTAATGAAAAACTGTTTTAAAATATAATCCAAAACTTTTCAAATTTGGTATACTAGACTTCTATGTCAATGGAAATAACATAATAGATTTTGGTTAAAATAGGTTAACCGGAAATGGTACATTACTTGAAGTTGTTAACAGTTTTTCTTGAATAAAATGATTTTATTTTGATTTTAGAAATAAATGCTTCAAATAAAAGTTTTAGAGTATTAATTTCTGCGTTTAGCACATCAAGTATTATTAAATTTCCCTTTGTATAAGCGAGATATGTAAATTTAAAAATTATATACTGTTTTGGTTTTGTAATAAAGCTTGCTATGGATTAGGACAAAAAAATAAAAAAATGTTCATGTCAAATTACGTTAAATACGTGCAATTTTATGATTCGTACAATAACAAATATTATATTTTATTGTGAAATTAGTCATTTTCATTGTTGTAATCAAATATTTCTTTGTTGTAATCAAAACTCTTCAAAAACTTCCTTAATGGTCGCTATATATCTTACTGTTTTGAAATTAAAATTAATATTTTGTAATTTATTTATTAAAAAAATATGTATAGTTTAATCGTACAAGGAAGTCGTGTGCTATTTTATTATTATAAAATTATATGTTACAGTAAAAGCATTCAAAATTTAAAACCAAGTCAACTGGTTAGTGAGACTGACAGAAAATAATGTTCTTCGTACGACTATGAATCAAAGTAATATATAAAAATAAAAAATAAATAAATATTTCATCACGGCATATTACCCATTGCTGGGTGTGCCAATCTGCTTCGTAGACAGATGTCGGTAATGATGGAATATTTGTACCGTGTGGGCGCTTACCAGGCGTCACCTCACGGGCACTCATTGCTGGCGTGGAGAATATATCTGAAATAATAAATAAAAATACGTTACAGCGAAAGTATTCTCAAGAACGAGTATCGTTTTAAAATGTAATGTCCTAACTTAGTCGAAACTATATGAAATTTTGAAAGACAAGCGTGTTATATCTATCCTTACCGCACAAGAAGAAGAAGCAGAGTAAGACCAAAGATAAGATGGAAGGACTGTATTACGGAAGACTTGAGAGAAAAAGAACCGAATGAGAACGACACGCAAAAATATCGACTCCTAACGAATGGGAAAAGCTAAAGAGGAAGAAGATGTCAGTGTCAAGTGCAATTTGAATAGTTTGTTTATAAAATAATTTTACTGGAATTTTAGAATCTTTTCCAAGAAAAATTATGTATGGAATTTATACGTTATACACAGGATTAACGGAAGGTATTGTGCTGGCCACAACAGATTTTTTCTCAATATCATCTATTATCGTACCTTCAATTCTCATCTTTTGATTTATCTCTTCATTTCTAATTCGGTCTTTTCTTGATATCCGCAGAGATCTTCTTATTATGTCCATTTCTACTGTTTCTATTTTTGTTTTATATTTTTATGTAATCCTCCAGGTTTCAGATCCATACAGTACTCTTTATCAGTGATTATTAATAGTGAATTAGATTGATTCAGAATCAGCGTTGATCAACTCTTTATTAAGAAATGGTGAATTCGACCGTAAGTATTACAAAATTTTAAGTAAATGCGTTTTATATTACAAAAAGAAATTGTTGAAAATTGTGCCAAAAGTTTTAGGACATACGTTAATTATTTTGCAAAAAAGACCATGCATTTATATAAAATAAAAATCTGTTGTGGCCGGCACAATACTTTCCGTCAACCCTGTGTATAATGTATAAATTCCATACATAATTTTTCGTGCAAAAGATTCTAAATTTCCAGTAAAATTATTTCATAAAAAAACTATTCAAATTGCACTTGACACTGACATCTTCTTCTTCTTTAACTTTTCCCGTTCGTTAGGGGTCGCTATTTTTGCGTGTCGTTATCATTCAGTTCCTTGTCTCTCAAGTCTTCCGCAATACAGTCCTTCCATCTTATCTTTGGTCTTCCTCTGTTTCTTCAACATCCTATTACTAAACTATTCATACTTGTTCCAATATAATTCTTCATTTCTCCTTATGACATGTTCTAACCAATGTAATCATATTTCTTGTATCTTTCTAGAAACTTGTAATACAGAGTTATTTTCTTACCGTATCTTTCCGTGTTTTCCCCAACATCTACTTCAACATCCTCATCTCTGCCACATTAATTTACTTTTTATTGATACTGACATCTGTCAATTTGAATTATATGAATATATTAATAGTTTCCATGTATAGCATAGCTGGCTGAATTATAAAATTTAATTTCTTTAAAATTCTTTAACTCTATATCTATTGAATATGACGTATAAAATGTAATCAAATCGTATAGAGAATAATATATTCTTTAAGTTATAATAACGTTAAATGTCAATAAATCAAATTTAACTGTTAAATCTTCAAATGAGGGTACTTCCGGTTCACCAATTATAACCAAAATCTAATCACTTGTTATTCTGGATGCAAACTTGAGGAATACGAAAAAATTATAATTTTTGGAATCGTGGTATTGAAGTTATGGGATCCGGAACTTTTGTCACACACACAGACACACATACATACAGACATCATCGTAAAAATGGTAAAATCGTATTATAGGGACCCTAAAACGTACTTATTCAGTAAAAACTCATCATTGAATTTTTTGACCAAAGACAATACCTTCCTTACCTAAAGGTGACGGATGGTAAAAATGGAATTGCCAAAAGGCTACATCAAATGTAATTTCGAGATATTTTTCAGATATATAAACAGTTCAATTCCTGCAAAACAATATTTTTTGTCAATATTGTCAACCCCTTTAATCCTTCCTGATTCCTCATATTCACCAATATATTAATCAGCTTACGTTTACTTACTACCTATACAACTACCAATAATTCCTTACTCACCAGACTGAGTCTTCCTGTTGTCTCCTGCTTCTCCTGCGGATTTTTCGTGCGAGTGTACTGCAGCGGCAGTGCAGTGAATTGATTGTCAAGTGTTTCGGTTCAATCTCGCCTCAGTTCATTATCTGGTCGCCTGGGGCAGGACATTTGCCAGTTGAAGCGACGGGCGTCGTAGGAAGGCAGATGAAGGTGTGCTAAACGATTTATAATGACAGAAATCATTTCAGGAGTGATATTGTAAGGATGCTTTGTTTCGAGTCAATGAGAGTTTTATGGGAGATGTTTATGATGTTCGTATCGACCTGAAACCAAGAAACACGATTTTATTATATTTTTTATTACGAGTTTTTCTTGTATATTAAGAATTCTAAACTAAATAATTCTGATGTGGCTAGCACATTTCCTACTGCCATTCCAAAATTATTACATAATTATTTTTCCATACTTACATCTCAATTTAATCGAAAGTACTACTAATATTTTTTTCTCAATATTTTAGCAATATAAATTTCAATTTATTTATTTTTGAAAGTGATAAGACTAAATAATTGTCAATTATAAGTATATTTAAATATATAAAATGTGCAATCAAGGAGTTGTATTTTGTATTTATATAAAAGGCATAGGCTGCCAAAATTTTAAAATGACTTTATTAATTTATAATTTAAAACATTTAGGAAAAATATCAAAAGAAAATTATTGAAAACTGAATAATCTTTAATTTTTATAAATGCATAAATTTCGAAACAATGACATGTAAATTTATCTTTCAGTTTAGAGAAGAGTAGGAATACTAATTTTGGCCAGCACAATACCTCTCGCCACTTCCATTTTACGTTAAATACCCGTGAGTATTGTTTTTTAACATTTCTTGTGGACTTCAACTAAATACACTTATACTTATTCTTTATATTTAGATTTTTTAATTTATATTCATTCTCTGAAGAAGTTTTGTCATCCTCTTCTAATCTGTCGAGATTTTTCCAATTCATATCAATATCATTTTAAATATTGAACTATTAATACAATAAGAAATAATATATGTATGTACTTCTCAGAAAAAGTCTTCAGTAATGTCCCTGGATTTATGACACTGATATTTATCTGTTAATTACAAACATTTTAATTTTTCAATTGGTTTCCATGACGTTATTTGGGCTGTGAGATATTACAACAGATTATTTTATATATTATATATTTTATCTCTAACCTAGACGATATAATAAAATAAATGTATCAGATAGACAATTTAATATTCTTTGCAAAAACAAAAACAAAAAATTAAAATACATATATAGAATTTTTTTTTTCAAAATCTGCTATTTCCGGTTGTCCAATTATTACTAAAACCTTTTCAGCTCTTCCCATTGATGCCCAATTGAGAAATACGTAGTTAAACAAATATTAAGTTTTACAGTTTTTGAGAAATCGACCTTGCAACACACACATACATACATCCACATACACACCACTAGTCTCCACTGTATTTATGGCATGGAGATAGGAATAAATATGGAGGGAGTATTTGCATTCGCTAGTGAAGCCGCTTCTCCCTCTACAATGTGTCTCATGTCAGATTGAAATTACGAAATTATTGCTGTTAATTATGCATTGCATGTTTTTGTACTAGCGTTGGAGAAATGTTTACCGTTTGCAACTTTTTTAATAATAATAAAAATAATATATTGTGTTTTTATTAGTTTTTCTACCAAATCACTATACATTATATGAATAATTACTCGCGCTATTTTTCATATTCTGTATTACCGGCCACTCGAATGTGCTACCCTCCTACGGGAAAAGCTTACACTACGCACAATGACAAAACTGTAAAATATTCATATTTCTCATCTCGAACGAAACAAGTCATTTTAGAAAAATTTAGAGCAATACTTGCAGAAAAAATAATTTATTTAGTTAGTTAATAATAATAGTTATCACTGTAAGTAATTTTTGTTATAAAGAGAAGGCAAATTAAAGAAATATTTTTTTTTATATTTTGTAATATTTTTTTTCAATTTATTGAAAATAGTTTTAAATAATAGTTGATCTTTGATCTTTCAACAGGCTTTAAATGACTAAACTTTAAATATTCCAATTGAAACGCACCCTTAAGCCTGCAGAGGTAACTAACTACATGCAGAGCCATCTATCGAGAAAACCGCGAGCTTGGCCAACAGAAAAATAACAAAAAATTGTACTTTGTACAATTTTTTATTATTGTTGAAGTTTATGCTCTCTCCATATTATTCCTACTTCCATGATTCATGGTATTGGCTAAGCAACCAAATATACTATTGAGTACTGCGGTGCGCATGGTTAATGTATGCAGCTATAGTGTTTTTCATTCTTTTAAACCAAACATGTAAATATATTTAACAATTGCCCCATTATCTTATGGTTACCGACCATCGACCGTCCATAAAACTAACTAGTAACCCACACAAGAGCCGGTGCGACACATTAAGGTATATTTTAAATGTATCCGAGATACCCGAAAATGAGACAGCCTAATTATGTTCATGACAAGTACTGATCTGTAAACAATTGTACATAGCCCGTATTATGAGCGCACTTTTATAATAATAAAAGCGTTTTTATGGAGTGCGCTTGTACATTATATTCTGATAACGAGTATGCTCCATAAAAGCGTGCTCGTAATACGGGCCAATATCTTTGATTATAATTGATGAAACAGATATTCCAATAATTTATCTAAATCTCAGTATACGATTTTTAGTACGATCCTTATACATCCCTCGCCTGTAAGTAGCAGGAGCCCGAAAAGATGTAAATATAATAAACAATAATGGTTCCTAAAGTTAAAATTAAAATCCCTTAAAATTATTTTGGTCTAAAGTTCGTGTTTATAATGAGTTGTAAAAGCTCAACAACATTTAAAATTTAGATTCCATCTGAAACAAAACTCAAACAACGTTTATTTTGTCGCGTGGTGTGGTGTGGTGGAGAAATCGCGTTAGCCTGTAACAATTTTTGCGGGTGATTTTTTCATCGTAGCTTCGGTGGAGTATGCGGCTGGTAATAATGGAGTGTTTTACATGTTTATTGGGTTGAAATAGAAGCCATTTAGGCCGACCCGCAGGCGGTTTGCCGCGGTGGCAGAGTAACTCAATGTGCTAACGCGCTAACTTAGTTCCACAGCGTTCCTACCCGAATTAAAAATATGTACAAAGCAGAGTGCGCTCATAGTGCTATACAATGTTTTCATTGTATATTTCATTTAGCTTGAAAATTTTACATAAATATTCTTAAATTTATATGGATACATTTTAGATTGATCGTTTGGTTGAGTGAGTTCGGACTTCGGACAAAAATAAACAACTCTTAGTAACAACTAGGTATATGTATTTGGAAGGTTTTCAGTTTTATACGAGTTCACTGGTTTAAAAATTCTTCTCTTGTAGCTCATATATGGAAATAGTTAATTGTTATACTTTAATAGCGGAGGAAACATTTGAAGCTCACACACTTACCATGAAGTACAATTACCCCATCTTACCTTATCTATTTGATCTAATAATTAGTATTACCGTTGAAATTACTACAAACTCATATCGATATGTGGTTGTAAGGTTAAGGTTTAATGATTTTTTTCACCACCCGCTACCCTTGGTAAAGTGAGGTATAGGAATCGTGCTAAAAATCACATATCGAGGTTTTGGTAAATGAGCACGTTTTAAGATCCCTAGAACCAGATTTTAACATTTTTACGATGATGTCTGTGGGTGAGTGGGTGTGTGTGTGTGTGTGTGTGTGTGTGTGTGTGTGTGTGTGTGTGTGTGTGTGCGGGCGTGTGTGCATGCGTGTGTTTGTGGATCCTCTTTACGCTCTAACTCAAATATTATCATTCTGAAAATTTTGAAACCTAATATGGAAAGAAGCCATTAGATTTTGGTGTGAATCAGATAACCAGAAATGGCACTTTACTTGAAGCTCAAATATACATACATACATTTAAATTACATTCTTTCGCACTTTATGTTATTATAAAAATTAAAGATTATCAAATTTTGTACAAATTGGCGTGCATTAATACTTTATATATTTTATAAATAAATTTATAAAATAATTTATTTTAGAATCTCGGAGTCTATGCTTTGAAGATAAACTATCTCCTCGGTTACACAATTTACATCTCAAATTTATGTACCTGATAGATAAATATGTCACTGTCAATAAATTAATATCATTTCCAATTAAAATTGGTAGTATTTTAAGAAGAAAATATTAAAATATTAATTTATAAAATATCTCATTAACAATATTATTATGGGGTCTCGTGGCCGCGTGCCTATGTCTGTTGTGGGGAACCGATCCCGACCAACACCAAATATTCCGAATTTTAAATGGCATGGTATGCACAGTTTGAAAGCCACTGATTGGAAAAAAAATATGCTCATTAAAGTAGTCTAGTAAAATAGAAATTATTTGCTAATTTATCCAACCTCGTAGCTCTTATAATTCTTGAGATAGCAATAATGGACAAAATAAAAAGGAACACTCTACATAATGTGCGACAAAAATAGAGCGACTGTATAAAATTTATATATTTACTTTACAAAATCTGTTGTGAGCAGCACAATACCTTTCGTCACAGTCATGTGGCCTTGACAAGCAGATATTGGGGCCCGTGTCAGAATGACAATTGGTAATTATGTATATAGATGTCAAATATCAGAATTTTTCGTTAAAATGTCAGATGTCAAAATAAACTAAATGTCAAATGTTTATTGAAACTGTCAATGTTAACAATCTTGATATTTTAATATTTTTTCAATAATAATTTTGTAAAAAAAGTAAATTAATGCGAAATAAGAAAAATAATATGAAAAACACGTAATACTAGGGTTTTCCAATAAGAGGTGTTATTTTGATATTCAAAGAAAAATGCCATTTTTTAATATAAATGATCGGATGTTTATTTCATTATAAAGAGGAAGGTATGCCGTTAATAGTGGAAAATAACATCAGGCAAATGACCACCACGACCACGCTGACAGGACAATATCCTTTTCATGAAATTTTCCATAACCAAATCGCAAAGTGGCTGTCCTATGTCCTCGATAGCCTCACGAATTCCATCTTTGAGGTCTTGAGTCGACGCTGGGCAATTGGCGTAGACCTTCTCTTTCACGTGGCCCCAAAGAAACAAGTCGCAAGGTGTTAAATCACAAGATCCCGGTGGCCAATTGTGATCACCTCTTCGAGAGATAACACGGTCCGGAAACTTTTCCCTTAAAAGATCAATGGTTTCGTTGCTTGTGTGGCACGTAGCGCCGTCTTGTTGAAAGTAAACGTTGTCCAGATCAATACCATCCAATTCCGGCCATAAAAAATCGTTAATCATCTCTCGATAGCGCAATCCATTCACCGTAACTGTTGCTCCAGCCTCATTTTCGAAAAAGTAAGGTCCAATGACTCCGCCGGACCATAAACCGCACCAAACAGTCACACGTTGAGGATAGAGAGGCTTTTCAACAATAACTCTTGGGTTTTCTGAGCCCCAGATGCGACGATTTTGTTTGTTGATGAAGCCACCGAGGTGGAAATGAGCCTCATCACTCAAGATGATTTTTCGATGGAATTCCGGATCATTTTCATGCATTTCAACGACCCAATCAGCAAAGACACGACGTTGTTTATGATCGGCCGGCTTGAGTTCTTGTGTTAACTGGTCTTTATAAGCCTTAAGACCCAAATATTTATGCAAAATACGGTGTAATGACGTTTGTGGAATGCCTAATTCCAAAGAACGACGAGGAATGGACAAACCTGGGTTTTCTTCAACACTTTCGGCTACAGCAGCAATATTCTCGGCTGTTCTTGAGCGACGTGCACGGGTTTTATTCTTCACATCACTAACTTGTCCCAACAGCTCGAATTTTTCCACCAATTTCTGTATTGCGGTCCGACAAGGTGCTTCACGACGACCCAAAAATTGTCGAGTTTTACGAACCGTCTCTGTCAAATTTTCACCATTTTTATAGTGAATTTTAATAATTTCAATGCGTTGTTGAAGCGTGTATCGTTCCATTTTTATTAATGGCGTAGTTTCTACTTGTCAAATGTCAAAAAATGACAGCTTCAAAAGCGACATCTACCGAAATAGCGGGCTATACAAAATAACACCTCTTATTGGAAAACCCTTGTCCATTTGTAATACTTGTACTTTGCGAAACTCGCATACGGCTCAATTACGCAAACTGTACACGTATTACAGTAAGGATCATTGTAATACTTTCAATATACTATTGTACAACTAAGTTTGAGTCTACAAAATATAAAAATCAGTAAAATGGATAGAACTAGCTAGTATATAATTGACAGCTGCCACGGTTGTCACTCGTTTAAATTCTGTCAGCGGTAAATGTAAGCCACTACCTCATTGATGAGTAATTTTCTGACGTAAGAAAAGGCAGTGATTTAATTATTGTATTTTCAGGGACAATGATTAAAGAGTAATATGGAAGAAAATAAAAAATACGGATAAAATATTTTTTGAAATTCGAAATTATGACATCAATATATTATAATTCATTTGATATTTCATTTCGATGCAAAATTGTCAATTTAAACCCAGTTAATATTAGTATTAGCCTTCAATATAATCCAATGATTTCCGTTATCCATTATTTCTCAAGAAAGTAAATTCAAAACTTGGTTAACAATGCCGCAATAAAACAAAATATAAAGTCTACGCCACGGAAACAAAAAATTAAAACTGTTATTATTTTATGCCGGGAAATAAAACAGAGAAATAAAAAGAAGGGAGAAAATTACATCCGCGCCATGAGAAGTTAAGCTGGAGACATTCTCGCTTCGTTATAATTTTGATGGTGCGGGGATCAAATCCCGACCGCAGCATCTTGTTAGAAGAGACGTTGGCGCGAGCGTAAACGTTTTATGGCTAATTGCTATTGGTTTATGACTCAATATGGCGACCGCTCCACTTTAAAGCTGATTGGTCTCTGGAGAAACCAAACGACTGCTGTAAAACGATTGAAACGTCGTGAAGCGACAGTCAGTTTCAAATACTTAAAATAATTGTTTTTACCACTGCAAAAATTTATTTCGGTAAAATTAAGTTATTTTGCAAAAACTAACAATAATTTATTTACTATATTTCCAACTGTTTTATAGTTATTTTTATAACATCATTACCGTGAACGATTAAAAATAAATACAAGTCCCACGGAAATCCATGAATTTTTCACATATTTTTTTTCTTTCATAATTTATTTATGTTTTAATCCAACATTATGAAAATCCCCTTAAAACCGATCAAAAATATTTTCTTTTACATTATACCGAGCATTATACCAAATATTCAAAGCACATTTTGACAAAATTTTCAATTTTTACTTTTAGGTAAGGAAGATATTGTCTTTGGTCAACAAATTCAATGATTAGTTTTTACTGAATAAGCATGTTTTAGGGTCCCTATAATACGATTTTACCATTTTTACGATGATGTCTATATGTATATGTGTATGTGTGTGTGTGTGTGTGTGTGTGTGTGTGTGTGTGCGTGTGTGTGTGCGTGTGTGTGTGCGTGTGGCTGTGTGTAGATGACGAAAGTTTCGGATCGCATAACTTCAATACCATGATTCCAAAAATTATATTTTTTTCGTATTCCTCAAGTTTACATTCAGAAGAACTGATTAGATTTTGGTTATAATTGGTGAACCGGAAGTAGCCTCATTTGAAGATTTAACAGTTAAATTTGATTTATTGACATTTAACGTTATATTTACGTGGTGTATGTGGGTATGTCAGACGGGATCGTGTGAGGAATAATTTGGTGTATGAAGAATGTATGGTTAGGAACAATGTGATTAAGAGAGTTGGTGTGAGTCAGTTGAGATGGTTTGGGCATGTGGAAAGAATGGCGAGTGAACGGCTTGTTAAGCGTATATATCTTGGTGAAGTTGAGGGTTTTCGATTGCGTGGTCGACCAGTGTGTAAGTGGATGGATGTGATTGGTAGGGTGTTTAAAGAGAGAGCGTTTCCAAGTGTGAAGAGAAGAAGAGCATATATGAATGCGATTATGAGTGTGGCCGAGGCGAAAGAAGACTGCTTAGATAGGAATGTGTGGCGACGGATAATTGTTTCCTAACTATTATTGTGAACCGGATGCGGTATTTCGCTACCGAAAGTTAATTAATGTGGCAGAGATGAGGATGTTGAAGTAGATGTTGTGGAAGACACGGAAAGATAGGTAAGGAAATAACTCTAGTGTTACAAGTTTTTAGAAAGATACAAGCGAGATGATTACATTGGTTTGAACATGCCATGAGGAGAAATGAAGAATATATGGGATGAAGAATGAATAGCATAGTAATAGAAGCTTGAAGAAACAGAGGAAGACCAAAGAGAAGATGGAAGGACTGTATCGCGGAAGACTTATAAAAATAACTGAATGAGAACAACACGTAAAACAGAAATGAGTGGAAGAAGAAAATAAAAAATAGCGAATGGGGAAAGTTAAAGAAGAAGAAGATGTTAGTGTCAAGTGCAATTTGTATAGTTTGTTTATGAAATAATTTTAATGGAAATTTAGAATCTTTTGCAAGAAAATTTATGTATGGAATTTATACGTATTACACAGGATTGACGGAAGGTATTGTGCTGGCCACAACAGATTTTTGAAATATGTATTAACCTGAGAGGTTCAATCAAATAAATAAATAAATTATCACGGCGTATTACCCATTCGTGGGTGTGCCAATCTGATTTGTACTGGTATTAAAAATACATTTAAAATAGGAAATATATTTTCAAGTTGTGAAAATTACTTTGAAGCAACCAGATTCATTGCTGAGTATTGCGGTACAGTGTATAGTAATTATTTATTTTTACCTTCCGTCACCTTTAGGTAACGAAGGTATTGTCTTTGGTCAAAAAATTCAATCATGAGTTTTTACTGAATAAGCACGTTTTAAGGTCCTGATATTTAATATATAGTTCGCCCATTTTCTTTGCTTCTCCTATTATGGTTCTCTTCCAGGTTATTTTTGGTCTTCCGCTTCCACGACTACCCTGCGGGTTCCAGTCTAGGGCAGCTCGAGCAATATCATTTGGTTGCCTTCTTAATGTATGCCCCAGCCAAATCCACTTCCGCTTTGTTATTTGGGCTGATATTTTGTCCTGGTGTGTTCTTCTCCATAGTTCCTCATTGAAGATTTGATTAGGCCAAGAACTACGTATTATTCTACGTAGGCAGTTGTTTATAAAGACCTGCAGCTCCTTTTCTATCGTTTTTGTCATTTTCCATGTCTGACAACATTCGTGTTGAAATTTTTTAGTTTTGTTGGGGTTTTATAATGACTGTTATGATTTGGATTATTGTTCAAAGTGAATCTTAAAAAATACCTCTCGCCACTTATGTTTTTGGGTACATAAGTATAGGGTGCGAGCAGTCATGTTACATTGTTGGCCTTGACAAGCAGATATGGGAGCCCCTTTCAGAATGATAATTAATAATTATGTACGTAGACGTCAAATGTTTCATTAAAAATTTCAAGATTTTCTAAATTCACGTAGTTAATTTGTCACCAGGAGTGTGGAATTTACTTGTTGAGGAAAATAAACCACATGGAATTGGAAAATCACTAAATTTAGAATGAGAAATTATGATATTTGACATCTATGTACATAATTACTAGCTATCATTCTGACACGGGCCACCATATCTGCTTGTCAAGACCAACAAAGTCACATGACTGCTCGCGCCCAATTGTATTTAACATTTCTTGTATACCAACACACTACACCAATAATTCTACTAACATCAATTCCTTACATTTAGATTGTTTAATTTTAAATTCATTCTATGAAGAAATTTTGTCCTACTCTTCTAATTTTACGAGATGTTTCCAATTCATTGTCGGGATTAATAGTATTTCTGAAGGGTATGTGTAATATACCTATAATATTAAATATTTAACTTTTAATACATTAAGAAATAATATAATGTATGTACTTCCTAGAAAAAGTCTTCAGTAATGTCTCCGGATTTCTGACACTGACATTTATCTGTCAATTACAAACAATTTAAATTTTCAACTATTTTCCAAAGCATTCTTTCGACTGTAAAATTTATTACAACAGATTATTTTATATATTATATTTCTTTTATCTCTAAATCTACAAAATATATAATAAAATATTTAAATGTATCAGATAGAGAATTTAATTTTCTTTAATATTAGCAAGAAAAAATTTCAAAAAATAATATTTAGAAATTTTTTTTCAAGAATCTTCTACTTCCGGTTGTCCAATTGTTACCAAAACCTTTTCAGATTTTCCCATGAAAGTCCGATTGGAAAATACGTAGTTAAACAAATATAAAGTCTTATAGTTTTTGAGTAATCGTCCTTCCAACATTCCACATACATACACACACACACACACACACACACACACACACACACACACACACATGCATACATCCATATGTATGTGATGAAAGTTTCGGATCGCATAACTTTAATACCACGATTCCAAAAATTATATTTTTTTCGTATTCCACAAGTTTACATCCCAAAGAAGAGGAGATTAGATTTTGGTTATAATTGGTCAACCGGAATTACTCTCATTTAAGATTTTAACAGTTTTTCTTGAAATTAAGTTAAATATCATTTACTGACATTTAACGTTATTATAACTTAAAGAATATATAATTCTCTATACGATTTGATTGCATTCTATACTTCATATTCAATAGATATAGAGTTAAAGAATTATGAACATATTAAATTTCATAAATCAGTTGGCTATGCTAACCATGGAAACTGCTAATATATTCAGATAATCAAAATTGACAGATGTCAGTATAAATGAAAAGTAAATGAATGTGGCAGAGATGAGGATGTTGAGATAGATGTTGGGAAAGACACGGAAAGATACGGTAAGGAATGAAAGAATAAGGGAAATAACTCTAGTGTTAGAAGTTTCTAGAAAGATACAAGAGAGACAAGTATATTGGTTTGAACATGTCATGAGGAGAGATGAAGAATATATTGGAAGAAGAATGAATAGCTTAGTAATAGAAGGTTGAAGAAACAGAGGAAGACCAAAGATAAGATGGAAGGACTGTATTGCGGAAGACTTGAGAGAAAGAACTGTATGAGAACGACACGCAAAACAGAAATGAATGAAAGAAGAAAATAAAAAATAGCAACCCATAACGAATGGGAAAAGCTATAGAAGAAGATGTCAGTGTCAAGTGTCATTTGCATGAAATAATATTACTGGAAATTTAGAATCTTTTGCAAGAAAATTTATGTATGGAATTTGTACATAATACACAGGATTGACGGAAGGTATTGTGCTGGCCACATCAGATTTTTTTGTTAAAAAACCCCTCAACAGAATTAAATTCCAATTACAGAGTGGGTTCACATCACAAACATCCAAGCCTTAGTGGGATTCGAACCCAGAACCCCGAGCGCACTCATGACTAAGCACACAGATCTACATATAAATTTATATGTAGATCTGTGACAAAGCAACGTTGCTCTAACTATTGAGCCACCGGAGCCGACTAAGTTTAAATCGTTTGAAAATATGCAATTTCTTAAAAAAAATAATCTTTAATTTTCTGGTAGTTTGCTGGTTATATAAGTATTAGAAATATAAGCTTGAAACAGAAATATAAATTGTTCACAATTTTGTAATGTGTACTACGAGTAAACAGTATAATTCGGGTCGAAATACAAACTGTGTCTTCAAATACTAAATACAAGATAAAATATATTTATTTCCTATATTGTACACATGTACAATGCAGGAAATAGTTAGAGGAAAGTTATCTATTCCTTTTTTATTTCCTATATTGTACATATGTACAATGCAGGAAATAGTTAGAGAAACGTTATCTATTCCTTTTTTATTTCCTATATTGTACACATGTACAATGCAGGAAATAGTTAGAGGAAAGTTATCTATTCCTTTTTTTATTTCCTATATTGTACACATGTACAATGCAGGAAATAGTTAGAGGAACGTTATCTATTCCATTTTTTATTTCCTATATTGTACACATGTACAATGCAGGAAATAGTTAGAGGAAAGTTATCTATTCCTTTTTTTATTTCCTATATTGTACACATTGTAACGCTATTTTGGGGATAGCGGTCAGAAAGTTGACGTGAGATTGCTCGGGCGCCAACGGTCGGATAGCAGGTTTGGAAATAGGGTGAAATATGAAGAACACAATTGTAATAAAAGATACAAGACAAATTTATTGTATGGTAGTTCGTTGTACAAAATAGTATGATGGTCGCTGATGGGTACAATAAGATGCTGGGTGTGCGAACTATGCGATTTACCGGTTTTCGGAAAAACGACGCCGGGCGTCGCGACGGCGATGATATCGGTGTATGAACGGTAGATGCACGGGTGTAGCTATGCATTTCTGCAATAATCGGCAATAATCGGCAGATCGACGCTGATGTCGCGTTTGGTTCGGTGGTTAACGGCAGTAATGACGGACGAGGTGTAGCTATGCGTTTCTGCAATAATCGGCAGATCGACGCCGGGCGTCGCGACGGTGATACTTGTAACCGGTTGTTCGCGGAGTACGTGGAGATCGATGGTAGATACGGCGTACGACGAGAAAGTCGACCCAGGCAAACCTCACAGACTCTAGGCCTCGAGTACCCCGGCTTACGCACTGGGGCGTCGCGACGCAGAGTCGGAAAAACGCACTTGGGTCGATGGACGCTAAAATACTCGATTTGGAATAACGGGCCGTTTTACAGTAACTCTGGATAAACGCGGACTTGACGTCTGTAACACCCGGGTTTACACGCCGGCGGCGTCTAAACGTCAAGTCGGTAAAACTCGCAACGAGTCACTGTAAAATGGCTAGACACGCGCAACTGGTGAATTTACTCCACGGAGATGATTACGGCCGGTGTCAGTCGTAGTGTCTCTGGATGTTTTCAAATACGCCCTTCGAAGATGCTTTGGCTTAGGCTCAACAAGCGTTGCGACGTTGGGCGTCTGAAGCTCACAGCGAGACACTAAGACGGACTTTCAATAAACAACTAAACAATTCGGACGGAATGCTCACGGTCCGGGTTTTAAAGAAAACGGAAAAATTGCTCACCTGGAGATCGGTTTCGAAGTCTTGACGGAATACTCGCAATCAAGAGCCGATGGAATACTCGCAATCGGCTTTAGTTGTTGAGAGGAATACTCGCAGTCAACAACTGTCTTCTGCAAACGCGGGTCCTGCTTTTATACAGCCCTACTAATTAAACCAGCTTAAGTTTGTTTACTAATAGCAAAACTGCATAAAAGAACAGGGCAAATAGGATAAAAATGGAACACGGTGTTGTCGACCCTTTATGAGGTTTATTTCCCGGTCAAATTACGCGCCTTATCCCAATTGTCGGGAAGAAAAGTTTTCACGGTTCGCGGATTAATAAGAGCTGAGTTACACGGCTTTGAACTATTTAATCCGCAAAACTTGTGACAGATTCACATCGTCACAACATGTACAGTGCAGGAAATAGTTCGAGGAAAGTTATCTATTCCATTTTTTATTTCCTATATTGTACACATGTACAATGCATGAAATAGTTAGAGGAAAGTTATCTATTCCATTTTTTATTTCCTATATTGTACACGTGTACAATGCAGGAAATAGTTAGAGGAACGTTATCTATTCCATTTTTTATTTCCTATATTGTACACATGTACAATGCAGGAAATAGTTAGAGGAAAGTTATCTATTCCATTTTTTATTTCCTATATTGTACACATGTACAATGCAGGAAATAGTTAGAGGAAAGTTATCTATTCCATTTTTTATTTCCTATATTGTACACATGTACAATGCAGGAAATAGTTAGAGGAAAGTTATCTATTCCTTTTTTTTTTCCTATATTGTACACATGTACAATGCAGGAAATAGTTAGAGGAACGTTATCTATTCCATTTTTTATTTCCTATATTGTACACATGTACAATGCAGGAAATAGTTAGAGGAAAGTTATCTATTCCATTTTTTATTTCCTATATTGTACACATGTACAATGCAGGAAATAGTTAGAGGAAAGTTATCTATTCCTTTTTACCTCTCGCTAAGAGAGGTATTGCATTCATGCTAAAAATCGCATATCCAGATTTTATTGAATAAGCACGTTTTAAGGTCCTTACAATCCGATTTTAACATTTTTACGATGATGTCTGTGTGTGTGTGTGTGTGTGTGTGTGGATGTGTGTGTGTGTGTGTGTGTGTGTGTGTGGGATGTTGGAAGGACGGTTACTCAAAAACTATAAGACTTAAAATTTGTTTAACAACGTATTTCCCAATCGGACATTCCCGGGAAGATTTGAAAAGGTTTTGGTAACAATTGGACAACCGGAAGTAGAAGATTCTTGAAAAAAAATCTTCTAAATATTATTTTTTGAAAATTTTTCTTGATAATATTAAAGAAAAATAAATTCTCTTTCTGATACATTTAAATATTTTTATACATATTTTATAGATTTAGAGATAAAAGGAATATAATATATAAAATAATCTTGTAATTAATTTTACAACCGAAAGGATGCCATGAAAAATTTAAATTATTTGTGACAGATAAATGTCAGTGTCAGAAATAATGAGTTATGAAAGAAAAATGTACTTGGAGAATCCCTTAATTCTTGATCTGTGACTATTATGGAGATGACAAGTCTAGGTTGAAGGACTTAAATTTGTTTCAAACATTATGGGACAATGTACACCAGCACTGTAGACTAGAGTAACTTTGAATTGCGGAAAAGCTATCAAATTCTTCTCAAGTAAGTTGTAAATATTGACAAAATTACACATCGAATAATCGGAGTGCAATCTATCCGTCACTTTATTAAAGGGAATTAGTGTTATTTAGATATAACATGTATGAAAAAATAAAATGTAAAAGAAGATATGTAAGAATAGATGCACAATCCAGATATATACATTTTAGACCGCCCAAAATTAATGTTTTTACTAGAAGAATATGAAGAGAAAATAAACAAGGTTGTTCGAATTGAAAATTGCTGTTACCAGCCTAATATTTATATATAGTAAACTCTACTTTGTAATTTACTGTAACATAATTTATGGTAAAATATCTTTATGTTGAGACATGCTATTATTGAATAATAAAGAAGTTTATACGTCATAGATTTATATGAATATATTATTTGTATTTATAAAAATATTCTTTGCTTTATGCATACAGCCAGGTACAGTATACGGCGAGAGGTTATGTGCTGGCCACATCAGATTTTTTTATTTCCTATATTGTACACATGTACAATGCAGGAAATAGTTAGAGGAACGTTATCTATTCCATTTTTTATTTCCTATATTGTACACATGTACAATGCAGGAAATAGTTAGAGGAAAGTTATCTATTCCATTTTTTATTTCCTATATTGTACACATGTACAATGCAGGAAATAGTTAGAGGAAAGTTATCTATTCCATTTTTTATTTCCTATATTGTACACATGTACAATGCAGGAAATAGTTAGAGGAAAGTTATCTATTCCATTTTTTATTTCCTATATTGTACACATGTACAATGCAGGAAATAGTTAGAGGAAAGTTATCTATTCCATTTTTTATTTCCTATATTGTACACATGTACAATGCAGGAAATAGTTAGAGGAAAGTTATCTATTCCTTTTTACCTCTCGCTAAGAGAGGTATTGCATTCATGCTAAAAATCGCATATCCAGATTTTATTGAATAAGCACGTTTTAAGGTCCTTACAATCCGATTTTAACATTTTTACGATGATGTCTGTGTGTGTGTGTGTGTGTGTGTGTGGATGTGTGTGTGTGTGTGTGTGTGTGTGTGTGGGATGTTGGAAGGACGGTTACTCAAAAACTATAAGACTTAAAATTTGTTTAACAACGTATTTCCCAATCGGACATTCCCGGGAAGATCTGAAAAGGTTTTGGTAACAATTGGACAACCGGAAGTAGAAGATTCTTGAAAAAAAATCTTATAAATATTATTTTTTGAAAATTTTACGTGGTAATATTATAGAAAATTAAATTCTCTATCTGATACATTTAAATATTTTATTATATATTCTATAGATTTAGAGATAAAATAAATATAATATATAAAATAATCTGTTGTAATAAATCTTACAGCCGAAAGAATGCCATGGATTTAAATTGTCAAAAAATGTCAGTGTCAGAAATCTGGAGACATTACTGAAGATTTTTTCTGGGAAGTATATACATTATATTATTTCTTATTGCATTAATAGTTTAATATTTAATATTATAGGTATATTACACATACCCTTCATATATGCTGTTACTTCCGACAATGAATTGGAAACATCACGAAAAATTTCTTCATAGAATGAATTTAAATTTAAAAAATCTAAATATATGGAATAGATATAAGTAGAATTTTTGGTGTAGAGTGTAAGTATACAAGAAATGTTAAATACATTAAGGCGCGAGTAGTTATGTGACTTTTTGGCCTTGACAAGCAGATATGGGGGCCAATGTCAGAATTATAGCTAGTAATTATGTATATAGATGTCATATATCATAATTTCTCATTCTAAATTTAGTGATTTTCCAATTTCATGTGATTTATTTTCCTCGACAAGTCAATTCCACACTCCTGGTGACAAATTAACTACGTGAATTTAGAAAATCCTGAAATTTTTAATGAAAAATTCTGACATTTATGTACATAATTACTAATTATCATTCTGAAACGGGCCCCCACATCTGCTTGTCAAGACCAACAATGTAACATGACTGTTCGCGCCCTATACTTAACCAAAAAAAGGAAGTGGCGAGAGGTATTGTGCTGGCCACAACAGATTTTTTTATTTCCTATATTGTACACATGTACAATGCAGGAAATAGTTAGAGGAAAGTTATCTATTCCATTTTTTATTTCCTATATTGTACACATGTACAATGCAGGAAATAGTTAGAGGAAAGTTATCTATTCCATTTTTTATTTCCTATATTGTACACATGTACAATGCAGGAAATAGTTAGTGGAAAGTTATCTATTCCTTTTTTTATTTCCTATATTGTACACATGTACAATGCAGGAAATAGTTAGAGGAACGTTATCTATTCCATTTTTTATTTCCTATATTGTACACATGTACAATGCAGGAAATAGTTAGAGGAAAGTTATCTATTCCATTTTTACCTGTCGCTAAGAGAGGTATTGCATTCATGCTAAAAATCGCATATCCAGATTTTATTGAATAAGCACGTTTTAAGGTCCTTACAATCCGATTTTAACATTTTTACGATGATGTCTGTGTGTGTGTGTGTGTGTGGATGTGTGTGTGTGTGTGTGTGTGTGTGTGGGATGTTGGAAGGACGGTTACTCAAAAACTATAAGACTTAAAATTTGTTTAACAACGTATTTCCCAATCGGACATTCCCGGGAAGATCTGAAAAGGTTTTGGTAACAATTGGACAACCGGAAGTAGAAGATTCTTGAAAAAAAATCTTCTAAATATTATTTTTTGAAAATTTTTCTTGATAATATTAAAGAAAAATAAATTCTATTTCTGATACATTTAAATATTTTTATACATATTTTATAGATTTAGAGATAAAAGGAATATAATATATAAAATAATGTTGTAATTAATTTTACAACCGAAAGAATGCCATGGATTTAAATTGTCAAAAAATGTCAGTGTCAGAAATCCGGAGACATTACTGAAGATTTTTTCTGGGAAGTATATACATTATATTATTTCTTATTGCATTAATAGTTTAATATTTAATATTATAGGTATATTACACATACCCTTCATATATGCTGTTACTTCCGACAATGAATTGGAAACATCACGAAAAATTTCTTCATAGAATGAATTTAAATTTAAAAAATCTAAATATATGGAATAGATATAAGTAGAATTTTTGGTGTAGAGTGTAAGTATACAAGAAATGTTAAATACATTAAGGCGCGAGTAGTTATGTGACTTTTTGGCCTTGACAAGCAGATATGGGGGCCAATGTCAGAATTATAGCTAGTAATTATGTATATAGATGTCATATATCATAATTTCTCATTCTAAATTTAGTGATTTTCCAATTTCATGTGATTTATTTTCCTCGACAAGTCAATTCCACACTCCTGGTGACAAATTAACTACGTGAATTTAGAAAATCCTGAAATTTTTAATGAAAAATTCTGACATTTATGTACATAATTACTAATTATCATTCTGAAACGGGCCCCCACATCTGCTTGTCAAGACCAACAATGTAACATGACTGTTCGCGCCCTATACTTAACCAAAAAGAGGAAGTGGCGAGAGGTATTGTGCTGGCCACAACAGATTTTTTATTTCCTATATTGTACACATGTACAATGCAGGAAATAGTTAGAGGAAAGTTATCTATTCCTTTTTTTATTTCCTATATTGTACACATGTACAATGCAGGAAATAGTTAGAGGAACGTTATCTATTCCATTTTTTATTTCCTATATTGTACACATGTACAATGCAGGAAATAGTTAGAGGAAAGTTATCTATTCCATTTTTTATTTCCTATATTGTACACATGTACAATGCAGGAAATAGTTAGAGGAAAGTTATCTATTCCTTTTTTTATTTCCTATATTGTACACATGTACAATGCAGGAAATAGTTAGAGGAACGTTATCTATTCCATTTTTTATTTCCTATATTGTACACATGTACAATGCAGGAAATAGTTAGAGGAACGTTATCTATTCCATTTTTTATTTCCTATATTGTACACTTGTACAATGCAGGAAATAGTTAGAGGAAAGTTATCTATTCCATTTTTTATTTCCTATATTGTACACATGTACAATGCAGGAAATAGTTAGAGGAAAGTTATTTATTCCATTTTTTATTTCCTATATTGTACACATGTACAATGCAGGAAATAGTTAGAGGAAAGTTATCTATTCCATTTTTTATTTCCTATATTGTACACATGTACAATGCAGGAAATAGTTAGAGGAACGTTATCTATTCCATTTTTTATTTCCTATATTGTACACATGTACAATGCAGGAAATAGTTAGAGGAAAGTTATCTATTCCATTTTTTATTTCCTATATTGTACTCATGTACAATGCAGGAAATAGTTAGAGGAAAGTTATCTATTCCTTTTTTTATTTCCTATATTGTACACATGTACAATGCAGGAAATAGTTAGAGGAACGTTATCTATTCCATTTTTTATTTCCTATATTGTACACATGTACAATGCAGGAAATAGTTAGAGGAAAGTTATCTATTCCATTTTTTATTTCCTATATTGTACTCATGTACAATGCAGGAAATAGTTAGAGGAAAGTTATCTATTCCATTTTTTATTTCCTATATTGTACACATGTACAATGCAGGAAATAGTTAGAGGAAAGTTATCTATTCCATTTTTTATTTCCTATATTGTACTCATGTACAATGCAGGAAATAGTTAGAGGAAAGTTATCTATTCCATTTTTTATTTCCTATATTGTACACATGTACAATGCAGGAAATAGTTAGAGGAAAGTTATCTATTCCTTTTTTTATTTCCTATATTGTACACTTGTACAATGCAGGAAATAGTTAGAGGAAAGTTATCTATTCCATTTTTTATTTCCTATATTGTACTCATGTACAATGCAGGAAATAGTTAGAGGAAAGTTATCTATTCCATTTTTTATTTCCTATATTGTACACATATACAATGCAGGAAATAGTTAGAGGAAAGTTATCTATTCCTTTTTTTATTTCCTATATTGTACACATGTACAATGCAGGAAATAGTTAGAGGAACGTTATCTATTCCATTTTTTATTTCCTATATTGTACACATGTACAATGCAGGAAATAGTTAGAGGAAAGTTATCTATTCCATTTTTTATTTCCTATATTGTACACATGTACAATGCAGGAAATAGTTAGAGGAAAGTTATCTATTCCTTTTTTTATTTCCTATATTGTACACATGTACAATGCAGGAAATAGTTAGAGGAACGTTATCTATTCCATTTTTTATTTCCTATATTGTACACATGTACAATGCAGGAAATAGTTAGAGGAAAGTTATCTATTCCATTTTTTATTTCCTATATTGTACTCATGTACAATGCAGGAAATAGTTAGAGGAAAGTTATCTATTCCATTTTTTATTTCCTATATTGTACACTTGTACAATGCAGGAAATAGTTAGAGGAACGTTATCTATTCCATTTTTTATTTCCTATATTGTACACATGTACAATGCAGGAAATAGTTAGAGGAAAGTTATCTATTCCATTTTTTATTTCCTATATTGTACACTTGTACAATGCAGGAAATAGTTAGAGGAACGTTATCTATTCCATTTTTTATTTCCTATATTGTACACATGTACAATGCAGGAAATAGTTAGAGGAAAGTTATCTATTCCATTTTTTATTTCCTATATTGTACTCATGTACAATGCAGGAAATAGTTAGAGGAAAGTTATCTATTCCATTTTTTATTTCCTATATTGTACACATGTACAATGCAGGAAATAGTTAGAGGAACGTTATCTATTCCATTTTTTATTTCCTATATTGTACACATGTACAATGCAGGAAATAGTTAGAGGAAAGTTATCAATTCCATTTTTTATTTCCTATATTGTACACATGTACAATACAGGAAATAGTTAGAGGAAAGTTATTTATTCCATTTTTTATTTCCTATATTGTACACATGTACAATGCAGGAAATAGTTAGAGGAAAGTTATCTATTCCATTTTTTATTTCCTATATTGTACACATGTACAATGCAGGAAATAGTTAGAGGAACGTTATCTATTCCATTTTTTATTTCCTATATTGTACACATGTACAATGCAGGAAATAGTTAGAGGAAAGTTATCTATTCCATTTTTTATTTCCTATATTGTACTCATGTACAATGCAGGAAATAGTTAGAGGAAAGTTATCTATTCCTTTTTTTATTTCCTATATTGTACACATGTACAATGCAGGAAATAGTTAGAGGAACGTTATCTATTCCATTTTTTATTTCCTATATTGTACACATGTACAATGCAGGAAATAGTTAGAGGAAAGTTATCTATTCCATTTTTTATTTCCTATATTGTACTCATGTACAATGCAGGAAATAGTTAGAGGAAAGTTATCTATTCCATTTTTTATTTCCTATATTGTACACATGTACAATGCAGGAAATAGTTAGAGGAAAGTTATCTATTCCATTTTTTATTTCCTATATTGTACTCATGTACAATGCAGGAAATAGTTAGAGGAAAGTTATCTATTCCATTTTTTATTTCCTATATTGTACACATGTACAATGCAGGAAATAGTTAGAGGAAAGTTATCTATTCCTTTTTTTATTTCCTATATTGTACACTTGTACAATGCAGGAAATAGTTAGAGGAAAGTTATCTATTCCATTTTTTATTTCCTATATTGTACTCATGTACAATGCAGGAAATAGTTAGAGGAAAGTTATCTATTCCATTTTTTATTTCCTATATTGTACACATGTACAATGCAGGAAATAGTTAGAGGAAAGTTATCTATTCCTTTTTTTATTTCCTATATTGTACACATGTACAATGCAGGAAATAGTTAGAGGAAAGTTATCTATTCCATTTTTTATTTCCTATATTGTACACTTGTACAATGCAGGAAATAGTTAGAGGAACGTTATCTATTCCATTTTTTATTTCCTATATTGTACACTTGTACAATGCAGGAAATAGTTAGAGGAAAGTTATCTATTCCATTTTTTATTTCCTATATTGTACACATGTACAATGCAGGAAATAGTTAGAGGAAAGTTATCTATTCCATTTTTTATTTCCTATATTGTACACTTGTACAATGCAGGAAATAGTTAGAGGAACGTTATCTATTCCATTTTTTATTTCCTATATTGTACACATGTACAATGCAGGAAATAGTTAGAGGAAAGTTATCTATTCCATTTTTTATTTCCTATATTGTACACATGTACAATGCAGGAAATAGTTAGAGGAAAGTTATCTATTCCATTTTTTATTTCCTATATTGTACACTTGTACAATGCAGGAAATAGTTAGAGGAACGTTATCTATTCCATTTTTTATTTCCTATATTGTACACATGTACAATGCAGGAAATAGTTAGAGGAAAGTTATCTATTCCATTTTTTATTTCCTATATTGTACTCATGTACAATGCAGGAAATAGTTAGAGGAAAGTTATCTATTCCATTTTTTATTTCCTATATTGTACACTTGTACAATGCAGGAAATAGTTAGAGGAACGTTATCTATTCCATTTTTTATTTCCTATATTGTACACATGTACAATGCAGGAAATAGTTAGAGGAAAGTTATCTATTCCATTTTTTATTTCCTATATTGTACACATGTACAATGCAGGAAATAGTTAGAGGAAAGTTATTTATTCCATTTTTTATTTCCTATATTGTACACATGTACAATGCAGGAAATAGTTAGAGGAAAGTTATCTATTCCATTTTTTATTTCCTATATTGTACACATGTACAATGCAGGAAATAGTTAGAGGAACGTTATCTATTCCATTTTTTATTTCCTATATTGTACACATGTACAATGCAGGAAATAGTTAGAGGAAAGTTATCTATTCCATTTTTTATTTCCTATATTGTACTCATGTACAATGCAGGAAATAGTTAGAGGAAAGTTATCTATTCCTTTTTTTATTTCCTATATTGTACACATGTACAATGCAGGAAATAGTTAGAGGAACGTTATCTATTCCATTTTTTATTTCCTATATTGTACACATGTACAATGCAGGAAATAGTTAGAGGAAAGTTATCTATTCCATTTTTTATTTCCTATATTGTACTCATGTACAATGCAGGAAATAGTTAGAGGAAAGTTATCTATTCCATTTTTTATTTCCTATATTGTACACATGTACAATGCAGGAAATAGTTAGAGGAAAGTTATCTATTCCATTTTTTATTTCCTATATTGTACTCATGTACAATGCAGGAAATAGTTAGAGGAAAGTTATCTATTCCATTTTTTATTTCCTATATTGTACACATGTACAATGCAGGAAATAGTTAGAGGAAAGTTATCTATTCCTTTTTTTATTTCCTATATTGTACACTTGTACAATGCAGGAAATAGTTAGAGGAAAGTTATCTATTCCATTTTTTATTTCCTATATTGTACTCATGTACAATGCAGGAAATAGTTAGAGGAAAGTTATCTATTCCATTTTTTATTTCCTATATTGTACACATATACAATGCAGGAAATAGTTAGAGGAAAGTTATCTATTCCTTTTTTTATTTCCTATATTGTACACATGTACAATGCAGGAAATAGTTAGAGGAACGTTATCTATTCCATTTTTTATTTCCTATATTGTACACATGTACAATGCAGGAAATAGTTAGAGGAAAGTTATCTATTCCATTTTTTATTTCCTATATTGTACACATGTACAATGCAGGAAATAGTTAGAGGAAAGTTATCTATTCCTTTTTTTATTTCCTATATTGTACACATGTACAATGCAGGAAATAGTTAGAGGAACGTTATCTATTCCATTTTTTATTTCCTATATTGTACACATGTACAATGCAGGAAATAGTTAGAGGAAAGTTATCTATTCCATTTTTTATTTCCTATATTGTACTCATGTACAATGCAGGAAATAGTTAGAGGAAAGTTATCTATTCCATTTTTTATTTCCTATATTGTACACTTGTACAATGCAGGAAATAGTTAGAGGAACGTTATCTATTCCATTTTTTATTTCCTATATTGTACACATGTACAATGCAGGAAATAGTTAGAGGAAAGTTATCTATTCCATTTTTTATTTCCTATATTGTACACTTGTACAATGCAGGAAATAGTTAGAGGAACGTTATCTATTCCATTTTTTATTTCCTATATTGTACACATGTACAATGCAGGAAATAGTTAGAGGAAAGTTATCTATTCCATTTTTTATTTCCTATATTGTACTCATGTACAATGCAGGAAATAGTTAGAGGAAAGTTATCTATTCCATTTTTTATTTCCTATATTGTACACATGTACAATGCAGGAAATAGTTAGAGGAACGTTATCTATTCCATTTTTTATTTCCTATATTGTACACATGTACAATGCAGGAAATAGTTAGAGGAAAGTTATCAATTCCATTTTTTATTTCCTATATTGTACACATGTACAATGCAGGAAATAGTTAGAGGAAAGTTATTTATTCCATTTTTTATTTCCTATATTGTACACATGTACAATGCAGGAAATAGTTAGAGGAAAGTTATCTATTCCATTTTTTATTTCCTATATTGTACACATGTACAATGCAGGAAATAGTTAGAGGAACGTTATCTATTCCATTTTTTATTTCCTATATTGTACACATGTACAATGCAGGAAATAGTTAGAGGAAAGTTATCTATTCCATTTTTTATTTCCTATATTGTACTCATGTACAATGCAGGAAATAGTTAGAGGAAAGTTATCTATTCCTTTTTTTATTTCCTATATTGTACACATGTACAATGCAGGAAATAGTTAGAGGAACGTTATCTATTCCATTTTTTATTTCCTATATTGTACACATGTACAATGCAGGAAATAGTTAGAGGAAAGTTATCTATTCCATTTTTTATTTCCTATATTGTACTCATGTACAATGCAGGAAATAGTTAGAGGAAAGTTATCTATTCCATTTTTTATTTCCTATATTGTACACATGTACAATGCAGGAAATAGTTAGAGGAAAGTTATCTATTCCATTTTTTATTTCCTATATTGTACTCATGTACAATGCAGGAAATAGTTAGAGGAAAGTTATCTATTCCATTTTTTATTTCCTATATTGTACACATGTACAATGCAGGAAATAGTTAGAGGAAAGTTATCTATTCCTTTTTTTATTTCCTATATTGTACACTTGTACAATGCAGGAAATAGTTAGAGGAAAGTTATCTATTCCATTTTTTATTTCCTATATTGTACTCATGTACAATGCAGGAAATAGTTAGAGGAAAGTTATCTATTCCATTTTTTATTTCCTATATTGTACACATGTACAATGCAGGAAATAGTTAGAGGAAAGTTATCTATTCCTTTTTTTATTTCCTATATTGTACACATGTACAATGCAGGAAATAGTTAGAGGAAAGTTATCTATTCCATTTTTTATTTCCTATATTGTACACTTGTACAATGCAGGAAATAGTTAGAGGAACGTTATCTATTCCATTTTTTATTTCCTATATTGTACACTTGTACAATGCAGGAAATAGTTAGAGGAAAGTTATCTATTCCATTTTTTATTTCCTATATTGTACACATGTACAATGCAGGAAATAGTTAGAGGAAAGTTATCTATTCCATTTTTTATTTCCTATATTGTACACTTGTACAATGCAGGAAATAGTTAGAGGAACGTTATCTATTCCATTTTTTATTTCCTATATTGTACACATGTACAATGCAGGAAATAGTTAGAGGAAAGTTATCTATTCCATTTTTTATTTCCTATATTGTACACATGTACAATGCAGGAAATAGTTAGAGGAAAGTTATCTATTCCATTTTTTATTTCCTATATTGTACTCATGTACAATGCAGGAAATAGTTAGAGGAAAGTTATCTATTCCATTTTTTATTTCCTATATTGTACACATGTACAATGCAGGAAATAGTTAGAGGAAAGTTATCTATTCCTTTTTTTATTTCCTATATTGTACACATGTACAATGCAGGAAATAGTTAGAGGAAAGTTATCTATTCCATTTTTTATTTCCTATATTGTACACATGTACAATGCAGGAAATAGTTAGAGGAAAGTTATCTATTCCATTTTTTATTTCCTATATTGTACACATGTACAATGCAGGAAATAGTTAGAGGAAAGTTATCTATTCCTTTTTTTATTTCCTATATTGTACACATGTACAATGCAGGAAATAGTTAGAGGAAAGTTATCTATTCCATTTTTTATTTCCTATATTGTACACATGTACAATGCAGGAAATAGTTAGAGGAAAGTTATCTATTCCATTTTTTATTTCCTATATTGTACACATGTACAATGCAGGAAATAGTTAGAGGAAAGTTATCTATTCCTTTTTTTATTTCCTATATTGTACACATGTACAATGCAGGAAATAGTTAGAGGAACGTTATCTATTCCATTTTTTATTTCCTATATTGTACACATGTACAATGCAGGAAATAGTTAGAGGAAAGTTATCTATTCCATTTTTTATTTCCTATATTGTACACATGTACAATGCAGGAAATAGTTAGAGGAAAGTTATCTATTCCTTTTTTTATTTCCTATATTGTACACATGTACAATGCAGGAAATAGTTAGAGGAAAGTTATCTATTCCTTTTTTTATTTCCTATATTGTACACATGTACAATGCAGGAAATAGTTAGAGGAACGTTATCTATTCCATTTTTTATTTCCTATATTGTACACATGTACAATGCAGGAAATAGTTAGAGGAAAGTTATCTATTCCATTTTTTATTTCCTATATTGTACACATGTACAATGCAGGAAATAGTTAGAGGAAAGTTATCTATTCCTTTTTTTATTTCCTATATTGTACACATGTACAATGCAGGAAATAGTTAGAGGAAAGTTATCTATTCCTTTTTTTATTTCCTATATTGTACACATGTACAATGCAGGAAATAGTTAGAGGAAAGTTATCTATTCCTTTTTTTATTTCCTATATTGTACACATGTACAATGCAGGAAATAGTTAGAGGAAAGTTATCTATTCCTTTTTTTATTTCCTATATTGTACACATGTACAATGCAGGAAATAGTTAAAGGAACGTTATCTATTCCATTTTTTATTTCCTATATTGTACACATGTACAATGCAGGAAATAGTTAGAGGAAAGTTATCTATTCCATTTTTTATTTCCTATATTGTACACATGTACAATGCAGGAAATAGTTAGAGGAAAGTTATCTATTCCATTTTTTATTTCCTATATTGTACACATGTACAATGCAGGAAATAGTTAGAGGAAAGTTATCTATTCCTTTTTTTATTTCCTATATTGTACACATGTACAATGCAGGAAATAGTTAGAGGAACGTTATCTATTCCATTTTTTATTTCCTATATTGTACACATGTACAATGCAGGAAATAGTTAGAGGAAAGTTATCTATTCCTTTTTTTATTTCCTATATTGTACACATGTACAATGCAGGAAATAGTTAGAGGAAAGTTATCTATTCCTTTTTTTATTTCCTATATTGTACACATGTACAATGCAGGAAATAGTTAGAGGAACGTTATCTATTCCATTTTTTATTTCCTATATTGTACACATGTACAATGCAGGAAATAGTTAGAGGAAAGTTATCTATTCCATTTTTTATTTCCTATATTGTACACATGTACAATGCAGGAAATAGTTAGAGGAAAGTTATCTATTCCTTTTTTTATTTCCTATATTGTACACATGTACAATGCAGGAAATAGTTAGAGGAACGTTATCTATTCCATTTTTTATTTCCTATATTGTACACATGTACAATGCAGGAAATAGTTAGAGGAAAGTTATCTATTCCATTTTTTATTTCCTATATTGTACACATGTACAATGCAGGAAATAGTTAGAGGAAAGTTATCTATTCCATTTTTTATTTCCTATATTGTACACATGTACAATGCAGGAAATAGTTAGAGGAAAGTTATCTATTCCTTTTTTTATTTCCTATATTGTACACATGTACAATGCAGGAAATAGTTAGAGGAACGTTATCTATTCCATTTTTTATTTCCTATATTGTACACATGTACAATGCAGGAAATAGTTAGAGGAAAGTTATCTATTCCTTTTTTTATTTCCTATATTGTACACATGTACAATGCAGGAAATAGTTAGAGGAAAGTTACCTATTCCTTTTTTTATTTCCTATATTGTACACATGTACAATGCAGGAAATAGTTAGAGGAACGTTATCTATTCCATTTTTTATTTCCTATATTGTACACATGTACAATGCAGGAAATAGTTAGAGGAAAGTTATCTATTCCATTTTTTATTTCCTATATTGTACACATGTACAATGCAGGAAATAGTTAGAGGAAAGTTATCTATTCCATTTTTTATTTCCTATATTGTACACATGTACAATGCAGGAAATAGTTAGAGGAAAGTTATCTATTCCTTTTTTTATTTCCTATATTGTACACATGTACAATGCAGGAAATAGTTAGAGGAAAGTTACCTATTCCTTTTTTTATTTCCTATATTGTACACATGTACAATGCAGGAAATAGTTAGAGGAACGTTATCTATTCCATTTTTTATTTCCTATATTGTACACATGTACAATGCAGGAAATAGTTAGAGGAAAGTTATCTATTCCATTTTTTATTTCCTATATTGTACACATGTACAATGCAGGAAATAGTTAGAGGAAAGTTATCTATTCCATTTTTTATTTCCTATATTGTACACATGTACAATGCAGGAAATAGTTAGAGGAAAGTTATCTATTCCATTTTTTATTTCCTATATTGTACACATGTACAATGCAGGAAATAGTTAGAGGAAAGTTATCTATTCCTTTTTTTATTTCCTATATTGTACACATGTACAATGCAGGAAATAGTTAGAGGAACGTTATCTATTCCATTTTTTATTTCCTATATTGTACACATGTACAATGCAGGAAATAGTTAGAGGAAAGTTATCTATTCCTTTTTTTATTTCCTATATTGTACACATGTACAATGCAGGAAATAGTTAGAGGAAAGTTATCTATTCCTTTTTTTATTTCCTATATTGTACACATGTACAATGCAGGAAATAGTTAGAGGAACGTTATCTATTCCATTTTTTATTTCCTATATTGTACACATGTACAATGCAGGAAATAGTTAGAGGAAAGTTATCTATTCCATTTTTTATTTCCTATATTGTACACATGTACAATGCAGGAAATAGTTAGAGGAAAGTTATCTATTCCATTTTTTATTTCCTATATTGTACACATGTACAATGCAGGAAATAGTTAGAGGAAAGTTATCTATTCCTTTTTTTATTTCCTATATTGTACACATGTACAATGCAGGAAATAGTTAGAGGAAAGTTACCTATTCCTTTTTTTATTTCCTATATTGTACACATGTACAATGCAGGAAATAGTTAGAGGAACGTTATCTATTCCATTTTTTATTTCCTATATTGTACACATGTACAATGCAGGAAATAGTTAGAGGAAAGTTATCTATTCCATTTTTTATTTCCTATATTGTACACATGTACAATGCAGGAAATAGTTAGAGGAAAGTTATCTATTCCATTTTTTATTTCCTATATTGTACACATGTACAATGCAGGAAATAGTTAGAGGAAAGTTATCTATTCCTTTTTTTATTTCCTATATTGTACACATGTACAATGCAGGAAATAGTTAGAGGAACGTTATCTATTCCATTTTTTATTTCCTATTTTGTACACATGTACAATGCAGGAAATAGTTAGAGGAAAGTTATCTATTCCATTTTTTATTTCCTATATTGTACTCATGTACAATGCAGGAAATAGTTAGAGGAAAGTTATCTATTCCATTTTTTATTTCCTATATTGTACACTTGTACAATGCAGGAAATAGTTAGAGGAACGTTATCTATTCCATTTTTTATTTCCTATATTGTACACATGTACAATGCAGGAAATAGTTAGAGGAAAGTTATCTATTCCATTTTTTATTTCCTATATTGTACACTTGTACAATGCAGGAAATAGTTAGAGGAACGTTATCTATTCCATTTTTTATTTCCCATATTGTACACATGTACAATGCAGGAAATAGTTAGAGGAAAGTTATCTATTCCATTTTTTATTTCCTATATTGTACTCATGTACAATGCAGGAAATAGTTAGAGGAAAGTTATCTATTCCATTTTTTATTTCCTATATTGTACACTTGTACAATGCAGGAAATAGTTAGAGGAACGTTATCTATTCCATTTTTTATTTCCTATATTGTACACATGTACAATGCAGGAAATAGTTAGAGGAAAGTTATCTATTCCATTTTTTATTTCCTATATTGTACACATGTACAATGCAGGAAATAGTTAGAGGAAAGTTATTTATTCCATTTTTTATTTCCTATATTGTACACATGTACAATGCAGGAAATAGTTAGAGGAAAGTTATCTATTCCATTTTTTATTTCCTATATTGTACACATGTACAATGCAGGAAATAGTTAGAGGGACGTTATCTATTCCATTTTTTATTTCCTATATTGTACACATGTACAATGCAGGAAATAGTTAGAGGAAAGTTATCTATTCCATTTTTTATTTCTTATATTGTACACATGTACAATGCAGGAAATAGTTAGAGGAAAGTTATCTATTCCATTTTTTATTTCCTATATTGTACACATGTACAATGCAGGAAATAGTTAGAGGAACGTTATCTATTCCATTTTTTATTTCCTATATTGTACATATGTACAAGGCAGGAAATAGATGAAAGTTATCTATTCCGTTTTTTATTTCCTATATTGTACACATGTACAATGCAGGAAATAGTTAGAGGAAAGTTATCTATTCCATTTTTTATTTCCTATATTGTACATATGTACAATGCAGGAAATAGTTAGAGGAAAGTTATCTATTCTATTTTTTATTTCTTATATTGTACACATGTACAATGCAGGAAATAGTTAGAGGAAAGTTATCTATTCCATTTTTTATTTCCTATATTGTACACATGTACAATGCAGGAAATAGTAAAAGGAAAGTTATCTATTCCATTTTTTATTTCCTATATTGTACACATGTACAATGCAGGAAATAGTTAGAGGAACGTTATCTATTCCATTTTTTATTTCCTATATTGTACACATGTACAATGCAGGACATAGTTAGAGGAAAGTTATCTATTCCTTTTTTTATTTCCTATATTGTACACATGTACAATGCAGGAAATAGTTAGAGGAACGTTATCTATTCCATTTTTTATTTCCTATGTTGTACACATGTACAATGCAGGAAATAGTTAGAGGAAAGTTATCTATTCCATTTTTTATTTCCTATATTGTACACTTGTACAATGCAGGAAATAGTTAGAGGAACGTTATCTATTCCTTTTTTTATTTCCTATATTGTACACATGTACAATGCAGGAAATAGTTAGAGGAACGTTATCTATTCCATTTTTTATTTCCTATATTGTACACATGTACAATGCAGGACATAGTTAGAGGAAAGTTATCTATTCCATTTTTTATTTCCTATATTGTACTCATGTACAATGCAGGAAATAGTTAGAGGAAAGTTATCTATTCCATTTTTTATTTCCTATATTGTACACTTGTACAATGCAGGAAATAGTTAGAGGAACGTTATCTATTCCATTTTTTATTTCCTATATTGTACACATGTACAATGCAGGAAATAGTTAGAGGAAAGTTATCTATTCCATTTTTTATTTCTTATATTGTACACATGTACAATGCAGGAAATAGTTAGAGGAAAGTTATCTATTCCATTTTTTATTTCCTATATTGTACACTTGTACAATGCAGGAAATAGTTAGAGGAAAGTTATCTATTCCTTTTTTTATTTCCTATATTGTACACATGTACAATGCAGGAAATAGTTAGAGGAACGTTATCTATTCCATTTTTTATTTCCTATATTGTACACATGTACAATGCAGGACATAGTTAGAGGAAAGTTATCTATTCCATTTTTTATTTCCTATATTGTACTCATGTACAATGCAGGAAATAGTTAGAGGAAAGTTATCTATTCCATTTTTTATTTCCTATATTGTACACTTGTACAATGCAGGAAATAGTTAGAGGAACGTTATCTATTCCATTTTTTATTTCCTATATTGTACACATGTACAATGCAGGAAATAGTTAGAGGAAAGTTATCTATTCCATTTTTTATTTCTTATATTGTACACATGTACAATGCAGGAAATAGTTAGAGGAAAGTTATCTATTCCATTTTTTAATACCTATATTGTACACATGTACAATGCAGGAAATAGTTAGAGGAACGTTATCTATTCCATTTTTTATTTCCTATATTGTACACATGTACAATGCAGGAAATAGTTAGAGGAACGTTATCTATTCCATTTTTTATTTCCTATATTGTACACATGTACAATGCAGGAAATAGTTAGAGGAAAGTTATCTATTCCTTTTTTTATTTCCTTTATTGTACACATGTACAATGCAGGAAATAGTTAGAGGAACGTTATCTATTCCATTTTTTATTTCCTATATTGTACACATGTACAATGCAGGAAATAGTTAGAGGAACGTTATCTATTCCATTTTTTATTTCCTATATTGTACACATGTACAATGCAGGAAATAGTTAGAGGAAAGTTATCTATTCCATTTTTTATTTCCTTTATTGTACACATGTACAATGCAGGAAATAGTTAGAGGAACGTTATCTATTCCATTTTTTATTTCCTATATTGTACACATGTACAATGCAGGAAATAGTTAGAGGAAAGTTATCTATTCCTTTTTTTATTTCCTATATTGTACACCTGTACAATGCAGGAAATAGTTAGAGGAAAGTTATCTATTCCATTTTTTATTTCCTACATTGTACACATGTACAATGCAGGAAATAGTTAGAGGAAAGATATCTATTCCTTTTTTTATTTCCTATATTGTACACCTGTACAATGCAGGAAATAGTTAGAGGAATGTTATCTATTCCATTTTTTATTTCCTATATTCTACACATGTACAATGAAGGAAATAGTTAGAGGAAAGTTATCTATTCCATTTTTTATTTCCTATATTGTACACATGTACAATGCAGGAAATAGTTAGAGGAAAGATATCTATTCCATTTTTTATTTCCTATATTGTACACATGTACAATGCAGGAAATAGTTAGAGGAAAGTTATCTATTCCATTTTTTATTTCCTATATTGTACACATGTACAATGCAGGAAATAGTTAGAGGAAAGTTATCTATTCCTTTTTTTATTTCCTTTATTGTACACATGTACAATGCAGGAAATAGTTAGAGGAACGTTATCTATTCCATTTTTTATTTCCTATATTGTACACATGTACAATGCAGGAAATAGTTAGAGGAAAGTTATCTATTCCTTTTTTTATTTCCTATATTGTACACATGTACAATGCAGGAAATAGTTAGAGGAAAGTTATCTATTCATTTTTTTATTTCCTTTATTGTACACATGTACAATGCAGGAAATAGTTAGAGGAACGTTATCTATTCCATTTTTTATTTTCTATATTGTACACATGTACAATGCAGGAAATAGTTAGAGGAACGTTATCTCTTCCATTTTTTATTTCCTATATTGTATACATGTACAATGCAGGAAATAGTTAGAGGAAAGTTATCTATTCTATTTTTTATTTCCTATATTGTACACATGTACAATGCAGGAAATAGTTAGAGGAAAGTTATCTATTCCTTTTTTTATTTCCTATATTGTACACATGTACAATGCAGGAAATAGTTAGAGGAAAGTTATCTATTCCTTTTTTTATTTCCTATATTGTACACATGTACAATGCAGGAAATAGTTAGAGGAACGTTATCTATTCCATTTTTTATTTCCTATATTGTACACATGTACAATGCAGGAAATAGTTAGAGGAACGTTATCTATTCCATTTTTTATTTCCTATATTGTACACATGTACAATGCAGGAAATAGTTAGAGGAACGTTATCTATTCCATTTTTTATTTCCTATATTGTACACATGTACAATGCAGGAAATAGTTAGAGGAAAGTTATCTATTCTATTTTTTATTTCTTATATTGTACACATGTACAATGCAGGAAATAGTTAGAGGAGAGTTATCTATTCCATTTTTTATTTTCTATATTGTACACATGTACAATGCAGGAAATAGTTAGAGGAGAGTTATCTATTCCATTTTTTATTTCCTATATTGTACACATGTACAATGCAGGAAATAGTTAGAGGAACGTTATCTATTCCATTTTTTATTTCGTATATTGTACACATGTTCAATGCAGGAAATAGAGGAACGTTATCTATTCCATTTTTTATTTCCTATATTGTACACATGTACAATGCAGGAAATAGTTAGAGGAACGTTATCTATTCCTTTTTTTATTTCCTATATTGTACACATGTACAATGCAGGAAATAGTTAGAGGAGAGTTATCTATTCCATTTTTTATTTCCTATATTGTACACATGTACAATGCAGGAAATAGTTAGAGGAGAGTTATCTATTCCATTTTTTATTTCCTATATTGTACACATGTACAATGCAGGAAATAGTTAGAGGAACGTTATCTATTCCATTTTTTATTTCCTATATTGTACACATGTACAATGCAGGAAATAGTTAGAGGAACGTTATCTATTCCATTTTTTATTTCCTATATTGTACACATGTACAATGCAGGAAATAGTTAGAGGAACGTTATCTATTCCATTTTTTATTTCCTATATTGTACACATGTACAATGCAGGAAATAGTTAGAGGAACGTTATCTATTCCATTTTTTATTTCCTATATTGTACACATGTACAATGCAGGAAATAGTTAGAGGAGAGTTATCTATTCCATTTTTTATTTCCTATATTGTACACATGTACAATGCAGGAAATAGTTAGAGGAACGTTATCTATTCCATTTTTTATTTCCTATATTGTACACATGTACAATGCAGGAAATAGTTAGAGGAACGTTATCTATTCCATTTTTTATTTCCTATATTGTACACATGTACAATGCAGGAAATAGTTAGAGGAACGTTATCTATTCCATTTTTTATTTCCTATATTGTACACATGTACAATGCAGGAAATAGTTAGAGGAACGTTATCTATTCCATTTTTTATTTCCTATATTGTACACATGTACAATGCAGGAAATAGTTAGAGGAACGTTATCTATTCCATTTTTTATTTCCTATATTGTACACATGTACAATGCAGGAAATAGTTAGAGGAACGTTATCTATTCCATTTTTTATTTCCTATATTGTACACATGTACAATGCAGGAAATAGTTAGAGGAACGTTATCTATTCCATTTTTTATTTCCTATATTGTACACATGTACAATGCAGGAAATAGTTAGAGGAGAGTTATCTATTCCATTTTTTATTTCCTATATTGTACACATGTACAATGCAGGAAATAGTTAGAGGAACGTTATCTATTCCATTTTTTATTTCCTATATTGTACACATGTACAATGCAGGAAATAGTTAGAGGAGAGTTATCTATTCCATTTTTTATTTCCTATATTGTACACATGTACAATGCAGGAAATAGTTAGAGGAACGTTATCTATTCCATTTTTTATTTCCTATATTGTACACATGTACAATGCAGGAAATAGTTAGAGGAGAGTTATCTATTCCATTTTTTATTTCCTATATTGTACACATGTACAATGCAGGAAATAGTTAGAGGAACGTTATCTATTCCATTTTTTATTTCCTATATTGTACACATGTACAATGCAGGAAATAGTTAGAGGAACGTTATCTATTCCATTTTTTATTTCCTATATTGTACACATGTACAATGCAGGAAATAGTTAGAGGAGAGTTATCTATTCCATTTTTTATTTCCTATATTGTACACATGTACAATGCAGGAAATAGTTAGAGGAACGTTATCTATTCCATTTTTTATTTCCTATATTGTACACATGTACAATGCAGGAAATAGTTAGAGGAGAGTTATCTATTCCATTTTTTATTTCCTATATTGTACACATGTACAATGCAGGAAATAGTTAGAGGAACGTTATCTATTCCATTTTTTATTTCCTATATTGTACACATGTACAATGCAGGAAATAGTTAGAGGAGAGTTATCTATTCCATTTTTTATTTCCTATATTGTACACATGTACAATGCAGGAAATAGTTAGAGGAACGTTATCTATTCCATTTTTTATTTCCTATATTGTACACATGTACAATGCAGGAAATAGTTAGAGGAGAGTTATCTATTCCATTTTTTATTTCCTATATTGTACACATGTACAATGCAGGAAATAGTTAGAGGAACGTTATCTATTCCATTTTTTATTTCCTATATTGTACACATGTACAATGCAGGAAATAGTTAGAGGAACGTTATCTATTCCATTTTTTATTTCCTATATTGTACACATGTACAATGCAGGAAATAGTTAGAGGAACGTTATCTATTCCATTTTTTATTTCCTATATTGTACACATGTACAATGCAGGAAATAGTTAGAGGAGAGTTATCTATTCCATTTTTTATTTCCTATATTGTACACATGTACAATGCAGGAAATAGTTAGAGGAACGTTATCTATTCCATTTTTTATTTCCTATATTGTACACATGTACAATGCAGGAAATAGTTAGAGGAACGTTATCTATTCCATTTTTTATTTCCTATATTGTACACATGTACAATGCAGGAAATAGTTAGAGGAACGTTATCTATTCCATTTTTTATTTCCTATATTGTACACATGTACAATGCAGGAAATAGTTAGAGGAACGTTATCTATTCCATTTTTTATTTCCTATATTGTACACATGTACAATGCAGGAAATAGTTAGAGGAACGTTATCTATTCCATTTTTTATTTCCTATATTGTACACATGTACAATGCAGGAAATAGTTAGAGGAGAGTTATCTATTCCATTTTTTATTTCCTATATTGTACACATGTACAATGCAGGAAATAGTTAGAGGAACGTTATCTATTCCATTTTTTATTTCCTATATTGTACACATGTACAATGCAGGAAATAGTTAGAGGAGAGTTATCTATTCCATTTTTTATTTCCTATATTGTACACATGTACAATGCAGGAAATAGTTAGAGGAACGTTATCTATTCCATTTTTTATTTCCTATATTGTACACATGTACAATGCAGGAAATAGTTAGAGGAGAGTTATCTATTCCATTTTTTATTTCCTATATTGTACACATGTACAATGCAGGAAATAGTTAGAGGAACGTTATCTATTCCATTTTTTATTTCCTATATTGTACACATGTACAATGCAGGAAATAGTTAGAGGAACGTTATCTATTCCATTTTTTATTTCCTATATTGTACACATGTACAATGCAGGAAATAGTTAGAGGAACGTTATCTATTCCATTTTTTATTTCCTATATTGTACACATGTACAATGCAGGAAATAGTTAGAGGAACGTTATCTATTCCATTTTTTATTTCCTATATTGTACACATGTACAATGCAGGAAATAGTTAGAGGAACGTTATCTATTCCATTTTTTATTTCCTATATTGTACACATGTACAATGCAGGAAATAGTTAGAGGAACGTTATCTATTCCATTTTTTATTTCCTATATTGTACACATGTACAATGCAGGAAATAGTTAGAGGAACGTTATCTATTCCATTTTTTATTTCCTATATTGTACACATGTACAATGCAGGAAATAGTTAGAGGAGAGTTATCTATTCCATTTTTTATTTCCTATATTGTACACATGTACAATGCAGGAAATAGTTAGAGGAACGTTATCTATTCCATTTTTTATTTCCTATATTGTACACATGTACAATGCAGGAAATAGTTAGAGGAACGTTATCTATTCCATTTTTTATTTCCTATATTGTACACATGTACAATGCAGGAAATAGTTAGAGGAACGTTATCTATTCCATTTTTTATTTCCTATATTGTACACATGTACAATGCAGGAAATAGTTAGAGGAACGTTATCTATTCCATTTTTTATTTCCTATATTGTACACATGTACAATGCAGGAAATAGTTAGAGGAACGTTATCTATTCCATTTTTTATTTCCTATATTGTACACATGTACAATGCAGGAAATAGTTAGAGGAACGTTATCTATTCCATTTTTTATTTCCTATATTGTACACATGTACAATGCAGGAAATAGTTAGAGGAACGTTATCTATTCCATTTTTTATTTCCTATATTGTACACATGTACAATGCAGGAAATAGTTAGAGGAGAGTTATCTATTCCATTTTTTATTTCCTATATTGTACACATGTACAATGCAGGAAATAGTTAGAGGAACGTTATCTATTCCATTTTTTATTTCCTATATTGTACACATGTACAATGCAGGAAATAGTTAGAGGAGACGTTATCTATTCCATTTTTTATTTCCTATATTGTACACATGTACAATGCAGGAAATAGTTAGAGGAACGTTATCTATTCCATTTTTTATTTCCTATATTGTACACATGTACAATGCAGGAAATAGTTAGAGGAACGTTATCTATTCCATTTTTTATTTCCTATATTGTACACATGTACAATGCAGGAAATAGTTAGAGGAACGTTATCTATTCCATTTTTTATTTCCTATATTGTACACATGTACAATGCAGGAAATAGTTAGAGGAACGTTATCTATTCCATTTTTTATTTCCTATATTGTACACATGTACAATGCAGGAAATAGTTAGAGGAACGTTATCTATTCCATTTTTTATTTCCTATATTGTACACATGTACAATGCAGGAAATAGTTAGAGGAGAGTTATCTATTCCATTTTTTATTTCCTATATTGTACACATGTACAATGCAGGAAATAGTTAGAGGAACGTTATCTATTCCATTTTTTATTTCCTATATTGTACACATGTACAATGCAGGAAATAGTTAGAGGAGAGTTATCTATTCCATTTTTTATTTCCTATATTGTACACATGTACAATGCAGGAAATAGTTAGAGGAACGTTATCTATTCCATTTTTTATTTCCTATATTGTACACATGTACAATGCAGGAAATAGTTAGAGGAGAGTTATCTATTCCATTTTTTATTTCCTATATTGTACACATGTACAATGCAGGAAATAGTTAGAGGAACGTTATCTATTCCATTTTTTATTTCCTATATTGTACACATGTACAATGCAGGAAATAGTTAGAGGAACGTTATCTATTCCATTTTTTATTTCCTATATTGTACACATGTACAATGCAGGAAATAGTTAGAGGAACGTTATCTATTCCATTTTTTATTTCCTATATTGTACACATGTACAATGCAGGAAATAGTTAGAGGAGAGTTATCTATTCCATTTTTTATTTCCTATATTGTACACATGTACAATGCAGGAAATAGTTAGAGGAACGTTATCTATTCCATTTTTTATTTCCTATATTGTACACATGTACAATGCAGGAAATAGTTAGAGGAGAGTTATCTATTCCATTTTTTATTTCCTATATTGTACACATGTACAATGCAGGAAATAGTTAGAGGAACGTTATCTATTCCATTTTTTATTTCCTATATTGTACACATGTACAATGCAGGAAATAGTTAGAGGAACGTTATCTATTCCATTTTTTATTTCCTATATTGTACACATGTACAATGCAGGAAATAGTTAGAGGAACGTTATCTATTCCATTTTTTATTTCCTATATTGTACACATGTACAATGCAGGAAATAGTTAGAGGAACGTTATCTATTCCATTTTTTATTTCCTATATTGTACACATGTACAATGCAGGAAATAGTTAGAGGAGAGTTATCTATTCCATTTTTTATTTCCTATATTGTACACATGTACAATGCAGGAAATAGTTAGAGGAACGTTATCTATTCCATTTTTTATTTCCTATATTGTACACATGTACAATGCAGGAAATAGTTAGAGGAGAGTTATCTATTCCATTTTTTATTTCCTATATTGTACACATGTACAATGCAGGAAATAGTTAGAGGAACGTTATCTATTCCATTTTTTATTTCCTATATTGTACACATGTACAATGCAGGAAATAGTTAGAGGAACGTTATCTATTCCATTTTTTATTTCCTATATTGTACACATGTACAATGCAGGAAATAGTTAGAGGAACGTTATCTATTCCATTTTTTATTTCCTATATTGTACACATGTACAATGCAGGAAATAGTTAGAGGAACGTTATCTATTCCATTTTTTATTTCCTATATTGTACACATGTACAATGCAGGAAATAGTTAGAGGAACGTTATCTATTCCATTTTTTATTTCCTATATTGTACACATGTACAATGCAGGAAATAGTTAGAGGATAGTTATCTATTCCATTTTTTATTTCCTATATTGTACACATGTACAATGCAGGAAATAGTTAGAGGAACGTTATCTATTCCATTTTTTATTTCCTATATTGTACACATGTACAATGCAGGAAATAGTTAGAGGAGAGTTATCTATTCCATTTTTTATTTCCTATATTGTACACATGTACAATGCAGGAAATAGTTAGAGGAACGTTATCTATTCCATTTTTTATTTCCTATATTGTACACATGTACAATGCAGGAAATAGTTAGAGGAACGTTATCTATTCCATTTTTTATTTCCTATATTGTACACATGTACAATGCAGGAAATAGTTAGAGGAACGTTATCTATTCCATTTTTTATTTCCTATATTGTACACATGTACAATGCAGGAAATAGTTAGAGGAACGTTATCTATTCCATTTTTTATTTCCTATATTGTACACATGTACAATGCAGGAAATAGTTAGAGGAACGTTATCTATTCCATTTTTTATTTCCTATATTGTACACATGTACAATGCAGGAAATAGTTAGAGGAACGTTATCTATTCCATTTTTTATTTCCTATATTGTACACATGTACAATGCAGGAAATAGTTAGAGGAACGTTATCTATTCCATTTTTTATTTCCTATATTGTACACATGTACAATGCAGGAAATAGTTAGAGGAACGTTATCTATTCCATTTTTTATTTCCTATATTGTACACATGTACAATGCAGGAAATAGTTAGAGGAACGTTATCTATTCCATTTTTTATTTCCTATATTGTACACATGTACAATGCAGGAAATAGTTAGAGGAACGTTATCTATTCCATTTTTTATTTCCTATATTGTACACATGTACAATGCAGGAAATAGTTAGAGGAGACGTTATCTATTCCATTTTTTATTTCCTATATTGTACACATGTACAATGCAGGAAATAGTTAGAGGAACGTTATCTATTCCATTTTTTATTTCCTATATTGTACACATGTACAATGCAGGAAATAGTTAGAGGAGAGTTATCTATTCCATTTTTTATTTCCTATATTGTACACATGTACAATGCAGGAAATAGTTAGAGGAACGTTATCTATTCCATTTTTTATTTCCTATATTGTACACATGTACAATGCAGGAAATAGTTAGAGGAACGTTATCTATTCCATTTTTTATTTCCTATATTGTACACATGTACAATGCAGGAAATAGTTAGAGGAACGTTATCTATTCCATTTTTTATTTCCTATATTGTACACATGTACAATGCAGGAAATAGTTAGAGGAACGTTATCTATTCCATTTTTTATTTCCTATATTGTACACATGTACAATGCAGGAAATAGTTAGAGGAACGTTATCTATTCCATTTTTTATTTCCTATATTGTACACATGTACAATGCAGGAAATAGTTAGAGGAACGTTATCTATTCCATTTTTTATTTCCTATATTGTACACATGTACAATGCAGGAAATAGTTAGAGGAACGTTATCTATTCCATTTTTTATTTCCTATATTGTACACATGTACAATGCAGGAAATAGTTAGAGGAACGTTATCTATTCCATTTTTTATTTCCTATATTGTACACATGTACAATGCAGGAAATAGTTAGAGGAACGTTATCTATTCCATTTTTTATTTCCTATATTGTACACATGTACAATGCAGGAAATAGTTAGAGGAACGTTATCTATTCCATTTTTTATTTCCTATATTGTACACATGTACAATGCAGGAAATAGTTAGAGGAACGTTATCTATTCCATTTTTTATTTCCTATATTGTACACATGTACAATGCAGGAAATAGTTAGAGGAACGTTATCTATTCCATTTTTTATTTCCTATATTGTACACATGTACAATGCAGGAAATAGTTAGAGGAACGTTATCTATTCCATTTTTTATTTCCTATATTGTACACATGTACAATGCAGGAAATAGTTAGAGGAGAGTTATCTATTCCATTTTTTATTTCCTATATTGTACACATGTACAATGCAGGAAATAGTTAGAGGAACGTTATCTATTCCATTTTTTATTTCCTATATTGTACACATGTACAATGCAGGAAATAGTTAGAGGAACGTTATCTATTCCATTTTTTATTTCCTATATTGTACACATGTACAATGCAGGAAATAGTTAGAGGAACGTTATCTATTCCATTTTTTATTTCCTATATTGTACACATGTACAATGCAGGAAATAGTTAGAGGAACGTTATCTATTCCATTTTTTATTTCCTATATTGTACACATGTACAATGCAGGAAATAGTTAGAGGAACGTTATCTATTCCATTTTTTATTTCCTATATTGTACACATGTACAATGCAGGAAATAGTTAGAGGAGAGTTATCTATTCCATTTTTTATTTCCTATATTGTACACATGTACAATGCAGGAAATAGTTAGAGGAACGTTATCTATTCCATTTTTTATTTCCTATATTGTACACATGTACAATGCAGGAAATAGTTAGAGGAGAGTTATCTATTCCATTTTTTATTTCCTATATTGTACACATGTACAATGCAGGAAATAGTTAGAGGAACGTTATCTATTCCATTTTTTATTTCCTATATTGTACACATGTACAATGCAGGAAATAGTTAGAGGAACGTTATCTATTCCATTTTTTATTTCCTATATTGTACACATGTACAATGCAGGAAATAGTTAGAGGAACGTTATCTATTCCATTTTTTATTTCCTATATTGTACACATGTACAATGCAGGAAATAGTTAGAGGAACGTTATCTATTCCATTTTTTATTTCCTATATTGTACACATGTACAATGCAGGAAATAGTTAGAGGAACGTTATCTATTCCATTTTTTATTTCCTATATTGTACACATGTACAATGCAGGAAATAGTTAGAGGAGAGTTATCTATTCCATTTTTTATTTCCTATATTGTACACATGTACAATGCAGGAAATAGTTAGAGGAACGTTATCTATTCCATTTTTTATTTCCTATATTGTACACATGTACAATGCAGGAAATAGTTAGAGGAGAGTTATCTATTCCATTTTTTATTTCCTATATTGTACACATGTACAATGCAGGAAATAGTTAGAGGAACGTTATCTATTCCATTTTTTATTTCCTATATTGTACACATGTACAATGCAGGAAATAGTTAGAGGAGAGTTATCTATTCCATTTTTTATTTCCTATATTGTACACATGTACAATGCAGGAAATAGTTAGAGGAACGTTATCTATTCCATTTTTTATTTCCTATATTGTACACATGTACAATGCAGGAAATAGTTAGAGGAACGTTATCTATTCCATTTTTTATTTCCTATATTGTACACATGTACAATGCAGGAAATAGTTAGAGGAACGTTATCTATTCCATTTTTTATTTCCTATATTGTACACATGTACAATGCAGGAAATAGTTAGAGGAACGTTATCTATTCCATTTTTTATTTCCTATATTGTACACATGTACAATGCAGGAAATAGTTAGAGGAACGTTATCTATTCCATTTTTTATTTCCTATATTGTACACATGTACAATGCAGGAAATAGTTAGAGGAGAGTTATCTATTCCATTTTTTATTTCCTATATTGTACACATGTACAATGCAGGAAATAGTTAGAGGAACGTTATCTATTCCATTTTTTATTTCCTATATTGTACACATGTACAATGCAGGAAATAGTTAGAGGAGAGTTATCTATTCCATTTTTTATTTCCTATATTGTACACATGTACAATGCAGGAAATAGTTAGAGGAACGTTATCTATTCCATTTTTTATTTCCTATATTGTACACATGTACAATGCAGGAAATAGTTAGAGGAACGTTATCTATTCCATTTTTTATTTCCTATATTGTACACATGTACAATGCAGGAAATAGTTAGAGGAACGTTATCTATTCCATTTTTTATTTCCTATATTGTACACATGTACAATGCAGGAAATAGTTAGAGGAACGTTATCTATTCCATTTTTTATTTTCTATATTGTACACATGTACAATGCAGGAAATAGTTAGAGGAAAGTTATCTATTCCATTTTTTATTTCCTATATTGTACACATGTACAATGCAGGAAATAGTTAGAGGAGAGTTATCTATTCCATTTTTTATTTCCTATATTGTACACATGTACAATGCAGGAAATAGTTAGAGGAACGTTATCTATTCCATTTTTTATTTCCTATATTGTACACATGTACAATGCAGGAAATAGTTAGAGGAACGTTATCTATTCCATTTTTTATTTCCTATATTGTACACATGTACAATGCAGGAAATAGTTAGAGGAACGTTATCTATTCCATTTTTTATTTTCTATATTGTACACATGTACAATGCAGGAAATAGTTAGAGGAAAGTTATCTATTCCATTTTTTATTTCCTATATTGTACACATGTACAATGCAGGAAATAGTTAGAGGAACGTTATCTATTCCATTTTTTATTTTCTATATTGTACACATGTACAATGCAGGAAATAGTTAGAGGAGAGTTATCTATTCCATTTTTTATTTCCTATATTGTACACATGTACAATGCAGGAAATAGTTAGAGGAACGTTATCTATTCCATTTTTTATTTCCTATATTGTACACATGTACAATGCAGGAAATAGTTAGAGGAACGTTATCTATTCCATTTTTTATTTCCTATATTGTACACATGTACAATGCAGGAAATAGTTAGAGGAACGTTATCTATTCCATTTTTTATTTCCTATATTGTACACATGTTCAATGCAGGAAATAGAGGAACGTTATCTATTCCATTTTTTATTTCCTATATTGTACACATGTACAATGCAGGAAATAGTTAATGGAACGTTATCTATTCCATTTTTTATTTCCTATATTGTACACATGTACAATGCAGGAAATAGTTAGAGGAACGTTATCTATTCCTTTTTTTATTTCCTATATTGTACACATGTACAATGCAGGAAATAGTTAGAGGAAAGTTATCTATTCCTTTTTTTATTTCCTATATTGTACACATGTACAATGCAGGAAATAGTTAGAGGAACGTTATCTATTCCATTTTTTATTTCCTATATTGTACACATGTACAATGCAGGAAATAATTAGAGGATAGTTATCTATTCCATTTTTTATTTCCTATATTGTACACATGTACAATGCAGGAAATAGTTAGAGGAACGTTATCTATTCCATTTTTTATTTCCTATATTGTACACATGTTCAATGCAGGAAATAGTTAGAGGAACGTTATCTATTCCATTTTTTATTTCCTATATTGTACACATGTACAATGCAGGAAATAGAGGAACGTTATCTATTCCATTTTTTATTTCCTATATTGTACACATGTACAATGCAGGAAATAGTTAGAGGAAAGTTATCTATTCCTTTTTTTATTTCCTATATTGTACACATGTACAATGCAGGAAATAGTTAGAGGAAAGTTATCTATTCCTTTTTTTATTTCCTATATAACATTATTTATTATTTGTATTAATCTTTAATTAATATTTGAGGATGAAATGGATCGGATTAATTACTTGTACATTGTTCGATAACTCCAATACTAGATTTCCAAAACTTATTTACGTATACCTCTTCCTTACATCCATATGCAAACTTGATTAGATTCTAGTTATAATTGGTCAACCAGAAGTACCCTCATTGAAGGGTTTAACAGTTTGAAAAATATCATTTTCACATTTAATATTATTATAAATATTAAAGAATATTTTATTCTCTAAATTAATGATTACATTTCATACTTCATTTCAATAAATATAGAGTTAAAGAATTATAAAGGAATTAAATTTTATAAAGCAGCCAGCTATGCTTTAACTATGGAAACAGCTACTGTATTAAGAAAATTATAATTAAAAGATGTCAGTGTCAAGTGCAATTGACATAGTATGTATGTATGTATTATAATTTTACTGGAGAATCCTTTGCTAGAAATTTTCTGTATAGAATTTGTAGAAAATACATAGAACTGACGGAAGGTAATGTGCTGGCCACGTCAGATCTTAAATAAGGTTGGTGATATGCAGAAAAACAATTTCCCATTTTATATATCCCCTAAAATAATAATTCTTGTTGCTCATCTTACGCACTCGTATCTCTGAAAATAATTCTTGTTGTAAACTCGTTCCGTTTTTGAAGTTTTGTCGCTTTAAATCTAAGTTAGGCCCAGGGCAGGGAAATTTTTCTATCGGAAATTCTCGATGGCATTTTCTTAATCGCAGTTCTGCGGCGGCCGCTCCATCATAAAAATAAATTTCCCCGCGAAGTTTCCAAGACCGGAGGATCTTGTTTTTATGTGGAGTATCTGCATAATCAAATGATTCCGGAGAATATTTAAAATAACTGCCGAATCAGACAAATATTTTCATAAATCTGTCGAGTTTCTGATTGCCAGGGGCCATACCATTGAATATTGATTTCGGCATATGAACGGTTACGACGCTCGTGGATAAAAAGTCCAAGAGGGCTGTTTGCGAAGGCTGTGTTCTTTTTGTTTTTTTGTTTGTCTTATGTTTTCTTCTGATTGGAATGGAAATTTGAAGAGGTAATATTTTATTGAAATTATCTCAAGCACTCTATACTCTTTCATTATTTATTAAGTAATTTATTATCTAAAATTTGTATTAGATTATAAAAAATCTGTTGTGCCCAGCACAATACCTCTCGCCACTTCCTTTTTACTTCCTTGTACGTAAGTAAAGGAAGTATTGTAATCGCGAAAAATTTCGGTTTTCAGATTTCAGCGGAAATATCCATTTTGATCATCCCTGAATCCATTTTGACTAATTTCCTCGTGACGTCTGTACGTACATATCTCGCATAATCAAAAACGGTAAGCCGTAGAAAGTTGAAATTTTGTATTTAAGACTGCTATAACATCTAGTTGTGCACCTCCCTTTCTGGTTATTACACAATTTCTAGAAGTGGCACTTTACATGAAGCCTATAATAGATTTTAATGAAAAACTGTTTTAAAATATAATCCAAAACTTTTCAAATTTGGTATACAAGACTTTTATGTCAATCGAAATAACATAATAGATTTTGGTTTAAATAGGCTAACCGGAAATGGTACATTACTTGAAGTTGTTAACAGTTTTTCTTGAATAAAATGATTTTATTTTGATTTTAGAAATAAATGCTTCAAATAAAAGTTTTAGAGTATTAATTTCTGCATCTAGCACATTAAGTATTATTAAATTAGCCCTTTGTATAAGCGAGATGTAAATGTAAATTTAAAAATTATATACTTTTTTGTAATAAAGCTTGCTATGGATTAGGACAAAAAAAAACATAAAAAAATGTTCATGTCAAATTACGTTAAATATATGCAATTTTATGATTCGTACAATAACAAATATTATATTTTTATTGTGAAATTAGTCATATTCATTGTTGTAATCAAATATTTCTTTGTTGTAATCAAAACTCTCTTTAAAAACTCCCTTTATGGTCGCTATATATCTTACTGTTTTGAAGTTTAAATTAATATTTTGTAATTTATTTATTAAAACAAATATGTATAGTTTAATAATCGTAAAAGGAAGTCGTGTGGTGTCCACATCAGATTTTTTGGTTACATAAATATAGGGCGCGAACAGTCATGTTACATTGTTGGCCTTGCCAAGAAGATGTGGGGCTCCGTTTCAGAATGATAATTAGTAATTATGTACATAGATGTCAAATGTCAGAAGTTTTCATTAAAAATTTCAAGATTTTCTAAATTCACGTAGTTAATTTATCACCAGGGGTGTGGAATTTACTTGTCGAGGAAAATAAACCACATGGAATTGGAAAAACACTAAATTTATAATGAAAAGTTATGATATTTGACATCTATATACATAATTACTGGCTATCATTCTGATATGGGCCCCCATATATGCTTGTCAAGGGCAACAAAGTCACATGATTGCTTACGCCCTATTGTATTTAACATTTCTTGTATACCTACACTCTACAACAAAAATTCTACTTATGTCTATTCTATATATTTAGATTGTTTAATTTTAAATTCATTTTATGAAGAAACTTTTTCCTCTTCTAACTATTCGAAATGTTTCCAAATCCTTGTCAGGATTAACAGTATTTTTGAAGAATATATGTAATATACCTATAATATTAAATATTTAACTATTAATACATTAAGAAATAATATAATGTATGTACTTCCCAGAAAAAATCTTCAGTAATGTATTCGGATTTCAGACACTGACATTTATCTGTCAGTTACAAACATTTTAAATTTTCAACTATTTTCCATGGCATTCTTTCTTTTATATCTAAATCTATAGAATATATAATAAAATATTTAAATGTATCAGATAGAGAATTTAATTTTCTTTAATATTACCAAGAAATTTTTTCAAAAAATAATATTTAGAAGATTTTTTTTCAAGAATCTTCTACTTCCGGTTGTCCAATTGTTACCAAAATCTTTTCAGATCTTCCCATGAATGTTCGATTGGGAAATACGTAGTTAAACAAATATAAAGTCTTATAGTTTTTGAGTAATCACATCCCACACACATACACACATACACACATACATACACACACACACATAAATCCACACACACACACACACACACACACACACACACACACAGACATCATCGTAAAAATGTTAAAATCGGATTGTAGGGACCTTAAAACTTGCTTATTCAATAAAATCTGGATATGCGGTTTTTAGCATGAATCCAATACCTCTCTTAGCGATAGGTAAAAATTGTTAATAAATTAAGATACTAAAACTTTTCATAATATGATATTACAAATATTTTATAATATTTTATTAATATTTTATAATATTTTAGAGATACGCTTTCATCGATTAATTATAATGTATTTGATATAATTAACGGGTTAAATGACATACAGCTTAATAGTGATTGTAGTGAATGTAGATTAAAATTTAACTTTCAGAAGTGTACCACTTTAAAAAAATATGTTGTGGCCAGCACAATACCTTCCGGCAATCCTGTGTATTATGTATAAATTCCATACATAAATTTTCTTGCAAAAGATTCTAAATTTCCAGTAAAATTATTTCATAAACAAATTATGCAAATTGCACTTAACACTGACATCTTCTTTTTTAGCTTTTCCCATTCGTTAGGGGTTGCTATTTTTTATTTTCTTCCTCCACTTATTTCTGTTTTGCGTGTCGTTCTCATTCAGTTCCTTTTCTCTCAGGTCTTCCGCAATACAGTCCTTCCATCTTATCTTTGGTCTTCGTCTATATAATCAATTCATTTAATCTTCGATTAAAATTTAGATGATAGCTAAATTTGAATTCCCGTGTTATATACAGTAAAATTATTTTATGTTGTTACAAACTAAATTTTAATCGTAGATTAAATGTTTTATAATACCGGCGCTATGAATAATAATGCAAATTTATTATTTAAAGAAAATAAAAGATGGACGTAGTATGATGATCCGAGGAATTTCATTTATGATTTTTACCTTCCGTCACTTATAGGTAAGTAAGGAAGGCATTGTCTTTGATCAAAAAAATCGATGGTGAGATTTTAACAAATAAGTACGTTTTAGATTCCTTACATTACAAATTTACTATTTTTACGTTGATGTCTGTATGTATGTGTGTCTGTGTGTGTGTGTGACGAAAGTTTCGGAACGCATAACTTCAATACCACGATTCCAAAAATTATAACTTTTCGTATTCGTCATGTTTACATACAGAAGATTTTGGTAATTAGTCAACCGGAAGTACCCTCATTTAAAGATTTTAACAGTTTTTCTTGAAAAAACGTAGTTAAATATCATTTATTGACATTTAACGTTATTATAACTTAAAGAATATAGTATTCTCTATACGATTTGATTGCATTTTGTGCATTGTGTGTGTGTGAGAGAGAGAGACAAAAATTTCTCCTTCGATAACTCCAATATTACAATTCCAAAAATTATAATTCTTTCATATTTCTCTTTCGTACGCCGATATGAAGAGTTGATTAGATTTTGGTTATGATTGGTTAACCTATTTTGAAGATTTAACAGTTTTTCTTGAAAAAACGCTGTTAAATATCATTTTTTCACCTTTTGTTATAAAAATTAAAGAAAATTTTATTCTCTATTCGATTTAATTATATTTATAAAAAATTATAAAGAAATATCTTGCAACCTATGTTGTTAAAAGTTGCACCACGGAAACAGTTATAATATTCAAATATTACTAATTGACAGATGTCAATATCAAATAAAATTTACATAATATCTTTGTGAAATGATTTTACTGGAAAAGTAAAATTGTAGAATAATTTAATGTAGCAAAAACAAATACATAAGGTAAATAAATAAATATAAATATTTCATCACGGTATATTACCCATTGCTGGGTGTGCCAATCTGCTTTGTACACAGATATCGGTAATGATGGAATATTTGTACCGTGCGGGCGCTTACCAACCGTCACCTTACGGGAACTCATAGTTGGCGTGGAGAATGCACCACAGGGGTCAATTTTGTGCCATTATAATTCGATGTAATTTTTGCCGTCGGTCGGGATTGAACCCGGGTCCCCAGATTCGCGACCAGGCACTCTGGCACACGGCCACGAGACCCCATATAATATAACAGATTATAGTCACAAGCCAATTCAGCAGATTATTATGTTATAAATATTGTCTTGTATATTCCGTACTAATATTACTCTGTAATTGGGAATTATTTCCTGTTGGGTGATAAATAAATTAAATTAAATAATTCTTTATAATGTTTTTATTTTCTACTTCTTATTTAAAAAGAAAACTGTTCTTTTCAGGAGTAGTTCAGTTCAGTTCAGTACGAGGTAAGATCATTTCTTCCCTAAAAATAAAACGCCTATAGAATACTTTGCAAAAATATATCTGTGTGGAATTTGTACAAAATACGTAAAATTGACGTCAGATTTTTTTTTAAATAAAAATCACTAAATAATTATTTGTTTAACTAGGCACTAAAATACCAGATTTACAGCAGTGGCAAACTCGGGGCAATAAATAGTGCCGAAGCTGTAAATCTGTGTTTAGTGCCATGTTGAACACATTATTATTTTTACCTATTTTAGAATATTAATTTAGAGACTATTTTTAATACTTATTTTGAAAGTTATCGCCATCAAGTTCTGTTGCTATGTGTTAATGTGTTTGATGAACGGTTGCTATACGTTTGTTGAGCAGTTGCTATCTGATAAGTAGTAAAATATTTTTACTGCCTTAGCATTTTATAGATTGTTAGCTGTCAAAAAAATCGCACTTTTAATATCAATCGGCAAAAAAGAATTTTTTCTACAAGTAGGTTTTTTATTGTATGTTTTTCGGGTTGAAAATGTTGTTTTATGACACAAGTGTTAAAAAGTAACAGATCATTGTTATTGTTAACACTAGTGCTAAAACAAATCTACATTTTTGATACATGTTAAAAAATTATTTGAAATACAAATTTAAATGAAAAAAATCTGATGTGGACACCACACGACTTCCTTGTACGATTATTAAACTATACATATATTTTAATAAATAAATTACAAAATATTAATTTTAATTTCAAAACAATAAGATATATAGCGACCATAATCTAACCCGGTTCTTTTTAAAGAGAGTTTTGATTACAACAAAGAAATATTTGATTACAACAATGAATATGACTAATTTCACAATAAAAATATAATATTTGTTATTGTACGAATCATAAAATTGCACGTATTTAACGTAATTTGACATGAACATTTTTTTTATTTTTTTGTCATAATCCATAGCAAGCTTTATTACAAAAACAAAAAAATATAATTTTTAAATTTACATATCTCGCTTATACAAAGGGCTAATTTAATAATACTTGATGTGCTAGACGCAGAAATTAATTCTCTAAAACTTTTATTTGAAGCATTTATTTCTAAAATCAAAATAAAATCATTTTATTCAAGAAAAACTGTTAACAACTTCAAGTAATGTATCACCTCCGGTTAGCCTATTTTAACCAAAATCTATTATGTTATTTCGATTGACATAAAAGTCTTGTATACCAAATTTGAAAAGTTTTGGATTATATTTAAAACAGTTTTTCATTAAAATCTATTATAGGCTTCATGTAAAGTGCCACTTCTGGAAATTGTGTAATAACCAGAAAGGGACGTGCACAACTAGATGTTATAGCAGTCCTAAATACAAAATTTCAACTTTCTACGGCTTACCGTTTTTGAGTTATGCGAGATACGTACGTACAGACGTCACGACGAAATTAGTGAAAATGGATTCAGGGATGATCAAAATGAATATTTCCGCTGAAATCTGAAAACCGAAATTTTTCGCGATTATAATACTTCCTTTACTTACGTACAAGGAAGTTAAAATAGTGTATGATATGTGTTAAAAGTGATTTAATTTTGTTGAAAGGTTTTAACCACTCCGCTTCGCGTTGTGTTCCACATTTCCTTCTCACAAAATTAAATGTCACTTTTAACACATCATAAAAAACTATTTGCTTAGACTAACTACTTCGGCAAATTTAAATGTTAGCCTTTCAACCGATACCTAACTTATTATCATTCAACCGAAATCATATTAATATTTATTTGTAAAAAAAACTTTAAATTCTTCTATTCATCTATCGGAATAGGAAAATAATATTCTATTTTCTTTTGATTAAATTCTAAATTCAAAATTTTCCTTACTTTTATGTCTTCAAGATGTCAGCACATTTTGAAAGAATAAAGAGATCTCTACATGAAAGGTTTATTTCAAGGATAAAATCCTTCAAAAATTTTCCATCTATATGAACCGTGTTGCCACCTAAACGATATGCTCTACAACTACGTTTAGTTACGCACAATGCAGGAGTCCTGTGACAAAATCAATATTCTATTCTCGTCCCATAGCCTTGTTCGTCCTCTAAACTCTAGATGGCAGTAGAATATCATCTCAGTATTCAACAATCGTTCCAATTTTTTTATTCCTTATTAGTGAATAATATTAAGCAACGAAAAAAAAAATATCATCATGTAAAATAAAATCTCACGCTTAAATTGAAATAAAAATAAATAAATAAATCTCGTAAATATATCACCATATGTGTAAATGTGGAAATCTGCTTTATTCTATTTTACAATTTTAACTCTTAAAATAACAGCGGTATATAGGGACATAATGCCATCCTATAAAAAAAAATCTGTTGTGGCCAGCACAATACCTCTCGCCACTTCCTTTTTTTGGTTACATAAGTATAGGGCGCGAACAGTCATGTTACATTGTTGGCCTTGACAAGCAGATGTGGGGGCCCGTTTCAAAATGATAATTAGTAATTATGTACATAGATGTCAAATGTCAGAATTTTTCATTAAAAATTTCAAGATTTTTCTAAATTCACGTAGTCAAATTTGTCAACAGGAGTGTGGAATTTACTTGTCGACGAAAATAAACCACATGGAATTGGAAAATCACTAAAAATTCTACTTATATATATTCCTTATATTTAGATTTTTTAAATTTAAATTCATTCTATGAAGAAATTTTGTCCTACTCTTCTAATTTTTCGAGATGTTTCCAATTCATTGTTGGGAGTAACAGTATTTCTAAAGGGTATGTGTAATATACCTATAATATTAAATATTTAACTATGAATACATTAAGAAATAATATAATGTATGTACTTCCCAGAAAATGTCTCCGGATTTCTGACACTGACATTTATCTGTCAATTACAAACAATTTAAATTTTCAACTATTTTCCATGGCATTCTTTCGGCTGTATAATTTATTACAACAGAGTATTTTATATATTATATTTCTTTTATCTCTAAATCTATAGAATAAAATATTTAAATGTATCAGGTAGAGAATTTAATTTTCTTTAATATTAACAAGAAAATTTTTCAAAAAACAATATTTAGAAGATTTTTTTTCAAGAATCTTCTACTTCCGGTTGTCCAATTGTTACCAAAACCTTTTCAGATCTTCCCATGAATGTCCGATTGGGGAATTGAGAATTTAATTTTCTTTAATATTACCAAGAAAAATTTTCAAAAAATAATATTTAGAAGATTTTTTTTCAAGAATCTTCTACTTCCGGTTGTCCAATTGTTACCAAAACCTTTTCAGATCTTCCCATGAATGTCCGATTGGGAAATACGTATAGTTAAACAAATATAAGGTCTTATAGTTTTTGAGTAATCGTCCTTCCAACATCCCACACACATACACACACACACATACAGCCACATACGTACACACAGACATCATCGTAAAAATGTTAAAATCGGATTGTAGGGACCTAAAATCGTGCTTATTCATAAAATCTGGATATGCGATTTTTAGCATGAATGCAATATCTCTCTTAGCGATAGGTAATTAATTAAAAGATTTAAGCAAACCACAGTTACAATTTTATTTTAAATAATTATTCAATCACACTTAAATGGGAGTAGCCACGATTTATTGAAAAAAGAACCTATTTTTTTATTTTTCCAATAAATCAATAATACTCGAGAAAAAAAATTAATAAAGTTGTTTGTGATATAACGGCCGCAAAAGAAAGAGCTACAACTTATTTGCTGTGCTGTGTGACAGAAGTAGAACTATAAAGAAGAGTTAATACAGCGTACAGGAGCATATTTTCGGTCTACTGAAAGTTATAAACCTTCCGTCACTTAAGTAAGGAAGGTGTTGTCTTTAGTCAAAAAATTCGATAGTGAGTTTTAAAAAATAAGCACGTTTTAGGGTCCCTAGAATACGATTTTACTATTTTTACGATGTCTTTATGTGTGTATGCGTGTGTGTATATATATTTGTGTGTGTGTGTGATAAAGTTAAAAAATTATAAAGAAATTAAATTTCATAAATTAGCGAGCTATGTTATAACCATGTAAACAGCTTCTTTATTAAGACAATTTTGATTTATAGATGTCAGTGCAATTTAATATGTGTTATAATTTTACTAGAAATATATAATCTTTTTAAAGAAACTTTCTGAATGGAATTTGAACAAAATACATAGAATTGACAGAAGGTACTGTGCTGGTCACATTAGATTTTTAAAATTTTGATTTGCACACGGCCAGTTCGCTTCTTGCTACTCCTCTGCGCATAAAGTCAAACAATCAAACATAACAACAGAGCATGGCATAGACCCCAAGAATATATGAATTTAGCAGAAATGGGATCATGACATCACACATTAGCAAAAAAAAAATTTTTTTAAGAAAATACTGTATAAACATTATACTGCATTACTTAAGCAATTTTTTTTAAAAAAAAGGCGTTACCGTTGCAAACAAAATATCCACCAAAATTATTTCACAAAAAATAAATAATAAAGAAATATACATAATGGGTAGTAGCATGAACAAGTAATACAGGGTGATTAGAGAGAAGCAGTGTTTTAGCTCTGTTAATTGATTATGGATTATTTTAGAAACAAGTTTCAAGTAACAATTATAGAAATATTCATTGTACGCAACTATTATTTGCAGTATTTTTCTCTAAAAATAATCCATAAACAGTTGTGTTTGGGATTTGGAGAAGGTAGTGTTTTTTCTTTATGAATAATCGATGAGATTTGGAATAGACTAATTTTTATTGACTCTCGGTCTTACGACCTTCTCTCACGACTGTTTGTCGTCGACTCTCTCGGTAATCAAATAGAGGGTGGTTACTTAGAATTCTACGAAACATATACAGGATGTAACACCAAAACCGACCACCGCCATGATTTTCTTTATTATTATAGTTACAAAAAAATACTATAGAACATAGTTGTAGGAGACCTAGGAAGACATCTCATTAGAGAAGAGAATATTTTTTTTAAACCAGTTGTTCTCACGATACAACATGAGGTTATATTTTTTCAAATGGGATTATACATATTTTTTATGCCTAATCGATAGAGTATTTTTTTCTGAATTCAACAATGAGATTGTTTTATATTCTTATATAACAAAAAAGTTGATAAAAATTCAACTGAAATTTAAATAAATTTAATTTTTATAATTATTTTTCAGTAGGCTATGAATGAAAAACAATTGAGCTTAAATTAAAATGAAACAAATATTTGTTAAAAACGTTATAAACAGTGTTCTATTTGATTTCTATCTTAAATAACTCAAATTGACAAATAGCAATTTTTGTTTTTCATCATAGCCTACTTCAATCGCATTTTTTTCAATATTTTTTATTATGTAAGGATATAAAACTGATACATGGTTGAATTCAGAATAAAATACGCTATCGAATAGGCATAAAAAATATGTATAATCCCATTTTAAAAAATATAACTTTGTGTTGCAAATTGAGAACCACTGGTTTAAAAAAATATTTTCTTCTTAAATGGGATGTCCCCCTTGGTCTTCAACAATTTTGTTCTATAGTATTTTTTTGTAACTATAATAATAAATAAAATAATGGCGGTGGTCAGTTTTGGTGTTACACCCAGTATATAATTAAACAAACATATAGAAAATATGAACAGGTTGACAAGGCTAAAACACTGCCAATCAACTCCTCGCTAATCCCCTGTAATTACTTGTACATGCTACCACACAATGTGTATATTTCTTTATAACTTATTTTTTCTTCAAGTGTACAAAAATATTCATATTATGCTACTATACACACACTATAGAAGATATTCATTTTATTACTAGTACAACAATGAACAACATTGTTGTACCAGTAAAAAAATGTTAGCTTCTTAGTTCACCGCTGGCGGCAGCAGTCGTCACAGCAACACAGACCATATTGAAAAATTGTTATTTGACAGTTGTATCGTTTGTGTTTTGTAGTGTACACAGCCAACTATGGCTGAAATTGCAAACGCTATAATTAAAAAATTCTAGGAAAATATAAAAAAAATCATTAGTTTTCTTTGAAACACTTGAAGAAAAAATAGTATATGTTATTCGGAGCAGAACGCCCTTTTTGTGTTTTACCCAGCTTGCCTGGCCTCGGCTAACGCCTCGGCCGCAATAGCTGGGTTCAACACAAAAAGACCGCTTTCTACTCCTAATAACATAATATACTATTTTGATTCGCAATGCATATTAAAAAAAAATCTGATGTGACCAACACAATACCTCCCGCCATTAACAAATACCTGCGCTTATAGTTAGTGACGTAGACAGCTTTTCCAGCGCCCGGGGCAAAATATTTGTAGGTGAATATATAAAGTGAATTAAAATTATTGTAGTCATTCAAGTCTGATTTTGCCGCCCCTCTGTCTTCGTTTCTGCTGTTGTAAATACAAGTGTAATTAATTTTTGCTACTTTGGTTGAAGAAACCATATAGTTGCTTCAACCAAGGTTGCCATTTTCTATCTACCAACGATGACTAATGTAATACGTTTGCATTGTTTTATTCTTTACGTTACGTTACAGCACGTTACGTTACGTTACGGCTTACGCTGTATAAATCCAACATTAGATGTTACACATCATTTGATCGATTACGGTCTATGCCTGTCTTATGTATTCCTCATTTGAAGTGTTTTCTATATGCCTTTAACCATTTTTTACGCGATTTACCTTTTTATTTATCTTGTTTTTGTTTTTCGCTTTGCTTCTTAACTCATCCATCGATATTCTTCTATTCCTATGTGTACTGATAATGTATCTACTTTCCTTCTACTTATTTCATCCTTATTTCGTTTAATTTTTGTAATCTTTTTGTTTTTCATCCTATGGCATATTATATAAAATTCTCGTGTTTTCTGTTTTGACCAGAGTAAGATTAACTTCCCAGTAATAATAATGAATAACAAATTATATATTTACTAGTTGCAAATGTCAATATAATGCATTTGTGTATTCCCTGTTTTATATAAGAATATACATAATGAATATTTCCCTAAAATTTTCCCTTTAGAAAAACCCGGCATTATCCTTCTGAAAAATCCAAAACAGAAATACCCAACCAATACAATAACAGATTTTAAGTCAAGCGGATTGAGATGTCTTATCGATTTTGAATTGACATTTAAATATGTTTATCCAATATTTAAATAAGTTTATTCCTACAGACTACAGGTAAATCTTCAGGATAAAATTTCGGATTTTCCCATCATTACAAAGTAACAAAACATATACCTGTCCGAGAAAATCTGGATGGCCATCTGTTGGAGATTGAAAAGTAAACTGTCAGGTTAGGGTTGTATCGGTTTGGGTGATCGGGTGTAAAAATAGAGTAAGTAGCCACTAATACTGTTAGCGGTAGTTTTTTAATAGAGAGGAAAGTAATAAAGGTAAGTTGACAAATTATCCCGTTGTACATGTGTTTGCATTGGTTTGGGGATTTATGTCTTTCTTTACCCCCTGTCATCCTTAATACCGTGTGAAAGTCGCTTCCACTCAGGGATGGCCAAAAAGGACAGAGTAACATTTAAAAAAAAAATCATAAATATGTTGATAAATACCAGTATATAAGGTTTATACCACAATTTCAATCAATATTGTTGCTTCTTCCTATCAATACGATTATCTACTAGGGTTGTTCCGAATATTCGTATTCGTTTAGCAGATATTCACCAACTTTTATGTATTCGTATTCGAAACCTTTTTCGTTAAATTTATGTCGAATACACGAATACAATATAAAATGCGAATAATAAACCAAGTAATTTTGGGGTGCAAAATTATTTAATTTCAGGACGTGATTAGAGTTCCGAACTCGGGATCGTGTTCAGAAAATTAAAATCCCGAAGAGACGTGGTTTAACATTCAGGACCAACTGAATCATGATGAGGCGTAGTTTAATATCAGAAACGTTCGGGCAAAAAAAGAAAACCCGAACGCGGGACCGTTTAAAGAAAACGTAAACGTAAACCACGCCTATTACAGATTTTAATTTTGTCATAAACGACTCCGTGTTCGGGACTGTAGACACTTTCTTAATTTAAACATAAGAAACTGATTAAATTTTTAAAAATAGTATTATTTCTTTCAATAGAAATATTTTTTTTATATGTGCGTGCATGTGTGTGTCTGAGTGTGTGTGTATGTGTGTGTGTGACAAAAATTTCTCATTCGATAACAATTCCAAAAAAATATAATTCTTTCATATTCCTCTTCCATATGAAGAGTTGATTAGATTATGATTGATTAACCAGAAATACCCTAATTTGAAGATTTTAACAGTTTTTCTTGGAAAAACACTGTTAAATATCATTTTTTCACCGTTTATATTATTATAAATAAAAAATATGTTATTCTCTATTCGATTGAATTATATTTTTTCTTCATATTCAATGAATTTAGAGATAAAGAATTATAAAGAAATATCTTGCAACCTACTGCTGCTAAAAGCTGCACCATGGAAACAGTTAGAATATTCAAATATTACTAATTGACAGATATCAGTATCAAATAAAATTTATATATCTTTGTGAAAAGATTTTACTGGAAATATAAAAATGTAGAATAATTTAATGTGGGAAAAACAAATCACATAAGGTAATACAACAGATTGTAGCCATAAGCCAATTCAGCAGATTATTACGTTATAAATATAATGCTATATATGTTTTCATTTTCTACTTCTTATTTTAAGAAACATACTGTTCTTTTTAGGAGTTTCAGTTCAGTTCCAGTGGCGGCTTGTCAGGGTAGGCAGGTGAGGCAGTGCCTCACCAGAAAAGAAATAAAGCTGCATGTAAAGCAGTATGTAAATTAAATTTTAACTTATTCCGTTAATGCTTGTCTTTACACATATCAAAAGAATAATTTAAGCCACCACCATAACTAATATGTAATGTAGTTCACCTAATTTACACCCTATAAAGTGCTTCTCGAAACTGCCTATGTTTTTGATAAAGCTTTCATTCCGGTAAGAAATACGTGCGCTAGACAAAGAGCTGTTTGAGGCATTGCTACAAATGCTAAATGCAATGAGTGCGTAAAGGATAAAAGATAGTCGCTTTATCTTACACGCGGCCCTATAGAGACCGTTACCATACATGAATACAATCAACGCCATGTACTGATAAATTTTGTAAGTAGGTTCACGACATTATTGCATATTTTTGCAAGGAAGATTAAATAATATTAGCTGTAAATTGCATTCGACAATAAACAAACATTACATAACCTGTCTTGTCTAGCATTTTTATTGTAATAGGCTCTGGTTTGCGACTGATACGTATTGCAGTAAATATTTAATTCTTTTATTTTATGGCTTCGACTTCAACTTTAAAAGAAATGAGTGACACTATAAGGAATTCTGAAGATATTGTTAATTTTTTAATTAACAAAAATCCATTTAATCAACTGTCTTATGAAGATAAACTATTTGTCAAAGAATTTCCTAAAATGTTCTATGATCTGGCAATTTATTTTTGTACATGAGAGGGGAAAAATATGCATTTGCACATCCTTTGAAAAGATGTAACTTTCAATTATAAGGCATTTGACCTTGATTGAAAAAAAAATTTCGCCTGCGGCCCATTTTTTTTTCTGGATACTTTGCCTCACCAAAGTTTTAGTGCACGAGCCGCCACTGTTCAGTTCAGTACCAGGAAGCATGAGTTCATGTTTCCCCTAAAAAGAAAATGCCTATAGAATAGTTTGCAATAAAATTCTGCTTAATATTTTGAATTTTAAATGGCACAAAATTGAACCCTGCGATGCACTCTCGACACCAGCAATGCGGTGACACCTGGTAAACGCCTGCACGGTACAAATATGTTATCATCATTACCGAAATCTGTATACAAAAGAGATTGGCACACTTTAGTAATAGGTAATATGCCGTGATGATATATTTATTTTACTTTTGCCGTGTCATAAGAATTACAGGGATGGTTGTATTTGTGCACCCCTGTGAAAGAAGTGGCAAGGTGCGAACTGTGCGGTCTTTCCAATCTGTCGATCGTGCTTCCTCACACCTCTTGCGGATTACATTAGCGCTACCTGTGGCTAAGCTCTAAATCGCGCATCAACTGTCACCAGAAACTGTTTACCGCTCCTAACAAACAGATCTTCATCTACCTGCACATAATCATAACAATCATACGAAAAAAATCTTATGTGGACACCACACGACTTCCTTGTACGATTATTAAACTATACATATTTTTAATGATAGGCTTATGCCATGCCCGAGAAATATTTTGATATAGAACAAAAAATAATTCATTTACTATCATTCTTAAATTAACATTAATTTAACCCGGTTCTTTTTAAAGAGAGTTTTGATTACAACAAAGAAATATTTGATTACAACAATGAATATGACTAATTTCACAATAAAAATGTTTGTTATTGTACGAATCATAAAATTGCACGTATTTAACGTAATTTGACATGAACAATTATTTTTTATTTTTTTGACTTAATCCATAGCAAGCTTTATTACAAAAACAAAGAAGTATATAATTTTTTAATTTACATATCTCGCTTATGCAAAGGGCTAATTTAATAATACTTGATGTGCTAGAAGCAGAAATTAATTCTCTAAAACTATTATTTGCAGCATTTATTTCTTAAATCAAAATAAAATCATTTTATTCAAGAAAAACTGTTAACAACTTCAAGTAATGTACCACTTCCGGTTAGCCTATTTTAACCAAAATCTATTATGTTATTTCGATTGACATAAAAGTCTTGTATACTAAATTTGAAAAGTTTTGGATTATATTTTAAAACAGTTTTTCATTAAAATCTATTATAGGCTTCATGTAAAGTGCCACTTCTGGAAATTGTGTAATAACCAGAAAGGGAGGTGCACAACTAGATGTTATAGCAGTCCTAAATACAAAATTTCAACTTTCTACGGCTTACCGTTTTTGAGTTATGTGTGATACGTACGTACGTACATTAGTCAAAATGGATTCAGGGATGATCAAAATGGATATTTCCGCTGAAATCTGAAAACCGAAATTTTTCGCGATTACAATACTTTCTTTACTCACGTACAAGGAAGTAAAAATCGCACTACTTTAATTTATGTCTTATAAAACTCCCGTTTCACCAAACTGTGTAAATTAACAATATTGTTTTTAAAACTGGGAAGTATATATTTTAATTTTTCTCACGGGATAACCAACAGACCAGATCATTTTTACTAATCCTCCTTGGGAGAAGCTATGAGTATTTTTCTTGTCTACTGACGTAGTCTGTACTAATTTGATGTACCAATATTGTGTATCACTTCAGACTGTGACGATATAGGGGTAGTTTTCTACTGTCGGCTCACAGTCTAACAGCTGGTCATTATATTTTAAAGGTTATAATTGACGTGGGAATTTATGACGTTTTATTTTATCTGTTCAAATATGTTTACATTTCTTTATGAAGAAATTATTTCCCCTCTGTTTAATGAAATTAATTTTATACATTTATTCACGGTTGTTTAACATTGAATATAATTGTTTTTAATTTTAATTTTTAATTTCACACAAGTTCAATTCACGCTCGGTTACCTTTACCGTGTGTTGCCAAACCCTTGATGGGTCGGCAGATGTCGGCCACAAAACGGAGATGCACGAAGGCAGATTGTGATACACAGAATTCGTGTAATTAGTTAATTATATTCACGCAACAAATACGATGACCCCATGTAGACGTTTTCACTAATATTACTTTTTTGCTTTCGATGAGAAAATTCATCATCTATTTTCGTAGTGCTAGTACACAAAAAAATTTCGAAGTTCATAAGTTCAACTAAAATAATTTGATATGATTGAAAAAGGGTAACAAAAGGACTATATTTTCAACTTATTATTTTGTAAAATACCGGATAATCAATTTCTGAAAACTATTGAAAACCAAGAATACATAGGTACACGGAGAAAAAGGTTCCTTTGCGGTTAAGAAATATATTTCTTTAACATTTTCTTTATTTCAAAAGTTTAATATTTATATTTAAATATATTTTTTTAAATTCGAAGATTTATTTGATGTTAGTAAAACCGGGCAATAAATATATTGAATATGAAGAAAATAATGCAATCAAATCGTATAGAGAATAAAATATTCTTTAATATTTATAATAACATTAAATGCCGAAAAGGGACATTTAACTGTGTTTTTTTGAAAAAAAGTTAAAAGCTTCAAATTAAGGTACTTCCGGTTGTTCATTTGTAACCAAAAACCTAATCAAGTCTCAATTAGATGTAAGAATGAGGAATACGAAAAAAATGTAATTTTTGGAATTGTAGTATTGGAGTTATTGCGGGTGAAACAATCGTCGCACGTACACACATACGTACATACATACATCATCGTAAAAATAGTATATTCGTATTCTAGGGACCCCAAAACGTGCTTATTCATTAAATTTATCATTGATGAAGGACAAAATACGATTTATGTATTCTTATTCGCTACATTTCTTTCATTTAAATAAACTATTTTTTTGTGTCGCTTGAGTTGTTTGCTTCAATTTCTGATTTATTGCATCAAAAAAAAAAAAACGCACCTTACTAGTGTGTATTTTATGGCTGGCATAGTTGCGTTACTTAATGCAACACAACACGTTTGTTTAGCAGTGTGCAAATTGTTGTGTCTTGTGTTTTGGTGGTCTGGTCTGTGAGTGATTTATTGAAGTACTAATCCTGATTAAAATTACTGACGAATGTATTTATTATTATTAACTGGGGTTTTAAATTTTTATGCAATATATACCGAGGTAAGTTTATAGATAACATTCGAAAATTATTATCATTTGCATGTTTTAGCCAATCCGTTACCTCACCTTTTGGTAAGGAAGGTATTGTCTTTGGTCAAAAAATTCGATGGTCAGTTTTCAATAAATAAGCACGTTTTAAGGTCCCTACAATACGATTCTACTATTTTTACGATAATGTCTGTATGTGATGTGTATGTGTTTGTGTGTGTGTGCGTGTGTGTGTGACTATAATTTCGGCCGCGATATCTCCAATCCTAGAATTCTAAAAATTACAATTTTTCCGTATTTCTCTTCTTACATATGGAATATGCAGACTTAATTAGATTTTGCTTATAATTGGTCAACCGAAAGTACCCTCATTTGAAGATTTTAACAGTTTTCTTGAAAAAACACTGTTAAATATTATTTTTGACATTTAGTTTTATTATAAATATTCTTATATGTACGAATTGAATGCATTTTATATTTCATATTCAATGGATATAGAGTTAATGAATTATAAAGAAATTAAATTTTATAAATCAGCCAGCTATGCTATAACCATGGAAATAGCTACTATATTAAGAAAATTCTAACTGACAGATGTCAGTGTCAATGAAAAGAAAATGAATATGGCAGAGTTGAGGATGTTGAGATAGATATTGGATGTTGGGGAAGACACGGAAAGATAGGATGAGGAATGAAAGAATAAGGGAAATGGCTCTAGTGATATGTTTCTAGAAAGATACAAGAGAGACGATTACATTGGTTTGAACATGTCATGAGGAGAGATATAGAATATATTGGAAGAATGAATAGCTTAGTAATAGAAGGTAGACGAAACATAGTAAGACGAATAATACGAAAAAAATAAAAAAAATTGGAATTAAGGTATAGAAGTTATGCGATTCGAAACTATGGTCACACACACACACACACACACACACACACACACACACACACGCGCGCACACACGCACACAGACATCGTATAAATAGTAAAATCGTATTCTAGAGATCGTCAAACGTGCTCTTACATTAAAAACTCACCATTGCACTTTTTGACCAAAGATAATACCTTCCTTATCTAAAGGTAACGGAATGTAAAAAAATGAATTAATATTGGCAGAATTTTGAGAAAAAAATATAAGTATATGAAATACATTGGATTCAATTGGAATTATTGTTATGTATACTGATTTATGATTTGCCAGCATTTTTCTGCTGGCCTCATCCGATTTTGTTATATTATGTAAATTTATGATCTTCGTCAGTGGCGTAGCCAGGATGTACTCCTGGGGAAGATTTTTTTTTCGTGTCGATCGCTATATAACTTGGTATGCAAAAGTAGCTCGCGTAGTACAAAAGAGGTTGAACACCCATGATATATGCACATTTGCCATGCTCGCGTTTGTTTAGCCCCGTTCACACTTCGTAATGTCCCGATTTTGTTACTAATTTTCTTTTTCGGGACCTTCCTGGTTCTCAGGGGGGGGGGGGTCCAAGCTCCCCCGCTAAACCCTACTTGGCTTCCTAGCTACGCCACTGATCTTCGCATTTCGTACTGTATAAACATAACTGGAGAATGTTGCGGGTGTGAAATAAGTGATAGAAAGTTTTACATACTCCTATAATCATACAGGGTGTTTAGTAGTTCATCTACCTACATACATACCAAATATCTCGTGTGTATGTCTGTAGTTGCCGATCGTGGCAGAATCACGTGATAGACAGTTGCGAATCGGTCGTGCTCTCACTCCGTTTCTCTCTTGCTCAGTCGATAACAAACGACCGTGGCGACATCTGAATTGCTAATGTCACAAAACAATAACATAACGGTCCCTCGGCGGTCTCTTGATGTTTTGCATGTTTTATATACGTATAGGCACTCACACATATGCACACGGGGGCGACAAGGATGAACTGATGCAGGAATGAATGTGTTAAAAAGAGATGGGAGAGAAGACGCGCGCCTATACACAGGGTGTACTACGGAATGCAGCCCGTAGGGAATTCCATTTTTGTCGCTCATTCGTAGGATCTTGAACTCATTAAACTGCGATTTGCTGCTAATTGTTTATCATACACATCTAATTTACAACTGTATCTGCTAGTTTTTGTACGCACAAGTGCTATTTCTTCTGCAAAATGTAAATGGGGTATCATACAGCGTTTTAGCAGAACATGCATTAGATCACGCACAAGCATTCAAACATAGTTTAACATCTTACAAAAAAGTACATTACATTAACATTAAGTATTTGACATTTTTCCAGCACCTATTTATTTACATAATTGCATTTTATTTACTAAAATCTTGTTTCCAATGTATTACACTTAACAATATATTGTTCGATTCTTTGTCAACTTCTTACCTTCAACTTACTGGCATATGTAAACCAGAAGAATTAATCAATTTATCGACGAAAATAAATTGATCAATAAATCGGTGATATAGAACAAGATTTCGTCTATTTTCTTGTAGAACTTTTAACTACTTTTCAGTGCCAACTCTGTGGTATTTGAAATTTCAAACTACACCATTTTACCTTCGCTAAGAAAGGTATTGGATTCATGCTAAAAATCGCATATGCAGATTTTAATGATTAAGCATGTTTTAAGGTCCCTACAATCCGATTTTAACATTTTTCCGATGATGTCTGTGTGTGTGTATATATGTGCGTGTGTTTGTGTGTGGATGTATGTGTGTGTTTGTGTGTGGGTATATGTGTGTATGTGTGTGGGACGCGATTACTCAAAAACTATAAGACTTTATATTTGTTTAACTACGTATTTCCCATTAGGATATTCATGGGAAGAGCTGAAAAGGATGTAGTAACAATTGGACAACCAGAAGATTTACAGTCAATTTAGTCGATTACGAAACATACAAAATAAAATGTGATTATTTAATAAGACGCAGAATTTAATTCTCTACAACATTTATTTGAAGTAATTTTGTCTAAAATAATTTCGGAACTTTTTCACAAGGAAACCGATTTCCCATGTTAAACACCTATGGCCAGTTTTTACCTCACGCACGATTTAAGGTCCATAGAATCCGATTTTAACATTTTTACAATGATGTCTGTGTGCGTGTGTGCGGGTGTGTGTGTGTGTGTGTGTGTGTGTGTGTGTGTGTGTGTGTGTGTGTGGATGTGTATGTATGTGAGGTTGTTGGAGACACGATTTCTCAAATTCTATAAGAATAAAGACCTGTTTGACTACGGATTCCTCAATTTAACAGTAATGGGAAGAGTTGAATAGGTTCTGGTAACAATTGGACAACCGGAAATGGTAGTTTCTAAAAAAAAAATTCTAAATATTATTTTTTGAAAATTTGTTACTACAAATATTAAAGATAATTAAATTCTCAATCTAACACATTTAATTTTTTTATTATATCTCGTATAGGTTTGGAGATATAGTATATAATAATATAGAATAATCTGTTGTAATAAATCTCGTTGTCCGAAAAACATTTGCAATATTTAAATTTTTGTAATTGACATGTAAATGCAAAATGTCAGTGTCAGATTTTTCTGCGAGGTAAGAGTACATTTAATATATATTATTGTATTATTAATTAATTATATATTTAAATTACAGATATGTTAATATTACATATATCCTTAAGAAATACCGTTAATACCGTCAATGAATTTGAAGAATTTTGACCATAATAGAATAGTAGGATAAAATTTCTTATAGAACGAAAGAAGAGAAACAATTTCAATTATTGTGTTTACTTATAGGGCGCGAGCAGACATGTGACTTTGTTGGGCTTGGCAAGCAGATGAGGTTCCGTGTCAGAATGACGGCTAGTAGTTTTTACACAGATGTCACAATTGTCATATGTCATAATTTTTCATTCAAAATTTCAAAATGTTCTGATGTTTATTTGTCATCCATTAGTATGGAATATACTTGTCGAGCAAAATAATCCACATGGATTTGGAAAATCATAATGTTTCGAATTAAAACTTATGATACTTGACATCTATGTACATTACTAGCTCTCATTCTGACACGGGCCCCCACATCTGCTTGCCAAGACCAACAAAGTCACATAACTGCTCTCGCCCTATACTACATAAAATGAAAATGGCGAGAGGTATTGTGCTGGCCACAACAGATTTTTTTAATTAACATCATGTATATAGGTACGTATTGAATCCTCGAATTTCGAGAATCAAACAAAATAAAACATAATACCACGAGCATAAACAAGATTATATAATTATAAATACAAAGAAAAGTGACATTATAATAATAATTACATACAATAATAATAATACATAATAATAATATTAATTATATGTAAGTATAAACAACTTAATTTACAGTATCTAATTTGGTCTTAAAATTATTAAGACAAAAATCTAGCTCAGAACAAACAGTATTATAACAGCGACACATAGAACTAATTGGAAATTTATAGTGGTATAGCTGGTACGTCACGAAGAAGGGGTGAAAGTATTATTGCAATTTTGCAATTTTGAAATCATGTATTTTTGCTTTATTTTAATATTAATAATTTAATTAAATTTTCTACAGATATAAATTATTACTTTTTCTATATATTTTATAAATAAATTTATAAACTTATCTATCGATATTTTTCCAGCCCTAGTTGTAATATATGATTGGGTAGTAAAATTATGTGACCTACGTATTACGTAAGCAACACTTGTGTAGACAGAGACACTGACAATTATAACAATCTCAATCAGCATTTGTTTTTCTTGGCGTAGCATCGAATGAAAAATTTATAACAACAAACAACAATGAATAGGAATTTTAATTATTTGTTTATTTTCTAAAATTTTCTTTAGTTCTATTATTTAATCAATATTTACCTTCCACGTACATTAATTTTTTTTAAAGATGTCCGATCAAAGTAATCTACGAATTGTATGAATTAAGATTTTACCTCCGCCCATACTGTCAAATTCAGTAGTGTCGTTTACTTAGTTTTTATAAAGGTATATAAGATACTACTGTCATTTTATTATTATAAAAATATATGTTACAGTAAATGCATTCAAAATTCAAAACTAAATCAACTGGTAACTGTAAAACCAAATATGTGAAAAATAAGATACTGAAACAGTATCAGAGTCAGTGACACTGACAGAAAATTCGTGCGGCTATAAACAAAGTTAATATATCTGAATTAATAAATAAACTTACGTTATAACGAAAGTATTGTCAACAACGAGCATCGTAAACTTATTTCATAAACAAACTATGCAAATTGCACTTGACACTGACATCTCTTTCTCATTCGTTAGGGGTCCCTGGTTTTTATTTTCTTCTTCTACTCATTTCTGTTTTTCGTGTCGTCCTCTTTCAGTTCCTTTTGTCCCAAGTCTTCCGCAATACAGTCCTTCCATCTTATCTTTGGTCTTCCTCAGTTTCTTTCACCTTCTATTACTAAGCTATTCATTCTTCTTAAAATATATTCTTCATCTTTCCTCATGACATGTTCAAACCAATGTAATCGTCTCTCTTGTATCTTTTTAGAAACTATATCACTCGAACCATATCCCTTACCTTTCATTCCTTACCGTATCTTTCCGTGTCTTCCCCAACATCTATCTCAACATCCTCATCTCTGCTACATTCATTTACTTTTCATTTATACTGACATCTGTCAATTTTGATTATCTGAATATATTAGCAGTTTCCATGGTTAGCATAGCCGACTGATTTATGAAATTTATTATCTTCAGAATTCTTTAACTCTATATCTATTGAATATGAAGTATAAAATGCAATCAAATCGTGTAGAGAATAGTATATTCTTTAAAATTTATAATCATTAAATGTCAATAAATGATATTTAACTGCGTTTTTTCAAGTAAAACTGTTAAAATTTGTAAATGGGGGTACTTCCGGTGAATCAATTATAACCAAAATATAATCACGTCTGCTTATGGATCTAAACTTGAGGAATACGAAAAAAATATAATTTTTGGAATCGTGGTATTGGAGTTATATGATTCGAAAGATCACCACATACTCACTCTGTCACACACACGCGCATATATACATACAGACATCATCGTAAAATTAGTAAATTCGTAGGGACCCCAAAGCGTGCTTATTCATTAGAAACTCACTATCGAATTTTTTGACCAAAGACAATACTTTCCTTACCTAAAGGTGACGGACGGTAAAAAATAATAATAACAGTGTAATTTAGTTTTGACGTTTTATTTATCGCATCCGAGCTTGTATCCAAGATTAAGACGAGTGTAATAAAATGAGTTCATTGTGATCTTCATCAAATCCGTCGTTTTCTTTGTCTGTGTACATAACTTCTGGTAATTCAATTGATGAAGAAATTCTTCCTAAACGTCCACGATGTTGAGAGATGGAGAAATAATCCTTTATTAATTTATAATGATATTGACTTCAGAATGCGCTTGACAATGCGATAATATAATGATCATGAGCCAAATATTAATCAAAATATAAATGGAAAATATAGAAGTTCCCCACATTCACATTAATAGAAATGTAGCTTAAAATACAGTTATATGAAATGTTGTTATTTTAACGACGTGTTTTTTTTATTTAAATTAAAAGATCATATTTAAAAAAATAATTGTATAGTAATATACTATAATTATATTATAATTAATTTATTTGGTTAGAAAACTTCTCTTTGACTCTTCTTCTGTTCTAAATCAATTTTCTTTTCGTCCACTACCGTCTGTAATGTTGAAATACCTCTCCATAATATTAAAAAAAAATATATCGTTTGTTTAGTGCTTATATCTTTCCGTCTTTTTGCTGTTCTTTTCCTCATCCTTTTTTGCCAGTAGATCTATCTATCAATAAGTAGCACATTCAAAATCGAATGTTAAAATGTGGCATTCCGCTAATAGCTAACTGGTGTTAAAATTATTTGGTGAAATTACAGATAATTTATTCTACCGTTTCAATTTGTTGCTTTGTTAAACCATAGATTTAACCGTCGTTGATGAAAACAACCGTAAATGTTATATTTTCGAGGTTTGTTACTATAAAAAGTAAAGATTATTAAATTTTCTACAGGTTTGAATTAATACCTTTTCTACATTTTTTTTGACAAACAACATTTTTTCCAGAGAACACACTGATTTTTATTTTTTTACAAAATTTTGAACTATGACGTAAATGGTTTAGTTTTAAGAGGCTCCAGTTCCTACAGAAAGTATTTTAAACAATAATTATTGTCAGATTTACTATCTATGGGGTTAGTTCTAGCATAGTTTAAGCGTTGTATACCTATTTAAATAACATCCTGTATTCCTGATTATATGGATATTCACTGAATTGGACGGGACCTTATTAATATATTATTCGGAAGGTGTCTGTTTTCCAGCCAGCAACATATTATTATTAATATTAATTAATAAACAATCACGCATTTTTGAATTTTGCTGGAAAATGAGTATTGTTTATGCATTTTAGAGCTGCATTATTAAAATCGCGGAAGGCTCCGCTGGTGGATTTTGGGCCAATTACAGAAATGCTTCACGTTCCCGACACATTCTTGCATATTTATCAGCCGCTCCGCTCGTCATCGCGGTATTGTTTGCCGATCTGTCCGCGTGTGATTCATCAAGCAGGCCGATCTAACCCGCGATTGTTCACCGATAGAAACAAGAGATGCAACATGTTGACAAGGACAACACACGTATCACCTCAACACGATTCTACAAAGAGATGATCTCAAAAAGTTATTTTTAATTAATCTTGGTGTTTGTGTCTCGATTTTAATATAATGTAGATAAAACTAAGATTTTTACCTGTCACGACAATAGGCATCGATCTTCTATAATATAAAATCAATGCCATAGGTTATAGGAATCATGCTAAATGTCACATAATATCTAGATTTTAGTAGAAAACACTTTTTAAGACCCTGATTCTTAAACTTATTGGGCTCACCGCCCCCTTTCTGAATATATATTTTTTCAATGCCCCCTCAGAAAATTTACTGTAATCTAGATAATCTCAAAGGATCGGCATAAAAGCAGAACACGCACCTGTAATATGAAACTGCAAAGAAATCTCTTAGCATTCTTACCAAAATTGTTTAATGCTTGTAAGATTTGTACAAAATACGAGATTTGGATAATTTTGTTTTCCCTCTGTTTGTGACATTTTGGCAACAGCATATACCCATCCCATGATACTTCGTAAATAGGAGTTCAAATTTATAAATTTGTCGGCATAAAGAAAATCAGATTATGTTTTTTTTTTACCTTCCGTCACCTTTAGGTAAGGAAGGTATTGTCTTTGGTCAAAAAATTCAATGATGATTTTTTAGGGAATAAGTGATTACCAACTTTTTGTGTATGCAATTTGTTACGCGTCTTACTGTGAATTAAACCCCACGATGAAAAGTTTCTTTCCGAAGCTGCAGATGAAGTAGGAAATGCTAAAATTGGACGGCAATTTTCTGCAGAATTGATTCTTGATTTCAGCATTAATAACATTTTGACCAATTTGACCACATGGTCAAAATCTGCTCGGTCAATTGACCAGATTTTGACTCGACCGTCAAATTCTGTGCAACCCTAGGAATAAGCATGTTTTAGGGTCCCTATAATACGATTTTACCATTTTTACGATGATGTCTGTCTGTATGTATGTATGTATGTATGTATGTATGTGTGTGTCTGTGTGTGTGTGACAAAAGTTTCGGATCGCATAACTTCAATACCACGATTCCAAAAATTATAATTTTGGTTATAATTGGTCAACCGGAAGTAACCTCGTTTGAAGGTTTAACAGTTAAATATATGATTTATTGACACTTAACGTTATTATACTTAAAGTATATATTATTCTCTATACGATTTGATTGCATTTTATACTTCATATTCAACAGATATAAAGTTAAAGAATTATAAAGATATTAAATTTCATAAATCAGCCAGCTATGCTAACCATGAAAATTATAATATATTCAGATAATTCAAATTGACAGATGTCAGTATCAATGAAGAGTAAATGAATATGGCAGAGATAAGGATGCTGAAGTAGATGTTGGGGAAGACACGGAAAGATACGATAAGGAAATAACTCTAGTGTTACAAGTTTCTAGAAAGATACAAGAGAGACGATTACATTGGTTTAAACATGTCATGAGGAGAGATGAAAAATATATTGGAAGAAGAATGAATAGCTTAGTAGTAGAAGAAACAGAGGAAGACCAAAGATAAGATGGAAGGACTATATTGCGGAAGACTTGAGAGAAAAGGAACTGAATGAGAACGACACGCAAAACAGAAATGAGTGGAAGAAGAAAATAAAAAATAGTGGCCCCTAACGAATGGGAAAAGCTAAAGAAGAAGATGTTAGTGTTAAGTGTAATTTGCATAGTTTGTTTATGCAATATTTTTACTGAATATTTGGAATCTTTCGCAAGAAAATTTATGTATGGAAGTTATACATAATACACAGGATTGACGGAAGGTATTGTGATGGCCACATCAGATTTTTTTTTAATAAATAAAGTGTTTGCGCCACTTATTTTATTTTCTATTTTTACTTTACGGACCAGTTGTTCATATTTTAACATTAAAATAACAAATAAACACATATTTCTTTTTTTAAGTATCCGGTTTTTTTGGTCACGAGTGTATTTTTACCTTCCGTCACCTTTAGGTAAGGAAGGTAATGTCTTTGATCAAAAAATTCAATGATGAGTTTTTACTGAATAAGCACGTTTTAGAGTCCATATAATACGATTTTACCATTTTTACGATGATGTCTGTATGTATGTGTGTCTGTGTGTGTGTGTGTGTGTGTGTGTGTGTGTGTGTGTGTGTGTGTGTGTGTGTGTGTGTGTGTGTGTGTGTGACAAAAGTTTCGGATTCCATAACTTCAATACCACGATTCCAAAAATTATAATTTTTTACATCCAGAAGAACAACTGATTAGATTTTGGTTATAATTGGTCAACCGGAAGTAGTCTCATTTGAAGATTTAACAGTTAAATTTGATTTATTGACATTTAACGTTATTATAACTTAAAGAATATATTATTCTCTATACGATTTGATTACAATTTATACTTCATATTCAATAGATACAGAGTTAAAGAATTTTAAAGAAATTAAATTTTATAATTCAGCCAGCTATTCCAAACTTAGGAACTAGTAATATATTCATATAATTCAAATTGACAGATGTCAGTATCAATAAAAAGTAAATTAATGTGGCAGATATGAGGATGTTGAAGTAGATATTGGGGAATACACGGAAAGATACGGTAAGAAAATAACTCTAGTGTTACAAGTTTTTAGAAAGATACAAGAAAGACGATTACATTGGTTTGAACATGTCATGAGGAGAAATGAAGAATTATATTGGAACAAGAATGAATAGTTTAGTAATAGGACGTTAAAGAAACAGAGGAAGACCAAAGATAAGATGGAAGGACGGTATTGCGGAAGATTTGAGAGAAAAGGAACTGAATGAGAACGACATGCAAAAATAGCGACCCCTAACGAATGGGAAAAGCAAAGAAGAATAATATGCCAGTGTCAAGTGCAATTTGAATAGTTTCTTTATGAAATAATTTTACTGGAAATTTAGAATCTTTTGTAAGAAAAATTAAGAAATTTATACATTATACATGAGAATGACGGAAGGTATTGTGCTGGCCACAACAGATTTTTTTCAATAGTAACTTTGAAATAAAAGTAAATTAATGAGAAATAGGATAAATAGTATGAAAAACACGTATTACAATGTCCATTTGTACTACTCGTATTTTGCGTAACTCGCCTACGGCTCGATTTCGCAAACTGTACTCGTAACTTTTTTGATTTTTGTACATAGATACTCGTAAACGAATACGAACCTAATGAATTCGAATAAATAAGTTTTCTTGTAATGCAACATTGTTGTTTGAAAGGAAATGTTGATCATGATAATGTATATTTTCTTTGGAAATTTGTCAATCTTCCAAGTGATCTCCGCTCACAAATTGAGCAAAATGAATTCGCATCAAGTTCTTGTCTAGAAAAGTTATATCATCTTGCTGTCTATCACTCCTCTATAATATATTTACTTCCAAACTTTCTGTATCTCGGGAAACTTTCAAACTTACGAACGAGAACTGATAACAAATAATGTTTCAATCAGAACTCCAAACATGTTGATGTAGCAACATTTCTCATGCCAAGAAAACTCTCATCAAACTCTTATTTGTATAAATATTTCATTTTTATCATAAAATAATTCTATTTTGTCATTTATTCATAAAAATATCTCATCCAATCTATGTTTAATGTCTCCCGCTATAAAGTGACTCGATGAAAATATAACTGACTAATAAAATAGTCGTTTAAGTTTTCTTTTATGATCATAAACTATTTATGAGACAATTTATATCAAGAAAATATTATCGCTAACTCATGAAAAGTTCATTAACAATTAAGTTCATATTTAACTAAATGACAATCAAATTGACAGAAAGAGAAAAGAAATTGGGATAATAGGAAAACTTGGATGGTAAAGAATAACATCATAATTCAGAAAACAAACCAGATGAAAGATACTAACAACGAACAAAGAATAATAATATGAAAAGTTAGTAAAATCAGTCAATGAGAAAAAATGACGAGAACATAAATAAAATGAGAATACGTATTCATTTTTGCCCTTCTTATATCAACCTTATATTGTACTATTTTACTTTACTATTCATATTTTCGCGTAGAGAATACAAAAAAAATTGATTTGACCAGCACATTACCTTCCGTGAATCCTGTGTATTATATTGTAACGTTTTTATTTATATGGGTGAAGTGTAAATAATCAGACAAATATTTTTAATAAAAGAATAGTGAATAAACATTAAAAACATAATTAAAACAACTAACACTATGATTAAATAATTATAAATACTAAGAATATTATTAAATGCTTAAACGCTACAATTATTTATCTATACAATATTTATATCACTACACTTATTTATATAACCACATTTATTTATGTTAACAACTGTTAAACTGTATATTTATATCACTGAGTTCATTTCTGGTTGCTTGTATATATGAGCCTGACTCTCCGCTTTCTTTCGGCCGGTATTTATACCGCTTATAACATTCTAGAAGACTCGAAAGGTCACGGCGTAATTGGCCTCTAGCCGCTGCGGCGCCGGGGATTGCGTCATCGCTCTGGAACGTTCTGTCAGTGGCGGCGTTGTATACTCTTCTCCCAGGAGCGCACGTCACAATATACAAACTTCATACATTTTTTTTTTGTAAAAAAAATCCAGTAAAATTATTTCATAAACAAACTATACTAATTGCACTTGATACTAACATCTTTTTCCTTAGCTTTTCCCATTCGTTAGGGGGTCGCCATTTTTTATTTTCTTCTTCCACTCATTTCTGTTTTATGTGCCGTCCTCATTCAGTTTCTTATCTCTCAAGTCTTCCGCAATACAGTCCTTCCATCTTATCTTTGGTCTTCCTCTGTTTCTTCTACTTTCTTCTACTAAGCTATACATTCTTCTTCCAATATATTCTTCATATTTCCTCATGACATGCTCAAACCAATGTAATCTTCTCTCGTATCTTAGAAACTTCTAACAGCGCCAAATTTCTCGCTTGTGTTGATAACTTATGAAATATAATGGCGGGAAATGCAAATTATACATATATGAATTTAACTTGTACTGTTTCTATCTCATTTTATGGTGTGTTTATATCAATTATATTTAAAAAAGGCTTTCAAAGTTTTGTGATGAATGTTCATAACATTGTTAAAATTGAAATATTTTCTTAGACCTAAAAAAATGTTCAAAATTAATTCCACTATCTGCAAATAACTGTACCTATCTATAAATTCATTTTGTATAACTTTCCAGACCAATAAAAGGGATTAGAGATACACATGTTATATTTGACAACTGTATAACTTTCTCGATGACATTTGTGAATATCAGTTCGTCATATAGCTAGCAAATCTTTCAGTGTACTAAGCAACAAGTCTCGTTTGCTTACCTAGTATTTGATTGAACTGCTTACTTCATTGAACGCACCTATTGATACTGACATCTGTCAATTTGTATTATCTGAATATATTAGCAGTTTCGATGGTTAGCATATCTGGCTAATTTATGAAACTTAATACCTTTATAATTCTTTAACTCTATATCTATTGAATATGAAGTATAAAATACGATCAAATCGTAGAGAGAATAATATACACGTATTCTTCAAGTTATAATAACATTAAATGTCAATAAGTGATATTTAACTGCGTTTTTTCCAGAAAAACTGTTAAAATCTTCAAATAAGGGTACTTCCGGTTGACCATTTATAACCAAACTCTAATTACTTGTTGTTCTGGATGTAAACTTGAGAAATATGGAAAAATTATAACTTTTGGAATCGTGGTATTGAAGTTATGCGATCCGAAATTTTCATCAAACACACACACACATACATACAGAAATCATCGTAAAAATGGGAAAATAGTATTATATGGACTCTAAAACGTACTTATTCACTAAATACTCATCATTGAATTTTTTGACCAAAGACAATATCTTCTTCACCTAAAGGTGACGGAATGTAAAAATATGTTTTAAGAGACATGATACATCTAAATCGTGCTCTCTGAAAATCATTCAAAGGTTGAGTTGTCAATCTTGATTCAATATGTTAATTAAATATTTTTACTGGCATGAAGCTGTGATACACAAATATACTATGGAACTGATTAAATAAATTCTCTATACGATTTGATTGCATTTTATACTTCATATTCAACAGATATATAGTTAAAGAATTATAAAGATATTAAATTTCATAAATCAGCCAGCTATGCTACTATACTACTAATATATATTCATATAATTCAAATTGACAGATGTCGGTATGAATGAAAAATAAATGAATATGGCAGAGATGAGGATGTTGGGGAACACATGGAAAGATACGGTAAGGAAATAACTCTAGTGTTACAAGTTTCTAGAAAGATACAAGAGAGACGATTACATTGGTTTGAACATGTCATGAGGAGAGATGATGAATATATTGGAAGAAGAATGAATAGCTTAGTAATTGAATGTTGAAGAAACAGAGGAAGACCAAAGATAAGATAGAAGGACTGTATTGCGGAAGACTTTAGAGAAAAGGAACTGAATGAGAACGACACGCAAAACAGAAATGAGTGGAAGAAGAAAATAAAAAATAGCGATCTCTAACGAATGGGGAAAGTTAAAGAAGAAGATGTTAGTGTCATGTGCAATTTGCATAGTTTGTTTATGAAATAATTTTACTGGAAATTTAGAATCTTTTGCAAGAAAATTTATGTATGGAATTTATACATAATACACAGGATTGACGGAAGGTATTGTGCTGGACACAACAGATATTTTTTTATTCTCCTGTGACTTTTTTAGAAGTACACTCTTAAGCGACGATATGATTTAAATCAATTCAGCCCTAATCTACATTTTTATTCTTTACCATATTATAATTAGTAGTAATAATTATCATTCTCTATCCCCCCCTCATGAGAGAAGAAACCGTCGTTCACGGTGGGATGATGTCAAAGAATGTGGGGAGTCATTTACATGGTGAGTGTCCTGGGTTAGATTGATCGTAGTTCGGGGCGCCGCAGTGGTCTGGCGGCGGCGCCACAGTAGCGCGTCGCGGCGGCGCCGGCTGCACCACGGAGAGATTGCAGTTCGCCAAGAGAGTCCGGGAGAGGACCATACTCACTCTCCGCAAGCTGGTCGACGCCCGGAAAACTAGCACCACGTAAAACACTAACGGCACACAAACTAATTTTTACAACAGAACAATTTTGATACATAGTTTTACTAACCAATCACAAATTTGTAACTATAGAAACAATCCTTGGTGGTTGGTTAGAAATGCCACAAATATTGGATATTGTAACTATTTTGATATTTATATTTATTTATATCATATTGGTTTCTAAAGCAACTTTTTCAGAACGGTTTATAAAACAAAAAGTGAAACATTATAGCCATAGAACTTTGAAATATAACTTTTTCTACAGTCTCTAGCGCTCTAGCGCAACAAAGTAGAAAAAACGCTCGCTGTCCAAATTTCTAACTATACACGATGTTGAGAAATGTCACTTCTTAATGGAAACGTTTAGTCAGGAACTAATGGCACTGTAGTGACACATTTACCACCTTTACAAATCAATCTGACATATAACTGCTCTGTCGGTATGTTACATAACAAAAAAAAAAAAAATGCCGCACTATTGTGAAAATAAAATAGGGCATTCATTTACAAAAACGAAAGTATAAAATGTTTAGATTAGATTGAAGCAATAGGTCAAGAAGAATGAGAAATAGCGATAAATTAAAATTAAATATAAAAGACGTTTTTCTTTATATTAATCCTTATTAATTGAGTAGTAGTGTAAGTACAAAGTTTACATTTTATTATATATGTTATGGTAGCGACTGTAGAAAAAATCTTGTGTGTGTTTCGAGCGCAAATGGACATTGTCGATTGCGAGAGAACAAGTTCTAAATCGACAATGTCCTAATTTGCGCTCTTAATACACAAATAGCTATTAAAGATTTATGACTTAAAAATTTTACCTTCATACTGAATCCTTTTTACCTCTCGCTAAGAGAGGTATTGGATTCATGCTAAAAATCGCATACCCAGATTTTATTGAATAAGCACGATTTAAGGTCCATAGAATCCGATTTTAACATTTTTACAATGATGTCTGTGCGTGTGTGTGTGGATGTGTGTGTGTGAGGTTGTTGGAGACACGATTTCTCAAATTCTATAACACTAAAGACCTGTTTGACTACTAAACATTTGCGATATTTAAATTTTTGTAATTGACATGTAAATGCAAAATGTCACTGTCAGATTTTTCTGGGAGGTAAGAGTACATTTAATATATATTATTGTATTATTAATTAATTATATATTTAAATTACAGATATGTTAATATTACATATATCCTTAAGAAATACCGTTAATACCGTCAATGAATTTGAAGAATTTTGAACATAATAGAATAGTAGGATAAAATTTCTTATAGAACGAAAGAAGAGAAACAATTTCAATTATTTGTGTGTACTTATAGGGCGCGAGCAGACATGTGACTTTGTTGGCCTTGGCAACCAGATGAGGATCCGTGTCAGAATGACGGCTAGTAGTTTTTACACAGATGTCACAATTGTCATATGTCATAATTTTTCATTCAAAATTTCAAAATGTTCTGATGTTTATTTGTCATCCATTAGTATGGAATATACTTGTCGAGGAAAATAATCCACATGGATTTGGAAAATCATAATGTTTCGAATTAAAACTTATGATACTTGACACCTATGTATATTATTAGCTCTCATTCTGACACGGGCCCCCACATCTGCTTGCCAAGACCAACAAAGTCACATAACTGATCTCGCCCTATACTAAATAAAATGAAAATGGCGAGAGGTATTGTGCTGGCCACAACAGATTTTTTTATGCGGCATTAAATTGTTCTTTACCTCAGTAGCTTCATCCAAAATATCTCGTGGAATGTATTTTTCATCAATTATAGCGAATAAGAATGTTAATGAAACTAGGAAAATTCATTTTCAATCTGTCAAAATTATGCTAGGATTTTCGAACAATTGAGATAGCCTATTTATACAAAACTCATACTGCTACAAATTGCTGCATATTTCTTTTAATAATTTAATAACTAGAGATTCGTATGACAAAATTATGCATGTACTTTAGACGAAAAGTGTTTTTAAGGTACTACCCGCCTCAGCTGTAAACAACTTGCTCATACCTGAAAGATTAAATTTTAATCCTGGATATATAAAATATTAACTTTGAAATGTTAAAATTCGTGTATCTGTCCAAGTCAAAAAGTGCAAGTTCTTTGAAAAGTCCTAGATAAAGTACAATATACTACTCGTACGAATTACAATCTCCTGGCCAGGTTTTTAATAAACTCATGACTGATTTAAGTTCTCTCTTATGCTCTCGTTCTATTAAATTAATAATAATAACAAAATTAATTATGATATAAACTAATAATTGAATAATCCACCAACCCTTCGGCGATCAACCCCCAATTGTTTCGCGAGCGATCAGCATTAATATTTATTTTTAACAATATAAAAATATATGCTGATACCATAAATGGTGAAAGTTTAAGAAGACAATACAAAAGACAATTTTTTAAGTCAATTGTTACAAATCGCTAGCAATTCGTTCGTACAAGATAAGTAAAATTACATTAAAAAAACTTTTTTTAAATTTTATTTGAATATCTGTACTTGTGAAATATTTTTTTTTCTTCAAAGGTCATAAAAGTAGCATCTTTCGTGACTTGGTTCACAAGGTAGAAGTTTAATTTCTACTTCCACACTCGCCACACAAAGAATAACTTTACTCCTAATAACACAATATACTATTATTTATTTTTAAAAAAATGTTCAATCGAATATTTGACCTCCGGATTCATTTGTAACTATATATTTGCACCCTAATGAAATTAGAAAATGTAAAATTTTAAAGAATTAAAAATCAACTTGAAACTTTTGTGGGTATAGGAAATAGTTATTTATGAAATAAGTATTAAAAGTGACATTTTATTTTGTGAGAAGGCAGTTTAGAACACGACGCGAGGAGGAGTACTCTAAACCTTCAAATATCATACACTATTTTTTCTACAAACATTTTTACCTATGGCTAAAAGAGGTATTGGATTCATTCTAAGAATCGCATATCCAGATTTTAACATTTTTACGATGATGTCTGTGAGTGTGTGTGTGTGTGTGTGTGTGTGTGTGTGTGTGTGTGTGTGTGTGTGTGTGTGTGTGTGTGTGTGTGGATATTGGGAGGACGATTTCTCAAAAACTATAATACTGTTTAACCTACGTATTTCTCAATCGGACATTACTGGGAAGAGCTGAAAAGGTTTTGGTAAAAACTGGACAACCGGAAGTGGCAGTTTCTTAAAAAAATCTTCTAAATATTATTTTTGTTCTTGCTAGTATTAAAGAAGAGTAAATTTTATATCTGATACATATAAATATTTTATTATATCTTTAATAGATTTAGAAATAAAGAAGTATAAAGTATATAATAATCTGTTGTAATAAATCTCACACAATTAAAACGTTTGTAAATACCAGATAAATGTTAGTGTCAAAAATCCAGAGACATTACTGAAGATTTTTTATTGGGAAGTACATACATTATATTATTCCTTATTGTATTAATAGTTATTTAAAATTATAGGTATATTACATATACCCTTCAGAGATACTGACAATCGCGACAATGAATTGAAAACATTTCGAAAAATTAAAAGAGTAGGACAAAATTTCGTTATAGAATGAATTTAATATTTAAAAATCTAAATATCAAGAATAGATATAAGTAGAATTTTTGGTGTAGAGTGTAGGTATACAAGAAATGTTAAACACAATAGGGCGCGCATTCATGATCCTTGTTGGCCTTCACAAGAAGATACACCAAAAATTCTACATACATCTATTCTTTATATTTAGATATTTTTATTTTAAATTTGTTCTATGAAGAAAATTTGTTTAATTTTTTGATATGTTTCCAATTCCTTGTCGGGATTGACAGTAATTTTGGAGGGTATATGTAATATACCTATAATTTTAAATATTTAACTATTAATACAATGAGAAATAATATAATGTATGTACTTCCCAGAAAATATCTTCATTAATGTCTCTGGATTTTTGTCAGTACATTTATTTGTCAGTTACAAACATTTTAATTTTTCAATTGTTTTCCATGACATTATTTGGGCTGAGATTTATTACAAGAGATTATTATATACCATATATTTCTTTATCTGATAATCCATGAAAGATATAATAAAATATTTATATGTATCAGATAGAGAATTTACTTTTCTTTAATACTAACAAGAACAAAAATTTTCAAAAATAATATTTAGAAGAATTTTTTAAGAATCTGCTAGTTCCGGTTTTCCAATTATTCAAAAATCTTTTCAGCTCTTCCCAGTAATGTTCGATTGACAAATACGTTAAACAGATATTAAGTATTATAGTTTTTGAGAAATCGTCCTTCCAACATCCCCACACACCCACACATAAATACACACATACATACACACACACATACACACACACATATCATTGTAAAAATATTAAAATCGGATTGTAGGGACCTTAATACATGCTTAATCATTAAAATCTGGATTTGCGATTTTTAGCATGAATCCAATATCTCTCTTAGCGAGAGGTAAAAAATGTTGAAATATGTGCCAAAACTTTTAGGACATAAGTTAGATTTCCTACTATTAGTATTCTCCAATTTAAATGTTACCTATATGTAATTGTGAAAGGAGCCCGTTTCATTTTAAATATGAAAAATATAAAACTACTATTAACATCTGCTGAATTCAGCCAAGCTTCAATATTACCTATAACTAGAATAATTTTTGCTCTACCCCTATGGGGTCCGGGGGCTGATCAGCCTGATCATCAGGCTAGACAGACCTCGGGTTAATATGTCTTAAAATTTGTTCCAAAACTTTTACGACATACGTTATAAAGAAAAATGATAATTATAAATAAATATAACAAATTATTACACTCTCTAACAGTATACGCACCCAGTCTCACGTACCAGCAATAGTTAACATTTCTAAATTTATATTATTTCTGTAATTACAAATATAATATTTAGTTTGGGCAATTGCAAACAATAAATTTTCTGGGAAAATATTCTTTTTATTTAAAAAAAATCTGATGTGGACACCACACGACTTCCTTGTACGATTATTAAACTATACATATTTTTTTAATAAATAAATTACAAAATATTAATTTTAACTTCAAAACAGTAAAATACCATAAAGGAAGTTTTTAAAGAGAGTTTTGATTACAACAAAGAATATGACTAATTTCACAATAAAAATATAATATTTGTTATTGTACGAATCATAAAATTGTACGTATTTAACGTAATTTGACATGAACATTTTTTTTTATTTTTTGTCCTAATCCATAGCTAGCTTTGTTACAAAAACAAAAAAGTATATAATTTTTAAATTTACATATCTCGCTTATACAAAAGGCTAATTTAATAATACTTGATGTGCTAGACGCAGATATTAATTCTCTAAAACTTTTATTTAAAGCATTTATTTCTAAAATCAAAATAAAATCATTTTATTCAAGAAAAACTGTTAACAACTTTAAGTAATGTACCACTTCCGGTTAGCCTATTTTAACCAATATCTATTATGTTATTTCGATTGACATAAAAGTCTTGTATACCAAATTTGAAAAGTACGTACGTACAGACGTCACGACGAAATTAGTCAAAATGGATTCAGGGATGATCAAAATGGATATTTCCGCTGAAATCTGGAAACCGAAATTTTTCGCGATTACAATACTTCCTTTACTTACGTACAAGAAAGTAAAAAACAAAGAAAATTTTCCGAAAAGAGTTTTCTTCGCCGCCACTGGTTTGTGTGACCTCTCGAACTCCCAGCAAGTGCGTTCGTTGGAAAAGTTTTCATCATAAACACACTGTTATATTTATAATAGTTTTATTACAGTCTGATGTGCCGAATGTTTAGTTTTTAATTCGCTCCGCACTTTATTCTTATTTTTATTTCCTCTCACATAAATTTCAACTTGCAAATGTAGAGCGCTGCCACCAAAAAGCTCGGAACAGTTAATAAATTTCAGACCACGTATCGTATTCGTATTTGCTTCCAGGAAATTGTGAACGTCAAATATTTACTCCGTTTGAGAAGTAGCTATGAGGCGATTAATCAAAATTGATTGATTACTCCATTTGTTCATCTTTGCTGTCTAGACAAATATCCCATAAATATTCACATTTCCTATCGTTGCTTTGCCATTTATCAATAAAACTTTGTCTCATTTTATTCCTCTCGCCCAATTATGGAACATTTTTCGCAGAGCATACAAAAATTTTAACACCACCATTTTAATACAATTGTAACTTATTTACGACTTGTTATCCTTTTATCATTGTAAAATTACAGTTTTCATCGCTGAAAACACTATCCTTTGCTCCTGTCGTACACTGAAATCTTATTGTGACTTGGGGTAGTGTATACCACCAACATATTTCAGTGTCTGAAACGCTCGAAAAGAAAAACTTCGCGAACTGTATTCTTCTTCTGAAACGAAGTTTTCTTTTATTATACGTAAGTCTGCGAAAGGTTACTGACTTCAGAAATCATTTTGAATAGGTAAACATTTTTATATATACAAAGTTTTTAATACAGTTTCAGTCTCAGTTCAAGGAGAATTGTCGCGACTCTGAATTTATTTTCTAAATAATTTTACATTTGATTTTCCACTAGAACTTACGACAGAAGAGGATAAGTTTTATAATTTATTTTCATATTTTCTTGCAAATTATTACTTTATATATAAAAGTATGCTCATTTTTATATAACTTCAAAACTTTTCAGTCTATTATAAACAGGGATGGGATAACGTTATCGAATTGTTACGTTATTTTATAACGTCATTAAAAACATAATTCGTTACTTAACGTTATAAATAACTTAATAAAAACAAAATAACGTTATGTAATGTTATAATAACGTTATTTTTGTTTCGTTATGTAACGTTTATTTATATGGGTGAAGTATAAAAATCAAAGAAATATTATTAATTAAAATAATGCGTTTATGATTAAATAATTATAAACACTAATATAAGACTAAGAATATTATTAAATGCTTAAACACTAAGATTATTTATTTAAACAATATATACATCACTATATTTATTTATATACCACTCGTGGACTGTTTATTTATTTATATCACCCTCTGTACATTTTTGTTGGTCCTATATATCAGACTGTGTTCGCTGGCTTTGGCGACGGGTTTATATAGCGCGATGTCCTTTTCGAACTTTCCGACGCCACAATAAGATCGAATATAAAGGATCAGTCCACCGGATGTAATTATACCAGTCTAGACGCGTAAGGATTTTCTCCCGTCGGGGATTACGTCATCGCTCGGGAATATTCTACCGAGGCGATAGCTTAGGTTTATAATCAGCCGAGTCCGTTATTTGCATATCGGCCGTGTGGTGTTCAAAATTTTTCGTAATACCATAAAGCTCTTCACGATACTGTGATTTTTTTGAGAAATATTTTTGTAGGCGCCTCTCATAAACCTTAACGGCCGGCGGCCGTTATAATAACGGTCGGCGACCGTTATAGACGCCTTTTCACTTTTGTTTTTCGTTCTTGCGTCCATTGTAATGCTTAACGGCCGGCGTCCGTTATAGATCCCTTTTCACTTACATGTTTAGTCCTGTTAAATCATAGTAACAGTATGGTATTACGAAAAAATTAAACCTTGGTTTACCATAACAAAGTTCAGTTAAACCGAAGAGTTGCAGTGGTACAAGCGACCATTAAACTATTAGTAATCTAGAAAAATGTTTAAAATAAAAGTTAGATATTTTTATTGTTCATCCAACGGGTAACAAATAGTATATTACATCCGAAGTGGAAATGTTTCATTGCAGCCTCGAGGTGAGATACATCGCGAGGCTTTAATGAAACTCCCACCGAGGTATGTATACTATTTTATTCACAATTGTCTTTTTAAATCAATAATTTTCACTTTAATTTTATTAATATTTTTTAACAGCTCTATTAAAATTTGTTTAGCCTATTTCATTATAGGGATCTATGACAACTATGCTAGGCAATCCTACATAAACATTTCCAACCGTGAGGTGGAAGCATTTTCTGTCATTTCCCACCGAAAAGATTGTCATTGCAGTTAGGGATGACGTATTTCCGATCCTCTAAAAGGTTAGGGATTGGCATATTACTATAGTGATAGTGAAAAGTTTTTAATCATAAAACAAAGTTAAAATATAGTAACCCTTGTAGCAATCGAAAAAGACAAAAATAAATATTTTTTTAAATAAAAAATCAAATGTCCCATTTAGTTGAAGCCGTATATCTTATAATTTTCCAGATTCCAATGGTGGGCTTTGAAATCACGATACCTCCCTGTATAATATTATGTAATCTATAATTCGCAAAATTAGTTAACGAAACGCCGTTTATGTGGAACTAAAATTTTAAATATCGAATGTTGGTTGTTGACATATGGCAAGTGTTATGTTTAAAGGTTTTAAATTGTGTTAAGTTAAAACATCTATTTTTACCTTCCGTCACCTATAGGTAAGGAAAGTATTGTCTTTGATCAAAAAATTCGGTATCGAGTTTTCGTTGAATAACCACGTTTTAGGGTCTTTACAATACGATTTTACTATTTTTACGACGATGTCTGTATGTGTGTGTATGTGTATGTGTGTGTGTGTGACCGCGGTTTCGGCCGCGATATCTCCAATACTAGAATTCCAAAAAATACAATTCTTGCGTATTCCTCTTCCTTACAACCATATGCAGACTTGATTAGATTTTGGTTATAATTGGGCAACCGGAAGTATTGTCATTTGAAGATTTTAACAGTTTTTCTTGAAAAAGATAATTCAGGTAATTCAAATTGACATGTCATTATCAATAAAAAGTAAATGAATTAAAGAATAAGGGAAATAACTCTAGTGTTGGAAGTTTCTAGAAAGATATAAGAGAGGTTTGAAAATGTCATGAGCAGAGATGAATATATTGGAAGAAGAATGAATAGCTTAGTAACAGAAGGTGGAAGAAAAATAGGAAGACCAAATATAAGATGAAAGGACTGTATTACGGAAGACTTTAGAGAAAAGAATCTGAATGAAGACGACAAGCAAAACAAAAATGAGTGGAAGAAGAAAATAAAAAAATAGCGACTCCCTAACGAATGGGAAAACTAAAGAAGAAGATGTCAGTGTCAAGTGTCATTTCCATGAAATAATTTTACTGAAAATCTTTTGCAAGAAAATATGTATGGAATTTGACGAAAGTTATTGTGCTGGCCCCATCAAATTTTTATAAACTATAGTTAATACGTTTATATATAATTTTTGCCAAGTACTTGCAAAATGTTGCGTAACCGAGCGACCATTAAAAATCAAAATTCAAATATGACATTTGAGTAACACTGTTGCCGATTGGTGTACACAGTTGTCATATTGCAGAAGACGAACTACTGCAGTGCTATTTGACCTCCGGTGTGCGAATACTAGTATGGCACATTCACTATAATAGCTTAAGTGCCAGTAAAATGTTTGGTAAATCAAATAAATAACTGTGTTGATATACCGCATTTATTCAAAATTAAAATTAAAACAACTTTACCAAATTATTTATAAAATTTTGTTGCAATTTATAAAATTTTACTTATTTTCGCAAAGTAAATATCTCCTTACGTTTATGATTACTTAATTTTCATGTCAATATTTATATTTCTCTCATAAATATTATCTTAATAATTAATCTATAACGACATCTCATAAATAAATCAATTTCGGTCATAATGCTGTAATAACTCGACATTGTTTAGTTTATCTTTCATTGAGGCGCCCTCGATTGTCAAACAGACGCCTATCGTCGCCAGTTGCGAATTGCAGCACTTACTTTGATCAAAAATATGGCACAGATAAGTAAATATGTGCAACACTCACACAAACTAATCTTTGAGTGTCTAGAGATAACATCAGAACTACTCAGCAATGCAAACAATGAATTAATTATTTCGACGACAATTAAGTATCATTTGAAATGGAGATTGTTTTGTTCAGGAAAGTGCGAATGTAAGGATTGTGTTCATTGGTGGTCCAGCGGGCAACAAGCTATACAAAATGTTATTTTAACGTCAGAGAAGTCATGTAAAGACCAAAATGTAATATTACAATTGCCGTAAGACGAGTTATGCCACAAGGAGTAAATAATTCCGAATTTATGAGTTGTTGCCTTTCAAGTATGGATTCGACTGAGCTAACTTAAAAATCATGTTGGGTTAAATTATTAACATTTTTACCTCTCGCTAAGAGAGGTATTGCATTCATGCTAAAAATCGCATATCCAGATTTTATTGAATAAGCACGTTTTAAGGTCCCTACAATCCGATTTTATCATTTTTACGATGATGTCTGTGTGTGTGTGTGTGTGTGTGTGGATGTGTGTGTGTGTGTGTGTATGTGTGTGTGTGTGTGGGATGTTGGAAGGACGGTTACTCAAAAACTATAAGACTTTAAATTTTTTTAACTACGTATTTCCCAATCGGACATTCATGGGAAGATCTGAAAAGGTTTTGGTAACAATTGGACAACCGGAAGTAGAAGATTCTTGAAAAAAAATCTTTTAAATAATATTTTTTGAAATTTTTTCTTGATAATATTAAAGAAAAATAAATTCTCTTTCTGATACATTTAAATATTTTACAATATATTCTATAGATTTAGAGATAGAAGAAATATAGTATGTAAAATAATCTGTTATAATAAATTTTACAGCCGAAAGAATGGCCATGGAAAATAGTTGAAAATTTAATTTGTTTGTAACTGACAGATAATGTCAGTGTCAGAAATCCGAAGACATTACTGAAGACTTTTTCTGGGAAGTACATACATTATATTATTTCTTAATGTATTAATAGAATTGGAAACATTTCGAAAAATTAGAAGAGGACAAAATTTCTTCATCAAAAATGAATTTAAAATTAAACAATCTAAATATATATGGAATAGATATATGCGTAAGTAGAATTTTTGGTGTAGAGTGTAGGTATACAAGAAATGTTAAATACAATAGGGAGCGAGCAGTCATATGATTTTGTTGGCCTTGACAAGCAGATATGGGGGCCCATGTCAGAATGATAGCTAGTAATTATGTATATAGATGTCAAATATCATAATTTCTCATTCTAAATTTAGTGATTTTCCAATTCCATGTGGAGCAGAATTAAATGTTAAATATCTAAGGCATACAAGTAAACTTTAAACTCCTGGTGATAAATTAACTACGAAAATTTAGAAAATCTTGAAATTTTTAATGAAAAATTCTAACATTTGACATCTATGTACATAATTACTAATTATCATTCTGAAACGGGCCCACACATTTGCTTGTCAAGCCCAAAAATGTAACATTACCGTTCGCGCCCTATACTTATGTAACCAAAAAAGGAAGTGGCGAGAGGTATTGTGCTGGCCACAACAGATTTTTTGAGTCAGAAATCAGAAAGCACTCGGTCAAAATGTAAACAAATTTGACATGTTCCAAGACAAAGCATAGCGCCTGGCCATGATAAGTACGCCTACAACCTCACGAACTGATTCTGCGGATCCTAATTCTCAATAAAAAATATGTACAATGCTTTTTATTGAAAATCTTTTTACCTTCCGTCACCTTTAGTTAAGGAAGGTATTGTGTTTGGTCAAAAAATTCGATGATGAGTTTTCTATGAATAAGCAAGTTTTACTATTTTTACGATGTCTGTGTGCGTTTGTGAGGATTCTTTCGGATCCGATATCTCCAAATCCAAAAATCTGATGTGGCCAACACATAACCTCTCGCCGTATATTTTACCTGGCTGTATGCATAATGCAATTGAGTCAATTTGGTATAAAATGTAAAAGAAACTGCGTAAGAATCCGAAACGCACAGTAAACGAATTAAAAGTAAGATTGCAACAAGTATGGGATACTATTAAACCTGATGAGTGTTCAAAGTTAGTCGATATAATGCCTAATAGAATTAAAGTCGTTGTAGTCAATATTAAAATAGTGGCCGAACTATTCTGATTCATGTAGTATATACGAGTATTTAATTTAATTTAGTTTAAAAACGAATTGTAAAATATTATGCCGACCGAACTAATATGATTTTGAGCTCGTATAATATCGAAAAGCCTATTTATGATAAACCTATTCATTAATTCAGACGTCATGATAGTGACGTCAAGTTTACTTTCTAGATAAAAACAAAAACAGGATAAACATAAATTTTTTTGTAAACATTTGCGTCTGTCCTTTGGAAATTGGAAGTATCTGTCAAAACTTTTACCGGATTCGAAGAATTTATAATCGGATACAAAGTTTAAAGGAAAGTCTACTAAGGAATATTTATTTCATTTCTTTTGGAAAACCCGGTACTTAACTTCAAAACGATGCAGAGTTTAAAATCTTCCTAAAGTAATAATTTCATATGTAAATATAATTAAAGTTGTAGGAAAATTATATTAGTATCTAAATTATATACATTAACAGCCGGCAACATAGGAAATGATGATGCTAAAAATTTTATTAACACTTCCGACACTGTTGTATTCAACTAGTGGTCGTAATTCATAACTTACACTTAAACAGAATTTGAAAGTGTAACATAAACAACGAAGAGGAGCCAATTTTCTTGCTCTTCACAGTTTTTCAACATTATAGTGTTTAACATTGAGAATAATAATGCAGATATAAAATCTAACATTTATCTGAAATGTCAATATTCATTTATGTTTAAAATATGGTTCTCATAGCGTATACCGCGTGTTTATTTTATTCTGAATAGGAAACCAGGCATATCTCTTTACCTATTAAGGTAATTTTAGAGAAAAAGTGTAAGAACAAAAGATTATCCTTCCATGATTTGCGAATCTAAACAATATTTTAATCACTCTAATTATTTTACAACTGACAAACTGAAAAATTCGAAAATCGTAATTTATTTTACTTTCCATGGTATAGGTAAGTACTGAGAATTATTTAAAAAATGTTAATTTTTTTAACGAGACACTAAACTCGACACAGTTTTTAATTTTATTCTTTTTACCTTCCGTCACCTATAGGTAAGGAAGGTATTGTCTTTGGTCAAAAAATTCGGTGGTGAGTTTTCATTGAATAAACACGTTTTAGGGTTTTTATAATACGATTTTACTATTTTTACGATGATGTCTGTGTGTGTGTGAGTTCGTATGTGCGTGTGTGTGTGTATGTGTGTATGTGTGTGTGTGTATGTGTATGTGACCGCCTTTCATGCACGATATCTCCAATACTAGAATTCCAAAAATTACAATTCTTGCATATTCCTCTTCCTTACAACCATATGCAGACTTGATTAGATTTTGGTTATAATTGGTCAACCGGAAGTACCCTCATTTGAAGATTTTAACAGTTTTTCTTGAAAAACTCAGTTAAATGTTATTATAACTTAAAGAATATATTATTATCTATACGATTTGATTGCATTTTATATTTCATATTCAACAGATATAGAGTAAAAGAAGAATAACGATAATAAATTTTATATAAATTTCATAATTCAGCCAGCTATGCTAATTTAACCATGGAAACTGCTAATATATTCAGGTAATTCAAGTTGACAGATGTCAGTATCAATAAAATGTAAATCAATAAAAGAATAAGGGAAGTAACTCTAGTGTTAGAAGTTTCTAGATATAAGAGAGACGATTACATTGGTTAGTGAATAAGCACATTTTAAGGTCCCTAGAATCCGATAATAACATTTTCACGATGATGTCTGTGTGTGTGTGTGTGTGTGTGTGTGTGTGTATGTGTGTGTGTGTGTGTGTGTGTGTGTGTGAGTGGATGTGTGTTAGGTTGTTGGAGGTACGATTTCTCAAATTCTATATGATTAAAGACCTGTGTCCTGTGTAACTACGAATTCCTTAATTTAACTGTAATGGGAAGAGTTGTATAGATTCTGGTAACAATTGGACAACCGGAAGCAATAGTATTTTAACAAAAATCTTCTAAATATTATTTTTTGAATATTTATGTTATTACAAATATGAAAAAACAAAATTTTCTATCCGGCACATTTAAAATTTTTATAATACCTTCTATAGATTTAAAGATATAGATATATAATCTATAAAATAATCTCACAGCCTGCTCACAGCCCAAACCTCTCCATGGTAACTATTTGAGAAATTAAAATGTCTGTAATTGACAGATAAATGTCACAAATGTCTGTCAAAAATTTAGAGATAGTACTGAAGGCTTTTTCTGGGAACAATATTTAATATTTGTTATTGTATTATTAATTATATATTTAAAATTATAGGTATATTACATGAACCCTTCAGAAATACCGTCAATCCCTTTAATGAATTGGAAAAACCTCGAACATTTAGAAGATATGGAGAAAACTTGCTCATAGAATGAATTTAAAATTATAGAAAATACGTAAATATAAAGAATAGGTCTAATTAGATTAAATACAATACTTATATATACCACAATGGAAAGGGCGCGAGAGGTATTGTGATGGCCACAACAGATTTTTTTATATAATAATAGTAACTCTAAAAACTGATAACTGTCATGCACAAACTTTAAAACAAATTATTAGGTATCATTGTTCTTTTTTTGTTTTCTTGTCATTTCCATAACACTCCATGCATTTTATAATAAAACATTAAAATATTATAAACTAATGTTCCTAACTTTAAAACGGTTTATTCAAATACCAATTTATTAATTAGATTGTAAAGCATTTTTCAAGAGCTTTCATTTGATATGCCATAAAAGTATATTGTCATTTAAGATTTAAAAATTGAGAACAAAAATATTAGTAAAGTGTGGTCTCCTACCTAGATGTTATAAACCGGTTATACCTATCACAATCCGTTTCCAAGTTATTAAGGGTGGATCGTCTTAAGCACGCCACCCTGTATAAAATAATTTCTCAGTCATATTCTAGCACCCTTAATATCAGAATGGGATCCATTCTAAAACGATTTTTGGTAACATTTTGTTATTTGGGATTGGTATGATTGCATTCGTTCGTTCGATCACTCGCTATTGCGCTCGTGGCCGAATTTCTAACTCGTGCGAGAATAGAATGCCTTCTGCAACTTACATTTTAATACTATTTCACATTTATTTTACATTTAGTGTACAATATTGTCTTAGCTCCAATAATGCATTAAAGTTTAATAATCTTGACATCACCGAATTCGAACACGAGTTCAATTCAGTGTGTATTAAATGGAAATAAAAATCGTTTCTAATAAACTCATTGCAGATGGGTAGCTTCTATTGCAAGTGTTTAAAATTTTCAAAGAAGCACATTTTCATGTAATTGTTGTTACTAACGAAGTGTCAATAAACAGAGGAGTAGAGTGTGTTTGTTATTAGAATGTTGCGAGTAAAATTTAACTTCATTCCAAGGAAACTTGCTCTTTCTAAATATAGTAAACATTATTAGAATGATCGTAATAACAATGTAAATCCCCGAATTTTGATTGATAAATATTGTTTCAGCCGAGAGATAAAAATTATTTTGATTTTACTAAAAGATTTGAAGAATCTTAATTTGATATTTCTCAGAAGTACGAATATTTTCAACAACGATATAAAAAAATCAATATTTGTTTTAAAAATTTATAGTTACAAATTTACTCTGTACTTTAAAGAGGAAGTTAAAAATACATAAAGAAAATAAGAAATAAAAATTCGCATATTATAATTTGTTTCTCAAGAGGTTAACTCACTACTAAAAGAAAACTGTTAAATTATAATTACCAATAATTACCCAATTACAAAAAGGTAATCTTAGAAATAATCTTTTATGATTTCTTGCAAAAAAGTAAAATTAACTTTTTAGCTTTCGTCGCCTTTAGGTAAGGAAGGTATTGTCTTTGGTCAAAAAAATCGATAGTGAATTTCTAATGTACGAGGTGTGTTCAAAAACTATCGCGAATTTTGAATTTTCGCGGGTTACGTATATTCGTATACTCGTAGAAATGAAATAACTTCTTTGATAAAAACATTTTATGACAATGACAAATTTTAAATGAATTATTTTTTTCTACGTTCCGTCGCCTTTAGATAAGAAAGATATTGTCTTGATCAAAAAATTCATAGTCAGTTTTTAACGAATAAGCACATTAGGTAAAAATCGAAGACGATCCAAAACACGTGCAAGCAAAGCAGCTGTCAACAAGTAAGTGAACATTCAAAATGGCCGAGCTTGTCGACATAAGTGAGAGACATGAGTACCAACATAAAGCCACAAAAAGATCGAAATTCGAATATACGTAACCCGCGAAAATTCAAAATTCGCGATAGTTTTTGAACACACCTCGTATAAGCACGTTTTGGGGTCCCTAGAATACGAATTTACTATTTTTACGATGTTATATATATATATATATATATATATATATATATATATATATATAATACAATTCAAAAACTCGTAGCATACACAACCAAATAATGGGTATTGCCAACTGTAAATTATTATAGGGAATATTAATGAAATATAGACGAATCAAAATTGTTGAATTTTCTTGAATAAAATCTTTATTTCCTATCAGAATTTAAAGGTATTTGTGTAAAGTATACAAATCATAAAACATTGTAATATGTTTATGGTAAATACATAATAATGTACATATAATATAATTGTGTAGACAAATAGAACAAAATAAATATAAAGGATGTAAATCTACATGTGTTTGTAAGCAATTTTAAGCATTTCTTGTAACTGTTCATACTCTTGTTCCTTCTCCAACAATTCCTGTAATAAAGTATCCAAAATCTCCTGGAATCTTTGCCTGAGAGCATGATTTTCAATACTGACAATCTCAATTTCATGTTGTTCTCTTCTATTTCTAAGTTCGGCGAGTTGAACTTGTAGTTGCTCCATTCTTTCAAATATTTTTTCTTTAGGAACGGGCTCGTTCATATACATCATAGTAGAACTACTCTCTTGTTTGATATACTGAGAAAAAAAATTGATAGTCTGGTTCATCTTTGATGTCTTAACGTTTTAAGGTCCCTACAATCCGATTTTAATATTTTTACGATGATGTCTGCGTGTGTATGTGTGTGTGTGTGTGTGTGTGTGTGTGTGTGTGTGTGGGTGTGTGGGTGTGTGTGTGTGCGTCTGTGTGTGTATGTGACGATCAATTCGGATCGCATAACTATTTTTTTTCGTATTCCTCGAGTACCCTCATTTGTAACTTGTAACAGTTTTTCTTGAAAAAAAGCAGTTAAATATTCTTTTAATGGCATTTAATGTTATTATAATTTTTAAATAATATATTATTCTGTACAGGATTGAATTGCATCTTATACTTCATATTCAATAGATATGTTAATATATCCAGATCATTAAAATTGACAGATGTCAGTATCAATGAAAAGTAAAAGAATGTGGCAGAGATGAGGATGTTGAGGTAGAGGTTGGGGAAGACACGAGTGTTAGAAGTTTTAAGAAAGCTACAATAAAGTCGATTACATTGATTTGAACATGTCATGTGGAGAGATGAAGAATACATTGGAAGAAAATAAATAGCTTAGTAGTAGAAGGTAGAAGAAACAGAGGAAAACCAAAGATAAGATGGAAGGACTGTATTGCGGAAGACTTGAGAGAAAAGGAACTGAATGAGAACGACACGCAAAAAATATCGACCCCCAACGAATGCGAAAGGCTAAAGAAGAAGAATATGTCAGTGTCAAGTGCAATTTGCATAGTTGATTTATGAAATAATTTTACTGGAAATATAGGTACTTTTGCACGAAAATTTATGTATGGAATTTGTATATAATACACAAGATCGACGGAATGTAATGTGCTAGCCACATCAGATTTTTTATTCTGAAATTCGAAAAAGCAATTTCTATAATATTGTCCGATCATAGTTAAACAAATGTTAAGTATTATAGTTTTTGAGAAATCGTCCTTCCAACATTCTAACATACACACACATACACACACATACACACACACACACACACACACACACACACACACACACACATACACACACACGCAGACATCAATGTAAAAATATTAAAATCGGATTGTAGGGACCTTAAAACGTGCTTAATCATTAAAATCTTGATATTTGTTTTTTAGCATGAATCCAATACCTCTCTTAGCGAGAGGTAAAAAGTATATCAAATTTTCTATCCAATAACATAAAAACAATTATATGTTATATTATAAAAAAATTCAATGGCGATTGATTAAAATATATTTTTATGAAATGCAGAAGACTTTTATTTCCTATTAATTATTTGATTTACATCAAAATCTAATGGATTCTTTCCATATTAGAATAAGACATAAATACAAGGTTTAAATTTTTTCGGAATTATAGTATAGTGTTTGAGTTAGAGCGTAAAAAGTAGCCACACACACAAATACACAGACATCATTGTGAAAATGTTAAAATTGGATTGTAAGGACCTTAAAACGTGGTCATTTACCAAATTCTCGATATGCGATTTTTACCACGATCCCTATACCTTCTTTACCAAGAGTAGAGGCAGGTAAAAAAGTGGATACAAAAATTAATTTCCTATCCTACATATTAACTATGAATTTGCTAAATTAATGTCATCTTGCGCTAAAGTAAGTAATCCTCCATCTCCAGATCCAGATACTAAAACTAGCATTGTTTGTTCCCTTGACAACAAACAGAAACAGAGAAACAGTGTCATTACGTTACGTTACGATGCGGCGGCGCTACGCAACGCACATAGTGCCTATTTATACGTCGCGCGTAACGTTTTGCGGGTCGGAATCCCTACGCTCAAACAGAAAATGGTTTGTTTCGTTCGCACTTGTCTCGTAAACAAGCACCATGACGACGCTGTGCTTTAGAAAGCCGATGGAGGAGAGAGCAAGATGTGCCTCAAAATATTAATATGTCATGCTTCAAGATCAAGATGGCATCAAAAACATTTGAATACGGTTTATCATAAAAAATGCACATTCTATCATTTCAATTGCAGATTAGAATGTCAACAAATAATAAAAAATTGTTTTTAATCTAAGAATAGAAAATGTGGATATTTTGGTATAGATTAGATGTTTCAGTATCGGTATACACCACTGAACTCAATATTACTGGAATGCGCCGTCATAGTCATATTGCGAGTTGTGAGAAAGCATCAGGGGGGGGGTCCATATTTTTAAATTCCCTCACCTTTAGGTAAGGAAGGTATTGTCTTTGGTCAAAAAATTCAATAATAAGTTTTTAGTGAATAAGCATGTTTTAGGGCCCATATAATACCATTTTCACGATGATGTCTGTATATATGTATGCATGTATGTATGTATGTATGTATGTATGTATGTATGTATGTATGTATGTATGTATGTATGTGTGTATGTATGTATGTATGTGTTAGTGTGTGTGTGTGTGTGTTTGTGTGTGTGTGTGTGTGTGTGTGTGTGTGTGTGTGTGTGTGTGTGACGAAAGTTTCGGATCGCATAACTTCAATACCACGATTCCAAAAATTATATTTTTTTCGTATTCCTCAAGTTTACATCCAGAAGAACAACTGATTAAATTTTGGTTATAATTGGTGAACCGGAAGTAGCCTCATTTGAAGATTTAACAGTTAAATTTAATTTATTAACATTTAACGTTATTATAACTTAAAGAATATATTATTCTCTATACGATTTGATTGCATTTTATACTTCATATTCAATAGATATAGAGTTAAAGAATTTTAAAGAAATTAAATTTTATAAATCAGCCAGCTATGCTAAACATGGAAACTACTAATATATTCATATAATTCAAATTGACAGATGTCAGTATCAATAAAAAGTAAATTAATGTGGCGGAGATGAGAATGTTGAAGTCGATGTTGGGGAAGACACGGAAAGATAGATAAGGAAATAACTCTAGTGTTACAAGTTTCTAGAAAGATACAAGAGAGATGATTACTGTTCATATTTTCTATATGTTTTGCTTAATTGTATATATACATCTTTCGTAGAATTGTAGGAATGAGTGGGGGTTTCCACCCCCACTTCTTCTAAGTAACCACCCTGTATCTGAATACCGAGTTGCCGAGAGAGTCGACGACAAACAGTCGTAAGAGAAGGTCGTAAGACCGAACCAATAAAAATCAGTTATATACCAAATCTCATCTTATTTATAAAAAAACACTACCTTCTCCAAATCCCAAACAATTACATTGGTTTGAAAATGTCATGAGAAGAAATGAAGAATATATTGGAAGAAGAATGAATTGCTTAGTAATAGGAGATTTAAGAAAGAGGAATACTAAAGATAAGATGGAAGGACTGTATTGCGGAAGACTTGAGAGAAAAGGAACTGAATGAGAACGACACGCAAAACAGAAATGAGTGGAAGAAAAAAATAAAAAATAGTGACCCCTAACGAATGGGGAAAGCTAAAGAAGAAGAAGATGTTAGTGTCAAGGGCAATTTGCGTAGTTTGTTTATGAAATAATTTTACTGGAAATTTAGAATCCTTTGCAAGAAAATTTATGTATGGAATTTATACATAATACACAGGATTGACGGAAGGTTTTGTGCTGATCACAACAATATTCTGAATTAAAAATTTATTTTTGTTGACAAATGTCGCATAGTAGGTTCCTTATTGCACTTTCGATACTGTTAATTTTATTCTCATTTTCGACATTAAGGGATCCTCTACTTCCATTTTCTCTTTTATTAGAGCCAAAACGATTCAAACATTATTTATTTCTAAAACCTACAAAAATAATTTTCTAAATAAATGCCTAGTTATATTTTGAAATGAATTTCTATAAGGTGAAGTTAAATTTTAATTTACCTGAAGAAATAAATTTTCAAGAATTGAATCCATTTGTACGCAATAACTCTTTGCCATATTTCGTTTTAATTTTTATATCAATTTTTTGACATTGACATATGGGAATATTATAATTTTATTTGAAATCGTCACTGCTCACAAAAATCGTCATTAAAAGTTCAGAAATCGGCACACAAATGCAGTGTTGCCAACCTTATAATAATTATTGTACATATAAGATAATTTGGGTAGGTGTACGATGTATAATAGTAAATTTGTAAGTAAAATGACAAAAAGATGTGCTTGAAGAACGAATTAAGTGATTCCTATGAAGAATTTTAAGATAACACGCATAACTTTGATTAAGTATTCATTTCGATAACTTCAATGTCCGGAAATTAGCAACACTGAACAAAAAGTTCGTTTGTTTGACTAACAATAACTGACAGATTTGTCATTATAACTTAAAAATAAAAAATTCCTTTCATTGTCACAAAATTTCGACTTCAAATAAAATTTAATATGCACCTCAGCACTGAAATTCCTTTTTATCACTCATATGGTTTATTTTCGTTAGCTCTACGGCCTCGGCAACTAAATTCCACATTCGGGATAAGAAGTTGAACTTCAGTACCTTGATACATAAATAACTATTGTTTTGTTTATTTGTTTAATTTTTACACACAAGATAGGGCTGATGTGCCAGTCCGTAAAAAAGGGAAAACCCCATGTTGCTATCAGTCTCGTTCTGTTTTGTTATTATAGGAAACTCGCATCATAGCGCATTCCAGTAATATACAGGGCAAAGCGTGTTCTTTAAGTAAGTTTACAAGGTTTAACCGATGGTAGAACAAACTCCATAGATAGTAAATCAGTTTTACATGTTTTCTACAAGACCTTGTACATATATTGAGTGCAGTGATATACAGTTGTATCTTATTCAGTCCCGGAAACAGAAAGTAGGGAAAAGGTTCACACCGGAAAACATTCAAACAAGAAAATGGTCAACACCGGAATTGGGCAATAAAGAAACTGACCCACCCCGGAAATAGACATCCCCAGAAATAGGCAGTAAGGAAAATGGCTATCAGAGGAAGAAAATGACTAATACCGGTAAAGAAAATTGCTGGCACCGGAAATATATAAAAATAACCCCAGAAAAATATGAAAATTGCTGACACCGAAGCTTAGGCAATAAGATAAATGACTGACATTGGAAATAAGACACTGGAAATAGGCAGTAAGGAAAATGGCTCCGAAGGTCAACAGCCCCGTAAATATGCAGTAAAGTAAATGGCTAACACTGGATATAAGAAACATGAAAGAAGCAGTAAGTAAGGAAAATGACCCACACTGGAGGTAATTCCTAAATACGCAGAAAGTAAAATGACCGACATCGAAAACTGGCAGTATAATAAATATTAAATAGTTAAATATGCAGTAACTGTAAAAAGTGATACATTACTTCAAAAGCGAGTTACGAGACACGAGCCACAGATGAGTGTATCACTTCTTGAAATAATATACTTTTTCATGAAAAAAAAAATGTAATTAGGTACTTTACTTAATGAAATCTTTATACAGGTGTATCAGGACTAGTGTAAAAAAAATTAATTGCATATTCCTGACATCATTTTAAGTAAAAAATGTTATATGAACATAGGTCTTATTCCTTTTGGTTACCAAAATACAAGAGTTCAAAATTTTATAAATAGCAGCATTTTTACCTCTCGCTAAGAGAGGTATTGCATTCATGCTAAAAATCGCATATCCAGATTTTATTGAATAAGCACGTTTTAAGGTCCCTACAATCCGATTTTAACATTTTTACGATGATGTCTGTGTGTGTGTGTGTGTGTGTGTGTGTGTGTGTGTGTGTGGATGTGTGTGTGTGGGATGTTGGAAGGACGGTTACTCAAAAACTATAAGACTTAAAAAAATTTTAACAACGTATTTCCCAATCGGACATTCATGGGAAGATCTGAAAAGGTTTTGGTAACAATTGGACAACCGGAAGTAGAAGACTCTTGAAAAAAAATCTTCTAAATATTATTTTTTGAAAATTTTTCTTGATAATATTAAAGAAAAATAAATTCTCTTTCTGATACATTTAAATATTTTTATACATATTTTATAGATTAAGAGATAAAAGGAATATAATATATAAAATAATGTTGTAATTAATTTTACAACCGAAAGGATGCCATGAAAAATAGTTGCAAATTTAAATTATTTGTAACTGACAGATAAATGTCAGTGTCAGAAATAATGAGTAATGAAAGAAAAATGTATTTGGAGAATCCCTTAATTCTTGATCTGTGACTATTATGGAGATGACAAGTCTAGGTTGAAGGACTTACATTTGTTTCAAACATTATGGGACAATGTACACCAGTACTGTAGACTAGAGTAACTTTGAATTGCGAAAAAGCTATCAAATTCTTCTCAAGTAAGTTGTAAATATTGACAAAATTACACATCGGTATAAGAATAATCGGAGTGCAATCTATCCGTCACTTTATTAAAGGGAATTAGTGTAATTTAGATATAACAAGTATAAAAAAATAAAATGTAAAAGAAGATATGTAAGAATAGATGCACAATCCATATATACATTTTAGACCGCCCAAAATTAATGTTTTTACTAGAAGAATATGAAGAGAAAGTAAACAAGGTTGTTCGAATTGAAAATTGCTGTTACCAGCCTAATATTTATATATGGTAAACTCTACTTTGTAATTTATTGTAACATAATTTATGGTAAAATATCTTTATGTTGAGACATGCTATTATTGAATAATAAAGAAGTTAATACGTCATAGATTTATATGAATATATTATTTGTATTTATAAAAATATTCTTTGCTTTATGCATACAGCCAGGTAAAATATACGGCGAGAGGTTATGTGCTGGCCACATCAGATTTTTTTAATTTTTCTAATCAAGATACCTTCAATCCAAAGCAATAAACAATGGAAAACAATGTAAAATTAATCTAAAATTGATTTTTTTTACCTGAGTTATTGTTATTGAGCAATGGATGGGTTAAGAGTTGCAGAATACGCAGATATAATATTTGTGTATGGATTCTGTGATGGTAGTGCCCTCCGTGCGTCCAAAGAATATCAAAATAGGTATCCCAACAGACGTCAACCTTCCCATCGCGTATTTGCACGCACTTTTCAAAGGTTGAGAGAAACTGGGACAACAGCTGTACGGGGTGGAGTTCAAAATGATGGTATTGGACCGCGCAATGTTTACGAAGAAAATGTTATTAATGCAGTTCTTGATGATCCGAGAACGAGCACTCGACGACTCGGAAGACAATTACACATGTCACACATATCTGTTTGGCGGATATTAAACCGCGAAAAACTACATCCATATCATTTTCAACGCGTGCAAGGACTCGAACCTGCAGATTATGGTCCACGTTTAGAGTTTTGTCGCTGGTTATTAAACCAAAATGCCAATGACCCACATTTTATTTCAAAGGTATTGTGGTCCGATGAGGCACAGTTTACAAGAGATGGAATAAATAATTTTCATAACAGCAACATATGGTCTCTTGATAATCTACATGTCATCTTGATTAAAAAATTTAATAAAACTGCTGCTACTTGTAAAACATTGATCTCTTATATTTTTGTAACCAAAGGGAATAGGACCTATCATCATATAACATTTTTTACTCAAAATGATGTCAGGAATATGCTATTATTTTTTTTTAACACTAGTCCTGATACATCCTGTATATTTTATTACATTTGATATTACTGTTTCTTAAAAGTGCCAGTGAGAATAATAAAGTTATTTTGGGATTGAAATATTGTTTATTACGATCACGGAGAAATATATTTTTACCTTACGCCATCTTTAGGTAAGTAAGTTATATTGCCTTTGGTGAAAAAATTCTATAGAGAGTTTATAAAGAATAAGCACGTTCTGGGGTCCCTAGTATACGAATTTACTATTTTCACGATAATGTATATATGTGTGTGTGCGTGTATGTGACGATCGTTTTGGATCGCATAACTCCAATACCACGATTACAAAAGTTGTATTTTTTTCGTATTCCTTGAGTTTAAATTTATATGCAGACGTGATTATATTTTGGTTATAATTTGTCAACCGGAAGTACCCATATTTGCAAGTTTCAACAGTTTTTCTTGAAAAAACGTAATTAAATATCATTTATTGACATTTAATGTTATTATAAATTTTAAGGATTTTAATGGGGTCTCGTGGCCGTGTGCCTGACTGGCTGGTTACGAATCTGGGGACCCGGGTTCGATCCCGACCGACGCCACAAATTACTTCAAATTTGTATGGCACAAAATTTATCCCTGTGGTGCACTCTCCACGCCAGCAATGAGTGCCCGTGAGGTGATGCTTGGTAAGCACCCGCACGGTACAAATATTTCATCATTACCGATATCTGTATACAAAGCAGATTGGTATGGGTAATATGCCGTGATGATATATTTTATATATTTATTTAGAAATTTTAAAGAACATATTATTCTTTATGCGATTTGATTGCATTTTATACTTCATATTCAATGGATATAGATTTAAAAATTATAAAGAAATTAAATTTCATAAAGTAGCCAGCTATGCTTCTTCTTCTTCTTCTCTGCTCTATGGCCCATGTAGAGCTTTGGCTTCCTTCACAACGCCTCTCCATCTCTGTCTATCTTGTGACACTTGAATCCAGTTTTGTACCTTCAAGAATCGTAAGTCTTCCACGATGTTGTCCACCCATCTAGTACGAGGCCTGCCTCTTCTTCTTCTACTTGTGGGTGTTAATTTGAATGCTTTTTTTGGGATTCTATTTTGTGGCATGCCAGCTATTCTATAGCCATGGAAACGCTACCATAAATCAAGAAAATTCTGATTGACAGATGACAGTGTCAAGTGCAATTGAGACAGTATGTTTATGTCATAATTTTACTGAAAATATACCATCTTTCTGTATGGAATTTATACAAAATGCATAGACCTGACGGAAGGTAATGTACTGGAAACCTTGAATCTTTTGCAAAAAACTTTCTGTGTAGAATTTGTACAAAGTACATAGAACTGGCGGAATAATAGATTTTATCCAAATTTTAAAAAATATCCTCTAAAATTTTCCTGCATTTTTTTCTCGTCTTCATTCAACGAGAGAACATACCTATTTCGTGCAGCCAACTATAAAATTTTGGCGGGCGAAATTATACCAGAGTTGTATTGTTACTATTTATAGATTTATATAATTAAACTACAGTAAATGAAATAGAAATAAGGTATATAATAATAGTAAGATGGAAATAATAATACAAATTTGGTTCGTGATTAGGTACGTTTCTCGTTGAGCAAACTATACATAAATATAAGAAATAACAAACACACACAATACTTATGTAATACATATTTGTACTATGTTTCATTGATACTGTTTAACTCATTTGATTTTTCTGTTTGATATCATAATGTCGTATTACCTACGTCAAGATAAATTTTAACCCAAAAGTGTAATCGGTCAATATCAATTCAATGACTATTAAAAAATACAATCAGATGTTATTAAAATATAAATGACAGCATGATAATGTTTTTCCCAAAATATAAAACTAATTATGAAAGTTATTTTTAAATCATAGAGATAGGCCTAATTGATCAGGGAAATTTTAATTCATAGAAAAAAAATTGTCAAAAAATCATGGACCCTGCTGGGATTTGAACACAAGACCTTCTCATATCTAGTTCGATGCTCTAACCAACTGAGTTACAAGATTCTATCACTTTGAAGTCGTAATGAATCTTTCAATCAATAAGACCACAAATAATTCTTATCAACGTTGAAAGTAAAGACGAAAATTTACAAAAATTATAGCGCGTTGTTCGCAATGAGTATTCATCTACTCCAATTAAGAGAGTGTAATCGCTTACGAAAATTGTAATGACAACTAAAATTAAAGATATTTATTTGACACTTACAGTTACAAACTTTACAATTTAAAAAATCCCCAAAAACATTTGTGCAAAATTGTTCATTGTAACACTGTTTTTGATAAAAACTTTGTGAACGCGAAATAGGAAAATATAATTATGTACTCAAAATGTACATTGTATTTTTAGGAAATAATAGTTAGGAAACAATCATCCTTAGCCACACTTTTCTATCTAAGCAAAATTCTTTCGCCTAGGTCACACTCATAATCGCATTCATACATGCTCTTCGTCTCTTCATACTTGGAAACTTTCTCTCTTTAAGCACCCTACCAACCGCATCCATCCACTTACACACTGGTCGCCCATGCAATCGAAAACCCTTAACTTCACCAAGATATCTGCGAATTAAAAAATAAACTTACGTTACAGTGATAGTATTGTCAACAACGAGCATCATTTTAAAATCGAATGTCTTAACTTAGTCGAAACAATATGAATTTCTGAAAGACAAGCGTGTTATACCCATCCTTATTGCACACGATTGTAGTCTTTGCAAATGAGAGAAATAAATGTATGCCAATTTGTTAATTCGTTAATGATACATATGACCTTGATCAGACATCTTTAAAAAAATTACTGTATTTTCGAATATAATAAATCTGATTATTTTTGTGCTTTTTAGAATTTTTATTACTGAAATTGATAGATAAATTTAATATAAGTACATACGCTTTTGCTATATAACTTTCTTCGACCACATATATTAGAAATACTGAAGTCATTTCAGTATTTTTTTTATTATTATTAAATAAAAAATATTTATGTATTTATAGGCTCAATATACTTTTATTAATTTAAATAAAAAGGTTTTGCAATTATTTTAGAAATTAAAAGAACAAAAAAATATAGGTATATAAATGTTATTTTGATTCATTAGTTCTGCTGCAACCTCTTTATTCGTACATACACATTTTATGAAATTTCTCTTAAGATTTACGGTCGATATTATATTTTACCATTTTAAGGAAAGTAATTCTTAACTTTTGAAAAATGATTGTGAAAAGCCTGACAATGACCTTGATCCTGCATGATCGGTAACATTTTTAGCATCTCTGGCAGGCGACATGTGTGGAGTGATGAAAGATGCAGAGCATTTCCCTGTTTGCGTCAAACTTCAGCCCCGAACTTAAGTATCTCCCACTCACGAGACAAGAGTCTCTGACGAGCATAGAGCCCACACTAATGGACTACTTATGGACTATCATCACCACTTCAACATTATTTATGACTTCCAAAAAGATTCATTCTTAAATTTCAGCATAGTACGAGTGGGCTTAGCAAACAATAAGAAATTAATCTTTTGTTTGTGAAGAAAGTTTTAGCACTTTTTCAAAACAAAAATGATATATAAATATCTGATGCGGGCCGCCCTGTCAAATCCGTATCTATTTACAAAGTTTCTTACAAGAAAATTTATATTTCCAATAAAATTATTTCACAAACATACATACAGGATGATTTATCGGTCTGTTCTTTAATAATAAACCGATTATTTTAAATATTATGGAAAAAAAACTTAGACAAACTTTATTTTATATTAAAATGTCTATAAATCTGCGATATAGGTTTTTATACAGGTGTTTCATTTTTATGCAATAGTATGTAACTTTATATTTTCAAATAAAACTTATATATTTATTCAAATTTGAAAAGTACATGACATTTTCTCTCAAATAGTATAAAAACAGTCATATGTTACTCGAATACGCCGAATGATTAAAATACATTTTTATTAAAAACAGAAGGCTTTTGAAATAATATTTTTACTATCCGTCACCTTTAAGTAAAGAAGGTATTGTCTCTGGTCAAAAAATTCAGTGGAGTTTTAAGTGAATAAGCACGTTTTAGGGTCCATATAATACAATTTTATCATTTTTACGATGATGTCTGTTTGTATGTATGTGTATCTGTGTGTGTGTGTGTGTGTGTGTGTGTGTGTGTGTGTGTGTGTGTATGACGAGAGTTTCGGATCGCATAACTTCAATACCACGATTCCAAAAATTATAATTTTTTCGTATTTCTCAAGTTTACATTCAGAAGAAGAGGTGATTAGATTTTGGTTATGATTAGTCCACCGAAAGTACCCTCATTTGAAGATTTTAACAGTTAAATATGATTTATTTACATTTAACGTTATTATAACTTAAAGAATATATTATTCTCTATACGATTTAATTGCATTTTATACTTCATATTCAATAGATATAGAGTTAAATAATTATAAAGATATTAAATTTTGGTCACTAATATGGAGTCCCGGGTTCGGTCCCGACCGATGCCAATAATTACATCGTGAGGTGACGCCTGGTAAGAGCCCGCGCGGTACAAATATTTCATCATTAGCGATATCTGCGTACAAAGCAAAGTGGCACACCCAGCAATGGGTAATATACCGTGATGATATATTTATTTATTTTTATTTAGCCAGCTATACTAACCATGGAAACTGCTAATATATTCAGATAATTAAAATTGACAGATGTCCGTATCAATGAAAAGTAAATGAATATGGCAGAGATGAGGATGTTGAGATAGATGTTGGGAAAGACACGGAAAGATACGCTAAGGAATGAAATAATATTGGAAATAACTCTAGGGTTACAAGTTTTTAGAAAGATACCAGAGAGACGATTACATTAGTTTGAACATGTCATGAGGAGAGATGAAGAATATATTGGAAGAAAAATGAATAGCTTAGCAATAGAAGGTTGAAAAACCAGAGGAAGACTAAAGATAAGATGGAAGGACTGTATTGCGGAAAACTTGATAGAAGAGGAACTGAATGAGAACGACACGCAAAACAGAAATAAGTGGAAAGACAAAATAAAATTAGCGATCCCTAACGAATGGGAAAAACTAACGAAGAAGAAGATGCCAGTGTCAAATGCAATTTGCATAGTTTGTTCATGAAATAATTATACTGGAAATAAAGGATCTTTTGTAAGAAAATTTATGAATGGAATTTGTACATAATACCCAGAATTGGCGGAAGGTAATGTGTTGGCCACATTATATTTTTTTGTGTACGCAATAAACCATTAGTACATATCACTGATTTTATTAAAAATATTTATAAGATCAAGACTGAAATTTCTTTCAGCAAATTTTGAGATGTAATAAAAACAGGAATTAATAAACTGATAAAAAGTGATTAATCTATATTGATTGACGGGGATATTATATTTTCCGTGTATTTAGTTAAAGTTTTTTGTTTTTACTGTCAATGACACAACTGCGTTTGCCGTGGAACCACCAATATATTTTCATAAAGGTATTATACAACAAGACGATTGAAAATTCTCGATTATACGATTGTACTGTAGCGCGCGCCATCCTGACGCGCCGAATCCTTGCGCCGCCACTAGTAGCATGTTCTCGAGCGATGACGTAATTCACCGTGGGAGAAAAACTATACGCGTTTAGACGGTTAATTACATCTGGTGGTATAATCCTTTGTATTCGATGATGGTCGCGTCGGAAAGTTCCAGAAGGACACTGGGCTGTATAAATACCGTCCGAAGGATAGCGGATACAGAGTCTGATATATAGAAGCAACGAGCAATGTATAGTCGGTGATATAAATAAACATTCTACAAGTGGTTAACATAAATAAATGTAGTTATATAAATAAATATAGATACAGTAAAAATTTTGAAAGATGTCCGATCAAGGGCACCTGTATCACGAACGAATTAACAAATAGGCATACATTTATATCTTTCTTTTGCAAAGGCTGTAAGAGTGTGTGATAAGGATGGATATAACACACTTGTCTTTCAAAAATTCATATTGTTTCGACTAAGTTAGGCCATTCCATTTATAAACGATGCTCGTTGTTGATAATACTTTCGCTGTAACGTAAGTTTATTTATTAATACAGATACATTACCTGGATTCATAGCCGTACATATAACGTTATATTCTGTCAGAGTCAGTGACACTGACATTGTGTCAGTATCTTATTTTTAACATATTTGGTTCTACATTTGCTTATAAACTTACTAGTTGACTTATTTTTTAATTTTGCATGTTTTTCCTGTAATATATATTTTTATAATAATAAAATAACAGTAGTATCTTACGTACCCTCATAAAAACTAAGCAAACGACACTACTGAATTTGTCATAATGGGCTGAGTAAAAATCTGAATTCATACAATTCGTAGACAACCTTGATCGGACATCTTTCAAAAATTTTACTGTATAAATATTGTTTAAATAAATAATCTTAGTGTTTAAGCATTTAATAATATTCTTAGTGTTTATAATTATTTAATCATAGTGTTAATCATTTTTATTATCTTTTTAATATTTATCCTAATTATTTATCGTTTAATAAACGTATTATTTTAACTAATAATATTTCTTTGATTTTTACACTTCACCCATATAAATAAACGTTACAATACGATATGTCGAGAATTTTCGATTGTCGAGTTGTATACAGTTAGACTATATCATGAATAAAAAGTAAATTAATAAGTAAAAAGTAAATTGAACATAGGCGTACAGCCTATTTTTTTTTTTTTGAAAACATCAAATTATGTGCCACATAACCTATCTTTTTAAATATAGCTGTATCAGTGGTAGTATGTTATATTGAAATGTTCGTATTTTAAATAAATAAGCTTATAATCCAAATAATTATTTGTTTACTTTTTAAATTTTTATTTTAATTATACCTTGCCGTCGAATAATATGTGCGTTTATTTATTTCTTTCGGAGCATTTGGAGCTGTTATTGTCACTGCTGCCAATGTCATTTCAGATGTCTACTAAGCAAAAAAAGTACGATTTTTTTCCTCAAAGTCTAACTACAGATTCATTTATGTATTTGATACTGTGTTCTGAGTCAGAATACATAGAAAAAAATAATCGAACGCACCTATAAGTGAATATACGAAGGTACAGTACATTTTTTAAAGATGTCCGATCAAGGGCATCTGTATCATGAACGAATTAACAAATTGGCATACGTTTATCTTTTTCCTTTGCAAAGGCTATAAGCGTGTGCGATAAGGATGAATATAACACGCTTATCTTTCAAAAGTTCATATTGTTTCGACTAAGTTTGGACATTCCACTTTAAAACGTTGCTCGTTGTTGATAATACTTTCGCTGAAACGTAAGTTTACTTGTTAATTTAGATACATTACCTTGATTCATACCCGTGTACGACTAAAGTTATTTTCTGTCAGTGTCACTGACAGAGTGACATTGTGTCAGTATCTTATTTTTCACATATTTGGTTTTACATTTGCTAATAAACTTACCAGTTGACTTATTTTTGAATTTTGAATGCTTTTATTGCAACATTTATTTTTATAATAATAAAAAAACAGTAGTATCTTGTGTACCCTCATAAAAACTAAGCAAACGACACTACTGAATTTGTCAGACTGGGCGGAGCAAAAATCTGAATTCATACAATTCGTAAATGACTTTGATCGGACATCTTCCAAAATTTTACTGTGGGTATATTCGAATATACAAAGGTTAGTATATTCGTTCACCATATTACTTAATAATACCCGCTGTAATACGTGGTAACTAAGGAAAATTACGCATTCTTATTGCTTTACAACTTAAAACTTAATGAATGATATAGTCAATATTATTTGCGAAAATAGTCGCAAATTCAGCGTTTGTAGAATATGTACTTGCTCTTTCCTTATAGGAATACCCAATAACTTGCAATCGGTAAAATATGTGATGATATAATAATTATTTTAATTTTTACTACGTACTATATTATTCTACATTTAGATGTTTTACAAGAATTATTCCATTTTAGGAATAATACGTAGAATTTTACTCGATTAAATTAATTTATGTAGGCAGCTAATTGTGAATAAGTCATAGAAATATGATTGGTATTATTTTATAATAAAATGTATGACTCATGCTCATTGCAATAAAAGTTTTATTAATAATTAATACGTTTGCAATGTCACTATCTTTCAATTGTGCTATCCCATAATTATTCAAATAATAAGGAAAATGAAAACAGCGTTAGTAAGAAATAAATATTAATAGAGTTTTTTTCTACAAATTGTAATTAGTAGAACAATACTGTAAATAAACAACATTTCATTTTTTTTTCTATATATCACAATACCTAGAAAGTCATATTGTAATTAATGTTTTTATGACAGATAATAGATTACTTTATAATTTATATTGTGCAGTGAGCAGTGGTAAAAAAGTACCAATGCATTTAATCCCATTTCTGTAAAAATCAGGGTCTTACCTAAGATAAAACAATAAAAATATATATAACAAGCATTCCTGATAACTGGCGCCATAGGAAATAAAAATTCACTATGGAAATAAATAATAAAGATATCATTTCGTGAATTATTTGTGGCGCCCGAAATTATCAAGCATGCTTTGAAAAAAAGGTATTAAATACCTACCTTATTAGTAAGTATGACGGGAAATAATAACGAAGATATTTGTAGAATACGATAAGAGTTCGTAATCTCGAAAGCAATAATAATGACGAAGATTATAAATCTTGGTGCCATGAATGTTTTAAAAATAAAGTTAATCAGCAAAATTTATTTCGTAATTTGAAATTTTCTTGCTAGAATTATAGATTAATTTTAGATTTTTTACCGAACTCTGTGTGCAATGCAGATTGGCACACCCACCACTGCTACTAGGTTTATAAAAAAGTGCCCGCCATTTTACTTTTTAATAATGTAACGTATGGATTATTTTACATGATTGTAAAGCAAATTTGATGTACTTTTCAAAATTGTCAAAAAATATAGTTCCATTTGAAATTTCAAAGTTGATATTAATTACTAATAAACCGGAAGTGGTATCATGAATGTACATCCGTCATCAAGTAGCTTACATGTTGCTGTATAAATCATGTTATATGAAAAAAATTACTAACTTAATAAATAAGCGAGATATTTGCTGGGTCCATTAAAATTTAAGACCCTGTATATACATATATATATATATATATATATATATATATATATATATATATATATATATATATATATATATATATGTATGTCAGTTAAATTTTTTTTTACCAGACTATTTTAATCAGCGTAAAATTATATTTTTTAAACTGTGGAGACCAACTTTGTTATTTTAAATGGGACCATATATTTTTTACTTATTAAATGAGAATTTTATTCTGAATTAAGTGATGTAATATTTGCATGCCATAGATAACAATTTTTTTGGGAAAAATTCATATGAAGTTTTGTATTAATTTTATTAAATAATGGCTACAATAAGTGTGCCGCAAATGAATACATGTTATTTTTTTACCTTCCGTCACCTTTAGGTAAGGAAGGTATTGGTCTTTGGTCAAAAAATTCAATGATGAGTTTTTAGTGAATAAGCATGTTTTTGGTTCCCTAGGATACGATTTTACCATACTTAAGACGATTTCTGTATGTGTGTGTGTGTGTGTGTGTGTGTGTGTGTGTGTGTGTGTGTGTGTGTGTTTGTGTGTGAGACGTTTTTTCATAGGCGATAATTCCAACACTACAATCCTAAAAATTATAATTATTTTGTATTCCTTTTCTTTACATCCATATGAAGAGCTGATTCGATTTTGTTTATAATTGGTCACCCGGAAGTACCCTTATTTGAAGATTATAACAGTTTTTCTTGAAAAAAGGCTATCAAATATCATTTTTGAAATTTAATGTTATGATAAATAAAGACCTATTATGTATACGAAGTATTTCCATTTTATACTTCATATTCAATAGATATACAATTAAAATATTATAAAGAAATTTCATAAATCAGTTAGCTATGCTATAACCATGGAAACAGCTACTATATTACGAAAATTCCAATTGACAGATGTCAGTGTTAATGAAAAGAAAATGAATGTGGTAGAGAGATGAGGACGTTGAGATGAATATTAGGGAAAGCACGGAAAGTAATGAGAAGATAAGGGAAATGGCTGGAGTGATAGAAGTTTCTAGAATATACAAGAGAGACGATTGCATTGGTTTGGACATGTCATGAAGAGAGATGAATAATATATTGGAAGAAGAATGAACAGCTTAGTAGTAGAAGGTAGAAGAAACAGAGGGAAACCACAAAGAAGGTGAAAGGATTATTTTGCGGAAAACTTGCAAAGTAGAAATGAGTGGATGAAAAAAATCAAGAATAACGACCCCTAACGAATGGGAAATGCTAAAGAATAACAAGGAGAAGATGAAGATGTCAGTGTCATGTGCAATTTAGATAGTTTGTTTATGAAATAATTTTACTGGAAATATAGACTCTTTTTCAAGAAAATGTATGTATGGGATTTCTCCAAAATACATAGAATTGACGGAAGGTAATGTACTGGCTATATCAGATTTTTTACTAAGAATTAGGGTGATTTCTAAGCATCCACGCGGGGATGTTCAAATTGCCTCGAACAGTACCTAATTAGTTAACAGGATACGGCTGCATACAACACAATAGGGGTTTCCAAGTCGGCTTTTAAAATAATCTGATGTGGCCAGCACAATACCTACCGGCAATCCTGTCTATTATTTACAAATTCCATACATAAATTTTCTTGCAAAAGATTTTAAATTTCCAGTAAAATTATTTCATAAACAAATATGGAAATGGCACTTGACACTGACATCTTCTTCTTTAGCTTTTCTCATTCGTTAGGGGGTCGCTATTTTTTATTTTCTTCTTCTATTCATTTCTGTTTTGAGGGTCGTTCTCATTTTTCTCTAATGCTTTCCTTTGGTCTTCATCTGTTACTTCCACCTTCTACTAACCTATTCACTCTTCTTCAAACATATTTTTCATCTCTCCTCATGACATGTTTAAACCAATTTCATCATAACTCTTGTTTTCTAGAAACTTAATACTCGAATTATTTCCCTTATTCTTTCATTGCTTACCGTATCATTCCGTCTCTTCCCCAAAATCCATCTCAGCATCCTCATCTCTGTCACAATAATTTTCTTTTATTGACACTAACATCTGTCCACATGTGTCAGTTAGAATTTTCTTAATATAGTAGCTGTTTCCATGGTTATAGCATAGTTGAATTTATGAAATTTAATTTCTTTAACTCTATATCCACTGAATATGAAAAATAAAATGCAATTAAATCGTATAAATAATATAAAATTCTATAATATTTACAATAACATTAAATGTGTAAATAATATTTAACAGTGTTTTTTCAAGAAAAACTGTAAAAAATCTTCAAATGAGGGTATTTCCGGTTGACCAATTATAACCAAAATCTAATCAAGTCTGCATATGGATGTAAGAAAGAGGAACACATAGAATTTTTGGAATTCTAGTATTGGAGATATGGCGGCCGAAACCGCGGTCACACACACACACACAGAGACACACACACACACAGACACACACACACACACACACACACATACAGACATCATGGTAAAAATAGTAAAATCGTATTGTAGATACCCTAAAATGTGTTTATTCATTGAAAACTCACCACCGAATTTTTTGACCAAAGACAATACCTTCCTTACTTAGAGGTGACGGAAGGTAAAAATACTTATTGCATATCATGTTCATCATATGTAAGTAATATTAAGGTGAGAATATAATTTCTTAGTCACGTGACATGTTTTCCGCCAATCAACATTCAAAATCTCCCTAGCTACGCGTTTATCACAGCGATGATAAAAAACAAGGAAATTATCAGCGTATTTATAGTCGTTACTAAGGGATTTTTTTTCTTTATTTATGACATTGACAGTTAATTTTGAGTATAAAAATAAATAATAACAATAATTCAAACTCCGAAATATTAAATAAAACTCGTAAGTACCATGTTTAAATACAATATGAATATGTATATCAAAAGTTAGGTTAGGTTAGATTGCAAAAATTCATTATATTCTCTCATTAAATATAAGCTCGTGATATGATTAATAATCGAAGATATTGCTCATGAAACCGAAACAGCACATTTCAACTCGTCCTTCGGACTCGTGAAATCTGCAGCTCGGTTTCACTCGAGAATATCATCGATGATAATCATATCACTTGTTATATTACGTATGAGAATATAATTCATTAGTCACGTGACATGTTTTCCCCCAATCAACATTCAGAATCTCCCTAGTTATATGTCTATCACACCGATAATAAAAAACAAAGAAATTATCACCGTATTTATAGTCGTTTCTAAGGGATTTGTTTTCTTTATTTACGACATTGACAGTTAATTTTGAGTATAAACTCCGATATATTAAATAAAACTCGTAAGTACCATGTTTTAATACATTATGAATATGTATATCAAAAGTTAGGTTAAAATAATGTGTTACAAAAAGCACATTTCACTCGAGAATATCATCGATGATAATCATATCGCTTGTTATATTACATATGAATATAATTGTTAATTTTCTGATTTTTATTACCCTAATTTAAAAATGAAATAGATTTAAATCGAGCGCATAAAATTTAGTACCAGCCATGTTTATGACGTGATGGACACTTGCAAATGCTATTGGCTAATGGCTGTTCGAACGCGCAAACTACGCCTCCGCCATATTCAACTTTAGAAACGTATGTTCTCGTGTAGGTCACGCGTCGTCAATTTCCTCGGTCCTTATTTATTGGAACTTTAATATTTTTTTCTGGCGTATATTAGAATTTTTTCGGTGACAATACAAAATACGGGTCTAATATTTTTATGTACAGATTAACATATTAAATGTGACCAGCACATGACTTCCCGCCAATTCCATGTTTAAAATAGAAAAGTCTATATTAAAAAAATTTGGATTAAGTATATTTTGGTTTTCCTAGAAAATGTTGTTTCCAATCATATACGAGCTTTAAATACAAATTTTGAGACGTTTTGGATTGTACCATAATATATTTTTTCACGAAAATCTGTTCAGAGCTTCAAGTAAAGTATCACATGCGGTTTATCTATTTTAGCCAAAATCTAATATATTTTTCGCATTGATATAAAAGTCTTAAATACTAAAATTGAAAAGTTGTGCATTAAATTTTAATATAGTTTAAAAAAAAATTGATGTGGTTGTACAATTTTATCCAAAATCTAATCAACTCTCTGCATGAATTCAGGAAGCTTAAATACAGAAAATAGAAAGTTTAATATAAGAGTTATCGTGGAGGAAAAAATCGCCACACGCACACAAACACACACACACACACACACAAACATTATGGTAAAAATATGAAATTCGTGTTGTGGGGTTTCTAATTTGTGCTTATTCTCTGAAAACTCACTATCGAATTTTTGCACCGAAAACATTACTTCCCTTAACTATGTATGTAGGGTAGCGGGAGATAAAAATTTAAAAAAAACCTAGAATCCCCTATTGAAATACATAGTAGTAAGTTACGAACAATGACAGTATAATCATTAATCATAATATCGATATGTTTCATGATATTTGTAACTTTTTATATCATTTTTACCTCTCGCTAAGAGAGACATTGGATTCATGCTAAAAATCGCATATCCAGACTTTATTGAACAAGCACGTTTTAAGGTCCCTACAACCCGATTTTAACATTTTTACGATGATGTCTGCGTGTGAGTGTGTGGATGTGTGTGTGTGTGTGTGTGTGTGTGTGTGTGTGTGTGTGTGTGTATGTATGTATGTGTGTATGTGTGTGGGATGTTGGAAGAACGATTACTCAAAACTATAAGTCTTATAGTCTTATATTTGTTTGATTTAATATCTGTTTAACTACGTATTTCCCTATCGGATATTCATGGGAAGATCTGAAAAGGTTTTGGTAACAATTGGACAACCGGAAGTAGCAGATTCTTGAAAGAAAATCTTCTAAATATTTTTTTTCGAAATAATTCTTGGTAATATTAAAGAAAATTAAATTCTCTATCTGATACATTTAAATATTTTATTATACCTATATTCTATAGATTTAGAGATAAAAGAAATATAATATATAAAATAATCTGTTATAATAAATTTTACAGCCGAAAGAATGCCATGAAAAATAGTTGAAAATTTAAATTCTTTGTAACTGACAGATAAATGTCAGTGTCAGAAATCCGGAGACATTACTGAGTAGTACATACATTATATTATTTATTAATGTATTAATGGTTAAATAGTTAATATTATAGGTATATTACACATACCTTTCAGAAATACTGTTACTCCCGACAATGAATTGGAAACATCTCGAAAATTAGAAGAGTAGGACAAAATTTCTTCATAGAATGAATTTAAATTTAAAAAATCTAAATATAAGGAATAGATATAAGTAGAATTTTTGGTATAGAGTGTAGGTATACAAGAAATGTTAAATACATTAGGGCGCGAGCAGTCATGTGACTTTGTTGGCCTTGACAAGGAGATATGGGGGCCCATGTCAGAATGATAGCTAGTAATTATGTATATAGATGTCAAATATCATAATTTCTCATTATAAATTTGATTTTTCAATTTTTCAATTCTATGTGGTTTATTTTCCTCGACAAGTAAATTCTAGACTCCTGGTGACAAATTAACTACCTGAATTTAGAAAATCTTTTAATGAAAAATTACAAATATCATTCTGAAACGGGCCCACACATCTGCTTGTCAAGGCCAACAATGTAACATGACTGGTCTCGCCCTATACTTATGGAAGTGACAAGAAGTATTGTGCTGGCCACAACAGATTTTTTTAAGTAAAATTTATGCGTAAATATATTAATCCGAACCTATTATGGATCAAATTTTATGGGGTGTTTTTGTTAAAAGTGACGTTTGATCTCATAAGAAAATAATATAAAAGCATTCTTCATAATAGCGCTATTGTTATAATAATGCGTTCGTAATATGGGCCAATATTTTTCTAAATCTCGTTTGTTTTTTTTTTAAGGAAATTATCATACAAATTAGAAAAGGGAAAATTATTCGTGTTGGAAAATACATGTGGTAAACAAATAGCAACACGCAACATGTTAAAGTACTTTAGTTAATTAAGAAAATGAAAAATTGGAAACAAAATGATTAAGAAATTAATTATCCTTGTTGGAAAATACAAGTATTTTTCATACATTACAATTATTTAAATTATATAAAGTGTATAAATATAGGAACAAAAATATATTGCATGTAGTTTGTTATAAAGATCACAAGTGTGCGCAAAATAAGAATTATTTTATGTGCATATAAATAGTTATTCAAGAAAAGCATAGATTTCGTGGTATGAACTCTGATAAAACATATGAACTGGTAGTGTTTGTTCATTATATTAATCACCTTAACAAGCTTTAATTAATAGTTATTAAATAATCGCTAGGACTACCACCATATACTTAAAAAAAATTTATGAAACTGTTACTTATGTACTACTACAGTAAAGTGAAAATTGCTGATTATTATTCATAGTTTAATCAAGTACTAATCACTAGGTAATTACACATAAATATTATCATTACTGATTATAGTTTTTGAAAAGAACTAATTGTTTGAAAAAAGAGGAAAATAGAAGTTGTGTGGAGGGTTATAGATTTTTGATATAGTTTGGGGAGTATAGTTTAGTGGAGGTGTATTCGTGGTTGGGTGGGTGCGTTGTGTGTGTGTGTGTGTGCGAGAGGCGGTGAGGTGCGTGTTCGGCGCGCCACCACGAGAGGCGTCCAGCGCGCGGCGCACGGCCGGCCAGTGCAGTGTGAGCAGCAGCAGCGCGAACATCGCCGTCCTCCGCATCCCGTGTCGGCGTGTGTCTCCCAGCAATAGCCGTCGCGGTCAGTGTCATCGCCACCGTCACGTCAACCACCCTAGCCTAGCCCTGAGTGCAGTGTGCGTCAGTCACATCACATAGTGCCATGTGAACCACCCCTAGCCGCCACACCGCCACCTGCCCTGCCGCCTGCTGTACAACCAACCCAACCCGACCATGTCGGAGCACGAACAGCGTCAGCCTGACACAGTAAGCCATCCGCAACCGCAAACGCATCGAGAGTGCCGGGGCGCGAGTGCAGCTCGGCGAGGCCGCTGTGGACGCTAGGCGTCGACCGCTCGTGTTCAAGCACCAAGCAGCCCCCCAATACAAACACAACCCTCTTCTAGACATGTTGAAATTATCGTACGAAAAATGTGTATGTTTTATATTCCTAGTGATTTTAGTATTTTTAAGTTGCTCTGGTTTCCACACAGATAGATTGGTGACATTAACGGATCATAATAAAAAGTATCCATTTACCTCAAGTTATAGTAGTAGTCGTAGTTTGCATTTGAACGCGCAGTTTGACAGGAGTGAGTTAGTGATGATGAGAAGTGATGCGATGTCGGCATCGGCGGAATCGGGACTATGGGACCGGGAGCGGGAGCTGGAGAAGTCTGGGAGGCGGCGAAGACACGCGCGGCGACGCCGTCCTCGTCGGCCCCGGTTCTGTCCAGGGCAGGACGTGGCGTCGCGCGCCTACCGAGCCCATGTGGTGATCGAAGGCGTCGTGCGCTCCAAGCGCCACCTGCCCACCAACTCGAGCGCCGCCGACTACGCCGTGACCGTGGAGGTGAAGCGCATCCACCGCAACGATTCGCTGTACCGCGCTCTCAACCTCACGGACATCATCCGGCTTAAATTCGCCAACCGGCAGCACAAGGGATGCGAGGACAAGCGCGTGCACGGCCTGGTGCCCGCCAAGCTCAGCAACGGCGATTTCTACGTCTTCTTCCTCGAGAGCGTCGGCATGCACAACTACACCGTGCTCGGCCAGCCCGTGCCGCTGCCCACCGACCCCAAGCAGCGCAAAATCATCGAGAAGCAGATACGTGATATTGTCGTCAGAAAGAGGGGTAAGTCCTTTATTATCATTACAAACATTTCCAACATTATCCTCAAGAAGTGAAATGCACAGATGCAAGAATTTCATCACTGAACTCATTTAAGACTAACCAATGTCATGTCCTTAGCAAATGGTCCAGAGTCGTACGACAAAATCCAATGCAATTTTGAAAGAAAGTAAATACTGACAAATATCTTGTATAGTTTTTCTATATTAAAATATTGGGCAGTTATATAGATCCTAATTGAACTTAGACCATTCATGTTAACAAATTATGTTGCAAACTTGCAACTATTATTGTCCTTTTTCGAAATTTAAAAAATATACTTTCTTTAAGCTATTTAAGAACTACTTGCATGACCTTATTTGAAAGCCAACTGCCTTATGCTGTTATTCTATGGGGTAACTGTTCGAATTGTATCATAGTTCTTAAATTTCAAAAGAAAGTAGTACGAGTGATAGCTAATGTCGCAAATTTTTCCAAAATCTAAATATTTTACCTCTGCCTTGCCCTGCATAGATATTTTGGAGTCGCTACTTTTTGAAGAATAAGAATAAATAATCTTTTATAAAGAATAGCGATGTTTGTAGGTATAACACCAGAGCTAAAGATCATAGAAAAATACGTGAGAAGAAATTCCATTAATGTAGATTTGTATATTTATTTATCTAGTGAAATAACTAGACTTGAATTCAAATTATTTAAAAGAAAAATTAAGAGTTTTTCAGAAACTTTATTCCGAGCTTTATTCAGTACAAGAATATTTAAACACTACACTATAAACCTTTCTCAAGTCAAGTGTTCCTCATTTGCTTATTTTATATTTTGTATTTATATAGATTTCAGACCTCGTTTTAGACTATTTAATAACTTTGACATGTCATCAGTTGGTTTTGTACAATATACATGACGAATAAATATATTTTTATATATTTAAATTGAAAACAAAAGAAGATATTTTGTTCGTTATTATGGTAACTACTACATTTATTACCAAATAATGGCATTACTTCATTAGTTGTTCTTGTACCAAGGTACTGATTTAATGTCAACTATAATTTATTTATGAGTAATCCAATTACGAATTGTCATAGTGCATTAAATTGAAATTACAAAAATACTATTTATCTGTAGAGTTCCAAATCTTATTGCCAATTACATTCGGCGAAATATTTAGTTATTTAATATTGATAAATTTTCTTTCTAAAGTCTAAGCAACTGAGTATTTATTACTTATATGTTATAAGTAAGAAATAAATAATACTTTATTACAAAACTGTATTTTTAATTTACCGAATTAATTGCTTTAGAATTTCGATTATAAGATAGCGTACAACACTGAGATCTTGACAGATAATCAAGCAGGACAATAATATAATGTGTACAATTAAGATAATAACATAAAATACATAAAAAGTATCAGGATCAAGTAACCAGGGGAGTCGAACCGGAAACCTAAAACTCAAATTAATCAAAAAAAATCTAAAACCTGAATCCGAATCCAAACCTTAATTTTCCAATTTTGAAAATATTTCTTAAGGGTTCACATCATGGTAAACATTTGCTGTTACCCAACTCTTCAAATTCTTTGCAAGATGGAAATCATAATATAGAAACATTTAATTGGGAAAATAACAAATATAAGATTGCACCTGAATTGCATACCTTAGTGCAAATTGCATTGTCTGTATCGCCATGATTGAGTGTTGAACAATTATTTATTTGAAATTGTCACTAAAGAGCACAAAAATCGTCATTAAAAGTTCAAAAATCGGCGCTAAAGTAATTCATTACACATCGATTTTATAAAAATGCAGTGTTACCAACCTTATAATAATTATTGTGCATGTAAGATAAATTGAATAGCTGTACGATGTATATTAGTTAATTTGTTTGTAAAATATGTGCAAAAAGAACAAACTAAATAGTTCCGATGTATAAGTTTGTGATAAAACACATAATTTTGACTGTTCTTTATGATCTCAATATCCGAAAGTTGGCAACATTGAGTGTCAAACTGACAAATATAATGTACATAACCTATAAATATAAATATTTCTTTCATTTTCACAAAATTTCTATTTCAAATAAAATTGAATATGCACCTCGGCACTGAAGTTCCTTTTTATCACTCATATGGTTTATTTTCCTCGGCCCTACATCCTCGGTAACTAAATTCCATATTTGCGACAAAAAGTAGAACTTCAGTGCCTTGATACATAAATAACTATTTCACCACTAAATTTTGTCTCCGTAAAAATACAATAAAGGAAAGAATATTATTATTCCGAAATAATAATTATTTGGGCGTCAGTATTTAGATTCACAATTATTTCAATTTAACCTAACACTATTGTCAACGGCAGGTCTTTCTCGACCTAATAACAATATATCATTAAATTATTTATGTGTTGATTTTTTTTAACCCGAGTTGATGTTCGGGCCTATTCTGTAACAAAATGGTTAATTTTTAATAACTGGTTAAAAAATTTAGCCAATAGATACTAATTTGACAACTAAAAATCCAATTTTTTGTTATATGTCAACATACTTGATTGGTTAAAAAATTTAACCAGTTGTTAAAATTAACCACTGAGTTACGATATAGGCCTGATTAACCGTTATTTTAAACGATTAACCGGAGCATATTTTTTTGGGTTTTGAAAACCGAAATGATAATTTTAATTTATATTGCTTGGATCCGAAACCAAACCCTGCAAGTAACTAAAATACATATAGGGTGTAAGTGAAATGTAAGCGTTTAACATGGGAAATCAGTTTTTCCGTGCGCATTATTTAGACAAAATGTTTCTAATGGATGTTGTAAAGCAAAAATGTCTACAACAACAATAAACGTAACAAAAAAAAAATCATTTTGACTACCTACTTCATTACTGCAGAAATAAAATTTGAAAATTCACGGGATTACAATTTAATAGTATGAGCCATGGAATTAGAAACAAGAAAATAACAAAAGCGTAACGTTTTATTACATCAGTGTCAGAATAAATAATGATGGAATATTTGTACCGTGTGGGCGCTTGCGTCACCTCACGGGCACTCATTGCTGGCGTGGAGAGTGCGCCACAGGGGTCAATTTTGTGCCATTAAAATGCGATGTAATTTTTGGCGTCGGTCGGGATCGAACCCGGGTCTCCAGATTCGCGACCAGACACTCAGGCACACGGTCACGAGACCCCAGTGTCCGAATAATGATTGTCAAAATAAATATTAATAATTTGACGTATAAAACGTTACGCTTTGTTCGTCTCATTTCTAATTCCATGGCTAATACTATTAAATTGTAATTCCGTGAATTTTCAAATTTTATTTCTGCAGTTATAAAGTAGCCAAAATGATTTTTTTTATTGATTCGGTTGTAGAATTTTTTGCTTTACAACATCCATTTGAAACTTTTTGTCTAAATGCGCACGGAAAAACTGATTTCCCATGTTACACGCTTATGTTTCACTTTCCGTGAAATGACAATAATAATTTTGTATTACATTATTTAATAATATCTGGAGTTTATTTAAATGACGGTTAATCGAGTCTGACAATAAATAAGATGACGGTTTATCAAAATTCTACTGTATGGTTATCGAAAATGAAGTTTATTTCTCTTAAAATGAAATGCATCTAAACATCTGTTATTGTTCCATGCATGAAATAATTGTATGAAAGCTATTGAAAATAATGTGAAATGTTTCGAATGTGGAGGACTGACTCTCCAATCGGTGTATCATCTAGCATGAGCATCTAGCCTAGCGCTTAACGAATTATTTACGAGACAAAATGCGTCCAGGTATTTAGCGTAAACCTTGAGATAATCCAAAAATAACACGAGAACGCTGCCGTGAACGAAAGTCGATCCTCTGCTGTTGCACTCTTATTTTAAACATTCGTCTACGCTTGCTGTGATCGACCGTCTGCGTCGACCAGTGACATATGCGCGAAGCCCGCACTTAATGATTTACTGATTGATGCGGTAAACAAAGATGACTTTGGTGCATTCACTGCTGGGGAACGACTTTTTATCCCCAACGCACTGGGTGTGCCTGACTCGATTGTTCAATGAACTAATAGATAATGAGTTTTTACTAAAAACCTGATAAAACAAAGCAAATTTGATTTACATTAACAGATCTGATAATCACGTGTACTTTAGAAAATCTTTGAAATTCCTTATTCATAATTTCGATAACGTATCTATTACAAATCAGTAAATGCTATTATTACTGTCTCATCTTTATTTTTAATTGCATATTTTGAAAAGTTAATCAATTTATTAAATATTTTACACTGTACTTCATTTCACGTTAGAAAATAGTAGATGGTAATTGAGAGCCAACCGTTTTTAAATGAATTAAATAAATACTTTTTTGCACGATCGGGTTTTTTTAAATGTTTACCACCAGGGTTTTCAAAGCAGTAAGCTTTATTTATAAATTATTGATCGGTAGGTGATGTGACAACCATTTTTTTTTTACCTTCCGTCACCTTTAGGTAAGGAAGGTATTGTCAAAAAATTCAATGATGAGTTTTTAGTGAATAAGCATGTTTTAGGGTCCCAGCAATACGATTTTACTATTTTTACGAGATGTCTGTATGTATGTATGAATGTATGTGTGTGTGTCTGTGTGTGTGTGTGTGTGTGTATGTGTGGGTGTCTGTGTGTGTGTGTGACGAAATTTTCGAATCGCGTATCTTCAATACCCCGATTCCAAAAATTATAATTTTTCGTATTTCTCAAGTTTACATCAAGAAGAACAAGTGATTAGACTTTGGTTATAATTGGTCAACCGGATGTACCCTCATTTAAAGATTTTAACAGTTAAATATGATTTATTCACATTTAACGTTATTATAACTTAAAGAATATATTATTGTCTATACGATTTGATTGCATTTTAAACTTCATATTCAATAGATATAGAGATAAAGAATTTTAAAGAAATTAAATTTTATAAATCAGCCAGCTATGCTAAACATGGAAACTACTAATATATTCATATAATTCAAATTGACAGATGTCAGTATAAATAAAAAGTAAATTAATGTGGCAGAGATGTGGATGTTGAAGTAGATGTTGGGGAAGACAGGGAAAGATACGGCAAGGAAATAACTCTAGTGTTACAAGTTTCTAGAAAGATACAAGAGAGACGATATCATTGGTTTGAACATGTCATGAGGAGAGATGAAGAATATATTGGAAGAAGAATGAATAGTTTAGGAATAGAAGGTTGAAGAAACAGAAGACCAAAAATAAGATGGAAGGACTGTATTGCGGAAGACTTGAGAGAAAAGGAACTGAATGAGAACGACACGCAAAACAGAAATGAATGGAAGAAGAAAATAAGAAATAGCGATCTGTAACGAATGGGAAAAGCTAGAGAAGAAGAAGATGTCAGTGTCAAGTACAATTTGCATAGTTTGTTTATGCAATAATTTTACTGGAAATTTAGAATCTTTTGCAAGGAAATTTACGTATGGAATTTATACATAATACACAAAATCTTATTTTTTAAAATTTTGTGATCGTGCAAACGTAATAAGCATTGCTGTCATTAAATGCTGTTCTACCGGTATTAGATGTTTCATCCTCAACCGGTAGGAAGAACTTACTGACCTTAATACTTAAATAACTATAAATTCGGGAAACCAAACATGATATTTTTGTCGATTTCTAACCCTTTAGAAGTTGGGAATTAGTCATTCGTAACTGCAATGGCAATCTCTTGTGTGGCAAATAACAGATTTCACTTCCACCCCTCGGGTTGGAAATGTTTAAGTAGGGATTGCTTAGCAACATTGTCATAGATCCCTATAATAAAGTAGGCTAAACAAATTTTAATAGAGTTGTCAAAAGCTATTAACATAATTAAAGGTTATAACTCAATGATTTATTCTGAAAATTAATATTTAGCGATAAATTATTCGATAATGGTTCCAGCGACCTTAGTGAATTGCTTGGAATATTTAGTCTATGCATAAATAACTATTGTAGTACCATCACCAATTCTACAACATTTATTAGTGCCTGTGAGGTAACGTCTGATGGTTGGTAAACGCCCTCTACTGTACAATTATATTGTTCTTGTCTAAAACGGCGTGAAGACAATTAACACAACCAACATTGAACGAAATATAAAATATTTACTTATGATTTTATTTATGTTGGCGGGGAATCATGAAAAATTCAAGGAATTTAGTATATACCTGGAAAAATCATTGAATTTTATTGTCAGGAAATATATACATACATACAGGGTGAGTCTGGGAAGCCCCCCCCCTCTTTAACTTTTTTATTATAAGTAATAGAAAAAAATGGCTCATATAAAAGTTTTATTATTTGAAATATAATATTTGATGGAAGATACAGATATTTTTTATAAAGTCAGGTTTACAAGATACAACTATCAACTTTTATTTATAAAATAGCAACCTATAATTACTTTACTAAAATATAAACCACCATTTTTGTCTATTCAACGATATATTAGTTTTTATTATTATAAGAAAAAGAAATGGCGATTTATATTTTAATAAAATAATTATGGGTTGCTATTTTTAAGTGATTTTTTTACCTCTCGCTAAGAGAGGTATTGGATCGCATATCCAGATTTTAATGAATAAGCTCATTTTATGGTCCCTAGAATCCGATTATAATGTGTGTATGGATGTTGGAAGGGCGATTTCTCAATACTACTTTAAAGATGTCCGATCAAGGTCATCTGTATCATGAACTAATTAACAAATTGGCATACATTTATGTCTTTCTTTTGCAAGGGCTATAAGCGTGTGCGATAAGGTTAAGACATTCCACTTTAATTTTTCACATATTTGGTTTTACATTTGCTAATAAACTTACCATTTGATTTAATTTTAAATTATGTAATATATATTTTTATAATAATAAAATAACCGTAGTATCCTCATAAAAACTAAGCAAACGACACTACTGAATTTGTCAGAATGAACGGAGCAAAAATCTGAATTCATACAATTCCTAGATAACCTTGATCGGATATTTTTACTGTACTTACGACATGTTTAACTACGGATTCCTCAATTTAACATTAATGGGAAGAGCTGATGGGGTTTTGAATAACATTTGTTTTATAGTTCATTTGTCACTTGTTTGCGCGCTTTAGGTAGCAGGTTGTACTTTCGACTTCTAATTTTGAAATACCACAAAAGTAACCCCTTCACGATAACTTCGAAAGCCCGTGAGATGGCGATTAGTAAACGTCCTCAGCAGTACATCTTTATCGTCTACGTAAAGAAAATATTGACATACCCATAAATGGGTAATAAACAATGATGATATATGTATTTATTTAATATTTAAATTGTTAATATAATATTCTGATAAATTCGTTATTTCCATTTCGGTAATGTTGCTCACTCACTACTTATAATTAAGTTCTTCACTCCAATGAAGAAGGTAGATTTACACTTCCACCGTAAAGCAACGTAGCCTAGAATCTGTGATGAAAGGAAATGAGACAGTGTTTCTAGAAACCATTGTCTTTTTAATCCTTGATGGTAGAAAATAAAGACGAACGCAGGCACCATAAATTTACATTCTTACAGCAATGATGTTTCATTTTAATGTAATAATTAATTATAATAAATTCACACAGATATATGTGACAATATACATAGTTGCCACTTGCAATATTTATGTAATTATTCAAAATATAATATTTTATTATACATTATAATCACATTTATAAATAAGTCATTATATAAACATTGTGTAAGCCTATAAATGGCTTTTTTTTAAATTCATATTTCTGTTTTATTGAATATTAACATCATAATACATGATTCGTTTCGCACCACACACTTTTTAGTACATGTAAGACACATTGGGGTTTTTTGGACCCCATTTATATGAAGTGATAAATAAAGAAGAAATAACAATTTTTGCTCAAAAGACTACAAATTACGGGGACTATAATTCATACATTTTATAAATATGAAGCACCAAAATGCAAAATTTAGTATTTTGTGAAGGTTTTTGTCGAACTATATGAAAAATTTAAGTAAAAAGTTACATGTTGAGATAATGTTCATTTATTCTATAATTAACAATGAGAATGAAAAAAATCTGATGTGGCCACCAAAATACCTTCCGTCAATTCTACGTATTTTGTACAAATTCTCAGGAACCTGAAACAGAACTCGAACCGTAAACCCGAATTTTTGATGAACCTAAACCCGAACCGAACCTTTATTTGTCAAGGTCAATAAACCTGAACCGAATTTAAACCGTTTTAAATTCAGATTCGGTTCAGAGGTCAATTAAATATAAAATAAAAAAAAATATTTTTTTAATGTGATTTTAAAATTAATAAATATAATCATCTTCTTGTGTTCGTAATCATTTATTGCTCCGAATAGAATTCAAACCCAAAACCAATGAACCGTTATAATTTTTAATTTCTTGAACCGAAACTGAACCTAAATCGAAATTTATTTCTTGAACCTGAACCGAAGCTGAACCATAAATATATTTCGGTCCCTGCAAATTCCACACAGAAATTTTTTTGCAAACTATTTTATGGGCGTTTTCTTTTTAGGGGAGAAATGAACTGATCGTACCTCGTACTGAACTGAACTGATCTACTCCTAGAAAGAACAGTATGTTTCTTAAAATAAAAAGTAGAAAATAAATACATATATAGCATTAAATTTATAACATAACATAATATTGTGCAGAATTGGCTTATGGCTATATCTGTTGTATTACCTTATGTGATTTGTTTTTGCCACCTTAAATTATTTTAAATTTTTATATTTCCAGTAAAATATTTTCACAGAGATATTAGGTATGTAAATTTTATTTGACACTGACATCTGTCAATTAATAATATTTAAATATTCTGTTTCCATGGTGCAGCTTTTAGCAGCATTAGGTTGCAAGATATTTCTTTATAATTCTTTATCTCTAAATTCATTGAATATGAAGAAAAAATATAATTAAATCGAATAGAGAATAATATATTCTTTTATTTATAATAACATAAAAGGTCAAAAAATGATATTTAACAGCGTTTTTTCAAGAAATACTGATAAAATCTTCAAATTAGGGTACTTCCAGTTAACCAATCATAACCAAAATCTAATCAACTGTTCATATGGACGTACGAAACATGAATATGAAAGAATTATAAATTTTGGAATTAGTATTCGAATTATTGAAGGAGAATTTTTTGTCACACACACACATACATACACGCACACAGATACAGACATCATCCTAAACCCAGCCTAGAAACAACCCTTATCCCATTAACAATATATATTTTATCTAATTGATGGTCAACTTGTAATGGAATATAGGAATGGTGAAAAAATAATCGGACTGGTAGTTAAATCAATGATTTTATTTCAATGCCGATGTTTCGACTATACAGTTGTAGGCTTCATCAGGGTTAGAAAAGTTCATACGAAGAAACTAAGTAATAAACATAACATCATACTATCAGGAACAATTATTTGAAAAATATATATTTATAATAATGTTAGCGAGAAGAAATCAGGAGCTGAAAATTGTCAATGATTTTATGACTTTCTATTATTTATTTATTTTCGTATCTATTATGAGGGCACACAGTAATACGAAAGGAGTTTCTGCAACATGCAACTTGTATCCTATGTAGGTATGCAGAGTTGCATTAAAATGTAGTAAATTTCGAATTTTGACGATCGCACGAACTTTATAATTAAATTATATTGCTTGAATTTTTATTTTTGTTATCTCGGTATTTATTTTTCTTTAATTTGTAATTAAAATGTTTCGTATGAAGTATAGTGTATCCTATAACCCAGCATTTCTCAACCGCTGGTCCGCGATAAAATTTCACCGGTCCGCAGAAAAATATCTGACGTATTGACTTTAATTACGCGTAAAAGATAAATAGTAATCTGAAGCTACTATATGTACTAGGTAAAAGTTGGGATATTTTAGATTAACGTTAAATAAAATATATAATTAGAAATATAAACAAATTTTGCAATAAAGAGAATATTTAAATAGTTTTTCGGTAATATCGATCATAAAGAAACAAATTAAGAAAACGGCTGTCCGTAGATTCATCTGTTCGTCTAGCTTGACGAATTTGGAACCTAATATAGATTTGAATCAGTTATTGTTGAACAGCAGTCACGTTAAATTATGAATCATTTTGCTCTTGAGTAACTTGTAATTTTGTGATTTTTACCTTCTGTCACCTTTAAGTAAGGACGGTATTATCTTTGGTGAGTTTTTGGGGTCTCTAGAATACGAATTCACTAATTTTACGATGATGTCTGTCTGTCTGTATGTATGTATGTGTGTGTGTGTGTGTGTGTGTGTGTGTGTGTTTAGATCCATATATAGACGAGATTAGATTTTGGTTATAATTGGTCCACCGGAAGTATCCTCGTTTGCAACTTTTAATAGCTTTTCTTGAAAAAATCAATTAAACATCATTTATTGACATTTAATGTTATATAAATTTTAAAGAATATATTATTCTCTATACGATTGGATTGCATTTTATACTTCATATTCAATAGACATTAAAGAATTATAAATATATTAAATCTTGTAAATCAGCCAGCTATGCTAACCATGGAAAATGGAAACTGCTAATATATTCAGATAATTAAAATTGACAGATGTCGGTGTCAATGAATCGAAAATGAATGTGGTAGAGATGAGCATGTTGATATAGATGTTGGGAAGATTGGGTGTAAGTGTCTAGAAAGATATAAGAGAGACGATTACATTGGTTTGAACATGTCATGTGGACAGATGGAAGAATATCTTGGAAGAAGAATGAATAACTTAGTAATAGATGGAGACGAAACAGAGGAAGACCAAAGATAAGATGGAATGACTGTATTGCGGAAGACTTGAGAAAAAATCAGTAGTGGCAGCACGCACTTTAGAATTCTATCATAGAAAACAGGCGAATGCGATATTACTTTTACGAATCTTGGTAGCATGCACTTTAGAATTCTATATTCGCTTTTTATTTTGGGAATTTTCGGGTTTTATACTATTAAAATAGAAAATATTATGACAGTTGTATATAATAAATATATAAATTGGCTTTGAATTGAATTGCGACAATATAATGACGTTAGTTTAATACTTTCGCCCCGAGTCGTACGCTTGCAGGCGAATATTTTGAGACACGCATGCTACCAAATTTTCGCTTCGTGGCGAAAAGCGAAAACAAATGCCTCATTTGATAGAATTCTAAAGTGCGTGCTGTCACTACTGTTGTTGCCAGCACAATACCTCTCGCCATTTTAATTTTATCTTGCATAGGGCGCGAGCAGTTATGTGACTTTGTTGCCCTTAGCAAGCAGATATTGGGGCCCGTGTCAGAATGACAGCTGGTAATATACATAGGTGTCATGTATCATAAGTTTTCATTCGAAACATTATGATTTTCCAAATCCATGTGGATTTTTTCCCTCGACAAGTATATTCCATACTAATGGATGACAAATAAACAGAATATTATGAAATTTTGAATGAAAAATTATGACATATGACAATTGTGATATCTTTGTAAATAACTACTAGCCGTCATTCTGACACGGATCCTCATATCTGCTTGCCAAGGCCAACAAAGTCACATGGCTGCTCGCGCCCTATAAGTAACGAATTTAACATTTCTTCTACACACAAATAATTGAAATTGTTTCTCTTCTTTCGTTGTATGAGAAATTTTATCCTACTATTCTAATATGTTCAAAATACTCATACCTCTCAGAACTGACACTGAAATTTTGCATTTATTTGTCAATTACAAAATTTTTAATATCGCAACTGTTTTTCTGACAACGAGATTTATTACAACATATTATTCTATATTATTATATACTATATCTCCAAACCTATACGAGATATAATAAAAAATTTAAATGTGTCAGATTGAGAATTTAATTATCTTTAATAATTGTAGTAACAAATTTTCAAAAAATAATATTTAGAATTTTTTTTTTAGAAACTACCACTTCCGGTTGTCCAATTGTTACCAGAACCTATTCAACTCTTCCCATTACTGTTAGATTGAGGAATCTGTAGTCAAACAGGTCTTTAGTCTTATAGAATTTGAGAAATCGTGTCTCCAACAACCTCACAAACACACACATACACACACACACACACAGACATCATTGTAAAAATGTTAAAATCGGATTCTATGGACCTTAAATCGTGCTTATTCAATAAAATCTGGATATGCGATTTTTAGCATGAATCCAATACCTCTCTTAGCGAGAGGTAAAAAGGAACTGAATGAGAACGACACGCAAAACAGAAATGAGTGGAAGAAAAAAATAAAAAATAGCGACCCCTAACGAATGGGAAAAGCTAAAGAAGAAGAAAATGTCAGTGTCAATTTGCGTAGTTTTTTTAATGAAATAATGTGAAATATAGGATTTGTTGCTAGAAAATTTATGTATATCAGATTTTTTTTTGTTTAAACCTAGTATAAATATAAGCATTGTTGGTGAAACTCGCCAATAGATTCTGATAATTTCATTTTAAAATCTATGAATGTTTCAAAAAGGTTCAGATTTACAAAGAATAATATGACATATTGCAGATACGTACTACATACGTGTTATACCCGTTATATTTTTCTAGATTCCAATATATGAGATTCTTTTGGAGGAATAAGGGTTTTCTTTTCTAAATCTTTTGAACCGGATATTCAAACTTAAGACTTCCAAACACTAACATTACCACTTGTAGTAATCGTTAAATTTATGTTAGGTGTTTAAACGTATCGCCAAAAACTTCGTAAGATGTAACTAAATTACGATCTTTCGCTCTGGATAATTAGAATTCTGGCAAAGTTTTGGCGCAGTGACTAACTATACTTGTATTATTAATCTCCTGTTTAATGCATTAAGCGAGTTATTAACATTATTTTAGTTCATTACTCCTTGAACGTCCATCAATTTCTACCATTCCCTTTTCGGAAAACAAGTGCGAGAGAAAACAACGTAACAACGTAAACAATCCGTTGGAAAGCAAAAGTAACCTAATGCAGCTAAGGACAATTAATAATACGATGAATGCATATTTAGACAGTGACATATAAATATGAGATGTGTTCCAAAAATTATGATGAGTCTTCTGTTGATGTATGAGTCTTGTTTACAACATTTCTGAGCCAGAATATTATAAATTACATAAGTATTTAGAGCACTATTAGTTCAAAGTCAATTCGTCATAGATACACAACTTTATGTGATTGTTGTGCACTATTTATTACTTTTCAGTTTCTCCAGACTAACAAAAACGAGACAGTTTTTTCCATTCTTTTCTCTAAACTCGATTTTTAATGTCTGTAAAATAATTTATTAACACGTTCGCTGTCCGCCACGCGCTGAAGCGTGATAGCGTTTATTCGCTGGTGGCCGATTTCGCCCAGTACATATTATTGTTGCAATTTATTCACTTGAAACTGTAGGGTTATCACCAAAAAAGCTTAAAATATTTTTTATATGTTGGCTTTTGACATAAGTTAGCAGCTGTTGATGCCGTTTCAGATGAGTGGCATATACTCAGAAATTATAGCAAAAGTAATACAAATACAAATTATATTGTTACCTTCCGTCACCTTTAGGTAAGGAAGGTATTGTCTTTGGTCAAAAAAATCGATGGTGAGTTTTCAATGAATAAGCATGTTTTAGGGCCCCTAGAATAATATTTTACTATTTTTACGATGATGTCTGTATTGTGTGTGTGTGTGTGTGTGTGTGTGTGTGTTTTTCTATTACTTATAATAAAAAAGTTGAAGGGAGGGGGGTCTTCCCAGACTCACCCTGTATACATAGGCAAATGTGATTAGATTTTGGTTATAATTAATCAATCGGAAGTATTCTCATTTGAATTTTTAACATTTTTTCTTGAAAGAATGCTGTTAAATATCATTTTTTCACATCTGATGTTATTATAAATATTAAAGAATATTTTATTCTCTATACGATTTGATTGCATATGTTACACTTATATTCAGTGGATGTAGTGTTAAGAAATTATAAAGAAATTAATATCATAAAACAGCCAGTTATGCTTATAACCATGGAAACAGCTACTATATTAAGAAAATTCTGAATAAAAGATGTCAGTGTCAAGTGCAATTGACAGTATTTTTGTGTTATAATTTTACTGGGAATAAAATATTTTCCGAGGAATTTTCTGTATGGAATATGTACAAAATACATAGAACTAATGGAAGGTAATGTGCTGACTACATCAGATTATTTTTCCATATATAAATTTTCATGCTAAAGAACTTATATTTCCAGTAAAATTATTTCATAAACAAGCTATGCAAATTGTACGTTACTTTAGATTTTCTTATTTGTTAGGGGTCGCTGTTTTTTATTTTCTTCTTTCACTCATTTCTGTTTTGAATGTCGTCCTCATTCAGTTTCTTTTCTCTCAAGTTTTCCGCAATACAATCCTTTCGTCTTATATTCGGTCTTCCTCAGTTTCTTCTACCTCCTAATACTAAGCTATTCATTCTTCCAATATATTCTTCATCTCTCTTCATGACATGTTCAGACCAATGTAATCGCGTCTCTTGTATTTTTCTAGAAACTTTATCACTCGAGCTACTTTCATTACTTACCCTATCTTTCCGCGTCTTCCCCAACATCTATCTCAATATACTAGTCTTTGCCATAATCATTTTCTTTTCATTGATACTGACATCTGTCAATTTGAATTATCTGAATATATTAGCAGTTTCTACGGCTGATTTATGAAATTTAATACCTTTATAATTCTTTAATCAAATTGTATAGAGAGTAATATATTCTTTAAAATTTATTAACATTAAATGTCAATAAATGATATTTAACTGCGTTTTTTTTAAGAAAAGCTATTAGAAGTTGCAATAGAGGGTACTTGCGGTGGACCAATTATAACCAAATTTAACCGAAAAATACGGAAAAAATATAATTTTTGGAATCGTGATATTGGAGTTATGCGATCCGAAACGATCATCACATACACACACACACACTTATACACACACGCATACACATACGTATAGACATCATCGTAAAATTACGTCGTATTCTAGGGACTCCAAAACGTGCTTTTTTATTAGAAACCAAAGACAATACCTTCCTTACTTAAAGGTGACAGAAGGTAAAATTCGCAGATCTGCTCATTCACCAATTTTCAAATTATCAGATAAATACTAATAATTTATTTAACAAAACTAAAGACCGAGCAAAATTTAACACCTCGATAAATAAAATAAAAATATTTCATCACGGCATATTACCCATTGCTGGGTGTGCCAATCTGCTTCGTACACAGATATCGGTAATGATGGAATATTTGTACCGTGTGGGCGCTTACCAGGCGTCACCTCACGGGCACTCATTGCTGGCGTGAAGAGTGCGCCACAGGGGTCAATTTTGTGCCTGAGTGTCTGGTCGCGAATCTGGGGACCCGGGTTCGATCCCGACCGACGCCAAAAATTACATCGCATTTTAATGGCACCTCGATAAATGATAATTAATATTTATTAGGTGGCTATATTTATGTGTTACATCGTCATTTGTTAAATATTGTAGATGTAGAATTACCAACACAAATATGAAAGACAGAGGGTACATACTTTTTGACATACATATCTTTTTCTGACGTTCCCTTAATTTTATCGGTTCGTTTAGTGATGTATCCCAAAGATAACATCATTTTAAGATCATAATAATCTTCCCTCGTTTTATTGTATCTGTTTTGCTTTTGCTTCCCTTCCGTTGTGTGAGTGACTTCCTCACACCTTGCTTGTTGCTTGGTCAGTGAAGCTTGGCGGGAGTCATGCCAGTGCAGTCCAGCAAAAGCAACAGCAGCAGTAACCGCTACAGCTACGTGTCTGACTGGTACGGCCCTGCTTTCTGACACGGAACGATGCCGGCGCGGCGGCTAGACATCACTCTCCGCTTCAGGAACTACGGGGGCCGGTACACCACGACCTTCAGCCCCGAACTCATACAAGGGAAACTGTACTTTATACAAAAATTCAACCCATTTCCGACGTTTTATAGATAGATCTGACAAGTTAGTGATGTGAAGAATAAAACCCGTGCACGTCGCTCAAGAACAGCCGAGAATATTGCTGCTGTAGCCGAAAGTGTTGAAGAAAACCCAGGTTTGTCCATTCCTCGTCGTTCTTTGGAATTAGGCATTCCACAAACGTCATTACACCGTATTTTGCTTAAAGATTTGGGTCTTAAGGCTTATAAAGTCCAGTTAACACAAGAACTCAAGCCGGCCGATCATCAACAACGTCGTGTCTTTGCTGATTGGGTCGTTGAAATGCATGAAAATGATCCGGAATTCCATCGAAAAATCATCTTGAGTGATGAGGCCCATTTCCACCTCGGTGGCTTCGTCAACAAACAAAATTGCCGCATCTGGGGCTCAGAAAACCTAAGAGTTATTGTTGAAAAGCCTCTCTATCCTCAACGTGTGACTGTTTGGTGCGGTTTATGGTCCGGCGGAGTCATTGGACCTTACTTTTTCGAAAATGAGGCTGGAGCAACAGTTACGGTGAATGGATTGCGCTATCGAGAGATGATTAACGATTTTTATGGCCGGAATTGGATGGTATTGATCTGGACAACGTTTACTTTCAACAAGACGGCGCTACGTGCCACACAAGCAACGAAACCATTGATCTTTTACGGGAAAAGTTTCCGGACCGTGTTATCTCTCGAAGAGGTGATCACAATTGGCCACCGAGATCTTGTGATTTAACACCTTGCGACTTGTTTCTTTGGGGCCACGTGAAAGAGAAGGTCTACGCCAACTGCCCAGCGTCGACTCAAGACCTCAAAGATGGAATTCGTGAGGCTATCGAGGACATAGGACAGCCACTTTGCGATTTGGTTATGGAAAATTTCATGAAAAGGATATTGTCCTGTCAGCGTGGTCGTGGTGGTCATTTGCCTGATGTTATTTTCCACTATTAACGGCATACCTTCCTCTTTATAATGAAATAAACATCCGATCATTTATATTAAAAAATGGCATTTTTCTTTGAATATCAAAATAACACCTCTTATTGGAAAACCCTTTAGTATAATTGTGAACTATTTAAAATACGTACGTATTTTGCTATCAACCATCGCATTTGAATCACATATTTGAGAAACCACATAAGTCAAAAATCATAAATTTCAGGAGAATCAAAAACTGAAATTTATTGCTCTTTACATTATTTATGGTTTTCCAGATGGTACTATGAGTAAAATTTTCGAAAACATGTAACTGGATAATGAGAAAAAATATTTTTACTACAGTCTACATAGAAAGTAGCCATTTGCGCTCTCTTTTATCAACGCAAAATGTCACTTTGTCGCTCCAGCGCGACAAAGTAGAAAAAAATTCTAACTACAATGTTGAGAAATGTCATTTCTTAATGGAAACGTTTAGTTAGGAACTAATGGCACTGTAGTGACACATTTATCACCTTTACAAATCAATCTGACATATAACTGCTCTGTCGGTATATTACATAAGCAAAAAAAAATGTCGCACAATTGTGAAAATAATATATAATGACTGGCTTTTCATTTTTGTTTCACTTGGTTACAATTTTTAACAATGTTGCTAAGTCAGTAAATTTCTTACAGAATTGGGATGAATAACGTAGAAAACATTCATTACGATATTTTTCTATAAATCTGTACAAGATTTCTTTATTTTTTATTTTAAACTAGCCGAAAGAAATTTGTAGAAATATCTCATCATTTACGTAGGGTTTATAATTTGTTTGTTGAAAATGTAAACTGGCCGAAATATTATGGGATGGGGCTCGTATATGCTGAGAATTATGTGTATACATAAAATAAATTGAAATTGTGGGAGGTAATGTGCTGTCCGCATCCGATTTTTTGACTGTGTAGTTTATAAATATGCATATTTATAAAGTTAAAGAATTGTTAAATTGTAAAAACGGTATTAGTATTCAGAGAGTTAATTTTATTAGATTACTAGAGCGATTGTGTATAATAATGTAAATATAAATAATGTAAACGTAAATTAAATGTTTTAATCATTTATGCAGCGAAAATTACTGATGCGAGTGTAAAATTATAAATTGTAGGAATGAATGTATGAAGAACATGTTTTTTTAAACATAACAAATAATTAGATATATTAGAATACCTGTCGTCAATCCTGTGTATTATGTATAAAGATTCTACATTTCCAGTAAAATTGTTTCATAAACAAACTATGAAAATTATAATTGACACTGACTTCTTCTTTAGCTTTACCTATCCGTTAGGAATCGCTATTTTTTATTTTCTTCTTCACTTATTTCTGTTTTGCGTTTCGTCCTCATTCAGTTCCTTTTCTCTCAAGTCTTCCGCAATACAATCCTTCCATCTTATCTTTGGTCTTCCTCTGTTTCCTTCTACTACTAAGCTATTCATTCTTCTTCCAATATATTCTTTCTCTCCTCATGACATGTTCAAACCAATGTAATTGTCTCTCTTATATCTTTCTAGAAACTTATATCACTCGAACCATTTCCCTTATCATTCAATTCCTTACCCTATCTGTCCGTGTCTTCCCCAACATCTAACTCACCAGACTCATTTCTGCCACATTCATTTTCGTTTCATTGACACTAACATATGTCAATATGAATTATATGAATATATTAACAGTTTCCATGGTTAGCATAGCTTGCTGATTTATGAAATTTAATATCTTTATAATTCTTTAACTCTATATCTATTGAGCATGATGTATATAAAATGCAATCCAATCGTATACAGAATAATATATTCTTTAAGTTATAATAACATTAAATGTCAATAAATAATATTTAACTGCTTTTTTCAAAAAAGTTGCAAATGAGGGTACTTCCGGTGGTCTAATTATAACCAAAATCTAATCATGTCTGCATATGTATCTAAACTTGAGGAATACAAAAATATTTAAAAATTTGGAATCGCGGTATTGAAAGTTATGCGATTCGAAACGATCGTCACATACACACACACGCATACACACCCATACAGACAGTGTAAAAATAGTAAATTAGTATTGTACGGAACCCAAACCTTGCTTATACATAAGAAACTCACTATCGATTTTTTTGACCAAAGACAATACCTTCTTTCCCTAAAGGTGACGGAAGGCAAAATCGAAAATGCGTATCTGACATTACGAGTATATTTAAATTCAACAATTTTTCAGTTTCATCGAGCGAAAATGTAGTCTTAGTGCGAAAGTGAAAAACAATATGTCGAAAATTTTACTCCATATATCTTTTTAACATAAATATTTAATTTAAGAAGTGTTTGGTGAAACTAGGATACCAAAATTAAATATTTACGAAATTGCTAAATATTTGTAATTTATGAAGTGTTCTAGCGGAGACAAATGAAGTCCTTTACGCAGAATGATCACTTTGAGGAATATGATTTCGGTTGTGTACAAAATGACAAGTTGATGCCATGCGAGCGTTATTCACACATACGGTTTCGCTTGTTTCTCTAGTGTGTTCTACTTCAGTTCCTCGTGGTCTCATACCGGTTTAGCGCTTCAGAAATAGGTTTGTTTAGAAACATTACAAATATGGAAACTGCGTTATTATTACTTCATTTTTTAAATACATTTCTTACATTCTTCATCAGATATAAAACATTCAATTTGACAACATTCTTTTGATATTTACAACACATTAAAATGCTTTTAATATTGAACAAAATTTTGCAATTACATAAAATAACAGCATTATTATCTTACTTACATTTTATTTAATGATTATTTTATTGTATTAAATACGTTTTATTTATTATTTACGTGGATATATAGAGGATTAGAAAAAAATATATTGCTTAATCCGCCGTCACTCGGGTTGTTAGATTTTATCTAACATATTCAGATTTTTCCATTTTAAATTAGGAGAAGTAGGTGTTAGTTATTGTGGCTCCAGCAATGCCTCAGTAGGGGACGTAAACTTAGCCTGTTCCTAACTGTACCCTAAGTAATAATTTTCACATTAGTCAATGTTGGGTAAATTCTAACACGCGATTGATGTAGTTATATATTTTTTTAATTTCGTACGGAAAGGAGTAATAACGTTTTCTATTTTTGTGGAAAAAACTTAAAACATTGTCTGATTTTGAAAGTAATAAATCAGAAGAAGATATTCTATCAGAACATAGCCTATATAACACGGATACCGAACAGTCAAGTTCAGAATGTGATGAATTTCAAAATTTCCGATCTATTTAACAAGGGATCTCTGGACACGCGGTTTCAGACGACAAAATTGAAACATTTTCAATATTATTTTTTACCTTCCGTCACCTTTGGTCAAAAAATTAAATAGTATTTAATGAATAAGCACGTTTTGGGGTCCCTAGAATACGAATTTACTTTTTTACGATGATGTATGTTTGTGTGTGTATGTGACGATCGTTTTGGATCGCATAACTCACCACGATTCTAAAAATTATATTTTTTTCGTATTCCTCAAGTTAGATCCATATGCAGACATGATTAGATTTTCGTTATAATTGGTCCACCGGAAGTACCGTCATTTGCAACTTTTAACAGTTTTTCTTGAAAAAAGCAGTTAAATATCATTTATTCACATTTAATTTTAATGTTATACTACATTTCATATTCAATAGATATAAAGTTAATGATTTATAAAGATATCAAATTTCATAAATCAGGCAGCTATGGAAAATTTAAATTGACAGATGTCAATATCAATGAAAAGAAAATGAATGTGGTAGAGATGAGAATGTTGGGAATACACGGAAAGATAGGGCAAAGAATTAAAGGATAAAGGAAATGGCTTGAGTAATATACAAGGCTTCATTCTTGATCAAACAAGGTATATATTTCTAATTTTTATGGATTTGGCGGAAGGTACTTACACTATATTTTTAGTTGTCATACATTTCATATTGGTCTTACTACAATATAGCTATATATTGAAACCTTAATGTTTACTATATCCAAATTGTGTGTGTGTGTGTGTGTTTGCTGTCGTGGTTTGGTGTGCTTGGGAACTTCCTCGTGACCCTCGTAGCAGAACTGCCGCAGTGAAATGTCTATATATGGCGCACGCGTAGCGTCCGTATCCGCACGTTCGCATAATGGTCTCAATTATCGGATTTGCACATAATGCTGTATGGAGCTGGCCCGACGTCACCAGCTAATACTTATAAACATATTGTTGTGCCATACGCTCCCACCGGGGTTCCTGGCATAGCATGTGTGAACCCGACAGGATCGCATTCAGGAAACATTCATCCTAATGTAAATCGCATTTATGACAGTAAAACAACTATTCAAAGGAAAGCAAAATTTCATCAGATTTCATCAAATATGTACTTGTAGTCGGATTCGCCTAAGAAGAAGACTCCTATGTGTGTTTACATAGCTTATCAAAAACTTACTTTCATTTAAAAATATGTGCAAGAAAATGGAACAAACGTATCGATAATAATAATAATAGTTTATTTCAAAAAAAATTGTACAGATACAACGTATGGAATACTAAATATATTTTACAATAGTTGACAATAATTAGTAATTAATTTAAATATTTACAAAGAGGACAGTTATTAACAAATTTATGAATTATTAATATTTTTAATTAATTATAACTGAAGGTATTATTTTTACATTCATTAAAATAATCGTTACAGTTGCAGTATTCCTTTTGTATGAGAATTTGTTTAATTTGAGACAGTGATCTTTTTACCTAAATGCTTGTGACTAATTTAATTTACTGAAATAACTCATATTACGAACGTAAAGAATATGTAATTATAAATTTAATCAGCGCCGTACATAGAGGGTATTTAAACTTCTTCTCGTCTCGTATTCAATTTTTTACCTCTCGCTAAGAGAGGTATTGCATTCATGCTAAAAATCGCATATCCAGATTTTATTGAATAAGCACGTTTTATGATCCCTACAATCCGATTTTAACATTTTTACGATGATGTCTGTGTGTGTGTGTGTGTGTGTGTGTGTGTGTGTGTATGTATGTAGGATGTTGGAAGGACGATTACTCAAAAACTATAAGACTTTAAATTTGTTTAACTACGTATTTCCCAATCGGACATTCATGGAAAGATCTGAAAAGGTTTTGGTAACAATTGGACAACCGGAAGTAGAAGATTATTGAAAAAAAATATTCTAAATAATATTTTTTGAAAATTTTTCTTGGTAATATTAAAGAAAATTAAATTCTATATCTGATACATTTAAATATTTTATTATATATTCTATAAATTTAGAGATAAAAGAAATATAATATATAAAAAAACTGTTATAATAACTTTTACAGCCGAAAGAATGCCATGGAAAATAGTTGCAAATTTAAATTGTTTGTAACTGACAGATAAATGTCAGTGTCAGAAATACGGAGACATTACTGAAGACTTTTTCTGGGAAGTACATACATTATATTATTTCTTAATGTATTATTTGTTATATATTTAAAATTATAAGTATATTACATATATCCTTCAAAAATACTGTCAATCCTGACAATGAATTGGAAACATTTCGAAAAATTAGAAGAGGACAAAATTTCTTCATAAAATGAATATAAGAAATAGATATATGTAAGTAGAATTTTTGGTGTAAAGTGTAGTATACAAGAAATGTTAAATACAATAGGGCGCGAGCAGTCATGTGATTTTGTTGTCCTTGACAAGCAGATATGGGGGCCCATGACAGAATGATAGCTAGTAATTATGTATATAGATGTCAAGTATCATAATTTCTCATTCTAAATTTAGTGATTTTCCAATTCCATGTGGTTTATTTTCCTCGACAAGTAAATTCCACACTCCTGGTGACAAATTAACTACGTGTATTTAGAAAATCTTGAAGTTTTGAATGAAAAATTGACAAGTGACATCCATGTACATAATTACTAATTATCATTCTGAAACGGGCCCCCACATCTTCTTGTTAAGGCCAACAATGTAACATGACGAGAGTTGTTGTGCTGGCCACAACAGATTTTTTTTTTAATAAGATGTTTCTCGCTGTCAAAATAGGTAGGTAATGTTTGTAATAGACAAAATAATTGCGAATTAGCAGCTAGTAACTTTAAAAATCAAGAATGCATATAGACACCGGCAAGGATACCAGGTTCATAAATTTGACTGTTGTAGTGTGTCTCGGCAGCCGTGAGGGTGGTACAAAAATAAATCACGCGCCGACAGCCGACGTAACTCACACTTCTCGGTACATACGAAATGCTAACTGGGACGCATCCCAAATTAAAGACCAATGATTCGTTGCAGCCCAAGCAACGTCCGCCCGTTCCGGCCTATGTTGTAATGAAAACCTGGATTCACATCAAAAATTGCACCGACCGCAAAACCAAATTAAAATCTACAAACTGTGAATCCGGTGCAACGCACAATATATATTTTTTTTTATTCTTGTTGCTACCTCAACGATTTATTTATTCTAAAATTTTGCACACTAATTTGCAAAGAATGCCAGGTAGATGTTGATGGAATTTCCTTCTTTCTGACAAAAGAAATAAATATATGTAACGGTAACCTTGTATAAAATCAGAAGTCAGAATTAGGAAAATTTGAACTTGACAAAGGAAAGGATTGGGAAAACCTAATCTAGTTGTTGCCTTCCATAAAAGGACTTTTGGGAATATGAAAATTTCCCGAAGGAAAACCTATAAATCACGTACTAGGGTCAGTCAAATTATAAACCGATTTTTTTTTACAATCGCTGAACAAGTAAGCACAAGGCAGGTGAGACTGTTTGAGGAAGATAGTAAAAAGGAGCCGTGTTCCTTCGGGCTGTGATTCGCAATCTAAATGATCAAAATGACCATGATTAAGAATAAATATGTTTTTATCTTCCATCACCTCTAGGTAAGGAAGGTATTGTCTTTGGTCAAAAAATTCGGTGGTGAGTTTTCAATGAATAAACATTTTTTGGGTCCCTACAATACGATGTTACTATTTTACGATGATGTCGATATGGGTGTGTGTATGCGTATGTGTGTGACCGCGGTTTCGGCCGCGATATCTTCAATACTAGAATTCTAAAAATTACAATTCTTCCGTATTCCTCTTCCATACATTCATATACAGACTTGATTAGATTTTGGTTATATGTAATTGGTCAACCGGAAGTACCCTCATTTGAAGATTTTAATAGTTTTTCTTGAAAAAACACTGTTAAATATTATTTACACATTTAACGTTATTATAAATATTAAAGAATATTCTATTATATATACGAATTGATTGCATTTTATATATCATATTCAATGGATATAGAGTTAAAGAATTATATTTAATTTCATAAATCAGCCTGCTATGCTAACCATGGGTACTGCTAGTATATTCAGATAATTCAAAATTATTAGTATCAAAGAAAAGTAAATGAATGTGGCAGAGATGAGGATGTTGAAGTAGATGTTGGGGAAGAAAAAAATAGCGACCCCTAACGAATGGGAAAAGCTAAAGAAGAAGAAGATGTTAGTGCAATTTGCATAGTTTGTTTATGAAATAATTTTACTGGAAATTTAGAATCTTTTGCAAGAAAATTTATGTATGAAATTTATACATAATACACAGGATTGACGGAACGTATTGTGCTAGCCACATCAATTTTTTTTTCATTTATTTATTATTGGATGTAACAATATAAATACGTACATGAACGCAACCTTCCAGTCACTCTTGCATATAGCAATACAGCGATACCGTATCGTTATTATATCGCATATGTAAATCAAGTAAATATCCTCGTATTTTCACCGAAATATTCGCAGCTTAATAAGATCGAGAACATAAGTGTAAGAATTTTATTAAATTGGAGTATCGTGTTCATATCAATATCGTATCGCCAGTGTAAATAAAGTCTATAGCTTTTCATAAATTACAAACTGCTTATGAATTTCGAATATCAAATTATATCACTACAGCCATGAGCCCAAAATCATATTATTTCGACCGGCACAATATTTTACCTTAACGACATTTCATTTTATTACAAAAAACTCAATAAATATTATATTCTTATAAAAATTATATTATTACCGTAAAATATACAATTTCAGCTTGAATTAACAACAAAAAGAAAATAGTTTCGATAAAAATTAGGTTTTAAACTAAATTAAATTAACTATAACATAAGAATCAGAACAGTTCGACCATTTATAAATTTTGTATAAAGTAGGCGGAGCATGATTCAACTGTTGACAAAACAATTGATCTAATGTTGAAATCAACAAAGTGCTGTACATTTATTGTAAGTGATAAGATTTTACACTAAAATGGCTCGTGGTAAACCATATAGTCAAGATTTAAGAGAATACATAATAAATGCTCATATGAACGGCATTTCGGCAAGAAAAATTTCGATTTCACATTCGATTCCGCGATCGACAGTACAAGGTATTATTAATTTGTTTCAAGAAAATGGAAATATTATGGAAAGAAAATGCTGATCTTCGAGCATTAAGGAAAATTGCGAAACAAAATCGCCGATCAACTGCTCGACATATTACCGTACAATGGCGGTAAATGATCGGAAAACAAATTTCTGTATCTATACCAATACAAGAAAAATTAAATAAATAGGATACAAGTTTTATAAGGTAATTTCTTTTTGCGATTTCACTGTATTATTAGTTTTTTGTATGTTTCACTAGGCCAAAGAAAAGCCTTTGCTTACAAAATTACAACAGTGCAATCGTTTGAAATGGACTGAGGATAACAAAAATTGGACTCAAGAACAATGGCATATAGCGTTATTTGGAGTGAAGAGTCCAAATTTGATGTTTGCCTAAGAGATTGTAAAAAACGCATATTTCGTACTTTTTCCGAAACGTGTGGTTAAAAATGTGAAATTTTCTGCAAGCGTTATGGCTTGGGGTTGTATGTCTTAAGTGAGGGCAAGCTACATTTTATAAATGGCACTGTTAACGCTAATAAATATAAAGATATACTTAAAAATGTTTTTTACCATTGATTTCTTTATGCCATTTCATCGAAGGGAGCTACGTTTTACAATAGGATGGTTCTCCGTGTCATTTGGCTAAAACCGTTAAAACCTGGCTTGAAAATCATAATAATCCTACACTAAAGTGGATATCAAATAGTTCGGATTTGTCGCCAATTGAATCCCTTTGGCATAAAATGGAAAAGAAATCGGCACGCACAGTAAACGAATTAAAAGTATTGCAACAAGTATGAGATAATATTAAAAATATTAATATTAAAGTTAGTTGATACAATGCCTAACAGAATTAAAGCCGGTATAGTCAATAAAGGAGGCGCAACACAATATTAAAATAGTGGCCGAATTATTCTGATTCGCGTGTTATAGTTAATTTAATTTAGTTTAAAACCTAATTGCTATCGAAACTATTTTATTTTTGTTGTTAATTTAAGCTGAAATTGTATATTTTACTGTAATAATATCATTTTTGTAGGAATAAAGTTTTTTTTATACATATGAAATGTCGTTAAAGTAAAATATTATGCCGGCCGAACTAATATGATTTTGGGCTTCGTATATCGATACTTAAGTCATATTTGAACCATACTTTTTCGGTGTTGTTCTTATGTCGAAGTGACATGAACAACACTACACTACATTTGTGCTAAAACTTTAATAATTATTTTATGCTGTTTTGCAATTCTAAATTTTAACAAAAAAAAACAAAAAGTAAACAAATAATTTACGGAGACTCGGTACTAGAGATTTTATTTATAACATCAAATAGCGGACAGTTGACAATGTCTTCGTCTAATTATGCACGACGAGACGAGAGTACTCTTGTATTTTATCTCGTTTCGTAGCATTATGCGACACGAGATCGATATTGTATATTTCTCGTTTTGTATCATTATAGATGCATGAGGCGAGAAATCTCTCACATCTCGTCTCGTTTCGTAGTGCTATGCGTGGGAGATAAGAACGAAATTACGGATCCGAAAACGAGACCGATATTTAACATTTCTCGTCTCGTCTCGTCTTGCGTGGATCACTATTTTCGTCTTTTGACCAATCAGAACGCAGAAATCATCTATGATCAATTCTTAAATAAAATGAACTATATAAGTTAAACACAGGATAAACAGACGAAATTAACAATTTTATGTGTGCAGAACCCATGACCGATACTGTTCAATTCAGTTTTTCATCCACCCGATCACAATAACAACAACAAAAAAAAAATGTCTGAAACAAAAGAATTGTCTGGGACTTCTGCAATTATTTCGTAAATATTAGCTAATGATGTTACGAGCTATGATTTTAATAACATGCAAATTGAGTTTTTGTGTTTCAAGGTTATTCGTTAGATCGTCTGCAGATAATGTGATTGTGATCTAAATTGCGCGAAAATAGATGCTATGACTTTTATTACACGACAGAACTTCATGTAAACATTACTGAAATATTATTTATTGGCAAGCCTAATTTAGTCAGAAGCGAACTTTTATTGTAATTAGTACCACATGTGTGAAATTAGTTAATTATCATAATTAACAGAGTAATTTATTATTTTCTGCAGAATGTACAATTAATGGTTAAATACCTAGAAATTATGCACATTTTCCAATTCAGTAAACATAGTCTAGTACAATTGTGGACTTAATTTTTTTACAATACAGTTCTTCCATCTTATCTTTGGTCTTCCTCTGTTTCTTCAACCTTCTATTACTAACCTTCCAATATATTCTTCTTCGCACCTCATGACATGTTCAAACCAATGTTATCGTCTCGCCTATATCTTTCTAGAAACTCCCAATACTCGAGTTATTATCCTTACCGTATATTTCCGTGTCTTCCCCAACATCTATCTCAACATCCGCATCTCTGCCACATTCATTTACTTTTCATTGACACTGACATCTGCCAATTTGAATTATCTGAATATATTAGCAGTTTTCATGGCTAAGCATAGCTGGCTAATTTATGAAATTTAATATCTTTATAATTCTTTAACTCTATATCAAATCGTATAAAGAATAATACATTCTTTTTTTTTCAAAAAAAAAACTGTTAAAATCTTCAAATGAGGCTACTTCCGGTATACCAATTATAACCAAAATCTAATCTGGATGTAAACTTGAGGAATACGAAAAAAATATAATTTTTTGAAACGTGGTATTGAAGTTATGCGATCCGAAACTTTCGTCACACACATACACAAACACACACTATTATATGGACGTGCTTATTCACTAAAAACTCATCATTGAATGTTTTGACCTAAAGGTGACGGAAAGGTAATAAAATAATATGTAATTAAAATAATATTAATTATCTAAATTCTAACTAATTTAACTTGCGCAACTTAATTTCGAATAACAGATAAATAACTGTTTGAAATGATAGTGCAAGTTTATTTTCCACTGTTTGTAATGACGTATATAGTTTTATTTCGGAGGAGACCCAGATTGTACAAAAAATCTTATAGTACAGGGTTTGTACTAGAAATTCTGACATAGGCGTTTAACATGAAAAAAAAAATCTCAAATATTATCTGTCTCGTAATACATTATGTAAAGCTTTATTCATAAGATTTAGAGAGTAAAATTCTGAATATTTAGATGTTAAAAAACTAGATAAAAGTGATCATTTTTCTCTAATTATTATCTATTCTCGGTAAGACAATCTGTTCTTATAAACAGATTAACTAATATTAATAAGCCGTAGAAGAATTATAAAATAAAATGAGATAAACGTTGGACCAACCTCGCCTACTATCAGTCCAATTTGGCCAACAGAGGCATCGCAGATCTCAGCATCTCAGGAAATCATCTACCACTACGACCAGGAACGTTTACTGGAACAAAATTACACTTATTTCACTATTTAGTCCACTGAAAACCATCTCCCATTAAAAATACATATCACAAAAGTTAGTTTAACACTAAAAGAAACAAATATATACTATTTTAACTTCCCCAACAGAAGTTTTTCACGAGAATTGCACTTACTTTGAGGGGAACACATTCTCATTTGTAGGTAACATACACACTGACAAAAGACAGCAATAATAAATAACAAACACCGGTCTTAATATTAGCTCGAACTTGTCCGGATCTGTAGTTTCACTGGTCGACACGAAATTATTTATTCACTTAACTAGTATAGAATAACAAATAAATTATTGTTATTAAAAAAATTAAAAATCGTGTCAGTCAGTATCACTAAAATATAAACTTTAAGAACTATGTCTTTAATTTTACGAATTTTAAAATAAATGTCTAACTTTTGATCAATATATCATGTAGTATGGACCATTTAATTTTTACCTCTCGCTAAGAGAGGTATTGCATTCATGCTAAAAATCGCATGTCGAGATTTTATTGAATAAGCACGTTTTAAGGTCCCTACAATCCGATTTTAACATTTTTACGATGATGTCTGTGTGTGTGTGTGTGTGGATGTATGTGTGTGTGTGTGTGTGTATGTATGTAGGATGTTGGAAGGACGATTACTCAAAAACTATAAGACTTTAAATTTGTTTAACTACGTATTTCCCAATCGGACATTCATGGGAAGATCTGAAAAGGTTTTGGTAACAATTGGACAACCGGAAGTAGAAGATTCTTGAAAAAAAATCTTCTAAATAATATTTTTTGAAAATTTTTCTTGGTAATATTAAAGAAAATTAAATTCTTTATCTGATACATTTAAATGTTTTATTATATATTCTATAGCTTTAGAGATAAAAGAAATATAATATATAAAATAATCTGTTATAATAAATTTTACAGCCGAAAGAATGCCATGGAAAATAGTTGCAAATTTAAATTGTTTGTAACTGACAGATAAATGTCAGTGTCAGAAATACGGAGACATTACTGAAGTACATACATTATATTATTTCTTAATGTATTAATAAATACATAACATATATCCTTCAAAAATATTGTCAATCCTGGCAATGAATTGGAAACATTTCGAAGAATTAGAAGAGGACAAAATTTCTTCATAAAATGAATTTAAAATTAATCAATCTAAATATAAGAAATAGATATATGTAAGTAGAATTTTTGGTGTAGAGTGTAGTATACAAGAAATGTTAAATACAATAGGGCGCGAGCAGTCATGTGATTTTGTTGGCCCTGACTAGCAGATATGGGGGCCCATGACAGAATGATAGCCAGTAATTATGTATATAGATGTCAAGTATCATAATTTCTCATTCTAAATTTAGTGATTTTCCAATTCCATGTGGTTTATTTTCCTCGACAAGTAAATTCCACACTCCTGGTGACAAATTAACTACGTGTATTTAGAAAATCTTGAAGTTTTGAATGAAAAATTGACAAGTGATATCCATGTACATAATTACTAATTATCATTCTGAAACGGGCCCCCACATCTGCTTGTTAAGGCCAACAATGTAACATGACTGTTATATACTTATGTAACCAAAAAAGTAAGTGGCGAGAGGTATTGTGCTGGCCACAACAGATTTTTTTCTAAAGTTTTGAAACATCTGTATGTAAAGGGTTAAATAAATTGAAATAATACTTATTTAGAGTTTCACGAAACACAATGGCTGGTAGTATAAATAATTGATTAAGGGTATTAGCGAGCAATAGACTAGCAGTGTTATATATATCAATCGTTTATAGATTATGCAGATGACCTTGATCTGTAAAAAAATACTATAAGTATTTACTAAAATAAATAAAAATTATATAGCGGGAGATAATTGGGCTCAGCACATAACTTTATCACGCATGTATTTGAATATAAATGCTTCAATTAGTAAAAGATATTTAAATATACATTATTTTAGTACATCAACCTTGCTTGAGTACAACTGAACTGATTTTTTTAAGTCAAATACGCACAATCACAGTTTATTGGTGATTCAACTTTCAGTAAGTTAATGATAGCAGGATATAAATGACAGTGAAAAAATAGACTAAATAAAGTGAATGAAATAGAAAAACAGTGTTTTTTTGTAACCTAAGCTAATTATAGAAAGCATTACGGATAGTCAGAATCAATTGGTGATTCAAGTTTCTTGATAATATCGTAGCAGGATATGAATAAACCGGGAAAATTTACCAAATGAAGTGAATGAAGTACAAAAACAATCACTTTGTCAAAAAACTTTCATTGTTTTTTCAGCGTGAGAAACAATTAAAAATTTCGTGTCGACTAAAAAAAGAAAAAACCATCGCTACGGTCCAAGTGGCTCCGACAGAATTAGAACAAAAAGTTAATCAGGTGTATAAAACAAATGCGCACACAGTAAGCACAGCACACTCAGACAGACAAGAGCAGCACGACTACGGATTCTGCACCGGATGAAATTCATTTCGAAGGCGCGCGCGATGCGACTATTTCAGCCGCGTTTAAATTATCTCATACGGCGGGCGACGCTGCACTTCGAGAGCGACGTAGCCTTCAGGATCAGGACACGGCACGGTCTGGCCTGCATGTCCGTTTTGGCAGACGAACACAACACGCATCAAAGTGGGCAAACAAGATGTCATATGCTATCAATACAACACCAATGCAATAACCTCATTATTAAAACAGTTCTTTCAGCAAAACCTTGATTGCTTGCTTAGAGAAATGAAAGTATGTAATTTCAAATAGCGGAATAATCGGAAGATATTAAATTTTACATTATTTTTTTTGCAAACTAATTACATATTTTATGATTTTATAGGTTTTAGGATATTAACACGTTCGCTGCGTATAAATTCACGCGTCGCAGCCGTAATGCGGTAATGAATTTGGTGCAATTCTAGTTTTTTTTCTCAATTTGTTAATATTGTGTGTATGTAGAAGTCTTTATTCTTATTTTTCAGTATTTTTTTTAACGTCTACGGTGCGTCGGCAGCATTGTGGACATCTTTTGTTCGGCAGTGCTAACGACGCATCTATACGTCCAGCCTCTTCCCATTAATGTCCGATTAGGAAATATGAAATTAAGCAGATATTAAGTCTTATAGTTTTAGAGAAATCGTTCTTCTAACACATGCGCACGCACATCCGCACACACACAATTAGGTTGCCTTAAAATGTGCTTGATCATTAAAATCTGAATATGCGACTTTTAGCATGAATCCAATACCTCTCTTTGCAAGAGGTAAAATTATAATGACAGGTTTGACAACTAAAATGAAAGATATGTATTTGACCTTAGACAGGGACCAACTTCACAAATAAAAATATCCCCACAAATAATTGAACAAAATTGTTCATTGTAACATTGTTTTTCAGTTTAACAGTTGTACAAAATTCACTTTGTGAACGCGAAATAGGGAAAATAATTTGTTGTAATAATTTACTGTGATTCTTTGTGTCCTTCATTCCAATTTTTAAAAGGTGGCAACCCTACATACTGATAACGTCCGTGTATCCTTCTTAACACGATTTACCTTATTCTAAAATTATAAGCATGAGGAAGAAAGCACATAATTAGAATATTTGCCATACTGATATGTCAAAATAATTATTTACTGATGTCTTCATTTTCTGAAACTCACAGCGTTCTTGGAACGAACACCATATTTTTCATGTAAATTATGATTTATTGTTGCTATTTAAATATATAGTATAGGAATATACATACTTTTAAAAGAAAGTACACTGTTTTATGATGATGACTTCATTAGTTAGTAATTTAATATGTATGCAAATTTTTATTGCATTTATGCAATTATTAGCAGTTTTACAAACGATTTATAATAGTTATTTGAGTAATATAATATGAATAGGAAATATGACACAAAAGTCGTAGGCAATTATGGTCATTCGTTTGAAACAAAACTCTTCCATGTTGCATGTAGATTTTTATTACGTTATAGTTTTAAATACATGTCAAAATTTATAAAAATAATCACTATTTTCTACTCCTGTAAAAATATATCTCCTCATTATTTCAGTTTCTTCGATTAATTATAGTAGCCATAATTCACTCTTCTCGACCAATAACAGAACCAGAAATCAATTAATCACGTTTATTTTAATTCTGCTGCGATCAACTTTACTACGGCCGTCTGACAGTCGACAGTTTTGTCATTACTGTTATCATCACTCGTATTATAATTATGTGTTTACGTTTCCCAATCGATTTCTTTTGTTTTGATAAGTGCTACGTTAAAATAAATTGTGAATTTGTAGTTATTTCCAAATTTACAGGAGTAGTAAAAGTATAATATTATATTCGGGATAATGGGCATTATTCACTCGCATGATTTGCATAATCTTCATCTTAGGGTAGCGTGCGCGCTGCCGACGCCACTGACTGAAGTTACTAGAAATATCTCGAAGGCGATGACGTAGATATCGCGCGCCGCAGGCAATTAAACGTGGGCGTGCAGCTGTATAAACAAATAGAGAGATATGCTTAATAACTCCCGTTCGCCTGACCTTTTGCGATGTCATTAGTCTCGAACGTAACTGGAAATATTCTAGAGTATTCTAGAATAATGCAGAGATATATAAGACGGTAAATAGCTTTAGAATTCAGTTCAGCTAGTGAGTTCAGTCAGTTCAGTTCAGCCAGTCTAGTCGAAATAAATAATTAATGATATAAATACATAGTGAAATAAATATTGTTTAAATAAATAAATAATCCTAGTGTTTAAATATTTAATAATAATGTTGCTAGTCCAAAATTAGTGTGCATATTTGTTTAATTATTTGTATTGTCTTTTACTTAATTATTTATTGTTTAATTTAATTTTTACACTTCACCCAAATAAATAAACTTTACAGTAATAAAACTAATTGGACATTTATCGCACTCTTCTTTATTTGTAAAACTATTAGGAAACCGTTTACTTTTAACTAATTTATAATGATAAACTAGTTGTATTTTCACTAAAATTTATACAAAATGTATCAATTTTACAGTAAACAATACTAAGTATTTATAAGTATTCCTTATCAATAAATACATGTGAAACTCAAAATAGATATTTACGAAATCTGATAAAAAAAAGTAAAGGTGTTTTCCAGTTTCACACATGCTTACCTGTAAAAATTATTCCATTAATTAAATTATAATTACACACTTAATTCATTTGAGTCATATCCTAGTTTATACTGATTATCAGTTTCATTGAACCACAGCTGAATTTTTGCTTTTTAGAATATCTTATCTAATAAGATATTAGATAGATACGAAAAAATCGTGACGCCTTCTTAAGTATTTGACATTTTTTCGGACAAAAATTATAATGTGTGATTTAATAAGAATAAGGATTAATATGAAAATTAAGTTTGTAATATATTTGAAAGGAAAATACTCAGGGCTATTTATGGACTAATTCAAGCGAACCAGTATCTTTGGAAATAAGAACAAATCAAGAACTACAGGGACTTTACCAAGAACCAAACTTGGTGGCAACTTTCAAAATAAGCGGACTCCGTTGACTAGGACACCTGGAAAGGATGAAACACGAAGAACAACAACGAGGTAAAACTGAAGCCAGATCTAGAAGTAGTTAGATCGATAACGTTCTTGAAGACCTTAATAGTTAGAAGTCGTAAATTGGAGAGAAAAAGGAAGAGATCAAGGAGTCTGGATGAAGGTGGTAGAGGTGGCAGGAGCTCTCAACGGGTCGTAAGCCAAATTGATGATGAAGTTTGCACGTACTGACGTTACGGTACAAATAACGTTTAAATCTACTACTATGTGAAAAATGCGTTATTGAATATTGAATAACTCGGACAAAGCTGAGTGGCTCTAGTAATATTTTATTAGTAGATGTTTCAATAGTAATCTTACGAATTTACGTAGCACTTAATGCGGTAAAATGGTAATATATTATGTCACTAGATTTAAAAAGAACTCAGTTTTATATTTTTGAAAGATATGATTTTAATTTGATTTTGGCGTGTATGCAAATATTTGTCAATATTGATATCTAACAAACACTAATACTATGTACCGTAAATATTAAATCGTAACGAAGAATTTTTTTACTTTTATTTTCGGTTAACCGATGGTTACTGAATTATGAATATTTTTTGCGGAACGATTTGACCTTAGCTACGTTAAGCAGACAGCTGTGGCAGATGACAGTTGACACTTGACAGTATTACATTAACACATTTTGTGAATTTGAGGCCTGTTGTACATAATTAGTATAATGCAGCGACAAATTATTAAAGAGTTATTATTTTCCTGAAATGATAACGAATAAGGTTAATTATAAAGCATGTAATGAATAATATAAATACATACCATTCTGAAGTTTTTTGAAGATACGTATATATTTATTGTTTTGTGTTTATTACTTTATAAATGAATCAAAACAAAGCTGCCAAAAAAAAAATACAACTGGTTGTCATTACGCATCAGAATGCAAGGGGGTAATAACCACAAAACAACCATGCCTCAAGCTCGGTTGATTGAAAATCAGTAACCATAATTCAGCAACCGTGTTCCGCAACTATATTTTTTTCAGGAATTTTATATTTTCGGAACAACCAACCAAGATTTTGGTTATGATTTGATATTTACGGTACATTGTATAAATGAGGTGTTGCACGATTTTTACCTACCGTCACCTCTAGATAAGGAAGGTATTGTCTTTAGTCGAAAAATTCGGTAGTGAGTTTTCAATGACTTAGCACGTTTTAGGGTCCCTACAATACGGTTTTACTATTTGTACGATGATGTCTGTATATGTGTGTGCGTGTGTGTGTGTGTGACAATATTTTCGGCCTCCAATACTAGAATTCCAAAAATTACAATTTTAAAGTATGCCTCTTCCTTACATCCATATGCAGACTTAGTTAGATTTTGGTTATAATTGGTCAACCGGAAGTACCCTCATTTGAAGATTTGAACAGTTTTTCTTGAAAAAACTTTTTTAGAATTTTAACCTCCCCCCACCATAAATTAACGAGTTGTTTAGGTATTTTCATAATAATTTAGTCCAGTGGCAAAAACAATGAAACAATTGTGAGTTGTCAACTTTTTCAAATAAATTTTGACAAATAAATCGATTAATAATTATTATAAAAGTTATAATCAGTAAAAATGCTACCCTATGGTGAAGCTCAGGGGAACGCTGCCAAGCCCATCAAATTTATTTGGAACGTTTTCCGAATCGTCATCTTCCAAATGTTCGTATCTTTGTATATGTTGTTCAGCATCTCCGAGATCATGGGTCCTCTAAGCCTGCTGCTTAAGATCGTGATACAACACGCTTACGCTCTAGTACACCAAGAATAGTACTACAAGAGAAAGTGTCACATATGACAATTTGGAGAATATTGAAAGAACAACAGTTACATCCTTTAAAATGCAGCTACAAGCATACTCAACAACAGGCAGTGCTAGAAAGAGTAGAGGATTCATTTCATCGTCGCCTTCATTGACAATGACCGTGGCCATTTTGAATATTTATTGTGATTTCATTTGTGCCTGCATCACTTTAATTATGGCATCATGCATGCCACTATGCATTTGTTTATTTTATTCAACTATAGGCGGGTAATGAAATTTTACTTCCAAACTGTAAATAGGGCCTTTCCTGTAGTTTGTTGTGTGAAATAAACAAATAAATAGATTTTGACTCAGAATTATTAATAATATCACCTTTTTTTCGGCGAAGTGAGCTGAATTAAAACTTGTACTTTTAGATGTGTATAGTCTGTCTGTCTTTTATGATATAATTTATGCAATTCTTTGGTGGATTCATGGAGAATATCTTTGCCATATATGTATGATGACATGACGTTACATAGTTGGCATTTGTTCGTAGGTGATTTTGTCTTGTTTCTTTAAAACAATACTTTATCCTTGATTGGTATTAGTCAGAAGATCGGGAGTGATGTTTCGATGTTTTTTATTAGATGTTACACATTTTGTCTATTTATATCTATCACGTTTATTTCAAGAACAAATCGGTTTATGTAGTCATTTACATTATACATATACAGAATAATAGCTGAAAATAATTGTCATCGAGGTAGGAAATTGAAAAAATGTAGTACAGGTTACAGAACAATTTAAATTGTGTCATTGTGATGTATGAAAGCAAATTACATTAAAAAAATTACATTATTTTTAAACGTAAAGAATTAAAAATAATACATATGATAATTTCACCATTGGTATTAGAAATTGACATTTCTGATATCAAAATCAGGACAGAAGTAAAACATTTTACCTCTCGGGAGAAAAAATAAACCGTACGCTACAAAATTTATATTATTTTGACAGTACAGTTGTATAATATAGGTTATAGGCTGCCTCGTGCAACTTTATAGATTTCGTTGGTAATACGTTTAGAACAGCTGGATAGATGCATCAACAATTTCTTACGATTCTTCCGAGGATTCATCGCTGTGTTCTTGGTATTCCATTTTAGAAAAAAGATGACGTAGAACTTTATATTTTTAAAATAAAATTTAAGAAAATTCAACTTTGACTATAACAAATGGCTGTGTGACACTTGAATACTACTATTTTCTTAAATTTAGTGAATTAGTAGTAACAAACGAATTTATGACTAGCTTTTAATTTTAAAAATTTAGATTTTTACCTCTCGCTAAGAGAGGTATTGGATTTATTCTAAAAATCGCATATCCAGATTTTATTGAATAAGCACGTTTTAAGGTCCCTACAATCCGATTTTAACATTTTTACGATGATGTCTATGTGTGTGTGTGTGTGTGTGTGTGTGTATGTGTGTGTGGATGTATGTGTGTATGTGTGTGTATAAGTGTATGTATGTAGGAAGTTGGAAGGACGATTACTCAAAAACTTTATACTTGTTTAACTACGTATTTCCTAATCGGACATTCATGGGAAGATCTGAAACGGTCTTGGTAACAATTGGACAACCGGAAGTAGAAGATTCTTGAAAAAAAATCTTCTAAATATTATTTTTTGAATTTTTTTTTTCGGTAATATTAAAAAAAATTCTCTATCTGATACATTAAAATATTTTATTATATATTCTATAGATTTAGAGATAAAAGAAATATAATATATAAAATAATCTGTTGTAATAAATTTTACAGCCGAAAGAATGCCATGGAAAATAGTTGAAAATTTAAAATGTTTGTAACTGACAGATGAATGTCAGTGTCAGAAATCCGGAGACATTACTGAAGATTTTTTCTGGGAAGTACATACATTATATTATTTCTTATTGTATTAATAGTTAAATATTTAAAATTATAGGTATATTACATATATCCTTCAAAAATTTTGTCAATCCTGACAATTAATTGGAAACATTTCGAAAAGTTAGAAGAGGACAAAATTTCTTCATAAAATGGCACAAAAAATGTTCATCTGAGGAATTAAATAAAAAAATCCGAATTTTGGAAAAAATCTTTTTGATTCCGAATCAGAACATCGAAATGTATATACTGTCATTACCTTTTTTTAACACTCTGTATATTAGTAGTTTGCACGTAGTTTGGACCAAGGATAATATTAAATATAAATTTGTTTTGTCATACAATAATGTGTTTCTTTTTCTTCCCAAGAACCATCCTAGCCCCCCCCCCAAAACTTATATAATGTAAGGTACATACATACATACATAAAATCACGCGTGTCCCACTTAGTGGGTTCGCACAAACCCGATAACAATAAGAACAACATCACCATCATACAACAAATCCTTACTCTTAAACATATTAAAGTGACCGATTTTCGGTAGCGAAATACCGCATCCGGATCACAATAATGTAAGGTGACATATTCATATAATCTAATGGACGTTAAATAAGTAATTCAAAAGTATCGTACTAAATTTCACAAGTTGGTGTGTATTTGAAAACATATGTGAGATGCGACGAAAATAGAGCGACTGTAAATTCTTATATTTGCTTTATAAAAATTAATCACAATAAAAATTTATGATTTATGATTTAGTGATTGATTACCTCTTAAGGACGAGATTGATAGAGATTTTTTTAAATAAGAAAATACATGTAGGTACCAGCATTTAAACCATATTAGTAACTCAACAATATGTTAATGATTTAATATTTAAATATTTGTTATATTACTAAAGAATAGTTACAAACAAAACTAGTTGTATTTACATATATATTTTTTGTTGGAGAATGTGGTTTTTCTATAAACCACATAGCATGATTTGAATTGTAATAATATTCCAAATAAATAAATCGTAATATTTACTATTCCTATCTCGCTTCTGCTTCTGTAAATGTGATAATAATCCTAATTTAAGGTTAGGGTTGGGCTGTAATTTTTTGCCTCGTTGGACATAATACTCCTATTGAATTGAAGCAATTACAACATACTTTGAAGAATTGTTTCAGTTGTCAAAACCCGACGTACCCAGCAAAGCGACTCGCACATTATTATACCAGCATGTATTCATTTTTCTCCAGTTCCTGCTTGTCTTCAAAAGGAAGCAAGTGAAAATTTCTGTTATATAATAAGAAAAGTAAACAATCAATTAGTTTAACATTATTTTTACTACGCAATTGAAATGCAAATCCAACAAGAAAGTAAATTAATCCACATGCTACTTAACTGCAGGTGGTCATGAAGATTTTTTTTTCAAGAAAATAGAATAATACCATTAAAGCAGGTTTTATAATTCATAATATAGAACAGGATACAGTAACACTTACAGACAAATTCGAGTTTCCTGTATAAAACATCTGATGTGGCCATCACAATACCTTCCGTCAATCCTGTATATTATGTATAAATTCCATACATAAATTTTCTTGCAAAAGATTCTAAATTTCCAGTAGAATTATTTCATAAACAAACTATGCAAATGGCACTTGACACTGACATTTTCTTTAGCTTTTCCATTCGTTAGGGGTCACTATTTTTTTATTTTCTTCTTCCACTCATTTCTGTTCTGCGTGTCGTTCACATTCAGTTCCTTCAGTTCTTCTGCAATACAGTCCTTCCATCTTATATTTGGTCTTCCTCTTTTTGTTCAACCTTCTATTATTAAGCTATTCATTCTTCTTCCAATGTATTTTTCATCTCTTCTCATGACATGTTCAAACCAATGTAATAATCTCTCTTGTATCTTTCTAGAAACTTCTAATATTCTTTCATTCCTTACTGTATCTTTACGTGTCTTCCCAGCATCTATTTCAACATCCTCATCTCTGCCACATTCATTTGCTTTTTATTGATCCTGACATTTGTCAATTTGAATTATTTATTTATTTATTAATCAATCCAACAGGATACAAGATCCCAATCACAAGATGATCATACGATATAGAAATATAAAAACGAATGTGTTGAAACAGTAATTATCTGAATATATTAGCAGTTTCCATGGTTAGCATAGCTGGCTGATATATGAAATTTAATATCTTTATAATTCTTTAACTATATATCTGCTGAATATGAAGTATAAAATATTCAGTAATGTCTGTGGATTTATCTGTCAGTTACAAATATTTTAATTTTTCATTTGGTTTCCATGACATTATTTGGGCTGGGCAGATTATTATATACCTTATATTTCTTTATCTCTAAATCTATAAAAGATATAATAAGATATTTATATGTATCAGATAGAGAATTTACTCTTTTATAATACTAACAAAAACATTTTTTTTTTCAAAAAATAATATTTAGAAGATTTTTTTTAAGAATCTGCTACGTCCGGTTGTCCTTTCAGTTCTTTCCAGTAATGTCCGAATGAGAAATTTGTAGTTAAACCGATATTAAGTATTATAGTGTTTGAGAAATCGTCCTTCCAACATCCCCACACACACACACACACACACACACACACACACACACACATCATCGTAAAAATATTAAATCGCATTGTAGGGACCTTAAAACGTGCTTAATCATTAAAATCTGGATTTGAGATCCAATACCTCTCTGAGAAATACGTAGTTAAGTATAATAGTGTTTGAGAAATCGTCCTTCCAACATCCCCACACACACACACACACACACACACACACACACACACACACACACACACACACACACACACACACACACACACACACACAATACACACACACATACACACGCACATACACACACAATACACACACACACACACACACACGCACATACCACACACACACATCCACATACACAGACATCATCGTGAAAATATTAAAATCGCATTGTAGGGACCTTAATCATTAAAATCTGGATATGAGATTTTTAGCATGAATCCAATACCTCTTTTAGCTTCATTGTCTTCCGTCGAATTGAAACTGGGATTGTCTCAGCAAATGTAGTCTACAAATTCTTCTTCGTTTATGCTTAAGTATTTACGTATCTGATTTATCTGTGCATGTATGAGTTCAGCAATGCTCGTGTGCGTGCCTTGTGGCCTTAAACTCCGCGCGCGGTGAATAGCTAAACAGCCGTGTCCTGCGTAAAATCCGCCGCACACACTGAGCACGTTTACTGCACTCTTTCAAGTCAAGGAGTAATTAGAAAAACGCGCATAAAATGGGTCATAGATTCAAGAGAATCTTTTTGAAAATATCACTAAAAAGTACTAGAAGAAATAACTTCATTTGTAAGTCTTCTTAGTACGCAGTTTCTGCTATCAAAAGATGTATATAACATCATTTTTCATCGTAAAGTATTTAAAAAATATAATATTACGGTTAATAAGTTTTAGAGAATCTTTTTGAAAATACATTAAAAAGTGTTTGAAGAAATATTTTCTAGTAATGTAAAGATATAAAAATTTTCAACATAAAATAACAAAATATGTAGTACTATGGACCTCGCTATGGGCAATATGTTTTAAAGAATGTTTGTCATTTGTTTTTCTAAAATAATGTTTTTATTTGTCAAATTCTTTTGAAGATAATTTTCTGCTGTAAAGTTAAAGGGCAAAGAACAAATATTTTGTGTTAAAATGTGTACTACCAAATATAGTACATACATAAAAAGTACATTATAGTGGCTCATAAATTTAAGAGAATCTGCTTGAAAATGTTTTAATTTATACTTCTTAAAATCTCTTTGAACTTTTAAAAATAATTAAAAACTTCATTTTATTTTATATCTTAACATATAAATCTGGATGTGCCAATTTGATTTTATTTGTAAATGCTGAAATATCTTCACCCTTGGGGCACTTAAAGTTGCTGTTTAAAAAATGGAACTAATTTTAAACTAAATTAATTTAACTCTAACATACTTTACATTCAATTGTTGACAAAACAATTAATACATTGTTGAAATCAACAAAGTGCTTGATATTTATGGTAAATGATAAATTTTTACACCAAAAAGGCTCGTGGTAAACCATATACTCAAGATTTAAGAAAATCCAAAATTAATGCCCATATGAACGACATTTGGGATTTCGGCACGAAAAAATTCGATTTCACATTTGATTCCGCGATCGACAGTACAAAGTATTATTATTTTGTGTAAAGAAAATATAAATGTTATGGAAAGAAAAACTGATCGTCCACCGTCAACTTCTAATGGTGATAATTGAACTTTAAGAAAAATTGTGAAACAAAATCGCCGATCAAATGCGCGAGATATTACCATACAATGGCTGGAAATGATCGGAAAGCAAATTTCGGCATCTACCACTTTAAAAAAAATCTGTTGTGGCCAGCACAATACCTACCGTCAAGCCTGTGTATTATACATATATAAATTCCATACATAAATTTTCTTGCAAAAGATTCTAAATTTTCAGTCTTTCTTTTCTTCTTTCACTCAGTTTTGTTTTACGTGTCGTTCTCATTCAGTTCCTTTTCTCTCAAGTCTTCCGCAATACAGTCCTTCCATCTTATCTTTGGTCTTCCTCTGTTTCTTCAACCTTCTATTACTAAGCCATTCATTCTTCATCCAATATATTCTTCATTTCTCCTCATGACTTTTTCAAACCAATGTAATCATCTCGCTTGTATCTTTCTAGAAACTTGTAACACTAGAGTTATTTTCTTACCTATCTTTCCGTATCTTCCCCAGCATCTACTTCAACATCCTCATCTCTGCCACATTAATTTCCTTTTTTTGATACTGACATCTGTCAATCTGAATATATTAACAATTTTCATGGTTAGCATAACTGGCTTATTTATAAAATTTATTTTTTTATAATTCTTTAACTCTATATCTATTGAATATGAAGTATAAAATGCAATCAAATCGTATAGACAATAATATATTCTTTAAGATATAACAACGTTAAATGTCACTAAATCAAATTTAACTGTTAAATCTTCAAATGAGGCTACTCCCGGTTCACCAATTATAACCAAAATATAATCACTTGTTCTTCTGGATGTAAACTTGAGGAATACGAAAAAAATATAATTTTTCGAATAGTGGTATTGAAGTTATGCGATTCGAAACTTTCGTCACACATACACAGACACACACACCCATACATATATCATCGTAAAAATGGTAAAATCGTATTATAGGGACCCTAAAACATGCTTATTCATTAAAAACTCATCAAAAAAAAAAACCGAGCAATATTTAACACCTAAATAAATGATAATAAATTTTTAGTAGGTGGCTATATTTAGATGTTATATCGTCATTTGTTGTAGATGTAGAATTACCAAGATAGATATGAAAGACGGAGGGTTCTTATTTTTTGAAATGCATAGCTTGGCGGTCTCCTAATTTTGCCGGTGTATATATTTGAAAAGAAACTGTTTTCAATATTAAATTGCTAGGTCAGGGATTGTTTGGGACACCTAGTATATATGTGTATAAATAAATATAAATCTCTTATTCTTACTTATTTCTGGCTGTGGCAATCTGCTTTATTCGCAAAAAATCAGTATTGCTTTTTAAAATATAAATTGTTTACCGCTGCATAGAAGAATTGTATGTCAATAGTTATAACTGTTTTGAATATAAATTAAGAAGAATAAAGTCCTGTATGTATGTCAGGGTAGATATCAATATTAATATTGATAAAATGCCTGACAGTTAATTGTGTCACTTACGATTTTATATGGCAAGTTTTAATATCTTCAGCATAATACGGCAATAATTTATATATTTACATCTATTTCTACGAGCACAATATGGTCATGCACAATACACATATATCAATACATGAACATTATCCTACATCAAGAAGTTACATCAAAACAAACCGCAAAATGACTTCATAACGATTAGATATAGCAAATAATAACACTAAAATAATTACTTGTAATTTACTATTTAGATTTTTTAATAATGTTTTACAACGATTTGTCAACATTATAATATTAATAATGTGGTCGCGTGGCTGAAACTACTTTGTGATTTATGTGAATAAAAATCAGATTGACACACACCCAAAAATGGGTAATTATGAAAATGTGTGCACATCCTTATAAATGTACATATTTTACAATTAATACGAACAAGAGGATCTGTGGCACAGGAGTGTAATATGTGTGTGTCTTTCTTATTCTTTTTCTGTACATCCATATGAAGAGCTGATTGGATTTTGGTTATAATTGGTCAACCGGAAATACCGTCTTTAGAAGAAATATTATTTTTTGACAATTAATGTTATTATAAATATTAAAGAATATTCTATATTATCTATACGAATTTATTACATTTTATACTTCATATTCAATGGATATAGAATAAAGAAATTATAAATAAATTATGACCATGGAAACAGCTATTATATTAAAAAAATTCTAATTGACAGATTTCAATGTCAATGAAAAGAAAATGAATGTAGCAGAGAGAAATGAGGATGTTGAGATGGATGTTGGAAAAGAAACAAAATGATAGGATAAGGAGTGAGAGGATAAGGAAAATGGCTTGAAGTATAGAAGTTTCTGAAAAGATACAAGAGGGACGATTACATTGTCATGAGGAGAGATGAAGAATATATTGAAAGAAGAATGAACAGCTTAGTAGTAGAAGCAACAAGAGGAAGACCAAAGAGACGATGGAAGGACTATATTGTGGAAGACTTGATAAAAACGGAAATGAATGAGGACGACAAGCAAAATAGATATTAGTGGATGAAGAAAATCAAGAATAGCGACCACTAACGAATGGGAAAAGATAAAGAAAAAGAAGATTTGAGTGTCAATTGCAGTTTGCATACTTTGTTTATGAAATAATTTTATTGGCAATAAAGAATCTTTTTCAAGAAAATTGACTTGCAATTGAACATAACACACAGAATTGACGGAAGGTAATATGTGCTGGCCACATCAGATTTTTATTAATATTACTGACATTTTGTCGTTCTAATGACCCATAACAAGATATGTAATAAAATATTTTATTGTTGTAATGTAAAATGAAATAATACCTTTGAATATATAATACATATAAGAATGGCAACGCATATGGCCTAGCAACATACTACATCTGTCTCTTTTTATTCACAAAATTATTATAGATAGCTAGTGACTCCTACCATAAAACTATGAACTACGATAAATCGTGCTGACAGCATTGCCAGATACTATTTGTTAGTATTCAATAATCAAAAATTCAAAAATATTGTTTCATAATAATCAGATAATATATTTTAATCTTCAATGTACATGTATACTTGTTTTACAGTAGCAAACTTAAAAACCTTTATAAAATCTTAACTTGCTGTTCTAGCTACGTGGCAATACTGTGCAACATCCACCTATTATATATTTTTTTAACTAACTCAGAAATAATTCGTATAGGGAGGGATAGATGGCACCTTCTCTCGAAATATTTAATCTAAATACATTACATTGCCATTCTTATATGTATTATATATTCAAAGATAATACTTAGTTTTACCAATAATTCAAGAAAAACTGAAAAATTAAACGATTTAAGTTGAAAGGATGTTAGCTTTTATTAAATATAATGTCTAAAAGATTTACAGTAGTAATTTACAGTGAAAAATCTGATGTGGCCAACACAATACCTCTCGTTTAATTTAATTTTTATTCATGTAAATACTTAAAATTAAATTAAATTTAAATTCGATCCCGACCGACGACAAATATTTCGAATTTTAAAAATGACCCCTGTGGTGCACTCTCCCCGCCAGCAATAAGTGCTCGTGAGGTGACACCTGGTAAACGCCCGCACGGTACAAATAAATCATCATCGTTACCGAAATCTGTGTACAAAGCAGATTGGCAGACCCAGCAATGGGTAATATGCCGTGATGATATATTTATTTTATTTATTTATATACTTACATATATTCATTGGCGTGGAGAGAGCACCACAGGGTCAATTTTGTGCCATTTAATATTCTAAAATATTTGGCGTCGGCCTGAATCGAACCCGTTCCCAAGATTCGCGTCAAACGCCTACACGAAATAAATATGTCATCATTATTACCGACATCTGAGTACAAAGCAGATTGGCTCATCCATCAATGGGTAATATGCCGTGATGATATATGTTTTTATTATCTTACCTATATTTTTATATATTTATGCTGGGAACTGTATTAAATTCCTTTCCATATAATTATTGTTCCATTTACTATTTTCTTTTTAAAACGTTAATAGTATTATTTGAAATGATTAATTTGTTGACAGTGACATATATCTGTCAGTTTCAAACATTTGAGATCTGAATTGTGTAACCATATGTATACATACATACATACATACATACATAAAATCACGCGTGTCCCACTTAGTGGGTTCGCACAAACCCGATAACAATAAGAACAACATCAACATCATACAACAAATCCTTACTCTTAAACATATTAAAGTGACCGATTTTCGGTAGCGAAATACCGCATCCGGATCACAATAATAGTTAGGGAACAATCATCCTTCGCCACACATTCCTATCTAAGCAGACTTCTTTCGCCTCGGCTACACTCATAATCGCATTCATACATGCTCTTCTTCTCTTCACACTTGGAAACTCTCTCTCTTTAAGCACCCTACCAATCACATCCATCCACTTACACACTGGTCGGCCACGCAATCGAAAACCCTCAACTTCACCAAGATATATACGCTTAACAAGCCGTTCACTCGCCATTCTCTCCACATGCCCAAACCATCTCAACTGACTCACACCAACTCTCTTAATCACATTGTTCCTAACCATACATTCTTCATAAAGAAGCGTAGGGCTTCGAGATTAAAATTATAGATAGTTTTATAAATTTATCCATAAAATATATAGAAAAAGTATTAATGCAATACTGTAGAAAATTTAATAATCTTTAATTTTTATATAACATAAATCTCGAAAAAATAACATTTAAAGGTATTTTTCGAAGAAAAACTATTTTGAGCTTCCAGTAAAGTGTCATTTTCAGATATATGATTTACTCCAAAATCTAATGGTATCTTTCCATGTACGAGTAAAGTAGAAATACAAGGTTTCAAAATTTTCTGAACGATAGTATTTGAGTTAGAGCGTAAAGAAGCTCCACACACACATACTCACAGACATCATCGTGAAAATGTTAAAATTGGATTATAGGGATCTAAAACAATGGTGATCTGAATTGTGTAATCATGTGTATGAGTTGTGTTTAAAGCGTAGACTCCGAGATTAAAATTATAGATAGTTTTATAAATTTATCCATAAAATATATAGAAAAAGTATTAATGCAAAGCTATAGAAAATTTAATAATCTTTAATTTTTATATAACATAAATCTCGAAAAAATAATATTTCTTTAAAGCAAGTCTTGTTCTACCAGCCATATTTTATTGTAAATCTTTTGAACATTTTACTTCACATCCTTACAACTGAAATCGTACTACTAACTTATACTTGTACTAATTTTACTTTATGAGCGCAAATAATTTAATAGTGAGTAGTTCCAATCATTTGTAGTGCTACTAATATTTAGTAGAAGGTTATGAGCGTGGCTCAGTATAAATTAAATTCATCTAGAAATTTTACTAATTTGTAAAATACGTGTAGAAAGCTATGAATATGTTCGTATATTGAGAAGTAAATAAATAAATGTAGTAGGTAGGTATGTTTTCGTTCCCAGGTGCCATGTGTAGTTATTTAGTACAGGTATCCATGGTATGCATTGCGCACACGAATATAACTGAACATTTTTTGCCATCTTTGTTTTAAAATGCAATAATTTCCTAGAGGCAGCGGCACTGTTAGTCTGCAGTGCGAATACGAGTGCAACTGCAGCGGTATCGCATCATCTCGGCAGGCGAAGGGTGTCTAATTGTACAATTAGCAGAACAAATTACGTCATTTCTTCATCCAACGACTCCGATCGCTGCTCGTAAATATGGAGTAATGTGCCCGGCTTTAAACGCAACCGTTTTCAATTTCACCAACATGCAAAAACCACCACAGGGGGAATTAATTGTTAATGAAAAGAAACAACTCATTATTTTAAACGAAACACACCAAAAAAAAAAGAATGCTTAAAATTCCAATACTTATTTTCTCTTTAATAAAATTTATTTTTTTATTTACGCATACCTATACAGGGTGAACACTGAAAACCGTGACATAGGCGTTATAACATGAGAAAACAGTTTTTTTCAAATATCATCTGTCCTGTAAGACTATAGTGAAAGTTTTTGATAAAGTTAGAAAGATCATTTAATTTGGCATCGCAGAGTATCTAAATAATTCCAATTTAAAGGCTTATTATTGCAATATTTACAAAAGAATAATGCTATTTGACAGTTATTGTTTATTAAAAACAGTAATTAATCACCCCAAAAATAGCAACAACCATAAAATTTTAAATAAAAATCTGATGTGGCCAGCACAATACCTTCCGTCAATCCTGTGTATTATGTACAAATTCCATACATAAATTTTCTTGCAAAAGATTATAAATTTTTGGTATTATGTGATTCCCTTTCTCGGCAACTGAATTCCATACTCCTGATAACAAACAAACCACATGAAATAAGAAAATTATGAAATTTTGATTGAAAAATTATAACACTTGTCAGTTATGGACATAATTAATTGCTGTCATTTTGACACGGGTCAAAGTCGTGTTACTGCACGCGCCCCATACATAAATTTTCTTGCAAAAGATCCTATATTTCCAGTAAAGTTATTTCATTAACAAACTATGCAAATTGCACTTGACACTGACATCTTCTTCTTCTTTAGTTTTTCCCATTCGTGAGGGGGTCGCTATTTTTTATTTTTTTCTTCCACTCATTTTTGTTTTGCGTGTCGTCCTCATTCAGTTCCTTTTCTCTCAAGTCTTCTACAATACAGTCTTTTCATCTTATATTTGGTCTTCCTATGTTTCTTCCACCTTCTATTAATATATTCATCTCTCCTCATGACATGTTCAAACCAATATGTAATCGTCTCTCTTATATCTAGAAACTTCTAATACTAGAGTTACTTCCCTTATTCTTTCATTGATTTCATTTTATTGATACTGACATCTGTCAATTTGAATTACCTGAATATATTAGCAGTTTCCATGGTTAAGTTAGCATAGCTGGCTGAATTATGAAATTTATATAAAATTTATTATCGTTATTCTTCTTTAACTCTATATCTGTTGAATATCAAATATAAAATGCAATCAAATCGTATAGACAATAATATATTCTTTAAGTTATAATAACATTTAACTGATTTTTTCAAGAAAAACTGTTAAAATCTTCAAATGAGGATACTTCCGGTTGACCAATTATAACCAAAATCTAAACAGGTCTGCATATGGTTGTAAGGAAGAGGAATACGCAAGAATTGTAATTTTTAGAATTCTAGTATTGGAGATATCGTGCCCGAAAACGCGGTCACACACACACACACACACACACACACACACACACACACACACACACACACGCACACACGAACACACACACACAATGAAAACTCACCACCGAATTTTTTGACCAAAGACAATACCTTCCTTACCTAGAGGGGACGGAAGGTAAAAATTCATTTCGATATACTTTTTTTACATGAGCATATAAAATTAGGTGATTATTGGTAATACCATCTCTTCATCAGTAAATTAATTGCTATTTCAAGAGCAATAATTAATATTTAGGGTTTATATTGAGAGCTATAAGCGCTTATAATAAAAGTAGATTTAAACTTCAATAAAATTTGCGTTACACGTGGGAATTGATTGCGATATTAAAAATCGATTAATTTCGTTAATAAATTTGACAATTTCCGCAGAAAACAACCATAAACACAAGTAAAGCCCAACATCTAGCTAATTTGCGAAACAAACAACCGTTTCTAAGTTTAGCCGTAGAAAACATACAAAAACTTTTCAGTCCATCCATGTTGTTTTTGTTATGTCATATTTATTTAAAAATGCCCAAATTAGTGAATCTCTTCTGATCGAAAAGTACAACTTATTATACAATAATCATTTGTACAGTCCGTGCAACAAGTTGAATAACCGTTTGCGCTCGGCAATCTCCGCTTCTCTTCATTCGGATTCGTGGTTACGAGAGATATTTGTAGGTACTATGCTTTATGCTTGGGACTGTAAAATATAATTTCCCTTTCACTTTATCACTGCGCTCCCACCCTTGAAATGAGTTTCTCGGTTTGTGGAACTGTATATTCGTGCATCATGACTAGGGATCGGATTTTAGGTACTGAAAATAACCAAAATAAGTAGGCAAAAAGGTAATTTTTATAGCTACTCGTATTCTAGACAACATATTTGTAGAAATAGGCAATCTGAAAAAGGCAACAATTTCGGCAAAAGGTAAAAATGAAATCTTTAATAATTTTTTGAATTTTTTATTTACTTTTTAACTACATAGATACCTCATATTTTTAAAAGCATTGTATTTCTATGAAAACATAACTGAATATTGTAAATGGTAACATCTTGTTATTTAAACAACAAATTTTAAAAGGAATATCAATAATCTTATAAAAATAATATATTCATTCTTTCATTTCATTTTGTTATTTTTCCTTTAAATTTAGCATATTTAAACGACTGATAATTTTTTTTTTTTAGCAAAAATATTATATATTTTAGTAAATAGTACGACAAAAAAATAAAACAAAAGGATGCAATTTAGACAAAAAATAATAAAATAAGATAGTTTTCTGAAAATATCAAAAAAATCTGATGTAACCAGCATATTAACTTCCGCTAGTTCTATGTATTTTCTACGAATTCTACAAAGAAAGTTTCTTGCAAAATATTCTGTATTTCCAGTACATTACATTCTGTCGGGTCTATGCATTTTGCACAAATACAGAAAGATTATATATTTTCAGTAAAATTATAATACAAACATACTGTGTCAATTGCACTTGACATTGTCATCTGTCAATCAGAATTTTTGTAATATACGTATACAGTAAAAAAATTTAAAGATGTCCGATCAAGGGCACCTGTATCGCGAACGAATTAACAAATAGGCATACATTTATCTCTTTCTTTTGCAAAGGATGTAAGAGTGTGTGATAAGGATGGATATAACACGCTTGTCTTTCAAAAATTCATATTGTTTCGACTAAGTTAGGACATTCCATTTATAAACGATGCTCGTTGTTGATAATACTTTCGCTGTAACGTAAGTTTATTTATTAATACAGATACATTACCTGGATTCATAGCCGTACGTATAACGTTATATTCTGTCAGAGTCACTGACACTGACATTGTGTCAGTATCTTATTTTTAACATATTTGGTTTTACATTTGCTTATAAACTTACTAGTTGACTTATTTTTGAATTTTGAATGTTTTTCCTGTAATATATATTTTTATAATAATAAAATAACAGTAGTATCTTACGTACCCTCATAAAAATTAAGCAAACGACACTACTGAATTTGTTATGATGGGCTGAGCAAAAATCTGAATTCATACAATTCGTAGCCAACCTTGATCAGACATCTTTCAAAAATTTTACTGTAGAAATATTTCCTTGGTTATAGCATAGCTGGCTGCTTTATGAAATAAAATTTCTTTATAATTCTTTAACTCAATATCTATTGAATATGAAGTATAAAATGCAATGAAATCTTATAGAGAATAATATATTCTTTAAAATAAGAACATTAAATGTCAATAAATGATACTTAACTGCGTTTTTTTAAGAAAAACTGTTAAAAGTTGCAAATCAGGGTACTTCCAGTTGACCAATTATAACCAAATCTAATCACGTCTGCATATGGATCTAAACTCGAGGAATACGAAAAAAAATATAGTTTTTGGAATCGTGGTATTAGAGTTATGCGATCCGGAATGATCGTCACATACACATACATACTTACCCCCACATGTATACAGACACGCGCACACACACATACATACAGACACAACCGTAAAAATAGTAAATTCGTATTGTAGAGACCTCAAAATGTGCTTATTCATTAGAAACTCACTAGCGAATTTTTTGACCAAAGACAATACTCCCTTACCTAAAAGTGGCGGAAGGTAAAAAGTCTTGTAGGCTAATTCAAGTTGGGCTTAAACGACTTAAAAATAGTGAAAAACATTTTTTGGTGGTTGTTTCAGCCCCATCCTAGAAAATTGGCAAATAGGCATTTTGTCTAGATCTCTAATCATGACTAACTAATTCGGATGAATTATTAACACTTGCTTGCGAATCGTATTGACAACTGACAAGCTGCGACATGACATCTGGTGGGAAAAATATGAACTTTCCGATTTGGTACTATATTGTGACTGTATGCTTGAGTTACATGTGTTTTGATCATTTAATGTGAATAAAAATGGGAAAAAGTCGTACAAATTGTTGTGTATTCTGATGATATGGTCGAGACACAGGCATTGGGTTTTATAATTCTCCGAAACATGGCCAAAATAAAGTTAAAATTACGACAAGAGAAGAGCAGGTGTTGAAATGGACATGGATCGACGAAAAGCATGGGAATATGCAATTCGTAGTGCAAAACATATAACAAAACATATGAAACGTTGTTCTCGTCATTTTAAATCGGATAATTACATATATTCTGGTCTTTGCCTAGCTTTACACGTGAATTCTGCACTAATAATTTTTAAATTTTCTCTAAATGTATTTTGATTTCATGTGGCTTTGCAGAAGTTGCACTGGTTTGCAGACAAAGTGCAAATATTACCCACATTATACCATCATTTTTTAATATTCCACATGATATTATGTGGTTAGCGTTTATAATTCGCTCACCTGCGATCATCAATTTCGATTGATTGAATATATGTATATAAATATATAAAATTATAAATACATTTTAACATATCTTCTATAATACATCTAGAAGTAGCTGTTGCTTCCAGAAATCTAAAATGTTCTGTTATACCAAGCCCCATTTTAAGTGAAAAAATTGCTTTTGTTGTTTGTTTTCATATGTCACAACACTGCGAGTACCAATTCAGAAGCAGCTGATCGGTCTGATGGTGCTGCCGCCATCGGACATGTCAGTTCTCAATATCTAGCTGCGATCAGGAAAATTGTAGCTACTATCCTTACACGCGTATTATACTATTTCTGTCTTGAATTAAGTTTTCAATGCCAATACTTTAATTATTCCTTTCGGAAATTGAGTTTAATAATTTGTGATGTAAGTGTCAATATAATGTTTATAAATCATATTTTCCCCGGAAATTATCAAATTTATTGAAATCGGTTTTCGAATTCGTAATCAATTCCCACGTGTAGCACAAATTTTATTGAAGCTTAAGTTTTATGATTTGTAGTATATTACTCGCACATAGGTTGTATCCCCGATTAAACAGATGTAGTACTACAGGTAATAAATTAGATACCGCAAAAGATGCAAATTAAGTAATATTAACAAGATTTATAGCTGGTATTATTTTATATCGATGTGTTGAAAAATCTATCAAGTGAGATCGGAGCGTTAATCACTAGTATCTCATAAAGTGGCTGCAGCTACATTAATTACGCATGTAATTAAATAACTTAATCACTTCTTAATTGATGTGTGCGCAGATATAATATAATTTACCTATATCGCGAACTACGTGTTTTATGTGATTTTTATTTGCTCGGGCTGTTTGTACATGAGTCATTTCTTGACTTATGCCCAGCAGATTTACAATTTAATTACACACACGCGACATAAATTATATTATTAATTAATTTTTTGCGCTCCCAGACTGACTGTTTATAAACCTCCCAGACAATAATTAATGTTTTCATTTATTTGTAATAATTGTGATTTAAATTCCTCCTGTTACATATACACAAGTTCATCATAGAGATACAGTTCCACATTTAACACACTTCCTAGAAATATTGGGACATTCTTATTTCATTACAGGTTTGCTCTATTTTATATCGGAAATATTTTTAAATATATAGATGACACTGAAAAACGGAACACACAATGATTTATGAGCCCCTAAACCTAGTCTACAAATAAATCGAGAAAATTAAAAAAAATATATAAATAAAAAAAATCTGATGTGGCCAGCACATTACCTTCCGTCAATCCTGTGTATTATGTAGAAATTCCATACACAAAAGATCCTATTTCCAGTAAATTATTACATAAAAAAATTATGCAAATTGTACGTGACACTGACATCTTCTTCTTTAGCTTTTCCCATTCGTCAGGGGTCGCTATTTTCTATTTTCTTCTTCCACTCATTTCTGTTTTGCGTGCCGTCCTCATTCAGTTCCTTTTCTCTCAAGTCTTTCACCATATATTCCTTCCATCTTATCTTTGGTCTTCCTCTGTTTCTTCTACCTTCTACTACGAAGCCATTCATTCGTCACCCTATATATTCTTCATTTCCCCTCATGACATGTTCAAACCAATGTAATCGTCTCTGTTGTATCTTTCTAGAAACTTATATCACTCGACCCATTTCCCTTATCCTTTGATTACTTACCCTGTCTTTCCGTGTCTTCCCCAACATTTATCTCAACATCCTCATCGCTGTCACATTCATTTACTTTTCATTGATATTGACATCTGTTAATTTGAATTATCTGAATATATTTGCAGTTTTCATGGTTCGCATAGCTGGCTGATTTATGAAATTTAATATCTTTATAATTCTTTAACTCTGTATCTATTGAATATGAAGTATAAATGCAATCATATCTTATAGAGAACATAATTCCTTAGTCATGTGACATGTTTTCCGCCAATCAACATTCAGAATCTCCCTAGCTACAAGGCTATCACAGCGATGATAAAAAACAAAGAAATAAACACCGTATTTATAGTCGTTACTAAGGGATTTGTTTTCTTTATTTATGACATTGACAGTTAATTTTGAGTATAAAAATAAATAATAACAATAATTCAAACTCCAAAATATTAAATAAAACTCGTAAGTACCATGTTTTAATACAATATGAATATGTATATCAAAAGTTAGGTTAGGTTAGATTGCAAAAATTCATTATATTCTCTCATTAAATATAAGCTCGTGATATGATTAATAATCGAAGATATTGCTCGTGAAACCGAAACAGCACATTTCAACTCGTCCTTCGGACTCGTGAAATCTGCAGCTCGGTTTCACTCGAGAATATCATCGATGATAATCATATTACTTGTTATTACGTATGAGAATAATACATTATTTAATTTATAATAAAATTATGTCCACAAATGGTATTTAACTGCTTTTTTCAAGAAAAACTATTAAAAGTTGCAAATGATGGTACTTCCGGTGGACCAATTATAACTAAAATCTAATCATGTCTGCATATGGATCTACACTCGAGGAATACGAAGAAATTATAATTTTTGGAATCGTGGTATTGGAGTTATGCGATCCGAAACGATCGTCACATACACACACACACATACACACACAGACGCACACACACATACACACATATACGTACAAACATCATCGTAAAAATAGTAAATTCGTATTCTAGAGATTCTAAAACATGCTTATTATCCATTAGAAACTCACTATCGAATTTTTTTTATCAAAAACAATACCTTCCTTATACCTAAAGATGAGGGAAGGTAAAAAGTTATTTTGAGTGGCCCGTTTTTCAGTGTCAGCGGGTATAAAATTTTCCACTAAATAATATAACATTATACCTATTTTGTCCTTTGAGAAACATAGATATTAAAAATTGCAATATTCGTGATGATACTAGGATTTTTGGAAATTTTATTAAATCTTATCCAAATTAGTTCTTATTTTCTGAATTCTATATAAAAATCGAAAATCTATTAGTACTGTAATTTGATCAAAAATTATAGAGAATGTACGTATTAGGGTCTTTAGAATATGATTTTACTATTTTATAGTAATGTCTGAATATGTATAGTTACACGCTGTATTGATCCCCCGTCATCAATTTTGAATGCAATAATTAGTAAACTTTTATCTATCATCATGGCATATATGAAACTTGAATTCGCTATCTTAGTATCGTTGATATTCCAGGGGCGTATACACAATCTCCGTCCAACCAACGACAAAAAATTAAATAGAAACGGTATTGTAACCCCGGTAACAAATGTCATTCATGTGATTAAGGTGATTTTGGCATCGATAATTTGTGTTTCATTGTATGTTGGTAGTTTTGTTAATTCTTGGTATTATGTTGTGCATTTTCTATTGCAAAGGGGTATATTTCATGAAGTGGCCGCCAGGGGCACTAAATATGTACACTTCAAATACCAAGCCCTTGATTTAGTGAATTTTGAAAAACTCTTCTTGACTAAGAGTCAGCACCACATGTATGAAGTGCTGATCAGTTTTTGCAAATAATAGAAAGTGATATTTGAAGCATTTATAATATATATTGTTTTTTTGAAATTTATATTTTTACAAATATTACTGAACTTATTATTCTCTAAATATATTTTTCTGTAACTTTAATGGATTTTGAGGTAAAATATTTTATTTTCCACATTAAAATAACTCACTTGGCACATTACATAACACAAAAACTATATTTTATTTAAGACGTCCTACTTAATACAATATTAAACATTAACTTCCAACAATAGGTATTAAAATTTTATTCTTTATTTATATTTAAAGATGAGCTTGCTAGCCACATCAGATTTTTGTTAACTAGCTTAATAATGTCGATACCCTCTGTAGATCGTTTACATCTATTAAATCTTCATTGATTCCGATAAAAAAAAATCATCAAGATGATAATCATGAGCGAACCGCTCCCAATTTGTAAGCTAACGAAAATAAATATGAGCAAACGACAAAGTATTCGTCTGTTATTGAAAGTTACACGCAAACCGTCCACATAACTAAATTGAAAACTCGGCTGGTACTAGTATGATTTTGCTAGACGCTGCGTCGTTGTCTATTAATTGTTGATGTAATAGCGCGTGTTTTGTACTCGCACTCGCTGATGTTATCGTGTAAGGTTGTTTCTAAACAGAATGCGTATTTGGTTTCACTTTCTTTTTTATTATTCCATCCCGGTTGTCTTGACATAAATAAGAAAACAAACGCGAGCTGGATGCATGGTGATATTACTTCATTTAAGCAAAATTTAAATGCATCGTGTACCTTCAACATTAAACCAAATGGATGATACTTGGACGTTTAATGTCAAACTGACATGATATTCCAAAAATGAACATATTCTTTCATACTTGTATCTTTTATTCCTCTCATGATATCCTTGTATTTCACGATAAGGCTTTTATTTTATTATTTCATGTAATGCCTACGCTGAAAAAAATAGGTTGCTTCTAATATCGTGACAGCTAACGCAAATTAAATATTATTTATCTATAATTATTGAAATAACTAATGTACGACATTACCCACTCCGTGAGAGAATAATTAAGAAGTCAAGGAAAAATTACTGTTTTTTGCGTTTTTTTTTTAATAAAAATAAAAAGCAAGTTCACAAAGTTATTTTATCTACGATAGTGCGTAAAATTGATGTTTAGATGTTAGTTTTAAGTTTGTAAAGTGGTTGTTTAGTAACAAGGTTTCATTAGTCATGGGTTGACGAGCAACGAGTGATAAAAAATTTAAACGCGCTAAATTTGTAAAACCAATGTGAATATTTTGTTATCATGGCAAACTTTAACAGGAATATTTTCAATTTTCACACATTTCAGTGCATTTTTCTTTCAAACAATACCCAATGTCAGACATTCTCAATTTGTACTCAAACAAATGTATATCCACTAAGGTATAGAAAAAAAACTTGAGTAATTATATGTATGATTTTATTTAAAAAAGCATTATTATTAACTATAAATGTGAATCTATTTTTTTCAGTTTAATTTCAAACCTACGAATAGTATGGGTTCATTAACTTGTTCATCTTGTTGGCCCAAATTCCACAATAATGATTATTTTGCTCTTGAAATATTAGGCTAAATGGATAAAATGTAGAATGAGGCTATTTGCACACACATTATTTATAAATAATAGTTAATGTATGTGACATTAATCCAAAAGAAGGATATTAAACATTAAATTAGTGAAAATCTCGGGTACTTTAAACTAGTAGTAATAATCCATTTTTTTTTCAATTTTAAGGTTAAGATGCCGCTAGTATTTTGTTAGACGTCTCAATTGCTACATTCAACAATCGGGAAAAACATTGAAAGTACGAAGATTTTAAGGTATATGGCATATCAGGAAAGAACGATTAAACATCAGTTTAAAAAAATCAAGAGCAGTTTATACCATTAAGTTAGTGACATAATTTTGTTGCAAATAAAAAGTGTAATACGATCAGAACTAATTTTTAATGAACTTATAAACGAATTTTTAGTGCTCTTTTTACCTCTAGCTAAGGGAGGTATTGCATTCATGCTAAAAATTGCATAATATATATACAATAAAAATTTTGAAAGATGACCGATCAAGGGCACCTGTATCACGAACGAATTAACAAATAGGCATACATTTATCTCTTTCTTTTGCAAAGGCTGTAAGAGTGTGTGATAAGGATGGATATAACACGCTTGTCTTTCAAAAATTCATATTGTTTCGACTAAGTTAGGACATTTCATTTATAAACGATGCTCGTTGTTGATAATACTTTCGCTGTAACGTAAGTTTATTTATTAATACAGAGACATTACCTGGATTCATAGCCGTACGTATAACGTTATATTCTGTCAGAGTCACTGACACTGACATTGTGTCAGTATCTTATTTTTAACATATTTGGTTTTACATTTGCTTATAAACTTACTAGTTGACTTATTTTTGAATTTTGAATGTTTTTCCTGTAATATATATATTTATAATAATAAGATAACAGTAGTATCTTACGTACCTTCATAAAAACTAAGCAAACGACACTACCGAATTTGTCATGATGGGCGGAGCAAAAATCTGAATTCATACAATTCGTAGACAACCTTGATCGGACATCTTTCAAAAATTTTACTGTATATATACAGGGTGTTAATAAAAAAACTTTACACACTTTAGCAGGTGATAGTAGAGATGAAAACAAGAAAAAAATTCTAATACACTTAGGTCCAATACTCATTGGTTTTTAGAAAATTTATGTATGGAATTTGTACATAATACACAGGATTGACGGAAGGTATTGTGCTGGCCACATCAGATTTAACAACTAAGGACTCTAGGTGTTTACGATCAATTGTAAACAAAGTTGCAGCCGACGTCGAAGAGACTCACGCACTTGATCGTAAACACCTAGAGTCCTTAGTTGTTAAATCTGATGTGTAAATTCGCTGGTGAGTTTTCAATAAATAAGCACGTTTTAGGATCCCTATAACACGATTTTACTATTTTTACGATTATGTATGTGTTGTGTGCGTGCGTGTGTATATGTGTGTGCGTGTGTGTGACTATAATTTCGGCCGCGATATCTCCAATACTAGAATTCCAAAAAATACAATTTTTGCGTATTCCTCTTCCAAACATCCATATGCAAAATTGATTGGATTTTGGTTATAATTGGTCAACCGTAAGTACCATCCTTTGAAGATTTTAACAGTTTTCTTGAAAAAATACTGTTAAATATTATTTTTTGGCATTTAATGTTATTATAAATATTAAAGAATATTATTAACAATACGAATTGATTGCATTTTATATTTCATATTCAATGGATATAGAGTTAAAGAATTATAAATAAATTAAATTTTATAAATCAGCCAGCTATGCTATAACCATGGAAACAGCTACTATATTAAGATAATTCTAACTGACAGATGTCAATATCAATAAAAAGAAAAAGATTGTGGCAGAGATGAGGATGTTGAGATAAATATTGGGGAAAACACAGAAAGATAAAATAAGGAATGAAAGAATAAGGGAAATGGCTCGAGTGATAGAAGTTTATCGAAAAATACAAGAGAGACGATTACATTGGTTTGAATGTCTTAAGGAGAGATGAAGAATATATTGGAAAATAAATAGCTTAGTAATAGAAGGTAGACGAAACAGAGGAATACCAAAAGTAAGACGGAAGGACTTTACTGCGAAAAACTTGTGAGAAATGGAAATAAATGAGAACGACACGCAAAACAGAAATGAGTTGAACAAGATAATAAAAAATAGTGACCCCTAACGAATGGGAACAGCTAAAGAACAAGAAGTCAGTGTCAAGTGAAATTTGCATAGTTTGTTTATGAAATAATTTTACTGGAAATATATAATCTTTTGCAAGAAATTTATGTATGGAATTTATACATAATACACAGGATTGACGGAAGGTATTGTGCTTGCCACATCAAGATTTTGAATAATCATTTAATTCTTGTTTATAAGATAGATAGCCTACATATTATGTGTAATTAATATTAATACAAGCTTGCTTTAAAAATGTTGTGTTTTTGTTTTACAAAAGTTTTTCCTTAAGCTCGTCATCTTACCCCACTCTCCCTTCCTCGTATATAAAAAAATATGTACCCGTATATGTTACGACATGATGTTCTATATAAAATATTTGTTTGTTGTTGTGATAAAGCAATTTGTTGTTAATTGTTGTAAAGGTCTGAGTAGTGTTGAACATACATAAGATACGGCACGGCACGGCATGAACCCTTTTTTGCACCTGGAGTCTGGACTGGAGTCTAAACCTCGCCGGTCCTGCACGTATACAATGCCGCTGCGTAGCGTAACGTAAACTTACTGGTCAGTCCGCGAGACTGCAGACTGCAGATGGCCAGTCGCATTTACCCGGTTCTCCATTTACAGTGATTCTACCCATATATGATATAGTTGCTCCTTATTCTTATATAGTATTAAAGCCAAATGTTGTGCGAGGAAAGGAGTATTGATACGCGAGGCCTTGTCGAGGTCGCATCGATACTCACTTCCAACCATCCCCATTGTCTTGCAATGCAACACATTCTTTCATTCACGCACAACGCCACAAATATCTAATTTTTGCATGTACTAGAGCATTCTTATTACATTCTATAAATTCCTCGTTACCGATAAGAATAAATTTGCCCATAGTTTTAGACTTAAAATTTTATATTTACTTATTTATTCCAATTTATACATCTTTAACTTGCGTCACCTTTAGATAAGGAAGGTATTACCTTTGATCAAAAAATCCGATAGTGAGTTTCTAATGAATAAACACTTTTTGGGGTCCCTAGAATACGCATTTACTATTTTTACAATGATGGCTGTATGTGTGTGTGTATGTGTATGTAACTATCGTTTCGGATCGCACTATCTTTTCGGATCGCATAACTCCAATACCACGATTCCAAAAATTATATTTTTTTCGTATTCCTCTAGTTCAACCTCCATATGCAGACGTGATTAGGTTTTGGTTATAATTGGTCCACCCTCAGTTACAACTTTTAATAGTTCTTCTTGAAAAAACGCAGCTAAATATCATTTATTTACATTTAATGATTAAAATTTTCAAAGAATATATTATTCTCTACACGATTTGATTGAATGTTTTACTTTATATTCAATACATATAGAGTTAAAGAATTCTAAAGATATTAAAATTCATAAATTAGCCAACTATGCTAACCATAGAAACTGCTAATATATTCAGATAATTCAAATTGCCAAATGTCAGTATCAATGAAAAGAAAATGAATGTGGCAGAGACTAGGATATTAAGAATTGAAATAGATGTTGGGAAGACACGGAAAGATAGGATATGGAATGAAAGATAAGGAAAATAGCTCGAGTGATAAAGTTTCTAGAAAGATACAAAAGAGACGATTACATTGGTTTAAACATGTCATGAGCAAAGTTGAAGAATATATTGGAAGAAGAATGAATAGTTTAGTAATATAAAGTAGAAGAAACTGAGGAAGACCAAAGATAAGATTGAAGAACTGTATTGCGGGAGACTTGAGAGAAAGGGAGCTGAATGAGGACGATACGCAAGACAGAAATAAGTGGAAGAAGAAAATAAAAAAACAGCGACCCCTAACGAATCAGAAAAGATAAAGAAGAGTCAGTGTCAAGTGCAATTTGGCATAATTTGTTTATGAAATAATTTTACTGGAAATACAGGATCTTTTACAAAAAAAAATCTGATGTGGCCAGCACATAACCTCTCGCCGTATATTTTACCTGGCTGTATGCATAAAGCAAAGATTATTTTTATAAATACAAATAATATATTCATATAAATCTATGACGTATAAACTTCTTTATTATTCAATAATAGCATGTCTCAACATGAAGATATTTTACCATAAATTATGTTACAATAAATTACAAAGTAGAGTTTACCATATATAAATATTAGGCTGGTAACAGCAATTTTCAATTCGAACAACTTTGTTTACTTTCTCTTCATATTCTTCTAGTAAAAACATTAATTTTGGGCGGTCTAAAATGTATATATCTGGATTGTGCATCTATTCTTATATATCTTCTTTTACATTTTATTTTTTCATACTTGTTATATCTAAATAACCTTAATTCCCTTTAATAAAGTGACGGATAGATTGCACTCCGATTATTCTTATATCGATGTGTAATTTTGTCAATATTTACAACTTACTTGAGAAGAATTTGATAGCTTTTTCGCAATTCAAAGTTACTCTAGTCTACAGTACTGGTGTACATTGTCCCATAATGTTTGAAACAAATTTAAGTCCTTCAACCTAGACTTGTCTCTCCATAATAGTCACAGATCAAGAATTAAGGGATTCTCCAAATACATTTTTCTTTCATTACTCATTATTTCTGACACTGACATTTATCTGTCAGTTACAAATAATTTAAATTTGCAACTATTTTTCATGGCATCCTTTCGGTTGTAAAATTAATTACAACATTATTTTATATATTATATTCCTTTTATCTCTAAATCTATAAAATATGTATAAAAATATTTAAATGTATCAGAAAGAGAATTTATTTTTCTTTAATATTATCAAGAAAAATTTTCAAAAAATAATATTTAGAAGATTTTTTTTCAAGAATCTTCTACTTCCGGTTGTCCAATTATTACCAAAACCTTTTCAGATCTTCCCATGAATGTCCGATTGGGAAATACGTTGTTAAACAAATTTTAAGTCTTATAGTTTTTGAGTAACCGTCCTTCCAACATCCCACACACACACATCCACACACACACACACAGACATCATCGTAAAAATGTTAAAATCGGATTGTAGGGACCTTAAAACGTGCTTATTCAATAAAATCTGGATATGCGATTTTTAGCATGAATCCAATACCTCTCTTAGCGAGAGGTAAAAATATGGAATTTGTACATAATACACAGGATTGACGGAAGGTATTGTGCTGACCACAAAAGATTTTTTTTTGTCTTCTGACTCGCGATTTTTCATGTTACTGAAATTTCACATTTTTTCTATTAGTAATTTAACTTTATCTTCATGAGTACAATAAATTGGGCGTGTTAAAAAAATTACCCACGCATTTTAAAAATTCTGACACTTTTTTTTAAACATGGCGACTAGATTAGACGAGAAAAAGGCGCCGAAGACGTGAGGCTAAGGCACCGAGTTTTGAAACCCACTAAATCCCCGTAATATACGCCACTGAAATAAGTTATTTTTACCGTTTTCTGGTAAGGGGGCGCGCGCCCATGCGGCCTCTTTAACTAACCACCCCTGATTTTATCATACGTAATATAACAAGTGATATGATTATCATCGATGATATTCTCGAGTGAAATGTGCTGCTTCGGTTTCTTGAGCAATATCTTCGATTGTTAATCATATCACGAGCTTATATTTAAGGAGAGAATATAATGAATTTTTGTAACACACTTTGTGTGCTGCTAACCTAACTTTTGATATACATATTCATTTCATATTAAAACATGATACTTACGAGTTTTATTTAATATATCGGAGTTTTGAGTTATTGTTATTACTCATTTTTATACTCAAAATTAACTGTCAATGTTGTAAATGAAGAAAACAAATCCTTTAGTAACGATTATCACGTGACTAATGAATTATATTCCCAGATTAACAAAACTTTGATCTCTTTGAATAAAAATGTCGTTATCAGACTAATTCCGAGGATAATTTATTGCCAAACTTCTCATATTATCGTTAAGTGTATTGCCAATTTTGTGTTTGATAACATCCTCTTCCAAATTATATTAGCCCAATAAACACCAAAATACGATTTTCCTGTTCTTGAAATTTGATTTCCACGTGTATTTTACGATTATTTCCTTGAAGGATGTTAAACGCTTGGAAACTTTTCTGGTCGATGAAGAGATAAGTTTTACGCTGATGTGTACTGTGAGTAAGCAGCTAGTAATTCGTGTAACAGATCGTAGAGGAATGTGTCTGGCAAGAGTAGTCCACTAAATATAAAGGGTTACTCATGTCAGCTTAACTTACCACTGTCAACTGAGCTTTCCTCTTTTGCAACTACTAGTACTACATGCACTTGCTTTGCAATAAATAATATTGCACCGTTAATGCGATCTAATGCAGAACTGGTCGCTCATTGCTTAATCTCCGACGGATTATTAAATAGGAAATGAAAACTGTTAATATCTCTTTCTAATAATAGGTACCTATTTTATACTAAATATGTATACAGGCTGTCCAAATTTCAAAGGCTTCAATTGAAATCTCGGAAACTATAAGAGATACAACTTCAGTTAAATGGGACATGTCGTGCGCCTTTGGGGGGCCATCTAAGATTTACTTTTGTTTTGCCAAAAACTCCCATAGGTTACTAGATAATGGCGGAAAAATGAATTTGGTCGTATTCTGCATTCCGTCACCTTTAGGTAAGGAAAAAATGGTTAAAAAAATTCGATGATGAGTTTTTAGAATAAGCACCTTTTAGGGTTCCTAGGATACAATTTTACAATTTTTACGATGATGTCTATATGTGTGTATGTATGTGTGCGTGTATGTGTGTGTGTGTGTATGTATACAGGGTGAGTCTGCGACGATGCCTCCCCCCACCTTTAACTTTATAGAAATAGAAAAATGGGTCATATAAAAGTTTTATTATTTTAAATATACTATTTTATGGCAGATATAGATATTTTAAATAACAACCTATAATTATTGTACTAAAGTATAAACCGTCATTTTTGGCTCTTTTCATCGATGTATTAGTTTTTATTAATGCTAATATCAACAAAGTATACATTTATTTGTTAATTATTTATTATTACTAACTTATTATTTACTTATTTATTTAGAATATTTGAATAAAAATTATTTCTCATATATCTCAATTACCTTATTTTTCTCCAATTTTTTCAAATATATTAATAAAAACTAATACATCATTGAAAAGACAAAAAAATGGCGGTTTATATTTTAGTAAAATAATTATAGGTTGCTAAAAAATAAAAGTTGATGGTTGTATCTTGTGAATCTGACTTTATAAAAAATATCTATATCTGCACTCAAATATTATATTTAAAATAATAAAACTTTTATATGAGACAGTTTTTCTTTAAAAAACGCTGACAAATATTATTTTTTGACAATTGATGCTATTATAAATATTAAAGAATATTCTGTTATCTATACGAAATGATTGCATTTTATACTTCAAATTCACTGAATATAAGGTTAACAATTAATAAAGAAATTAAATTTCATAAATCTGCCATCTATGCTATAACAATGGAAACAGCCACTATATAACGAAAATTCTAATTGGTAAGCGCCCACACGGTACAAATATTCCATCATTACCGATATCTGTGTACGAAGCAGATTGGCACACCCAGCAATGGGTAATATGCCGTGATGAAATATTTATTTTATTTTATTTTTCTAATTGACAAATGTCACTGTCAATGAAAATAAAATAAATGTGGCAGAGACATGAGGATATTGGGGAAGACACGGAAATACAGAATAAGGAATAAGAGGATAATAGAAATGACTCGAGTGGTAGAAGTTACTAGATTGATTTGGATATGTCATGAAGGGAGATTAATGATATATTGGAAGAGAATGAACAGCTTAATAGTAAAGGGTAGAAGAAACAGAGGAAGACCAAAGAGTAGGACTGGATTGCGGAAGACTTGAAAGAAAAGGAACTGAATGAGAACGACAAGCAAAATAGAAATGAGTGAAAGAAGAAAATCAATAATAGCAACCCCTAACGAATAGGAAAAGCTAACGTGGAAGAAGAAGATAGTGTCAAGTGCAATTTCAATAGTTTGTTTATGTAATAATTTTACTGAAAATATAGAATCATTTGCAATAAAATTTATATATGGAATTTGTACATAATACACAAAATTGACGGACGGTAATGTGCTGGCCATATCAGAATTTTTTCATTCTGAAATTACTTCTAAACTATCAGTAATCGAAATAAATGTTTCAAATAAAAAAGTTAGATATTTATATTTCGAGATATAACACAAATTTACATTTTTTTAAAATGAAACCCATATTTAATTTGTACTTTAAGGAAATACTTTTTTTTCTCTTTCGATTGGTATAAAGGTTGAATCAAAACGAAACGAAAACTCTTTTCGCTCCGAATCCCTGATATTAACAATAATGAAAGCAGTTAAATAGAGCACCTCGTCCACTAAAATGGTACTTTTCGGCTTTACCTCCTATCTGTCTCTCTGTATCTATCAAAAATTGGACCAGTAAAAGATAATGCAAAGCTATTTACACATATAATGTAAAAATAACTAGCTAACATAAAAAATAATCTTAAATGCGATCACCAGTTTAATATACGTATGACGGCAACAACAATTTGTTCAAGTAATCTGCAACTAAGCTAACCTATCCGAATCGAACTGAGTCCAACATAAATGTACAAGTAGCCATTTATTCCCATACATGGTATATTTTAAAATAGTCACTTTATTATTTCAAAGACAGTTAGAATCATTACAGAGATCTTCTTTCATTCCTTTATGGGTACTTTTCCTTATGTCACTAGGTCTTGCAGTTCTTTACTATTGAAATTAGTTCCAAACTATTAAAATTATATATACCTTCAAACATAAATAAGCTCAGCATTATCATCGTGAATAGTTTCGTGGGAAACATACTAGAAAGATTATTTTGTGACTTTATTTTTCTCATTTTCGTATTCTTGGGTGAATATTATCAACGAATGTGCAACCAACTTGAAAAAAAATCACATAATAATAATTTGAATTAAAAATATTATAAACAAAACTATTAAGATGAAGCTATTTAAATCAACGTGATATTAACAATCATTTCCTGCTGTTCGTCCTATACAGGTGTTTCCGGATTTCGAAGGCCCCATTGGGATCTGGGATACTATAAGAGATACGACTTCGGTTAGGTTCCACCATTATGTACAAACCTATGAAATTTTTTGGCAAAACAGAAGCACATCATAAACAAACTATGCAAATTGCACTTGACACTAACATCTCCTTCTTTAGCTTTCCCCATTCGTCAGGGGTCGCTATTTTTTATTTTCTTCTTCCACTCATTTCTGTTTTGCATGTCGTTCTCATTCAGTTCCTTTTTTCTCAAGTCTTCCGGAATACAGTCCTTCCATCTTATCTTTAGTCATCCTATGTTTCTTCAACCTTCTATTACTGAGCTATTCATTCTTCTTCCAATATATTCTTCATCTCTCCTCCTAACATGTTCAAATCAATGTACTCGTCTCTTTTGTATCTTTGTAGAAACTTGTAACACTAGAGTTATTTCCTTACCCCATCTTTCCGTGTCTTGCCCATCATCTACTTCAACATCCTCATCTCTGCCAAATTCATTTACTTTTCATTGATACTGACATCTGTCAATTTGAATTATCTGAACATATTAGCAGTTTCCATGGTTAGCATAGCTGGCTGATTTGTGTAATTTAATATTTTTGAACTCTATATCTATTGAATATAAGGTATAAAATGCAATCAAATCGTATAGAGAATAATATATTCTTTAAGTTATAATAATGTTAAATGTCAATACATGATATGTAACTGTTAAAATCTTCAAATCAGGGTACTTCCGGTTGACCAATTATAACCAAAATCTAATCATTTTTACTTCTGGATGTAAATTTGAGGAATAGAAAAAAAATATAATTTTTGGAATCGTGGTATTGAAGTTATACAATCCGAAACTTTCGTCACACACACACAGATACACACACGTACATACAAACAGACATCATTGTAAAAATGGTAAAATCGTACTATAGGGACCCTAAAACATACTTATTCACTAAAAACTCATCATTGAATTTTTTTACCAAAGACAATACCTTACCTAAAGATGACGGAAGGTAAAAACGAAACAGTTTCAAAAACACATTTCATAGAATATTGCTGAAGATGTAAACTAATGTAAAACATCAATAAAAAATCTTCCCCAAAAAGGCCGAAAATAGTTTTTGTCCCTATGTATTATATAGTTGCACATAGTCATTTATGAGTGTAGTCATCATTGTGATGATGTGTGTTGGCTTGTGATCCTGCACGCTCAGAGTTTCTGTTTCTGGTGTTGTCCTTGTGGATTGGCTCAGCTCACGTGCAGTGAATCACCGGCGTCGTGGCGCTGGGCCGGTGCCGGTGCGCTACGGCTACACACACTGTCCGTAGTGAGTGTCTGTATATATAGCCATACGCGTGGTGCTGTGTGCTGGTGCCATCAGACTGTTTGGTTCGCAGGACGGGCGGAGAGGGCCGCGCTATTTCGGGCTGTCTGCCGCCGCCACCGCCGCCGCCAGCAGCGCCAATATCCCTGACACACATCATCTCACCAGCAAAGCAAACCAAAGCACAAGCACAGCACCACCCTCACAGACCACTTAGCACCCGGAGAGCACCTAGCAGTAGTCCCCAAAGATTCACACACATGCGTTTTCCATGATTTGTGAATTCTGTCTTTAGACGGGTCCAAGCGAAAATGCTGCCACCACACCAGTTTATTCTACGTTTCTCTCTTCTATTTCCCCTCATTTATAATTTTCTGAATACAATTCCTCATTCAAATATGTCCATTCCAGTAAACTTTCTTCTTTCTCTTATTTCTCTCAAAATTCTTCTCGCTTCTCCAATTCTTCTTCACATTTCCTCATGGCATAATGAACAGAATAATGTATCTTTTAAAAGTTCTGGCACAAATTTCAACAATATTTTTTTTGTAATATAAAATGCTTAAAGTTTTGGAATACTTAATAATTAACTGTTTCATAAGCAACAAATTATGAACTTGAATAAAAATTGGCGTGTTCTTCCATAAAACGCATCTTTCTACGGACACCTAGCATTGGGTTTTGGAGGACATTCACATCGATTTCACAGACATTCCTGTATATTATGCGTTGAAGTTCGTCCTCATTTTGGGCTTCCTAACTTCCATCGCGAACTTTTCAAGATAAAAGAACCAAAAACCTTCTATGGGATGAGCCTTTCGTTTCGCGGAACTAATGGTACGTTTTGGTCATGGTCAGTTAGCGAATTTTAAGTTTGTGTTGTATAGTGAGAGGACGCAAGGTCTGACCAGAAGATAAAATCATCCCCAGCATGTTCTTCTTCAATAAAATTGACTATTTTTACTTCCTTGTACGTAATAAAGGAAGTATTGTAATCGCGAAAAATTTCGGTTTTCAGATTTCAGCGGAAATATCCATTTTGATCATCCCTGAATCCATTTTGACTAATTTCGTCGTGACGTCTGTACGTACGTATCTCGCATAACTCAAAAACGGCAAGCCGTAGACAGTTGAAATTTTGTATTTAAGACTCCTATAACATCTAGTTGTGCACCTCCCTTTCTGGTTATTACACAATTTCCAGAAGTGGCACTTTACATGAAGCCTATAATAGATTTTAATGAAAAACTGTTTTAAAATATAATCCAAAACTTTTCAAATTTGGTATACAAGACTTGTATGTCAATCGAAATAACATAATAGATTTTGGTTAAAATAGGCTAACCGGAAGTGGTACATTACTTGAAGTTGTTAACAGTTTTTACCTTGAATAAAATGATTTTATTTTGATTTTAGAAATAAATGCTTCAAATAAAAGTTTTAGAGAATTAATTTCTGCGTCTAGCACATCAAGTATTATTAAATTAGCCCTTTGTATAAGCGAGATATGTAAATTTAAAAATTATATACTTTTTTTTTGTAATAAAGCTTGCTATGGATTAGGACAAAAACATAAAAAAAAATGTCAAATTACGTTAAATACGTGCAATTTTATGATTCGTACAATAACAAATATTATATTTTTATTGTGAAATTAGTCATATTCATTGTTGTAATCAAATATTTCTTTGTTGTAATCAAAATTCTCTTTAAAAAGAACCGGGTTAGATTATGGTCGCTATATATCTTACTGTTTTGAAGTTAAAATTAATATTTTGTAATTTATTTATTAAAAAAATATGTATAGTTTAATAATCGTACAAGGAAGTCGTGTGGTGTCCACATCAGATTTTTTTTAGATGTATCTTTCATTATCTAGGGCTTCATCCCACTCGGTCCGTATAAGACCTGGATACTGGATACACCCCTTGTGAAAATAACGTACCATACCAACACCGTATTTGCGAATTTGGCCTTTTGTTTTGTATCTGACATTATTACAGACCTCTGCAAAATTGTCAGTAGAAAAACAATAATTTCCCTTAATTACGGAGTTACTCAGTGATAAGTCCGAAAAATCGATGTAAATTTCGTCCAAACCCAAGGCTAGGTGTCCGTAGAAAGTTGCGCCTTACGGAAGAACACGCCCATCTTTATTTAATTCAAGTTCATAATTTTGTTGTTTATGAAACAATTAATTATTAAGTATTACAAAACTTTAAGTAAATGTATTTTAAATTACAAAAAAAAATTGTCTCTTAAAAAGACCATATTATGTTATTAACACAAAATGAAACACTTAGAGATTGATGTATTCAGATCAACATTGGAAGGACGTCCATAGGATTATCAATCCAGACCAAAAGGGAATCTTCGTAGTCAGTAATAGATTAGGCAACTTGCCATTGTTTTATGGATGGTGTCCTATCCAGAGATAATGCGTTCTCGCCGTCGTCGTAGGGCGACGCATCAGGGTTGTGAGGCCAACAGTACAATATATTTAATAAAAAAAACCCAGATAATGCCTTGGATCGCGCCAAGTGCAGACGAGAATGCAAATATTCAGATTCGCAGATACAAACGCAAAGAAAAACAGGAAAATATCGAAACATCAACTTACCGTAACCAATTTACAACAATTGCTGTTTTAATACATTGACTTCGTGTACGATATCTAGTGGATTTTGTTTTTGTTATATCGGCCCCTATCTACGCACAATTTCATTATTAGGTATTAAGTAAATGCATTTTATATTGCAAAAAAAATTGTTGAACTTTGTGCCAAAACTTTTAGGACATCCGTTATTTCATAGCCAATCATTTTTTTTACCGTAAATATGTGTAAAATTTCATCAATTTTTACCTTCCGTCACCTTTAGGTAAGGAAGGTATTGTCTTTGGTCAAAAAATTCAATGATGAGTTTTTACTGAATAAGTACGTTTTAGGGTCCATATAATACGATTTTACCATTTTTACGATGATGTCTGTATGTATGTGTGTCTGTGTGTCTGTGTGTGTGTGTGACAAAAGTTCCGGATCCCATAACTTCAATACCACGATTCCAAAAATTATAATTTTTTCGTTTTCCTCAAGTTTACATCCAGAAGAACAACTGATTAGATTTTGGTTATAATTGGTGAACCGGAAGTAGCCTCATTTGAAGATTTAACAGTTATATTTGTTTTATTGACATTTAATATTATTATAACTTAAAGAATATATTATTCTCTATACGATTTGATTACATTTTATACTTCATATTCAATAGATACAGAGTTAAAGAATTTTAAAGAAATTAAATTTTATAATTCAGCCTGCTATGCTAAACATGGAAACTACTGATATATTCATATAATTCAAATTGATAGATGTCAGTATGAGTAAAAAGTAAATTAATGTGGCAGAGATGAGGATGTTGAAGTAAATGTTGGGGAACACACGGAAAGATACGGTAATAAAATAACTCTAGTGTTACAATTTTCTAGAAAGATACAAGAAAGACGATTACATTGGTTTGAACATGTCATGAGGAGAAATGAAGAATTATATTTGAACAAGAATGAGTAGTTTAGTAATGGGAGGTTGAAAAAGCAGAGGAAGGTCAAAGATAAGATGGAAGGACTGTATTACGGAAGACTTGAGAGAAAAAGAACCGAATGAGAACGACACGCAAAAATAGCGACCCCTAACGAATGGGAAAAGCTTAAAGAGGAAGAAGATGTCAGTGTCAAGTGCAATTTGAATAGTTTGTTTATGAAATAATTTTACTGGAAATTTAGAATCTTTTGCAAGAAAAATGATGTATGGAATTTATACATTATACACAGGATTGCGGAAGGTATTATGCTGGCCACAACAGATTTTTAATTACAGTTTAGCAATTATTTGTACTAATTTACCGCGGAAGTATATCTTTTTCTAAAAATTAATTTATGGTTTCATATCTCAATTTTAATAGAGATTTTAACCCGACATTATAGCATTATAAAATGTGTATAGTTTCTTATTCATTGCAATGAAGCTGTATCATCAACCCATAAATACTTAGGCACATAATTTCATTCTTCTTCGAAGAAGTAGCTAAATTTCCTTTGAACATGTTACAATGTAATGGGAAACATATGGCCCGTACTTAAAAAAAGTCATATAGCAAAATGGGAGTCACCTGTAAGATATAGTGTTTAAAATAGAATATTATCAAATGTGTATGTCATAATTTCTAAGCTTTTAAACTGTTATGTTGTATTTCGAGACTTTATTATTTATAACAATAGTTGCTGGCTAACTAACTAAACCGTTTACTATACACGTGGAGCCCATAACAATTATTCTCAAAGATTTGTCACAGTTTATTTGCCTCGCAGTTTATTAAAAGATATCTTATTGCCGCTTGTTCTAATTATATAACTACCTAAACATCTACTAAATTAAATTAATATATCACTCTCAATTATAACGTCATCAGCTTTGTTGCCAGTAGGTATATCCCAGAGAATGAAACAGGAAGAAAATCTATTAAACTTTAATATATTAAAAAATCTGATGTGGACACCACACGAGTTCCTTGTACGATTATTAAACTATACGTATTTTTTTAATAAATAAATTATAAAATATTAATTTTAACTTCAAAATAGTAAGATATATAGCGACCATAAAGTGAGTTTTTAAAGAGAGTTTTGATTACAACAAAGAAATATTTGATTACAACAATAAATATGACTAATTTCACAATAAAAATATAATATTTGTTATTGTACGAATCATAAAATTGCACGTATTTAACGTAATTTGACATGAACATTTTTTTTTTATTTTTTTGTCCTAATCCATAGCAAGCTTTATTACAAAAACAAAAAAGTATATAATTTTTAAATTTACATATTTCGCTTATACAAAGGGCTAATTTAATAATACTTGATGTGCTAGACGCATAAATTAATTCTCTAAAACTTTTATTTGAAGCATTTATTTCTAAAATCAAAATAAAATCATTTTATTCAAGAAAAACTGTTAACAACTTCAAGTAATGTACCACTTCCGGTTAGCCTATTTTAACCAAAATCTATTATGTTATTTCGATTGACATAAAAGTCTTGTATACCAAATTTGAAAAGTTTTGGATTATATTTTAAAACAGTTTTTCATTAAAATCTATTATAGTCTTCATGTAAAATGCCACTTCTGGAAATTGTGTAATAAACCAAAAAGGGAGGTGCACAACTAGATGTTATAGGAGTCCTAAATACAAAATTTCAACTTTCTACGGCTTACCGTTTTTGAGTTATGCGAGATACGTACGTACGTACGTACAGACGTCACGACGAAATTAGTCAAAATGGATTCAGGGATGATCAAAATGGATATTTCCGCTGAAATCTGAAAACCGAAATTTTTCGCGATTACAATACTTCCTTTACTTACGTACAAGGAAGTAAAAAACTGTCAGAATTCATTATTCAATTAAAATAATACAACCTTTTTAGTTTTATTTCTGTTTATTGTTATAAAAACCGACGTTTCAGCAGCATGAACTGTTGCCTTCTTCAGGGAATAAACAACAAATATATAAAAAAATAATAACAGAAACAACAACAACAACAACAAAACGTCGGTTTTTATAACAAAACACAGAACTAAAACTAAAAAGGTTATATCATTCTATTAAACTTTGTTTTTAAATAAATGATAATATCGTTGGTTGTAAAAAACGCCCTTTCTATATTGGTTGAATAATTATTTTTTGTAACAAGTATGGAAAATTAATGATTCTGAATGAAACAAATGCAAGTTTTTCGAAAGAAGATTTTTTTCTGCAACTGTCCACATAAAAATACAAAAATTTATAAAATGTATTGTAACACATATCGTCTGTTTCTTCGACGGCTATGAGTATTTTTAAACAGTCTTGACATCTATATGATTTACAAGTAAAAGAAATCTGTTGTGGTCAACACAATATCTCCCGCCATTTTATTTTTATTAATTTAAATAAATACCTACACATTTACTTACGTTGGAAACTGTATTAAGTAACTTTCCATGTAACTATTGCTCTCTTTAATAGTTTTTCTTTAAAAAAATGTTACTATTATAAATATGAAATGAATAGTTTTTTTGATAGTGATATTTATCTACTAGTAACATACATTTGAGATCTGAACTATGTAACTAAGGAGTTGTGTTTAAATCGTAGGTTTCGGGATTTAAATTATAGATAATTTTATAAATTTATCTATAAAATATACAGGGTGTTATATTTTAATAGACCCAGCAAATATCTCGCTTATTTATTAAGTTAATAATTTCTTTCACATAACATGATTTATACAGCAACATGTAAGCTACTTGATGACGGATGTACATTCATAATACCACTTCCGGTTTATTAGTAATTAATATCAACTTTGAAATTTCAAATGGAACATACTATATTTTTTTTACAAATTTGAAAAGTACATCAAATTTGCTTTACAATCATGTAAAATAATCCATATGTTACATTATTAAAAAGTTAAATGGCGGGCACTTTTTTATACACCTAGTCGAAAAGAGAATAGTGAGCCATGACTATGGCTTCAAATAAAACAATTAACTAAAACAATTGTAACACGGTAAATTTTACTGAGTATTTACAGATTGACATTTTTACTGTGTTTGATTTGTTTTCTTTATTTACAACATTGACAGTTAATTTTGAGTATAAAAATAAATAATAACAATAATTCAAACTCCGAAATATTAAATAAAACTCGTAAGTACCATGTTTTAATACAATATAAATATGTATATCAAAAGTTAGGTTAGCAGCACACACAATGTGTTACAAAATTTAATTATATTCTCTTATTAAATATAAGCTCGTGATATGATTAATAATCGAAGATATTGCTGGTAAAACGAGTCGGTTTCCCTCGAGAATATCATCGATGATAATCATATCACTTGTTATATTACGCATCAAAATATACAAACAAATGAAACTGGAAAGTAAACTCATAATATTGAAGATAATATTAATTATGACTGTAATCTGTATCGTGGACATAAATCCCACGTGTGAAAATTTAATTCGAACATAAACCACGCTGCAATTATTCCACACATTAAATATTAGTTGTCTGACCACACTAGATCATTATATATTCCTGTGGAAATTCATCTATTATGTTTTGTGTGGGAAGTGTTGTTTGCATTTTCAGTTTTCTTCATTAGCGAAATTGCCTTTTCAGAATGAATCCAGTTCCAAGAATTTGTAAAGAGCATTCTGAATATAAAATTTTGTTTGACCAAAAGGCACGTTTTATTGAGTTGTTTATGTTCTGTAGTAATTTTCAAGTTTTGATTTAAAATTAACTCTGTTTGATTTGATGGTTCCTGAAATCCTATTTTCCTCAGAAAATGCTAATTAGGTTTTACTGCTGCCTACAAATTAAAATATTGCAAAATATATAATAAATGAATACTTGGGGAACAGTACGCAACAGATAATAAATATTATGACTGTGGTTCAGTCGTAAAAGTAGGTACGTCATTTCAGATCAAATTTAAAGTTTATATACTTATAAATTTTGAAATTTCTTTCAACAAATGTTGAGGACATTATGTACACCTACCTAAGTACAGAATGTAAATGGAAAGGCGTTTAACATAGGAAATCAGTTTTTCATTTCACAAACGTTACCTTATTATTCTTCAAATAAAATTTTAGCTCTTCATATAAACGTAAAAATTAATTATAAAATTAGAGTTTTTATGAGCTTCTAGGCTAGACAGCCATGGATTTATGACAATAAATAAACAAATGTGTTATTTTTAACTGTCAATTAGAACTAAATTAGAAGTTAAATTATTTGGCTGATACCACAAACCTTGTTTTAACAAAACACTGTTTTATGAAATGTAATACATATTTCATTATTTAATAATAATAATAATAAATGGGGTCACGTGCCCTCGTGCCTGAATGTCTGGTCGCGAATCTAGGGAACCAGGTTCAATCCCAAACGACGCCAAATATTTCAAATTTTAAATGCACACAATTGACCCCTATGGTGCACTCTCCACGCCAGCAACGAGTGCCTGTGAGGTGACACCTGGTAAACGCCCGCACGGACTGGCAGACCTAGCAATGGGTAATATGCCGTGATGATATATTTATTTATGTAAATGTCAAAATTATCAAAATATGATTTTAAAGCAGAACAGTTTGTATTCAAACAAATATTTTTAAAAAATCGTTTTTGGCTTGAAATAAAATAATTAACTAAAACAATTGTAACACGGTAAATTATTACTGAGTATTTACAGGTTGACATTTACCGTGTTACAATTGTTTTATTTCAAGCCTTAGTCATGGCTCACTATTCTCTTTTCGACTAGGTGTATAAAAAAGTGCCCGCCAATTTACTTTTTACCTCTCGCTAAGAGAGGTATTGCATTCATGCTAAAAATCGCATATCCAGATTTTATTGAATAAGCACGTTTTAAGGTCCCTACAATCCGATTTTAACATTTTTACGATGATGTCTGTGTGTGTGTGTGTGTGTGTGTGTGTGTGTGTGTGTGTGTGTGTGTGGATGTGTGTGTGTGGGATGTTGGAAGGACGGTTACTCAAAAACTATAAGACTTAAAATTTGTTTAACAACGTATTTCCCAATCGGACATTCATGGGAAGATCTGAAAAGGTTTTGGTAATAATTGGACAACCGGAAGTAGAAGATTCTTGAAAAAAAATCTTCTAAATATTATTTTTTGAAAATTTTTCGTGGTAATATTAAAGAAAATTAAATTCTCTATCTGATACATTTAAATATTTTATTATATATTCCATAGATTTAGAGATAAAAGAAGTATAATATATAAAATAATCTGTTGTAATAAATTTGACAGCCGAAAGAATGCCATGAAAAATAGTTGATAATTTAAATTATTTGTAACATTGACAGATAAATGTCAGTGTCAGAAATAATGAGTAATGAAAGAAAAATGTACTTGGAGAATCCCTTAGTTCTTGATCTGTGACTATTATGGAGATGACAAGTCTAGGTTGAAGGACTTAAATTTGTTTCAAACATTATGGGACAATGTACACCAGTACTATAGACTAGAGTAACTTTGAATTGCGAAAAAGCTATCAAATTCTTCTCAAGTAAGTTGTAAATATTGACAAAATTACACATCGATATAAGAATAATCGGAGTGCAATCTATCCGTCACTTTATTAAAGGGAATTAGTGTTATTTAGATATAACATGTATGAAAAAATAAAATGTAAAAGAAGATATGTAAGAATAGATGCACAATCCATATATACATTTTAGACCGCCCAAAATTAATGTTTTTACTAGAAGAATATGAAGAGAAAGTAAACAACGTTGTTCGAATTGAAAATTGCAGTTACCAGCCTAATATTTATATATGGTAAACTCTACTTTGTAATTTATTGTAACATAATTTATGGTAAAATATCTTCATGTTGAGACATGCTATTATTGAATAATAAAGAAGTTTATACGTCATAGATTTATATGAATATATTATTTGTATTTATAAAAATATTCTTTGCTTTATGCATACAGCCAGGTAAAATATACGGCGAGAGGTTATGTGCTGGCCACATCAGATTTTTTAATAATGTAACATATGGATTATTTTACATGATTGTAAAGCAAATTTGATGTACTTTTCAAATTTGTAAAAAAATATAGTATGTTCCATTTGAAATTTCAAAGTTGATTTTAAGTACTAATAAACCAGAAGTGGTATCATGAATGTATATCCGTCATCAAGTAGCTTACATGTTGCGGTATAAATCATGTTATATGAAAGAAATTACTAAATAATAAATAAGCGAGATATTTGCTGGGTCCACTAAAATATAACACAAATATATTTAATAAATTACACTTTGATATTTCCAATGGGTCGTATGGGGGTTCCCTATGTTACCATCAATAATTGACCATTTCTAGCCCTGAAGAAGACTGTAGTTACAGTCGAAACGTAGGCCAGGATATAAATAATTTTTCACTAGACTGCGTGTCCGATTATTTTCTAATTTTCCATAAACTAAAAGGTTGTATTATTATTGTTGTATCCTTAATTTATATGCAATAGTAATTTTCTACTTTACGCGGACAATTTAAAATGTTATAAAGCCCCAATCTAGACTTTATGAATATTGTATTCAAATTTATCTGTTTCATTCAACATTCCCAACTTGATTGCCAGGGTAACTAATTCACTTTTAACACCGGTATGCAATTTTGACACTGATGTATCACTTTTAACACTGGTGTCAGATATATTTTTAACTCTAAAAATAAATATCAGAATGCATCCATTTAACAGTGTACATAAAAGTTGTTTAAATTGTCCCATTTAATTTCTTTTGTTCACCATTTTATATAATTTTGTGTTAGTAATCTGAAAACTAATTTTGTTTTCATTATATTTATTCGCTGTTAGTAAATAAAGAATATTACAGGATACACTGATAATAAAACAAACAAGAACATATCATATAATGATTTCTTTAATATCAATTTATGAATTATTGACTCACATTTTGACACTGGCATTTATCTGTCAGTTACAAACATTTTAATTTTTCAATTGGTTTCCATGACATTATTTGCGTTGTGAGATTTATTACAACAGATTATTTTATATAATCAGTTTTTCCTTGCGCAAAAGTTCCCAAATTATTTTAGACAAAACTACTTGAAATAAATGTTGTAGAGAATTAAATTCTGCCTGAGTTAGTAATAAGATTTTATTTTTGACATTTTTTAATAACCGAGAAAGTTTTTTGAAGATTGCTAATTTATAGCAATAGCCATGCAACTCAAACAAAATGTGTCCACCATTTTATAATCTGAAGCTTTTCTTCATGAGAAAACTGCTCCATACAATATGTTATTGAATGAAAATCAAAAAACACAGACTTTTTTTGACACTTAAGATGGCATACAATTGTTTTTCTCGGTTATGAAATGTCAAAAATAAAATCTTATTACTAATTCCGGTGCAGAATTTAATTCTCTACAATATTTATTTGTATTTTTGTCTAAAATAATTTGGGAACTTTTGCGCAAGGAAAAACTGATTTCCCATGTTAAACGCCTATGGCCAGGTTTTTAATTAACACACTATATATATTAGATTGAGAATTTAATGTTCTTTAATACTTACAAGAACAAAAAATTTCAAAAATAATATTTTTTTAGAAGAACTGATTAAGAATCTGCTACTTCCGGTTGTCGAATTATTACCAAAACCTTTTAAACTCTTTCCAGTAATGTCCGATTGAGAAATGCGTAGTTAAGTATTAAGTATTATTTAGTTTTTGAGAAATGTCCTTCCAACACACACACAAGTAAAATGCGGATATGCGATTTTAGCATGAATCCAAAATCCAATACCTCTCTTAACGAGAGATAAAAAAATTAAATGAAAAAATAGTGTTTGTGTTCTTGGAGACGCTTCATTGACATATGAAGAATTTTATACATTGTTAACATGCATTGAAGCTTGCCTTAATTCAAGACCCATCAAATTTCCCACATAAAAATAATAAAATGAACTTCCGTCCAAACCAATGCATTTTCGTGGTACATAAGCTTATGACGTCATCAGTAAATTAAACAAAAAAAACTTTAATTTTGGTTGTGTCTTCTCCACAGTTTCGCAGCCGCAGCTGCACAGTACACTTTGTGTCTACCCTCAGCTGATGATGAAACACTCTGTCTTACCGAGTGTATCATGTGTCACGCGCTATTACGCACGTGCTTCACTGCACTCTGGGCCATGACCGAAATAAATCCTCCTATCACCGATATGTCATCAGGGATTATTCACTTTTCAAATGTAAATCAAGGGAAACCAACTGAAGTACAAAACGCAGAAAGGGTAGATAATAATAGACCGGTCCAATTTTTTTTATATTATTAAAAATAGAAATGTCTTAAAATAAATAAATACATAAATATGAACATACATATATCACGACTTATTACACATTTCTAGGCCTCTATTCTTCAGCATTCGTATTTGCCTAGGCTACTCGTATTCGCGCGAATACGAACGAAAACCATAGTAACGGTATTCTTTGCCATCGCTTGAAACGAATGATAATTTCATTCGACTTGTAACGAATAGTGAAAGTCTTTCGTTTCACTACTTTTGGATAGTTCTAGTCCAATAAATTTTATATATTTTGCTATGAATAAAGATAGTTTTTCTAAATTTTTGGATATCTATACGTTTATAAATATAATATTAAAATTTATCAGTTGACACATTACTAACAATATAAAACAAAATAATTAGTAAAAAATCTGTTGTGGTCAGCACATTACCTTCTATCAATCCTGTGTATTATATACAAATTCCATATATAAATTTTCTTGCAAAAGATTCTAAATTACCAATAAAATTATTTCATAAATAAACTCTAGAAATTGCACATGGCACTGACATCTTCTTCTTTAGCTTTTCCCATTCGTTAGGGGTCGCTATTTTTATTTTCTTTTACCACTCATTTCTGTTTTGCATGTCGTTCTCATTCAGTTCCTTTTCTCTTAAGTCTTCCGTAATACAGTCTTTCCATCTTATCTTTGGTCTTCCTCTGTTTATTCAACCTTCTATTACTAAGCTATTCATTCTTCTTCCAATATATTCTTCATTTCTCCTCATGACATGTTCAAACCAATGTAATCGTCTCTCTTGTATCTTTCTAGAAACTTGTAACACTACCGTATCTTTCCGTGTCTTCCCCAACATCTACTTCAACATCCTCATCTCTGCCATATTCATTTACTTTTCATTTATACTAACATCTGTTAATTTGAATTATCTGAATATATTAGCAATTTTCACGGTTAGCATAGCTGGCTGATTTATAAAATTTAATATCTTTAAAATCTTTAACTCTATATCTATTGAATATGAAGTATAAAATGCAATCAAATCGTATAGAGAATAATATATTCTTTAAGTTATAATAACGTTAAATGCCAATAAATCATATTTAACTTCAAATGGGGCTACTTCCAGTTCACCAATTATAACCAAAATCTAATCACTTGTTCTTCATCTGTCCTCATGTTCAAACTAATGTAATCGACTCTCTTGTATCTTTCTAGAAATTTCTAATACTTCAAATGAGGGTACTTCCGGTTGACCAATTATAACCAAAATATAATTTTCGGAATCGTGGTATTGAAGTTATCCGAAATTTTTGTCATACACAGGCACACACACACCCACACATACACACACACACACACACACACACACACACATATATATATATATATATATATACAGAGACACACATACATACAGAAATCATCGTAAAAATGGTAAAATCGTGTTATATGGACCCTAAAACATGCTTATTCGCTAAAAACTCATCATTGAATTTTTTGACCAAAGACAATGCCTTCCTTAGCTAAAGGTGACGGAATGTAAAAACAAATTGAGTTACTATATCTGCATCTTCATCAATTTGAGGTTGTTATTGCACTGTTTTTAATTGTTACTACCACTAACAATGAACGTTACAATATTATTTACACTACTAACACACACTAATAACACTATTAATAACAATATAAATAGTTAATAACATGTAGACACATTGCAAATGTTGTTTACACGAACAGAGATCCCGATAAACATAAACTAAACTAAGCACTATTCAATGCTGCAATAAACGAACACACTTCTTATTAAAACAAAAAGTAAGTACTTTATTCTTTTATATTGATGATTTTGACGTTAGTGTAGATTTCAATCAAATATTATTTTCTGTAAAAAAACATTACGGCTTTTCAACACAAAATATAAAACCCATTAAAACAAATCAAACAAATGCAAAACAGATGGAAACATTGACGTATCGTAAAAGGTTGAAATCATTCCAAATGTATTTTCATTCCAAATAAGAAATAAATGAACAATCTAAATGTCATCAATCAGATGAGTACAGCAAAGAGCATCTTACGGATGAATATTGTCATACACCGATTTAGAAAGATCTAGAACGTTGCTTCTATTGATCTAGATCAGTTCACAAATAAATTTAGAATCTGAATCTTGGCAGAAAGGACATTTTACGTTCACGTCGGTTCTTTACTATTGTTTTAGTTGGCTCCGCATAGCTTTTCATAAGTAATTTAATAAAATAAATTGGTATTTTTCCACGATATATCAAATTCTGATCTCTCACATTGCTGAGTCAATTCCTGCCAAGAAAAAAGCATCGTCTGGGATGGGTTGGGATTTGATGTGTATGTGTAAAGAAACGGTAAAACAAACGCGTCGAATACGTAAACAAGAGTGCGATTTCTTGGCCTGGAATCAAACAGAAGCTATTCGCCGCCGAAGACAAACGGTCCCAACACAAATCTAATCCACGCCGACATAAAAAACAAACACTTCACGAAATATAGTTCGGAAAACAAAACGCAAACGCCAGCCTTCGGTATCAAATAAATACAAGCGGTGTGCGGATCACAGGTGGCAGACCACCCGAAACAATGGAACGAAACACGCGGGAAACACGAAGAAATTATTTACACATCGCAAAATGCAATCATTACACACTTGTTATTAGGACTGTTCTTTTTACCAAAACTTTTCCCAGCTCAGTTAATTAGTGAAAGTGAGGTTAAATGAAATGACATTAAAAGGAACAAATATCTACTGTATGAAATGTTATTTTCGTACGTAATATAACAAGTGATATGATTATCATCGATGATGTTCTCGAGTGAAATGTGCTGCTTCGGTTTCTTTAGCAATATCTTTAATCATATAACGAGCTTATATTTAATGAGAAAATATAATGAATTTTTGTAACACATTTTGTGTGCTGCTAACCTAACTTTTAATATACTCTTACATATTCATATTACATTAAAACATGGTACTTACGAGTTTTTAACGTAATTTGACATGAACATTTTTTTTATGTTTTTGTCCTAATTCATAGCAAGCTTTATTACAAAAACAAAAAATCTGATGTGGACACCACACGACTTCCTTGTACGATTATTAAACTATACATATTTTTTTAATAAATAAATTACAAAATATTAATTTTAACTTCAAAATAGTAAGATATATAGCGACCATAAAGGGAGTTTTTAAAGAGAGTTTTGATTACAACAAAGAAATATTTGATTACAACAATGAATATGACTATTTTCACAATAAAAATATAATATTTGTTATTGTACGAATCATAAAATTGCACGTATTTAACATAATTTGACATGAACATTTTTTTTATGTTTTTGTCTTAATCCATAGCAAGCTTTATTACAAAAACAAAAAAGTATATAATTTTTAAATTTACATATCTCGCTTATACAAAGGGCTAATAATACTTGATGTGCTAGACGCATAAATTAATTCTCTAAAACTTTTATTTGAAGCATTTATTTCTAAAATCAAAATAAAATCATTTTATTCAAGAAAAACTGTTAACATCTTCAAGTAATGTACCAATTCCGGTTAGCCTATTTTAACCAAAATCTATTATGTTATTTCGATTGACATAAAAGTATTGTATACCAAATTTGAAGAGTTTTGGATTATATTTTAAAACAGTTTTTCATTAAAATCTATTATAGGATTCATGTAAAGTGCCACTTCTGGAAATTGTGTAATAAGCAGAAAGGGAGGTGCACAACTAGATGTTATAGCAGTCCTAAATACAAAATTTCAACTTTCTACGGCTTACCGTTTTTGAGTTATGTGAGATACGTACGTACAGACGTCACGACGAAATTAGTCAAAATGGATTCAGGGATGATCAAAATGGATATTTCCGCTGAAATCTGAAAACCGAAATTTTTCGCGATTACGATACTTCCTTTACTTACGTAAGGAAGTAAAAACACCTTTTTACTTTCCGTCACCTTTAGGTAAGGAAGGCATTGTTTGAGTCAAAAAATTCGATGGTGAGTTTTTTGAAACAGCACATTTTGGGGTCTCTAAAATACGAATTTACTATTTTTACGATATCTATGTATGCATGTGTGCGTAGGCGTTCGTGTGCATATTTACGTGCGTGCATGCGTTCGTGCGTGTGTGGGTGTGTGTGTACAACAAGAATTTCTCCTTCGTTAACTCCAATACTACAATTTCAAAAATTATATTTTTTGTATTCTTCCTTTTACTTTCATATGGAGAGTTGATTAGATTTTGGTTATAATTGATCACCCAAAGGTACTCTTAATTGAAGTTTTAACAATTTAGTTTATTATAAATATGAAAGAGTATTTTATTCTCTATACAGTCTGATTGAATTTTTTCTTTTATTTGCAATGCATATAAAAACTGACACTACTTCTTAAAGAAGTAGTACCTATTAGACGAGTGAAAAAACCTTTCATTACAAAACATATTAATATTGGAATGAAGTCGACTAATACAAAGTGCTATTTTCGGTCTTGCAGTAATAAGCCAATGATGATATTTTAAATAGAAGTTGTCTATTTTCATTGTTAGTTTTCTAATTTCTCAAGTCAGTAGGTCAATTATGAAAAAGCCAAAAAATGGACAAAATTGTTTTATGATATATTTGAATTAAAATAATTATTTAAACAATAGGTTAATACATATATTTAACCGCAATAATTCCTTATTGAGCAAAAGAATTATAATGTATTGAATTAATTTCAAAATAAAATATAAAGTAATACGTACATATTAAGAAAAGTGAATAATATAAATTAATAGGAATATGTTGTTGTGTCTATATTGCTTTCCTTTCCATTGTCCATATGCGCAAATAACAGTTCCCATGATCATTTGATTGGTGAGTCGGGGCATGAAGATGTACGCGACAAAGACAAATGAAGCCCAGCAGCCGTAATTCCAGGCCTACTGTCTGTGGCTGCCTGTCTACTTGCTTACTCATACGCATACGCACTCGGCACGCATGTGGCAGTGTTTATACATGTCCAACGATCAAGGGAAACGAGAAATAATACTATTTAATGTAATTGTGCGCACGCAGACAGCCTGGCTACTGCTCCAAGCTGTCTGCGATTGCGATCCGGTTGTTGTTGACTCTTCGCTGTCTACTGTCTATATACAATGATTGTCACCTGTTGCATTATAAGACACTGTTTACTAACATATAATCATTACAATAAAATCAAAATCCCTATTTGTTTACCTATTTAAAACTGATGCATTGGGATATAGACTAAGCACAACATTTCTAAACAGCAACACTTAAATTTCCCAGAAAAATACAATATTTGTTTTTCTAATAAAATTATTGACGATAATTTAATTTTTCCAACAAATCGCATTTTAAATAAAATAAATAAATATATCATCACGGCATATTACCCATGTGTGCCAATCTACTTTTTACATAGATATCGGTAATGATGAAATATTTGTACCGTGCGGGCGCTTACCAGGCGTCACCTCACGGTCACTCAATGTTGACGTGGAGAGTACACCACAGGGGTAAATTGTGTGCCATTAAAATGCGAAGTAATTTTTGACGTCGGTCAGGATCGACCCTGGATCCCCAGATTCGCAATCAGACACTGAGGCACACGGTCACGAGACTCCATCGCATTTTATCGTTACTAAAATCAGGGCCGTATCTTAGGATTTCATTTCGGAGGGGGTTTGGTTATACCGGTGTCCACAGAAAGCAGGCCTATTAACTTCTTTATTTATAGATATTTATTGAAAATTTATAATTATATAAATTTATAATGTAGCATCAATTTCATGTATAAATTATAAACATATTACTTCCGGTATAATCGGAATGGTTTTCACGATTTAAAAGTGGTCGTCAGTCAAAGGAAGAAGATCCCCGACTAGGAAGGCCTTCGACTTCAACTGATGACTCCCACATTCAGAAAATCTGGTGCGTGCAAATCGCCAATTGACTGTCAGAGAAATTGCAGAAGAGGTAATTTTGACTGAAAAATTGAACATGTATCAAGTTGCAGCAAAATTTGTTCCTCGTTTGATGACCAAACAACAGAAAGAAAATCGAGTGAACGTTTGTCGACAACTCCTTGAACAAGCCGATGACGAAAATTCAGGCGAAGGATCATAACGCGAGACGAATTAAAATCAGTGCTGAAAGGACGCCATTTTTAGACTATTGATGGCATCAAAGCAAATTCATAAAATTCTTTAAAGGCCATTTCAAATGAAGCTATCCAGGACTGCTTCGCGAAATAGAAACACAAGTTTGTGAATAGGGGAGGGGAGAACTTTGAAGGGGAAAAAATAAAGTTCGGTTAATTTCTGAACAGACCTCGTATATTTTTACATTTTTGTATTTTTACGCTAAATTCTAAATGCAATTATGTGCCACAAGTTAAATTTTGCAACAAAAAATAATACAATCTTTTTGTTCAAATGGTACGCCTATCACTTAACACGAAATTGAATAAATTTCATAATTAATTTTTCTACAGTCTACACAGAAAGTAGCCATTTGCGCTCTCTTTTGTCAACGCAAAATGTCACTTTGCCGCTCTAGCGTGACAAAGTAGAAAAAACGCTCGCTGTCCAAATTTCTAACTACACAATGTTGAGAAATGTCACTTGTCTACATTATTAATGGAAATGTTTAGTCAGGAACTAATGGCACTGTAGTGACAAATTTGCCACCTTTACAAATAAATCTGACCTAACTGCTCGGTCGATATATTACATAACAAAAAAAAATCCCGCACTATTGTGAAAATAAAATAGGGCATTCATTTACAAAAAAATCTGATGTGGCCAGCACATAACCTCTCGCCGTATATTTTACCTGGCTGTATGCATAAAGCAAAGAATATTTTTATAAATACAAATAATATATTCATATAAATCTATGACGTATAAACTTCTTTATTATTCAATAATAGCATGTCTCAACATGAAGATATTTTACCATAAATTATGTTACAATAAATTACAAAGTAGAGTTTACCATATATAAATATTAGGCTGGTAACTGCAATTTTCAATTCGAACAAGTTGTTTACTTTCTCTTCATATTCTTCTAGTAAAAACATTAATTTTGGGCGGTCTAAAATGTATATATGGATTGTGCATCTATTCTTACATATCTTCTTTTACATTTTATTTTTTCATACATGTTATATCTAAATAACACTAATTCCCTTTAATAAAGTGACGGATAGATTGCACTCCGATTTTTCTTATATCGATGTGTAATTTTGTCAATATTTACAACTTACTTGAGAAGAATTTGATAGCTTTTTCGCAATTCAAAGTTACTCTAGTCTATAGTACTGGTGTACATTGTCCCATAATGTTTGAAACAAATTTAAGTCCTTCAACCTAGACTTGTCATCTCCATAATAGTCCAGATCAAGAACTAAGGGATTCTCCAAGTACATTTTTAATTCATTACTCATTATTTCTGACACTGACATTTATCTGTCAGTTACAAATAATTTAAATTATCAACTATTTTTCATGGCATTCTTTCGGCTGTCAAATTTATTACAACAGATTATTTTATATATTATACTTCTTTTATCTCTAAATCTATGGAATATATAATAAAATATTTAAATGTATCAGATAGAGAATTTAATTTTCTTTAATATTACCACGAAAAATTTTCAAAAAATAATATTTAGAAGATTTTTTTTCAAGAATCTTCTACTTCCGGTTGTCCAATTATTACCAAAACCTTTTCAGATCTTCCCATGAATGTCCGATTGGGAAATACGTTGTTAAACAAATTTTAAGTTTTATAGTTTTTGAGTAACCGTCCTTCCAACATCCCACACACACACATCCACACACACACACACACACACACATCCACACACACACACACACAGACATTATCGTAAAAATGTTAAAATCGGATTGTAGGGACCTTAAAACGTGCTTATTCAATAAAATCTGGATATACGATTTTTAGCATGAATGCAATACCTCTCTTAGCGAGAGGTAAAAAAGTATAAAATGTTTAGATTAGATTGAAGCAATAGGTCAAGAAGAATGGGAAATAACGATAAATTAAAATTAAATTTAAAAGACGTTTTTGCTTTATATTAATCCTTATTAATTGAGTAGTAGTGTAAGTACAAAGTGTACACTTTATTTATTTTTTATGGTGGAGGACCCCACTGCGGCGCCCTCTCAATCGACAATGCCCAATTTTGCACTCTTAATAGCTATTATGGGACTATAATTTCACATAATTTACATTTATTTGAGGTCATTGGTTGCAGACAATTTATATCTCTCTATTTATACAACAACCATTGTTGTCAGTCAAAAAGGGGGACGACAGTCTGCAAAAAACTGATTTCTCATGTTAATTTTCTATTATGTAAGTGAAAATATTTTTACTGCTTACGTAGTAAAAGTCACATTTTACAGATTGTTAACTGTCTAAAAATCGCACTTTATAATGTCAATCGACAAAAATAATTAGTGATTTAAAATAAATACGTATCCGTTGCAATTAACAAAATTTGTGTAAAAATTGAGGGACTGCTATGGAAATGAGGTATTTACGTGGTGTATGTGGGTATGTAAGACGGGATCGCGTGAGGAATAATTTGGTGTATGGTAGGAACAATGTTATTAAGAGAGTTGCTGTGAGTCAGTTGAGATGGTTTGAGCTTGTGGAGAGAATGGCGAGTGAACGGCTTGTTAAACGTATATATCTTGGTGAAGTTAAGGATTTTTGATTGCGTGGCCAACCAGTGTGTAAGTGGATGGATGTGATTGGTAGGATGCTGAAAGAGAGAAAGTTTCCAAGTGGAAAGAGAAGAAGAGCATGTATGAATGCGATTATGAGTGTGGCCGAGGCGAAAGAAGTGAGCTTAGACAGGAATGTGTGGCGAAGGATGATTGTTTCATATAACTATTATTGTGATCCAGATGCGGTATTTCGCTATCGAAAATCGGTCACGTTAATACGTTAAGAGTGAGGACTTGTTGTATGGTGTTGATGTTTTTATTATTTTCGGGTTTGTGCTTACCCACTAAGTGGGACATGCGTGATTTTATGTATGTATTTGCGGAAATTAACACCACGTATAATAAATCTTCCCCTTGTTGATAAAATTTGTCTTTACTCACAATACAATGTGAAAATTTATCCTAATCACGCTTCTTCTGGTATATTTGCCAAATAGCCAGTTATTCATAAAATTTTGTATGCACCTCGAACGTAACTAGCGTTTATGGCCCTCATGCCCTCATCATATTAGAACACAGGAATTAATGCCCCGCATTTTCATCGCGTAATATAAACGCTATCTTATATCCTTAGTACATGAACAATTAAACTTTTTAAAATTAAATTCTGTATGTAGACGGCATTTATCAAAAGTAGACGTTCACGTCATGAAACAAATGTCGTACGTGAGATGGAAGTATAAATTAGTTTTTTATTAACTTTTTATCGCAAGGTAGCAAATAAAATCTTTACTATTACTACTACTACAACTACTACTACTACTATACTACTACTATTACGTTACAACAGGTTTAATATAGATTATATTTGTTATTATTAGGTCGCCTACATCAACTAATATACATATAAGTGAATACGGTTTCAATAATATCGTTAATATTATAAGTACCGAAGGTTATCAACTTCAAGACATTGAAGAATTATAGTAATACTAATACCGAGCACTTTATAATATATAGAGTGTTCATTTTAAATAAGCTACCATTGCTATCTTGAAAACTATAAGAACTACAAAAACGGCTAAATAAGCAAACAATTTCTATTTCACAAGACAAATTTAAAGAAAAGGAACAGTATTTTTTCGACCAGTGGTTCTCAAAATACGGGATTGTCTTTTTATTTTAAATGAGAACATTTTTTTTTGTTCATTCGTTAGAGAATTTAATTCTGAATTCATTGATATACATATTTCTCGATCTGGAGAAGGCATTTGACCGAGTGCCCTATGCTCTCATTTGGTACGCACTGCGATCTCACAGGGTTCCAGAAATGTATGTGCGCTGGATCAAGTTATTGTATGAAGACGCCACAAGCGTAGTGCGATGTCCTGTAGGAGTATCACCATCATTTCCAATACGAGTAGGTGTTCATCAAGGGTCGGGCTTTGTCCCCCCTTTTATTTATTTTATGTATGAAACTGTAACTGCCGATCTACAGAGACCCATCCCGTGGACACTCCTTTATGCGGACGATGTTCTTCTATACGACGTTACACGGCAAGATTTGAAAATCCAGGCACAGCGGTGGAAAACACGACTACATGAAAATGGTATGCGTCTCAATATCACAAAAAGTGAATATTTGGAGTGTGGTCCTCAGACAAATGGTAGAATTGTCCTCGATGGTGAACAATTAACCAAGACCACCCAGTTCAAATATTTAGGTTCTGCCATTCGCTCTGACGGTGAGACTACTGCCGACGCCAAAGCAAGAGTCACCGCTGCGCCTGGATGAAATGGCGTCAGATGACTGGGATCCTGTGTGATCGCAAAATGCCATCTAAAGTCAAAAATTTATAGAACGGTGGTGCGCCCCGTAGCCCTATACGGAGGTGAATGTTGGCTAACTACAACGCAGCATGAGCGAATACGTACTCCATGGTATGGAAATGAGGATGCTTCGTTGGGGTCTGGGGTTCACTTGTTTTGACCATATGACAAATGTTGATGTAAGAAAAATTATGGGCGTGGCACCAATCACGAATAAAATGCGTGAAGCACGTCTACGATGTACGGGCACGTGATGCGCAGCAGAGAAGACTCAATACCCAAGACGGCCCTGCGACTTGAGTTCCATAGTCAACGTCCACGTGGTCGCCCAAAAAAACGCTGGATGGACACAATAAAGGACGACATGAATCTGACGAAAGTCAGCCCTGAGGATGCCAAGAATAGAACCAATTGGAGGAAAGCTATAAAAATAGCGGACCCTGCCCCCACCCCCGCGGGATTAACGCTTCGGATATGATGATTGATATACATATTTACCCGTATATACCCTTACATAAAGACTTTTATGAGAAAAATGCATTTCATATAAAAGATGACTGAAAAACGGGCCACCCAAAATAACTTTTTTATTTGCAATTATTTTTACCTCTCGCTAAGAGAGGTATTGGATTCATGCTAAAAATCGCATATCCAGATTTTATTGAATAAGCACGTTTTAAGGTCCCTACAATCCGATTTTAACATTTTTACGATGATGTCTGTGTGTGTGTGTGTGTGTGTGTGTGTGTATGTGTGTGGATGTGTGTGTGTGGGATGTTGGAAGGACGGTTACTCAAAAACTATAAGACTTAAAATTTGTTTAACAACGTATTTCCCAATCGGACATTCATGGGAAGATCTGAAAAGGTTTTGGTAACAATTGGACAACCGGAAGTAGAAGATTCTTGAAAAAAAATCTTCTAAATATTATTTTTTGAAAATTTTTCGTGGTAATATTAAAGAAAATTAAATTCTCTTTCTGATACATTTAAATATTTTATTATATATTCCATAAATTTAGAGATAAAAGAAGTATAATATATAAAATAATATGTTGTAATAAATTTGACAGCCGAAAGAATGCCATGAAAAATAGTTGATAATTTAAATTATTTGTAACTGACAGATAAATGTCAGTGTCAGAAATAATGAGTAATGAAAGAAAAATGTACTTGGAGAATCCCTTAGTTCTTGATCTGTGACTATTATGGAGATGACAAGTCTAGGTTGAAGGACTTAAATTTGTTTCAAACATTATGGGACAATGTACACCAGTACTATAGACTAGAGTAACTTTGAATTGCGAAAAAGCTATCAAATTCTTCTCAAGTAAGTTGTAAATATTGACAAAATTACACATCGATATAAGAATAATCGGAGTGCAATCTATCCGTCACTTTATTAAAGGGAATTAAGGTTATTTAGATATAACAAGTATGACAAAATAAAATGTAAAAGAAGATATATAAGAATAGATGCACAATCCAGATATATACATTTTAGACCGCCCAAAATTAATGTTTTTACTAGAAGAATATGAAGAGAAAGTAAACAAAGTTGTTCGAATTGAAAATTGCAGTTACCAGCCTAATATTTATATATGGTAAACTCTACTTTGTAATTTATTGTAACATAATTTATGGTAAAATATCTTCATGTTGAGACATGCTATTATTGAATAATAAAGAAGTTTATACGTCATAGATTTATATGAATATATTATTTGTATTTATAAAAATATTCTTTGCTTTATGCATACAGCCAGGTAAAATATACGGCGAGAGGTTATGTGCTGGCCACATCAGATTTTTTAATTATCTTTACATATTCGTAAACTAGGCTTAGGGGCTCACAAATCATGGTATTTGGCATGATGGTAGCGCTTTCGATTTCACCGGATATGACATTAACTTTCATATTTCAAATGGGACACGTTATACATTATTATATATTTGGAATCTATGTAAAATTACGAATTCAACGATATGATTGAAGTGCATTTTTATTGAAGAATAAGAAAATATTTGTTAGACAGCGAAAAAGCGAGGTTTGAAGTGTACTCATTCTCGTTCTCGTGCTATTCTTTTTATAAACGAACTATAGTTAGAAACAGATTATAGTAATAATAAAAATAGCAGTGAATATAATAAACGGTATATCAGATAATAAAACGAAAATACTTTTCCGTACAAAACGTATAATAAAAATCTGATGTGGCCAGCACATAACCTCTCGCCGTATATTTTACCTGGCTGTATGCATAAAGCAAAGAATATTTTTATAAATACAAATAATATATTCATATAAATCTATGATGTATAAACTTCTTTATTATTCAATAATAGCATGTCTCAACATGAAGATATTTTACCATAAATTATGTTACAATAAATTACAAAGTAGAGTTTACCATATATAAATATTAGGCTGGTAACAGCAATTTTCAATTCGAACAACTTTGTTTACTTTCTCTTCATATTCTTCTAGTAAAAACATTAATTTTGGGCGGTCTAAAATGTATATATCTGGATTGTGCATCTATTCTTATATATCTTCTTTTACATTTTATTTTTTCATACTTGTTATATCTAAATAACCTTAATTCCCTTTAATAAAGTGACGGATAGATTGCACTCCGATTATTCTTATATCGATGTGTAATTTTGTCAATATTTACAACTTACTTGAGAAGAATTTGATAGCTTTTTCGCAATTCAAAGTTACTCTAGTCTACAGTACTGGTGTACATTGTCCCATAATGTTTGAAACAAATTTAAGTCCTTCAACCTAGACTTGTCTCTCCATAATAGTCACAGATCAAGAATTAAGGGATTCTCCAAATACATTTTTCTTTCATTACTCATTATTTCTGACACTGACATTTATCTGTCAGTTACAAATAATTTAAATTTGCAACTATTTTTCATGGCATCCTTTCGGTTGTAAAATTAATTACAACATTATTTTATATATTATATTCCTTTTATCTCTAAATCTATAAAATATGTATAAAAATATTTAAATGTATCAGAAAGAGAATTTATTTTTCTTTAATATTATCAAGAAAAATTTTCAAAAAATAATATTTAGAAGATTTTTTTTCAAGAATCTTCTACTTCCGGTTGTCCAATTGTTACCAAAACCTTTTCAGATCTTCCCATGAATGTCCGATTGGGAAATACGTTGTTAAACAAATTTTAAGTCTTATAGTTTTTGAGTAACCGTCCTTCCAACATCCCACACACACACATCCACACACACACACACACACACACACACACACACACACACATCCACACACACACACACACACACACACACACACACAGACATCATCGTAAAAATGTTAAAATCGGATTGTAGGGACCTTAAAACGTGCTTATTCAATAAAATCTGGATATGCGATTTTTAGCATGAATCCAATACCTCTCTTAGCGAGAGGTAAAAATGAGTTTACGGTTAATACTTACAACTTGTAATTAAAATTAATTTTTAACCTTTATGGAATGAATTTGAAAGTCAATTAGTTGTACTCTTGTGTGTAGATTATGTTATACACGTTCGCATACCCTTAAACTGATTAAAATACTGTTGGTATTATTAATATTCTAACAGAACAATAACTGTATAAGGTTCGTACCATAATTGCATTCGAATTATTTTCCTAATCGAAGGACAATTGCAGTTTTCGCGCCATATACATTCCTAGAATACAGTTACACATTTTTATTTCATAATATAAGGGTAGAAATTTTATGGCAGTCACCAACAACTACATAAATATTAGTTTGCACTTTTAAATATGAATGTAAATTAGTTTCTTTGGAAGAATTCCAACGTTGTTTATTTTACACCTGTGAACAACATAGCGAACATAAATTTACTTTTTATTAATTGTTTCTTATAATTACTGTCATTTAATGAGTTTTTTTTTTAAATTACTTTAATTGCATTTGATGTAAGATATAGTAATATTGTATATTAATAAGATAAGGCTAAAACGACATCTGTTACTAACATTTTTAAATCAGCCAATCTACCTAAAAGTTTTTTTTTTTTTTGAATTCTGCATAAATATTCCTAAAGGACCTGATCAAAACACAATCTATCTTTGACATTAAAATAGTGGCTTAAAATGGATAAAGAACAAAGTGTCCAAGAAAATGTACGTTTTTATCAATTCGAAGTTCGAATGTTATTTTTACCTTCCGTCACCTTTAGGTAAGGAAGGTATTGTTTTTGGTCAAAAAATTCAATGATGAGTTTTCAGTGAATAAGCATGTTTTAGGGTCCCTATAATACGATTTTACCATTTTTACGATGATGTCTGTATGTATGTGTGTCTGTGTGTCTGTGTTGTGTGTGACAAAAGTTCCGGATTCCATAACTTCAATAACACGATTCCAAAAATTATAATTTTTTCGTATTCCTCAAGTTTACATCCAGAAGAACAACTGATTAGATTTTGGTTATAATTGGTCAACCGGAAGTAGTCTGTTTCCCCATATTCATAAACACATAACAAAATTTTAAACGGTTCGTTATAATTTTTATCCAGTAAAAACAGTCGACACTAAAGGAAAAATCGAAATGTAATTTGTCAAGTTTGATTCTATTTGTCTAAAACTGTAACGAGCCGTTTTGAAACTTAACAAATGTTTATGAATATGGGTATTGTCTCATTAATATTATCTCGTACAATTAGTTTCTAACAAGAACTGTTTGTTTTCACTTTAAAAATATCATAGACAGAAACTTACAAGTGAGTAATTTATTAAAAGAGGTTATGTCAACATGACTAAATGTCAAAATGGAAAATTTATGTGAGTTTGGGTGTAAACAAGAATGAGCACTAACCAATCAAAAGCGTATGTTGTAGGGAAATTTTGAATTTACTCTTCTTAGTTCAAAAACAGACTATTCACTTCCGTGTTAAATAAATACTAAAATGGTTTATATAGGCCCACAGCCCACGCGATTAGTGTTGACCAGTTACAAATATGACAGAAAAGCATTTATTAAATTAGTTAAAAATTTAACATGCATATTTTCGTAACAACACTAAATTGTAGTACTTTTCGTTTAAAAAGAACCATTTACATAAATCGGACATTATTATTTAATATGTATAAGGAAATTGTATACGTCAATCGAACCTACAAAAATTCTCTTTTTAAAAATATGTATTACTTTCCAATAAGGCGTTCATATAAAAATTAAAACTTTGACATCGAAACTCGAAATCCAAATGTTGAGAAAAACAAATTGAGTATTAACATTCTAAAGAACATGAAAAAATGCCCAGAAGAGAGGCAAACAGAGATCCACTGTGATGCACTTTTCACGACAGCAATGAGTGCCCTTGAGGTGATGCCTGATAAGCGCCCACACGGTACAAATATTTCTTCATTTGCCGATATCTGCGTACAAATCTGATTGGCACACCCAGCAATGGGTAATATGCCGTGATGATATATTTATTTATGTAACATAAAATAGAAATGGCAAGAGGTCATGTATTGACCACATCATATTTTTTGTGTGGGGTTAGGGGCGCTAGTTTGAGCTTGTATAATGGTCTCCTTAAGGGGGCAACTTTTATCTTATGCAGGGTACATTTATTGTTTAATTCTGTATTTTCCTAATTACTAAATTAATTTTACACGACTAAAATTCTTAAAATGTCGTTAATTATAATTACACGAATGAACTTTTTACCTCTCGCTAAGAGAGGTATTGGATTCAGGCTAAAAATCGCATATCCAGATTTTATTGAATAAGCACGTTTTAAGGTCCCTACAATCCGATTTTAACATTTTTACGATGATGTCTGTGTGTGTGTGTGTGTGTGTGTGTGTGTGTGTGTGGATGTGTGTGTGTGTGTGGGATGTTGGAAGGACGGTTACTCAAAAACTATAAGACTTAAAATTTGTTTAACAACGTATTTCCCAATCGGACATTCATGGGAAGATCTGAAAAGGTTTTGGTAACAATTGGACAACCGGAAGTAGAAGATTCTTGAAAAAAAATCTTCTAAATATTATTTTTTGAAAATTTTTCTTGATAATATTAAAGAAAAATAAATTCTCTTTCTGATATATTTAAATATTTTTATTTATATTCTATAGATTTAGAGATAAAAGGAATATAATATATAAAATAATGTTGTAATTAATTTTACAACCGAAAGGATGCCATGAAAAATAATTGCAAATTTAAATTATTTGTAACTGACAGATAAATGTCAGTGTCAGAAATAATGAGTAATGAAAGAAAAATGTACTTGGAGAATCCCTTAATTCTTGATCTGTGACTATTATGGAGATGACAAGTCTAGGTTGAAGGACTTAAATTTGTTTCAAACATTATGGGACAATGTACACCAGCACTGTAGACTAGAGTAACTTTGAATTGCGAAAAAGCTATCAAATTCTTCTCAAGTAAGTTGTAAATATTGACAAAATTACACATCGATATAAGAATAATCGGAGTGCAATCTATCCGTCACTTTATTAAAGGGAATTAAGGTTATTTAGATATAACAAGTATGAAAAAATAAAATGTAAAGGAAGATATGTAAGAATAGATGCACAATCCAGATATATACATTTTAGACCGCCCAAAATTAATGTTTTTACTAGAAGAATATGAAGAGAAAGTAAACAAGGTTGTTCGAATTGAAAATTGCTGTTACCAGCCTAATATTTATATATGGTAAACTCTACTTTGTAATTTATTGTAACATAATTTATGGTAAAATATCTTTATGTTGAGACATGCTATTATTGAATAATAAAGAAGTTTATACGTCATAGATTTATATGAATATATTATTTGTATTTATAAAAATATTCTTTGCTTTATGCATACAGCCAGGTAAAATATACGGCGAGAGGTTATGTGCTGGCCACATCAGATTTTTTATGTATGTATTAGAATATTTATCGATTTTCATAATAGTTGTATGTATAATCTGCTTAAGTAAATATTCATAGCCAAGTACCTATACTCCAGTCCATTACTATTCCATTGCAACTGCCAAGAATGTGTTTAAACGGTTTTAGGTATTTATTAACATGACAATAAATAATAGCAATTTTCCCAGTGATTACTGAGGAATTTATTAGCGAAAAATTGGCCAATGTTCTCACACAGCACGTATTGAATTTTTTTCGCGATCGCGTTTGATCTCCGTGGAATCGACCGGTATTCGGATTTTTCAGCCACAGCGTACGTGGATCTCCGTAAAAGACGACAAATGAAAACGTCAAGTAGATAAATCTGTCATTTGCGAGATCGACAAAATTATAAGTCATTTCGGCGTCAACAAGGAATCCGGCAAATTGTCCTCACTACAGCATTAGTTTTTTCTGCCCAGGTTTTTTGCCTGCTGTCAATGTACGGAACTGAGCAGCAGTACAAGCAAAGACTCTATATGCTGCAACTTCAGTCCAGGATGATAAATACATATAGCACACGCACGACATTAAAAACTACTGTTTTATAAGTATTAAATGGATACCTTAGTGGGAAGCAAATACTTGGACACTGCACCTGGAATCAAAAACCAATATTAGAACATATTTTGATTTATAAATTTTTCGTTGATGTACACTGGCTTGCAAAAAAATCGCGTACACCTTAAAAATCAAGTAATCGAGTTTTAACTATTTTTACCTTCCGTCACCTTTAGGTAAGGAAGGTATTGTCTTTGGCCAAAAAATTCAATGATGAGTTTTTAGTGAATAAGCATGTTTTAGGGTCCCTATAATACGATTTTATCATTTTTACGATGATGTCTGTATGTATGTATGTGTGTCTGTGTGTGTTCCGGATCCCATAACTTCAATACCACGATTCCAAAAATTATATTTTTTTCGTATTCCTCAAGTTTACATCCAGAAGAACAACTGATTAGATTTTGGTTATAATTGGTGAACCGGAAGTACCCTCATTTGAATATTTAACAGTTAAATTTGATTTATTGACATTTAACGTTATTATAACTTAAAGAATATATTATTCTCTATACGATTTGATTACATTTTATACTTCATATTCAATAGATACAGAGTTAAAGAATTTTGAAGAAATTAAATTTTATAATTCAGCCAGCTATGCTAAACATGGAAACTATTAATATATTCATATAATTCAAATTGACAGATGTCATCAATAAAAAGTAAATTAATGTGACAGAGATGAGGATGTTGAAGTAGATGTTGGGGAAAACACGGAAAGAATAACTCTAGTATTACAAGTTCCTATAAAGATACAAGAAAGATGATTACATTGGTTTGAAAATGTCATGAGGAGAAATGAAGAATTATATTGGAACAAGAATGAATAGTTTAGTAATAGGATGTTGAAGAAACAGAGGAAGACCAAAGATAAGATGGAAGGACTGTATGGCGGAAGATTTGAGAGAAAAGGAACTGAATGATAACGACACGCAAAAATAGCGACCCCTAACGAATGGGAAAAGCTAAAGAAGAAGAAGATAACAGTGTCAAGTGCAATTTGAATAGTTTTTTTATGAAATAATTTTACTGGAAATTTAGAATCTTTTGCAAGAAAAATTATGTATGGAATTTATACAATATACACAGGATTGACGGAAGATATTGTGCTGGCCACAAAAATTTTTTTAGCTATGTAAATAATGTAAAATCTGACAATGTTGTCACTGTCATCACTATTTGATCTATTGTGGAGCAAGTTCTTCATTGTTTTGAATTTACAAATATATTCCAGAAAAATGAAACAACAACCAAGTATATATTTGAATTTCTGGTAATTTTGACATATTAATTGACACTACTGACATTGACAAGTTAAAAATCAAGATCGACTCAATACAGCAAAAAATAGGTGTACGCGATTTTTTTGCAACCCAGTATAATTTATAATTATAAGTAGGGATGGGGCGGATATCCGGTGGTGCCACTAAATCCGACTTAAAACCGGAACTAAACTTATATGGATCAGCAATCCGGCCAAATTTATTCAGAAAGTAAAAAACTAACAATTTACACGCCTATTCACAGACAAAAATTTAAATAGTGTTTAAGCGAAACACTATTTAATTTTGAGATTTTTTCATTTTTGTATTCGGAGACTACTTTTTTTTAGTCACTGTTTAAATATTTAAACTCTGTTTCAATTTTTATATTCTCAGTAACCCTGTTTAACCTTTGTCTGATAATAATTTTATATCATGGGTTCCCAAAATAGGATCAACTGTGACCCGAAATTTTTATGCAAAATTTTTACCTTCCGTCACCTTTAGATAAGGAAGGTATTGTCTGGTCAAAATATTCGATGGTGAGTTTTTAATGAATAAACACGTTTTGAGGTCCATAGAATACGAATTTACTATGATGTCTGTGTGTGTGTGTGTGTGTGTACGTCTGTGTGTGTGTGTGTGTGTATATAACGATCGTTTCGGATCGCATAACTTAATAATAATACCACGATTCAATAGCATATGCATACATGATTAGATTTTGGTTATAATTGGTCCACCGGAAGTATCCTCATACGCAGCTTCTAACAGTTTTTCTTGGAAAAAATCTGATGTGGACACCACACGACTTCCTTGTACGATTATTAAACTATACATATTTTTTTAATAATTAAATTACAAAATATTGACAGGCTTAAGCCAAGCCCGAGAAATAGAACAAAAACTAATTCATTTACTACTATCATTCTTAAATTAACATTAATCTAACTCGGTTCTTTTTAAAGAGAGTTTTGATTACAACAAAGAAATATTTGATTACAACAATGAATATGACTAATTTCACAATAAAAATATAATATTTGTTATTGTACGAATCATAAAATTACACGTATTTAACGTAATTTGACATGAACATTTTTTTTTGTCCTAATCCATAGCAAGCTTTATTACAAAAACAAAAAAGTATATAATTTTTAAATTTACATATCTCGCTTATACAAAGGGCTAATTTAATAATACTTGATGTGCTAGACGCAGAAATTAATTCTCTAAAACTTTTATTTGAAGCATTTATTTCTAAAATCAAAATAAAATCATTTTATTCAAGAAAAACTGTTAACAACTTCAAGTAATGTACCACTTCCGGTTAGCCTATTTTAACTAAAATCTATTATGTTATTTCGATTGACATAAAAGTCTTGTATACCAAATTTGAAAAGTTTTGGATTATATTTTAAAACAATTTTTCATTAAAATCTATTATAGGCTTCATGTAAAATGCCACTTCTGGAAATTGTGTAATAACCAAAAAGGCAGGTGCACAACTAGATGTTATAGCAGTCTTAAATACAAAATTTCAACTTTCTACGGCTTACCGTTTTTGAGTTATGCGAGATACGTACGTACGTACAGACGTCACGACGAAATTAGTCAAAATGGATTCAGGGATGGTCAAAATGGATATTTCCGCTGAAATCTGAAAACCGAAATTTTTCGCGATTACAATCCTTCCTTTACGTACGTACAAGGAAGTAAAAAGCACTTAAATATCATATAGACATTTAATGTTATTACAAAATTTTAAAGAATATATTATTCTCTATATACGATTGGATTTTATACTTAATATTCAATAGTTATAGAGTTAAAGAATTACAAAGATATTAAAATTTCATAAATCAGCCAGCTATGCTAACCATGGAAACTGCTAATATATTGACAGATGTCAGTATCAATGAAAAGAAAATGAATGTGGCAGAGATGAGGATGTTGAGATAGATGTTGGGGGAGATACGGAAAGATAGGTAAGGAATTAAAGGATAAGGAAAATGATACGAGTTTCTAGATAGATACAAGAGAGACGATTACATTGGTTTGAACAAGTCATGAGGAGAGATGAAGAATATATTGGAAGAAGAATGAATAGCTTAGTAATATAAGGATGAAAAAACCAGAGCAAGACCAAAGATAAGATGGAAGGTCTGTATTGCGGAAGACTTGAGAAAAAATCTGATGTGGCCAGCACATAACCTCTCGCCGTATATTTTACCTGGCTGTATGCATAAAGCAAAGATTATTTTTATAAATACAAATAATATATTCATATAAATCTATGACGTATAAACTTCTTTATTATTCAATAATAGCATGTCTCAACATGAAGATATTTTACCATAAATTATGTTACAATAAATTACAAAGTAGAGTTTACCATATATAAATATTAGGCTGGTAACAGCAATTTTCAATTCGAACAACTTTGTTTACTTTCTCTTCATATTCTTCTAGTAAAAACATTAATTTTGGGCGGTCTAAAATGTATATATCTGGATTGTGCATCTATTCTTATATATCTTCTTTTACATTTTATTTTTTCATACTTGTTACATCTAAATAACCTTAATTCCCTTTAATAAAGTGACGGATAGATTGCACTCCGATTTTGTCAATATTTACAACTTACTTGAGAAGAATTTGATAGCTTTTTCGCAATTCAAAGTTACTCTAGTCTACAGTACTGGTGTACATTGTCCCATAATGTTTGAAACAAATTTAAGTCCTTCAACCTAGACTTGTCATCTCCATAATAGTCACAGATCAAGAACTAAGGGATTCTCCAAGTACATTTTTAATTCATTACTCATTATTTCTGACACTGACATTTATCTGTCAGTTACAAATAATTTAAATTATCAACTATTTTTCATGGCATTCTTTCGGCTGTCAAATTTATTACAACAGATTATTTTATATATTATACTTCTTTTATCTCTAAATCTATGGAATATATAATAAAATATTTAAATGTATCAGATAGAGAATTTAATTTTCTTTAATATTACCACGAAAAATTTTCAAAAAATAATATTTAGAAGATTTTTTTTCAAGAATCTTCTACTTCCGGTTGTCCAATTATTACCAAAACCTTTTCAGATCTTCCCATGAATGTCCGATTGGGAAATACGTTGTTAAACAAATTTTAAGTCTTATAGTTTTTGAGTAACCGTCCTTCCAACATCCCACACACATACACACATACACACACACACACACATCCACACACACACACACACACACACAGACATCATCGTAAAAATGTTAAAATCGGATTGTAGAGACCTTAAAACGTGCTTATTCAATAAAATCTGGATATGCGATTTTTAGCATGAATGCAATACCTCTCTTAGCGAGAGGTAAAAAGGAACTGAATGAGAACGACACGCATAACTGAAATGAGTGGAAGAAAATAAAAAAATTGCGACCCATAACGAATGGGAAAAGCTAAAGAAGAAGATGCCAGTGTCAACAAGTGCAATTCGCATAGTTTGTTTATAAAATAATTTTATTGGAAATTTAGAATCATTTGCAAGATCATTTATGTATGAAATTTATATATAATACTACAGGATTGACGGAAGGTAATGTGCTAGCCACATCAGATTTTTTTATTAATATGGCAATTTTATTTGAATATTCACTTCATATATAAGAAACATAAAATTTCTTGAAAGAATTGAAGAAATAGAAATAAAAATTCAGAGTAGCCAACATTAAAAGAGTAAGACGAGGATGAACAGACATTGATGGTTTTATAAAGCCATATTCCATATGATGGCGGTGTTGTAACTCAAGTGTTGTCGCCGTGTGACAGATATGACACACATTGAACGTCAGACATTTTATATTTGTATGAAACAAGACCGGCCTTGATCATTAATTATACGTTTAGTGAATTCGATTTTAAAATTAAACTGTTATTATTTTCTTTCAGAAAACACCCCAATTGACTTTTTGTTTTATTGAATTTAAATCTGTGTCACTAACATCTCTGACGAATGCATTCACAATTTGCTGTATTTACTTTCAATAAAATGTAAATATTAGAAAAATAAACCATTACATCACAATTTGGGACATCCCCAAATAACTCCTGTTGCTATTGAAACGTAGTTGTTTTGTTTGTGTTCTTGTGGGGCTAATTAAACTATCGGCGGTGAAGTGGCAATCTGCAGCGACACGGTGTAAATTTGTCACCCACATCGCACGGCAATTCGTTCAGCAAACACCGGTGTCGGGTTGTGTTTCGGGGAACGACTGTGCGGTGGTCTGGGCACCTGTAGCGTAACCAGTAGCCAATGCAGCTGGACGAGTGCAGGCCACAGCAGGAAAGACAGACAAAATTGTTTCGCGTATTTCATATTAGAAATGGGATACTCCATATTTTTTTTACGAAACTTCATGTAAATTGAAAGCGGTCCGTAGTTAGGGCCGGTATTTCATTCTCCTAATAACTTTCTAATAATTTTTATTTACATAACAACCATTTTTTGCGTATTTCAGTGTCCAAACAATTTATTGGGTACCTTATAAATTGTTTATTCGCTAACAAATTTCAGAGGAATTTGCAATAGATAATAAATTTGTTAACTACCTAATAAAATTTTAAACTGAAATAAAAAATATAGTAAAATGGAAATGTATTGATGAAATTGTTATATATTTGAAGAGGAGAATTTTAAAATAATTGATAATACACTCCTGGTCAAAAAAAAACGGACACCAAAAAAAGTTTTTTTAACGACTTATAACAAATGAAATATGTTTGGGTTTATATATTATTTTTATATTAAAATATGAACAACTGATCTGTAAAGTAAGATTAGAAAATAAAACAAATGTAGCAAACACTTTATTTATTAAGAAACAGAAAGAAAACTAAATCTGTGTCAAATTATCTGTTTTTAAAAATTCAATCATAACTATAAATTCTTCAATTATTGTTGGTTAATGAATCTTGGTATATAGTACACTGCACTCTTAGTACTTATAGTACTGAATGTGAATAAATTTGTTACAATTCATTCCTATAACACAACCTGACCAGAAACTTCAGGTGAAGATGATCACATTATTCAAACATCATTGTAGCCTTGATTATTCCCAGAAGTACTGCTCGAAATGTAACTCGGCGTTATTATCAAATAGGAGAATACATCCGATGACAAATATCAGGAACACTATGCATTACAAACCCGTTTAAACATCGATTTATAGCAATATTTGTACTACAAGAATGGGTCGTACTACCAACTATTGTCTTTTGCCAGGTGGCAGATGTTCGTGAAATTGAAATTTCTGCAGGATCCGTTCGCTGAAGGTTATGCAAATATTGCCTAAGTCCTAGGATGTCCGTTGCTTGCCCAGCTTTTCTCATACCACGTCGAATATAGCGGCTACGTTTTGCGCGAGAACATAGAGACTAGGCAATGGAGCACTGGAGCTCCTTATTGTTCATGTATGAATCCCATTTCTGTGCGTGTTCATTAAATAAACAAGAATGCGCGTGGTGAATATCAGGAGAACTGTTTTCAGGATATTACATACCCTGAAAAACACCATTTGACAGTGGTAGTAAAATGGCATGGGCTGGTATTTCGATGTATTGAAATATTAAGCTAGTTTTGGTTAAATATGGTGCTTTGGCGGAAGTTCTGTATATTAGAAAATGCACAGCTGACTCCGTAGTTTTTTTTTGCTCCATTTGTTGTCGAGAATTTCATCTTAAAAGTTGACAACATACATACCAAAGCAACTTTTAAAATAAGTCAATATTCGATTATTACAATAGTCAGAGCGCAGCCCTAATTTAAATTCCTGCGAAAAATATGGAATTACGTTAAGGCAAAGTGTTCAGCATCGATAATCCGTACCAAAAACTATTTAATATTTAACAATACCTCTTTCTGAAGAACGGAAAAATAATTACCACGAAGAGATACCAAGTGTATTGAAAGTTTACCAAACCATGTGGTAGAAGTCTTTATAGTTCAGGGAGGCAATACACACTATTACTTACTCAAAATAAATCTATATTTTAGTATATAAAGCTATAAAACCTAATTAATAAATAATAAAAAACAATTTTGCTACTTTTGTTCATTTTTCTGTTTCAGTAACTTTTCTTAATAAATAAAATGTTTTTTTTTTATTTTCTAATTTTATTTTACAGATCAGTTATTCATACTTTAACAAAAAAATAACTAGTATTAATTAAGTATTAAGGGCAGTAAGTTCACCTTACCGGTTGAGGATTACATCCGATACCGGTAAGAAGCACTTAATGCCCGCAATGCTTATTATATTTTTTGCACGATCGTCCCAATAATAACAAATTAAAGTTTAGAATTATTTAAATATTATTTTGACATTTTAAAAAAATTAGTTGCCATTTTTAAGTAAGCTATGATCGTTGTTTATCGTTAAAGATTTAAAAATTGTACATTTATTTTTTATTTATGTAATTTTCACCGCCTCCAGATCGGTAAGTAGTCACATCACTTACCGGTCGGTCACATCACTTACTGATCAGTAATTTGTAAACAAAACTTACTGCCTTGGAAACCCTATCGGTAAAGTTTAAAAAAACCTGATCCTGATCGTGCAAAAAATACTTTTTTTTAAGTGTTCGGTTTCTTTAGCCAGAAATGTATTAATACGGAAAATTTATACTGCACTGAACAGATCATATAATTTAAATTCGGACGAATGAAGAGTTTTTTCAAGATTTCGGCTTTCAAAAGCTAGGTTAGAATATATTTTAGAATGAATAGAAAATAAATTACAGATATAGTAAAACAAACATGAACGAAATGTCAAAATTAAAGTGTTTAGCTTAAACACTGTTTAAATTTTTGTTTCTGAATAGGCATGTAATAGATTCTATCATACAGTTCTAAGGTCTAGGTTTAATATGAAAGAATCAGATTTTAATTTGCTACTACGTTGATGGTGGAGAGGACCCCATTGTAATAATTTTAAAAAATATTACTGTTATATTTGTAGGTTACATTATGTTCTTCATCTCTTAGACATAAAGAGGGATGGATCATGTTTTATTAATATTCGAATGATTGATTGAACTAAGTTTAAACTTTTATGACATCTAGAAATATGCAACCTATGATCTATGGAACACATAACTAACAGTACTATTTATGTCAAACTAAGTCACAAGGTGGTGATAAGTAATACAGAACAGAGTGTAACACAATTTACCAGTGACATTAAAATAGACATTACAAAGAACTGTATAAAATATGAACAACATTATAAAGTGGATCTGTGCGTTGGTTGACCGATTGTGATTTGCACAGCCCGGATTCAATTCCGACTAACGTCAAACTTGACATTCGAAAATTATTTGCAATTTTTAAATAACGACAACTTTAAAAACTGAAATCTGCGAAAAAACAGATTGGTATACTCAGAAGTGGGTAATATGCCTAAATTAAAAAAAAAAATATGCGGCAAAATTTCTTAAGTTTATAATATACTCCAATGTCAGAGCACATACGAGCCCAAACTCATAATTCAATTGGTTTATATTTTCAACAAATTATAAAATCTACACAAACGATTATAAAGTTCTACAAATTTCTTTCGGCTATTTTAAATATGGACTTACTTTAAAAAACTGTTGGCCAACTGATTGGTTTTAATAGTTCGATCGATATTTTAATGGCCATCTTCTACTCTGTTCCACTTATGCCCAGTTTCATCACGGTTGCTTAAAATGGAACTTAACTAAACTACACTTAATACTAACTGATACTTAAATTTATATTTTGTTCCACCAACAAAAATATACAAATCCTTAGTTAAGTGCATCTTAACTTACATGTACTTGTTCTAAAATGTAGATCTAAAAACGAAAGAATATGAAGAAGACATACCATCATATATATATAAAATCGTGAAATCCGTCTCATTTAATAAATATAGTAACGTAAAATAATATGAAATATGCGACTTTTCATTCATAAATTTCGTAATAAAATTTCCCGGCTGTAAAATTCGTGACGTCACGGTTTGTTACTCATACACACACACACACATTCACACATACACATTTACGGTCCATGTGGTTTCCGTTTGCTTTTGTAAACAAACTAACCTAAAATTGTGACAGGTAACAGCAAAGTTAAGAGTAAAGGTATGTAAAATAGGTATATTAATATTATGTTATTAGGAGAGAAAGCGGTCTTTTTGTGTTGAACCCAGCTATTGCGGCCGAGGCGCTAGCCGAGGCCAGGCAAGCTGGGTAAAACACAAAAAGGGCGTTCTGCTCCGAATAACATACACTATTTTTTCTTCAAGTGTTTCAAAGAAAACGGGATTTTTTTATATTTTTCTGGAGTTGTTTTAATTATAGAGTTTGCAATTTCAGCCATAGTTGGCTGTGTACACTACAAAACACAAACGATACAATTGTCAAATAACAATTTTTCAATATGGTCTGTGTTGCTGTGACGACTGCTGCCGCCAGCGGTGAACTGAGAAGTTAACATTTTTTTACTAGTACAATAATGAACAACATTGTTGTACTAGTAACAACATGAATATCTTCTATAGTGTGTGTATAGTAGCATAATATGAATATTATTGTACACTTGAAGAACAAAACATTTATTAAAATAAATATCAAAAATCTGTTGTGGCCAGCACAATACCTTCCGTCATTCTCGTGTATAATGTATAAATTCCATAATTTTTCTTACAAAAGATTCTAAATTTCCAGTAAAATTATTTCATAAACAAACTATTCAAATTGCACTTGATACTCGCACCTTCTTCTTCTTTAGCTTTTCCCATTCGTTAGGGGGTCGCTATTTTTGCATGACGTTCTCATTCAGTTCCGTTTCTCTCAAATCTTCCGCAATACAGTCCTTCCATCTTATCTTTGGTCTACCTCTGTTTCTTTAACTAAACTATTCATTTTTGTTCCTTTAATTCTTCATTTCTCCTCATGACATGTTCAAACCAATGTAATCGTCTTTCTTGTATCTTTCTAAAAACTTGTAACACTAGAGTTATTTTCTTACCGTATCTTTCCCTGTATTCCCCAATATCTACTTCAACACCCTCATATCTGCCACATGAATTTACTTTTTATTGATACTGACATCTGTCAATTTGAATTATATGAATATATTACTAGATCCCAAGTTTGGCATAGCTGGCTGAATTACAAAATTTAATTTCTTTAAAATTCTTTAACTCTGTATCTATTAAATATGAAGTATAAATTGTAATCAAATCGTATAGAGAATAATATATTCTTTAAGTTGTAATAACGTTAAATGTCAATAAATCAAATTTAACTGTTAAATCTTCAAATGAGACTATTTCCGGTTGACCAATTATAACCAAAATCTAATCAGTTGTTCTTCTGGATGTAAACTTGAGGAATACGAAAAAATTATAATTTTTGGAATCGTGGTATTGAAGTTATTGGATCCGGAAATTTTGTTACACACACACACAGACACACAGACACACATACATACAGACATCATCGTAAAAATGGTAAAATCGTATTATATGGACCCTAAAACGTGCTTATTCAGTAAAAACTCATCATTTAATTTTTTGACCAAAGGCGATACCTTCCTTACCTAAAGGTGACGGAAGGTAAAAATTATATGAAATATGTTTTTAGTTAACAATATGTTGCTGTCACAAAATCAAAATGACGAGTGATAACTTAAACAATCATAGTTTCAAACAAAACCGGTAGAGCTCTACTGCCGCATCCGCTAAGCCGTGCCGTCAGAGTCCAAATATTTGAAATTAAAAGATTGTGATTCGTCGAAAGCCGTGCGGAATTATTCCAAACGGCGTACGGAATTATTCCACACGGTTTGTTGGAATAATATTAATACCAACATAATTTTTACCTCTCGCTAAGAGAGGTATTGCATTCATGCTAAAAATCGCATATCCAGATTTTATTGAATAAGCACGTTTTAAGGTCCTTACAATCCGATTTTAACATTTTTACGATGATGTCTGTGTGTGTGTGTGTGTGTGTGTGTGGATGTGTGTGTGTGTGTGTGTGTGTGTGTGTGGGATGTTGGAAGGACGGTTACTCAAAAACTATAAGACTTAAAATTTGTTTAACAACGTATTTCCCAATCGGACATTCCCGGGAAGATCTGAAAAGGTTTTGGTAACAATTGGACAACCGGAAGTAGAAGATTCTTGAAAAAAAATCTTCTAAATATTATTTTTTGAAAATTTTTCTTGATAATATTAAAGAAAAATAAATTCTCTTTCTGATACATAAGGTTTTGGTAACAATTGGACAACCGGAAGTAGAAGATTCTTGAAAAAAATCTTCTAAATATTATTTTTTGAAAATTTTTCTTGATAATATTAAAGAAAAATAAATTCTCTTTCTGATACATTTAAATATTTTTATACATATTTTATAGATTTAGAGATAAAAGGAATATAATATATAAAATAATGTTGTAATTAATTTTACAACCGAAAGGATGCCATGAAAAATAGTTGATAATTTAAATTATTTGTAACTGACAGATAAATGTCAGTGTCAGAAATAATGAGTAATGAATTAAAAATGTACTTGGAGAATCCCTTAGTTCTTGATCTGTGACTATTATGGAGATGACAAGTCTAGGTTGAAGGACTTAAATTTGTTTCAAACATTATGGGACAATGTACACCAGTACTGTAGACTAGAGTAACTTTGAATTGCGAAAAAGCTATCAAATTCTTCTCAAGTAAGTTGTAAATATTGACAAAATTACACATCGATATAAGAATAATCGGAGTGCAATCTATCCGTCACTTTATTAAAAGGAATTAGTGTTATTTAGATATAACAAGTATGAAAAAATAAAATGTATAAGAAGATATGTAAGAATAGATGCACAATCCAGATATATACATTTTAGACCGCCCAAAATTAATGTTTTTACTAGAAGAATATGAAGAGAAAGTAAACAAAGTTGTTCGAATTGAAAATTGCTGTTACCAGCCTAATATTTATATATGGTAAACTCTACTTTGTAATTTATTGTAACATAATTTATGGTAAATATCTTTATGTTGAGACATGCTATTATTGAATAATAAAGAAGTTTATACGTCATAGATTTATATGAATATATTATTTGTATTTATAAAAATATTCTTTGCTTTATGCATACAGCCAGGTAAAATATACGGCGAGAGGTTATGTGCTGGCCACATCAGATTTGTGTAGTTTCCAAAATAGTTTGGAGAAAATGATTTAAAACACATTCCAAATTATTAATATGCTTGGCACAAATAACAGTCTGGAATTTAAAAATGTGTCCAATATCGTTGGTATAACATTTACATTTTTGATTGCACAACTATATTACCAAGTTATTAGGAAACTATAACAGTTGTGTACAGTAGATAGCAATTAGTTGACAGTCAACAGCATTCATTCTGTAATATGCATGTATGTATGTATGTTACTGGTAAGTGGTATAGTAAAACAGTTGCAGTGCAGTGCATCGTGTGAAATTCGGTAGCGAGTTGTATCGTGCTTTGGTATGTGTTCGTCCGCGGTCCAGGCTACCGCCAAAGCTCCGTGACGTCACGGACCGCCCTGGCATTGTTTTATAATTCATCACGCAAGCTGCAGCCGCTTCAAAGCCCCGCGCCGAGTGCGAGACCTGCCCAAATATGGGCCGCCGTAAGCAAACTTGATATACTATTTATTTACATTTACAAGTGGGGTACCTGTTATTCCTCATTTTTACTGTTAACTCAAAGACTTTGTAGCTTTCTCGAGGCTTTTTTCCACGGATTTTTGTCAGATTGTATGGATGGTTCGCATTTTTCAACCGGAGATACTTTGGACTCGCAGTACTCACACACTTTTCGTGAGAGGGGAGACTTACATTGTAAATTATTTGGATTGGAGGCCGTACGAAAACGGAACATAATTCCACTTAGAATACTTAAATCATAATATCTTAATTTTCTTTAAATAATTTACAGGAGACATAAATTTGTCATGTAAATGCAGTGGACTTAAGGAGGTTGTAGCGGAACTAATGAGTCAAAATAACATATTTTTTTTCTTTTATCTTCCAAAATAATAATCACAAAAACTTTAAAAAAAAAAATTAATAAAAGTATATTGAGCCTATAAATACATAATTAATTTGTATTTAATAAAAAAAATACTGAAAAGACTTCAGTATTTTAACGTGTGGTCTTGCACAAGATTCTAAATTTCCATTAAAATTATTTCATAAACAAACTTTGCAAATTGCACTTGACACTGACATTTTCTTCTTTAGCTTTTCGTATTCGTTATGGGTCGCTATTTTTACCTTTCGCTAAGAGAGGTATTGGATTCATGCTAAAAATCGCATATCCAGATCTTACTGATTAAGCACGTTTTAAGGTCCCTACAATCCGATTTTAATATTTTTACGATGATGTGTGTGTGTCACTCGGACATTACTGGAAAAAGCTGAAAAGGTTTTGGTAATAATTGTTAAAAAAAATCTTCTAAATATTGTTGTTTTTTTGAAATTTTTTGTTCTTCTTTGCATTAAAGAAGAGTAAATTCTCTGTGAGATACATATAAATAGTTTATTATATCTTTTATAGATTTAGAGATAAAGAAATATAAGGTTAATAATAATTTGTTGTAATAAATCTCACAGCCCAAATAATGTCATGGAAACCAATTGATCAATTAAAATTAACATTTATCTGTTAATTTAAATTGATATTAGTTCACTTGAACAGAAATTATAAATTAACCTAGCTTGACTAATAAATCGTTAACATTTGTTAATTTTTTGTTTTAATTCCATGGCTATAGCTATTTTTGGGATGATTGTCGATATTTTCATACCTAATTTCTGCAAGACACACAAAATTAATTGATAGAAATGCAGAATTTTATGCCCTACAAATTTTATTTGAAGCTTTTTTATCTAAAATAATTAGGGAAGCAGGAAATTACAAAAGTCTAATTTTACATGTTAAAGTCCTATGTTCGGCTGTGCCGGTCACCACCCTGTATATAATTATATGTAAATAGCATTAGCTTTTAATTAAAATAATAACAAAGAAATACCTAACAAAATATGCCACTTAAAAGCGATAGTCTGGTATGGAATTTGTTAGGGTTTAGTGTTAAATTCATAGTTATAATTTAAATTAAATATTTATATTTGTATATTTTTTTTTATATAATTATATTTTTCACAAGTTCTTCTCTTCTCACGTTTAATGAACGTTGGTAATTAAGGGCAGTTTTAATAAATCACACATGAAAATCTAACCTAAATCTGTCATCATATTCGCTAGTAGTTAAAATTAAAATGAAGCTTCTTCCAAGTAAAACGCCTATTTCGCAAAGACCTTGGTCTATCAAATCCGTTGGAGTAACAACTAATAATGACAAGCCCAAGCCCACTATAATTACTACTTTTTAGCATCATTAACTGTGTCCCAATTTTCCTTCACACTTTGTTAAGGAATCGATAAAGAAGAAATTCTCACAGTCATTGAAGGAAAGATTAATAATAACCAATAAAATAAATATTTTTTTTTCTTCATTTAAATTGAAAGCAATCTGTAGTTCTAGAAAGTCTTAATTGTTATTTGTTAAGCCGTCATTTTTTTTTAATAAATATTCTATATAATTAGAGTCACATAACAGATTGCCGAAATATTGATCGCGTGGAAAATAGATCGCGGGGAAAATTGATCGCCAGTGAATTGATCCGAGGAAAATTGATCGCCAAAAAATTGATCGCTATATTCAAAAAATATTGTTTATAACAAAACAATTGAGTTACTTATTTAAAAAAAATATATTATTTTTACCTCACATTGATTTTAGTTTAAAATTACTTACCTATTATTTTAAACGAATTTTATATATTTTATTTATACAGATACAAAAAAAATATTATATGAAAATGATAATAACAATAAACTAGCATATATGAGCAAGTTAGTGATTTGAGGTTAGGTATTCTGTAACTACTAGGTTAGCTGTTTCATTAAAAACTGTTAATCGGCAGTTTTATTTTATTTTTTCCGTCACGGCCAACGCTGTTAATCTAATCCGTATCTTCACAAAATTTTGTAGATTGAGAAAGTAATACAATTTTAATTTGTTCGCGAACTAACGAACAAGTCTAGGGATTCCCATTCATGCCCTAGTAAAATACAGGTATTTATTTGATTTACAACTACAATAGAATAATGTTAACCAAGTAAGAGAAGACCAATAGTTTCCACTGCCGGCGGTGTTAATTGAATATAAATTGATTAAGTTTATATTTATTTTCTTCACGATGAACTTCTGCGATATTACTTTAGCGATAAATTTTCCAAGCGACCAATATTCATACGATTAGTTTTCCCCGCGATCAATTTTCCTTGACATAAATTTTCGTCGTTATCAAAATTCTGGCGATCAATATTCCGACGATCAATTCTCCGCGCGATGAATTTTCCGGAAACCCTTATTATCTATTTCTAAGTGGACCATTCTGCTTCTATTTACAGATATCGGTAATGACGATACGTCTGTATTGTTGATAAATAAATAAAATAAATATATCATCATGGCATATTACCTATTACTGATTGTGTCAATCTGCTTTGTATACACATATTTCGGTAATGATGATGACATATTTGTACCGTGCGCGCGTTTACCAGGCGTCACTTCACGGGCACTCATTGCTGGCGTGGAAAGTGCACCACAGGGTCAATTTTATGCCATTTAAAATTCGAAATATTTGGCGTTAATCGGGATCGAACCCGGTTGCCCAGATTCGCGACCAGACACTTGCCGTCAACTGCAAATTACTACACTGAACATTTTGAAAATGCTAAGTTATGAAGAAGCGGCAACACCACAGGGTAAAGGACAGGGTGTGGAAAAGGAAAAAGTTGAGCATCAGTTATACTCATTTGACGGAGACTATAGGCGTAACCTCACGGGCTTTTAAAGCTGTCATGAAAAGAGCACAACATGATGAGCCACTTTTGTGCTATTTGAAAATTGGAGGTAACTATGAAGTTTGACATCAGTCTGAATCGAAATCTTTTTGTAATTTCAAAATAAAGTAGTTTCTCGTATCCGGAATTTCGCGTGTCCTGAATTAGTTCAGCCCATATGATTCCGGATACGGGAGAATCTATTGTAAAGAAACAATACTACATCAAAAAATATATATTTTTCAATTAGTAAAATAAAGCCTGGTTATACAGAGTTTTTTTTTATCAGTTACAAAATGACAGCAATGTATTGAAGCGTTTATTTTATGAGTAAAAATAGGGAATAGTAGCCAGACTCGTCAAACTGTCACATTTCAAAATGGTTTTTTATAAAATTGAAGAAAAAGTGCAGATTATACCTTGGTATAATTTAAATAACCAAGTTTCAGATGTATTTGATGCAATATTTAATAATCGACCCAGACCCTGCCCAGCAACAAATCTATAATAATTATAGCTTGCAGCAAATGATTTTTTTAAGGACACTTAAAAAATGTGTACAATGGTGAGACAATGAACATTGAACAATTAAAAAACAGAATTAGTGCAGCTTCACAAAATATTACTCCAGCAAATAACGAATTCTATTAATTCTTTTTTATAATCGTTTGGGATATTTTTTAGAAGTTAATGGTGCCAATTTTGAGCATTTGATAAGTGAAAATAAAAATTCTTCATTAGATTAATGTGGTTCTTAAATGTATAAACATAAATAATTTTTCATTTCTTTAATTTATTTTAGTCTGTGTTAATAATCCCTATGTTTACTTATAAAATAAACGCTTTAATACATTGTTGTCAATCATTTTATACTGTAACTATGGTACCCTATGTTTACTGATAAAATAAACTCCCGGTATATGATCTACTTACGCATAAACTTAAATTTCGAGCCTAAATTTAACCATCAAACTGCCATATTACTTTTTTCATTTTCCTAACCCGATCCGAATGTGTTGAAATATGAGAATTCTATTTGTTTACATACTTGACATTGTTCTCCACATTCTAATACCAAAATAAAGTTATATGAACTAAAAATAATGTAATAAATCGTACTATATATAAATACAGAACACCATTTTTGTTTTCTTTGAAAACAAGCGCGCTGTTTTCCATTGCGTGCACACAATTGAAATGTTTATCTATGGGAAAACATTCTACAAGATTGCAAATCACCTAATTTTTAACGCTATCTAAATCGGAACGTGGGTGCGAATTCCAGCCATATTGTTTGATAAGTTTTTTCGGATGTTTTTTTTTACGTTTGTTTATGAATGTAATTTATATTTAACATATTGAGACGTACTATACAGACAGAAAAGTAACATATTTTAATGTAATACAGAGGAAGTTTCATAACTTCAGAATAAAAATTAAATGGCACATACTATAACTACATGATGTAGGTACAGATTACGAAGATTTTTTTTTTCCGAAATTCGCAAAATTAAAGGCATGGTTCTTTATGGGTACATTTTTAGTACCACATACAGGCTGTTCATTTTAAAATGGGCTAACATTACTATCTGGAGTACTATAAAAACTACAAAGACGATTAAATGGGCAAAAAATTTCTATTTCGCAAGAAGAACAACAGATTAGATTTTGGTTATAATTGGTGAACCGGAAGTATCCTCATTTGAAGATTTAACAGTTAAATTTGATTTATTGACATTTAACGTTTATATAAAGAATATATTATTCTCTATACGATTTGATTGCATTTTATACTTCATATTTAATAGATATAGAGCTAAAGAATTTTAAAGAAATTAAATTTTATAAATCAGCCAGCTATGCTAAACATGGAAACTTCTAATATATTCATATATTTCAAATTGACAGATGTCAGTATCAATAAAAAGTAAGGATGTTGAAGTAAATGTTGGGGAAGACACGGAAAGATACGGTAAGGAAATCTCTAGTGTTACAAGTTTCTAGAACGATACAAGAAAGATGATTACATTGGCTTGAAAATATCATGAGAAGAAATGAAGGCTTAGTAATAGAAGGTTGAAAACAGAGGAAGACCAAAGATAAGATGGAAGGACTGTACTGCGGAAGACTTCAGAGAAAAGGAACTGAATGAGAACGACACGCAAAACAGAAATTAGTGGAAGAAGAACATAAAAAATAGCGACCCCTAACGAATGGGGAAAGCTAAAGAAGAAGAAGAAGATAGTGGTCAAGTGTAATTTGCATAGTTTGTTTATGAAATAATTTTACTGGAAATTTAGATTTGCAAGAAAATTTATGTATGGAATTTATACATAATACACAGGATTGACGGAAGGTATTGTGCTGGCCACAACAGATTTTTATATTAATTTGATTAAAATATGGCTATAATTAAAATGCCATGAAAGAAATGCGTGTATATTTCATTTGCGTTAATTTATGATTAATTATAAGAACAAAATATTCATTTCCTTCTGTAAGGGCACTCTAATTCTATGTAAAAAAAAATCTGTTGTGGCCAACACAATATTTGTCGCCATTTCCGTTTTTGGTTACATAAGTAAAGGGCGCGAGCAGTCATGTGATTTTGTTGACTTTAATCAGCAGTTCACGTGGTTAATTTGTCACCAGAAGTATAGAACTTACTTGTCTAGGTAAATAAATCACATGGAATTGGAAAATTACGAAATTTTGAATGAAAAATTCTGATATTTGAAATCTATGTACATAACTACTAGTTGTCATTCTAACACGGGCCCTCATATCTGCTTGTCAAGGCCAACAAAGTCACATGACTGCTTGCGACCTAATGTATTTAACATTTCTTGTATACCTACACTCTACACCAAAAAATTCATTTATTTCTAGTCCTTAAATTTAGATTTTTTAAATTTTAATTCATTCTATGAAGAAATTTTGTCCTACTCTTCTAATTTTTCGAGATGTTTCCAATTCATTGTCGGGAGTAACAGTATTTCTGAAGGGTATGTGTAATATACCTGTAATATTAAATATTTAACTATTAATACATTAAGAAATAAAATAATGTATGTACTTCCCAGAAAAAGTCTTCAGTAATGTCTCCGGATTTCTGACACTGACATTTATCTGTCAGTTACAATTTAAATTTTCAACTATTTTCCATGGCATTCTCTCGGCTGTAAAATTTATTACAACATATTATTTTATATAGTACCTATATTTCTTTTATCTCTACATCTATAGAATATATAATAAAATATTTAAATGTATCAGATAGAGAATTTAATTTTCTTTAATTTCAAAAAATAATATTTAGAAGATTTTTTTCAAGAATCTTCTACTTCCGGTTGTCCAATTGTTACCAAAACCTTTTCAGATCTTCCCATGAATATCCGATTGGGAAATACGTAGTTAAACAAATATAAAGTCTTATAGTTTTTGAGTAATCGTCCTTCCAACATCCCACATACACACATACATACACACACACACACACACACACACACACACACACACACACACACACAGACAGACATCATCGTAAAAATGTTAAAATCTGATTGTATGGACCTTAAAACGTGCTTATTCAATAAAATCTGGATATGCGATTTTTAGCATGAATGCAATACCTCTCTTAGCGAGAGGTAAAAAATTGAACACTCTGCATATAAGCCCTCAGCTGTAATGAAACCTATCCCACCTCGGCTGTAATCTACTATTAAGTTTGACTTTTATCGAACCCAGGTCCTTATAACTATAACCGATCACTTAACGAACTCAACCACATAGTTATGCTCTTATCGAACCCAGGTCCTTATAACTACAACCGATCACTTAACGAACTCAACCACATAGTTATGCTCTAAGTCCATTTTTCGAAAAATCTTCTCAGCAGTGACGAGTTATCTTCTTCAAACGATAAAGAAAAAAAAGTTCAAGACCCTGTCAAATTTACCCAAACGAAGTTAAAATGCTAGACTTCTAAGTATGCGTAGTACAAAAAAGTACTGCAGGAATATATTTAAATGTAAATATAACAATGAATATAAAGCAGTATAAAAATATGTAATAATAGTATTATTCATTTATGTAAAGGACTCTTTTAGTGGTCCGTTGAATGAATTGAGATTTGTGATATAAATAATGTAAATAATTAGTGAATTTAGTCCATTTCCTTTATTTAAATTGCCGGTTGAGGATAAATTAAAGTGCAGACATACAAAAAATAAAAACAAACAGAATTTTAAACAAAGCAAGCCGGATCAGTTAGTCAGCATTTCTAACGTTTTTTACGGTTAAACAATATCACCATGTTTTACATTGTTCAGGCGGGACATTGAACGAATGTACAAAAATTCAGTAGGCTGTGCAACGACGAGCAGAGGTCACTAAACTTTTTTCAATATGGGCTAAACAAAGACGAACGATTTGAACTTTACACCCATCAATACATATTATCGACATCGAAAACTCATTTTTAATTCAATTATTCTCAATTTACTTTTTACTCGAGATGATTAAAATCGCTTCGAAATCGAAATCAGATGTGATGAGAAACTCAAGGAAGAAAGTCTGATGCGCTGTCACGTGACAGGGGAAAATGTGCGTAATAATAAAAATAGTATGGTTCGCATCTTGTTTACGAATTGAGAAAGATCCTGCCAAACTCTAAAAAGGAAAAAAAGGTGAAAGTAACGAACTTTTCTTTCGTCATAAATTCGCTGTAGAAAACTGAGTTTCAAGTTTCACTGAGTGAATCTCTGTGGAGAATAACCCACAAAAATAAAAGGAAAAAATCTGTTGTGGCCAGCACAATACCTCTCGCCACTTCCTTTTTTGGTTACATAAGTATAGGGCGCGAACAGTCATGTTACATTGTTGGCCTTGACAAGCAAATGTGGGGGCCTGTTTCAGGATGATAATTAGTAATTATGTACATGGATGTCAATTGTCAATTTTTCATTCAGAATTTCAAGATTTTCTAAATACACGTAGTTAATTTGTCACCAGGACTGTGGAATTTACTTGTCGAGGAAAATAAACCACATGGAATTGGAAAATCACTAAATTTAGAATGAGAAATTTTGATACTTAACATCTATATACATAATTACTAGCTATCATTCTGACATGGGCCCCCATATCTGCTTGTCAGGGCCGATAAAATGCTGCTCGCGCCCTATTGTATTTAACATTTCTTGTATACCTACACTCTATACCAAAAATTCTACTTACATATATCTATTCCTTATATTTAGATTGTTTAATTTTAAATTCATTTTATGAAGAAATTGTGTCCTCTTCTAATTTTTCGAAATGTTTCCAATTCATTGTCAGGATTGACAGTATTTTTGAAGGATATATGTAATATACCTATAATTTTAAATATTTAACTATTAATACATTAAGAAATAATATAATGTATGTATGTACTTCCCTGAAAAGTCTTCAGTAATGTCTCCGGATTTCTGACACTGACATTTACCTGTCAGTTATAAATTTAAATAAATTTTCAACTATTTTCCATGGCCAATCTTTCGGCTGTAAAATTTATTATAACAGACTATTTTATATATTATATTTCTTTTATCTCTAAATCTATAGAATATATTATAAAATATTTAAATGTGTCAGATAGAGAATTTAATTTTCTTTAATATTACCAAGAAAAAATTTCAAAAAATATTATTTAGAAGATTTTTTTTCAAGAATCTTCTACTTCCGGTTGTCCAATTGTTACCAAAACCTTTTCAGATCTTCCCATGAATGTCCGATTGGGAAATACGTAGTTAAACAAATTTAAAGTCTTATAGTTTTTGAGCAATCGTCCTTCCAACATCCTACATACATACACACACACACACACACACATACATCCACACACACACACACACACACACACACAGACATCATCGTAAAAATGTTAAAATCGGATTGTAGGGACCTTAAAACGTGCTTATTCAATAAAATCTGGATATGCGATTTTTAGCATGAATCCAATACCTCTCTTAGCGAGAGGTAAAAAGAAATAATAGAATTCAATAGATTTCAATAAAAGCGATATATTTACCATACACTCCAAGTAATTTTAGCCGTGAGTAATCGATTTGGCAAGTGCTAAAATATATTAGTATAAAAAACAACTAAATTTGTATAATTTCGCACAGTGTCTGTAAATAATATGAAATAGTAACCATTGTACAGTGTATTGCATACCAGTATGAATGTTTACTTATGTTAGTAATTGATGCATAAACGTGTGATAAAATATTATGGTTTATTGACAGTATTACATCTGTATTGAATTTAACTTCCGTCTCCTTTAGGTAAGGAAGATATTGTTTTTTGGGGTCCCTATAATACGATTTTACCATTTTTATGATGATGTCTGTATGTATGTATGTGTGTGTTAAGACATTCAACTTTAAAACGATGCTCGTTGTTGATAATAATTTTGCTGTAACGTAAGTTTATTTATTAATTCAGATACATTACATTGATTCATAGCCGTCCGAATAATGTTATTTTCTGTCAGTGTCACTGACACTGACATTGTGTCAGTATCTTATTTTTCACATATTTGGTTTTACATTTGTTAATAAACTTACCAGTTAACTTATTTTTGAATTTTGAATGCTTGTAACATATATTTTTACCTCTCGCTAAGAGAGGTATTGCATTCATGCTAAAAATCGCATATCCAGATTTTATTGAATAAGCACGTTTTAAGGTCCCTACAATCCGATTTTAACATTTTTACGATGATGTCTGTGTGTGTGTGTGTGTGTGTGTGTGTGTGTGTGTGTGTGTGTGTGTGTGTGTGTGTGTGGATGTGTGTGTGTGTGTGTGTGTGTGGGGGATGTTGGAAGGACGGTTACTCAAAAACTATAAGACTTAAAATTTGTTTAACAACGTATTTCCCAATCGGACATTCATGGGAAGATCTGAAAAGGTTTTGGTAATAATTGGACAACCGGAAGTAGAAGATTTTTGAAAAAAAATCTTCTAAATATTATTTTTTGAAAATTTTTCGTGGTAATATTAAAGAAAATTAAATTCTCTATCTGATACATTTAAATATTTTATTATATATTCCATAGATTTAGAGATAAAAGAAGTATAATATATAAAATAATCTGTTGTAATAAATTTGACAGCCGAAAGAATGCCATGAAAAATAGTTGATAATTTAAATTATTTGTAACTGACAGATAAATGTCAGTGTCAGAAATAATGAGTAATGAAAGAAAAATGTACTTGGAGAATCCCTTAGTTCTTGATCTGTGACTATTATGGAGATGACAAGTCTAGGTTGAAGGACTTAAATTTGTTTCAAACATTATGGGACAATGTACACCAGTACTATAGACTAGAGTAACTTTGAATTGCGAAAAAGCTATCAAATTCTTCTCAAGTAAGTTGTAAATATTGACAAAATTACACATCGATATAAGAATAATCGGAGTGCAATCTATCCGTCACTTTATTAAAGGGAATTAGTGTTATTTAGATATAACATGTATGAAAAAATAAATGTAAAAGAAGATATGTAAGAATAGATGCACAATCCATATATACATTTTAGACCGCTCAAAATTAATGTTTTTACTAGAAGAATATGAAGAGAAAGTAAACAACGTTGTTCGAATTGAAAATTGCAGTTACCAGCCTAATATTTATATATGGTAAATTCTACTTTGTAATTTATTGTAACATAATTTATGGTAAAATATCTTCATGTTGAGACATGCTATTATTGAATAATAAAGAAGTTTATACGTCATAGATTTATATGAATATATTATTTGTATTTATAAAAATATTCTTTGCTTTATGCATACAGCCAGGTAAAATATACGGCGAGAGGTTATGTGCTGGCCACATCAGATTTTTATAATAATAAAATAACAGTAGTATATTATGTACCCTCAATAAAACTAAGTAAACGACACTACTGAATTTGTCAGGATGGGCGGAGCAAAAATCTGAATTCATACAATTCGTAGATAACCTTGATCGGACATCTTTCAAATATTTTACTGTAATTTGTGTAACAATTATGGAGATAAGGAAAGTAGCAATAGTTATATTCGAAATAAACTTATCAGGGGCATAACCTCTGAATAAACAAGTTGACTTGCGAATAGGCATTTCCGTTGGCGCTTTAGTAAAAGAGGAAAAATTATTAGGTGAACTACTATCAGTTAAAATAAACTCTTTAAAGTATATTCACGCTTCCATAATTTTAATCTATTTTTTTAAAAAAATAATTTAAATTGACAGCTCATGTGACAGATGATCAAGGCCAGAGCATTCGTTTATTCATGCTCGGTTACAAAACCGCGCGGTTACCACCTGAAACCAGCACGGAACCGTGGTAAATTTTTCGAATATACTATTAGCTAGGAATATTCATTATGAGTATGTTGGTAATATATTGTAATTTATAATGGAAACAACTAGTTGGAAGTATGTTGGGTTACAATACAGATATTCATTTCAGAAATTTGAAACTGTTGAACGTCGTGTAACGTGCCACCCCCTAAGTAAGCAAATGCAACCTGCGTTCCTTGATGTGAAACTGGTTTCATAAATAATAACGCATGCAAGAACGTCTAAACTGTGATTTTCCACAGCGCATAACGCGTTCACTGGCACTGATTTGCAACAATTATGCCTTAGTACAGACCATGGTGGCAATAATAGCAATCAAAACGTCAAATGCAGACTGCAACAACAACGACAACGACGATAACATTACCGCAGAACGTTGGCCTTCAAACGACAGCTGCTTAACTTACTAACTTCACGCTGTATATTTTATATTATTTCCCATATACATTTGCGAAAATGTAAAATTGTGATGTCAGAATTAATCATAAAAACAACATGGGTCTTTCATCTTGCACCGAAGGCAATTTATTCATCAATTTTATGCCATATTTTAAAGTTAATTGTTTTTACATATTTTCATTACTTTTATACAGTTTCAGTATTTTAAATATGTAATCCGTTATTCCCATTATTCTTTGTTGTAAATATTCATATCTACTTATTCCATATAACACCAATACGAGTGAGTATGCGACTATATCTTCCATATTTGTATTTTTTTTTTGCAGCACCTATACCTAAATTATATTTAGTACATATAATTCAGTATGCTTTATACTCTTTCTGGCTCATAGGCGAAGCTAGAAAAGTTTATTAGGGGGTGTCAGATACAAAACACAGCCAGCACATTACCTACCGTCAATCCTGTGTATTATGAACAAATTCCATAGGGCGCGAGCAGTCTTGCGACTTTGCTGACCTTGGCAATCAGCCAGAATGACAGCAATTAATTATGTCCATTACTGACAAATGTCATAATTATTCATTCAAAATTTTATTTTTTGGTATTTTATGATTCCTTTTCTCGGCAACTGAATTCCACATTCCTGATAACAAATAAACTACATGAAATAAGAAAATCATGAAATTTTTAATGAAAAACTATGACATTTGTCAGTTATGGACTTAATTAATAGCTGTCATTTTGACTCGGGCCCCCATGTCTGTTTGCCAAAGTGATCAAAGTCACGTCACTGCACGCGCCCTATACATTAATTTTCTTGCAAAATATCATATATTTCCAGTAAAATTATTTCATAAACAAACTATGCAAATTACACTTGACACTGATATCTTCTTCTTCTTTAGCTTTTCCCATTCGTTGGGGGTTGCTATTTTGTATTTTCTTCTACTCATTTTTGTTTTGCGTGTCGTGCTCATTCAGCTCCTTTACTCTCCATTCTTCCGCAATACAGTCCTTCCATTTTATATTTGGTCTTCCTCTGTTTCTTCAACCTTCTATTACTAAGCTATTAATTCTTCTTCCAATTATACTTCATCTCTCTTCATGACATGTTCAAACAAATGTAATCGTCTCTCTTGTATCTTTCTAGGAACTTCTAACACTAGAGTTATTTCCCTTATTTTTTCATTCTTTAACGTATCTTTCCGTGTCTTCCCAACATCTATCTCAACATCCTCATGTCTGCCACATTCATATACTTTTCCTTGATACTGACATCTGTCAATTTGAATTATCTGAATATATTAGCAGTTTCCATGGTTAGCATAGCTGGCTGATTTATGAAATTGAATATCTTTATAATTCTGTAACTATATATCTATTGAATATAAAGTATAAAATGCAATTAAATCGTATAGAAAATAATACATTCTTTAAGTTATAATAACGATAAATGTAAATAAAAGATATTTAACCGAGTTTTTTCAAAAAAACTGTTAAAATATTCAAATGAGGGTACTTCTGGTTAACATTTATAACCAAAATCTAATCACCTCTTCTTTTGGATGTAAACTTAAAACTTGAGGAATACGAAAAAAATTATAATTTTTGGAATCTTGGTATTGAAATTATGCAAGCCGAAACTTTTATCACACACACAGACGCACACACACACACACACACACACACAATTTTTCTTGGAAAAACGGAGTTAAATTTCATATTTTGATAATTTACGTTATTATAAATATTAAAGAATATTTTATTCTCTATACGATATGATCGAATTTTTTCCTTCGTGTTCAAGGCAAGTATAATGTTATAAAATTATAAAAAAAAAAAAAATTATAAATCAGTCAGCTATGCTATAACCATGGAAACTACTAACATATTCAGATAATTATAATTGACAAATGTCAGTGTCAAGTGTAATTTACATAGTTTGTTCCTGAAATAATTTTACTGGAAATTTAGAATATTTTGCAAGAAAAATTAGGTGTCTTTAAACGGAACTAACATTGACAGGATAAATTGATATTTAATAATTTATTTTGTACTTAAATGTGTATTTTTAAGAAATACTATATTTGTAAATGTAAGTAATATAAATATAATGGATAAAAATTATGATTATGTAACCAAACTAATGTCAGTAATGTCACATAACATTAACTTATCACATCAACGATAGTTCTGCAAAATAGCACCAGCAAGTCACATTGCTTATTTACAATCCCCAATAGTTTTGTTGTCAACTTATTATAAGTTTCAAGACTAACGCCCGATATTTCAATCTCCTAATACTTGTTCCTAACAACTGTTTGGTAAATAAATTTATGACAAATTTCAGTATTTCAATGTAAAGTTGCTAGACAAATTGTTATAGATACTTTTTTAGAATCTAGTTATAAAAAAATAAAATAAATTAAAATATAACATGACACTGACATTTTTGTGACCTAGAAATTTTTCCATGTCTGAAGTTCAGTTATTAACCGATATTAACCAGATCGCCTCCATCGCCTAAAATTTTTTCATTTCACCTTAGGTTGATATTCTAAACTCTTTCTTCAACAATTTTCTTTCTCCATTTTTCTCTGTCTCTTGCTAATTCTTCTGCTTCTCTCAATTCCAATCCTATTTGGTCAAGGTAGCTTTCAATTTCGTCGTTTCATTTACGCCTTGGTCTGCCTTTTGATTTCTTTTTCATTCTACCCATTTTCCATGCTTTTTTGGTTTTTCTTGTTATTGGCATTCTTACTATGTGTCCCCACCATCTCAAGGAGTTTTCTTTTATTTTTTATTCCAGTTTACTATATTTTTTATTTCAGATTTAAATTTTATTAGTTAGCTAACAAATTTATTATCTACTGCAAGTTCCTGTCAAATTTGATAGCGAATAAACAATTTATAAGGTACCTAATAAATAACTTGTTTGGACATTGATTTATGCAAAAAAATGGTTGTTAGGTAAATAAAAATTTATTAAGAAGTTGTTAGGAGATTGAAATACCGGCCCTTTATCAATTAAAATTCATAAGTACGACTAAGTACAGTAAAATTTTTGAAAGATGTCCGATCACTGTATGTACAGTGTGTTAAAAAAAATCCCAACTCGGGGTAGGCTATGAACAAGGAAACGTATATCAGTTTAAAAGTATTCAATCTGACACGATATTGTGAAAAATGTTATCAAAAGAAATCAAAGCTTTTCTTCTTGAATCTTATTTTTGAAATGGAAATATATTAGAAAACGGCGAATGGCAATATAATGTATCCTTGTTTATTTTCTTTTCTCCTTAAAATTACATTTCAAGATCAATTTTGACAATTTGACTTTTGAATCAGACATACGTTTCTCTGTTCATAGCCTACTCCGAGTAAGATTTTTTATTGAACTCACTGTACTGTAAATGAACCTCCTTTAATCGTAAAACAAAAGTATGAATGTTTCCATATTCATATGCTCTTGTGTTTTTTGAAAACTTATTCATTGTTGCAATCTTTCTCAGCTGAGAAGATTGACCCGAGTATATAAGAGTAGTTCAGCTATTGGTGTATCTTTCTTTAATGTAACTGCGTATGATAGCACTGACTAGTAAATTTCACATGTGAACTAAATGTTTACAGTTAGTGTATACAAAATCTGTACGCTACTGGGAATTAAACTTTAAAACGAAAACATTTCATTAGCCCGTTAAATTATCCAATTTAGTAGCTTGTATTTTACTGCTAGTCTACACCATTCCATTTTTGCTTTCCACTACTTTTATTTCATTTCCAAACAAAAGAAAAGATGGACAGTAAACAAGTACAAATATGTATGGCGTGAAATTATTAGAAGTCTGTCAAAATTTAAAATGAATCCAGCGTGAAGTGAAGAACAAGCAACAACAGACTTCCAATATTATGAAATACAATTTCCCTGTTTTAAATCGGCGTATAGAGTCGGGCTGCAGTAAACGCACTAAAAATAGTCGTTCTGAAAATACACCAAGTCGAGAGACTCATGACAACACGATTATAAGCAACGCTGCTCCTTGCTATCTTATAAAAACTCTCGGATACACTTAGCGTTAACGGGCCTAACTAAAGGAACGAAGGAAAGGAAAGTAGGAACGACCCTCCAAATATGCAGTTCACTGCAACTGCGGCTGCCATACGCAGCTCACACAAATGACAGCGGGGAAATGTCAGCTCTTGATGAACTCACTCTAAATGTGAACCGATCACCAACTCTACAAAGGCTTTCATCCTGAAATTAACATTTCGGGCTTAAAAATAGACTAGGATACTATTCAAGTCACACAATGTTACAAAACAATTCTCATTCTGTTATTATTACCTACACTTACAATTCATTGTAAAATCAATTGTAATTATTTACGAAATACGTTTTGTAAACGATCTCTATACGGAATGGGTCAAACGAGTATTAAAATATAAATTACAACGTTTTATCGATTAATATTTCATGAAATAAGCAATGGAGTATTTGAAAATATTTATATACTTTGGTTCACGAAAGATGACTATTCAAGGTCACTTGTTTGAAGAAAGAATACACAGCACTTTATACAGTAGTAGCTTAGCAACATTTCATGTTAGAAAGAGAAAGATTATTTAACGTATGTCTATGTAGTTTATGTTGTGTGACAGATATACGTAAATGGTGACATTACTTTCTAACAAATTACAAATACTAATGACATATGTCGTAGAGTTACAAATATCTAATTATCTACTGCACTGCCCTCTGTCCTAATATTTACCCAGGACGTTGACATTTAAATCAGATTATTATTCCATGGTTTTTGTCAAGTCTTCGTTTTTGTGTTTTGTAAAAACATATGTGAAGAGCATAAATCTTTGAGAAAGGCATTATTTAAAAAGAAACATAATTTTCAAATAAATTACAATTATTTTTTTCAGTTAAAATGTAGCCAAAATTATTTCATGTTGCACGTCTATGTATACGAAAGTTATCTGCTAGTAATATTATACCATACGGTTAATAAATGACCTTGAATAGTCATCTTTCGTGAACCAAACTATATCTTATTAAATTAGACAATGTACGGTAAAAAATTTAAACGATGTCCGATCAAGGTCGTCTACGAATTTTATGGATTAATATTTTTGCTCCGCCCATTCTATCAAAGTCAGTTGTGTGGTTCACTTAGTTTTTATGAGGGTACATAAGATACTACAGTTATTTTATTATTATAAAAATATATGTTACAGCAAAAGCATTCAAAATTCAAAACTAAGTCAGTTGGTAAGTTTATTAGCAAATGTTAAACGAAATTTGTGAAAAATAAGATAATGACACAATGTCAGTGACACTGACAGAAAATAACATTATTCGTACGACTATGAATCAATATAATATATCTGAATTAATAAATAAACTTACGTTACAGCGACAGTATTGTCAAAAACGAGCATCGTTTTGAAATGGGATGTCGAAACAATAGGATTTTTTGAAAGACAATCCTGTTATATCCATCCTTATCGCACACACTTGTAGCCTTTACAAATGAAAGAGATAATTGTATGCCAATTTGTTCATTCGTTATGATACAGATGACCTTGATCGGACATCTTTCAAAAAAATTATGTCAATTGCAAAAGCAAACCCTTTCAATTTGCATTACAAAAGTAAGTGTACTGTAGTACAAGTAATACGAAAATTACATTCTAGCCCTAGTGTTGTAATAAGTCTCATTACAAGACAATTTTTCATTTTATAAATTTGGCAAAATAAAAATATATAAACATTATTACACATACTTTATTGCAATATTTCATTTTAAAAATATAATAAAAATGCTAGTTTCATATAAGGTCACAGATACAAATAAGGCCCACTTTAATTAAAAATAAAATATTTTGGATAATTAGTAATCTTTATTAAAAAAACTTTGTTCATGTTAACCTTTTTTTATTATAAATCTAAAAAAAGTTCAAAAATCAGCATGTTCACCTCTCACTGAGAGGTATTGCACACGTTTTAAGGTCACTAGAATCCGATTATAACATTACGATGATGTCCGTGTGTGTCTGTAAGTATGTGTGTGTATGTGTGGATGTTGATAGTACGGTTTCTCAAATACATTATAATTTGGGACTTGTTTAACTAAGGATACCTCAATCAAACATTCATAAGGATGAGCTGATAAGGTTTTGGTAACAATTGGACAACCGAAAGTGGTAATTTCTTAAGAAATTCTTCTAAAAAATATGAAGATTGTTAAATTCTCAATTTGATACATTTAATTTTTTTGTTATATTTTCTATAGATCTAAAGACATAGACCGCTAGTATGAACAAGTGATTAAGGGTGATTGGCGAGCATTTGACTAGCATTGTTTTATCTCTCTCAATCCGTTCTTGATTATTTTAGAGAAAAATACTTCAAATAAAAAATGCGTACAATTAATTTTTCTATAACTCTTATTTGAAGTATTTTTTTCTAAAATAATCTAGAAACGATTGACAGAGATAAAACAATGCTAGTCAAATGCTCGCTAATCACCCTTAATCACTGTTCATACTAGCGGCCATAATATTTAACAATATAAAATAATCTGTTATAATAAATCTCACCTAAACAAATGTTTTTAATTGACACAAATACAAAATGTCAGTGTCAAAAATCAACAGACATTACTGTAAGCTTTTTTGTGGGAATTAGGTACATTTAATTTTTCTTATTGTATTATTAATTAAATATTTAAAATTATAGGTATATTAATACATATTACATATATCCTTAAGAAATACCGCTAATACCGTCAAAGAATATGAAGAATTTTTAACATATTACAAGACTAGGACAAAATCCCTCATAGAACGAAAGAATACATAAAATATACATTTGAAATTATTTGTGTGTGCACAAAAAATGTTAAATTCGTTAATTATGTAACATAAAATGGAAATGGCGACAGGTTTTGTGCTGGCCACAACAAATTTTTTTAAACTAATATTCATGTAAACAATATTCTTAAAAAAAATAAATCCTTATTAAACTGTGCTAGTATAATAATGCCACTGAAGAAACTTAAACATTTTGAGAATTATCTACAATGTATTAATATTCTTTTACGTAAGAGCTAGATTTAGATAAGCTTTTGACATAATTTTAGCTTAAACTGAGTCATCTGCATATACAATTTTTTTTTAGTATGCCCCAACACATTCTTCATGGTGCCATTTCAAGCATCTTGTGCATTGTATTACAATGCTCTTTTTAGATTTTTTTTTAGTTTAATTCATATTTTTGGCACCAAATTTACTGGGCCTTATGTGCCCCGGGATAGTAGGATAAATAAAGCTTATGTTCATTAAATATTATCATAAGAATAAAAATGATCTTGTTTTGCAAATTACAAAGGTTCAAAGAGTAATTGAAGCATATAAAAATAGAAAATTAAAAAAATTAAAATAAAATTTACGGTTGTTTGTCGATGTTTTTATAAAATGGAATATCAGCAACAACTTCCTATAACAAACTTGAACCTACGACAATAGGGCAGTGCAACCTAACCAAACCTAACCTAATTGCAAGATTTATCTTACAATTTATCTTACAATTAGGTTAGGTTTGGTTAGATTAGGCTAATTGCTAGATAAAAGTTGCAATTATGCCTTATTGCAAGATACAAGTGGGAATTAAGCCTAATTGCGGGATAAAACGCAATTATAAATATTTTTCTTTCATGTCCTTTCTACGCCATCGTAAAAATTAGATACCTACAGTAAAAAAAATTAAAGAAGTCCGGTCAAGGGCATCTGTATCATGAACGAATTAACAAATTGGCAGACTCATATCTCTATAACCCTGTGTGATAAGGATGGATATAACACGCTTGTCTTTCAAAAATTCATATTATTTCGACTAAGTTAGGACATTCCACTTTAAAACGATGCTCGTTGTTGATAATACTTTCGCTGTAACGTAAGTTTATTTAATAATTTAAACAAAAAATGAATAATTTTTGTATATGTATTTATTAAATTAAAAATACAAAGAAATCACAGTAAAAAAATAAAAATATGTTTTAATAAATCATAAAAATTTTAATATTAAATTAAAACAATTGAAATAACAAAAATAAAGGAGAATCGTTTATTCATTTAGTGGTACATTATTATTAAAATGTTTAAATAAAAAGACCAGTTTTCCAGCCTTTTCAATTCCTAATCGGTTTCTCAATTTTAAATGCACAAGTCCAAATGAAAAAACTCGCTCAACACAAGCTGAAGACGAAGTGGCGCATAAAAGTGATTTTATAATTTTCAATATTATATCTTTATTTGGTCCATAATATTTAAAAATTTAATTCAAAATACCCGTTTTTACGCACTTAAAAAAATAATTTAAAAAAATCTAATTTAAATCAAAAAAATCTGATTTAAATAATAAAATCTGATTTAAATAAAAAAATCGATTTTTTTACATTACCTTCATTCATAGCCGTACGAATTACGTTATTTTCTGTCAGAGTATTTCAGTACTAAATACTAAATACTTTCAAGAAAAGTATTTGAAATACTAAGTAAAGTAATACTTCAAGTACTTTTTTTCACATACTTACAGTACAAGTAATCAGTATTTTTTTTTATTAAATCAATTAGAATATGGAAAAAAAATACCTACTGAATTAAGAATATCATTCACATTCAATAAGACAGTTTGTAAAAGTAGAACTAATTTTAAAGGCATAACAAATTTCATTTTAGGCATCATTATTAAAAATCAAACTTCGCATATTTCGATCAATATGTTTAACTACTACGTTACACATTGGGGCAGGAAAAATTCTTTATTTATATACTTCAATAATATTGATGAGCAAGTAGAAATACTTTTTAATAAACAAACTGTTCAACCACTATTCGATTATAAACTGTATAGATATCGAGAACTTTATTGCCGATACTTGTTCAAAAAACACACAGCAATGTTCTTGCACTTACGTAAACTATTTAGTATTTAAGTTACTTTAAGTACTTTTGGATACTTTAAGTACCAACAAGTATTTTAAATACTTTTTATGAAAAACAGTATTTTAAGTAAAGTACTAAATACTAATTTTGAAAAGTATTTTAAGTAAGGTATTGTAAATACTGAAAGTATTTAAAGTAATACTTCCAGTATTTTTCTTTAAGTAGTTCCCAGCTCTGGTGTCATTATCTTATTTTTCACTTATTTGGTTTTACATTTGCTAATAAACTAACCAGTTAACGTATTTTTGAATTTTGAATGCTTTTATTGCAACATATTTTTATAATAATAAAATAACAGTAGTATCGTATGTACCCCCATTAAAATTAAGCAAACGACACTTCTGAATTTGTCATAATGGGCGGAGCATAAATCTGAATTCATACAATTCGTAGATGACCTTGATCGGATATCTTTTAAAAATTTGCTGTACGTATTCTATAAAAGTATAAATATACATTATTTTTATTCGTAAATGTGAAACTATATTGGATGAAAGATATCTTAACACATATTCTTAATCTAGAAAATCTATAAACAAGCGCGAGTACCTATCTCATGACTAAGAGCCTAAAACTGTGGTAATGCTGTCGTAAAATCACTTTGCCTTCATATTTTTCTATTTTCCGTTGACCTATTTATTGCATCTTTACGATCTTGTATTCCATTTGATAACAGTTCTACAACTTTTCGTAAACCATTCTTCATTTCATTAGTGCCACAATAATTTTCACATATTGCATAACTTTTTGCGAAGATTAATATAAAGCATTTTGATTGTTTTCTTTGGATGCGTACAACAATTTTTATTTTTGCCTCCTCGGCTAAAATAAGCACCTGATTAATAGTTCTATCTTTGATGCTGTAATTAACATTACTACGTCATAGTACACGGCAACTTACTTAATGTAAGGAGACTGACTGATTTATCGGTTTATTTATTTCCTAACGAAACAATTAAGTATTTGTTTGTGTATTTGTTTAATTACTACATATTAACACACTTAGAACATACGTACTTCTATTTTCTCTCACTGTTTATTAATTTAAAGCTTTCAATAATATTTGTAATCTAACAGAAAAGTCATTGACTTTGCAAACTATATTGGCAAGAGACACTTAAGCAAAAAATTGTATGATTCATCTTTAGATTTGGCAACGAGATCAATTTAATAAGGAGAATTCATACATCATATCAGAGTTTTTACTTTTTGTACCTACGCCGAGGTCATAAACATCACAACTTACACGATTTTTGAAACGGACATTTCTTCAAACTTTTTAAATGAAGGGCACCTATTTCTGAAATACAAACACAAGTAATGCATTGTTTTTCTAGTTTACCTCCGAAATCTTGAAATTATCTAGCAAGGGCAACTATTCTTGACGTTTAAATATAAATATCATTACAGCACGCGAAAATTTAATTTTTCTGGAGACTTAAAATAAACACTTTTATGACAACTCTTTATAATGTTTAATCAACTGTAAGATATAATCTGAAAATGAAATACATACAGTATGTTGACCGCTACACCGGAACACGTAAAATCATACTTTCGTAATTTCCTGCATCCCTAATTCTTTTAGATAAAAAATCTGATGTGAACACCACACGACTTCCTTGTACGATTATTAAACTATACATATTTTTTTAATAAATAAATTACAAAATATTAATTTTAACTTCAAAACAGTAAGATATATAGCGACCATAATCTAACCCGGTTCTTTTTAAAGATAGTTTTAATTACAACAAAGAAATATTTGATTACAACAATGAATATGACTAATTTCACAATAAAAATATAATATTTGTTATTGTACGAATCATTAAATTGCACGTATTTAACGTAATTTGACATGAACATATTTTTTATGTTTTGGCCTAATCCTTAGCAAGCTTTATTACTAAAACAAAAAAAAAAATTTACATATCTCGCTTATACAAAGCGCTAATTTAATAATACTTGATGTGTTAGACGCAGAAATTATTTCTCTAAAACTTTTATTTGAAGCATTTATTTCTAAAATCAAAATAAAATCATTTTATTCAAGAAAAACTGTTAACAACTTCAAGTAATGTACCACTTCCGGTTAGCCTATTTTAACCAAAATCTATTATGTTATTTCGATTGACATAAAAGTCTTGTATACCAAATTTGAAAAGTTTTGGATTATATTTTAAAACAGTTTTTCATTAAAATCTATTATAGGCTTCATGTAAAGTGCCACTTCTGGAAATTGTGTAATAACCAGAAAAGGAGGTGCAGAACTAGATGTTATAGGAGTCCTAAATACAAAATTTCAACTTTCTACGGCTTACCGTTTTTGAGTTATGCGAGATACGTACGTACGTACAGACGTCACGACGAAATTAGTCAAAATGAATTCAGGGATGGTCAAAATGGATATTTCCGCTGAAATCTGAAAACCGAAATTTTTCGCGATTATAATACTTCCTTTACTTACGTACAAGGAAGTAAAAAGCTTCAAATATATGTTGTAGAACATAAATTTGTACATCATAATCAATAAACAAAAATAACAAATAGCGATTCATCTGTCAAGCAAAGTTAATTTATTTTTATTACCATTTGTAACTTCTATTACAGAGAAAAAAAATCTGTTGTGGCCAGCACAATACCTTTCGCCATTTTCATTTTATGTTGCATAGAGCGCGAGCAATTATGTGACTTTGTTGGCCTTGGCAAGCAGATATGGGGGGCCCGTGTTAGAATGACAGCTAGTAATGTACATAGGTGTCAAGTATCATAAGTTTTCAATCAAAATATGATTTTCCAAATCCATGTGGATTATTTCCCTCGACAAGTATATTCCATACTATGGATGACAAATAAACGTCAAAATATTTTGAAATTTTTAATGAAAAGTTATGACATATGACAATTGTGACATCTATGTAAATAACTAATAGCCGTCATTCTGACACGGATCTTCATAATATCTGCTTGTCAAGGTCAACTAAGTCACATGACTGCTCGCACCCTATAATTAACGTATTTAACATTTCTTATACACACAAATAATTGAAATTGTATCTCTTCTTTCGTTCTATGAGAAATTTTGTCCTACTATTCTAATATGTTCAAAATTCTTCAAATTCATTGACGGTATTAGCGGTATTTCTTAAGGATATATGTAATATTACCATACCTATAATTTAAATACATAATTAATTAATAATACAATAATATATATACAGGGTGGAAACGAACTTAATGTCATAAATTTAAGGGTGAGTAGTATGACATGTGTAGATTACGAAACTGAAAGAATTTTTTTAAAATTCGAAAAACGAAAATTCTACTTTTCTTAAGGAAACTTTTTTTTACTGCTGTTTTAATTCATACTTCATTAAAAATATGGTTATCGAAAATACATTCAAAATTAGTTGTATAAGATTATTGTTAATAATTAAATTAAATAGCATTTTTAACGAAAATAATTGTGTAATAGATAAAATAATGCAAATGCGTTGCCAGTGGTCCAGTGGTACCAAAAATGTTAGTTTCATGAAAACTACCCTTAAATATGCGAATTTTTAAAAAAATCTTTCTGTTTCGTAATCTACGTCATACTACTCACCATTAAATTTATGACATTAAGTTCGTTTCCACCCTGTATATATATATATATATATATATATATATATATATATATATATATATATATATATATATATATATATATATTAAATGTACTCGTAAAACATCTATTTGAAACTTTTTGTCTGAAATAATTAGGGGAGCAATACGTACGAAAAACTGATTTCCCGTGTTAAACGCCTACATTACATTTTCCGTGATACACCCTGTATGTATATGTATGTGTGTAACAAAAATTTCTCTTCGATACTCCAATACTACAATTCGAAAAATTATAATTCTTTCATATTCCTCTTTTTTACGTCCATATGAATAGTTAATTATATTTTGGTTACGACTGATTAACCGGACGTACCCTTATTTAAAGATTTTAATAGTTTTTGTTGAAAAACAGCTGTTAAATTTCAATTTTTGACATTAATATTATAAATATTAAAGTATATTTTATTATTTATTCGATTTAATTGCATTATTGTTTACATATTCAATGAATTTAAAGATTATAATAAACAAATATATTGCAACCTATGCTACTAAAAGCTGCACCACGGAAACAGAATATTATATACTAATTGACAGATGTCAGTGTCAAATAAAATGTACATAATATATATTATTTGGTTATTATGAAACAATATTTTTGAATTATTGATTATTGAATATCTCTAACAAATAGTATCTGGCAATGCTGTCAGCACGATTTACCGTAGTTCATAGTTTTGTGGTAGGAGTCACTAGCTATCTATAATAATTTTGTGAATAAAAAGAGACAGATATAGCATCTTACTAGGCCATATGCGTTGCCGTTCTTATAGGTATTATATAATCAAAGGAAATACGTAGAATTGACGGTAGGTAATGGGCTGGCCACATCAAAATTTTTTTAAATGTAAATTTAGGTACTCGTAATGTTTTATTTCACTCTTTCCCGTTAAAAACGAACTATAGACATAGGAATGAAATATGGATTACTATAGTCTATTTTAAACAAGAAAATGGCTTTAGTTTAAAAAGAGAAATAAATTCTGTCCTCTTATTGGTCAAAATGCATACCTGATTCACAATTTTTCGTATCCAGATATTGTACATTTGTTTACAGGTAAAAAGATTTTGTATTGAAAAAGTTTGGTTTCATGAATTTAATTATTTATTTAATGCATCTAAAAACGATAGGCTCTCAAGCGCCATCTACTATTGAAAGTGTGCACTATAAAAATGTATTTACAACAAATTCAATTTTATGCCTTTCAACTTCAACCATACGATGATCACGAGACTTTTTTATAAAAACTTTTTCGTTTGCTTCGTAAATACCACAAAAAAAACTAAAAACAAGAACAATTCGTTGACAAAACACAAATTAAGAATAAGGTTTAACGTAAAAAATGGTTGAGATATAGAGTATAATGATACAATTGTAACAACTGTAGTTTAAAAATAATCCAAACTTTGATCATAATATAAAAAAAATCTGATGTGGCCAACAAAATACCTCCCGTTTAATATAACTTTTATTCATGTAAATACTTAAATTAAATTTAAATACCGGGTTCGATCCCGACCGACGCCAAATATTTCGAATTTTAATTGGCACAAAAATGACTACTGTGGTGCACTCTCCATGCCATTAATAAGTGCTCGTGAGGTGACTCCTGGTAAACGTCCGCACAGTACAAATATGTCATCATCGTTACCGAAATCTGCGTACAAAGCAGATTGGCAGACTCAGCAATCGGTAATATATACCGTGATGTTATATTTATTTTATTTATTTACATACTTACCTATATACAGTGCTGGCGTGGAGAGTGCACCACAGAGGTCAATTTTGTGCCATTTAAAATTCTAAAATATTTGGCGTCGATCGGAATCGAACCCGGTTCCCCACATTCGCGTGAAATGACGCCTGGTAAACGCCCGCACGGTACGAATATTACCGATATCTGTGTAAAAAGCAGATTGGCTCACCCAGCAATGGGTAATATGCCGTGATGATATATATTTTTATTATCTTACCTATACTTACGCTGGAAACTGTATTAAGTTCCTTTCCATATAATTTTGTTCGAATTACTATTTTCTTTTTAAAACGTTACTATTATTATTTGAAATAATTAGTTTGATGACAGTGACATATATCTGTCAGTTTCAAATATTTGAGATCTGAATTGTGTAACCATGTGTATGAGTTGTGTTTAAAGCGTAGGCTCCGGGATTAAAATTATAGATAGTTTTATAAATTTATCCATACAATATATAGAAAAAGTATTAATGCAAACCTGTAGAAAATCTAATAATCTCTAATTTTTATATAATATAAATCTCGAAAAAATAACATTTAAAGGTATTTTTCGTAAAAAAACTATTTTGAGCTTCGAGTAAAGTGCCATTTCCGGTTACCTGATTTACTTCAAAATCTAATGACATCTTTCCATATAAGGGTAAGGTAGAAATACAAGGTTTTAAAATTCAGATACACACATGCACATAGACATCATCGTGAAAATGTTAAAATTGGATTCTAGGGACCTTAAAACGTGGTCATTTACTAAAATCTCGATCTGTGATTATTCCATTGAGCGCGTTTAGCAGGCGTCAACTCTTGAGCTTACAAAGCTGTCATGGAGAGCGTCGCCACAGAAGTCACTTTCAAGTCAAGTGTAATATTGATAGGAATCGAATTCGGTCCGTCCGAATCACAACCGGTTACCTAACGCACACAGCCATGCAACCCTATTAATTTCATTCGTTTAATACAGCATTTCCCAAATTATGGTCTCGACCCATAGTTCACAGGAAAATAGTGGTCCACAGAAAATACTTGAGAAATAATAAACTTGAAAATAAAATGCAAAAATATTTTTTTTTTTTAATAGAAAGTGTAATAAATGTTTAAGGACGTGTTGCGGTTGAGGTTTTTTCTCCGATGAATATATGAAAATACCAGGGGCCGCAGGTTGCGTATGGGGCCTACGAAAGGTATAATCGAGTCCTAAGTAGACCGCAAAAAAATAGTACAAGCTATATTAGTCCTAAATGAGTCGAAGTGAAATGTGTTATTTTTCACCCAAGAGATTGTCATTGCAATTAGGAATGATGTATTTCCCAACCTCTAAAAGGTTAGGAATCGACATATTACTATAATGATTGTGAAAAAAATAAAAACTAATATACTAAAAACTACAAATCCGAAAGAAAATATATGATGTGGCCAGCACAATACCTTCCGTCAATCCTGTGTATTATGTACAAAGTCCATACATAAATTTTCTTGCAGGAGATCCTAAATTTCCAGTAAAATTATTTCATAAACAAACTATTCAAATGGCACTTGACACTGCCATCTTCGTCTTCTTGCGGGTCGTCCTCGTTCGGTTACTTTTCTCTGAAGTCTTCCGCAATACAGTCCTTCCATCTTATCTTTGGTCTTTCTCTGTTTCGTCTACCTTTTATTACTAAGCTATTCATTCTTCCAATATATTCTTCATCTCTCCTCATAACATGTTCAAACCAATGTAATCTCTCTTGTATCTTTCTAGAAACTTCTATCACTCGAGCCATTTCCCTTATTCTTCCATTCCTTATCCTATCTTTCTGTGTCTTCCCCAACATCTATCTAAATATCCTCATCTCTGCCACATTCATTTTCTTTTCATTCATACTGACATCTGTCAGTTAGAATTTTCTTAATATAGTAGGTGTTTCCATGGTTATAGCAGCATAGCTGGCTGATTTATAATATTTAATTCTTTAACTCTTTATCCATTGAATATGAAATATAAAATGCAATCAATTCGTATAGATAAGAATATTCTTTAATATTTATAATAACGTTAAATATCAAAAAATAATATTTAACAGCGTTTTTTCAAGAAAAACTTTTAAAATGTTCAAATGAGAGTACTTCCGGTTGACCAATTATAATTAAAATCTAACCTAGTCTGCATATGGATGTAAGGAAGAGGAATACGTAAAAAATGTAATTTTTGGAATTCTAGTATTGGAGATACCGCGGCCGAAATTATAGTCACATACACACACACACACACACACACACACACACACACGCATATACACACACGCATACAGACATCATCATAAAAATAGTAAAATCGTATTATAGAGACCCTAAAACGTGCTTATTCATTGAAAACACCCACCGATTTTTTTGACCGAAGACAATACCTACCTTCCTTACCTAGAAGTGACAGAAGGTAAAAACATTAAATATAACTTAGTTCTGTCAATTTTATTGGATAACTGACAGTAAAATAGGTGATTTTTTTTACCTCTCGCTAAGAGAGGTATTGTAATCATGCTAAAAATCGCATATCCAGTTTTTAGTGAATAAACACGTTTTAAGGTCCCTTGAATCCGATTATAACATTTTTACGATGATGTCTGTGTGTGTGTGTGTGTGTGTATGTGTGTGAGAGAGAGAGGTTGTTGGAGGTACGATTTCTCAAATTCTATAAGACTAAAGACCTGTGTAACTACGGATTCCTCAATCTAACAGTAATGGGAAGAGTTGAATAGATTCTGGTAACAATTGGACAACCGGAAGTAGTAGTAATTTAACAAAAATCTTCTAAATACTATTTTTTGAATATTTCTGTTATTAAAAATATTAAAAAAACTAAATTATCTATCCGACACATTTAAAAAATTTATTATACCTTCTATAGATTTAAAGATATAGAAATATAATCTAAACAATAATCTGTTGTAGTAAATCTCACAGCTTACTCACAGCCCAAACATCTCCATGGTAACTACTTGAGAAATTAAAATGTCTGTAATTGACAGATAAATGTCACTAATAACAAAAATTCAAAGATAATACTGAAGGCTTTTTCTGGGAACGATATTATTTAATATTTCTTATTGTATTATGAATGATATATTTAAAATTATAGGTATATTACATGAAATAACGCCAATCCCTTTAATGAATTGGAAAAACCTCTAACATTTAGAAGAAATGGAGAAAACTTGCTCATAGAATGAATTTAAAATTATAGAAAATACGTAAATATAAAGATTAGGTGTAGTTAGAATTTTTTGTGTGTACAAGAAATGTTAAATACAATACTTATATATACGACAATGGAAAGGACGCGAGAGGTATTGTGATGGCCACAACAGATATTTTGCTTTTGTAAACCAACGCCATTATCTTACATGATGGAGATCCTAGGTACAACCCAGTGATATCCATAAATACTCGTGTTCCTTCGGGCTGTGATTCACAATCTAAATCATCAAAATGATCATGATTAAGTATGTTTTTTCGTTTTTTATTCGTTATCCCCACTTTCTCATTTTGTGATCACTAGACAACCTTTCCCCTTTCCCTTCTGAACCATCCTTTTTGAGTGATCACACAGATTCATTTCGGAGAATAACGACAATAGGTTTTCGAACGTAGAAATTTGTCAATGTGGGGTTTGTTGCATCAAATGAAATATGATTTTCCTACAAAAGCATGTAATGACCCACCATACTTTTGAAAACAAAGAAATATGTTACATAAAAGACACGTTTTAAGTAAACATACTTCATATTTTTTTTACTTCTATATGATCCATTTTTATTATAACACACAGTAGATTATTTATAAATTAAAATAAATTAGTTTGCATTGGTCTGCATATGATATTTGACGCTAGATGGTGTTTATATTATTCAAGTTGTTTTCTTCATATAATTTTTAAATTATGATTCAAAAGGATCACGATTAAACTAATCAGGATTCACAAAATTATAATCACTGTCCGAAGGAATACGGCTAATGCTTCACAAAAAAAATTCTTCAGTAGCTACCATTTAATATTTTACATACTTCTTTTTAATGTCATTGCTGAAATGGAAACAACAACTAACTAAAATAAACCATTACTACAGAACAATATAAATTAAAACATTAAATGTAATAAAGTCTTGTAGCTACAATGACTTCTAGTGAAGTTTAAATATAAATATCTAGCGTTTAATAAATTTGTGTGTGTGAGGAACGCCAGACTTTGAACCAGTTCCGTTTACATTAGAGTTGGGATTTATTTTAACTCGAATTGAGTGTGTAACCTCATTAATATTATGGCGACTGATTGTTTACTTAGTGCCAGCATCTTCACGCAATCAGGTTTATGTGCATGTGAACGTGGACAGGCCACAGGTATCAGAGCTGAAGATAGGATAGGTTAGGTTATTTCACGCAAGCGAAAGTGAGGATTGCAGAGTTTGTTGCTCATGTCATGTCTCCACTACGCAGATTAGTTTGTTTCACTTAGGATGATGGATTATTTTCGCATTCTATTTAGAATAATTGGCCTATTTCAAAACTGAATTAAAACATTCATATTTATAATACTAGGAAAATAATTAACTTTGAAAAACAAGTATTTGGTCTTTATAAAATTCATTTCTTAAAATTAATATTTGCTTTCTACCTCTCGCTAAGAGAGGTATTGCATTCATGCTAAAAAACGCATATCCAGATTTTATTGAATAAGCACGTTTTAAGGTCCCTACAATCCGATTTTATCATTTTTACGATGATGTCTGTGTGTGTGTGTGTGTGTGTGTGTGTGTGTGGATGTGTGTGTGTGTGTGTGTATGTGTGTGTGTGTGTGGGATGTTGGAAGGACGGTTACTCAAAAACTATAAGACTTTAAATTTTTTTAACTACGTATTTCCCAATCGGACATTCATGGGAAGATCTGAAAAGGTTTTGGTAACAATTGGACAACCGGAAGTAGAAGATTCTTGAAAAAAAATCTTTTAAATAATATTTTTTGAAATTTTTTCTTGATAATATTAAAGAAAAATAAATTCTCTTTCTGATACATTTAAATATTTTACAATATATTCTATAGATTTAGAGATAGAAGAAATATAGTATGTAAAATAATCTGTTATAATAAATTTTACAGCCGAAAGAATGGCCATGGAAAATAGTTGAAAATTTAATTTGTTTGTAACTGACAGATAATGTCAGTGTCAGAAATCCGAAGACATTACTGAAGACTTTTTCTGGGAAGTACATACATTATATTATTTCTTAATGTATTAATAGAATTGGAAACATTTCGAAAAATTAGAAGAGGACAAGCAGATATGGGGGCCCATGTCAGAATGATAGCTAGTAATTATGTATATAGATGTCAAATATCATTATTTCTCATTCTAAATTTAGTGATTTTCCAATTCCATGTGGAGCAGAATTAAATGTTAAATATCTAAGGCATACAAGTAAACTTTAAACTCCTGGTGATAAATTAACTACGTAAATTTAGAAAATCTTGAAATTTTTAATGAAAAATTCTAACATTTGACATCTATGTACATAATTACTAATTATCATTCTGAAACGGGCCCACACATTTGCTTGTCAAGCCCAAAAATGTAACATTACCGTTCGCGCCCTATACTTATGTAACCAAAAAAAGGAAGTGGCGAGAGGTATTGTGCTGGCCACAACAGATTTTTATTTTTGCATATATTATTTGTCATTAATGTATTTTTAATAATTTTCATTATTTGTTAAAGTTAAGGGCTTTAAGCCCTAACCGCTTTTGTCCCTGCGACCTGTAAGATCTGTTGTAACATGGCCCTATCTTAGTTTTCTGGAAGTAATTCCAGAGTTCTTATGAAGCCAATTACTGCTGCAGGAGTTAGTTTCCCGATTTCATTTGCCGCGAGGTACCTTTTACCAAGATGGTTAAGTCTACTTACGGCCACAACTGGACATTCACATACAATGTGTTCCGAAGTTTCTTCGTCCTCTTCACACAGTCGACAGATATTGTTTTCAGCTATACCAATCTTACATAGATGCTATTTCAGAGGACAATGAACAGTAAAGATACCTGTCATAGTTCTAAGGTCCTTCTTGCTGAGAGTTAATAGCTCTTTGGCGTTTGTCAACGAGGGTGAAATGAATTTCTTCGACTGACTAAGGCCCAGGATGTCTCTCCAATACGAGGCTATGGCTGATTCCTCCCAGTTTTTTATTTCCTTCTTTATATGGCTTTTCAATAGTCAACATGAAGGTTCAAGCCCGTAAGAACGGTAGTTTAGCTCCCTTTTTAGCGAGCTCATCTGCTTTTTCATTGCATAGAACTCCCTCATGTCCCGGTACCCACCACAAAGTGACATGGTTATCTTTGGCCAGTTGTTGTAGGGTGTTCATGCAATTCCAGACTAGCTTTGACTCACAAGTGAAGGCATTTAGTGCCTTTAAAGCAGCCTGGCTGTTTGACAATATGTATTTGTAATAGTTTTCATTATTTGTACTTGAGTACTTAATTATTACCTTCCGCACCTTTAGGTAAGGAAGGTATTATCTTTGGTTAAAAAAATCGATAGTCAGTTTTGTTTATGAATAAACACGTTTTAGAGTCCTTAGAATACGATATTACTATTTTTACGATGATGTCTGTATATGTGTGTGTATGTATCTGTATGTGTGACAAAAATTTCTCGTACGATATAACTCCAATACTACAATTCCAAAAATTATAATTCTTTCATATTCCCATTTTATATATGCGTATGAATAGTTGATTAGATTTTGGCTAGAATTGGTAAACCGGAAGTACCCTTATTTGAAGTTTTTAATATTTTTCTTTTCGAAAAAACCCAGTTAAATTTATTTTTTTGACATTTTACGTTATCATAATTATAAAGAATAATTCATTCTATTTACGATTTGATTGCGTTTTCTTCATCATATTCAATGTATTGGGTGACAAAAAATTATAAAGAAATTAATTTTCATAAATCTTGCAATCTATGCTGGTGCAAGCTTCCCATGGAAACCGCAATGGAAAAAGTAAATTTTATGAATTGACTGATGTCAATGTCAAGTACAATTTCCATAGTTTGTGAAATAATTTGACTGGAAAATACATAGAATTGACGGAAGGTCATGTGTTGACCACATCAGTTTTTTTTGTAACGTGCCTATTGGCTCTTATAAGAACATTATTTTATAAATTTTTCATATTTTTCACAATACATCTTGATTGGTTATTAAGGGATGAAGAGGGTAAAAAATAATAGAAACTTTTTATTCTTATGGTTTCATGATATTTTTTTGTTATTTTCTGTTTTCATACATTTCAATAAATTTGTTATTAAGGCTTTCCTCATACAGAAATACTACTGAATTTTGGTTTTCCCATTAAAGTCAAAGTGCAGTATTAATAAATAGATTTCAAAAATATATATATATTATATATATATATATATATATATATATATATATATATATATATATATATATATATATATATATATCAGGTACTAATTACTGTTTACTGAAATATATCTTGTTATAAGCATGAACATATATAAAGCATTACATTTACTTAATTGATTTGTATAATTATTTATACGTATGTTTATAAAATGTAATAAACAACAATCATTGAACACGTGAAAAGTAATATAATGTTGTTGATGTTTTTTACAATACCTAGTAGTAACTAGTTAAATATTTTCATTCATGTAATCTTACTGCAAATACATACAATTTAAGTTTATTAATAACAAAAAACAATCATGCTGAAATGTTTTATTACCATTTAAAATTTTCAGTAATAGGCTAAACTAACAACTGTTGAACGTAACAGTATTTAATTTTTTTATTATTATTTATTTACTGGAAGCCAACAGAATGCCCAATAATAGGCTTCAGTTTATATACAAGAAAGATTTACAAAATAATACAATATAAATATGAGAATGTACAATGTGTTATTTAAATAAATATACAACACTTAACCGATGGTAGATAGAATCAATCCCATAGATAGTAAATCTGGCAATAATTTTTGTTTTACATGCTTTTTGTAAGAACTGGAGCTCCTTAAAACTGACCAATGGGGTCCTCCAACATAACAGAAAATTGAGTAAAATGTTAGTTATATTGATAGTAGATAAGAAAAAATCTGATGTGGCCAGCACATTACCTTCCGTCAATCCTGTGTGTTATGTATAAATTCCATACATAAATTTTCTTGCAAAAGATCCTATATTTTCAGTAAAATTATTTCATAAACAAACTATGCAAATTGCACTTGACACTAACATCTTCTAGCTTTTCCCATGCGTTAGGGGTCATTATTTTTTATTTTCTTCTTCCACTCATTTCTGTTTTGCATGTCGTCCTCATTCAGTTCCTTTTCTCTCAAATCTTTCGCAATACAGTCCTTCCATTTTATCTTTGGCCTTCCTCTGTTTCTTCCACCTTCTATTCAATGTAATCGTCTCTTTCTAGAAACTTCTAACACTAGAGTTATTTCCCTTTTTCTTTCTTTCCTTACCGTATCTCTCCGTGCCTTCCCCAACATCTATCTCAACATCATCATCTCTGCCACATTCATTTTGTTTTCATTGATACTAATATCTGTCAATTTGAATTATCTGAATATATTAGCAGTTTCCATGATTAGCATAGTTGGCTGATGTATGAAATTTAATATCTTTATAATTCTTTAACTATATGTATTGAATATAAAGTATAAAATGCAATCCAATTGTATAGAGAATAATATTTTCTTTATTAAATGTTAAATGATATTTAACTGCTTTTTTCAAGAAAAACTATTAAAGTTGGAAATGAAGGTACTTCCGGTAGACCAATTATAACCAAAATATATGGATTTAAAACGAGGAATCAGAAAAAAAATATAATTTTTGGAATCGTGGTATTGGAGTTATGCGATCCGAGACGAGTGTCGCATACACACACACTCACACACACATACATAGACGCATACACAACATACAGACAACATCATCGTGAAAATAGTAAATTCGCATGGACTCCAAAACGTCCTTATTCATTACAAACTCAATATCGAATTTTGTGACCAACGACAATACCTTCCGTACCTAAAAGTGACGGAACGTAAAAATCATGATTGAGTTGAAAAAAGTTTTAAAAAAATTGTTAATTTTTGAAATATTTGAGATTTGAAGCATTTTTGCTTCTACGTCACACTATTTCTCTATAGTTTTATAAATCTTTCATTTACTAAATTTCTTTTCTTTGAATCTTGTAAATTTTTCTACTACTGTGCCTTCTTATTGTAATGACTACTGCAAGTAGTAGAATAAGGCGTTAAGGCCCGCCCCTACCAGCTCTAGTTAAAGTGACAGTTATAGTGATAACCAACGATTATGTTGCAAACTTGTTCTTACCATCTTTGGTTAAAGCTAACTGGAAGATAAAACTGTTGTTCGCTTCACTTTTAACCTTCAGTTTAATTCTTAACTAATGTTTAATAAACTGACACTTTAACTAGAGGTTGTAGGATCGGGCATAGTGATATATTTTAAAGAAAGTGTTTTATATCATCTCCTCTGGGCGAAAATGCAAGATACATTTATAATTCTAAATGATAATATTGTTGTTAATCTTCTCTCCAGAGATTTTCCAGTTCATTGAAGTTTATAAATGATGCTAGATTGTACATATACTCAGTATCCATATCCCGAATTATAATTAAAACACGGAACTCGAATGTATTTTAGTGAAATGAGGTCGCACTGCACTCACAATTTTTTCGCTACAAATGCCAAAAATTTAAACGAATAACAAGTAATTTCATACAAAACTAATATTCTTATTCTATGTGACATTTCATTTCAGTTACCGGACCTTTGAGCACTGCGTCCTATTGCTCATTGTTTAACATTTGAATTATTTATTTTGGATCCTTGGACGAGGCCCAAAATATTAAAAAGATTATTTATTTTCTTCAAACAACAAACCTTGAATAAATTGTCCACAAATCATCAAACGAGAGAGTTAGACTTACTTTTAACTAATGATTTGAAACGAAAAACCATCTCTTTCATAATATAAATTATAATACCAGAAAATAAATGCTGTACAGAAATAGACATCGTAATATTGGAATCACACACATTTAGTAATTTAGATCTAGACACTGCGTATTTCTTATAACTGCAATCGTACATTTATTTGTTGCTCAGTCACAGTAAGTGTTATGCCCGTTCTTACACTGAATGACTGTATTTTGGACATCTGTGAACAGTATTAGCAAGTGGTGTGGTGGACTTTTCATTGACATTTGACCCCGTAACAATTAACCAAGATTGTATTAAGCAGGTATTTTACTGGATAACCGCAATTAGCAGATAAAAATAGTAAAATATAATACACTCGTGGCCAAAAAAAAAACCGAACACTTAAAAAAATAATAAAAATAACTTGATGAACGCAGATCTCGGTCCCATACCAAATTCTAAATTATTCGATTTAATATAAACTTAAATTTTATAGGACATTTTAAATCTTAAATTTCATTGGACGCTAAATCCTAGTGTTAATTGGTATTCATTCACCTGTGACTCCTCTCCCTATATAATCCCAGTTCTCTCCCTTGTTAGCTCAGAGTCGTTAGACCTCTGACATGGTTTACATGTTGAGTAATCTTAACTTCTCTGCTTAAACTTTTGTTTTTGTTCTACTGATGATGAGAACTTAGTTCTCGAAATACTTAAAAAAAGTTTTTTTCTTCAAGCGTATTATAATATTCATATTATTCTACTGTACACACACTGTAGAAGATATTCATTTTCTTACTAGTACAACAATGTTGCTCATTATTGTATAAAAATATGGCTCTGTAGACATGCGTATTTTACATTAAACACTGTTTCACTCTAGCGTGATTAGTGAAATGTACTCTAGCTTTTCTAAACACGTTGCATATTTACATAACACGCTATCGTGAAAACTCATAGTGCGATTGGATCCTAATGTCCATTACTGCGATACGGCTTATTTTATCCCTAAATTTGTATTTTAAATAAAAGCAGTTAAAAGCAAAATCTTTTTCGTAAGTTTTCTCATCTCGTACGAAAGTGGTTTTCATATTTGTAAACTAGGCTTAGGGGCTCATATTTGGCATGATGGTAGCGCTTCCGGTTTGACTGGAAATGACATTAACTTTCATATTTCAAATGGGACACCTATATATTTTTATATATTTGGAGTAAACGTAAAATTACTAATTCAACGATATGCTTGGAGTGAATTTTTATTGAAGAAATATTACAAAAACATAAGAGAAAATTATGAATAATTAAACTGGTAAGCCATATCAGGTGGGCTGTGATAACAAATTGAACATTTTTTTGTAACAAAATATGGAATCTTACAAAAATAAATTACTATTTAAACAATTAACTTAAATATTATTAATATATCTCAACCAATAAAAATACACTTCAAGCATATCTTTGAATTCGTAATTTTACGTAGATTCCAAATATATGAAAATACATACGGTGTCCCACTTGAAATATTAAAGTTAATGTCACTTCCGGTCAAACCGGAAGCGCTACCATCTTGCCAAAAACCATGGTTTGTAAGTCCCTAAGCCTAGTTTACAAATATTTAAAGAGAATTACAAAATAATTATAAATAAAAAAGTTATTTTGATTGGCCCGTTTTTCAGTGTCACGTGTAAAGTAGTAAAATATTCCACTCCTATAAAATAGAGTAGGGTTTCTCAAACTTTTCTTACAACGGAACACTTCCTAATACCCAAAAATTTAACGGAATACCATGATTTATTTTGTAGAGTAAATAGATATAAATACATACATAATATAAAACTATTATTAACATTGGTTGTGTTAAATAAAATCAAAATACTTAAAAATAGTAAAATAGTCGCAGGGAGCTAAATCTGGAGAATATGCTGGATGGGGTAGCAGTTCGTAGCCCAATTTATGAATTTTTCCTATGGCGACTACACACGTGTGCACCCGTGCATTGTCTTGGTGGAACAGTACTTTTTCTTCGCTAAATGCGGACGTTTCTGCTTCAAATCAATATCAAATCGGTCCAAAAGCTCGGAATAATAATCGCCGGTGATCGTTTTACCCTTTTCAAGGTAATCCATGTAAATGACACCGCGTGCATCCCAAAAAACTGTGGCCATAACCTTGTTGGCCGAAAGACCCACCTTGGCCTTCTTTGGTGCACGTTCACCCGAAGAAACCCACTGTTTTGATTGTTCCTTGGTCTCTGGTGTGGTATGATGGATCCAAGTTTCGTCTACGGTAACGAAACGACGCAAAAACTCTTTCGGATTGCGGTTGAATATCGCCAAACACTCCTTTGAAATGGTCACACGGTTGTCAGTAATCGCGGCACCCAGCGCGCGGATACCTTTCTCATGCCCAAATATTCATGCAAAACGTGATGCACCCGTTCAGTTTAGATGCCTACGGCCTCAGCCACCTCACGCACTTTCATTCTCCGATCGTCCAATATCATTCCATGAATTTTATCTACGATTTCTGGCGTGACGACTTCTTTTGGGCGACCTGAACGTTCGGCTTCACTTGTGCTGGTATGACCACAACGGAACTCGGTAAACCACTTCTTAACCATTGAAATTGATGGAGCAGAGTCCCCATAGTACTTATCAAGCTTTTCCTTGGTTTCGGTGATGGTTTTTTTTACGCAAAAAATAATGCTTAATCAACACACGAAATTCACTTTTTTCCATTTTCAATGAAATTAACGAAGTTGTCTAATATAAATAGCTGTCAAACATAAACTAAATGGCGCAGCTTGTTCAAAATTTTTCAGTAGCCTACTAATAGATGGCAGTTGATGGGAGCAATGTTGTATTTAAAGTTACTGCGCGGGAAATTCAAAAAGTCACGGACTTATCAAACAGCCCTCGTATCCGTGGATATTTCGAGTTGCAACTAGTTTGATATTTCCTGTTACTTTTATCTTTATTGTCTTTTTATTTATATCCAAAGTACTATTGTTACTTGCATTGTTATTTTCTAAATTCAGAGTTAGAACAGACTGGGTCCCGATTGTGGATTCACCATTATCAGTTTAAACAACACGTCACTATTTAAAATTAAAATTGATCAATCACCAGCATTTACATTTTTTTAAAATTTAATCTATTATAAATTCCATGTGGGGCTCGGCCTCATACGAAACTGTTCATGTGGGGCTCAAGCCTTTAGGCACCCACAAAGTCGGCGCCTATGGCGCTAAGTATATACGTCTAAAGTAAATAAAAATTTCTTTATATCAAACAAGATAAAGTACTTTCTTTTATATCAAATACTCTATCTCTGATTCATATGTAATTATTGTCAACTTCAAATAAGTACACTTTGATAAAACGCCGTTTATTCAATTACAATAATTATCGGAGCCGGCGCCTTCTTGATGAGGATACAACATATGTTATCTTAATTCAATCTAAACATTTCACAAAATTGTGTAAGAATGCTAAGTATTATTTTTTGCTGCATTAGAAAAATTGTTATTTTAACTTTTTCCATATGGCGTCAAATCCTGCATGTGCATGATTTTGATCCTTATAAAAGAAAATATTTTATTTTTGTAATTACATTAGTGTGTTTATTTTTGTTTGAAAATTAAATAAATTCTGTTGAACGAATATAGATATAGATTATTGTAATTATTGCGTAATTCTGCGTCCGTCAAAAGTATTAACCATTTTGAGAAGAACAATGAGTTAAGCTTCTTAAAAGCGTATAATCTTATTACAATGAATAAGGTTTCAAATGATGCAATATTTAACTCGAAACAATAAATTTTCTTAAAACTTAACATTGAGATTAGTATTTGCAACATTGTACCGCGTAAACATAAAAGATATAGATTAAAACTTATAGAAAACATTTTTATTTTCTAAGAACAGTTTGCATCTGTTTAACATTACTTAACAAATAAATATTTAAGTCTTAGTACACCAAAAATATAATTTGATCGAGTTGTTTTTACGTACTCGTTTATACTGGTTCATTCATGAAGTTTCCATTTACAGGTTACAAATCAATCCTTCATTTCTTTGTAAATATTACTAATAAACTTGGAAAGCAAAATGATGAGACAATTTATTTATATAACTTTATAACCGTGAGTAACAAGTGAAGTTAAATTAGTTTTCAGATGAATTTGACGTAATTCTAACAATTTTTTTAACTAATTTTAAAATTCTTTCGCGTTTGTCATGTGAATATAATGCCTATTTCATATAGCTTGTCTTGACCAGGGTCGTGCGGTAGTATTTTGGCGCCTGGAGTACATAATATTCAATTTGGCGTCTTAAAATATTTTTTTTCTTCAAACGTCATAAAAGTAGCATCTTTAGTGACTCAATTCACAAGGTAAAGGTTTAATTTCTACGCTGCCGGAATAGAAGTAGCTAATTTCTACGCCGCCGGCGTAGAAATAAAATAAATAAATATCCATAGAAACTATACAGAATCAACGAATAAAAAGTAACTTGTATAAAAGAAACCTGTAATATCGCCCTAAATGTCACTATAACACGCTAGGTAACCTAAGAATAAAGTTACTAAATACCATCAATAGCTGTCAAATATAAATAAATAATCTATAAATTGAAATATGAACAGAGTTTACTTTTGAGGAAATAACATATTAAAGAATAGCAGATTTACATATTACAATTACAGATTACAGGGGCGGTAATGAACATAAGAATACTTAGAATTAAAGTGATAAGAAAAGTTTATATTGTTTTGCAGTGATTCCTGAATATATCTTTCACCCACACTTTTAGATTTCCATCCAATTAAACAACATTATAAAATACTTCAAATTTTGACATAATTGCACACAAGGAGGATATAAAATTGCACAGTTTTTATTTAAACGTCAAAACGTGAAAATTTTCACTTCAATGTTTATAACAAAAAGTGAACAAATAAATATCCATAGCTACAGGGCAATTGAAATCGCAAACGTAATTTACGTAAAATGTAACGTCAGTTGTAGATATTTTTCTTTAAGTATCGACGTTTGAAGAAAAATCATAATGTGTCATTCGGAGTAAAAGTGTCTTTGTGTGCCTCGCGTGAAATTGTCCGACTCGCTTCGCTCGTCATGCAAACGTCCACGCTCGCCACACAATATACTATTTTTATATATTAAAAAGTGAGTTTTTCATATATTTGGTTCAATACCGAAGAACATAGGATGAACTGGCTCTAGCTATTTAACTGAGTGATTAACAAGGAGCATATCAATAAGGATATACCTATCATTTATATCTGGGCCTTTTGTGAAATACGCCCACAGTTATATATTTTGTTTTTTAACAGTTGACTGACTCGGCGTCTCTTTAAAATTTGTGGAACTAGGATCTGACATCTGACCTAACGTCAGAAATGATAATATTCTTGAGTCCATCACTCTGCTTTTCGTTGTTCGAAATATTGAGATCACCTTGAACACCAAAAGGTTTTGGAGAAGAATTGCGGTGAACTGATTAGAGCTGACTAAAGAGATACTTGTACTCAGGCTTATCTTCTTAACCTGAAGAAATCAGGACTTAATATCATGCAGGAGTACATAATATTTAATTTAGCGCTCTAAAAGAAGTGTATGTATATATTACAGAGTGAATTTTTGGGTGTTTTCTTTTTAGGCGAGAAATGAACTGATCTTACCTCGTACTGAACTGAACTGAACTACTCCTAAAAAGAACAGTATATGTTTCTTAAAATAAGAAGTAGAAAATAAAAACATATATAGCATTATAGGCGATGGGAAATAAGCAATATGACATCTGGTGGTATTTTCGGAACTATAGTTGACGGGATAAATTATACACGTGACATTTTCTTAATTGTATAAACACAAGTGTTATCTATTATGTTTATAATATTTACGTTTACGTATGTAATATCTCTTAATATTATACACTTAATGCATAAATACAATTAGTAAATGTCAAATTATCCCGTTAACGTTAGTTCCACTTTGGCGCTGCGATCTTATTTCCCATCGCCTATATTTATAATATAATAATCTGTTGAATTGGCTTATGGCTATAATTTGTTGTATTACCTTATGTGATTTGTTTTTACTACCTTAAATTATTTTACATTTTTATATTTCCAGTAAAATAATTTCACAGCAATATTATATAAATTTTATTTGACACTAACATCTGTCAATTAGTAATATTTGAATGTTTCTTTGGTGAAGCTTTTAGCAGTATTAGGTTGCAAAATAATTCTTTATCTCTCAATTCATTGAATATGAAGAAAAAATATAATTCAATCGAATAGAGAATAACGTATTATTTTATTTATAATAACAAGGTGTAGATTTAAAAATAAAGTATAGTAATCATAAAGATAATGCGACATGGTAATTTTTAATTAACTTTACCTTATGTTACAATTACTAATACACATAGTCATTATTACCTAGTAATTGTACTATTAAAGAATTGAATAACGCATGAAATTTTCAACAAATTATAATAGGTAATAAGTGTGTAAAATATTTGGGGTTTGTAAAATTCATAACAAAGCCTGTAGCATATAGTATCTGAATAAAGGTAGAATTGGTTTTATCTGAAAGTGAAGCGATTCTGCATGAGTAAATCGGTAAAATGTCGAGACGAACGCAGTCTCGAACTTCTCAAGATTCCATCTATTTTAAGTGACAGAAAAATATATAGAGGAGAATTAAGTTCAATGTGTCTGCTAGTGTTATTCTCGTTCTGCCAAAACTGAAATTCGCTGTTATTTCTATTTTCAAATTTCTCGTCAAAACAGAAAATTAATATAGACCCAAGTTTAATATTCAGATCCACGTTTTATCCTATCTTGGCGCAGTTATTTTTATTTTTTGGAACGGTAAAAATAATTTCATGAAACGTTGGAACAGCAAATGAAGCAGCAGAATTCAAATCATTTTCTTGTAGATTTTAAATCGTAGAAATAAAATAAATTGTCTGGAGTTACAGGTCTATTCTACTAACAAAATATACAACGATATTGTTACCATAAGTCGTTAAGCATTTGGTTGAACGACGTTAATAATAATAGCCAAAAACCTATTCTACTAATTATACCGTTATAAATACTGTCTAACTTCGTGTATATTTTGACAGAATAGAATTGCATTTGTTTTTACCTTCCGTAACCTTTCGGTAAGGCAGGTATTGTCTTTGGTCAAAAAATTCAATGATGAGTTTTTAGTGAATAAGCATGTTTTAGGGTCCCTATAATACGATTTCACAATTTTTACGATGATGTCTGTATGTATGTGTGTCTGTGTATCTGCGTGTGTGTGACGAAAGTTTCGGATCGCATAACTTCAATACCACAATTCCAAAAGTTATAATTTTTTCATATTTCTCAAGTTTACGTCCAGAAGAACAAGTGATTAGATTTTGGTTATAAATGGTCAACCGGAAGTACCCTCATTTGAAGATTTTAACAGTTTTTCTTGAAAAACGCTGTTAAATATTATATATTAGAGAATATACTATTATCATATGTAATATAACAAGTGATATGATTATCATTCACGAGCAATATCTTCGATTATTAATCATATCACGAGCTAATATTTAATGAGAGAATATAATGAATTTTTGTAACACATTGTGTATGCTTCTAACATAACTTTTGATATACATATTCTTATTGTATTAAAACATAGTTCTTACGAGTTTTATTTAATATATCGGAGTTTGAGTTATTGTTATTACTTATTTTTGTACTCAAAATTAGTTGTCAATGTCGTAAATAAAAAAAAAAACAAATCCCGTAGTAACGACTGTAAATAAGGTGATAATTTTTTTTTTTATCATCGCTGTGATAGAAAGAAATAAGAGAGACGATTATATTGGTTTGAACATGTCTTGAGAAGAGATGAAGAATATATTGGAAGCAGAATGAATAACTTAATAGTAGAAGGTAGAAGAAACAGAGGAAGACTAAAGATAAGAGGGAAACGCTATATTGCAATGGACTTGAGAGAAAAGGAACTGAACGAGGACGACAAGGAAAATACAAATGAGTGGACGAAGAAATTCAAGAATAGCGACCACTAACGAGTGGGAAAAGCTAAAGAAGAAGATGTCAGTGTCAAGTGCAAGTTACATAGTTTGTTTATAAAATAATTTTACTGGAAATATATAATCTTTTGCAAGAAAATTTATATATGGAATTTGTACATAATACACGGAATTGACGGAAGGTAATATATTTAAAAAATTAGATTCCGATAAATAATTAAATATAAGTTGACTATTATTTAATGTGTGTATTATCTATTGATGTATTTATTATTTTGTAAATATATAGGCTGTATCGATTTGGTAAATTATATATTTATGAAGGGAAGTCAGATTATATGTATAATCGTATTCTGTGTGATACTTCAAATTCGTTAACTAGAAAAAAAATTATCGTTTAAAAAGATGTATGTAGAGATTTGTTTATGTTTATGCAAATACATATGTTCATATGAGGATTTCATTAAGAAGTGATGGTTTGTTGAAAAATTCAAGAGAACCTACTTATAAATTATTATTTATATTTCATTTCATGTAAACCCACTTCAATATTTGAATATAATTAATCAATATTATTACAATTAATTATTTACAATTATGTTATTAAGACTGCCTACAAATAATCATTTATTAATTAGATATTATGTAGGTAATTAAATGTACTATGAAACCAGTGGCACTAAAAATGTTCGCTAGGAATGAACTACCCTTATTTTTGCAAATTTCAAAAAAAAACTTTTTGTTCTATAATCAGTATATCAAATTATATATGTCATTACAGTTTCGTGCAGAGGTATAGAAACACCCTGTATAAAATAACTATTCTTAACGATAAAAATATTGGCAGAACAGGATTTTGACAAAAATCGTTATATAACTACATGTCGCCTGGTAACAAGTCGTAACGATAAATAATTTTTTAGTAGAATAGGTCTGTTATTAATAGGTAAATAGCTGTAAATTTTATTGTTCGCTTACACTTACGTAATGTTCAAGAGTTTATTTTTTACAATATGTAAAGATCACACTAGGTCACTAGTAAGTCAGTTAAAAGAAACTGAGAAACAAACACGATAAATGTCAAGTTGTACATCGTTAAGTAAATCAAATGAGCAGATTCTGGGCGGGAAATGTTCGAGTTCACTGATCTTATGCTTCAATTTAGGCGCTTTCTTTCTCTAACTCCACATCACTTGGTTGCATTGCAATACAAACTTTATCGTCAAATTCGATCGCTTCGCTGCTGCTGCTATCTTCAGATTCAGCCCGTACCATTTATTACCAGAAATCTAAAATTAGGTTTACAAACTTTATGTTATTTATTAAATTCTTTGAAAAACTGAAAATGCTCCAGATCTGTCACTTTTTAACAGCATTAAAATAAACTAAATGGTAAAAAAGCTAAATAAACTATATGATTTGTAAAACACGAGTTATTAATATCTTTAAAAAATGTTATCCATATTATTTTCCATAGGAAAAATATATTTGTATTACTATTAATTAAAGTATTCTATGCAAAATTAAAGTTATTTTAAGTAAATAAACTATCTATTTTTTTTGTGTTTTGGCACCCGAACAAAAATAAATAATTCAAAAACATAGTAACAAAATAAAATTATAAACTGTTATTATTCAATTATTTTCTATTTCATCATTACCGATTTCTATGTACAAAGCAGATTGACACACCCAGCATTGGGTAATATGCGTGATGTTATATTTAATTATTTATTTATATTTTATATGTATTTTATTACTGTTTATTCATAAATATTTAATAGTATAAAAAGTTTATAGGTATACAAGGTGTTAAAAAAGGTAATTTTTTTGAGGGTATACAATTTCTATTTTATAAGACTATTTTAATGAGCATAAAATTACGCCACTGAATAGACAATGAAAATATCTATCTTTTTTATTTGAAACATTTTTCTTGATTACTGATAGTTTAGAAGTAATTTGAAAATGAAAAAAATCGGATGTAGCCAGCACAGTACCTTCCGTCAATCCTGTGTAATATGTATAAATTAAATACATAAATTTTCTTGCAAAAGATTCTAATTTACAGTAAAATTATTTCATAATCAAACTATGCAAATTGCACTTGACACTGACATCTCCTTCTTTAGCTTTTCCATTCGTTAGGGGTCGCTATTTTTTATTTTCTTCTTCCACTCATTTCTGTTTTGCGTGTTGTTCTCTTCAGTTCTTTTTCTCTCAAGTCTTTTGCAATACAGTACTTTCAACTTATCTTTGGTCTTCCTTTGTTTCTTCTTCCAATATATTCTTCATCTCTCCTCATGACATGTCCAAACCAATGTAATCACCTCTCTTGTACCTTTCTAGAGTTATTTCCCTTATTCTTTCAATCCTTACTGTAATTTTCCGTATCTTCCCAACATCTATCTCAACGTCCTCATTTCTGCCACATTCATTTTCATTTAATTGATACTGACATCTGTCAATTTGAATTATCTGAATATATTAGCAGTTTCCATGCTTGGCATAGCTGGTTGATTTATGAAATTTGACGTCTCTATAATTCTTTTACTCTATATCTATTGAGTATGAAGTATAAAATGCAATCAAATCGTGTTGTAGAGTATAATATATTCAATAAATGATATTTAACTGCGTCTTTTCAAGAAAAATGTTAAAATCTTCTAATAACCAAAATCTAATCACCTCTTCTTCTGGATGTAAGCTTGAGGAATACGAAAAAATTATAATTTTTGGAATCGTGATACAGACACACATACAGAAATCATCGTAAAAATGGTAAAATAGTATTTTATGGACCCTAAAACGTGCTTATCCACTAAAGACTCGTTATTGAATTTTTTGACCAAAGACAATACCGTCCTTATCTAAAGGTAACGGAAGGTAAAAATCAAGCAAATTCAGTTTTCCGCCATTATCTAGTAACCTATAAGATTTTTTAGCAAAACAAGCATATCTAAGATGCCTCTGCAAAGGTGCACCACATGTCCTATTTAACCGAAGTCATCGTATGTCTTATAGTTTCTGGCCGAAATCCGGTCATTTTATATACTATTATTTCTACTACTGAATTCAACAAACATACAACTGTCAAGGTCAAATCTAGATATTTGTTTAGTAACCAAATTGTTTTTACGATTACGTACTTCCACATTGTAATTAGTAACGTGGAATTTCGCGCGCTCCCCTATAAAGGCCTTCTTTTATAACTTAAAATGGGTATTTGGTTATTAACGTACACAATAAAATAAAATGTGAGTGTCGCTGAACCAATTATGAGTATTTATTTGTTTGTCTCCATCGCAAACTCAAACCTCGATTTCCAAATCAATCTGTTGCCTTTTGCCTTCTATGCTATCTCCTTTAGAGATAGATAGAGCATGGTAGTGTGCGTTGGTGTGAGTGTGTATGTACACCAGGTGGTGCGTCGGGCGACGTCGGCTGTGTGAGTCACGACGCTGGCGCGATGCCACGGCGCGGCAGACACCACACACTGTCACTGCTAATCCGGCCAAAACCCCTTTCCCCACTGCACAACACACACACCTTACCTGTCACAAAACCAACACAACAAAAATCAAAATACGGAATTGTTCCTTTTCTTTCATAAAAGAAATAAAGCAGGATTTTTTTTAAATATTTTTTTATATATACGAAATCTATAAACTATAAAAACTGCATGATTATACTGTAACCTGTGGTCAGTGGTGTAGTGGAGGGCCGGAATCAGTGGCGTATATTAAAAAGGTTTAGTGGGTTTCAAAACCCGATGCCTGAACCTCACATCTTCGGCTTATTGTAATAGTAGCTCTTATAGTTCCCGAGATAGCAACAGTGTACCACTTAAAATGTAACAGTCGTCTGTGGTCGTACACAGGACCCCTATTCTATAACTTTTCACCGATTTAAGGTGTTATTTTAATGACGTCAGATCACATTTCATCGGGGTGATATAAAGGCGGTACTGTTTTTGTAATATTCACTTACTTATGTTCTCACATAAATATTTGTATGTTGGTACTATGAAGAAAATTTCAAAATTCGTTTACATCATCTGTCAAGTTGACATTAGGAGGTTGTTTATTATGGCCACAAAGTTCGAATAATGTACTCGTACAAGCATGCATCCTTATTCAAGCGAAAAGTAGCAGCACATTCTACATCACTGATGCTGAATGGGTCCTGCATGTATCTAATTCGCGTCCGATTCAAACGTTCTTTAGCATCTTCTTCCTCTAATTCTAATTATTCAACAATTCTCAGTTGAGTGTATAAAAAAGCCATACATAACAAAATACCACAAATAAAAATTATGCATAACACAGTACCAGTTCAAACAAATGTCAAACTACACCAAGATAACACCGGTGATATAAATATAACACCACCTCTTCATGTGGTGATATCCCTTCGCCAAGTATGATGTCATATGATCATGTTTGACAATCTTCCGCAAGATGGCTGTTCGAAATATATCACCTAGAGACGCGTATCACCGGTGATAAAAGTTATAGAATAGGGGCCCTGGACAGTTTTTATCAAAAAAAAAAAACGGACACAATCAGCAGATGAGTCCGAGTAGCAGCAGAGGTCACTATAAGTTACTCTGCATGTAATAAAGGTGCCAACAGAGGGCATAATTGTATACGAATATAATTTATTGTGAATTGTATACAGTAATTTTTTTAAAGATGTCCCATCAAGGTCATCTGTATCATGAACAAATTAACAAATTGGCATACATTTATCTCTTTCCTTTGCAAAGACTATAAGCGTGTGCGATAAGGATGGATATAACACGCTTGTCTTTTAAAAATTCATATTGTTTCGACTAAGTTAAGACATTCCACTTTAAAACGATGCTCGTTGTTGATAATACTTTTGCTGTAACGTAAGTTTATTTATTAATTCAGATACATTACCGTGATTAATAGTCGTACGAATAACGTTATTTTCAGTCAGAGTCAATGACACTGACATTGTGTCATTATTTTATTTTTCACATATTTGGTTTTACATTTGCTTATAAACTTACCAGTTGACTTATTTTTGAATTTTGAATGCTTTTACTGTAATATATTTTTATAATAATAAAATAATAGTAGTATCTTATGTACCCTCATAAAAACTAAGCAAACGACACTACTTAATTTGTCATAATGGGCGAAGCAAATCTGAATTCATACAATTCGTAGACGACCTTGATCGGACATCTTTCAAAAATTTTATTGTACGTGATAATTTGTATAATATGGACCTTATAACAATTAAATACATTATTATAATAATACGGATAATACATAACGAATTGGAACAATAGTTATAGTACTATATCATGCAAAAGAACTTAATGCAGTAGCCAGCATTAATAAATATATAGGAATGTATTGTGTTGACCACATCAGATTGTTTTAATGACTTTTTCGCTGGCAAATTTTCAAAATTTAATATACTTGAACGTAACGTAACCTAACGCACAGAACTTAATTTGACAACATGCGGGCGGTTGTTTGTATTTTATAGGCATTTCGCGCCAAAATTATTAGTTTTGTAGGCTGTATGCTGTATTTTTGAAAAATATGACTGCTCGCAAATTTTTAAAAAATATTTAATATATCGGTAACCTAACGCACAGAAATCAATTTGACGAAACTCGGATGGTTACATTCATTTTATATAATGAACATCATCTAATCCTACTTTTTCAGAAAAAATGCCAAAATACATACATACATACATACATAAAATCACGCGTGTCCCACTTAGTGGGTTCGCACAAACCCGATAACAATAAGAACAACATCAACATCATACAACAAATACTTACTCTTAAACATATTAAAGTGACCGATTTTCGGTAGCGAAATACCGCATCCGGATCACAATAATAGTTAGGAAACAATCATCCTTCGCCACACATTCCTATCTAAGCAGACTTCTTTCGCCTCGGCCACACTCATAATCGCATTCATACATGCTCTTCTTCTCTTCACACTTGGAAACGCTCTCTCTTTAAGCACCCTACCAATCACATCCATCCACTTACACACTGGTCGGCCACGCAATCGAAAACCCTCAACTTCATCAAGATATATACGCTTAACAAGCCGTTCACTCGCCATTCTCTCCACATGCCCAAACCATCTCAACTGACTCACACCAACTCTCTTAATCACATTGTTCCTAACCATACATTCTTCATACACCAAATTATTCCTCACGCGATCCCGTCTGACATACCCACATACACCACGTAAATACCTCATTTCCACGGCAGTCACTCTTTTTATGCTTCCCCGTCCATGCCCAGCATTCACTTCCATACATCAAAGCAGGCACTAGCACTCCATTATAAACACTCAACCGAGCATCCCTTGATACGTTAACATTTCGTGCAAACGTACCCAGAGCACTCATTACCTTACATCCCGCACTCACTCTCCTTTCTATCTCACGATCAATTCGACCATCTCTCGACATCAAGCTACCCAAATATACAAACTCATTTACCTGCTCCAGTTTCACTCCATCCACCAACACATTGCACTCAGTCACCAATTTACTTCTTTCAAATACTAACACTTTGGATTTATCAACATTCAACATCAGATTCATACTTCTTCCAACTTCATGTATTCTCTCTATCATTCTCCTGAGTTGCTCTTCATTTTCTCCTAAAACAACTACATCATCAGCATACGCTAACGCAGGCACTACACTTTCACCAATATGTACACCGTCCATTTCATTCAAAGCTCTCCGCAATAACACATCCATATACAAGTTGAACAACCACGGAGACATACCACAGCCCTGTTTCACACCAACATTTATACGAAACCAATCACTCAACCTACCATCTATTCTCACAGCAGCCTCACTACTCAAAATCACTATAAATATTGCGTTCCGCGCCCTAATTTTTGTGGAATTTAGTGTTTTTAATGAATTTGCAACTATATAATAACCATCAAAATAAAATTCTTGAGTGGTAGGTATTCTAGACTTAACCAAATGCTAAACAAGTTTCTAAGGGACCGGAGTGTTCGTGTTATTTGCCCGGGCCGGGATTTAACTAATAAGAGTAAAGGAACCACCTCGGTCAAAGTTCTGGGGTTCTTGAGCATTCGTATTTGCGCGAATACGAACGAAAACCATAGTAACGGTATTCTTGGCCTTTTGTTTCATTCTAATTCGCTTGAGACGAATGAAAATTTCATTCGACGAATAGTAAAAGTCTTTCGTTTTACTAGTTTTGGACAGTTCTAGATTTAGATATTTAGAAATACTGTTTTCCTGACGTTGTACAGTATTCCTAAATATTTTATAAATTTAATATAATTAGAAATAATATAACCAGTGATTTTGTTGGAAATAAATACTTATTTGGATATCTATACGTTTATATATTGAAATTTATCAGTTAACACATAACCTAACAATATACTAAAATAATTAGTAACAAATTGACTTACAATATCTGCATCTTCATCAATTTCAGGTTGTTATTGCACTATTTTTAATTGTTACTACCACTAACAATGAACGTTACAATATTATTTACACTTAATACACATTAAAAACACTATTCATAACAATAGAAATAGTTAATAACATTTAGACACATTGCAAATGTTGTTTACACGAACAGAGATACCGATAAACTAAGCACGATTCAATACTGGAATAAACGAACAGACCTGTTACAACAAAAAGTCCCATTCTCATTACTTTATTGTCATTAGTTTGTATCGATGATTTTGGCGTTAGTGTAGATTTCAACCAAATATTATTTTATGTAAAAACGTTATTGAGTTGAAGTAAAACTTCAGGAACAAATATTTATCCTGCTATTCACACCTACGTTTAATAACCTTCTTTGTATAATGCATTTTTACTGTATTTTAATTTAGTTTTGCTTTTAATATTTTGCCAAGTCCAAACAATAATATAATGATAAGATTAGTATTATTCACAGTCTAGCCATAAATACTGTTCATCAGTTGAAAGCAAAATATCTTGAGAACGAAAAGAGCTACAAAAAAAATAAAACACCACTGAAATCAGTGAATCAATACCTGTTAAATCATGTTTAATTTATTCAAAATGTCCGCTGTTAAATTGAAAAAAATCGGTACGAAAGATCGAAAAAACTAATTTACAAATTTGGCCGAGGTCGGTACAAGGACATTCTGTTTACCGACGAGAAAATTTTCACAGTGGAAGAGACTTATAACAAGCAGAACGACCGTGTCTACGCTAGAAGCTCTTATGAATCCAAGGAGAAGATTTTGAGGGTCCAGAGAGGTCACCATCCCGCTTCAGTGATGGTTTGGTGAGGCATTGCGTATCACGGTGCCTCCGCTATTCATTTTTGCGAAAAAGGGGTTAATACCTCGGCAAAAGTTTATCAAGAGATGCTGATGGACGTGGTTAAACCCCTAAATTCGACATTATTCGAAAACAAGCCTTGGGTATTCCAGCAGGATTCCGCTCCGGCGCAAGAGGCGAAAACGACACAAAAATGGCTGGAGGACAACATTCCGGCGTTTATTCGCGCTGAAGACTGGCCGTCAGGAAGTCCTGATTTGAACCCACTTGACTATCAATTGTGGTCAGTGTTGGAAGAAAAAGCGTGTTCGAAACCTCACCACAACGTGGAGTCCTTAAAGGCATCTCTGAAAAAAAGCTGTTGCAGAATTTCTTCTAGACATCTTGCGTACAGCTATCGACGAGTTTATTCCACGATTAAAACTATGTGTAGAAGCTAAAGGCGGACATTTTGAATAAATTATACATGATTTAAAAGGTATTGATTCACTGGTTACAGTGGTGTTTTTATTTTTTTCCTAGCTCTTTTCGTTCTCAAGATATTTGCTTTCAACTGGTGGACAGTATTTATGGCTAGACTGTGTATAATATACCAAAATACATCACAAATGTATATTTCAAGTTGATTTGATATATACCAAAACATAAGAGAATGTAGTGGTTATTTGAAATGCGAAGTTGCCAAATATAATTGTTCATCAATAACGAATACTCAAAAATACACACTATTCATACTATTCGTTTCCATAGTCACAATCGATGTTCGTTTCGAAATGAATCCGAAAGAAATTACGAAGTGTCAAGAATAGAGGCTCGGGCCCTTATTCTAGAGCGTTCGTAATTACATTCGTATTCGCTTTCGTTTTCATGTTAGTAGTGATAGTAGTCTGTGTTTCAAAAATAACATTATATATGTCAGTGTCAATTGTATTGTCACATTTATTCAGATCACTTACAAGTTAAGAGTTCACTTTTATCGTGTATTTATTAATGATTAATAAATATTTTTTTTAACTTGTAAATGATGTGAATAAATGCTGCAATACATTTGACACTGACAATGACATATCCAATATTGTTTTTGAAACACAGACTACTGTGACTACTAACATGAAAACGAACGCGAATACGAATACGAACGAAATGACGAACGCTCAAAAATACGAGTCCTGGGCCTCTGTACTGCACAGAGGAATGACTTTACGCAACCGGGCAATAGGCGTTTAACATGGAAAAACAGTTTTTCCTTGCGAAAAAATGACCTATTAATTTTAGACGATAATGCTTCAAATAAATATTGTAGTGCGTCCAATTCAATAATTACGTTTTAGTTTGCACGTTTTATATACGATCAAATAAAAAAAAAATCATAAAAGTTACTTTTTTACAGTGTTAAACGTTTACCTGTTATAAATACTTTGTTTGAGTCATCTTCTTTAAAATTGGAGAATTATTCACTCGATGAAATTTACAAATTATTAAATAGTATTATTTTTATGAAAATTATTATTCTTTACAGTGGTGTAGCAATAAGGTGGCGGTTCGCTCCGGGCGGTACTTTTTATTACTTAAATAATAATTAGTTTTTAAAAACTATAGGTATTTTAATTAAAATATACGGGGTGTAACTCAAAAACCGAGCCATAGGCGTATAAGATAGGAAAACAGTTTTCCTTTCGTAAATATGGCCTATTAATTTTAGACAATAATGATACAAATAAATGTTGTAGGTTGCAGAGAATTAAATTCGCATATGGCCCGTTCTTCGTGTTATATAGACAATTATATTTCCTTATGCTATAATTCAAATTCATAACAATAATAAAATAAAACACACGGCGATTTGTTTATTGGCTTATAGACTGCGCTGGTGTGAAAATCGATCGGGAATTACAATTCTTAAAAGTTGGCTTCCGGTTTCGTAACTGTATATGGAAAGAGTTTTTGAGACGTGTGTGATACATTGATTTAAAGCGTATTTTGTCATACGAAATACGCTGTGAAAAAATGTCATAAATTCAATTTTTACATTTACAATGTGTTTAATTGTTAAAACACTAGAAAAGGATAGCTATAGTAACCTGGCATGTACCGGCCTACATGTTGGACGTAACCGCAAATAACCGGAATGCTTAATAAAATGCGGTTACCATGTAACCGCTCTGAATAAAAAAATCTGATGTGGCCAGCACAATACCTTCCGTCAATTCTACGTTTTTGTATAAATTCCACACAGATTTTTTTTGCAAACTTCTATGGGTGTTTTATTTTTTGGGGAGAAATGAACTGAACTGAACTACTCCTAAAAATAACAGTATGTTTCTTAAACTATAAAATAGAAAATAAAAACACATATATGGTATTATATTTATAACATAATAATCTGCTGAATTGGCTTTAATCTATTGTAATATCTTTTGTGATTTTCGCCACCTTAAATTATTTTAAATTTTTATATTTCCAGTAAAATCATTTCACAAAGATATTATGTAAATTTTATTTGACACTGACATCTGTCAATAAGTAATACTTGAATATTCTGTTTCCATGGTGCAGCTTTTAGCAGCATTAGGTTGCAAGATATTTCTTTATAATTCTTTATCTCTAAATTCATTGACTATGAAGAAAAAAATATAATTAAATCAAATAGAGAATAACATATTCTTTTATTTATAATAACATAAAAGGTCAAAAAAATGATATTTAACAGCGTTTTTTCAAGAAAAACTGTAGGGTACTTCCGGTTAACCGCAATCATAACCAAAATCTAATCAACTCTTCATATGGACGTACGAAAGAGGAATACGAAAGAATTATAATTTTTGGAATTGTAGTATTGAAGTTATCGAAGGAGAAATTTTTGTCACACACACACACACATATACCGACATTATCGTAAAAACAGTAAATTCGTATTATAGGGACTCTAAAACGTGCTTATTCATTAAAAGCTCACCATCGAATATTTTGATCAAAGACAATACCTTCCTTACCTTTACCTATAGGTGACGGAAGGTAAAACGCCAATAGTGTGTGATGGAATAGACTTTGACAATGTTATTGACGATGTTGCTAACAATGACAAGAAAAAATATTTAGAACATTAAAATTAAAGATTAGTTTTACTTAAAAAAAAAAAAATACGGTCGCCTCAGTGGTCGAGCGTGTTAAGGCAACGTGTGTTTGCAGCGTTCGAAGCGACCTTCACCGCTCAAACCCTGAGGTCGTGGGTTCGATTCCCACCATGGGCTTGGTTGTTTGTGTCTGTCCCTTTCATCATCTCATCCCCATCTCTGCGATATATAGAATTACAAGGAAACAAATTATACGGCAAAAATGACACCCTCATATATATCAATTGTAATAAGTGTATGTAAAACGCTTTAAATACAATAAAGAATTATTATTATTATTAGTTTTACTTAAAAAAATAAACATAAATTACTTAATTTATTTGCTTATACATCATTTCACTTTGATTTTTTTTGGTATTTTTCATGTATTGAGAGGGGCGGCAAATCTAGAAACCGCCCCAGGCGACAAAACTTCTAGCTACGCCACTGATTCTATATTTTCAGTAATGATAACTCAAACAGAACGTTTCTAATAGGTAAAACGGTATTATAATTATTGTATGATCGGAACGTTGGTTTGAAATCAAATAAACATCGTAAGACTGCGTTCCGACTAAATTATTCTTCCCTCAATCAACTTCCAGTCGATCATCGTTACTCCAACAAAACGTTATTATATTTGTTTGTGATTTTATTTCAATTTCATGACTAATACTGTAACTTTTATTAACAAATTAATTCGATTTGCTCGTTTACAAAAAGTGCAAAACAAAATTCTCTTTCATTTATTTGTCTGAAACATTTTTTACTTTCCGTCACCTCTAGGTAAGGAAGGTATTGTCTTTTGTCAAAAAATTCAATGATGAGTTTTTACTGAATAAGCATGTTTTAGGGTCCCTATAATACGATTTTACCATTTTTACGATGATGTCTGTATGTATGTATGTGTGTCTGTGTGTGTGTGACAAAAGTTCCGGATCCCATAACTTCAATACCACGATTCCAAAAATTATATTTTTTTCTTATTCCTCAAGTTTACATCCAGAAGAACAAGTGATTAGATTTTGGTTATAATTGGTGAACCGGAAGTAGCCTCATTTGAAGATTTAACAGTTAAATTTGATTTATTGACATTTAATATTATTATAACTTAAAGAATATATTATTCTCTATACGATTTGATTACTTTTTATACTTCATATTCAATAGATACAGAGTTAAAGAATTTTAAAGAAATTAAATTTTATAATTCAGCCAGCTATGCTAAACATGGAAACTACTACTATATTCATATAATTCAAATTGACACATGTTAGTAGTAAAAAGTAAATTAATGTGGCAGAGATAAGGATATTGAAGTAGATGTTGGTGAACACACGGAAAGATACGGTAATAAAATAACTCTAGTGTTACAATTTTCTAGAAAGATACAAGAAAGACGATTACATTGGTTTGAACATGACATGAGGAGAAATGAAGAATTATATTTAAACAAGAATGAGTAGTTTAGTAATGGGAGGTTGAAGAAGCAGAGGAAGACCAAAGATAAGATGGAAGGACTGTATTGAGGAAGACTTGAGAGAAAAAGAACCGAATGAGAACGACACGCAAAAATAGCGACCCCTAACGCATGGGAAAAGCTAAAGAGGAAGAAGATGTCAGTGTCAAGTGCAATTTGAATAGTTTGTTTATGAAATAATTTTACTGGAAATTTAGAATCGTTTGCAAGAAAAATTATGTATGGAATTTATACATTATACATAGGATTGACGGAAGGTATTGTGCTGGCCACAACAGATTTTTTTAAATTGATGTAGACTTTTGTTTTTTTAACAATTGGTCGGGAGCAATGTAGTTTTATATTTCTAAATTTCTAGATTGATTGCCTGGATAAATGTTACAATTGATTTTATTATTTTACAATTTCCCTCCGATAACAATATGCTGCATTTTGTCGGAAATACCACTCTCTCTTGAATTAGATCTTCCAATAATATCTCTTGATCGTGCGTATAATAAAAGCATCTGAAAAAGTAGTGGTCTATATCGGCTTCATCACTTCCATTACAACCGCATATTTCCGATTCAATGATTTTAAGTTTATATAGGTGACTTGGTAAACGGTGGTGGTTGAATCGTAGTCTGCAGATAGAAGAAATGGCTTTTCTATTTAAATTGGATTTAAAATTCTAATATTTAAAACATTTGACACATTTCACAAGATCAACCTCTCGGTCATTTATCAGAGACTGGCCCATCAACCAGAACCACAGACGCGTTTCGCTCTTATTGGAGCTCTTCAGTGTGGTGTACTGACGCCTCTTGAAGACACTGAGACCGGTTGAGCGGACGGATGATAAACATCCCACAACGATATTAAACCTGCAGAGGTAACTAACCATCTATCGAGAAAACCGTGAGCTTGGCTAGCAGAATAATAATATTATTAGATTTATTAAACCACGGTATATTAATAGTATTTGGTAATAGTCAGTGGCGGCTTGTCAGGGTAGGCAGGTGAGGCAGTGCCTCACCGGAAAAGAAATAAAGCTGTAAATAATGTAAAGTAGTATGTAAATTTAACTTATTCCGCTAATGTTTGTCTTTATAAATATCAAAAGAATTTAAGCCACCACCATAACTAATCTGTAATGCAGTTCACCTAATTTGCACCCTATAAAGTGCTTCTCGAAATGATAGTATACTGCCTAATGTTTTTGATCCAGTTAGTAATTCCGATAAGAAATACGTGTGCTAGAGAAAGAGCTGGTTTTGCGGCATGCCTAAATGAGAAATGCAATGAGTGCGTAAAGGATAAAAGATAGCCACTTTAATTTCCACGCGATCCTACAGAGACCGTTACCATACGTTCAAGACATCTATCATCTATTTCATTTTGCATTAATTGTATATTCTATAATATTCTTACAAGAAAGATTGAATAATAATTTATACTAATATTATTTACTGCATTGTGAATTCAAATTCAACAATAAACAAACAACTTGCATTGCAGTAAGTATTTAATTCTTTTATTTTTACCTCTCGCTAAGAGAGGTATTGCATTCATGCTAAAAATCGCATATCCAGATTTTATTGAATAAGCACGTTTTAAGGTCTCTACAATCCGATTTTAACATTTTTACGATGATGTCTGTGTGTGTGTGTGTGTGTGTGTGTGTGTGTGTGTGTGTGTGTGTGTGTGTGGATGTGTATGTGTGTGTGTGTGTATGTGTGTATGTGTGTGGGATGTTGGAAGGACGGTTACTCAAAAACTATAAGACTTTAAATTTGTTTAACAACGTATTTCCCAATCGGACATTCATGGGAAGATCTGAAAAGGTTTTGGTAATAATTGGACAACCGGAAGTAGAAGATTCTTGAAAAAAAATCTTCTAAATATTATTTTTTGAAAATTTTTCGTGGTAATATTAAAGAAAATTAAATTCTCTATCTGATACATTTAAATATTTTATTATATATTCCATAGATTTAGAGATAAAAGAAGTATAATATATAAAATAATCTGTTGTAATAAATTTGACAGCCGAAAGAATGCCATGAAAAATAGTTGATAATTTAAATTATTTGTAACTGACAGATAAATGTCAGTGTCAGAAATAATGAGTAATGAATTAAAAATGTACTTGGAGAATCCCTTAGTTCTTGATCTGTGACTATTATGGAGATGACAAGTCTAGGTTGAAGGACTTAAATTTGTTTCAAACATTATGGGACAATGTACACCAGTACTGTAGACTAGAGTAACTTTGAATTGCGAAAAAGCTATCAAATTCTTCTCAAGTAAGTTGTAAATATTGACAAAATCGGAGTGCAATCTATCCGTCACTTTATTAAAGGGAATTAAGGTTATTTAGATATAACAAGTATGAAAAAATAAAATGTAAAAGAAGATATATAAGAATAGATGCACAATCCAGATATATACATTTTAGACCGCCCAAAATTAATGTTTTTACTAGAAGAATATGAAGAGAAAGTAAACAAAGTTCTTCGAATTGAAAATTGCTGTTACCAGCCTAATATTTATATATGGTAAACTCTACTTTGTAATTTATTGTAACATAATTTATGGTAAAATATCTTCATGTTGAGACATGCTATTATTGAGTAATAAAGAAGTTTATACGTCATAGATTTATATGAATATATTATTTGTATTTATAAAAATAATCTTTGCTTTATGCATACAGCCAGGTAAAATATACGGCGAGAGGTTATGTGCTGGCCACATCAGATTTTTTTCGTTATTTTTATGTTTTACGATACTGATAATATAAGACATTCCGATGGCATTATTAACTTCTTAATTCACAAAAATCCATTTAGTAAATTATCGTACGAAGATAAACTATATGAAGCAAAATATTTCTACCGCTATTGATAGTGCAAGAAAAATTGAAATTCAAAATTTAAATTTGAAAGTGGAAGGAAATAGGGAAATTCTGATAAGATTAATTGATATTTCAATTTTTTTATGTACAAAAGAATTACCATTTAGAGGTCATAATGAAACCGAAGAATCTTGTAATAAAGGTCATTTTAAAGAATTAGTTTTACTAATGAGTAAACGAGATGATAAATTAAAAATATTGTTGAAGAAAGATATCAATAATAAATCGGTATTTTGTGATACCTCCAAAACTATTCAAAATGATTTAATAGATTGCATTCATTTTGTTATAAATAAAAAAATAGACTACGAAATTATTAAATCACAATTATCAGTAATTTTACGTTATGTAAATTCCGGTAATGTGAATGTGGTAGAAAGATTCATATAGGATTTTTTGACGTAAGCGCCGGACGCTCTTTCCTAAAATGTTCTGTGATCAGGCAATTAATTTTTGTACATGAAAGGGGAAAAATACGCATTTGCACATCCCTTGAAAAATGTAACTTTCAATTATAAGGCATTTGACCTTGAATGAAAAAATAAATTGCCTCACCAAAATTTTAGTGTACGAACCGCCACTGGTAATAGTATCTAAAATGAATTTTGTATATTTCCTCAATAGACTTTAAAAAATAATTTTCGAGTTATTTGTTTTACAGACAGGTTTTATAAGTTCATGTAGTTGTAGTGTGTTGTTATACGAGTATGTGTTTATTTTCTTAACAATAAAATTCGGTGACTGTATTCAAATAAAATATGCTTGTATATTTTGAATCATGTCATGTATGTAGTAAAAAATTACCCCTGGAATATGCGTATGTATATTTGTTTGTGTGCATATGATTGTCATATTTATAAAAATTCAGTTTGATAAATAATGCACGTCAGTCCAAAGTCTCAATATATTATAAAGAAAGAATGTGCCATGCGCCGGACCATTATTTATCCCGAAGAATACCAGAATGTACAGCAGCAAGAACGTACATTGAATTTTTTATTCGTTAAGAAAATATACATTTGCAACATGTATGTGGATTATATACAAAGTATAACATGATAGTGCGTATGAGCGTTTTTTCGGGTTTCAGCATAAAAAGTGTTTACAAATGTTCGTCTTGTTTAGAGAACGCTTGTCTTCATTAAAGAGACTATATTTCATCAAGAAATCTAAAATGTCATATTAATATCACTGTGACCAGTTTTTATACCATTTTCATACGCCTATTCTGTAAAATATTCGCTTAACGAATCGTTATCATAACGAAATTGTTATTTCTACTTAACGCAGCCCACCCTGCAAAAACTCTGGCCCACCTGTTTAAAAGTCAAATAAGAGGAAACAGTTCACACACATTATTTGAACAATAATGGCATTTATGGTAAAGAAACAGTAATATTATCAAAATCATTATAGTTATATGTCGATTCCTAACCTTTTAGAGGTTGGGAAATACGTCATTCCTAACTGCAATGACAATCTTTTGGGCGGGAAATAATAAATTTCACTTCCATCCCGCGGGTTGAAATGTTTATGTAGGGGTTGCCTAGCAACATTGTTATAGATCCGTATAATAAAGTAGGCTAAACTAATTTTAATAGAGCTGTCAAAAAATATGAATAAAATTAATGGTTATAACTCACTGACTTATTTTGAAAATTATTAATTTAAAAAGAGGATGATTGTGAATAAAATAGTATACATACCTCGGTGGGAGTTTCATCACAGCCTCTCGCTGTATCTCACCTCGAGTCTTCGCCTCTCGACAATAGAGATAAGCCCTCGGCTGTAATGAAACATATTCCACCTCGTATGTAATATACTATTACTGTACAGTACAGAGTAGATAGAATATCTATCCAATGCATTTCATCATTTCAACAGAAGGACGAGTTGGGATTAATTTTTAGGATATTTGAAACTGACTTATGTCTGTTTTATAACTTTTTATTGTGGGTTGGGTAGTGTAAGTAACTACGTCTATTTTTTTACAAAACATCCTTCATTGCATATGGTGTATGTTTAATAATGTTAAATAAACTTAATCCTACAAATTAATATCTGTTTAAATAGGTATGTATATTGTGACGTGCGTCCCTGAGTTAAAAGTATACGAGCGCCGCTACTGAAAGAATGTTCCATTAGCGATGACGTAATCCCCTCGCCGGATTTACCCAGATCATGCAATCCCCGGTGACGGACCGGCTAGACGTGTCAATTACACCGTTGACCTAAATCTATTGTATTTGGTATCATTGTTGTGTCGGAGGGTTCCAGAAGGACACTGGGCTGTATAAATACCGTTCGAACGACAGCGGTGATATAGGCTGTGATATAGAAGCAACGAGCAATGAAGTTTGTGATATAAATACAGTGTACGAGTTGGTAACATAACTAAATGTAGTTATATAAATAAATGTAGTGATATAAATATTGTTTAAATAAATAATCTTAGTGTTTAAGTACTTAATAATATTCTTAGTATTTATAATTATTTAATCATAGTTTTAGTTACTTTTATTATCTTTTTAATATTTAACCTAATTATTTATCGTTTAATAAACGTATTATTTTAATTAATTCCTAAAATCAAATTATAATTTTAAATGAAATATCCAAAATAATTCATATCACAAAACTTCTAGGTTAGATCAGTTCTGGTGGCAGTCAGCTGTCAGACACTTTCTTCTTCTTGTTGTGAGCTATGCTAACTACTACCATCTGTAGACAAATTGGGAAGCTTGCCCTAGGCATTAGGAATAAAAACTTATTATTATTACATTATTTTAATATTACCTTGCAAAAAACTATAATATGACTATTCAGCATAATAGCAATTTTATTTTGACATGAATAAAAATACTGACTTATTGACAAAACGTTTATGTAACGAATGATTTTTCAAGTCGTTAAAAAATAACGATATCGTTATCTTTTTTTCGTTATATAGAATTAAATTATTGTTTACAGAATACCACTTTAATGATTATTGTTATAATAACGATTTAACAATGCATAATGTCATAACGAACGTTTACAGAATAAGCCCATTAAACGATTTTCGTTATTATTTTTACGATATAACGTTTTAACGATTCGTTATGTCATAACGATGCTTGCAGAATTATTGCCCTATAATTCAATTGTTTACACTCGTCTACGTAAACAAATAAAATTGTTTGTTGAAAAACAAAAACCAAAAGCCGCTGAAGAAACAAACGCTACTCAAAATACAAAAGACGCCGCAACAATACGTGGTCCAGTTATTAAATACTATCCTTTTTCGTTGAACTGATTTATGTAAATTTGGAGGAATAGTTGGAATTCCTTTTAGAATATTACATTCAGCGCACACAAGTCAAAGAAACGTCTGCGTCCTATGTTTAGACCACCAAAGCCAAACAGTTGTCCCTTGGTTGGTTGCTATAACTGCACATACATTACCGAACGGGGATCAATTGTAAGCGAGCGAGTTCCGATCTGCCCATCTCTGTCAGTTGCTGTACCTGTCCTGCTGCTGCTGCTGCTGTTACTGATGCGTCCGTATTTTGACTAGACCAGCCCGAATGCCGTTGCATTGTTTCAAATTTATTTAATATTCTGCGCACGTACGGTCTCTAAAATACATTCCACGAATTTGGCATTTTATTTAAGTACAGGGCATGAATTTTTATGCATCGGTCTTTGCTCAACAAAAGAGGATGACACTGTCAGTTGACATTGAATTGTTCACTTGGCAAATCTTACTTATACTCTATTTTAAACTTGTTCCTCTGGTTTCATCAATTAACGTGATCTATTGTTTCTAAATTGGATTACGAGTGTGTACTCTTGGACCATTTCATCATCTGTTTAAAAATACTTTCTTAATTGAAGGATTGGGAAAATATAGTTTGTAAAATGTTGGTTTCTGTTTTCAGTGAAACGTGCAAAAATAGTATCTCTGAAATCTTCGAATACGAATGTCAAATTCAACGAAAATGTGACTTTGACGTGCGAAGTGAGAGGCAATCCTCCTCCTGTGATCACGTGGTACAGGAACGGTACTGAACTCCGGCGGAGGAAGCAGGAGAACATTAGGATCAAACACGTTGAGTAAGTACACAACTAATTATTTTATTATATTGCATGCGTAAAAATTTGACGCCTACGCAATAATTTGTAGGTACTTAAAATTAAACATGTCTTAATAATTTATGTCTATTTATGAAAACACTAAACATAATATTAATTAGATGATTTTTCTACATTTAACGTTTGAAACTTCTAATTCTATAGATAATAAAGAGAGAATATCGTAAATTTTACTTGTTTTGTTGTGGAGGCAAACCTTTTTCGCGTGTAGTCTGTAACAGGAATGCATATTATAACAATAATATCCAACATTGAACTTATCCTAAAAATGCTAAAATTTTGATTATTATATTTGTGAAGTTAAGAGCGAATTTTGATTATATTTGTGAAGTTAGAGCGCTTAGTGGCTGTGCTAGGCGATAGGGTTTCAAATGTGCCCATTTTTATATTGTTTTATTTTCTTTATTATACTTATCTTACATCCCAACATAAAACGATCAAGGAAAAAATATAATTTTCTACAGTCTACATAGAAAGTAGCCATTTGCGCTCTCTTTTGTCAACGCAAAATGTCACTTTGTCGCTCTAGCGCGACAAAGTAGAAAAAACGCTCGCTGTCCAAATTTCTACCTATACAATGTTGAGAAATGTCATTTGTCTACATTATTAATGGAATCCTTTAGTCAGGAACTAATGGCACTGTAGTGACACATTTACAACCTTTACAAATCAATCTGACATATAACTACTCTGTCGGTATATTACATAACCAAAAAAATGCCGCATTACTGTGAAAATAAAATAGGGCATTCATTTACAAAAACGAAAGTATAAAATGTTTAGATTAGATTGAAGAAATAGGTCAAGAAGAATGGGAAATAGCGATAAATTAAAATTAAATATAAAAGACGTTTTTTCTTCCTTATTAATTGAGTAATAATGTAAGTACAAAGTGTACATTTTATTATTTTTTGTTATTATAGCGACTGTAGAAAAAATCTTGTGTGTGTTTCGAGCGCAAATGGACATTATCGATTTCGAGAGAATGCCGCGCGACCTCTCAATCGATAATGTCCTATTTTGTGCTCTTAATACACAAATAGCTATTACATTATTTGAATAAAGCTGACATATACATAAGCGTAAAATGAATTACAAGTTACAATGAAAAAATATTGGGGCCTATTCCTTTTACGGCGCCATAGGCTTTAGCCTAGTCAGCCTATTGGATAATATGGCCCTGCATGCCTACAAAAATATTACATCTTACTCCGTTTAGAGAAATTGGCAGAAGACAAAATTTTGTGATACAAATATAACTAAAACTAATACAATTACCCCTTATCCTTAAAATTATAAAATAAGCTATATACGTATTTCGAAAACTAAGTTCTCATCACCCAGAGCTGGGCAAATTACTTTCAAAAAGTAATTGAATACAATTACAATTACTTTAACCAAAATATACTCAAATTACATTTAAAAATAATTACTGTTAGAGAAATGTAATTAAATTACCAATTACTTTTGAATTGTAATTGACATTTTAATTACTTTTTCAATTACTTTATTTAAAAAAATCTTTCACCTCACATTCATAAAAAAAAACAAAAAATAATACTACACTGTTTAATGTGAAATACAACATAAATAAAAATAATAAGAGTAATAAAACAAATTTATAAAGAATTGCCGACTGTAAAATTTTGACGTAGTAGTAGCTACCTTTTTGGATTTAAATTATATGCAACTCGAAGGTTGAACAATTCTTCCTTTTTAAAAGGTCGATGCATCAATATCTGTTTAGGGTAGGAAAACCTGCCTCACTCCCAGGTAGACACGAAAGTGACCCTTCATATAGTGTCAGGTTTACAAGATACGACTATCAACTTTTATTTTTAAAAAGCAACCTATAATTATTACAAAAAAATCGAGAAAAATAATAATTGAAAAATAACAGAAATTATTTTTATTCAAATATTCTAGGTGGCTATGTGAAAATAAATAAAATATAATAATGGGAAACAATAAAATAAAATAGACATTTAATTATAACTTCTTGAACGAGTTTTTTTAAATTAATAAATTGAGTACAATTACTTTTTTTTATAAAGTAATTAATTACAAATTACAATTTGAGAAAAAAGTAATTTAATTAGTAATTAATTACTACCCAACTCTGATCATCAGTAGTACAAATTTAAGCGGAGTAACTAAGATTACTCAACATGTAAACCATTCCAGAGGTCCTAAAAACTCAGAGTTGTTAGGACCTCTCGAGCCATTTCTCTTATCCCATCTTTTCCGTGTCTTCCCCAACAGTATCTCAACATCCTCATCTCTGCCACATTCATTTTCTTTTCATTGACACTGACATCTGTCAGTTAGAATTTTCTTAATGTAGTAGCTGTTTCCATGGTTATAGCATAGCTGGCTGATTTATAAAATTGAATTTCTTTATAATTCTTTAACTCTAAAATGCAATCAATTCGTATAGATAAGAATATTATTTAATATTTATAGTAACATAACGTTAAATGTTAAAAAATAATATTTAACAGCGTTTTTCAAGAAAAACTGTTAAAAACCTTCAAATGAGGGTACTTCCGGTTGACCAATTATAACCAAAACCTAATCAAGTCTGCATATGTATGTAAGGAAGAGGAATACGTAAAAATTGTAATTTTTAGAAATCTAGTATTGTAGATATCGCGGCAACACACACGCGCACACGTACACACACACCCAAACATACATACGTACACACACACACACATACAGACATCATCGTAAAAATAGTAAAATCGTATTGTAGGGACAATAAAGCGTGCTTATGCAGTAAAAACTCATCACCGATTTTTTTGACGAAAGACAATACCTTCCTTATCTTGAGGTGACGGAAGGTAAAAATAATATAACAGCTATAATATCAAATTATTAGCTGTGCAGCAGAATATACAGAAACGGAAAAGGCTCTGCAAAACCATTACGGTGTTTAAAAGATCGAACTATTGGGGCCTTGGTCTATCAACTAACTCTCTCTCTCTTTATTTATCTCTCTATAAATTTGTATTTTTCTTCAGATTTTTCGTTTTCAAATAAAATTTAATATGCACCTTGGCACTGAAGTTCCTTTTTATCACTTATATGGTTTATTTTCCTTGGCCCTATGGACCCCGGCAAATAAATTCCATATTCGTGATGAAAAAAATTGAATTTCAGTGCCTTCATACATAAATATTATTACATAGCGAATGCTCTTAGAGTTAATTTATTTTTGCCTATCTGTCATACATTGCAATACTAAGGCATTTTCAAAAATAGAACATCTTTTATTAAAATGGATTTTTTTAATAAGTGAACCGGATTTACAGTATTAAAAGTTAATATAAATGCTACAATTATACATAAACATGTAAAAATATAATATTTGGTAAAAAAAACTTTTGGTCTTATTCCAGGATGTACGATTCCATAATACGACGTTGACGTATAAAACGAAAAAGTTTTTAAGTAAAAGTAAAAATAGTTTTGCTAATGAGTAATGATGGAGTTATTGGTGATTGACATTAAGTTAGTAGTGTAGATTATTAGATTTAATATGGACATTAACCTCTGTAATATGAGCAATATACGTTAAATTTCAAGGTTCCTGAACGCGGGCCAGTTCGGCGCGAGCTCGCTGCCAAACTCAGCAGCTAAGGTGATTTGTTAAGTTGTTGGCATGTTGGCAACAACTGACACTTGACAGTATTTAATAGCGGGGGCTGATCTCATTGTTATATCCACTACGAACTGTATCTACTACACAACATGCGGGCCATGCTTTTTATCTTTAGATGCGTTGGAAACGGGACAAGTCCATTCGCCATACTCAATTGCATTCGCGCAACAGGCTTTCATGTTCCCGACCGCTTTATGAATTGTAACAAATTTACTTAAATCAAATAACCATCATAAAAACCAACGTAAACAACATATTAAAATTGCCTCATTTTCAAGAAATCTACATATTCGTACATAATTATTTCAATATTAGATAGAATTCGTACAACACGATAACTAATTAGAAAATATCGTGTAATTTGAAACTGTGTTATACAGGTATCCGGATTTCGAAGGCCACCATTCGGATTTTGGAACTTTAAGAGATGCGTCTTCGGTTAAATGGGACATGTGGTGCGCCTTTGAAGGGCCATTTTAGATGTGCTTTTGATGTGCCAAAAATTCTCATAGGTTACTAGATAATGACGGAAACTGAATTTGGTAAATTTTTTACCTCTCATTAAGAGAGGTATTGGATTCATGCATGTTGTATGGATGTGTGTGTGTGTGTGTGTGTGTGTGTGTGTGTGTGGGTATGTTGGAAGGACGATTTCTCAAAAACTTTAAGATTCAATACCTGTTTAATTACATATTTCTCAATCGAACATTACTAGGAAGAGCTGAAAAGGTTTTGGTAATAATTGGACAACCGAAAGTAGCAGATTCTTAAAAAAAATCTTCTAAATATAATTTTTTGAAAATTTTTGTTCTTGCTAGTATTAAAGAGAGTATAAATTCTCTATTTTTTATAGATTTAGATATAAAGAAATATAAGGTATATTATAATCTGTTGTAATAAATTTCACAGCCCAAATGTCATGGAAACCAATTGAAAAATTAAAATGTTTGTAATTGACAGATAAATGTCAGTGTCAAAAATCCAGAGACATTACTGAAGATTTTTTCTAGGAACTAGGAAGTACATATATATATTATTTCTTATTATGTTAATTGTTAAATATTTAAAATTATAGGTATATTACATATACCCTTCAAAAATACTGTCAATCTCGACAATGAATTGGAAACATTTCGAAAAATTAGAAGAGTAGGACAAATTTTCTTCATAGAATGAATTTAAAATTAAAAATCTAAATATAAAGAATAGATTAAATAGAATTTTTGGTGTAGAGTGTAGGGTATATAAGAAATGTTAAATACACTAGAGCGCGAGCAGTCTTGTGACTTTGCTGGCCTTGACAACCAGATATGTGAGCCCGTATCAGAATGATAGCCAATAATTATATACATAGATGTCAAGTATCATAATTTTTCATACTAAATTTAGAGTTCCATGTGGTTTATTTTCCTGGACAAGTAAATTCCACACTCCTGGTGATAAATTAACTACGTGAATTTAAAAAATCTTGAAATTTTTAATGAAAAATTCTGACATTTGACATCTATGTACATAATTACTAATTATCATTCTGAAACGGGCCCACACATCTGCTTGTCAAGGCAAACAATGTAACATGACTGCCCTATACTTATGTAACAAAAAAAGGAAGTGGCGAGAGGTATTGTGCTGGCCACAACAGATTTTTAAATTTTGGTAAAGAACTACATCGCGCCAGATAACCAACGAATCCCCTTCTCTTCCATTATTAGAGGCTTTCTTATATCTTTCGACTTCTTGGTGGAAATCAGAGGTCGCATTATTGTAACTCAGCCTCGGAACCTTTACGTGTTTTTTTGAGCAATCTTCAAAATGTATTGGTGTATTGGCAAACAATTATCGGTATCGGTTGTATCCCTAGTTTTGGGTTCACACTGGCCAATAAAAATATAGGATGGAGTTGGGGTTCTGCGAAACGCAGGTGGTTTCTTAAGGGTTCCATGATTGATAAACTTTGGGAACGGCTGGTATAGATCAACAAGTATTTGTATCTAGTACACGTACTGTTTAAAATTGCCATAAAATCAAATTATTAAAAATCTGTCGCATAGTAATATACACTGAAGTAAATTTCATTTAATATTAACCGAGTTAATAATTTTGTTATTTATCTATAATATGTGTTGCAGGAGAAGCTCAACTCTAACGATCCAGAACTTCAGCTGGTCGGATTCAGCGATATACGAGTGCCGAGCGAAGGGAGTGACCGGAGGAGCCGTCAGTAAAAACGTCACCATTTCACTTCCTCACGAATTTTCATCAGAAGGTAGCAGTAGGTGTCGTAACACTTGCACATTAATTCTCCTTAATATAAGTGCATGGAGATAACTTCAAATTAACTTACTAAACAAGGAAATAATCCCAAATTTGCCAATTTATTGTCAAATATGCCATGTGCTGCTCTCCTTAAAAACTAAATTAAAAGTGTAGTGAAGCCAGTAAATTATTTTTTGCCATTTTTACGCATCATTAAAAACGTAAACACTGAATGCGTCACCAGAGAATCACCAATTCGCTCAACACGAGTAGAGGGTTCCAAACCAAAACCGTTAATACTCAGTGAATGTCAAAATAGTTATTTAAGTATTAAGGGCAGTAAGTGCACTTTACCGGTTGAGGATTGGTTTGGAGATGGAGACTATCGTCCCAATACTAACAAATTAAAGTTTAGAATTATTTAAAAATTATTTTGACATTTTAAAAAAATTAGTTATCATTTTTATGTAAGCTATGATCGTTGTTTTATTATCGTTAAAGCTTTAAAAATTGTACATTTATTTGTTATTTATGTAATCTTCACCGCTTGCAGATCGGTAGGTAGTCACATCACTTACCGGTAAACAAAACTTACTGCCTTGGAAACCCTATCGGTAAAGTTTTAAAAAAACCTGATCGTGCAAAAAAAATATATTAGCGCCCTTCAACTTATGGAGAGAGGTATCTTCACTTTTCTTTTGTTTTATGAAAATAAAATTGTCTTCAGAGCTTGTTATTATATTTTGTATGGATTTTTTTTAATAAACATTGTGTAAATTTACAATTTTCAGGAAGTAAAACACATGAAATTAAAAATAATAAATTTTTAACAGTTTAAAGTTAAAATAAGTCAAAATATTGATCTTGTCAAAGTGACACATATCAGCTAATTCCAAGCACTTCAAGGTTGCTCGAGTCACGTGTCTACTCGCGCCCTATAACTTAACTTTTGACACCTTGGATATTTTAATTTACGTAAAACTTGATCGTGTAAATACGAGCCCAACCCCAAATGTATTCGTACCCTCTGAAAAAAATATATTAACAGCAAGAAGCAATAATTTTTTAGGTTACAATAGTTAAGATTATATCTGGGCAATTTTTTATTTTATGTATTAATAAAGTGTACTGGATTTGAATATAATGTTATTACCTAAATTTATCATTTCAACAATAATCTACGGGCAAATATATGAGAAAAGACACGTGCTAATTTTTTTAGTTCCAACAGTAAATAATACAATATTTATGTTTTATTTATAAAACTGAAGGTAAAAGAAACTGATAATATATTCATTTAATTACTATATTAAATTTTAATTTTTTAGTAAAATTATTTGTAATTATTATTAAAGTACCACCTACAATTATATTAAAAACAAGAATAAATAAACTTCTGGATGCTATGCTTATTACTCCAATTCAACAAATTTTGATATGGTGTGATATGGCCACGAGGAGTCGAGACCCTTAATAGAGTGTATAGAACTTGAATACATTGCGTATAATAAAATTTGTTAGGTTTAATAATAATTTATTTGCAAATAAACCATTGTCTGCATGTGACAAATGTTTTCGTCTTTAATAATTCGCAAATAATTTTTATTAAAGCCATAAAATTTAAGATGGCAATTAATTGAGTATATTGTCAGTTACCTTTACCCACAGTTTTAATAGATAATACTAATATAAATATTGTATTATTTAATGTGGAAACGAAAAAATTTGGGAATTGTCTTTTGTCATATATTTGTCCATAGATTATTGTTTAAATGAGAAATTTAGTTAATAACATTGTATTTAAATCCAGTACACTTTATTAATACATAAAATAAAAAAAATGCTCAAATATAGTCTTAACTATTGTAATCTAAAAAAATATTTTTTATTGCTGTCAATGTATTTATTTCAGAGGCTACGAATACATTTGGGGTTGGACATGTAAGGTCACTTAAAAAGACACTTTTTAATGCACTTGAAAAGTAAAACTTCATTGTGTAATTCACACTTAAGAAAGTATTAGACAATTAGGGATTATTTCTAAAATGTAAAGATTGGAATTTTAATTACTAAAATATTGGCGGTTTTTTATTAATATAAACTAATAAAATACTAACGAAAAATGATCTGTTATTCATAATAACTAATTTGTGTTTTGTCTTTAGTTACAGAATGTGATTCCCCTACGAAAGAAGCCTACTGCCTAAACGGAGGCTTGTGCGTTCAGATCAAATCCATGAAAGAAGTTGCCTGCAAGTAAATAGCCCCCAACAATAGTTTAAAGTAAAGCATTATATAGTTTGTTTGTGTGTTCCAGGTGTTTAACTGGGTTCACCGGTAGGCGGTGCGAAAACAAAGATATATCAAGCCAAACTAGTACGTATTCCAGATCACAGACTTGCACATTAGGCCTATCCAATTCGTTTTACTGCTAGTACCCATTCCCATGAGTGTAACTTGGCACAAGTGCAGTCTCACCAAGTGAACACTTGCATATTTCCTCGATAAGTCGATATTCGATGAACTGAACAGACGTTATGTTCTGATTGACTTCCCACCCCCAGTCAAACTGCTCATTACTCAACCACCGCTAAGATAAAATGATGCTGATGCTGGTTGAATAATGAACAGACTATGTAGAAATGTCAAAATGATATGGCGAAATCAGGGACCGAAATAATTACATTTTATTTGTTTTGTTTTGTAACTATATTTAATTTTTGTACAAAGTCATGTAGATATATACATATATAATTATTTATTTATTAACGCATCTCATACTCACAACAAATAGAAATAAATAAATAAATAAAAAAGAGAGCTTAACGCTGCTATTATTGAATATATTGTCCTATTTGTATCAAAATCTAATATGTACGATCTGATTGGAATAGATTGAAGTATGTAATTATTTATGCTTTTTATATTTTCTCTGTCTTCTTAATACGTGTTGCTAGTAAGTATGCGATTATTAACACATTGTCAAAAATCGGCCATTATCGAGTTTCTCATTGACATGAAAGAATGATAAAAAGCGCGAAGAACTATATCCAACGAAGGGAAGAATCAAAACAACATGATCCTCAACAAACTCGGACACAATCTGAGTCTGAATAATCTTTAGGTAGGTACATCGATAGAAATTGTCTGCATTTGTTGGTGTAGCCAAGGACACATAACAATAAGTACTAATATTACTTTTCGAGTAGATTGAATGAAGCATAAATTAAATTCACCTAGATTTGTTGTGAGTTGCAGATGACAAAATGGCGGCTATTCTCAAAATGGCTTCCGTTCGCACTAATTTTGTTTTTTGCATGAGTATCTCATTCTCTAACCATCTTTACAGTGTTTCTATAATCAGCAAGTAGATTTAAAACTAACATACAGTCAATTTTTTTAAAGATGTCCGTTCAAGGTTATCTGTATCATGAACGACTTAACGAATTGGCATACATTTATCCCCCTCTTTTACAAAGGCTTTAAGCGTGTGCGATAAGGATGGATATAACACGCTTATCTTTCAAAAATTCATATTGTTTCGACTAAGTTAGGACATTCCATTTTAAAACGATGCTCGTTGTTGATAATACTTTCGCTGTAATGTAAGTTTATTAATTCATAGCCGTACGAATAACGTTATTTTCTGTGTCACTGACATTGTGTCAGTATGTTAATTTTCACAATTTGGTTTTACATTTGCCAATAAATTTACCAGTTGATTTATTTTTGAATTTTAAATGCTGCAAAAATCTGAATTCATACAATTCGTAGATGACCTTGATCGCACATCTTTCAAAAATTTTACTGTAAGTAAATAGTATTTGTCGGTATTCCTAAATACTAATTTGTAGTTTTTGTAAATATTTCAAATTAATTTCAATAAGTGAAATATGTGAATAACAAATTGATTTTTTTGTAGGTGAAATTTAATGAACATGCTCCAGTAAACTGAAGGAATTTAGTGATTGATGGCTCGATCACATATAAATGTGATAGAAATCACAGAAAATGCACCTAGAATAGATTATACGAATAGTAGGTGCGTCGATTATCTGTGAAGTCAAAGAATTACTAACGAATGGTAATTCACGAGAAATGTGATAGTACAGAATAAAGAGGGTTCAGGTAAGACTAACTTCCACGCTACGCTGGCACAAGACGACAAATAGAATAAAACTCACAGAATATTATATAGGTATATGTATTTGTTATTATAATACTGCTGAGCCCAAAATAGGCTGCTAAATATTAGTATCCCACAAGGTGGGCGATCATTTTAACGCAAGTATACCAAAGATTTTCTTCGCCAACTTTTGTTTTGTAAATAATTAATTTCATGTTATATTTATTAAAGAACTTATTTATGTTGTAATTTGATAAAATATACGTATTATAATTTCAAATATTTTTTAACATATGCCCTTTATTTTTATATTATAGTTTAAATTTGGGTATTTTATATGTAAATGTGTCTCACCAAAACACCAACAGTTGTTCAAATATTTTGCTAATCTGTGTACTATTAGGTATATCCTGTTTAGTAACAAATTATTTTTATAGAATCTGCATAAGTATTTATAGGGCATTTGCATCTACGTCACAACATGGCGGGTGAACAGCTGATTCTGGACAACAAAACTAACATTTAACACTGATAAACTAGCTACTTTAAAATGTTACTAGCCAAAATTAAAAATAAATGTATGAATTATTTGCTGTACTTCATTTCACGTAAGAAAATAGTAGATAGCACTTGAGAGTCGACCGTTTTTACATGCATTAAATAAATAATTTAAATTCGTGAAACCAAACTTTGTCAATAATAAATATTTTTATTTGTAAAAATGTACAAGACCTAAATATTAAAAATTACTAAAAAGCATGGATAAATATCATTTTTGTATATTTTATTTGATAACTGACAACAAGTAATATTTTTCATCGTTTTTGTGAACTAGGTTTGCATTCTGATCAATCAAAGAGCAGAATCTATATCCCTATGTAAACCAATGATATTTTCTTACGTGAAATGAAGTATAGTAAAACAAATTAATAGCATTTGTAAATATATTTTGAAAAATATTAAGTTGAAATAAGTAGATTGTATCAGGTTGCATTTGAGTTTGTATAAGTATTTTTGCGTGTATTGTTAAAATGAAATGCATAAATATAAAATGAACTATTCGATTTTTTTTTAATTTAGAAAGAAAATTAAATTTGAAATACCTATAACAAAAAAATTATACTCCGATGTGTAAAGTTGATACTTTACACACTGCAGACAATGTGTAAAGTAAACGATGTTCGTATTTTATTTACACATTACAGAGCTACCACCACAAATACACGTTTGGAATTTAAATTGTCTTACCTAAATTTAGTTTTTTCTACACATTAATGTTGGTAATACTGACAGAACTGCACTATTCAACTTCAGATCTGTTAAATGTGAAATCGGTATTTAGTGTGTTCAAATGGGGTCATTTCACATTTTCTAATTTATTTCTTGAAAGAATAGGCGAAATTAAATATGTAGGTGTATGTTTTTACACTTTAAAAGTCATTAGAATCAGAGATATGATTTTTTAAAAGTTGTCTTTAATTTCAAATATTTGGACCTCTGAGTCACGATTACGTCACAGCTTAGCGGATGCGGCAGTAGAGTTCTCTACCGGTTTTGTTTGGAACTATGATTGTTGTTAGGGTTATCACTTGTCAGTTTGATTTTATGACAGCAACATATTGTTAACTAAAAACATATTTTATACAACTTTTGATATTTATTTTAATAAATGTTTTATTTACATACCTTTCCTCTTAACTCTGCTGTCACCTGCCACAATTTTAGGTTCGTTTGTTTACAACAGCAAATGGAAACTACGTGTACCGTGAATATGTGTGTGAGAGGATGTGTAACAAACCGTGACGTCACGAATTTTACAGCTCCGAAAGTTTATTAGCAAATTTATGAATGAAAAGTCGCATATTTCATGTTATTTTATATTACTAAATGAGACGGATTTCACGATTTTATAAAAAAAAACGATTTTTTTTAAAAATGACCCCATTGTCGTCTGCTCGTCGGTCAAATTTTTTATTTATTTCAGGAATTTTATTTAAGGATATATAAAAAATATTGTATGCAACTCAAGTGTAAACAAGCTTTATGACATTCGGTCAATAATTTTCATAACTTCGGCAAGCTTCGTCACGAAATACTTGTCCTCATGTTATAAAGATTGTGTTTATACTCTTGTTGCATAAATAACTATTATCTTCGGGTTCATATTTCTTATTATAATATGTATTTTTGTTGGTTTTTTTTTACAGATGAGCTTATTATGTTCATACGCCAATAATTTATTGTTGGAAGCCACATTACATTAATCAAATGATAAATTTAAATAAAAAATAAAATATATAGAAAAAGTATTAATGCAAGCCTGTAGAAAATTTAATAATCTCAAAAAATAACATTTAAATGTATTTTTCGAAGAAACTATTTAGAGCTTCAAGTAAGCTGTCATTTCCGGTTATCTGATTTACAGCAAAATTTTCATATTAGAATAAGGTAGAAATACAAGGTTTCAAATTTTTTTGAACGATAGTATTTGAGTTAGAGCATAAAGAGGATCCACACATACACACAGACATCATGTAATAAAAGTATACACAAATAACTACGATTAGGTTAGTTTTAATTTAATAACCTCGAACTCACTAAATAACAATATCCTCAAATATACTTTACTCAAAATACTGCTCATACATTCACCTTTACACACTCTAATCACGTTTTCCATAAGAAAACAATAATTGCTGTAAAAAGCAATAAAAATTTACAGGACGATATTTCTCCATAAGACGCAATGTAACCTGAAGGTTTGCTTGTCCATGTCCACAATCAGCTGCTAGCCGCCATGTTGAAACGTCACGTGCAAGTGCCCTATTATCAGAAATTGCCAAGAAAATTTAAATGTTGCTGCCAAAATACTCGCATGTTGTGATAATTGTATAGACATTGTAAGAATCTCTAGGATCACTTAAAGTTGTTACTCAACGTTAGTATTGAATGTTATTCACCCAAGGATAAGATATATTACTTGTCAATTCTAAGCGTACATATACATTTAAGAATCTGTGAATGAATTAATAAAAAGCCACTTGATATGATTGTATTATACTTATAATAAATAAATATTGTTTAAAATGGTACAAGAACTGACAAGATAAACAAGGCTGATTTTCATGAACACAATCAATAATAATTTGTAATAAACAATTTAATAAGAATTTTAATATACTATGTAGTTTTAGTAATCAGTCTTGTTGTTTCTTTAATGTGGCGCATTTATGACTAGTTTTAATGTATAAATAATAAAACCATTTTGAAAATTTTAATTAGATACAATTTTACATTTTTAAAATTTGCTATGATCTCACTAATTAAAATTGTAACATTTTCGGCCGAATTCACCATTAATCCGTTGATTAAGGAATCAAGCTGATCTGTAGGTCAACGTATGTTCTAATTCACCAACTTGATTTCTGAATCAAAGAATCATGATCAACAATTCACAGTTTTGTTTTGGTTTTTCAGAGAATGTAACTGTCATGTAATTTTATCCATTGTAATTGTACTTTCCGTTAAAAATAGTATTAATCGGGCGCGAGCAGTCACGTGACTTTGCCGACCTTGGCAAGCAGATATGGAGGCTCGTGTCAGAATGACAGCTATTAATTACGTCCACAACTGACAAATGTCATAACATTTCATTCAAAATTTCATGATTTTCTTATTTTATGCGGTTTATTTGTTTTCATAATACCAAGTCGCTATTATGATTTAACAGAACTAAACACGTAAGTGAAAAGGGATGAGTTGCTGATGATAAAATAATCGGAATATTTTCAAATTTGGCTAAGATTATCGCCATATTTCAATGCATGAGTACAAAAAGAGATTTATGGTATTACGAAAAATTTTGAACGCCACACGGCCGACATGCAAATAACAAACTTCAGTCGCGTCCGTTATTTGCTTTATATCGGCCTAAGGAGGAGTATGGAATTCAGTCGCCAAGGAAAATAAATCATACATCAAAAAATCATGAAATTTTGAATGAAAAATTATGACATGTCAGTTATGGACATAATTAATAGCCGTCATTTTGACACGGGCCCTCATATCTGCTTGTCAAGGTCAGCAAAGTCACGTGACTACTCGCGCCCTATATATGTTTTTAATTTATTTATAAAATATGTTTCCTATAATATTAAATTTTGATGTAGGTACAAACTCACTGATTCCAATAAATGAGTGTTTTTAAATATAATAAAAATGAAAGATATAAAAGTATATTTGAAAATAATAAAACCAAAGCGGTTTTAAATAAAGATAAAGAAGAAGCATAAGACAAATTTACAAATGAGTACAATAGCCAGAATCCCTGATATAGCTATAAATGTTAAAATTGTTGATCAGTAGATTGGATTGATTCAAAATCAACGTTGATCTGTGAATCAACACATTAAGTAATGGTGAATTCAGCCGTTATTGATGTATTTACTATGTTTGTATATTATAAAATGTTAAGAATTGCGTTTTGCATAAATGGTGCTATATCGAACAGACAATATTTGATAGAAATGCAATATACGTATTAATGTCTATGCATATATGTCGAAAAAATGGCTAAATAAAAAATAATTATAAATTGTTTATTTAATTTAAAAAAGTATATTATGTACGTTATTACTAAATAGTACTTATTTTAATATTTGTGCACGGTAATAATAAATAACTCCTTTTTGTTATTAATTTTTATATTATCAAAATAAAAATATAAACTGACAATGGAACACAAATCAGTACATTTTTATTCCATTGCAACATTTACTAATCATCGCTCTTATAAACTACTGCAGTGTTAACCCGATGTATATTGGTAGAAAATGACCTCAAAGCTACAGTTTGGGCATTTTTTATATCTGCCGATTTTGCTTCTTCCCACAAAGCCGGTAAGTCTACATTTTCTTCTTGATTTGTATACATGAGTAAATCTATACTACACCTTGTATCTAAAAGTGGCAGGAAGGCCACAGAACTAGCAATTTGTTTCAAAACATCTCTTATTTCTTTCTGTATTTGTTTCAAGGGTTTATCCGATTCCTCTTTTCCATCTTTATTCGTTTCAGCACAATATTCTACTTTAAAATCCCATCTTTCCAGTGGTTCTTTAGTGTTAACATCGGAAATAACAAGGGCAACTTTATCTATTATTTTTTTTACTAGCCATTCTAAAATACTTTTCTGTAAAACTATGAGAAAATTATTAAGCGACTGTACTTTACCTTTTAACTGATTTAGAGTAACTGAAAGAAATTCTTTAATTTTTGGTTCTTCAGACATTAAAATAGAAAGGCCATAATTCTCCACATTCTTAAACTGTTCAGGTGGGTATATTCCTCTTTGAAATAAAATCGAATTGATGCCGAAATCTGAAATGCAACATGCATTATAACCTGCCAACAAACTGCATTAATTAATATTACTTAAATATTCACAAACTATCTCTGCACTGCCTTTAACGGTAATGCATGATTTCGTTTCCTGTGCTGCAGTTATAGGCATGTTGGGTTTTATTTATAATACTTGCAATATACCAGTAAAAATGTAAATACAAGACAAATTAGTAAACACAACAGAAATACAATTCAAATTCTCTTCTTCTTCGTACGGGTAACTTCAATATCATCAGTTGCAAATGCAAACAGCTGTTCAACATCGAAATAATTCTTCGAACTTATTTCCAGTACATGTCTTTTCGTTATACTTTAGTCTAAAATATAATTATATAAATATTTTGCAAAAATATTTATATTCTAAAATTTTTTTATCAAAAACTTAAATTACCCATTTCTCGATATAAACATGCGCAGAATAATATGCGCCGATATAACATCAGTGTTGCCAATTTGTAGATTTTGTCGCTAAATCACATACCCTGGTTTTAATGGAAATGTTTTAAATTTTAACCGCCAAAACTGATGCTTCTGATTGGCTAGTGCTTCGTCAGATTTACACTGTACATAGATAATAGATGCGCTCAATGAAGTTTAAGCAAATCAAGCAAATGCTAGATAAGCAAACGAGACTTATTGCTTAGTACACTGAACGATTTGCTAGCTATATGACGAACTGTCATCGAGAAAGTTATACAGTTGTCAAATATAACATGTGTATCTCTCGTATATATTTTATTGGTCTGGAAAGTTATATAAAATGAATTTATAGATACGTACAGTTATTTGCAGATAGTGGGATTAATTTTAAAGATTTTTTTTTAAGTCTAAGAAAGTATTTCAAATTTAATAATGTTATAAACATTCATCACAAAACTTTGAAAGCCTTTTTGACATGTGACATAAATACACCATAAAATGATATAGAAACAGTACAAGGTAACTTTATGTTTACCTAATTTGTATTTCCCGTCATTATACTTGATAAGTTAACAAGACAAGCGAGAAATTTGGCGCTTGAATTGCTTGCGAGCAAATCAAGCAAATACAAGGCTAGCAAAGTCGTTCAACAAATTTTACTTCCGGTTGCTTGTTTTGCTGGTCTTATTGAACGTACCTTTTGAAATCTTATTTTAAAATAATAGGCTACTAGTTTTTATTAAATGTACTATGTGATGTAATTCTCTAGAGATCCATGCTTTAAGCAATAGTTTGTTAAATTCGTGTTAACAAAATAATCATTACTGCAAAAAGACGAAAAACAAACTGAACTTAAACAACACAAACGTAAACAACCGGAAAAAATTACATTGAGTTAAAGGTTGACAGAGGCGCTACCTAGAGTGGGGGAAATGGCATCACTTTTACAGCAACTTACACACTCCTTATTTATTCCTACCTACCTACAACGTGTTTTCAGTGAGTTTGTTTATAGAGTCATCTTTATGAAGAATATATTATTTACATAAAATTTTATTTGGTTTCGGAGATTTTTGGAAAAATATGGAGATTTTATTAGAGATATCAGTAGATTTAAAAAAATTATAATTAGAAATATTCTGGAAAATTTTTACATATAAAATTGAGATATTTTGTTAATGTTAGTTGGCAACACTGAATAACATTACTTTGTGATTACTTTGCAACATTAAAATTTGACTTTGACGTTTATTCAATGTGTAAAAGAAAGTAATATTTTTCATTTAAATTGCTAAATATTTTAGATCTGAAATGTATTTATTAATTATAACAACAATTTTAAGTTTCGCCAGTGTATCAACATCATACATCACAAAACCTGTAAGTATAAAATAGGTTATGTGTTTTACCTTTTCCGTAAATAAATTTCCCATTTATTCGTCCATATCACGTCCATCCGCTGATCGGGCTCTTCTTCTTATAGGCATTAGTATGGCTGAAAGGACCCTCTAAAAAAGAACGAGAATTAATTACAGAAATGTCAGACCTTCGACGACAGCAAGCTAGCATCTCTATGATAGACAATTTTGCTCAACACGCTAAACTCCAAAGAAAAATCAACAACATGGAAATGCAGCTGAAGAACATTTCCAGTGAAAAAAATACGAATAACTATATTGTCCAATTAGGGATAACGTATGGTATAAAATTTTTATTCAGTCTATTATTATTAGGTGTCGTTTTATATTTTCGTTACACTCCTGTTTATGTTTTCCCTCAATACATTGACCTGTATCCCTTCAACAATATTGTTTCTTATCCTAACACAGAACTAGGATCAGTCTCAGTTCACTTTTGGTTAATGGTTTCCAATACTGTAGCTAGACAAATTGTAAGATAACTGTTTTTGGAAAAATAGATGAGCTGTAATATTTTTACAATATTTATTTTTATTTAAAAAAAATGGGGGAATGCATACAAATTCCTAAATGCACACATATCACAGTCAGGGTGTTTCATTTTCGATATTTTTAAGGTATATCGGGTAAAATGAACGATGGAGCAAAACCGTGTGCAAATTCCACAGTCAACTTTTCGATCTTCTTCTGTTTCTGAGCTACAGGTAAAAACTCGTTTTTCGCTCAATTCGAAAATATCTTATATCTTATTTATTATGAGAAATTTCGTACCATTTTTTGTGTAGAACAAAATGGCGTAATTAGATTTTTTAAAATCTTAATAATTCTCGACAAACTTATGATTTTTTTTAAATGGGAACCTATGTTAAAAATAGCTTTTAGATTATTTTATAAGCTTTTCAATAATATATAACAAGTCTACATTCTTATAATTTTTAAATAATTTTATATTCCGTAAAAGGAATAAGGATTGACTAGAAATAATTGTAAATTTCATTAATATTTACGTTTCTTAATACTAGTATTATTTTTCGTCTTTTTTTGAAAATAAAAATCACCCAATAATTTCTACAAGTTATATTTCATTTTATAAAGTTTTTTCAGGTTGATAATATAAGCTTTTTAATGATATATAGCAAGTCTACATTCTTTTGTTTTAAATATGAATAATAGATGAATTATTATTTTATTGGGGTGAAAAATTGAAAATTATTAAAATACAAATAAAAAAAATTATTATTGGAATATTTCACTACGTAGAGATGGCGTTCTGCATCAACGTCAAACCTTCGGCAAGGGAGCACTTCTGTTTAACTTCCATAAATGTAACATTGCTGTCACTAGTTTTACTTTAATTTTTCTTATATTTTCACTTTTCTTTCAGTGTTTATTATTATTTTAGGTAGAGTATATTTCCGTAGTTGTAGCAGTAGATTAATTATTATATTTCATTTTAAATACTTTAGTTAGTAGTTGTTAGGTTATTTTCACAGTTTAGTTTTTTATGATAGTCAATAAATATTAGATAATGATAGTTTAATTAATTGCTAATATTAGTTCTATCTATTTCCCACAATATAAAATACGCGCATATGTCGCAAAACTGGGACTCGGGTTCAATCCCGAGCGACGCCAAACATTACTTCGAATTTTAATGGCACAAAATTGACTCTTGTGGTACACTCTCCACGCCAGCATTGAGTGCGTGTGAGGTGACGCCTGGTAAGCGCCCGCACGGTACAAATATTTCATTATTACCTATATCTGTGTACAAAGCAGACTGGCACACCCATCAATGGGTAATATGCCGTGATATGTTTATTTATTTGTTTTAGTTCCAAATTTCGCCAGCAGATTCGCATTCTTATTGAAATACCCCAAAAAATCATCATTTATTTATTTCTAATTATTTTTTTCAGTTTTACTTAATTTTGCAATTTATTTAATTCAAAACTATATTAAATGATTTTTTTCGTATTGTTTCAAAGCCAACAAATGATGATCTGTAATAGTTTTTTTCATTTGCTTTTTAATCATTTTCAATTTTTTCAAGTCTATAAATTAATAATTAATCTTTTATTCATGTTTAAAACAATAGAGTGTAGACTTGTTATAATCATTAAAAAGCTTATATTATCAACCTGAAAAATCTTTATAAAATGAAATATAACTTGTAGAAATTATTGGGTGCTATTTATTTTTAAAAGAAAAAAAATACTAATATTAAGAGACATATATACAGGTTGTAACACAAAACCGACCACTACCATTATTTTCTTTACTATTATAGTTATAAAAAAATACTATAGAATAAAGTTATAGAAGGCCAAGGGGGACATCCCATTAGAGAATAAAATATTTTTTTAAACCAGTGGTTCTCAAGTTACAATACAAAGTTATATTTTTTTAAATGGGATGATTTATATTTTTTTGGCCTATTCGATAGATTTTTTTTTCTGAATTCGACTATGTGATTTTTTTATATCGTTACATAACAAAAATATTGAAAAATATTCAATTAAAATTTAAATAAATTTTATTTTTATACAATTGAGCTTAAATTAAAATAAAATAAAACAAATATTTGTTAACAACGTTATAAACAATGTTGTATTTGGTTTCTATCCTAAATAATTCAAATTGACAAATAGCAATTTTGGTTTTCATACATAGCCTACTGAAAAATGACTATAAAAATCAAATTTATTTAAATTTTAATTGCATATTTTTCAATATTTTTATTATGTAAGGATATAAAAGTAATACATGGTTGAATTCAGAAAATACGTTATCGAATAGGCATAAAAAATATGTATAATCCCATTTGAAAAAATATAATTTTGTGTTGCAACTTGAGAACCACTGGTTTAAAAAATATTTTCTTCTTTAATAGGATGTCCCCCTTGGTCTCTTATAACTTTGTTCTATAATATTTTTTTGTAACTATAATAATAAAGAAAATAATGGCGGTGGTCGGTTTTGGTGTTACACCCTGTATTAATGAAATTTACAGTTATTTCTAGTCAATCCTTATTTCTTTCGCGGAATATAAAATTATTTGAAATAACATGATTGTTCTCAGTGGTGCCAATATACAGGGTGATTCATCGGTCTGTCCTCTCTTTATAACTCTTTTATTTTAAGTCAAATGGAAAAACTCTTCAAATATAATTTATATAATATATTATTGTCTATCTACGTACTATATGCATTTGTATACAGGGTGCTCCGTTGAAGCGCAACAATATATAACTTTATATTTCTTAATGGAACTGCCTATATATATTTATTTATTTTGATAGTAAATTAGATTCCCTTTAAAAAAGTATTAAGTAATAAGGGGTCTAAAATTATAAATTAAGAAGTTATTTACGTTCATAAAAAATAGTAGTTCATAGTGGAAAAAACTATAATTTAATAAAAAAAATTGATTCTTTTTTATTAATACTTATTTTAAACATCAACATCAACGATGATAAACTAAGAGTATTGCTTGTTTAAATTCGAAACAATTGATCAAATTATCCATAGCTTACTGTGTTAATAATAACATGATACAAAAATATCATTCAACGAATAAAGGTAAATAACTTCTTAATTTATAATTTTAGACCCCTTATTACTTAATAATTTTTTAAAGGAAATCTAATTTACTATCAAAATAAATAAATATATTTAGGGTGTTCCATTAAGAAATATAAAGTAACATATTGTTGCGCTTCAACGGAGCATCCTGTATACAAGTGCATATAGTACGTAGATAGACAATAATATATCATATAAATTTTATCTGAAGAATTTTTCTATCTGACTTAAAATAAACGAGTTATAAAGAGAGGACAGACCGATGAATCACCCTGTATAGTACAAAAATCAACTACAATTATGTCAAATATTTTACATTCCGTAAAAGGAACACGGATTGACTAGCAATATTAGTACATTTCATTAATATATACGTTTCTTAATTCTAGATTTTTTAAAAAATAAATAACATCCAATACTTTCTCCATGTTATATTTTGTTTTATAAGGTTTTCTTCAGGTTGAGGACGTGAGTCGTCTTCTGTCTAATTATTTTTATTATATGTGTGCAGTTCGGAATTTGTATTCCAAGCCCAGAAATGGTGCCAATGAAAAATTTAATACTGTACATAATAGTAACTTTATTTTAATAAGAAAAGGAATTGTAAAAATACTTAATTTATTTGTTTATATATTACAATATAGTTAAAAAATACTAACACAGGAAGAACTTTTACAAATAATATAAATACTTATAAATAAGTCACAAATGAGTGTTATTTTTAACCCTGATAAAAAACAATTTTAAGACTGGTGCACTTTCGTGACCATTTCATGATCTTTGGTAATTTTTTTATATAAATATATTAAATTTAACACAAAACTGGAATAATATTTTAAAATCTGTATTATATTAATAAATTGTTTGTAAAATATTCAAAAGTTCAAAAAATATTTTACATAATTATTATGTAAAACTCTCCTTAATTAATTTAGCACAATGAGATGGCAAATAAGCATTTAATACTAATATTTGCGCATTGAGACGTAGAGGATATAAAAATATCCGATCATTTGGCTATAGTGAGTAGTTGTATAATTGTCTATATGTCTTTCTTTTGCTCATTTACACTATTCGAATGAGATGTGCTAACTAGTAATTGATATCGACTAAAACTTACACATTTCTCTTTTATCCATTGGTATAAATTACACACTATTTCGTACAGGGTGTCATATTCATTCGGCACTATTCCATCGATAGAGCTTTCAAAAAATGAGAACATTGGAAACCAGATTCGAGTTCGATTTGAGTCGCGCTGCATTAGCGCCTGATTGTTTGCTAGTGTGTGATAGTATAAAAATAACCGACTAGTAATATAAAAGGCAACAAATACGTCTATTGAATAGTGCTCGTGTGCCGCCAAAATGAAAAATATTCCAAACATATTCATTAACCACGTTAATGTGTGCAGGAAGTATAAATGTCGTGGTGTATCTGCAAAGGAAATTATATTCATTTTATTCAGTACAGTAATTTATACAGAGTTTTATTAGCAGTAAACATAGAGAAGTTTCATTGCCATAGTCACAAAATGACAGCAATGTATTGAAGCGTTAATTATTTATTTATTCGTGTCGAACCATACATATATACTATACACAACTCGGTAATAAAAACAACATAAAAATGTAAAATATAGACATTCACTCGAATGGTTTTTGCATGTATTTGCTATTCCAGTACTTGTCTGGAAGTATTCTACCCAAACTCATAATAGTTCGGCTGATTTACATTTTGAACAAATTATAAAACCTACACAAATGGTTAGAAATTGCTACAAAATTATTTTTGAAATACAGTTAACATTTAAAAAGCGTCTAAAATGATGGGTGATGATAATGAGGTCATGGACGATTTTTCATTTTTAACTTCAGTGGATACAGTAATGAAAAATAACATCCGTATTTTTTATTTTTTTTTCAAATCGAAAACTGCAATTAAAAATGACGTCACATTTCATAAATATATTCAATTCAATGCCTCGCATGCGTTTCTATAGCTAAACAAACTTCTACCGTCTAATCTCAAATCTTTACAAAGAAGCACAGCTGATGTGACGTGTGGATAACTTCAGGCCAAATGAATATTATATTTATAAAAATGAAAAGAATGATGTTATATTAATATATTATAGCATATTTAGATATGTAATTTTAAATTTATAGTCCATATGTTTTTACCTCCCGCTACCCTTGGTAAAAATCGCATATCGAGATTTTGGTAAATGACCACGTTTTAAGGTCCCTAGAATCCATTTTTAACATTTTCACGATGATGTCTGTGTGTATGTATGTGTTGTGTGTGTGTGTGTGTATCCCCTTTACGCTCTAACTCAAATACTATCATTCAGAAAGTTTTGAAACCATGTATTTCTACCTTATTCTAATATGGAAATATCTGATTAGATTTTGGTGGCAATCGGATAACCGGAAATGGCAGTTTACTTGAAGCTCAAGATAGTTTTTCTTCAAAAAATACCTTTAAATGTAATTTTTTCTCAATTTGTTATAAAAATTAAAGACTATTCCATTTTCTACAAGTTTGTTTAAATACTTTTTCTATATATTGTATGGATAAATTTATAAAGTAATATAAAAATTATATATACAGGGTGTTAATAAAAAAACTTTACACACTTTAGCAGGTGATAGTAGAGATGAAAACAAGAAAAAAATTCTAATACACTTAGGTCCAATACTCATTGCTTTTTATAAAATTTATGTATGGAATTTGTACATAATACACAGGATTGACGGAAGGTATTGTGCTGGCCACATCAGATTTAACAACTAAGGACTCTAGGTGTTTACGATCAATTGTAAACAAAGTTGCAGCCGTCGTCGAAGAGACTCACGCACTTGATCGTAAACACCTAGAGTCCTTAGTTGTTAAATCTGATGTGGCCAGCACAATACCTTCCGTCAATCCTGTGTATTATGTACAAATTCCATACATAAATTTTCTAAAAACCAATGAGTATTGGACCTAAGTGTATTAGAATTTTTTTCTTGTTTTCATCTCTACTATCACCTGCTAAAGTGTGTAAAGTTTTTTTTTATTAACACCCTGTATAGGTAAATGGCGGGAGGTACTGTGTTGGTCACATCAGATTTTTTCTTTTAGAATTTCTGTGTTCATATGATAAGTTTTATGAAATGAGTCTGAACTTAAAACAATTTTATACAACAAAAAATGTGGAGTCCAGACTCAGTTCTTCCGAGATCCTTTACTTTTGGTACAATGAAAAGCAACTACCTTGCAGGATATATGGGACAATACTCATAGAAAAATTTGCAGGGGTTAGGGACACAATGCCTAATAGAATTAAAGCTGGTATTACTAATAAAGGCGATGTAACCCAATATTAAATTGAATACCGGCTGAAATATTATGGGTTGGGGTGATACTTAAGTTTCAGTTCGTAGTTGCAAAATTATTTACTGGTATACTGCTTGACCCGTTTCTCTTTTATGAGTAAACATAGGGCATAGTCAGACTCGTTAAACTGTCACATTTCAATATGGTATTTTTATACAATAGGTTGGGTGCATGATTTTTGTATTTATAAAATAACATTATATCCTCACATTATTAACTGGAAAAAAATTATATTAATTTCTATAAATAATGAATTATTAATTGTTAAAAATGTACATATTTTCAAATATATCGTGATTAAAAACAAGAGTGTGACGTCAAAAGGCACTCGCGGCAGCGCATCCAAGGAAACAGCTTCTAATATCAAACACAAAAGCACATATCAAGATTTGTTTACAAGCGCCGAAGATAGACACGCGATGCACAAGAGAGGTTGCTTGTATTTAGGCAGCCAATAGCAATAAGTGCCTTCTTACGTCATAAGAATGAGGGGTTGTTTTTGTCTAGAGTTCTTAGCGTGAATCTTTTTAATTCAATTTTTAAAAAAATATGAACAATTTTTTTTCAGTTTACTATGAATTAATTTGTATAATCTTTCACATAAAATAATAATCTATTGAAGAAAAAAGGCAAATTTATAGCATAGTATAATTTAAATAACCAAGTTTCAGATATATTTGCTGCTACATTTAATAATCGACCCAGACCCTGCCCAGTAACAATTCGAAAAATCTGTAATTATAGCTTGCACCGAATGATTTTTTTTTCTTAGGGTACACTTAAAAATGTGAACATTGAACAATTAACAAATAGAATTAGTGCAGCTTTACTTCCCAGCAAATAACGAATGGTATTATTTTTATAATCGTTTAGGATATTGTTTAGAAGTTAATAGTGCCAATTTTGAGCATTTGATAAGTTATAATGAAAATTCCTCACTTAATGTAGTTCTTAAGTGTATAAACAAATAAATAATTTCTCATTTCTTTAATTCATAATTTAATATTTTAGTTTATGTTAATTATGTGCCTGAGTGTTTGGCCGCAGATCTAGGAAACCGGGTTCGATCCCGACCGGCGCAAAATATTTCGAATTTTAATGGCACAAAACTGACTCCTATGGTGCACTCTCCATACCTGCAATCCGTGAAGTGACGCCTGATAACCGCTCGCACGATGCAAATACGTATCATTACCGAAATTTGTGTTCAAAGCAGATTGACACACCCAGCAATGGGTAAATGATGATATATTTATTTTAGTTAATTATCCATATGTTTACTTATAAAATAAACGCTTTAATACATTGCTGTCAATGGCCACGTTCAAGAGCACCTAGCGCATATAGCGGGATGTGATGTCACAGTGTAGTGTCAAATTGTCAACTGTAATATGTCATTTTTAAACATATTATCACAAAATATAAGGGTTTTTCTGGTACTAATTGAATGATAACTATGAGGTTGTTTCCGCTGCATTATTCTTGAGAAAATATAGCTAGCCGTTTCTGTCGTTTTTATTTAGTGGTGTGGCACTGTCATTTATGGCAGGCAAAAGAATTTCCATATTCTACGACTATAAAGTAAGGACCTTGATAAGGATTCTTGAATTGCCATAGGGCAGTTTCAAATAAACATTAATTTTCCAAGATATTCCAAAGGTTTTTAGTGTAGATTTCAAGGAATCTATTTTGGCAAAGTTGATTCAGAAGGAAATAAATACCACTAAAGAAAATCAACATTGTTCTAATTGAATTTAATACATCCATTCTGACTTTATTGTCATAAAACTTGACATTCATAAATGACATTACTAGGCGAGGATAGCACTACTCTAGCAATCTAGCGAAATTAAAAATATATGACCAGCACAATACCTCCCGCCATTTAATTTTTATTAATTTAAATACTTATACATATTGGCCCGTACTACGATCACGGTTTTAACTAAAACGCTGTTTTAAAAAATGTCAAATTCAAATTTCAACATTTAATTTTGCACGTATGTTTGAAGATCGATTTTTTTAAAAATATTTGTTTGAATACAAACTATGTTCTGCTTTTAAAACATATTTTGATAAATTCGATATTATTTATTATTCTTATTAAATAATGATATCTGACACTTCTTAAAACAGCGTTTTAGTTAAAACCGTGATCGTAGTACGGGCCATGGGGTCTCGTGACCGCGTGACTGAGTGTCTGGTCGCGAATCTGGGGAACCGGATACAATCACCAACAACGCCAAATATTTTGATTTTTTTTTATTTAAATACATACCTGTATATTTACTAATGCTGGAAACTATGTACATTAAGTTTCTTTCCATATAAGTATTGTTCTATTTACAATTTTCTTTTTAAAACGTTACTGTTATTAATTTGAAATGATTATTTTTTTGATAGTGACATTTATCTGTCAGTTACATAAATTGGAAATATGAACTGTGTAACTACGAAATTGTGTTTATCTTTAAAACATAGACTCCCGGATTTATAAAATTGATTATTTTATTACTAATTTATCTATAAAATATATAGAAAAATTATTAATGCATGCCTGTAGAAAATTCAATAATATTTAATTTTTATAATAAAATAAATCTCAAAAAAATGACTTTTAAAAATATTTTTGGAAGAAAAACTATATTGAGCTTCAAGTAAAGTGCGATATCCGGTTATCCGGCTTTTACCAAAATCTAATGGCTTCTTTCCATATTAGAATAAGATAGAAATAGGTTTCAAAATTTTCTGAATGATAATATTCGAGTTAGTGTCCAGACGATGCACATTCACACATACACACCCACAGACATCATTGTGAAAATGTTAAAATCGGATTTTATGGACCTTGATACGAGGTCATACCTCCCTTACTAAGGATAGCGGGAGGTAAAAATGAGCTATAATATCTAAGCAGAAACGCTAGACACAGCTAGCTATATTTAAAAAAAAAATGCTTTAGTTTACATTTGTTGAGATGAATTCCATTTTTATTTATCATTTATTTAGTATCAGAGAAACTTTTATATTTTGCTATGCAGCTAAATATTGACTCCTAAGGCGTTTTCGCAATGCTGGTCTAGATCAGTGATCCGAATCTGTTGGTGACGTTACGGATCACCCGTCAGATTACATAAAATCAGCGACCAAAAAAACCAACGCAATTTTTTTCTTGCCATGATATAATCTCAACGTCAAATATATGTTGTCATATATTGTTTTTTTTTTGAGAAACATAAGATAATTGAGATTTGAGAAATAATTTTTATTCTAATATTCTAGTTGGCTATGTGAAAATAAAATAATAAATAAATAGATAAATAAATAAGTAATAATAAATAAGTAACAAATAAATGTATACTTTGTTGATATTAACATTGTTATATTTTGTTTATTTTCACGTAGCCTCCTACAATATTTGAATAAAAATTATTTCCCATATCTCTTAATATCTTATTTTTCTCGAATTTTTTCAAATACATTAATAAATAGTAATACATCGTGGAAAAGAGAAAAAATGGCGGTTTATATTTTCGTAAAATAATTATAGGTTATTTAAAAAATTAAAGTTGATAAAAAATATCTACATCTGCCATAAAATAGTACATATAAAATAATAAAATATTTATATAGGCTATTTTTCACTATTATAATAAATATGTTAAAGGTGGGGGGGGGGCGTCTTCCCAGGCACACTGTATGTAGTTCACCAAGTTTTAATAGATCATTCCGATGATGAAGAAATGATACAAGTTATGCTATTGTATGATTTTACACAAAATCGCAGTGACAATAAATGATTTAGTCGTAGAAGTTATTTCAATTAACATAAATTTGCTCCATTTGTATAAAATGATGAATTAATACATATCCTCTATTTTAAAAAATGACATATGACAGCTGTTAATTTGACACTACACTGTGACATTTATCCCGCTAGGTACTGCTAAACGCGGTCAATCATTTTATACTGTAACTATGGTAATGATATACCCTATGTTTACTAATAAACTCCCGATATTACTTACATTCAGTAATAAAAAAGTTTAACATGGTCAAAGCTACCGTATGTCCTGAAAACATATAATCGCCACATGTCCGAACTCCTTGTATAGACATCCCAGCACCTCTCCAAATTACGTAAGCCTGAGATATTTTTGAGGCCAGTTCTTTATACAAATTATCGGGTAGCACAGTTGGAGTTCTTGGTTGACACTGTAAATGTGCACCGGGAACACTTAAAGATGTAATTAACATCGTAACACATCTTAATAGAAAAACTGTGCCCGAAAGAGCAAAAAATCGTCGCAATAAAATAAATCTAAAAAATTATATATCTTTAGTGCACATAAAATAAATCCTTTACAGAAAATACAATACCTATGTTTATGAAATATAAGTACCACTAGCCAGACAGTAAATAATATTGTACCAGTAATTTCGCACATATCAAAAGCCCACGGTATGTGAGGTACATTATCCAAAAAAATATCTGGCAGTGGTGGATATTTTTTCATATCAGGCACTCGGTCGTGTACTATAACCATAACAAAAGCTGTAATCCACGTGACTGTAACAACATAACAAAAGCTCAAGAAAGCTTTCCAGATTTCTGGCTGTAGCCTCTGAGCCCGTCCATCTTCAGACATAGGAGGAGTTACACGGTCTTGTCTTTCAGATTCACAATATTCACTATGGTAAGGATGAGAGGAATATAAACTTAAACTTGATAATTCTATTAATCCGAGATGTAGTAAACTGGAATGATTTTCACGTTGGAGTTGTTTCACAGCAATATACAGTAACTTTCTATCACGTAATTTCAAACTCATAATAGGTTCCATACGGAAATCTGGGTCTTGCAGCGTAAGAAGGCATTTTCCATCCACCTCGTTAGCGTCGCAGAGGATATTCGTCGAAACTGGCTTCAATCCTTGACTCTCCAGAAAGACTTTTGTGTCTTCTTTTGTCCATTCTACCACACTCTTTTCACTCATGTTAACAACGTGCTACTGGTGTTACATAAATTTACAGTAGATAATGATTCTAATACAAACATTTGGGTTGATATGAACTTTGACAGAGGAAGGTACATAAACTACTTAACCTTCTTGATGTCTTGACAGTTATTTACTCCACATTTTTCTCCAAAGCCTGACTCACAACGTCATACAAATTTTATGACGCATTGTGGATAAAGTTAACGTATTGTTGCTGATATATATTTCGAGGCCACTCATCAAAGGCAAATTTAGTAATAAAAAGTAATTTTGTTGTATGTTATTGAATTTTGTCATGACCAATAATATAACTATTAATTGATGTACATTGTAAAAATAACTACAAATAATTTTGTGATCTAATCGAACGAGCTGTAAATTTTAAACCGTTATAATTGTTTTTCATTACTGTTGTGAAATATGTCACGACAAACGTCAAGATTTGATACCAAAAAAGTTGTAAGTAAAACCAAATAAAAATAAAATGAGGTTATAAGCAAATTTTGTTTAGAATTCAGAGCTTGTTACATTGACCTATGGAGCTCTGGTTGCACAAATGATCAAAGATTATGAAAACACGGATGATGTCAACAAGCAACTCGAACGTTTGGGATATAATATGGGAATCCGCCTTATTGAAGATTTTTTGGCTAAAACAGGCACCGGGCGATGTCTCGATTTAAAAGATACTGCTGATAAGCTCCAGTCCGCGTTTAGGATGTATTTGGGAATTCAACCCAGTATCGCAAATTGGAGCAGTGCCGGAGATGAATTTTCGTTAATATTGGATACAAATCCGCTAACTGAGCTGGTAGAAATACCGGATGAGTTAAAAAATTTGAAATATTGTTCAGTTTTATGTGGAGTACTTAGAGGTGCTTTGGAAATGGTACAACTCGATGTACAAAGTTGGATAGTACAAGATCAGTTAAAAAGTGATGCAAACACAGAAATTAGAGTAAAATTTATACGTAGGTTAGAAGATGCTATTCCAGCTGGGGAAGATTAGAGGGTAGTCCAGTCAGTAGAGGTTTAACTGCAAAAGATGGGGTAGTTTTGATTTTAATATATGTCCACTTAACCAATTCAGTAGATGGTGCTCACATCAGCGCCAGTTTTAAACAGATCATCTCATATTTTATTAAAATATTAAAAAAGTAGCATAATGCCGTCGAAACTTTATGAAATATAAACTTGGTTTCAATTCCTGCCAATCAGAGAGTTCAAAACTATGTTCTATTTTCTATTGGCACTTCAAATCTATTTACATTTGAAAATATATGCATTTTATTTATTTCCCTCTCACACTGTACAAGTTCTGACATACTCGTTACGCCGGGCATTTTGTAAAATCAGTGCTGCCTCTATCGGTCATTTTCGTTGCTAACAATACTGAATTGGTAAGGTGAAGGAATAGGTCGGGACTTTGATGAAAAAATGGGGAGAGTCGGCGCCAGCCGCGATCTTTGATTAAATGTGCAGAAAAAGTGTTTTATACTCCAATGTGTAAAGTTGGTACTTTATACACTGCAGAAAATGTGTAAAGTAAACGATTTTCGTATTTTATTTACATATTACAGAGCTACCACCATCAATACACGTTTGGCATTTAAATTGTCTTACCTAAATTTAGTTTTTTCTATACATTCATGTTGGTAATATGACAGAACTGCAGTATTCAACTTCAGATCTGTTATCTTATAAATGTAATCTCGGTATTTGGTGTATTCAAATTGTAGTCTATTTTAGTCAGTTTCTTAAAAAACAGTGGCTCGTATCAAAATTTTACAGGAATGTAAGATTAAAGCTATTATTTTTTTTACAAAAAGGGTTCTTGCATTTTTTACCTAGGATGACCTGTCACAGAGTTATGTTAAAAAATATATAACCAGAATAACAATTTGTGAAAGAAATTTGAATTACTCAAAATATAAATTAGGTATTTAATACTTAGTCTAAAAGGTTTTGCTATAATAGTTTACATTTGTCATGATATTGAAAGAATTGTCGATGATTTTTTAAATAATTTTTGTCAACGCTTTCCTACAAATTCATTCACCACTCTGACCCGGTTAAAGATACGATAACGCGGTTTGAAAATTTGAATTCAGCATGAAATTCTCCTTCGTATCATGTATTACATGATTTTTGAATTGATGAGCGATTCTCTAGTTATAAACAACATATGAAATTCCTCTAAATTAAACTAATTTGCAAATGTTTAAAATTTTAGAGGAATTTTTTATATGTTAATGTTAGTTGGTGAATCACTCATCGAATCAAAAATCGTGTAATACATGACATGAAGGAGAATTGCATGCTGAATTCAAATTTTCAAACTACGTTATTGTATCTTTAACCGGGTCAGAGTGGTGGACGAATTTGTAGGAAAGCGTTGATAAAAATGATTTAAAAATCATCGATAATTTACTTCTTTCAATGCCGCAACAAATGTAAAATGTTACAATTAGCAAAATATATCAAACTAAGTATTAAATATCTAATATCGTTAGATATATCCTAGGTAAAAAATGTACAAAGAATTACGAGCTTTAATTTTCCATTCTTATAAAATTTTGATACGGGAAAATGGCTAAAAACAATTTTTCTGCAACTTTAAGTAAAGAGCGCCAACCTTCCCCAAAACTGGAAACTTGAATTTTTCATCAATCAGAATCCTAAACATATATTAAAATCATAATTACCCCACCTTTTGTGAGGGAAAGGTCTTTTTGGTCTCCATTGATTGGGCTAGGTATATATTATACAAAGTTTTAAGCATTACTAGTTTATTATACAATTTTATTTCTTTGTATTCTTAAATTGTACAATATGTTCTATGTATCTAGCTAAACTTAATAATTTTTTTTCCTCAAAATTTGGCGCAATTAATTGTAAACTTAATGGCATTCCGTAAGAAGACAGTTTAATAGGAATTGAAATGGCAGGAACACCTGTATATATTATATGTATTTAATATATATCTGAAAATAATTGTTTGTTTATATTTACCTGCCATATTCGCTGGTTGTGTACAAAAATCCTGGGTAGCGCACTGATGTCTATTAGTATGTTTGGTAAATTCGCTATAAAGAGGAGCAGTGGATAAAGTAGTTGGTGTTAATAAAATATGAACTTTTTCCCAAGTGTTGTAAAAATCGTTGGAGATGAGTCTTCGAATTTTCAAAGCTTGAGTATAATACTTATTGTAGTACTGATTAAGTAAAAAGAAATTTCCAGCTATAATTCTGTTCCGGACAACATCATTAAAACCTATTTTTCTAGTCGTTGCATACATTTTTTCTGTTGATTCATTTGTGTCTGCCCTTAAACCATATTTTAATCCATCGTATCTAGCCATATTACTGGCCACTTCTACTTGATTTAAAACAGAATAACAAGCAATACTTAACTCGGTATATGGCATAGAGACTTGCTGTACATTTGCTCCATTATCTTTCAATAACTGAGCAACCTCTTGCCAAGTATCCAAAACCTCTTTACTTAAATTTTGGCAATGATATTCCACTGGAATTCCAATTTTTATATCCTTTAAATTCATTTTCTTGGGGTCATCCAACCGTATTGGAGCAAATTTTGAGTTAATAGTTGTAGAATCTTTCGGATCTTTTCCAGCTATAGTATTTAATATAAGACAACAATCGTCTATATTTCTAGTTAGGATACCGGGCACATCCATTGAATTTACTAATGGTATTAAGCCAACTCTAGAAACTAAACCATAAGTTGGTTTTAAACCTACTATACCGCAGTATGAAGCTGGGTTTCTTGTAGATCCACCAGTATCTGAACCTATTGCACTAATTGAACAAAAATAATAAAAAAAAATAGTTTTTTTTAAATAAGGCAGACACGTGACTCGAGCGACCTTGAAGTGCTTGAAATCAGCTGATTTTTTTTACAAGTACATCAACATTTTTTTATAGAAATATATAATAGATTCCAATATGTTTATACTCTGTTCCACCTTACCAATTCAGTATTATAGAGAATAGGACATAGTTTTGAACTCTCTGATTGGCTGCAATTGGACCCAAGTTTACAGGTAGATATTCATACTTATTGGTTATAATATAAATTGTGCTGGATGGTGTTCAGATAAATTTCATATGTCGTGTGCCTCATTAAAAAAAAGTGAGTTTAACTGTGTTACAGTAAATAAACAAGTTAAATGGTTTTGTGACAAATGTAATCTTAAATTAAATGATGCTATTCATAATCCTGATCTTACCTTGAAAAAGCTTATAGATCTTATTGAAAAACAGAGCTCCATTATTGAAAACTTAAACACCGAAATAAATACATTAAAAACAAGTGTACATGATATCAATGAAAATATTGTCAAACTCAATAAAACATCATCTGTGAAGCAAGGTCAAGAGTGTTTGTTAAAACCTGCTGCATGTAATTCGTCTTTATCTGCTGAAAAAACAAAACTTGGTGTAAGCAATTCATCAATAGATGTCAACAAACGCTCAGATTTTAAAGAAAACACAACTTTGAACCACAATGATAAAACTCAAATTGCACCTGAAAAAAATTTGAACTACGCAGATAAACTAAGATCTGCATCCACATCGAATAATGAAAATGTGATGAACAATTCAGATAAAACACAAGTGGAGGATAATGATGGTTTTACTGTATATCAAGACAAAAGATCTCGTCGTAATAACAAAGCTGTGGTTACCACAGGGACAAATATTGCAGAAAAATCTACATTAGTTGCAGCTCCATCAATGTCTCATATTTTCATATCAAGACTAGCTACTAATGTAAAAATCACTGATATTGAAGAGCATTTAAAATTTCTTAAAATAACAGATTTCAAATGTTATCCCATTCAGTCAAAATACAACACTTATAACTCGTTTAAAGTTAGTGCGCCTAATAAATTCTATAATAATGTCATGGATCCGGAGAATTGGCCAGCTGGGATATTTCTCAATAAATTCTATATAAAAAGAAAATCCGTAAATGAACAAAATGAAAATTTTTTACAACACAGACAGAGAACAGTAATAAAAACATAACAAAAATGTATAAGATTGGGAACCAAAATCAAGACATTAATGTAATAAGTATATATTATCAAAATGTACGCGGACTAAGAACAAAACTTTCATTCTTTTATGAAAATGTGTTAAGTGAAAACTATGATGTTATCGCAGTGACTGAAAGTTGGTTAAATGTTAACATTTTTAATAATGAACTATGTGATGAGAGATATGAACTATTCCGAAAAGATCGTGATAGCAGTGTTACCAACAAAGAACGAGGTGGTGGTGTCTTCATTGCAGTGAAGAGATCATACAACCCAATCCTAATTAGTAGCAACAGCAGTGATGGATCTCAAGTGGACTGGGTATGTGTCCAAGTCACTATACACAGAACAAAATGTATTGTAGTGTGTGTATATATCCCCCCAGCCCTGAAAGTAGAAGACTATAGTATCTTTATAGACAGTATAGACTCGATTCAAGAAATAATTGAAAGTGATAACGTGATCATAGTAGGAGATTGGAATATAAATGAGGTAAATGGAATAAATTATAATTTCTCAAAGGGTAGTACAAAAGCAAAATGTATTCATGAGCTAATAACTAAATACTCGCTAAATTCATTAAATTCATGTGTTAATAAGGATCAGATCACTTTAGATTTAGTATTATCATCAATGTTAATATCGCAGGTATATATCTGTGACTGTCCGTTATCGAAAGTTGATGATTACCATCCCCCATTACAAATTGATATTCCATTTAGAAAATGCAAAAATAATGACATTATAAATGTCACTAAATATAATTTTAAAAATGCTGATTTTACAAAGTTATATTATTCTCTACTTAACTGTGATTTCAATTCTTTAAATGAAAAAAATATTGATGCAGAACAAAAATTAAACATTTTCTACGAAAAATTGTATGGCATTTTCGACCAATGTGTCCAAAAAAAAATTATTAACAAAAGACAAAAATATCCTGACTGGTTTACTCATACAATTAGGATAAAACTAAAAGAAAAACAGTATTACTATAAAAAATCAAAACAAAATAACCTTAATAAACTAGAATACACTGAAAAATATAAAATATTGAGAAGTGAAATAAAAATACTTATTAAAGAAGCTCACGAGACACATATTCTTCAGATAAATGAAATGCTAAGAGATAATCCCAAATTATTTTGGTCGCATGTTAATAAAAAAAGGAAAAATAATCCATTAGAAACTGCGTTCATTTTCAAAGATAAATCACTAAATGATAATAAGGAAATAGCTAATTCTTTTGCTGAATATTTTGAATCAGTTTATTGTAATGACAATATTCAATCATTTAGTGATGACATTCCAGATACTCAATACGATTTAGATTGTCTTAAGATAGAGAAAATCACAGAAACCGAAGTATTAAATGCAATAAAATCAATTAATTCGCGAGCTGCTACTGGACCAGATCTCATTCCTGGTTTCATAATTAAAGGCTGTGCAGAAATTATAAGTAAGCCACTCAGTATAATTTTTAACGCTGCATTAAGGTCGCCGTCGAATACAGTCCAATCTTAATTCAGTTTGTTTGATTGAAGGAATTCATTAAAACAAATGCAGTTTTGTTTATTGATTTTGAGAAATGTAAATCTAATGGTTGAACTTATATTCATTTTTTTATTAACAATAATAATATTGTTTATAACATTAAATCACGTAATAAAATAAAAAAATGGGTCCAAAGCATGTTCGTCATATGCAGATATTTTTTTTATAATGAATAATGAAAAAAAAAACTTAATGCAATAAGTAATTGTTATAAACCAATTGAATTACGATATTGCCCTATACTGTAATGTAATTTAGTGCAGCGTTTTGTCGGAGCGCACTACTGGAGCTCTGCCGTCGCTCTCTCTACACCGCGCTCGCCACCACCCCTCCTCAGGTCATACCCACAAGCTAGAGAGAGGAGAGACAACGATTTCGCATGAAATCTTGTTGGCTCGGTCCGAATAGAGGCTAGCTGGCTAGCATCAGTTTTGAAATTTTATGCGCCAAGTTTATATACTCTTATTATAAAATGGTTAAAACTAAAAATTCAAATCAAAACAGGCCTTCAAAATCAAAGAAACGAACGGCTACTGCTTTAAGGAGGCGAAAAAATGCTCTTCTTCAACAAAAGAACTTGCAAACAAATATAAATTTGGTCAAAAAAGCAACTAGAAGAATTTTGTTGGATTCGTATGACGTTCCCAATCAAATGCCATAAAATTCTGAAGTACTAATTAGTTTTGAAGATGGCACACATATTTCAGATGATTTAATTAATTTCGAAGATGTTTGGTGCCAAAAAAATGTATACGAAAGGTTTGTTAATACTCCTTTTGTAAATGTTTATGTATATAGTTTATATAGTGTAAGGTTGGCAGATATGTACCAATAAAATGTTCTAAATGTTGATCAATTATAACCAAAATCTAATCAGCTCTTCATATGGATATAAATAAAAGGAAGACGAAATAATTATAATTTTTAGAATTGTAGTGTTCGTGTTATCGTCACACACACACACACACACACACGCACGCACGCACTCACATACACGCACACATCATCGTAAAAAAATGCTAAAATCGTACTCTACGGACCCTAAAACGTGACGGAAGGTGAAAACTACTCTGATATTTACGGTTCTAATAAATAATTTATTTTTAATATAAAAAATTATAAATTATGTATTGAAAGTGATCCTAATCCTACGAGTGAATTTGATTTTGAGAAAACCATAACAGGTAATAGAATTGAGCAATTAGGATATGTTCGAAAATGGGCCATGAAATTACAACTGGATCATTCCAAAATTTGCATTATGGGTCACTTATATCCGAAACCTGCAGAGGATTAGGTCTAGTAAGCCTAACATGCTTCAAATTTTCAATGTATGATATTGAAATTTCTAAATACACCGAAGAATCAAATCACAAATAAATATTGGTTCCGTATGGGGCAATATAGCAACTGGTAGTATAAATTCGCACAAATAAGAATTGCTTTCTATCATGAACATTAAATCTCTGAATAAGGATACATTTTACAAAATTGAAAATGAAAAGGTATATCCACCTCCTAATAAATTCACTAATAAATTTATTTAGCTGATTAATAAAAAATATCTCGGAAACATAAACTTCTGTCACATATATCATAACATTGCTTTCATAAACGATACTTTATAAGCTGTGCCTAGCCTCCCACGTCGGTATCGGTATTAATCCCGGTTTTCTAATTATGTCTTAGTCAGATTGTAAAATTAGCCAAATTATAAAACACCTATGCATTTTACAATATGGATAGACGTTTTAATAAACGAAGAATAGCTTTCATACAAGCTAAGTGCACACGACTAGCCAGATTGTAAATCATTGTAGTCAACGAATATTTGACAATGTGGCGGTACGTTACAATCTCGCCACTTTTTATTTAGAATGCATGTTACCGGAAATCATGAACAGGAAAATTTCAAATGGGTTATTCTACAAAAGAGAAACAAGTCACTTGAGGGAATTAGATTTAGAATAAATTCAGAATAAAATTATCTATCGTTCTATGTAAAAGTATATGTTTTCATTTTAAAAAAAATACGTATTCCAATTTGAAGAACTATTTTCTTTTATAAGTAGCTGTCACTTTTGGCTCCTACAACTTTATTATTTACATATATGCTTTTGCTCTTAAAAAACTTGCACAAAATACCATAGTAAATACAGCAAAAAAAATTATGTTGCAAAATTTTATAGTCAGTCAGTCATATGGCATAATTTTCTGGGGCTGCTCTCCCAATGCCGTTCGCATTTTTATAATACAGAAACGAGCTACATATTAGAAATATTTATAACCTTAGCTACAGAAATACCTGTAAACATAGTTTTATAAAAGAAAAATTTCTTACTCTGCCATGTTTGTATATTATAAATGTCATTTTATTTATTAGAAAAAATTAAAAATAAAATTTTAAAATATAAGAATTGTCATAGTTATAATACTAGATATAAAGAGAATTTAGTGCTTCCAAAACAAGTGACATTTAACTCTAAATAATTCTTTTGTAATAGGAATCAAATTATATAACCATTACCCAAACATATAAAGAACATTGATTCGTTTAATTTATTTAAAAGGAAACTAAAATATTTATTAATTGATAAATGTTACTACATTTAATGAATATTATACGGATAATTTTAAGTAGGTACTTTGTTTATTGAAATATCATGAACACTATATTTGTGACATGTATGTATTTTTGACATTCCATATACCGATGCAATTTTGGCCTTACTTGAAGAATAAATTATTATTATTATTGTTATTAGTATTATTATTATTATTATTATTTTTAACTTGAATAATAGAGAAATTATAGGGAGCCGCGTTTTTTTCTAGATATGTTCTTTATGTACTCGTAGTATAAATTCAAACCCTAATTATATTTATAAAAATACAATTTTTCTTCAAACCAAAATTAAATACTTTTCGTTCTTGAAGTATGAAAGAATGAAAATACTGCAGTGTAGAGATATTTCCCGTCCAGTACGTACTAGACTAGCCTCCAAGCGAGGTATCGCTCGCGCTGGCCGTAATTTTTAAATCTTGCTCTTTGAGATTTTGGCGCCTCTCCCTGCGATTGTAGCGCTAGAGATCCGCAGCGGATTAGTTTGTCAAGCCCAATTCGACGGCAACCTTAAAGGAAAACCGTTTTCCCACAAAATTAAAATTAGGTCGGGTATGCCCCATATTTAAAACAGGAAATCCTAGGAATATAGAAAACTACAGACCTATAACAATATTACCGGTTGTAGCAAAAGTCTTTGAAAAAATATTGTATAATATATTATCTACTCATACACAAAGAGTGATTGTAGAAGAACAACATGGTTTTGTGAAACATAGGTCTACAGTTACTAATTTATGTACTTTTTCTAATGAAATCGCAACTGCCGTAGACAATAAAAATCAGTTTGATGTTATTTTCACCGACTTACAAAAAGCTTTTGACAAAGTTAATCATACAATATTAATTGGAAAATTAAGATTATATAATATAAATAATAACTTACTGATATTTCTCAATACGTACTTAAGTAATCGTAGACTTCATGTCGTGTATAATAATGTTGCATCTAATGAATTTGTGCCACTCTCTGGTGTACCACAAGGCTCACTATTAGGCCCATTATTATTTATACTTTTTATTAACGATGTCACACAAGTAATAAAAAATTCTAAATGTTTGCTATATGCTGATGATCTAAAAATTTTTGCAGAAATATCATCAGTACATGACTGTGAAAATCTTCAATTAGATATAAATAGTGTGGTTTCGTGGTGCAATAAAAACAGATTACTACTAAATACTAATAAATGCAAATCAATGACCTTCACTAGAAAGAAAATATCGATTAGTTATAATTATCATATAAATAATACTATGTTGAACAAAGTGGAGGACACATTAGATCTCGAAGTTAGATTTGAAAACAATTTTAAGTTTAAAAAGCACTATGTATATATCACAGAAAAAGCTTATGGTAAATTAAATTTTATTTTCAGACAAAGTAGATATTTTAGTGTGGAAACAATAATTACTTTATATAATTCATTAGTCAGATCATTACTAGAATATTGCTGTATTGTTTGGAATCCTACTTCATTTGTAGATACAGATATGTTAGAGAAAGTGCAAAAGAGATTTCTACGATATTTGTATTATAAAAGTTTCTTCTCATTCCCATTTATGATCTCATATGATATACAAACCAAATTATTTCAAGTCAATACGCTTAAAGATAGGCGAGATATGTTCTCAGTTATATTCATCTGGGACATAATTCATAACAAAATTATAGTACCAGAATTGTTAAGTTGTATCCCGTTTCATGTACCGAATATTCAGTTAAGACCTAGGAATATAATATTTCACGTAAAAAATAGTTGCTCCCCGTTAATGAATTGTTTAAATATTGTAAATAATGTAAATGATTTTGATATTACAGTAAGTAGTAGACAATATATTAAAAATTACTATAATAAGTAAATTATAATAATAATGTATGTATATGTTTGTATATGTATCTATTTCATACTGTTAATATGTAATTGGGATTGTACCTGTTTATTGGCAGTCTAAATAAATTATTATTATTATTATTATAATATACAAAGTTTCGATTACATTATACTTTTTTAATATTTTAATCAAATTGCAGATGACAGATATTGTTTGGTCAAAAAATGGTGAGTTTTTAATGAATAAGTACGTTTTATGGTCCCTAGAATACAATTTTACCATTTTTGCTGATGATGTCTGTATGTGTGTATGACGGTTTTTTTTTTCATAGGGCGCGAGCAGTCATGTGACTTTGTTGGCCTTGGCAAGCAGATATGGGGGCCCGTGTCAGAATGACAGCTAGTAGTTATGTACATAGATGTCACAATTGTCATAATTTTTCATTCAGAATTTCAAAATATTCTGAATTCATGTTGTTTATTTGACATGGATTTGGAAAATCATGAAGTGCTGAATGAAAAATTATGGACACTTGACATCTATGTACATTATTACTAGCTGTTCTGATGAATGACAGTTAGTAGTTATTTACATAGATGTCACAGTTGTCATAATTTTTCATTCAAAATATTCTGATTGATTTCATGTAGTTTATTTGTCATCAGTAGCGTGGAATATACTTGTTGAGGGAAATAATCCACTTGGATTTAGAAAATCATAATGTTTTGAATAAAAACTTGACATCTATTTACATTATTATTAGTTGTCACTCTGACACGGGCCCCCATATCTGATTGCCAAGGCCAACAAAGTCACATGACTGCTCTCGCGTCTTATGTTATAATAAATATTAAATAATATTTTATTCTCTATACCGTTTGATTATTTTTTTATTCATATTTAATAGATATACAGTTAAAAATTATAAAAACATTAAATTTCATAAATCAGTCAGCTATGCTAATCATGGAAACTGCTAATATACGGCCTAATTCTCTAAGCAAAGTTGTTAAAAATAACAATCATTTTCAGTTGTTAAATTGAATGTCAGTTGCTAAGTTGAAACTCCCAATTCACTAATACATCAAGTTGCTAATATTTAACAACTAGTCGTTACGTCGAGTTGCTAATCTAACAACTGCATTTCTATCCGTTGTTAACATTAAACAATCGTTGGTAAATGGTATTTCTTGTAAATTTTATGTTAGGAAATAAACTTTTATTGAAAATAGAGGAACGACAGCAAAAGTAAACTATTTATAAATTATTAAATATAATGGCCAATAATTATGTACATTTTTTTAGACAATATTTTAGAATTATGCAAAAGAAATTTGCGAGCTGTTAGTAATCCATTCTCAATATAGGAAAAAATATTTACAAAAATATTCAAACTATAATAATAAATAGCGACACCTAAAGAAAGGAAAAAAGTAATGTCAAGTGCAATTTACATAGTTTATTTATGAAATAATTTTACTGGAAATATAGAATCTTTTGCAAGATAATTTATGTATGGAATTTGTACATAATACACAGGATTGACGGAATGTAATGTACTGGTCACATCAGATATTTTAATTTCAGCTATTTAAAACTGGCGCTAATGTGAGCGCTATCTACTGAATTGGTTACATGGAATAGGGTTTGGTGAAAAAATGCATGAAAATTCATGTAATTTATTATTACTTGTTTTTAATTGTGTAATATTATCCGAAAATTATAAAATAATTTTTAGCGGTTCAAAATATAGTTGAATCTGTGCTATCAAAGTGGCACAAATCAGCTGATTTTAATCGTATCAAGGTCGCTTGGTTCACGTATCTGCGCGCGCCTTATAAACTTACCCATAAACAGTTCCACTAGCAACTGCGACGGCGCAACCACCAGAACTACCTCCAGCAACATGAAAATCCTTCAATTCTTTGCTATATCCCCATATATTCTTCGTTGGGCCAAAAATAGAATCCACTGTCCCAGATCCCATAGCAAATTGATCAAGATTACATTTTCCTATCAATATAGCTCCAGATTTCAGTAATCGTTCATATACAGTCGCACTGTACGGAGGAATAAAATTTTCTAACATTTTTGAAGCACATGTTGTTCGAATGTTTGCTGTACAAAAATTATCTTTAATTGCAATTGGAATACCGTCTAATAAAGATAATGGTTTTCCAGATTTGTATCTGAGTTCTGTTTCCCTGGAAAGTTGTTTTGCTTTATCACCAGTAATTGTAATAAAAGCATTTAAATGTTCTATTTTATTAATACGGTTTAGAGATCCATTAGTTAGCTCTGTAGCTGTCAATACTGCATCGTTCAACAGTTTTGCTGCCTAAAAATGTAATTAATTTGCAAGGACCACTTAATTTGATTAAATAAATAACTTACAGTACGTATATTGGACAATAATAACTTATCCATTTTTAAAATGTTTAAAAATTACTCCAATATAAACAATTTCCTTCACCGGTTTGACATTTCCTATGTAAGGTTAGAATAATGAATTTAGAAGAAAGCTAATCTATAAATTGAAATATGCATCAGAAATAAGAATAAATACAAAATATAAACAACAAACTTACTTTACAATTATTTCTTGCTTATTTCTACATAATAAACATTGCATTTGTACTGACTTGAAACATTGAACATTTTACATTTTGTAACATCGAGTTGCGCTTCTGATATGTGCTGCCATCTACTATTTCTTACACATTGCCTACCTTAAACCGCAGGAATAAAGATGCGGCTGTTTGCTGCAGTCCTGATACAAAAAATGGAAATAAGAATGAATGATACTGTCAATTTCACATTAACAAATGAAATAAATGACAAACAATGCACAGGTTACTATAAATATTTTTTTCTCTGATCCTTGTTCAAAGTAGGGAATGGTTGCATAGCAACTAAAAAATTATATTTTATTATGGGCAAGTTAAAAGTGCGAGTCAATATTTTTTATTTTTTGCCGTCGTCGTCAATCGTTATATAATCATTTTTTTGTTGTATTTTTACTTTCATATTATGTAGTTTGACCATTTTAACATGTAAAATCAGAGTTTCCTAATTTCCTGCGTCGCTAATTATTTTGGGGAAAAAAGCTTCAAATAAAAGTTGTAGGGAATAAAATTCTGCATCTGAATCAATAAACACAATTATTGTCATGTGCCTTGTAACGGCAGAAATTAAGTATGAAAATATCGAAAATCACCCCAAAAATAATTATAGCCATGGAATTGAAACAAGAAATTAACAAATGTTAACGATTTATTTGTCAGGCTAGGTGAATTTTTTTTATTATTATAACCTTTGTAGAAGTGAACAAATATCAATTGAAATTAACAGATAATTGTTAACTGGAACTGAAATTATAAATAATACCTAATAAAAATAAATTACCATGACAGATTAACCATTAGACATTTGTTGATTATTTTGTCTCAATTCTATGGCTATTGCTATTTTTGAGGTGATTTTCAACCTTTTCATACCTAACTTCCGCCGTTACAAGGCATACAAAATTAATTTTGCTTATTGATTCAGATGCAGAATTTTAATGTTCTACAACTGTTATTTGAAGGTATTAGGGAAGCAGGAAATTATAAAACTCTTATTTTTCATGTTAAAGTCCTATGTTCGGCTGTGCCGGTCACCATCCTGTATACTAATGCAAAGAAGTACAATTACAATAATTAAAACATGAATTATAATAAAAAAAATATATAAGTGAATTTTTTTTTGAAAAAATTACTCCGATATATGAAATATCTGTATGTTATAGTATTTATGAGCAAAATATGCATAGTTCTCTCTAGTGGAGAAAAAAATCAAAGTAGCTGACATCTAGTGAGAGATTTGTTAACGTAGCAAATGGGGAAAACATTACTTTTTACCATTGTTGGTGTAGGGAAATAAATCGTTTCGGTGTTTACACTTTGAAATAAAAACGGCTAGGTATAAAGCGTTATAATGTTTATACATCGCCTTGTTCATTTCTTGTTTAGTTCAGTTCATAACTTTTAAAGCTTGACCATGAAGTTAGCGCAGATGAATGTCCTAACTTAGTCGAAACAATATGAATTTTTGAAAGACAATCGTGTTATATCCATCCTTATCGCACATGCTTATAGCCGTTGTAAATGAGGGAGATAAATGTATGCCAATTTGTTAATTCGTCCACGATATAGATGACCTTCATCGGACATCTTTCAAAATTTTTACTGTATAAACATACTAGATATACAGCAATTTTTATTTCGTTTTCATTTATTCATATTCAAAATTCATATGCAACATATAATTTCTAAAAAGCCATAGACTTGGTGGGCCCATAGTGCAACTGTTCATAAGTTTAATGTGGTATAGTTTGGTTGACGAAAGATGACTATTCAAGGTCATTTATAAGCCGTCTGATATAATATTACTTGCAGATAACTTTACTGCATTTCGTTTGCAAAGGCGTGAAACATGAAATATTTATGGATATATTTTAACTGGAAAAAAATAAGTGTAATTTATTTGAAAATCATGTTTCTTTGTAAATAATGCCTTTCTCATAGATTTATATTATTCACCTGTTTTTGTAAAACACAAAAACATGAACTTGACATAAACCAAATAAATAAAATTAATAAATATTTCATCACGGCATATTACCCATTTCTGGGAGTGCCAATCTGCTGTGTACACAGATATCGGTAATGATGGAATATTTGTGCCGTGCGGGCGCTTACCAGGCGTCACCTCACGGCCACTCATTGCTGGTGTGGAGAGTGCGCCACAGGGAATAATAATTCGATTTAAACGTGAATGTTACTGGATAAACATTAACAGAGTGGGCAGTGTACTAGATAATTAGATATCTGTAATTCTACGACATACGTCATTACTGTTTATAGTGTGTTAGAAAGTAATGTCACCATTTACGTATATCTGTCACACAACATAAATTATAGTTTATCTAGGGATCATTTTCCGAAGACTCGTTATCGTTTTATTATGGGTGCACAATAGCTGAAACCGCAATGCCAAAATATTTCGGTCCGTACAGTCGAGCAGTTCAGTATTTGCAATGCTGGTATATATTTTACGCCCAGTATTCGACTGTAGACCAAGACTGCACTTTCCAGATTTTCTAAACCGATTACCAGGGCTGAATTTGCTAATATTTAAAATTTTAATGCGTTAATCTTTTGAACTTAGAATTTCCCTAATTTTCTTATAGCTTATTATAAGGTCTGTGAACTTGTCTCCAAAGGATTATAAAACCGTTATTTGTGGCTATGTAAAATATTACGTTTACCACCTTATTATTGCATATTCAATCCGATTGAGTTAATTTGGAGCCAACTAAAAAACAATGTTAGATCAAAAAATGTATCACCACAATTAAATTCTAGTGTAGTTCAATTAATCAGGGAAGAAGTTGAAAATATTGACCAGCAACAATGGAATAACTGTATTCAACATATTATAAAAGAAGAAAATAAATTTGTATCACTTTACAAAGACGTGAATCCATTAATTATATCTTTAAGGGATTCAGATATGTCCGATAACAATTCTGAAGACGAGGACGAGTGCACTATGTCCGAATAAATATTCATATATTTTTTTAAATGACATGTGGTTATAGGCCTCTTGGGGAAATCGCCACTATAAACAAAGATTAACGGTCCGCAATTAGTACCTCCTGGGTGGTCACGGAAATCTGATTATACAATATATTTTTTAAAACAGTTAAATATTAAACAATTTTTTTTTACTGTTTTGGAAAGTAAAATGTGTGAAATGAAATATTTCAAACCCCTACTCAAATTTTTCATTACAGCCCTGGCACATGCCAGGCTATTGGGACCCTCTATTGTACTGCCGTAATAAAACGATATCGAGTCTTCGGAAAATGATCCCTAGACGAACTGTACATAAACATACTTTAAATAATCTTTATCTTTTTAGCATGAAATATTACTAAGCTACTGCTGTATAAAGCGCTGTGTATTATTTCTTCGAACAAGTGACCTTGAATAGTCGTCTTTCGTGAACCAAACCGTAAACTTACCTGGTTGTTTATAAAACCGATCTTTAAAATTATTATTTATTAGTGTTTGTGAATTTGAAATAACGGTCATAAGAAAAAAAAATAGTGCATAAAACACATATTAAAAGTGCCTTTCTTTGGTGATCACTTGAGCAGGGAACTTTACGGAGCAAGGCTAACATTTATTACATAAATATTACTCTTTAATCAACAAAAATTTTACATGGTATATAACTATTTATAGTACATACATAATACAAAATTTATTTACATCTTATGTGCATTTTATGCTTTATAATTAAGAATAATACACCATTCCATAAATATTTACATAATAAATTATAATCCCACAATATCACAGAAAAGTAAGAAAATATCATTAACATCACAAAATAATATGTAACAACCTAATATGGCTTATTATGGCTACATTCTTATAAAACTATACATTATTTAGGTATATTAGGTACACTGGCTTACTGGTACAGTTTTATTAGCATCATTATTTGTGTCTTTTTGAATACATTTTTTGTAATGAGTTCGCATATTGCTGCTTTGAGAGAACGTTAGTCCGCATTTTTGACATACGTATGGTTTTAGTCCTGTATGGTAGTTCATATGGGTCTTTAGATGATGTTTCTTGGTGAAGCTTTTTGGACATAAATTGCAGGCGTATGGTTTCACTCCTGAAAAAAAGAAATACTTATTTATTTTTCTATTAACTCTTATTTTTTTATTTTAATAACTAATATTTGCAAGTTATTATTAATAATTAAATGTAGTTAAAATATGTAGTTCTTCCACTGTTTATAAAACAATAAGCACCATTTTCAATTGCCACCAATAAGCGATATTATAAAAACGATGAGATTTGTTGTACGAGGACACCCGAATGCGAGCGCCGCCACTGGTAGAATATTCCCGAGCGATGACGGTATCCCCGGCGGGGGAAAACCCATACACGTCTAGACTGGTTTAATTACATCCGGTGAACTGATCCTTTGTAATTCAATGATTGTCTCGTCGAAAAGTTCCAGAAGGACACTGGGCTGTATAAATACCGTCGGGAGGACAGCCAAAAGACAGTCTGTTATATAGAATATAAATAAATGTAGTGATATAAATATTGTTTAAATAAATAATTTTAGTGTTTAAGTATTTAATAATATTCTTAGTCTTAAATTAGTGTTTATAATTGTTTAATCATAGTGTTAGTTACTTTTATTATTTTTTTAATATTTATTGTTTAATAAACGTTTTGTTTTAATTAATAATATTTCTTTGATTTTTACACTTCATCCATATAAATAAACGTTACACTATCTTAGATGTATTTTTGTTTCCTCAAAAATTCTCATACGCTGTTGGAAAACGAATTTTGGGTGATAGTTATTTTTTTATTTAGGTATTGTAACGTTTATTTATATGGGTGAAGTGTAAAAATCAGAGATATATTATTAATTTAAATAAAAGTTTATTAACCCTATTTAAATAAGAAATAAGATTATAAAAATAACGATCACTATGACTAATTAAATATAAACGCTAATTTAAGACTGATAATATTATTAAATATGTACTTAAACACTAAGATTATTTATTTATTTAAACAAAGGGTGCCTTAGCGCACTTTTGTTCTCAATAGAGGCGCTCGTGGGCGATTCACTTTCTTATCTTCAGTGATTACAAACATTTTAATTTTTCATTTGGTGTCCATGGCGTCATTTGGGCTGCGAGATATATGACAACAGATTATTTTATATATTATATATTTTTTAATCTAGAAAAGATATAATACAATATTTAAATGTATCAGATAGAGAATTTAATGTTCTTTGATATTTGTAAAAACATTTTTTTTCAAAAAACAATATTTAGAAAAGGTTTTTTAAGAATCTGCTACTTCCGGTTGTCCAATTGTTACCAAAATCTTATCAACTCTTTCCATTAATGCATAATAATGAGAAATCGTCCTTCGAATATCCATACGCACACACATATACGCGCACCCATACATCATCGTAAAAATGTTAAAATCGGATTGTAGGAACCTTAAAACATGCTTATTCACTAAAATATGGATATGCGATTTTTAGCATGAATCCAATACCTCTCATCGAGAGATAAAAGTGTCAAATTTCATTATTTAATAATAATAAATAATATCACACAATTTTTTTAAAATATGATTTCAAACAAAATTTTAAAAAATCGTTAGGGGTGAAATTAAATATTGAAATTTAACGTTTTTTAAAATATGTAACGGCCATCTTTCCCCACCCCTACAATACATGCCCAGGAGAGCATCGAGTCCAGTGTTGCCAATTTAGTAGAATTTCCACTAGATCTGACGGAATCACATGCTTGTCTAACGGGAAAAATTAGTATTTAGTAGTCAGTAGAAATTCTGGTGGTTTTTAAACAAATTTAGTGAAAAATTTAGTGGTTTAACTAGGAAAACAATATACATATATTACAATATTACTGATTTACATACTTTCTCTATCTACAACAAATTTATATTTTGCTGCCAAAAAAATCGTTCTATGATCTACAAATAGGTGGTACTAGTCCATAAATTGCTTCTCCAAATTCGTAGTCCGAACCTTAGACCAGGTCTAAGGTCCGAACAGTCCGATGCTGAGACCAATCATAAAATAGACTCCGCATACCACATACTACCATTTGTTGTGAAGCAGGAACTTAAATTGGAGTGCCGAGCTAGCTAACGACATTCGTGAAATGTTGGATTTGCAATAGTTTTAAAGTGACAGCAACCTATTAAGCGATTGTGGTTTTAAATAAATATATATATTTACATTGATGTTATCAAATATTTATATTTTGATTATAAAGAAATAATTTTTGAAGAAATTTAAAGATTGCTCTATAAATGATAGAAACATAGTATTACATATGTACGTGTATTGTTTTGAAAAACGAAGCACTGAACGACAAAATAGTTATTTGTATAACAAGTGCTGAAAGTATTTTGTTTCCTTACTGAAGAAAATTTGGTAAATGAAAGATAGTTGGAACCGCATTTTTCTTTAGCCGATTAGTAAGAAGATTCTTCAAAATGTCGAAAACAAACTAAAGAATATTTTGCTGAAACATATTTCAAAATCATGTCTTGTTGATGTATTGCATTCGTTTCTGTGGAGGAATATAGTTACCTGTACCTACCATCCTATATGCGATGAGAACTCTCAGTATATTCTTTAAGATAATAATTTATTTTTATTGCGTATATCAATTATTTTATATCAATGAAAATAAAAAAATAATAGTCCGCAAATCAATGATGTGGATTTATCTTTGTTTTAAATATAGTGGATTTCTAGTAGAATTTTTAGAATCATCTGGCGGGAATGAACGATTTAGATTTGGCAACACTGATCGAGTCGACCGGGCTGTAGTCAGTCGTGTATATTTCGTCTGTGAGAGAGGTCGTTTCACTTGTCTCATGCAAAATATATTGTAATACTTTATAAATTTGAACCTTTTTTGTAATATTTTTATAAATAAACTTGTTATCTAACACACGAAGTGTTATAAATAGCGTTTTACAACAAGACTTGTGCTACCAATCATTATTTTGTATTTGTTCAATGGTACACTGTACACACGATTAAAATATAGAATAAGGGCCGATTTTATATACGTGTATTTAAATATACTTCCATAGTATATTTAATAAAATGAACAAATTCGAATCAATTTCTTTGTTCTTCATTGTTGTCAAAATATCGCGTTCCATTTTTTCTTTTCACTAAATTTACTGTAGAAGTGAATTAAAGTGGACGTCTATAATACCAGCCCTAAAAGAATGAAAAAGAAAAAATAAAGCTACAATTACCTGTATGAAGCCTGGCGTGTAAACTCATATTACTTCTATCAGCAAAACTTTTCCCACATTCAGGACATGTGTATGGTCTTTCGCCGGTATGCACCCTTTGATGCTGTTTCAGCAACATCTTCCTTGAAAATCCTTTTCCACATGTTGGACACACGTGGGGTTTCACACCTTTAAAAATATTTCATATGTTTAAAATAATGTTCAAATTAATTTTTATTTCTACGGCGTGTAACAGGTAAACGAGCAATCTCAAATAATTTCTATATTATTAATGATACAATAAAATACTATAAGACAATCTTATGGAAGATCAAGGGGGACATCCGATTAGAGAAGAATTTTCTTTAAAATCAGTGGTTCTCAAGTTACTATACAAAGTTATATTTTTTTAAATTGCATGATCTCCAGGGTGTTCATTTTTAAGTGGCTACCATTGCGATCTCGAGAACTAGAAGAGATACGAAGTTGGTTAAATTAGCAAAGAATCTCTATTTCACATAGGTATTTCAATGATAAACTGAAAAAATCTGATGTGGCCAGCACATAACCTCTCGCCGTATATTTTACCTGGCTGTATGCATAAAGCAAAGAATATTTTTATAAATACAAATAATATATTCATATAAATCTATGACGTATAAACTTCTTTATTATTCAATAATAGCATGTCTCAACATGAAGATATTTTACCATAAATTATGTTACAATAAATTACAAAGTAGAGTTTACCATATATAAATATTAGGCTGGTAACAGCAATTTTCAATTCGAACAACGTTGTTTACTTTCTCTTCATATTCTTCTAGTAAAAACATTAATTTTGAGCGGTCTAAAATGTATATATGGATTGTGCATCTATTCTTACATATCTTCTTTTACATTTTATTTTTTCATACATGTTGTCTCTAAATAACACTAATTCCCTTTAATAAAGTGACGGATAGATTGCACTCCGATTATTCTTATATCGATGTGTAATTTTGTCAATATTTACAACTTACTTGAGAAGAATTTGATAGCTTTTTCGCAATTCAAAGTTACTCTAGTCTACAGTACTGGTGTACATTGTCCCATAATGTTTGAAACAAATTTAAGTCCTTCAACCTTGACTTGTCATCTCCATAATAGTCACAGATCAAGAACTAAGGGATTCTCCAAGTACATTTTTAATTCATTACTCATTATTTCTGACACTGACATTTATCTGTCAGTTACAAATAATTTAAATTATCAACTATTTTTCATGGCATTCTTTCGGCTGTCAAATTTATTACAACAGATTATTTTATATATTATACTTCTTTTATCTCTAAATCTATGGAATATATAATAAAATATTTAAATGTATCAGATAAAGAATTTAATTTTCTTTAATATTACCACGAAAAATTTTCAAAAAATAATATTTAGAAGATTTTTTTTCAAGAATCTTCTACTTCCGGTTGTCCAATTATTACCAAAACCTTTTCAGATCTTCCCATGAATGTCCGATTGGGAAATACGTTGTTAAACAAATTTTAAGTCTTATAGTTTTTGAGTTACCCTCCTTCCAACATCCCACACACACACACACATCCACACACACACACACACACACACACACACACACACACACACAGACATCATCGTAAAAATGTTAAAATCGGATTGTAGGGACCTTAAAACGTGCTTATTCAATAAAATCTGGATATGCGATTTTTAGCATGAATCCAATACCTCTCTTAGCGAGAGGTAAAAAGAAATTCAACCAGTGGTTCTCAAAATATGGATACCAACTTTTTTATATTAAATAGAAACATATATTTTTTATTTGTGCATTCAATAGAGCTATTTATTCTGAATCCAACGATATAAAATTTTCATACCCCTACATAACAAAATTTTCGAAGAAAAAATTAATTAATATGCATTACGATAATTGTTGAAAGAAAATCCTTAAAATACATATGCCCGGTTGCAGAAACTTTCATCAACGCTTTGTTTAACGGATCATCTAAACGAATAAATGCAACACGATTTTTTGACAGCAATGATATAAATGTCGTAAGAACAAGGAAACTGATACGAATTTGTTCATTTTGATGACCTTTAATTAAACAAAGCGTTGATGAACGTTTCTGAAACCGGGCAATAATCTTATTCTTAAAATTCGTTTGCCGTACTGTCGTAATCACTGCAGTGTAAGAGTATGTGTTTACAGAGAGAAATTGTAACATTGTAGTGTATTTTACGTTTAAATAAAACAAAATAGGAGTGCGGTTAAAACATAGCATTACTTTAAGTGCATAAGTTATAAATGTACAAATTCCTTCAAAGTTCTTTACTATGTTGATGTTAATGTGCATTTATGTACATATAGTTAAGGTTAATAACAACAGACATAATCTATGGTTATAAGTACTCGTAGAATCTAAAATTTAGAATTATATTTAATTTTTGAAGGCATGGACGGACCAACCGTTAATAACTTGTAAGTTGTATTAATATTATATCGTTTATTCACCAATTAGGTAAAAAAAATCTTCTTTTGTATAACTTGTTATTTCCTGTAAAACTGTTTAATAATTGAAATTGTATAATAGCTGAAGATGGGTCTGCCTCAGGTCCGAAACGTCCTAAATAAATATACAACAACACGTGGACCATACAAGCATTATTACACCTTATAATTTATATTTAATATAAAATTATTTTGAAAGAAAAATATGGTACTAGCTAGTTATGTTCGTATTTTTAATAGACGAAAGAATTTATTTCCTTTTAGAATAGTAATTAATTCCTCACACTTTAATGGCATTAAATATCTGGCAGTTATGCTTTACAAAAAGGTGGAAACGACAGCCCAGCTTATAATTATTTCCTATAAAATTAATTCTTCACTTATTCGTGAATAATGTTGCGAGTGCAGTAAAAAAATGTTATTAAATAGTACCCACATGCCTGTACTAAAGGAAGAATTATGTAATTACTATCAATACCGGACATTAGCGGTAAAACGTAGAGATACAGTATGATTGATTTTGGTTGAAACAAATGCTGGAGAGAGGTATTGGATTCATGCTAAAAATCGCATATCCAGATTTTCATGATTAAGCACGTTTTAAGGTCCCTACAATCCGATTTTAATATTTTTACGATGATGTCTCTGTGTGTGGATGTATGTATGTGTGTGTGTATGTGTATGTGTATGTATGTATGTATGTATGTATGTATGTGGGAGGTTGGAAGGACGAGTTCTCAAAAACTATAATACTTAATATCTGTTTAACTACGTATTTCTCAATCGGATATAACTGGGAAGAGCTGAAAAAGTTTTGGTAATAATTGGACAACCGGAAGTAGCAAATTCTAAAAAAAATCTTTTAAATATTATTTCTTGAAAATTTTTGTTCTTGCATATTAAAGAAGAGTAAATTCTCTATCTGATACATATAAATATTTTATTATACTCGTATCTTTTATAGATTTAGAGATAAACAAATATAAGGTATATAATAATCTGTTGTAATAAATCTCACAGCCCAAATAATGTTATGGAAATCAATTGAAATATTAAATTTTTTGTAACTGACAGATAAATGTCAGTGTCAAAAATCCAGAGACATTACTGAAGATTTTTTTGTGGGAAGTACATACATTATATTATTTCTTATTGTATTAATAGTTAAATATTTAGGTATATTACAAATACCCTTCAAAAAAATTGTCAATACCGACAATGAATTGGAAACATTTCGAAAAATTAGAAGAGGACAAAATTTCTACACACAAAAAATTCTAATTACACCCAATATTTCTATTCACGTATTTTCTATAATTTTAAATTCATTTAATGAGCAAGTTTACTCCATTTCTTCTAAATTTTCGAGGTTTTTCTAATTCATTAACGGAATTGGCGGTATTACTAAAGGGTTCATGTAATATACCTATAGTTTTAAATGTATAATTAATAATACAATAAGAAATATTAAATATCGTTCCCAGAAAAAGCCTTTAGTATTAACACTGAATTTTTGACACTGACATTAGTGACATTTTAATTTCTCAAGTAGTTACCATGGAAATGTTTGGGCTGTGAGCAGGCTGTGAGATTTACTACAACAGATTATTTTATAGATATCTATATCTTTAAATCTATAGAAGGTATAACAAAAAAATTAAATGTGTCGGATAGAGAATTTTGTTTTTTAATATTAGTAATAACATAAATTTTCAAAAAATATTTAAAAGATTTTTGTTAAAATACTACTACTTCCGGTTGTCCAATTGTTACCAGAATCTATTCAACTCTTCCTATTACTGTTAGATTGAGGAATCCGTAGTTAGGCAGGTCTTTAGTCTTATAGAATTTGAGAAATCGTACCTCCAACAACCTCACACACACACATCCACACACACACTCATAGATATGATTGTAAAAATATTATTATCGGATTGTAGGGACCTTAAAACGTGCTTACTCACTAAACTCTGGATTTGCGATTTTTATCATGATTCCAATACCTCTCAGCGAGAGGTAAAAATTAAACGTTTAAATAAACATATTCAACAAACATAACCATTTTTTTTTTATTTACTAACAATTTTATTGCTATAGGAAATCGAGTGATTACTTTTGCGCCCCCTTGTATTTAAAAAAAAACTATAACTTTATTTCTTTCCGTCATTGTTTTATTTATTTATTTATTTATTTACCACCTATAGAATGAAGTTCTCCGTCTGCTTTTGCTAGTTCAGATAAATTTCATTATACCATTAATTTGCCTAAAAACAAATTGTTTGATTTATTTTCAACACCCTGTATATTAAAATTACCATTATTTATGATAAATTCATGGAAATTTATACAAGCTACTATTATTTTTTACGGAACGATGAAGAATAATTTATTCGTGTTCAATTAATATATAATTACTAATGTTCCAACCAATAAATAATGATTCGAACAAAAAGTTGTGAAATGATGTAAAAAAGCGAGAAGTAATTAAAAATTAATGTGGCAACTTGTAGAACGGCATTGCGTACTTCCAATCCAACTTAGTAACAACATACTTGGGAAAAATCATTATTGATTTAAAGCGGAGCCTAAAGCTGAAGTCTGAGAATATAAATTTCCGCATATAGATAAGCTCATCTATTCTTAGTTGCATTCTTGGTTCTAGGCGCACATTTTACTTTTTCTCGCACGCCTACAACAATTTTTCTACCCTCTAGGAATAGACTTCACCTTTCGGAATTAGTAGGATACGCTGTGTTATTATTCAGGGTCAAAAATCTCACTATAGCTGCACTTAATTGCAATGAATCCAATCAAGCGTAATTTTTATTACGACTATTATCTTCTTATCTAGTTACGAGTATATGCTAATTATAGACGTTGTTCTTGTAGAACAAGTTACATCTTGAATAACAGTCCTATCATAACGTGTCATCACGTGAACCCTACACAGCAACTATGAATAAAATATACAGAATAGAGGAAATTATTAATATTGTACGAGCTCAACCCCAAATATATTAACAGCAATAAAAAATAAATTTTTAGGTTACAATTGTTAAGACTATATTTGGACATTTTTTTTTATCTTTGTATTAATAAAGTCTACTGAATTTAAATATAATGTTATTTACTAAATTTCTCATTTAAACAATAATCTACGACAAAAGACAAGTCCTAATTTTTATCGTTCCAACAGTAAATAATACAATATTTATGTTAGTATTATCTATAAAACTGAGAGTAAAGGTAACTGACAATATACTCAATTAATTGCCATCTTAAATTTTAATACTTTCATAAAGATTATTTGTGAATTATTAAAGACGAAAACATGTGTCACATGCAGACAATGGTTTATTTGCAAATAAATTATTATTAAACCTAAGAAATTTTATCATAAGCAATGTATTCAAGTTCTATATACTCTATTAATTAGTGCTGTGAGGATCCGACAAAACTTGGATCCGAGTACCCGGATTTCAAAATATTCGGTTCCTCGGATATCCGATGTTCGGATATTGAAGCGGATATCCGTAAATTTAATTCAGATTTGGACCCGGATTCTAATTTGGATCCGGAGGTGAACTTGGATCCGGAGGTGAACTTGGATCCGGAGTCGATGTTTTGTTTACGGATCCGGATCCAAATTTTAATTCTGGATCCGATTCTTCATTTTGAATATGAAGGCAAACCCCTCTAAAATAGCTAGGTAGTTTGTGGAAATGTAAAGAAAAAGAATTTATACTCTCACAGAGTCCTATTTAGTAAATGATAAATAAAAAAAATACAAATTTGTACATTATTACACAGTAACATATTGTGGCGTGCGCCCCTGAGAGAAAAGTATGCTTGCGCCGCTACTGATAACATGTTCGCGAACAATGACGTAATCCCTTCGAAAGAACGTACCAGAGCAATGATGCAATCCCCGACGCGTTAATTACGCCGCGACCTGATTCTTTTGTATGCAGGTCAGTCGCGTCCGAGGCTTCTAGAAGAATATAGGGTGTATAAATACCGTCGGGAGAACAGCGGGAGGACAGTCTGTGATATATAAGCATCGAGCGATGAACTTGGTGATATAAATATACAGTTTACCAGTTGTTAACATAAATAAATGTAGTTATATAAATAAGTATAGTGATATAAATATTGTATAGATAAATAATCGTAGTGTTTAAGCATTTAATAATATTCTTAGTGTTTATAATTATTTAATCATAGTGTTAGTTGTTTTTATTATCTTTTAATATTTAGTCTTAATTATTCATCGTTTAATAAACGTATTCTTTTAGTTAATAATATTTGTCTATGTTTTACACTTCACCCATATAAAGAAAAACGTTACAATATTATATGACATACATTATATTCGAAACTAAGATCCGGTACTAAAATTCGTTTCTAAGATTCGATATTCGAATCCGGATTCAAGATCCGATATTCAGATTCAGATCCAAAATCCAATACTCAGATTCGTATCCAAAACCCGATACTTAGATCCGGATACTTTAACATTCAATTATCCGGATATCCGGATATTTTTGGATCCGAAACCGAACCTATCCTGATCCGGATCCCATCACTACTATTAATACACCATATCAAAATTTGTTGAATTGGAGTAACAATCATAGCATCCAAAAATTAATTTATTCTTGTTTTTAATATAATTGTAGGTGGTACTTTAATAAATAAATATCACTTTGCAAATAATTTTTCTAAAAAAATAAAATTTAATATAGTAATTAATTGAATATATTGTCAGTTTCCTTTACCTTCAATTTTATAAATAATACTAACGTAATTATTGTATTATTTACTGTTGGAACTAAAATTAACACGTATCTTTTGTCCGTAAGTTATTATTAAAATGATAAATTTAGGTAATAACATTATATTTAAATCCAGAACACTTTAGAGGAACGCCAATAGATATTTACATACCAAGTGTGGGAACACTTGGTTCCCGGATGAGTGTTTAGCGACGCGAACTTGCGCTTCCATAGAACGATTCCGGGAACCAAGTTCACTTTTGTACGAAAAGTATAAAACTTAATAATTATTAGTAATTTTTATACAAATAATTTAATTTGACATAATATGCATATATACTGCTTTGTAGCTAAATTCAAAGTCCTGTGTCAAATTTAAATTTAATGTTTATTTTTATGTAATATAGTGTTAATCATGGTATGTAAAGACCTATTTATTACTTATCAAATGTTTCACTTGTAGTATATAGCAAATCTAAACTTAATAAACTTGTTAAATATCTTTCTGGGAAATTGACGTTTCGGACGTTGCTTAGGTAACACGAAACAAAAAAAGTTATGTTATTTCAAAAAGTATGAACCATCTGTCTTTCATATTTATGTTGGTAATTCTACATCTACAACAAATAACAAATGACGTTATAACATCTAAATATAGCCACCTATTAAAGATTAATTATCATTTATTGAGATGTTAAATATTGCTCGGTCTTTAGTTTTCTTAAATATATGGGTGTTTAATTCGTGTTCACTATAAATCAAGGATTAACAATCATTTCTGCTTTTGTTGTCGTTTCAATTCTAAGTATTTAGAGTAGAAAATTATTATTTTTAAGTAATACTTAATAATAATTAATAATTTACAAACAGTTTTTAACACCTCTATAAATATGAATTCATTATTCAAATATCTTAATAGATATTTACAAGTTGATCTGTTTTTAGGGTGTACTACAAACAGTAACTGTAATTCTAACCGTAACCAACCCATATTTCGTCATAAAGAAACTATTTTAGTGATAAATGAATAGTTCCTGACGTATTTAGAATAAAACTATTAAATTTAATGCATGTTTTGCATACAATGACCTAATTATCATTCGTTATGTGTGCCCACATTTTAAAATAAAAATTACACATTGTTACATCGATACTAGTACCGTTAGCATGTGATATCGTAACAAGAATGCCTATTAAGAATACTTTATTAGACTGAAATTACTATATTTGCTGTACATGCCACAATTTCTTTATTATGTGTTATTATTTCACTTGCTGTTTTTAAATCAAATATCCTTGTAAAATGTATAAGTAATGTGATATTAAATATACCTAATGCTCAACGCTACAGCTACATTAATTATAGATACCAACGTTTAATATTGAAAATAAATTTACTCAATTAGCTTCTGTGTTCATTTCAAATAATAAAAAATCTGATGTGGCCAGCACAATACCTTCCGCCAATCCTGTGTATTACGTATAAATTCCATACATAAATTTTCTTGTAAAAGAGTCTAAATTTCCAGTAAAATTATGCAAATTGCACTTGACACTGACATCTTCTTTAGCTTTTCCCATTCGTTAGGGCTCGCTATTTTTTATTTTCTTCTTCCACTCATTTCTGTTTTGCGTGTCGTTCTCATTCAGTTCCTTTTCTCTCACGTGTTCAGTAATACAGTCCTTCCTTCTTATCTTTAGCCTTCCTGTTTCATCAACCTTCTATTACTAAGCTATTAATTATTCTTCCAATATATTCTTCATCTCTCCTCATGACATGTTCAAACCAAATGTAATCGTCTCTCTTGTATCTTTCAAGAAACTTGTAACACTATAGTAATTTCCTTACCGTATCTTTCCGTGTCTTCCCCAACATTTGTCTCAACATCCTCACATCTGCCACATTTGACTTTTCATTGATACTGATATTTGTCAATTTGAATTATCTGAATATATTAGCAGTTTCCATGGTTAGTATAGCTTGCTGATTTATTAAATTTAATATTTTTGTAATTCTTTAACTCTACTATTGAATATGAAGTATAAAATTCAATCAAATCATATAGAAAATAATATTTTCTTTGTTATAATAACGTTAAATGTCAATAAATGATATTTAACTGTTAAAATTTTCAAATGGGGGTACTTCCATGCAGTTGACCAATTATAACCAAAATCTAATCAGCTCTTTTTCTGGATGTAAACTTGAGGAGTACGAAAAATTATAATTTTTGGAATTGTGGTATTGAAGTTCGATACATAAATTTTCTTGCAGATTCCATATTTCCGATAAAATTATTTCATAAACAAATTATGTATATTGCACTTGACACTGACATCTTCTTCTTCATTAAATAAAAATATTTTTTATTCTGCAGCCGAGCGAAAAACATCAACTTTACGATGACAAATGCGAGCGTAAAATATTTGAAACATTAATAAATAACAACTTTGCAAATGAAATAATGAACGCATTAAATTAATCACTCTCACAGTCACTGTGCAACAAATAATGGCAGTTTGTTTAAACAGACTACTAATTGTAATTGATTAGTTCTGAATTTTTGTCAAAATTATTTATAATTGTGGGTAATGTCTCGAATGTGATGTGGATTAGGTGTTAACAATTACTCGAAAGATCAGTCAAATAGCATTTATTCTTATTATAACAAAGTTTCGGTGCACCCTTGCATCTTCTTCAGGGTAGTAAGATCTTACAAATTATTACATTTCATGTACACAAAATACATTCGTACAAAACTTTCAATTAATTTATTAAACATCGTTCAAAAAATTCAAAGAACATACACATATTCATTTGCTCTAAAAAACGACAACGTTGCAAATTGATGTGTGTGTGCTCTTTGAATTTTTTGCACGATGTTATAATTGGTCAACCGAAACTATCCTATTTTGAAGATTTTAACAGTTTTTCTTGAAAAAATGCTGTTAAATATTATTTTTTGACATTTAATGTTATTATAAATATTAAAGAATATTCTTATCTATACGAATTGATTGCATTTTATATTTCATTTTCAATGGCTATAGAGTTAAAGAATTATATATATTTTATAAATCAGCCAGCTATGTTGTAATCATGGAAACAGCTACTATATTAAGAAAATTCTAACTAATAGATGTAAGTGTCAATGAAAAGAAAATGAATGTGGCAGAGATGAGGATGTTGAAATAGAGGTTGGGGAAGACACGGAAAGACATATACGTAATTAAAGGATAACGGATATGGCTCGAGTGATAAAAGTTTCTAGATTACATTGGTTTGAACATAACATGAGGAGAGATGAAAAATATATTTGAAGAAGGATAAATAGCTTATTAGTACAAGGTACAAGAAACAGGAAGACCAGAGATAAGATGGAAGGACTATATTACGGAAGACTTGAGAGAATAGGAACTGAATAAGGACGACACGCAAAACAGAAATGAGCGGAAGAAGAAAAAAAATAGCGACTTCTAATGAATGGGAAAAGCTAAAGAATAAGATGTCAATGTCAAGTGCAATTTGCATAGTTTATTTATGAAATAATTTTACTGGAAATATATATGATCTTTTGCAAGAAAATTTATGTTTAGGGCGCGAGCAGTCACGTGACTTTTCTGACCTTGGCAAGCAGATATGAGGGCTCGTATCAAAATAACAGCTATTAATTATGTCCATAACTGACAAATGGTCATAATTTTTCATTCAAAATTTCATGATTTTCTTATTTCATGTGGTGTATTTGTAATCAGGAGTGTGGAATTCAGCTGCCGAGAAAAGGAATCATATAATAACAAAAAATGAAATTTTGAATGAAAAATTATTACATTTGTCAGTTACATAATTAATAGTGTTATTGCCAAGGTCAGAAAAGTCACATGACTGCTCGCGCCCTATGGAATTTGTACATAATACACAGGATTGACGGAAGGTAATGTGCTGGCCACATCAGATTTTTTTAAAATATGTTAAGTATGTCAAAATTATAAATTTATGAGTTTGGTAGTAAACAAGTATAGATAGATGGTGCTAGGGAAATTTAGAATTACTCGTAATCGTACAAACCTGTATGAATTCTGAGATGCATGTTGTACGCTACTCTTTGATTGAACCGTTTCAGGCAATGGGGACATCCGTACTCTTTGCGGTCGCGGTGGATCTTTAAATGGCTACTCAAGTAACCACGGTCGTTGAATACTTTCCCGCATTCTGGACATCGCGCCGCGAATTCTTTCGTGCCCTCGTGGACAGACCTGAAACATAAAATTCATTTTAAGATAGAAATTAATTGCTGAACTAAGATAATGTTACTCAATACGAGTATAACATTTTCTATGGAAATAGATGTTCGTGCCACGCATTCCTTTGCTATATAAACAGGCGCATAATAAAAATATAAGATGCAGAAAAGTACAAGTAATAGCAATACCTAGTAGTAATTAAATTTATGTGAACATTTCATCTGTAATAATAAATAATAAAAATGTAAATTGTAATTTATGCATCATCAACAGGAATACAGGTGTCCGGATTTCGAAGGTCACCATTAAGATCTCGGATACTGTAAGAGTTACGACATCTGGTGCGCCTTTGGGGGGTCATCTTAGATGTGCTTTTGTTTTTCCTAAAATTCTCATATGTTATTAGATAATGGCGTAAAATCGATTTTTGTCGAAATTTTCATTTTCAAATAACTCTTAAATAATTGGTAATCTAGGAAAATGTTTTAAATAAAAAAGTTAGATATTTTTATTGTGCATCCAGTGGCGTACGATAATATTTTTAATGGCAACTTACATTTTTTTAAATTGAACCCATATTTGATTTTTGCTTTCAAAAAAATTATTTTTTCTCTCTTTCGATTAGTGTATGAATTATTGTGTTTTAAATTTACTTTACCCTTAATATCTTAGATTTTTCCTGAAATTTATTATTTTTTGTCTGATATTCCATTAGTTTTTTTTTAAATAATATTTCATATTATTTACATCACAATAAAATACCTAATTTTTTATTTGACGAATTTTTCACAATTACTGATAGTTTAAAACAGGAGTGTTCAACCCTTCAATCATTCGATCGCCACGACGAACGGAATCGATCTTTGGCGATTGACAAAATTTCTAAACTGTTTGATTCATACCAGTCCGAAATATAACTTGATATAATCATCATTCAAAATAATGTTAATTTAAAATCAGTTAATCAAGAAGTAGTTTGAAAATACACACACGAGAAATTTCCGATATAAACAAATATTGCTCAAAAAATCCTGGCTTGTTGTTGATCAACCATTTTTGTCATCTACATTTTTAAATATGAATAATATAAAAAAAAACTTAGAAATAAAATTATAAATGATCATTTGAATCAATTTCTTGGGTATTTCTTGACTGTTGGTATGATATAAAAGGTTACTGGTAAATAAATGGAGTTGCAGTCTGGTGATAAATGTTTATTAGGATTTAATTTAACATTTCCTACGTTTCGGTTCCAAATGAACCATCCTCATTAACTATCCCTGAGGATGGTTCATTTGGAACCAGGGCATCGAACCCGCCAAAAACTGGGTTCGGTTCAGGTTAATTTATTTTTTGAGAGACGGATTCGAGTGCGGTTCTGCTTCAAACACTAATAAAATTTGCGGTTATGTTCCGGGTTCAGGTATTGGGTTCTGCTACGGTTCGACCTATTAATGTTTTTGGTAGAACAATCTTTATATAGAAATAATTAAATGCGAGCCCGAATTTACGCAAGACAAGAACACGAACACAGTTTTCACAAACAGACAACACAGGCGTCGATTATCGGCTATATTACAATTACGCAAACATTTCGAACTCAAAATGAACCTGAACCGGAGTTGAACCCTGAACCCGAATATTAATACTGGGTTCAGTTCCGACTCAGGTTCAATTGAAAGAGGATCCACACCCACACACACAAACATACACACAGACATCATCGTGAAAATGTTAAAAATGGCGTCTAGGGACCTTAAAACGTGGTCATTTACCAAAATCTCAGCGGGAGGTAAAAAAAAATGTCTTTCGAATACAAAGCGGTAGCTAACCACCATAATAGTAAATTCATTTTACATCATGCTTATTTCTCGTCATTCATAAGAAATAATGCATTTAATTAAATAACCATTTATAGACAAAACTGCAGTAGGTACTTTTTGCTTTCCCGCTGCGGTAGAATAAAAACTGTTTCTCCGTCACGTTCCATTTAGTATTCAAGTCTGTTTAAATCTCCTGTTCATTCAAATCAGTTAACCTTCGTTCTCTTCTCAAGGAAAGTAAAGATATCAGCTGAAGACGACTCATGCTCTCGGGAGAATGTTAAAGCATCTTTACCTTCTGTTCTGTAACCGCATGAGAATAAATTTTGACAAGACGCAGACAAGGATAAATCGCTTGTCATTTCCCACTCTTCACTCAAGCAGAAACAATTGTTTGTCACCGGAAGTACGACGACGGCAAGCAGGAAAATAGAATTTAGGTGTGTGGTCGTGGTCACTTGTCCAAAATTTAATTAGCTGCATTTTGTGTCTTTATCAATAGTTGAAGATAATTATAATAAAAACTTGAGCTGTAATTGATATACGTATTTCTTGTGTATAAATCAGATTGGCACACCCAGGCCCGACTTAGAGTAACCTGCCGCGATAAGCAGAAACAAAATGCTGTCCCTACCCCCCTGCTTAAGTGTGTGTGTTATTAATACAAAGGTGTATAAATATTTGGTGTAACAACTCCCTATTTTTTTTCGACATTGGTGTCAACGATAAGTAGTCCGCGATTCTCACCTTGCAGTACCACAACATTTTGAAACTAATATTATCATGGGCGGACCGTGCACTTTGGGGGCTCTGGGCTAACTCTGGCGGAGTTCATTGTAGCATTATATTTGGGGGTATATTTAGTCAACAAGAGTAGAAAAATTAGTTTATATTTAATAATTAGGAATAGTAAAGGTTACATTAATTAATTACATACATGAAAATGATTCTACAAATAATTCGCGTCTTGTAAGAGAATGGATATTGTATAAAAAAAATCTGTTGTGGCCAGCACAAAACCTCTCGCCATTTTTCATTTTATGTTATATAGGGCGAGAGCAGTCATGTTGTTAGCCTTGGCAAGCAGATATAGAGGCCCATGTTAGAATGACAGCTATTAATAATGTAAATAGGTGTCAAGTATCATAATTTTTTATTGAAAACATTATTTTCCAAATCCATGTGGATTATTTTCCTCGACAAGTATATTCCATACTATTGATGACAAATAAACATCAGAATATTTTGAAATTTGAAAGAAAAATTATGACATATGACAATTGTGACATTATGTAAATAACTACTAGCCGTCATTCTTACACGGATCCTCATATCTGCTTGCCAAGGCCAACGAAGTCACATGACTGCTCGCGCCCTATAAGTAACGAATTTAACATTTCTTGTACATATAAATAATTGAAATTGTATCTCTACATTCGTTCTATGGGGAATTTTGTCCTACTCTTCTAATATGTTCAAAATTCTTCAAATTCATTGACAGTATTAGCGATATTTCTTAAGGATATATGTAATATTAACATACCTATAATTTAAATACATATAAATTAATAATATTATAATATAAATTAAATGTATTCGTACCTGCCAGAAAAATCTGATTTTTGACACTGACATTTTGCATTTATCTGTCAATTATAAACATTTGAATATCTCACCTGTTTTTTAGGCAACGAGATTTATTACAACAGATTATTTTATATTATTATTTTTTTCAAGAATCTGCTACTTCCGGTTGTCCAATTGTTACCAAAACCTTTTCAGCTCTTCCCGTTAATGTCCGATTGGGAAATACGTAGATAAACAAATATTAAGCCTTATAGTTTTTGAGGAATCGTCCTTCCAACGTCCCACACACATACACACACATACATCCACACACACACACATACACATACAGACATCATCGTAAAAATGTTAAAATCGGATTGTAGGGACCGTAAAACGTGCTTAATCATTAAAATCTGGATAAGCGATTTTTAGCATGAATACAATACCTTTCTTAGTGAGAGGCAAGAAAAAATAACCTAAATCACCTCCCCCCCCCCCATCATCAGACAAACCCAATTGAGTAAGTGCGGGAAATTCTTGAAGGTAACAAGAATATATATATCATTAAAACTAAAGAAGAATTAAAAAATAAACTACAAGAAGAATGATAGAATATAACGCCATCATTGAATCAAAATTTGGTAGATTCAATTGCTCGTCGTCATTTAGTTGCTTTTATAAAACCAAAGGAAACCCAACAAAATATTATATTTATTTATAAAACATATATAAACGGTTTATAATTTTAATGTTTTGATTATCATACGGAGACATTTTTATCATAAATTATGAATTTTCAATATTTATTCCATAAATAAATGAATATAGCTGTATTATTTATTTATTTATATATTTCTGTATAATACGTAATATAATGATTTTCACTTCGGATAAAAAAAAATCCCGTATTTGCTCAAAAAAAAAAAAACGAAACAACAAATTCTCAAGTCAGAATAAATAACAGTGGGGGGGGGGCTTTGTTCCTGCGGAGCTCTGGGTTGCAGCCCATAAAGCCCATGCCTAAATCCTAATTATTCTTTACAGAGTTACAGATCTTACAGTTTTGTTCAGAATAAGCCTATTTCCGACCATATCATTTGTATGTGCATTAGAGTCCTGGCGCGGGTATACTTTTTCAAACCCGCATTCGATCCGTACTCGCAACATTAATGCCCGTATTAATAGTCGCTCCTCAAGGCTTCCTTGGGCGAAGGAAGATTTGAGGCCGCCTTACCCATAAAATAAACGTTCCTTGAGTCCCGAAAACGTTTCCTTATCTCAAGGTAGGTTGAAGCCTTCCTTGAGGCTCTTTAGCAGAGTCATATACGCAATTGTAAATTATAACTGACGCGTTTTGAAAACTTCTTTTTAGTATTAAATGTTAATAGTTAGAATAAGATAAAATTTACCGAAAAAATAATAAATATTTTATTGTATGCACTTTTTAACGTATAATCATCCCTAGTATTTTACAACTGCCAATAGACTTTTCATGAATTACTAATTCTGTATTTATATAACAAAATAGAAATAAAAAAATATAAATATTGTTTTATAACTGTAAAAAAACTTCTAGTTTCTTTAAATTTAACTGTGGGGAATAATAGGTCCCACGTTAGTAATAAATTTTTGTTGTTGTTTATTGTAAATATTGTTTTTTGTACAGTTCTGTTCTTTTCTAACCCTACTTTATCTTGATCACGCATGTTTACTTTCATAACTCAGTTTTTGTAAACGAAATCGTTCTCTTACACGATGTTCTTCAAACTCAAAATAGTCGTCAAAGTTATCCTCTGTCATTGTCTATGTTTATTACAATGTATAAAAAACTCAACAATATAACCTCAATACCTCAAATATACCAAAGTGTTTCAAATCGCGCCAATTATAACCTAAAACTGCGCATGTGTCCCCGGCAAGGACGCCTTGAGGTAGAGCTGAGGTTTCCTCAGCCGAGGTTTGCCGAAGGAACGTCTATAAAACACACCTAACTCAGGTACTTGAGAACGTCTCAGCCAAGGAAACCTTAAGGTTGAGTTTGAGGAGCGACTATTAATACGGGCATAACCCGCACCCGACCCGTACTTGACTCAGTTAATTTGAAATTGAACCGCAACCCGACCCGTACCCGCTAATGTTATATCCGCACCCGAACCCGCTACCCGCTAAATAATTACCATCAATCTGAAATGGAAGATGGAAAATTTTACTAAAAAAAAAATCAGAAAAATATATGTAAAACATTTTATTCGTTATTAATACAAAGTATGTATATGTTACAGTTAAAGTATCAACTTAGTCAGTGTCAGTGCATACACTGTCTAGTTGATGTATGCTTCCACTAGCTGTATTAGTGAAAGTATACATTATTATATATAGTGCATACTTTATCTAGTTGATGTATTCATTGACTAGTTAGTGTATACACCTTCTTTTGTCACTGTCTAGCTAAATCCGAGTTCTGTGCGTTAGGTATTGTTTATACGCCTAGATTGTTGGGTGGGCAGTTTGGGTGGGCATGTTGCGTGGGCAACGCAATAATTTATACTTTCATTAAAACGGCTAGTTGAAGCATACATCAACTAGACAGTATATGCACTGACTGAAATGTATACTTTAACTGTAATATATATAAAACAAAATCTTTATTCTTTAAATATATAGGTAATAAATGTTTAAATGCAAAAAATATAGTCATATTATTTACAAGTTACTATAAAAATAATATATCGTCCACAGTTCCTGGATTACATTTTGTTCTTCTTTCTTGAACAACGAAACCAGCAGTAGAAAAGAAGCAAAAAATAGGTGTACGCGATTTTTTTGGAAGCCAATGTACGAAATGGTAAAAATTTGATTTTCTTTTATAAAATGATTGGTTATTTTAATATTTATAACATAAATTGGCAAGAAACGTAATTTAAACATAGTTTTATTCGCAAACTGTTAAGAGCTTCACGTAAAGTGTAATATCCGTTTCGTTAGTAATTATCAAAAGCTAAATTTATCTATATTCGGAGACATACAGCTACTTACATTAGGCGGTATACCCAAAGCGAAAAATCGACACATTTATTTACTTCGAAAGCAGATTTGAAGAGTTGTTTTCTACTTTTTGTTTCGACCTCCTATCTTCTCTTGCGTAACCAAGCATGTTAACTAGTTCGATGTTAGACCAGGTACCATTGCAGTTGATGGTTTAGAGTCAAAATACCGTACATGTCAACGAACTTTGTAATTTGATGGAAAATTCGGGTACCTATAATTAATTGTTGGTGGTCATTTACTTTCAGCTATCGTGTAATGTTCCCAAATTACAGTTACCTTGACTTTGATGTATTTGAATGAAGGACACGTTTTTGAAGAATTTTTTTTTCCCACAAATTATTGAAGATATTTAGATGTTTGATGAATAACAGTTAATGATTTTACACTTAAATAACGGAAGATGAAATGGATTTTTTGTTGATAGAAATCACAATTTGTTTAATAAACCAATATTAATAGGTGTGTTAGTTCGCTGTCTTGTATCAACCGTGTTTTAATATAACGTTTTTTATTTGTCCTACATAAATACTTTATTTTTGTTATTATTTAATAATAATTATAACATTATTATTTCCCAGTGCTATGGGCATACTAATAGTATAATGTGTTATTAGGAGTAAAAGTAATACTTTGTGTGGCGAGCGTGGAAGTTTGGACGACGAGAGAAGCGAGTCGGACAATTGCACGCGAGGCACACAAAGACACTTTTACTCCGAATGACACATTATATTTTTTCTTCGAACGTAGATATTTAAAGAAAAATATCTACTACTGACGTTACATTTTTCGTAAATTATGTTTGCGACTTCAATTGCCCTGTAGCTACGGATACTTATTTGTTCACTTTTTGTTATAAGCATTGAAGTGGAAATTTTCACGTTTTGACGTTTAAATAAAAACTGCAATTTTATATCCTCCTTGTGTGCAATGGGCTACTTGCATGATATTAAAAAAAATTTTGTTTGGAATATATGTATATATAAAATAAAAGACCCCCATTTTTTCTTTTTTCAAAATTTTGTCACTTACGGCTAAAAATAAATATTTTCTTTTTATGACGTCACAATCACGGATGACATACGTCCTAGTTCTGTAGTTTGAGAAGACAGAGACGGAGATATTGGAACGTTGTCTGATCCTCGATCTTCCCTTCACCACTCCCATTCACATTAACGAATCAAATGCTAGTGATTGTGTCGTCATCAAGATAGGAGGGATACATTTCTGTTAAATTTATTAAATAATAACACAATGTATTTGAAAAACTTATAATGTAAATAATGTAGTTGAGTAAACTAAACTTGAAAAATATAATAGTTTTCAAAATCCTCTTGTATGCAAATAGCCCATTATGTCGGAATTTGAAGTACGCCCCCTGAAGTTGTTCAATTGGATGGAAATCTAACAGTGTGGCTGAAAGGTATGTCCAGGAATCACTGCAAAACAATATAAACTTTTCTTATTACTTTAATTCTAAGTATTCTTATGATCATTACCGTCCCTGTAATTGTAATCTGTAAGTCTGCTACTCTTTAATATGTTATTTACTCAAAAGTGAACTCTATATTTCTATTCATAGGTTATTTATTTAAATTTGACAGCTATTGATGGTATTTAGTAACTTTATTCTTAGGTTACCGAGCGTGTTATAGTGACATTTAGGGCGATATTACAGGGTTCTTTTATTAAAGTTACTTCTTATTCGTTGATTCTGTATAATTTTTATGTATATTTATTTATTTTATTTCTACGCCACCGGCGTAGAAATTAGTTACTTATACTCCGGCGGTATAAAAATTAAACTTCTACCTTGTGAACCAAGTCACAAAAGATGCTACTATTATGACGTTTGAAGAAAAACTGATTTTATTCGTAGATTTCAGTAATAACTAGATATACAGGGTAACAATAAATTACGGGGCCAAAATTAATGTCACTATTCAGTTTTAATTATATTTAAAACAAAGTTAATATTAAATAAATACATTAACATATACAACAATTACAATTACACTATATATTTTCAAAATGTCCACCATTCTCTCTAATACGAGGGTGTATTGAAAAGTTTCCAGAATGACATGAAAAAAAAAAAATTTGACATGGGCTACATTTTATTTTTCTACATAGTCCCCTTTGATGTCAACAAACTTAGCCCAGCGTTTTCCAACTTTTCGATTCCTGCCGAAAATGGATTTCTTCATGTAAACAAAATTTCCCAAACGTTTCAGAGATTGGTGCGGTGCAAATAGTTTTAGTTATTGTTTCAGCAATGAAATGTGAATAATGAGTAAATATTACAAAATTTGCTCAAAATTATGTCCCTGAACTTGTAGTCAAGCATGGTATTGCTCCATCACAGATGCAGAATTGAAGCACAATATTCTTCGCTTGTTATTACTTCGGTACTTCGCAGTTTGATTTATTTTTATAATTTATAATAATATAATTATGTTACAAGTATTACGCACAAAGATACTTCGCACTCGTATATTCTAAATAGAAATTAAGACGAGGATGAGAAAATAAAAATGATTTCTTATACAGGCTGTTGGCCGCGACACCGGAACAGGTAAAATCATATTTACGTAATTTTCTGCTTCCCTAATTATTTTAGGTAAAATGCTTAAATTAATGTTGTGTATGAGCATAATTTTTTACATCAGATCCCATAAACAAAATTAATTTTGCATGCTCTATAATGGAAGAAATTAAATGCCGAAAATCACTGCAAAAATAGCGATAGCCATGGAATTGAAACTAAAAATTAACAAATGTTAGCGATTTATCTGTCAAGCTAGGTTTATTTTTTTTCACGACATGCACAGAAAGTTCAACTTTCTTCTCCCGAAATAGTGAGGAAAATGTGATTTTCCTCCCTAGAGAGGAAAATATAGAAGTGTTACAACATGAATGTTATTTTAAAAAAATATATAGTAAAAATTATAAATAAATTCCTAATTTTATTGACAATCCTTATTTTAGTAATATACATACTTTTATGTCTTATATTTTTCTTTTTCTATGTTAAATCACAATTTGACAACTTTAATTTAGATTGGTTCTTTGGCAATACTGTTACACCGCCTTGCGTCTGATAATCTAACTTTTGACGTGTCAGTTGTGTTGTCAAAGTGTAAATATAAATTATAAATAATAATATATATTGATCCAAAAAAATAAAATATTACCCTTATTCTAATTACTAGTCATGTCAATATAAATGATTTTGATTCAAATAAACAAAATATTACCCTTATTCTACTTCTCTTCTTAAAGTGTATTTAAGGTCCGAGCAAACCGTTTTTAGAAACGTGAAAAAACTGTTGTGTCTAATACGAGAAGAAAGCGCTTTTTCCACTTCGAGCTCGAGTGGAAAAAAAAAACTCTTTCCTTTCTAGTTTGACAAATAACTATTTATTATTATTTGTAATTTCTGTTAAATTAAAAATTATCTATTTAAATTAATAGATAATTGGTCACTTGAACAGATATTACAAAAATAACACCTAATAAAATATATTAACCTAATTTTGACAAGTAAAACGTCAAACATTTGTTAATATATCTATTTTAATTCCATGGCTCGATATTTTTGGGATGATTTTCGACATTTTCGTACCAAATTTCTGCCGTTACAAAGGATGTAAGATGAATTTTATTTATTGATTCCAATGCAAAAAAATTAATCTCTACAACTTTTATATCTTATAGTAATGAAATACAAAATAAAGTTGTAAATATTAATATATAACCTGTAAAACTACTTAATTCAAATGATTTGTCAAATTATATTTTATATAAATAATCACTTGAAATTTATTAATATCAAGGGAAAAGATATTATTTTAATCTGCAAATTAGTATAGTCGTAAAATATTGAATTTATGCTCCCGTGTGGCCATTTCGAAAGAATGTTAAAAAAACATATTGATTTTTTCTCGTTTTACTATGCCCGAGGCAAAATGATGTGGTTACAAGCTCTTGATCTCGCATGGGCATCGAATTACAATTCGTTCCGGTTTCTGAACTATTATTAGAAGATCAAGCATCCGACATTTTTTATCGAATGAAATTTGGAACGATCTACATTCAGATATGTCTGAAAAGTAATTTCAACACGAAGTTTTTGTAATATGTAACTGTATTTTATCTCATCTATGACACAACTTCAGCAAAGAACAGTAATATGAATTGAAATTGTTGACATTAGCATGAAAAAAAAAAGATTAAAAATGCTCCCTGGCCTACGGGGAAAGGATTCGATTGCAAAACCACTTCCCCTATATGTACAATAATCATTAGTCAGCAATAATAGTTGTTTATGTATCAAGCAGGGTTGGTGGAAGTTTAAGCCATTTGCATCATCAATCGAGAGAGTGACGTAGAAGTTCATGGTTGGCTGCAGTCCGAATCCATGCCCTTCAGATTGATTTAAAACTGGGGTGCTAATTACGTTCCGTAATAAAGCATAAAGAGTTTATTTCTTTATTTATTTTAATAAAGAAAAACGTACAAATTAGTCAATTGTTTTATTAGAATTAAACATGTCACTTTTTTAACGAGTTTTACATTCGTGAGGCGGAGCGTTGTCAACAATGACACTAATGTTAATAGCGACGGTAGATCCCTGACTCCCAATTTTTTTCCTGAACGCCAAGTATTTTTGAACACATTTTCATAAAATAATTTTAGCTAAAGAACCTCTCAGAATATCACTTTGAGTAAAAATGACTGACTGAAGTTACTAAGTATCAATAAGCAAGATGCAAGTTGAAACATGTATCTACAATATTTTAAATTGTCACCGAATCCTCATTATTTATAGTATTTTTTTTCAAAGAAGTAGGAAAATACCTTTGTCTCCGACCTTTGTAATTTAATTGTCGGTCAGAAAAGTACTCGTTCTAGCGACCGACGCTGCGTTCTTTCGTATAATAAATTGTTAATAACTCTTAACATAAACAATATATTGAATTAATTTTTCCATTAAAAATAATTTTGGACCTTTATTCATATTTCTTCCGATGTATGTACTATAAAATTCCTAAAAGGACGAGATTTAGTAATAGAGTACTTTTCTGACTATATGAATTTTACTTTATTTATTTATTCGGTTATTAAAAATATTTTGCAACTTTATAAGTCCATAAAATTTGAATAAAATACCTCATACAGATCCTGAGATATTACAAGATAAACATTAAAAATTTATATATTTTATTGAATAAGCACGTTTTAAGATCAGATCCCTAGAATCCGATTATAACATTTTTACCATGATGTCTGTGTATGTGTGTGTGTGTGTGTGTGTGTGTGTGTGTGTGTGTGTGTGTGTGTGTGCGTGCGTGCGTGTGTGCGTGTGTGTGTTGGAGGTACGATTTCTTAAATTCTGTAAGATTAAATACCTGTGTAACTACGGATTCCTCAATCTAACAGTAACAGGAAGAGTTGAATAGATTCTGGTACGAATGGGACAACCGCAAGTAGTAGTATTTTATAACAAAAATCTTCTAAATATTATTTTTTGATAATTTGTTGTTACAATTATTAAAATACATACAATTCTCTACTCGACACATCTAAAAAAATTATTATATCTTTTATAGATTTAAAAATATAGAAATATAATCTGTAAAATAATCTGTTGTAGTAAATCTCACAGCCCAAACATTTCCAAGGTAACCAGTAAACCAGTTGAGAAATTAAAATGTCTGTAATTGACAAATAAATGTCACTAATGTCAGTGTCAAAAATTCAGAGATAGTACTGAAGGCTTTTTCTGGGAACGATATTTAATATTTCTTATTGTATTATTAATAATATATTTAAAATTATACGTATATTACATGAACCCTTCAGAAATACCGCCAATTCCGTCAATAAATTGGAAGAACCTCGAACATTTAGAAGAGTAAGAGAAAACTTGCTCATAGAATGAATTTAAAATTATAGAAAATAAGTAAATATAAAGATTAGGTGTAATTAGATTTTTTTGTGTGTACCAGACATGTTAAAAACAATACTTATATATACCACAATAGAAAGGGCGAGAGGTATTGTGATGCCCGCAACAGATTTTTTAATTTGCCAAAAATTCTGGAAAATACAATTTTTGAGCTTATTCCATCTCGAATTTTTGCAAATTTTTCATGAAAAGATAGTGCACAAAATCTGAAACGAATGAGACCTTGTCCAAAAGGGTTTTTTGATATTCCTGCTTTGAATTTTTACCTTCCGTCACCTTTAGGTAAGGAAGGTATTGTCTTCAGTCAAAAAATTCAATGATGAATAGTGAATAAGTACATTTTAGGGTCCCTACAATCCGATTTTACAATTTTTACGATGGTGTCTGTATGCATGTATGTGTGTGTGTGTGTGTGTGTGTGTGTGTGTGTGTGTGTGTGTGTGTGTGTGTGTGTGTGTGTATGTGTGTGTGTGTGTGTCTGTGTGTGTGTTTGTGTCCGTGTGTCTGTGTGTGTGACGAAAGTTTCGGATCGCATAACTTCAATACCACGATTCCAAAAGTTATAATTTCTCAAGTTTACATCCAGAAGAACAACTGATTAGATTTTGGTTATAATTGGTGAACCGGAAATAGCCTCATTTGAAGATTTAACAGTTGAATTTGATTTATTGACATTTAACGTTATTATAACTTAAATAATATGTTATTCTCTATACGATTTGATTGCATTTTATACTTCATATTCAATAGATAAAGAGTTAAAGAATTTTAAAGAAATTCAATTTTATAAATCAGCCAGCTATGCTAATCATGGAAACTACTAACATATTCATATAATTCAAATTGACAGATGTCAGTATCAATAAAAAGTAAATTAATGTGGCAGAGATGAGGATGTTGAAGTAGATGTTGGGAAGACACGAAAAGATAGGTAAGGAAATAACTCTAGTGTTACAAGTTTCTAGAAAGATACAAGCGAGATGATTACATTGGTTTGAAAATGTCATGAGGAGAAATGAAGAATATATTGGAAGAAAGAATAGCTTAGTAATAGAAGGTTGAAGAAACAGAGGAAGACCAAAGATAAGATGGAAGGACTGTATTGCGGAAGACTTGAGAGAAAAGGAACTAAATGAGAACGATACGTAGAACAGAAATGACTAGAAGAAGAAAATAACAAAAAAGCGACCCCTAACGAATGGGGAGAGCACAAGAAGTGTCAAGTGAAATTTGCATAGTTTGCTTATGAAATAATTTTACTGGAAATTTAGAATCTTTTGCAAGAAAATTTATGTATGTGATTTACATTAAAAATTTTGAAAGATGTCCGATCAAGGGCACCTGTATCACGAACGAATTAACAAATAGGCATACATTTATCTCTTTCTTTTGCAAAGGCTGTAAGAGTGTGTGATAAGGATGGATATAACACGCTTGTCTTTCAAAGACTAAGTTAGGACATTCCATTTATAAACGGTGCTCGTTGTTGATAATACTTTCGCTGTAACGTAAGTTTATTTATTAATTCAGATACATTACCTGGATTCATAGCCGTACGTATAACGTTATATTCTGTCAGAGTCACTGACACTGACATTGTGTCAGTATCTTATTTTACATTTGCTTATAAACTTACTAGTTGACTTATTTTTGAATTTTGAATGCTTTTCCTGTAATATATATTTTTATAATGATAAAATAACAGTAGTATCTTACGTACCCTCATAAAAACTAAGCAAACGACACTACTGAATTTGTCATGATGGGCGGAGCAAAAATCTGAATTCAAACAATTCGTAGACGACCTTGATCGGACATCTTTCAAAATTTTTACTGTATATATAATACACAGGATTGACGGAAGGTATTGTGCTGGCCACAACAGATTTTTTTTTCAAGATAGAAACGCTTGGCTCTCGGACTAGTACTGTGCACGCCACTCGACAATTTGTTGGAGGCGTGGGCAGTAGAACAAGTACACACCAAAATTACTGGAATATATAATCCAAGTTGTCTAAGAGAGGGGTGTTAACAAAAATGAACTGTAACAAATAAAGCATTTACTTATTTAGTGCTTCTTTATTTAAATTATAAGTTTTATATATTTTACATTAACGTCGGCTCTGCTTGGGTCATCAGAAAAACAAATGGTTTCTTAGTGTACACGTTAAGCCTGTGAATGTATTTGTCAGAAGATAGGACATTATTTTACGATCTCCATATTTAACATAGTTTGTTATTAAGTACCCACAGCTAAGACAAATAATACCGATATTTCAGAACGTAAAAGGTAAGAAAATAGATACTATTCCACATAAAACAAATTGAATAATAATTATGCAGAACTCATTACTTACTCCAGGTCTTTATATAGATTGCAAGCATCAAATTACAAAAACAAAAGAACTGTTAATAAAACGAGTAGAATTCCAGTCTTCCACTCCATACTTTCGAACTAATAGAGTCTGCGAGAATTTAATTTCCTTTCAATAATAATATTCCATTGATAAAACTTCATCCACAATTTCCTACGAATGCGTTGAAGCACGCGTGCTATGCGCGTGTTATGCGAAAATAATCTACGGACTCCGGACACCTGAGGTGTCTACGCAGCTTGATTCCAAGCGGATGGAATTTAATAAGTAACCACATTCAGATGCAATTGTGGTTGTAGTAGTAGTAGTAATACAGTCTGGTACTCGTCATAAGAGATATGGATCAGACACACCTGCCTTCGAAGAATCGAATATTGCTTAGTGAGTTGCATGTTTAGATGTTGTAGTTGAATCAGGAAGAAGACAAGAAGAGTTATAATTTGCACATTACGAGGCGGGGTTTCTGAAGGAATGATACACACATATGTATATAACCTCTACTATAAATGGAAATGTATAAAAGTGATTTTTAAAAGTGTCAAATAGGATTAAATTGCAATTAAAATACTAATACACTGTATATACCAGGTATTTACATTTTTCAGATCATAAGAAATTCCATGTTAAAATTTTGATTTGGCTAATTGGCTATATCTCTTTACCTATTAATGTTAGAACAAAAGTGTAATGATAATGTTCAGAATAAAAAACTGCATCGATGAGTAGCAAGTTTGTTCTTCAATTGTTTCTTATGTACGAGTTAGAAACAAAAGAAAATACACGATTTGAGGCAATCATCAGAGTGCCATGAAAAACAAAAAAAATAATTTATGGTTGTTTTTTCTGACATATCTGACAGATTTGATATTTCTGTTGATATATTTACCTTCCGTCACCTTTAGGTAAGGAAGGTATTGTCTTTGGTCAAAAAATTCAATGATGAGTTTCTACTAAATAAGCATGTTTTAGGGTCCCTATAATACGATTTTACCATTTTTACGATGATGTCTGTATGTATGTATGTATATATGTATGTATGTATGTATGTGTGTGTGTGTGTGTGTGTGTGTGTGTGTGTGTGCGTGTATGTGTGTGATGTGACGAAAGTTTCGGATCGTATAACTTCCATACCACGATTCCAAAAATTATAATTTTTTTGTATTCCGCAAGTTTACATCCAAAGAACACCTGATTAGATTTTGGTTATAATTGGTGAACCAGAAGTAGTCTCATTTGAAGATTTAACAGTTAAATTTGATTTATTGATATTTAACGTTATTGTAACTTAAAGAATATATTATACTCTATACGATTTGATTGCATTTTATACTTCATATTCAATAGATATAGAGTTAAAGAATTTTAAAGAAATTAAATTTTATAAATGAGCCAGCTATGATAAACATGGAAACTACTAATACATATATTCATATAATTTAAATTATGTGGCAGAGGTGAGGATGTTGAAGTAGATGTTGGGGAAGACACGGAAAGATAGGTAAGGAAATAACTCTAGTGTTACAAGTTTCTAGAAAAATACAAGCGAGATCATTACATTGGTTTGAAAATGTCATGAGGAGAAATGAAGAATGAATAGCTTAGTAATAGAAGGTTGAAGAAACAGAGGAAGACCAAAGATAAGATGGAAGGACTTTATTGCGGAAGACTTGAGTGAAAAGGAACTGAATGAGAACGACACGTAAAACAGAAATGGATGGGAGAAGAAAATAAAAAATAGCGACACCTAACGAATGGGGAAAACTAAAGAAGAAGAAGACGTTAGTGTAATATGCAATTTGCATAGTTTGTTTATGAAATAATTTTACTGGAAATTCAGAATCTTTTGCAAGAAAATTTATGTATGGAATTTATACATTATACACAGGATTGACGGAAGGTATTGCGTTGGCCACAACAGATTTTTATTATTCGAATCTGTTATTAGAATTATGAAGACTTAATTTTGGAAAAAAAAATAATCTTAGTGCCGCTCCGTGGTTAAAATGCGCCTTTGTGCAAAGTTATATTTCAGCGTCCCCTATCCCCATAATATATAATTTGCAAATTAACACACTTTAAAGTTTAAATTATACTTTGGATTCTTTGAAATAACATGCTAGGTATAAAATATGGATATGTCCTTTGTTAGATTCATTCTTGAAATTAATATTTATTAGATTATAATCAAAATCGTTTGTTGTAATCAACAATTTTACAGTTATAGTTTAACAACATAATAATGCCAGAAAATCATCCGTTTGTCAAGATTTTAAATCTTAAACATTTGTTGAGCAACGATAATATCGACTGGAAGTTGGTTGAAGGAAGAATAAAATAGTCGGAACGCAGTCTAAATATGTTTATTTTGATTTAAAACCGACGTTTCGATCATACAATGATCATCTTCAGGGTTAAATCAAGTCAGAAAGAAAAATGTTTTAGTAACAAAACGTTAAAAAACATGGATATTTTTACCTTCCGTGACCTTTAGGTAAGGAAGGTATTGTCTTTGGTCAAAAAATTCAATGATGAGTTATTAGTGTATAAGCATGTTTTAGGGTCCCTATAATACGATTTTACCATTTTTACGATGATGTCTGTATGTATGTGTGTTTGTGTGTCTGTGTGTGTATCTGTGTGTGTGTGAGACAAAAGTTCCGGATCCCATAACTTCAATACCACGATTCCAAAAATTATATTTTTTTCGTACTCCTCAAGTTTACATCCAGAAGAACAAGTGATTAGATTTTGGTTATAATTGGTGAACCGGAAGTACCCTCATTTGAAGATTTAACAGTTAAATTTGATTTATTGACATTTAACGTTATTATAACTTAAAGAATATATTATTCTCTATACGATTTGATTACATTTTATACTTCATATTCAATAGATACAGAGTTAAAGAATTTTAAACAAATTAAATTTTATAATTCAGCCAGCTATGCTAAACATGGAAACTATTAATATATTTATATAATTCAAATTGACAGATGTCAGTATCAATAAAAAGTAAATTAATGTGGCAGAGATGAGGATGTTGAAGTAGATGTTGGGGAAAACACGGAAAAATACGGTAAGATAATAACTCTAGTATTACAAGTTTCTAGAAAGATACAAGAAATATGATGTTGAAGAAACAGAGAAAGACCAAAGATAGATGGAAGGACTGTATTGCGGAAGACTTGAGAGAAAAGGAACTGAATGATAACGACACGTAAAAATAGCGACCCCTAACGAATGGGAAAAGTTAAAGAAGAAGAAGATGTCAGTGTCAAGTGCAATTTGAATAGTTTTTTTCATGAAATAATTTTACTGAAAATTTAGAATCTTTTGCAAGAAAAATTATGTATGGAATTTATACATTATACACAGGATTGACGGAAGGTATTGTGCTGGCCACAACAGATTTTTTTTTAAGTGAAATACACAACGTTGATACATAATAATTTTAACGGAACAGAAGTGAAATATAATTTTATAAAACAATTTTATGAAATTGTCCTTTAAAGATAAACATGTCTCCTTGATTACACAATTCAGATCTCAAATTTGTAATTGACAGATATAATGGTAGTATTTTAAGAGAAAATATGAAAATATGAAAGTATAAAATGCCTAACTAATAAATTAATTTCCATGTGTTTGTAATTGAAAAGAAATTAACGTCACTATCACAAAATAATATTATGGTACGATTCTAGAGAAAAAAATACTGATAATACATAATAAATTGGGAGAATAGTTAAATTACTATATCATGCAAAAGAACCTAATGCAGTACTCGAACATCCAGCATTAGTAAATATGTAGGTATGTTTTTAAGTTAACAACAATTGAACGGCGGGAGGTATTTTGTTGGCCACATTAGATTTTTTATAAGTAGATCTCTTGAAGAAAGACAGACCTACATTATTTCAGCTTTACTTATATAGATGTAACTAATTGACAGAAGCGTTACCAATTTAGAGCAGCAAGATATATGTTCTGAATATCTCACTTCTTTGCTTGTATGCGTATTGACAAAAGTACGATACATTCAAAACAATGACAATTGAATGGAATATGACAGGTTAGTGGATACGGTAGAGTAGGATTGAACTTTTCAAAACAGATATGAGGAACCTGATACCTTTTCAATGAATATGAATTTTGCACTGTATTTTTAACAGGGCAGCGAACCCGACAAAAACTGGGTTCGGTTCGGGTTCAGGTTAATTTGTTTTTTGAGAGATGGGTTCGGGTGCGGTTCTAGTTCAAACATTAACACAATTTGCGGTTTTGTTTTGGGTTCAGGTATAGGTTCAGGTTCGGTTCGACCTAATGAAAAAATGAAATGTTTTTTGAATAACAATCTTTATTTAGAAATAATTTAAAATGCGAGCCGGAATTTACGCGAGACAAGAACACGAATACAATTTTCATAAACAGACAAAACAGGCGTCGATTATCGGCTGCATTACGATTACGCTTACATTTCGAACTCAAAATGAACCTGAACCGGGAGCTGAACCCTGAACCCGAATTTTAATACCCGGTTCGGTTCTGACTCGGGTTCAATTGAAAAATATATTTGAGGTTCGGTTCTGGGTTTGGGTTCACTAAAATGTTACGGTTTGGTTCCGGTTTTGGTTCGGTTCAGGTTCGGGTTCGATGCCCTGATTTTTAATTAATATCATATATATATATATATATATATATATATATTTGTATCGACTTGCGGTCGTTGAAATCAGAACACCAAAAGTTAATAGGAACAAACGGACGAAATTCAGGATTTGGTTGTTTATTAAAAGAATAAAAAATGATTAAAATTTGGAATCGCTAAAAACATTCATTCAGAAAAAATGCAAGTTTAAACTTAATTATCGCTATTATTGGGATAATTTTCGATATTTTCATACCTAACTTCCGCCAGTACAGAACAGGGTAAATTAATTTTGCTTATTGATTCAGATGCAGAATTTAAAGCTTTACAACTTTTATTTGAAGATTTTTTCCCAAAATAATTAAGGAAGCACGAAAATAGGAAAGTATGATTTAAGATATTAAAGTCTTATGTTCCGCTGTCCCGGTCAACACCTTGTATATTTTCAGTTTAGAAAATTCATACAAAAATTCTGTATGATTTTTTTTAATACGGCCCATTTCTTCACGCTGACTCTGAAAAACGGGCCACTTAAAATAACTATTTTATTTGTAATTATTTTTTAATTTTCTTGATATATGTATTTGTAAATTAGGCTTAGAGGCTCACAAACCGTGGTATTTGGCATGATTGTGGTACTTCCGCTTTAACCGGAAGTGACATTAACGTCCAAATTTCAATGGCACAGCTCATATATTTTTATATATTTGGTATCTAAGTAAAATTACGATTTCAACGATATGGTTGAAGTGCATTTTTATTGAAGAACTAAATTTAAAAAGCCAAAGAGAAAATTATGAATAATTTACAGATAGGCTGTGATAACAAATGGATCATTTTTTTTTGTAATAAAATATATACAAAAATAACTTACTATTTACTTAATATGATGGTTAATTATTCATAATTTTCACATAGGTTTTAGTAATTTATTTCTTCAATAAAAATGCATTTCAAACATATCGTTTAATTTATACTTTTAGGTTGATTCCAAATATAAAAACTATATAGGATGTCCCATTTAATATATGAAAGTTAATGTCCTTTTCAGTTAAACCGAAAGCGCTACTATTATACCATGATTTGTTAACCCCTAAGCCTAGTTTATAAATACAGGGTGTGTCTGGAAAGACGCCCCTCCCTTTCACTTTTTTATTATAAGTAATAGAAAAAAAATGCTCATATAAAAGTTTTATTTTAAATATACTATTTGATGGCAGATATACATATTTTTTATAAAGTCAGGTTTACAAGATACAACTATCAACTTTTATTTTTTTAAATAGCCATCTATAATTATTTCAATAAACCATAAACCGCCATCTTTTTGTCTTTTCAACGATGTATTTTTCTTCAAATATTCTAGGTGGCTATGTAAAAATAAATAATAAATAAATAGATAAATAAGTTAATAATAAGTAAGTAATAATAAATAAGTAACAAACAAATGTGTTGATATTTTAACGTTGTTACGTTTTGTTTATTTTGACATGGCCACCTATAATATTATAATAAAAATTATTTCTCGTATTTTCCAATTATCTTATTTTTCTCGATTTTTTCAAATCATTAATTAAAACTAACACATCGTTCAAAAGAGAAAAAAATGGCTGTTTATATTTTAGTAAAATAATTATAGGTTGGCATTTAAAAAATAAAAGTTGATAGTTGTATCTAATAAACCTGATTTTTAAAAAAAATATTTACAAAGATAAGATGGAAGGACTGTATTGCGGAAGACTTGAGAGAAAAGGAACTGAATGATAACGACACTCAAAAATAACGACCCCTAACGAATGGGAAAAGTTAAAGAAGAAGAAGATGTCAGTGTCAAGTGCAATTTGAATAGTTTTTTTATGAAATAATTTTACTGGAAATTTACAATCTTTTGCAAAAAAAAATATGTATCGAATTTATACATTATACACAGGATTGACGGAAGGTATTGTGCTGGCCAAAACAGATTTTTTCCTATTAATTATAATTAAAAAGTTAAAGAAGGGAGGAGGGCGTCTCCCTAGACTCACCCCTGCATATCAAGAAATTTAAAAAATAATTATAAATAAAATAGTTATTTTAAGTGGCCAGTTTTTTAGTGTCAACCTGTATACTATTACAACATAAGACGAAAAATCTTCTATCCTGTATTTGTTTGTCTAAAAATTAGTGGACAGTCGCATTGTCAAATTATGGGAGTATGGTAGGTGTTCTTTTACTTTTCTCTTTCTCCAAAAACTGAAGATAAGGGTTATTGAATATCGACATTCTCAAGTACAATAAATTCGAAATCTACTCTTAGTAATTTGCATTATTGCATTGAGTACAAAATCTCAGATACCTCTCAAATTCGAGGAAAAATTGTTAAGAACATACCACAAGTACTTATAATTTATTACTGGTATTAAATGAAGATAAAAACATAATTTCATAATCCTGCAGTAAACGTATATAATTCTATCATATATTACACGTACATTAGAGTGTGAATTACTAATAGTCGTACCTCGACATGTACTTATGGACATACAAAAAATGCAAACATTAATAAATTACCATTACTAGAAACTGTTGCACATTTTTATTTTTATGTATAAAATCAACAAGTTTAATTGATTTTTCAAATGGTAATTAATAATAATAACATGCAGTTATCCGCAAACAAACAAGGTATGAATAAGTATATACATTAATAGTGTAATGTGGAGATATTAATACAAAGTAAACCGATTCCGGGATCAAAATCCGCCTTTAAATTACTCTAGAACTAACGGTGAGTAAATCCCTCGCGATGGCAAACTATCACACATCGGAAAATATCAAAGCAGTAGGAATGTCGCTGCGTTTAAAAGTGATTAAAGATTAACAATTTGTCGTCGACACGGTCGTTATTAAGATTGTTTTCTAATTGAATTTGATATTAAATAGAGTAAATTATGTAAAATAAATAGATGATAGCTATAGCAGCTTCTCAATCATTTTAAAATCTGTCATTTGCTAGTTAATGACGTGTTTCATTTAAGTAAAGATTACATTAAATGTCTAATTAAAATATACTTGTTTTAGTACAAGCACAAGAACAGAAAGTATAGGATAGGAAATACTTGATGGAGAAAGAGACAAAATAAGAAATTTACCTTCCGTTACCTTTAGGTAAGGAAGGTATTGTATTTGGTCAAAAAATTCGATAGTGAGTTTCTAATGAATAAGTACGTTTTGGGGTCTTTACAATACGAATTTACTATTTTTACGATGATGTCTGTATGTGTGTGTGTGTGTGTGTGTGTGTGTGTGTGTGTGTGTGTGTGTGTGTGTGTGTGTGTATGTGACCGCGGTTTCGGCCGCGATATCTCCAATACTAGAATTCCAAAAATTACAATTCTTCTTCTTTACAACCATATGCAGACCTGATTAGATCTTGGTTATAATTGGTCAACGGGAAGTACCCTCATTCGAAGATTTTAAGAGTTTTTCTTGAAAAAACACAGTTAAATATTATTTAACTTAAAGAATATATTATTCTCTATACGACTTGATTGCATTTTGTATCTTATATTCAACAGTTATAGAGTTAAAGAATTATAAAGATATTAAATATCATAAATTAGCCAGCTATGCTAATTTAACCATGGAAACTACTAATATATTAAAATAATTCAAATTAACAGATGTCAGTATCAATAAAAAGTGTATGTATGTGTGTGTGTCACCGGAAGTACCCTCATTTGCAACTTTTAACAGTTTTTCTTGAAAAAAAGCAGATAAATATCATATTGACATTTAATGTCATATTCAATATATATATATTGAATATATACAGACATCATCGTAAAAATAGTAAATTCGTATTGTAAAGACCCCAAAACGTACTTATTCATTAGAAACTCACTATCGAATTTTTTGACCAAAGACAATACCTTCCTTACCTAAAGGTAACGAAAGGTAAATTTCTTTTTTTGTCTCTTTCTCCATCAAGTATTTCCTATCCTATACTTTATTTTATAATACGATTTGATTGCATTTTATACTTCATATTCAATAGATTTAAAGTTAAAGAATTATAAATATTTTATCAATTAGCCAGCTATGCTAACTATGGAAACTGCTAATATATTCAAATAATTCAAATTGACAGATGTCAGTATCAATGAAAAGTAAATGAATTTGGAAGAGATGATGATATTGAGATAGATTGTTGGGGAAGACACGGAAAGATACGGTAAGGAATGAAAGAATAAGGGAAATAACTCTAGTGTTAAAAGTTTCTAGAAAGATACAAAAGCGACGATTACATTGGTTTGAAAATGTCATGAGGAGAGATGAAGAATATATTGGAAGAAGAATGAATAGCTTAATAATAGAAGGTTGATGAAACAGAGGAAGACCAAAGATAAGATGGAAGGACTGTATTGGAGAAAACTTGAGAAAAAATGAACTGAATGAGAACGACTCGCAAAACAGAAATGAGTGGAAGAATAAAATAAAAAATAGCGACCCCTAACGAATGGGAAAGGCTAAAGAAGAAGAAGAAGAAGAAGATGTCAGTGTCAAGTGCAATTTACATAGTTTTTTTATGAAATAATTTTACTGGAAATTTAAAATCTTTTGCAAGAAAATTTATGTATGGGATTTATACATAATACACAGGATTGACGGAAGGTGTTGTGCTGGCCACATCAGATTTTTTACATAAAAGTCCATTTGATAAAAAATAGACTTAAGCCAGTGTTGATTATGTAGCCAATCAATTTTTATATACTCTTGTTTATCAACTACTGATCAAAAGATTATTTTTTAAATTGGATCATGTGAACTAATAAAGCAATTTATTTCCAAGTATACATTTCACTACAAATCTACTTTTCTAGTAAGTAACTGCACTGAAGAAACTATCTACGTAGTGACATTTGAAATGTGTATTGATTTAATGAATTGTGAATTTCTTGCAACTAGGTTATTTTTTGCTGCTGTATCATGCTTCAATATTATGAGATTTTTTTGCAAAACAAATTATATTATATAAATATTGACTTTGCATTTATAAGTTTTTCTTTGATATGTCGTATGTAATTTAATTTGTAATCTGCAAATTTTCTTATTTACGGTCAAAAAATGACAATAATGTAAACTGTACAGAGCAAAGTTATTGATCAAGTGATAAATATAAAGTATAAAATATTTATCTGTCAATATAATGTTGCGAACATAATTCTTTTAACACATGTCAGTTTACTATGAAAAATGTAACCTTTTGACATATGCTTCATGTATGAATTGATGATTATGATCGTTTCTTCTAAAATAAATAAAAAATTGAAACTTGTTTCTATACATGGCAGTTAACAAGATAGATTAATATTGCTCTCATTTATGCGTGACTGTGAACTTGAATGGATTTACCAAGAACAAGGAGAAAAAAACTGTTGTGGCCAGCACAATACCTTCCGTCAATCCTGTGTCTAATGTATAAATTCCATACATAATTTTTCTTGCAAAAGATTCTAAATTTCCAGTGAAATTATTTCATAAAATAACTATTCAAATTGCACTGACATCTTCTTCTTTAACATCTCTCATTCGTTAGGGGTCGCTATTTTTGCGTGTCGTTATCATTCAGTTCCTTTTCTCTCAAGTCTTCCGCAATACAGTCCTTCCATCTTATCTTTGGTCTTCCTCTGCTTCTTCAACATCCTATTACTAAACTATTCATTCTTGTTCCAATATAATTCTTCATTTCTCCTCATGACATGTTCAAACCAATGTAATCATCTTTCTTGTATCTTTCTAGAAACTTGTAATACTAGAGTTATTTTCTTACCGTATCTTTCCGTGTTTTCCCCAACATCTACTTCAACATCCTCATCACTGCCACATTAATTTACTTTTTATTGATACTGACATCTGTCAATTTGAATTATATGAATATATTAATAGTTTCCATGTTTAGCATAGCTGGCTGAATTATAAAATTTAATTTCTATAAAATTCTTTAACTCTGTATCTATTGAATATGAAGTATAAAATGTAATCAAATCGTATAGAGAATAATATATTCTTTAAGTTATAATAACGTTAAATGTCAATAAATCAAATTTAACTGTTAAATCTTCAAATGAGGGTACTTCCGGTTCACCAATTAGAACCAAAATCTAATCACTTGTTCTTCTGGATGTAAACTTGAGGAATACGAAAAAAATATAATTTTTGGAATTGTGGTATTGAAGTTATGGGATCCGGAACATTTGTCACACACAGACACACATACATACAGGCATCATCGTAAAATGGTAAAATCGTATTATAGGGACCCTAAAACATGCTTATTCACTAAAAACTCATGATTGAATTTTTTGACCAAAGACAATACCTTCCTTACCTAAAGGTGACGGAAGGTAAAAAATAATAAAAAAACAAATTATATTTATTCATATACATTTATATTTTTATTATTAAAACATAATGGGAATACGTGGCTAAGTGCGTTATGTGACCGATCGTGGTTCAAACGGCTCGGGTTCAAATCCGACCGACGTCAAACTTCAAAATTATTTCCAAATAGCAGAAAAGTGACCCTTGTGATGTTTTCTCCACAATAGCTTTTTAGAGCCAATTAGATGATGTCTGATAAGTAGGTAAGTGCATTTATAAAGATACATATACTAACCCAAAATCATAATAGTTCGGTCGGCATAATATTTTACCTTAATGACATTTCATATATTACAAAAAACTCAATAAATATTTTATTTTTACAAAAATTATTTTATTACCGTAAAACATACAAGTTCTGCTTAATTTAACAACAAAAAGAAAATAGTTTCGATAACAATTAAGTTTTAAAGTAAATTGTACGCAATTTCCACGCTCGCCACCAGAGCTGGGTAATACTGAAAGTAAAAATACTTAAAGTATTACTTAAAGTATATTGTGTACTTTAAATACTTTACTTAAAGTACTTTTGTCAAGAGATACTTACTACTGCTACTGAAAGCAAAAATTATATGTACTTAATACTGTAAGTAAAAAAAGTATTTTAAGTACATAAACGTACTTTAAGTACTTAAAATATACTTTAAGTATATCGATATACTTTCAGTACTAGAATGACTTAAAGTACATTTAATATACTTTAAGTATTTTATCAATAAATACATTTACTATATTTGCGACGTCACGCGTGCGCTATGCCAGAAATACAGGGTGCACTGTCGTTAGAGGTAGTATTATTTATTTTCTAAAAAAATAATTGTTTCGGTCAATAATTATTTTTACCATTGCCTGAAACAATATGAATAGATTTTATTGTTGACCGAAATATTGTCTTTAAATAAATAAAATATAGGTAATTATATTTAGTACTTAAGTACATTGTAAAAAGTACTTTAAGTACTACTGATACTTATACTGTAAGTACTTTTCTTGAAATACTTAATACTTAGTATTTAAATACTTTTTTAGAGTACTTATCCCAGCTCTGCTCGCCACACAAAGTTTTACTTTTACTCGTACTCCTAATAACACAATATACTATAATAACCAGTTATTGCAATCATTACGAGAGTTTTTTACAACTCTTTCTACAACTCTCAATTGTCTACGGAATACCTGAAGAACTACCACCTTAACCGGACTCAACTGCCAGGGTCCTTATATGCAGCTTCCGCTCGTTTCGATGTCGGTTTTTCCCGGTGGTCACCCATGCCCGTACTAACTACTGGCTACGTTGCTTATGGTGCGTAAATAACTTTAAACTTAAAAGTATTATTAAACTCCTGGACAAAATTAACGCACCACTTATTATTCATATAATAACAATTTTAGAATTAATATTATAATAAAAATGAAATAAAACTTTATAAATTAGGTTTATGGTTTATCTAATCGTTTTCAAGCGAAATCAACGAAACATGAACTTATCTTAAATTATTATTGACTTAAAAACTTTTTTCTTTAAAAAATCGCACAACATAAAAACTGACAAAAATAAAAATAGAATTAGTGGATTCAACGCGATATTAATACTGTGTATGCTGGAGATTAAATTTTCAATAACTTGCTGGGGAGTATTCTCGATAACTTGTCTAACCACGAGGGGACGAGCATTATCTTGTATGGATAAAAACTTGGGTCCCACAAAAGGAGCAAATGACATTATATTTGCGACTACGATGTCGTTGGCCTTCTAAAGTAAGATTCTGTATCGTTAAATCCAGGGCCAAATTTAGGGGTGGGCGAGGTGGGCGGTAGCCAACACAAAAATTTGCAAAGGGCGGCAATTCACAAAGAAATTTATATTTTACTTGACGTAGCATTTAATTCCTCTACTCCACTAATACAAAATTTTCAGTTTTATTTAACCTAAAAAATATTAGTACCATGGATTAGGAGTAAGCTATGAACAAATAAACTTATCTGATCATTATTAATTCAAAAGGCAAGTTGTCAAAAATTGATTTTCAAATGTAATTTTAAAGAGAAAAGATAATAAAGAAGGACACAGTTATTGCCATTTGCCGTTATCTAATTTAATTCCATTTCTAAAAAATCTGATGTGGCCAGCACAATACTTTCCGTCAATCCTGTGTATTATGTACAAATTCCATACATAAATTTTCTTGCAAAAGATTCTAAATTTTCCATACTCCTGATAACAAACAAATCACATGAAATAAGAAAATCATGAAATTTTGAATGAAAAATTATGACACTTGTCAGTTATGGAAATAATTAATTGCTGTCATTTTGATACGGGTCCCCATATCTGCTTGCCAAAGGCAGCAAAGTCATGTCACTGCACGCGCCCTATACATAATTTTTTTTGCAAAAGATCCTATATTTCCAGTAAAGTTATTTCATAAACAAACTATGCAAATTGCACTTGACACTGATATCTTCTTCTTCTTCTTTAGTTTTCCCATTCGTTAGGGGGTCGCTATTTATTATTTTCTTCTTCCACTAATTTTTGTTTTACGTGTCGTCCTCATTCTGTTCCTTTTCTCTCAAGTCTTCTGCAATACAGTCTTTTCATCTTATATTTGGTCTTCCTATGTTTCTTCCACCTTCTAATAATTTATTCATCTCTCCTCATGACATGTTCAAACCAATGTAATCGTCTCTATTATATCTAAAAACTTCTAACACTAGAATTACTTCCCTTATTTTTTCATTCAATTACTTGCTTTTTATTGATACTGACATCTGTCAATTTGAATTACCTGAATATATTAGCAGTTTCCAGCATAGCTGGCTGAATTATGAAATTTATACGAATTTTTTATCTTTATTATTCTTTAACTCTATATCTGTTGAATATGAAATATAAAATGCAATCAAATCGTATAGAGAATAATATATTCTTTAAGTTATAATAACATTTAACTGAGTTTTTCAAGAAAAACTGTTAAAATCTTCAAATGAGGGTACTTCCGGTTGACCAATTATAACCAAAATCTAATCAAGTCTGCATATGGTTGTAAGGAAGAGGAATACGCAAGAATTGTAATTTTTGGAATTCTAGTATTGGAGATATCGTCCACGAAAAAGCGGTCACATACACACACACACACACGCACATACGAACACACACACACACATACAGACATCATCGTAAAAATAGTAAAATCTTATTGTAAAGACCCTAAAATGTGCTTATGCAATGAAAACTCACCACCGAATTTTTTGACCAAAGACAATACCTTCCTTACCTAGAGGTGACGGAAGGTAAAAAAGATTCAAAAAGAAAAGCTTTGATTTCATTTTGACAATATCTCGTATCAAATTGACATTTAATTAAATACTTTTGATACTTTTAAACTGACATACGTTTCTTTATTCATAGCCTACTCCGAGTTAGGTTTTTTTTTAATACACTACTACCCCTATTTTGTAAGAAAGTTGTTACTTCTTAGCAACGTTGCTATAGAAAATAACCAACAATAATTGCGAACACTGAATAAATCAGGAAATTGACAGGCTTTACATTTGTTTCTATTGGTTAAATTTTTTAGCAACCTTGTTAAAACTAAACAACTTCCCTACAAAATAAGCCTGTATACTCGAGACACTCTTAGTATAGCCATATTTTAATCAAACTAATATAAAACTTTACATGCATTTTTCTCGAAAAAATTGTTGTTGTAAAGGTATAAATAAATAATATATTATTGAATTCAGAATTAAATTATCTAACGAATGAGCACATAAAAATATATATTCTCATTTAAAATAAAAAAGTTAGATCCCAAATTTTGAAAACCATTGATCTTGCCTACCCCAACTTTTGTTCTAGATCCGGCCCTGGTTAAATCGTTTTACCATCCGACTTATGCTGGAATGATTTCTTCCTATAGCGTTAGTAACATAACGCATCGAGTATCCCTCATTCAGTAAAGTTTATGCTCTTACTGCCTCCTCCACCGATAAATTTCTTAGTCGATTCATTTTTCAGCTTTAAAACACTCGCATCTGATACAGTCGATAACAAAAAAAAAACTTTTTCTACTACCACTACTGTAAGAGGGTCATTACTGAACAGACTACTAACAATGTAAGTTCATGCTTATGAATAGTGTTACGTAATGAAATTTCATTACGTAACACTGTTACGTAATGAACAGCAAATTTAAGTTGGCAGGACTGATTGTCAAACTGTACGAAATAATTAAAATTTGATTAATAAAATTTAAGATTTAAATATAATAGAATGAAATTTATGTGACATCCATATAAATACATATTTTTTTTGGGTTATTATATTAATATTATATTATGTCAACAATACATATTTCATTTCAATCAAATTTGCAGTAGGGATTTTTTTTTTCATCGTATATCCCTACGCTTAGCAGTAACCATGGTAACATCGTTGCGCAGTTTCATTTTTGTAAATAAAACCCACCAAACTTTTTGACGTTTCGAACTGCTGCTTTTTTGTGTGATTACAAATACATATACTGAGGTAATAATTATAATAATAAACAAAATTAGTTGATGATATTTTTTATAATTTGTAAGTAATGCAATAAAAAAATAATTAATTTATAACTATATCTGAATTTTGCTTCAATTTAGAAATATTAATGAGTGGTCGTAGAAAAAGTATAGTACATAATTCGAGATGTAAAGCAATTACTAACTCGTAAAATTACAAACTCGACGCTACGCGTCTCGTGTGTCAATCATTTTACTCGTACGTAATCTGCTTCTTACATCTCTCATTACGTAATATACTATTATGTGTCACTAAAGTATTATGCACTGTTTATTGCTAGGATACGGTGTATATAAACATACCCATAACAACCGGGGCATAATGGGAGGGCATAATGAACTCATTATGTCCTCCCATTATGCCCCGGTTGTCTTGGATATGTTTATATACACCGTACCCGATCCTCGATGTTGATGTTTTAAAAATAAATAAACGTTGATAATAAATAAAACAATTAAACAACATCTTTAGCAACGCCAAAATTTGAGCATTATTGTAATCAAAATTATTATCAATTAAAACTTGTTTCAGATATTCTAGTGAGACATAAAATCTTGTATGCACCACGAGCGTTACTAGATGATAATGCCCATCGGACGACATCTATCCCTCGGGCCAGAGGCCCTCGGGCTAGATCCTCGTCGCCCTCCTGGCATTATGATCATAGTAACGCCCTTGGTACATAAAATACTATTGTTGGCTAAAGATAATTTGTCTTAACTCGCAATTTCCGAACAGTTTTTAAATCAATTTTTGGTAAAAGTGACTTTAATTAAATATTCTAATTTTAAAACAAAACATTTCTTGGTAACATTTGCTTGAAATGTCAGAGGACATCCAAAGCCTACTTGCAAGATAACTAGTAAATAATAGATTATTTTTGATGATATTGATTCTCTCCCTCTAGAAAGTTTAACATATTGCGCTGAATTTTGCATTAATTCAGTTCATTTTACTATTCACATTTTTTCCCATTGCATTACACATGCTTCCAGAGTCATAACTTGTACATAACGGCACAATATTGCCTAGTAATACCTGTTGTTGACAGACCAATACTTCATATATTGTGCGGAATATTTCAAAAAGGTTTTTGAATGACAAGATAAATTGCACAAACATTCTATAATATCGTTTCAGTAGTGAATTTAAAGGATTTCTAAAGCAGCATAAACACGAGTGAGTCACACTAAAGACGTACTGAATATTACGGAAAGTTACCAGATCTTTCAGTATCAGCGTTCCGAAGATACAACCGGTTACTGAAAAAATCTGTTGTGGCCAACACAATACCTTTCGCCACTTCCGTTTTTGCTTACATAAGTATAGGGCGCGAACAGTTATGTAACTTTGTTAACCTTGACAAGCAGATATGGGGGCCCGTGTATGTGCATAGATGTCAAATCTCAGAATTTTTCATTCAAAATTTCATGATTTTCACGTGGTTAATTTGTCACCAGTATAGTGTGCAATTTACTTGTCGAGGAAAATAAACCACATGGAATTGGAAAATCACAAAATTTAGAATGAAAAATTATGATATTTGACAGCTATGTACATAATTACTAGCTATCATTCTGACACGGGCCCTCATATCTGCTTGTCAATGCCAACAAAGTGACATGACTGCTTGCGCCCTATTGTGTTTAACATTTCTTGTATACCTACTTGTCCTACTCTTCTAATTTTTCGAAATGTTTCCAATTCATTGTCGGGATTGGCAGTATTTCTGAAGGGTATATGCAATATATAATTTTAAATATTTAACTATGTATTAATACAATAAGAAATAATATATGTATGTACTTCCCAGTAAAAGTCTTCAGCAATGTCTCCGGATTTCTGATACTGTCATTTATCTGTCAGTTACAAACATTTTAATTTTTCAATTGGTTGCCATGACAATAGGGTTGTGACATTTATTATAACAGATTATTGTATATATATTATATTATTTTAACTCTAAATCGATAAATGATATAATAAAATATTTAAATATTTAAGATAGAGAATTTAATCTTCTTTAATATTTGCAAGAAAAAAATTTTCAAAAAATTATTAGATTTTTTTTAAGAATCTGCTACTTCCGGTTGTCCAATTGCTACCAAAACCTTTTCGACTCTTTCCATTAATGTCCGATTGAGAAATACGTAGTTAAACTTACATTAATTCTTATAGTTTTTGAGATATCGTCCTTCTGACATCCACATCCACACCCACAAACACACATACACACACACACAACACACTTTTACGCGTAATTAAAGTCAGATATTTTTCTGAGGACCGGTGAAATTTTATCACGGCGGTTAAGAAATGCTGCTTTATATGTATCCAGTTAATTTTTTTAAATAAATATTTCATGATATGTTTTACCAGAGTATCAAACCTGATCCGGGCGGCGATTCTTTCCCTATTTCAAAACATGAAAATTTTATGAATTATTTAATCATTTTTGCAAAAAAATTTCACAAATGTTTTAATTCTGCATTGCAGTGAAAAATGTTTCTGAGGGCACTTTTTTCTCATTCCTATGAAATATTTTTCCGTGACGTGCCCCTTATGGAATCTATCACTCTACGCCTATGTATGTATTACAATGTTTCTATTTACATTCATTCCTTCCGCAAGGATGAAAAAAAAGTGTATTGAACGCCACACTCAATAAAACGAACATTTGTGGTTAATCTATGCATAATTTTACTGGAATTTATAACCACTAAATGTAAAGTGTTATAAACTTAATATTCTGTGTGATGATACATTGTGAAGAAATTATTGAAGAAGTTATTACGAGCTCTGCGCGAAAAGAATACGCCTACACACTTTTTTTTAACTTACAAGATAACTATGCATTTATGAATGATAATAACGCGTTTTATTTAAGCACTAAATTAATTCTAATAATACAAAGGTAAGTATGGGAATAATAATTGAATAAGTATAAATAATAAATTAAATAAAAAATAATATCATCACGGTATATTACCCGTTGCTAGGTGTGTCAATCTACTTTGTACGCAGATATCGGTAAGATGATGCCGTGTAGGCTTTTACCAGACCTTACCTCATGGGCACTCTTTGCTAACGACGAGAGTACATCACAGAGGTCACTTTTGTGCCAATTAAAATTCAAAATAAGTTTTGGCGTCAGTCGGGCTCGAAATCGGGTCTTTAGATTCGCGACCAGACACTTAGGCCCGGTTTTTCAACTCTGGATAAAGTGTCAGTTAACTGGCAGATAAAATTAAAATATCCCATCGATATTACAGCGTAAATTGGCAAAATTATACACACGTCAATTATATGATGCGATATTTTTCTGTTATCTGGCAGATAAGTTAACTGGCACTTTATCAAGAGGTGAAAAAACCGGGCCTTACAAACACGGTCATCAGCCCCCATTAATTAATTGAGAGAAACAAATGTAGGTATTAAATTTATTATTATAGTGCACGATATATTTCACATTTCTTGATAATATCTTTAATAAATTATCTATTTTCGATAGATTATTTATTAATTACATTAATGAAGAAATACAATTTAAAGTTTAGAACAATTCGAAATGAATTTATATTTCCCGCCACCTTGTCGGCTGTCAAATTTAGTTCTCTGACCTTTTCATAGATGGCAATAAACGTGTTATCACGGTAGGGTACCTTTATATACAGGGTATGGCCATGGGGCAAGATCGCCGCCATAAGCGAGCCAATGTCAAACATACTGATAATTCATTTCCCTATTTATTTGTAAGAAATGTGATATTATATTATACAGGAATATTAAATAATCACACTATGAATCTATAAAGGTAATAAAAATTCATTTATTTAAGAGATACACAATTATTATTATGACACAGATTTGGAGGTTATGTATAGCATATGATATAGGTTGTTATTATCACATCAAATTTAATAACTGTGGTTATTATTTACATAATAAGTATATATTTTAAACTTACCTTTTAAAAAATTTAATGTTTGTGCTAAATATTGGTAATTTTTATGTGTTTTCAATATTGCCAGTCATCGTACTCAGTATCTCAAGAAAATATACAAATAAATAAAATAAAAGTATTACTTACACTTTAAATAAATATTAGAAGTATATTTAAATGTGTTTTGCATTAAAATAAAGCAAGTAGCCACGAAAATACATAATAATTTGCGCAACAACAACGAATATGACAGTGGCCCTCTAATGGCGGACGAAACGCGACCACGTCATGGCCATACCCTGAGTATATAGGTACCCTATATCACGGTTCATAAGGGAGATACCCAATCTTCTACTATATATTTTCCTTAATCTATGATACATTTATTTGACTTGTCACAAATGAAAATGTAAAAATAATAATTACAAATTCAATTCGGTACACAAACTACCACCTCAGACAGAAAAGTTCACTTACCTTACTTGGTACGTAAATAACTATTATCAAATGCAGAAGCTGTCACTGTCCAAGTTATACGATGTCCAAATACGAGTATTCATATTACAATTACTACGATAGTTACTCGCCTACCTAAAGAGATATTGAGAAATACTTCTGTAATTACGTAACAATTAAGCAATTAAATTTGTTACATAATTTATCAACAAATGACATATTTGCAGATTTATTGATATATGGTCACCTGGATATACTCGTATTAAAAGATATATTTTGTTCGATGAATTTAGAAATATGAAAAACAAGAGATCTAATTATATCACAACTTAATTAAATAATAATATATGTGTGTATTATTCTCCGAAGATAAAAAATGTGAACATGTACATTGCAGATATATCTCAGTGTAATTAATCAAGTTGTGTGCTCCGATTTCTTACTAGTACTGTACAACAAATAAATAAATCAAAGCTGCAATTAAATTAGCAATATATTACCTGTGGTATTTGTAGTTCCTAAGCTGACTAAACTGCTTTCCGCAATCCTCGCATTTGAATGGTTTTTGCTTCTCTGAAATGTCACCGTCCTCTTTTCCGTTATCTTCATCGCTTCGGTCCATTTTAGTGCTCTCTTCGCCACTCTTCGCTTCTCCGCAACTCGAGTTAGATTCCGTAGAGTATGTGGAATCTGATGTTCTTTGAGATACGGGGAAATTAGGAACGTTTGGATACTCATTGATTGTTTCTGATGTTTCCACTATCAATGTTGAGTCGTATTGTTTCTTAGGAGGAAGACTGATCTTATCAGGAGGGGATTTTTGAAGGGAAGGGTAATTCTGGTTCGGATCTTTGTAAGATGTGTTTAAGTTTAGAGCTACGTTATCGAACGATCGCATTATTGGGATGTTTTTCTCTGTGGGTGGTACGTTGTTGATGGGGTTAAGTGGAACGTACGGAAGTCGTTTCAAATTGTTGTTTTTATCATTATGTTCGTTTTGAACTTCAACTAAATTCTCTTTCAGGCTTTCCGTGTTTGGGATCGACCCGTTTTGTACCTTGAAAAAAAAAATATTGACAGTTTTATGAATGTTTTAAATTGTCAAATGTGGAATGTGGTTTATTTTTGTTTTTTCAACCAATCTATATTTGAAAGGTTTCTAATTATAAATCGCAAAAAATGGTACTTGTAATTGGTTAAATGTAAATGCTATGATCTATGATGATATTCAAATGTTTTTTTATGACAACAATTTGCATTTTAAATGTAGTGGCTCTATCAAAACAAGTTTAGTGATTTAATTATAGATTGTGAAAAACGCAATAAATATATGACATTTATATGAAACGGCTATTATTATCAAATAAAAATTTAAATTAGAGCACTAGAACAACTTTTGTGTATTTAAATATCAAAATAAACCACCAAAAAGATAATATTACATTCGTGGCAAAAAACTGGACACTTAAAAAAAGTTTTTATCGACTTGTATCAAACGAAATATGAGTATGTACCTATATTTATTATTTTTTATTTTAAAATATGAACAACTGATCTGTAAAGCATGATTAGAAAATACAAAAGTGTAGCAAACGCTTTATTTATTAAAAAAAAGAAAAAAAACTAAAACTGTAAAATTATCTGTTTTCAAAATTTCAATCATAACAATAAATTCTTCAATTATCGTTGGCTAATAACACAATAGTGCCTAGTTTATTGCACTCTTAGTACTTATCGTACTAAATGTGAATAATTATTTGTGCACAACATGGTCATTCTCAGTAGTGCAAATGTATGGTACGAAAATAAACTACAATAATGATTTCAAATAATTTTGTATTCCGTAAAAGGAATAACGATTTACTTAGAAATAAATGTAAATATCATTAATATATACATTACTTAATACTAGTACTTTTTTTTTCTTCTTTTAGAAATAAATATTTATATTTTATAAGGTTTTTTTTCAGGTTGATGACATGAGTCTTCTGCATAATAATTTTCATTATACTAACAAAAATTGTCATGTATGCACTTTTCCACGCCTGCATTTTTGTAGGGCAAGTGCGTCGGGTATGTTTTTTTTTTTTTAATCAAAGAGTTAAAATACAAAAATAAGTAGGTGGTTATACGTCAATCGCAACTATTTAAGAATTTATAATCAGACTTACAGAAATAACATAAATATATGAAGATGATTGAGCATCAAGCAAAAGTCGGCAAACTTACACTATCAGCCGTATTCATAGTGCCGCCTGGACCGGCACAAACAGTTATTCATAGAGGCAGTTTAGCGCTAATACGGGTTTAAACCTAGACTAAAATTTAGACCTCCTTGCACCCTAGTTTATTGTGGGATTAAGTCAGTTGTCAATAGTATGAAAATAGAATTTTGTTTAATAGAAGTTATTGGTATTTGGTTATTTGACTGCAATCCTGTTATTTTTTATCATAACATTTAAATTTTTTATTTACTTTAATTTATTTTTCATTTTCAACATTTCACATTTACATAAGTTTAAATATTTTTTCTTCCCATCTCGTATTATGCAATTCTCTATCATATTTAATTTGTTGTTCTATTTGCTTCTCTTATAGCTCTAAACATTTATCCACGTACATTGTCATACTTCGCTTAGTAGCAATATTTTTTCTTTTAGACATTAATTTAAAATTATATCGTCCAAGTAAATTTTAGGGAAGGAATTTTTGCTTGGATATTGAAGAATTATTGAATATTTAATTTGAATCTACTGTTCTGATACTAACATTTCATTTTTGGAAGTAGTAGGGACGTTATTTACGGGGAACTGTAAATTATATTCGTCTATATTTACAACAAATTCATCTTTCCTTGCAAATCCTGATATACTAAAACCATGAATATATGTTACCGCAATCAACATACAAATTATGGATAAAAATTGTATTAATTTCGTAGTTAAAAACTAATAAAAGATCTTAATGCAGTTTTAGTTGTAAGAAATCAGCGCAGTAAACATCAGCTATCATCACAAAATTCAAAATTGTATTCACTAAGCATGAACAGTACATTGAATGGCCACGGCCGACTAGATAGACTGGTTTAACTTCGATTTACTTAGACCAGGTTTTAACAGGTCTAATTTTGACTATGAATAACCATTTTTAGACCTGGTTTAAACCAGGACTACGTAGACCTGGTTTAAAGCTAGTTTTTCTCCTTTACTATGAATACAGCTGTTATGTTTATTTATCGTCGTATTAAATCTAATGTGAGTTCTCACTCTAGATGGAGCTGTACGATGTCATCTGTATATGGATAGTTGATACATGTTGAAGATGAGTGAGCTATTAATTCATTTTATTGATTCGTAAAAAAATTAAAATATAAAAACTACAGGACATGAACGCACAGTCAAATTTTTGAAAGATGTCCGATCAAGGTCATCTACGAATTGTATGAATTCAGATTTTTGCTCCGTCCATTATGACAAATTCAGTAGTGTCATTAGCTTAGTTTTTATGAGGTACATAAGATACTACTGTTATGTTTTATTATAAAAATATATGTTAAAATAAAAGCATTCAAAATTTAAGAAAAAGTCAACTGGTAAGTCAAATGTAAAACCAAATATGTGAAAAATAAGATACTGACACATTGTCAGTGTCTCTGACAGAAAATAACATTATTCATACGGCTATGAATCTAGGTATTGTATCTGAATTAATAAATAAACTTACGTTACAGCGAAAGTGTTAACAACAACGAGCATCGTTTTAAAATGGTCGAAACAATAAGAATTTTTGAAAGACAAGCATGTCACATCCATCCTTATCGCACATACTTATAGCCCTTGCAAAGGAAAGAGATAAATGTATGCCAATTTGTTAATTGATGACTTTGATCGGACATCTTTAATTTTTTTTACTGTACTCGATTTACGCATTTCGGCGACTTATTACAAATACTAAAACAAATATCTACTGTCAAATGAAAGAAAAATTCCATTCGTATTATAACTAAATTCTCTACATCTACAGTCTTTTTCTATCTTCAAATTTCAATCTAATACCCGTTATATTATGATAGTAATCTAAATGGAAAAACTTCAATCTTGGTTCCTACTGCATTAAAAATAATTGCGGTATTGTTATATAGAATTTCACTTACTGTTGTGGTCAGATGTGTTCTTAGGCATTCGGTTCTTGGATCACCTGTAACTGGTATGATTCTAGGACACCACGGACTTGGGAACACTCTATTATAAAGTCCTTTTCGCGTTTTAAAAGCACTGAACTGATACCGAGTAATAGGCATTAAGCTCGGAAGCTTTTTAGTTGTTTTCTTTTTTGGTAACATATTATTATTTGTTAAATCAAGATTGTTTAATTCTTCATTTGTTTTAAGTAATGGCGGTGCACTTGGTGTTAACTTATTAAGTTTGTCTTCATGAATACGGTTACCGTTTACTAAATTAGGATTACGTTCGTCTTGTAATATAATAGGAGAAAATTTTAAACGTTTATCTGTAATTTTAAAATCATAAACTTTATCTTCAACAGTTTTAAAATTAGGATACACTGTTTTGAAGCATTCAGGTCCACACTCACTCACATTTTTGTAGTCACAGTTTATATTTTTACTATACGGTTCATAGCTTGGAGAAAATTTACTGTAGTATTTGTTTGTCATAGTTTGAGGAGGTGTGTTACTTTGTTTATGTGTTTCTATGGGAATTCCTGGAGATTCCGGTTCAATTTTTAGTTTTAAAAGGCTGGCTGCACTGAGAAACTCAGAGAGAACTGTTGAATGCAGGAGGACTCTTCCAGTGTATATGTAATCCAGAATGTAAGTCATCGTAGAGACGCTGATATCCGGAAGAACTAGTACGCTTATCTCGTTTTGGTCTGCTAACAGCAGTTCCTAAAAAAGAAGAAACATCCATTAATAGAATACAAAACATATATGGAACAATGATTGAAAAATATAGAAATATGATGCATCAAGATGATAATTTATAAAAGAATTCATTGATTTTTATTTACAGCATCCACACCCTGTTCGAGACTAAATAATTTTTATCTATTCGCGCACACAATGTTTAGATTGAGTGGATTAAACTTTCCATTCGTGGATAAAATATGTCTTTATTTATCTGTGCCATAAATAACTGTTATTGTAATATAACAGTTTGAGCTACTGACTAGATTTGTGGCTACCAATTCATTCAACAGTTGTAATAAAATAATAATGTAGTCGATTGACTACCTACTCGATTGTTTTTACCTTCCGTCACCTATAGGTAAGGTAGGTATTGTCTTTGGTCAAAAAATTCGATGGTGAGTTTTCATTGAATAAGCACGTTTTAGGGTCTTTACAATACGATTTTACTATTTTTACGATGATGTCTGTATGTGTGTGTGTGTTTGTATGTGCGTGTGTGTGTATGTGTGTATGTGTGTGTGTGTGTGTGTATGTGACCGCCGGGTCGTCAACGATATATCCAATACTAGAATTCCAAAAATTACAATTCTTGCATATTCCTCTTCCGTACAACCATATGCAGACTTGATTAGATTTTGGTTATAATTGGTCAACCGGAAGTATCCTTATTTGAAGATTTTAACAGTTTTTCTTGATAAACTCAGTTAAATTTTATTATAACTTAAAGAATATATTATTCTCTATATGATTTGATTGCATTTTATATTTCATATTCAACAGATATAGAGTTAAAGAATTATAAAGATTGTAATAATTATAAAATTTCATATATCAGCCAGCTGTGCTAACAACCATGGAAACTGCTAATATATTCAGGTAATTCAAATTGACAGATGTCAATATCAATAAAAAGTAAATGTTGAAAGAATAAGGGAAATAACTCTAGTGTTGGGCGGTTCTAGAAAGATATAAGAGAGACGATTACATTGGTTTGAACATGTCATGAGGAGAGATGAGTATATTGGAAGAATGAATAGCTTATAACATAAGTTGGAAGAAACATAGGAAGACCAAATATAATATGAAAGAAGAAAAAAGGAACTGAATGAGGACGACAAACAAAACAAAAATTAGTGGAAGAAGAAAATAAAAAATAGCGACCCCCTAACGAATGGGAAAAACTAAAGAAGAAGAAGATGTTAATGTCAAGTGCAATGCGAATAGTTTGTTTATGAAATAATTTAACTGGAAATATAGGATCTTTTGCAAAAAAAATTATGTGTAGGGCGAGTGCAGTGACGTGACTTTGCTGACTTTGGCAAGCAGATATGTGGACCCGTGTCAAAATGACAGCTATGAATTACGTCCATAACTGACAAATGTCGTAATTTTTCATTCAAAATTTCATGATTTTCTTATTTCATGTGGTATATTTATTATCAGGGGTGTGGAATTCAGTTGCCGAGAAAAAAAATCATAAAATACCAAAAAAATAAATTTTGAATGAAAAATTTGGCATGAGAAAAAAATAAAAAATAGCGACCCCTAACGAATGGGAAAAGCTAAAGAAGAAGAAAATGTTAGTGTCAAGTACCATTTGCATGAAATAATATTACTGGAAATTTATAATTTTTTGCAAGACATTTTATGAATGGAATTTGTACATAATACGCAGGATTGACGGAAGGTATTGTGCTAGCCACATCAGATTTTTTTATTATGTATTTGTAAATTTACGGCATTTTAAAATTATCAAATACAAATATATATGCAAAATAGTTTTTTTTTTGTAAAAAATCTGTAGTAGCCAACACACTACCTCTCGCCATTTCCATTTTATGTTACATATAAGTATCGTATTTAACATTTCTTGTATTCTTTGTAAGTATTTAGTTATTTTGTTATAATTTTAATTCATTCTAATAGGAAGTTATTACCTACTATTTTAAATATTCGAGATTCTTGCAATTCATTGGCGGGATTGGTATTATTTATTTATTTTTCGTATCCAAATCATATACAGGGTGGTGCCGGGAATTGCATAAAACCAAAAACCCTATGTTCACCCTTAACCGCCACCACTCTGTATACATATAGTTATTAAAAATACATAATACGGAATTGGTAATATTTCTGAAGGATACATTTAATATAGGTGTATAGAAAAGAGTTATAGTAATGTCAATAAAACTGTTTACATTTGAATTTGACAATTGGTTTCCTTGAAGTTGTTTGGAGAGTGAGATTTATTACACAAATTATTCTATATATTATATATTTCATCTCTAAATCTATACAAGATATAATAAAAAAAATTAAATGTATCAAACTGAGAATTTAATGTTCTTAACGTCATTTTAATACTGCGCATGCGACGTACATTTCCGTACTCATTTGGTTGTATATTGGAACAAATTATAATATTGGTACTCGTATAAGTGTAACAGCGAAGTAAAGATCTTTTGCTGCATTTTTTGTAACACATTTTTCTATTATTATCAACATAAAATTGGCTGTAATTTTAATGCAATACAGTTATAATTTTCTTTCAAACGATTCCAGAGAAAAATAAAGTATTATTTCTATATTTGTTGTTGATTTTTAGCACCATTTAAGATAAATTTGTTTGATTACAGCACACTGTAACTTCTTCTTTAATATTTTGAACAACTACACAATGTGTAATATTCGACCCTGACAAATAATAGGTGTTTTTTTAAGCCCGATAGAACTTCAAATTGTAAAAAGTAACACAAAAAAATAAACTTTAATCATTTTTTTTATTTATTCGAAAGATCAATACATGGCATTAACATTTGAAAATAATTTCGGGCATATGGCCACCACGGCTGTTCTTGACGAAGCGCATTCTGAACCTCCAATTTTGGGCCACTTTTTCGAGCACTGCTGGCCGTATGTCACGAATAACACGAACAATGTTGGCCTCCAAGGCGTCAATTGTTTGCTGGTTTATCAGCATAAATCAGTGACTTCACGTAGCCCCACAGGAAATAATCGAGAGGTGTCAAATCGCACGACCTTGGGGGCCAATTGACAGGCCAATTTCTCGAAATCAACTTATCGCCAAATTTTGATTTCAATAAGTCGATGGTTACGTGTCGTAGCGCCATCCTGTTGAAACCACATCTCGTCCGGATCAATGTCGTCCATATTTTCAAACAAAAAATCATTGGTCATGGTGCGGTAACGATCTCCATTGACCGTAACGCGAGCTCGGGCCTCATTTTTGAAGAAATAAGGTATGATGATGCCACCAGCGTGTAAACCGCACCAAACGGTGCATTTTTCTGGATGTAATGGAGTCTGTTATTGCATCATTTAGAGAGTATTTGGTATTAAATCTATCCACAGTTCGACGATTATGTGCGCCATAAAAATCACGAAATCACAAGTTGCGCGAATCGACGACTGATTTTCAAAGTAAATTTGGATAATTTGGTAGCGTTGTTCAAGCGTGAGTCTATTCATGATGATTTGCCAGAGTATACTGATCATAAATGTCAAAAAGTGAGCGCAGTATGACAGCTCGTTTGACAGTTAACCCTTTCGTAAGTTCTATCTAAGCAAAAAAAATAAACACCCAGTATAAGGTGAAGGCCGAAGTGCGTAAGTTGAGTAAGTGCGTTCATGTCCTGTAGCTTGTAGCTCTTTTATTTCTGTACGTATCAATATGGTGAGTTAATAGCACCCCAATTCAACATGTTTCATCTACCCATACATAGATGGTATCTTTCAGCGCCATTTAGAATGAGTACTCACATGAGACTTAATACGATGATAAATAAAGACATGGTGTAAATTTGCCGACTTTTCTTTGAAGCTCAATTATCTGCATATTCACGCGAGAATGAACCAGCAATTATCTTCGTTATTAAAGAAGATAGCGATTATCTTCAAATAAGCAAATTTACTATAGATAATATGGAAAATAAGATATCATATCAAGAAGCGTTCTATTACTTTCAGTTCCGGAGTACGTGAAACCAACTTTGAGATTTCAAATACAACATATTGTAACGTTTTATTTATATGGGTGAAGTGTAAAACTCAGACAAATATTATTAATTAAAATAATACGTTGGTTAAACGATGAATAATTAAGGATAAATAATAAAAGATAATAAAAGTAACTAACACTATGATTAAATAATTATAAACACTAAGAATATTATGAAATACTTAAATACTAAGATTATTTATTTAACCAATATTTATATCACTACACTTATTTATATAACTACATTTATTTATGTTAACAACTCGTAGACTGTTTATTTATATCACCGACTTCATTGCTCGTTGCTTCTATATCACAGACTATTCACGACGCTTATTTATATCAGACTATATCTCCGCTGTCATTCAGACGGTATTTATACAGCCCAGCGTCCTTCTAGAACCCTCCGGCGCCACAGTGATACGGAATACAAAAGAATTAGGTCAACGGTGCAATTAACTCGTCTAGCCGGACCGTCGCCGGGGATTACATCATCTGTGAAATTCCGGCGAAGGGATTACGTCATCGCTCTGGTACATTCTTTCAGTAGCGGCGCTCGTATACTCTTCTCTCAGGGGTGCACGTCACAATACTATATTTTTTTATATTTTTGAAAAGTACGCAAAATTTGCACGTATTTAGTATGAAGTTATTGACGGGTTACGCACTTACCCTCTATTAGAGTGGAAGTGCGTTCTAGTGACATTTTTAAAATCACACAAAAAAAAATTGGTGAATCCAATTAAGAATACAAACAGTTTAATACAACCGGATAGGTTCAACAAATAATACATAAAACATACAATTAATTGTTTTAGAAATTGAAAAATAATATGGGCCGCAAAGTCAAACGTTGGAAAAAGTAGGACGCATTTCGGCGAGTTCACCTTACTAATAATGTTCAAGTTGCGAAATGATTATATTTTCGTGAATATTTCTCGACAGTGTTATAAATTACGGCATCAAACATCGAAAATGAAATTACGATGAATTCGCTACGGATTTCAATTAGAATCAAAGCTCCATTGGAACAACACGCAAATAGATTTATAGCCAATAAATAATCCATCGGAAGAATTATGTTCGACAAGAATTTAAATCGCGTAAACGTCGTACATTGAGCTGTTTGAAAAAATGCGAATGTCAACTTTCGCAAAATGCGGAAAGACGGAATGTTGCATTGTCGCTAAGATATTTACAGCGACATTAACAGTCGAACAACGAGAATGTGTGAATGTAAATTTACTCTTCGAACCGACATGGTTTATTTTGTTGTACTATATTTTCTTGAAACAGTTTTATCTTTTTACTTCCTCTACTTACATTACAATTCTTTCAAAGCATTAGTCATTTTACGAGCATTTAATTAAACGTATAAGTATCGTTCAACTTAGACGTAAATATAACTTGCGAAAAAATTAAGTATCAACCAAAATACAGCAATAATAATAATACGCAAATGAATATCTGCAACTATTTCATTAGCTTTCGTACGTATATAACTGTCCGGAAAATTAAAATACACACATCCTGGAAGTTTTTTTTTTAATTACATAAGGACATAGGTGCCGACTTTTCTATTACACAGGGGGGCCAAATATTTTTTTCAACAAAATTAATATTTATTATTGTTTTCATATTTTTATTTTTATTTTATGAAATATTAATAATAATAATTACAGAAAAAAAAAAATGGTACACGAATCTTATCTTGTTATTATTTTAAACATATTACACCGAACAGTGTTTTTTTAATTAAGCTGTTTGTAATTATGTTTAAATCGAGCTCATTTGTAATTTTTACATGACAAATATAGCGACATGATTTAACCTGGTCTTGTGTCATTGTCGATTGTAAATGAGTTTTTAAGCGACAGAGATTGCATTAACTTTAAATTTTAAAATTGTGAATTTAATGGCCATATTCCAAATGAAACTTGATCAGTGATGTAAATGCAATGATTGAAATATTTTGAAATTAATTAGATCGAAGCAAATGCGCTAAAAAAATATTTACAGTGGAAGGGGAGGGGGGGCTGAAATATAGTTTCACCCCTTCTATAGACGCCTCCTCCCCCCCTGTAGTCGGCCTCGGCCCCTGTGTGTACTACATACTCGTAATAGCGTATTCTACGATTATTCGTATACTGTGTATTTGACATTTTTACGAGTAGTGTTTTCATTGCTTCAAAAAACAGAAATGCCACGGAATGACACAATGACACATATAGGTACTTTTGTGAATAATTTAAAACCTTAACTACATATTTTGTTTAAATACACGCTAAACATTTACCTAAGACCCTTCAAAATATGAGTTGCAACATACCGGGTGCCAAAAATAAATTATGTTTCTTCTTTTTGACATAGGCTGACAGATTTGACATTTTTATGTTGATATTATTATTATTATTATTATTATTATTATTATTATTATTATTATTATTATTATTATTATTATTATTATTATTATTATTATTATTATTATTATTATTATTATTATTATTATTATTGTTATAGTCGCTGAGTATGGGCTGATGCTCAACTTTTACTCCTCTCCGCACCCTGTTCCTTGCCATGCAGTGTTGCCGCTCCTTCATAACTTAGCATTTTCAACATATCCAGTGAATTGGTAACAGGGTCCAAATCTCCAGTCTATACTTATTTGACGGCAAGTATAGAATCTGTTATTATAATTATGGAAAGTCTTAATCTTGAAGAAAAAGTTAAAAATATCTGATGTGGCCAGTACAATACCTCTCGCCATTTTATGTTGCATAGGGCGCGAGCAGTTATGTGACTTTGTTGGCCTTGGCAAGCAGATATTATGAGGATCCGTGTCAGAATGACGGCTAATAGTTATTTACATAGATGTCACAATTGTCATATGTAATAACTTTTCATTCAAAATTTCAAAATATTTTGACGTTTATTTGTCATCCGTAGTATGGAATATACTTGGCGAGGAAAATAATCCATATGGATTTGGAAAATCATAATGTTTTGAATGAAAACGTATGATACTTGACACCTATGTACATTATCAGTTGTCATTCTGCTCGCGCCCTATAATTAAAGAATTTAATACTTCTTGTACACACAAATAATTGACATTGTATCTTTTCTTTCGTTATATGAGAAATTTTGTCCTACTATTCTAATATGTTCAAAATTCTACAAATTCATTGACGGTATTAGTGGTATTTCTTAAGGATACTTATATATAATATTAACATACCTATAATTTAATTAAGAATACAATAATATATATTAAATGTACTCGTACCTCCCAGAAAAATCTTCCAGTAATGTTATTAAAACTGCTGATTTTTGACACTGACATTTTGCATTTATCTGTCAATTACAAACATTTAAATATCTCAACTGTTTTTTGGGCATTTTGAGATTTATTACAACAGATTATTTTATATTATTATATCCTGTATCTCTAAATCTACACGAGATATAAAAAAATATTAAATGTGTCAGATTAAGAATTTAATGATCTTTAATATTTGTAGTAACAAATTTTCAAAAAATAATATTTAGAAATTTTTTTTTTAGAAACTACCACTTCTTCCGGTTGTCCAATTGTTACCAAAACCTATTCAACTCTTCCCATTACTGTTAGATTCAGGAATCCGTAGTCAAAAAGGTCTTTAGTCTTATAGAATTTGAGAAATCGTATATCCAACAACCTAACACACACACATCCACACACACACACACACACACACACACACACACACACACACACAAACACACACACACACATACAGACATCATTGTAAAAATGTTATAATCGGATTCTAGGGACCTTAAAACGTGCTTATTCAATAAAATCTGTATATGCGGTTTTTAGCATGAATTCAATACCTCTCTTAGCGAGCGGTAAAACGAATTATGGAAAAATTTAGTTTTGAAGAAAAATTAATCCCAGTTTTCAGCTAGCCGGAGAAGATTTTTCCAGCTAGCTAAATGTCACTTTCCAACAGTTAAAATATCGTTGTCAAATTGCAATAAAAATGTACACAATAAAAAAAAACGCTTTATTTAACAGATAATTTAAAAGTACGCAATAAAGTAGTAAAATTATAATGATTGAAAAAAAACGGTAAACCTTCAAAACTGACAGAATCAATAAATATTTTGTCGTTACCTAGAAAAATTGTCATATGTTGAAGCAGACTAAACAAATTATAATAAAACTGTTAAAAAATTCTAGCCTAGCGCTCATAGGCGGTAAACCTCGGTCATCTAACATAGCGCTCGGCTGTAATGAGTATCTCCCGGCTCGATATGTATCGCCTCTTTATTTGTGAGATTGTCTATATGTCGTCATTACTGAAATCTTCGAATAGAAGTAGATTTATTTATTTCTAAAACAATGAGGTGAACTCATAAACTAATTTGATGTAAATTCTGATATCATTTTTGACACATTAAATATGTAAATATCTTCGTCAATCATCTCTAGCGTCTATTTATTTATGCATGCAGATTTCCCTGTTCATTGAGCGGATCCAGAATGCTAGAAAGTAAAATTCATACCGTAGGCGTAAGGTAATAATTTTTCATCTAATAAATTCTTGGTTAATATATAAATCCTTGCAAATTATTTGTTTTTTGCTGAATTCTCGTGACTGCATTATTAGCGAGTATCTGCTTTAGAATGAACTCCGAACTTTACCATCAGTAACTCACGTACACGCAAGTGGTTATCGGAAGCAGCAAGCGGAAAGCGCCAAAGTCGCGAAATGTCACGCCAGCAGTACTTAAGGATCGCAGTAATTGATATAATACTAGGTGAAGTTTAATTTGAAAATAATATGTGGGAATTCCCTGTTAGTATGTGGATTTAATTACAATGTTTATAATTATAATGATATTGCTTCATATTACCTATTTTTACTACATATACGAGTATATGCATCCGCTCATATGCATTATTAAAGTCACATAAAAAGATTCTAACACTTTTCTTTTAAATTACGGACATTAAAAGCAGAAAATATCGCAAAAAATCATGAAATATATTAAAAAGTACTATATTTCATATGATTTTTTACCAGTCTAGCACAGGGTTTCTCACCCTTTTTTTTCCCGGCGCGGACCGGTAAAATTTCAGATAATTTTACATGGACTGGTTATTATATGCTACTATGAATTTGTTACAAATATTTTTTTCTGACTTGAGTGAAGTGTTATTATAAGTTATGAAAGGTTTTCGTTTGTACATTATGCCTTCTTTATAATATTATAGTAACCCTGGAAGATGATTGTATGATCGAAACGTTTTTTAAATCAAATAAACACCTTAAGACTGCGTTCCTATACTTTGGTTCACGAAAGATGACTATTCATGGTCACTTGTTCGAAGAAAGAATACACGGCACTTTATACAGTAGTAGCTTAGCAACATTTCATGTTAGAAAGAGAAAGATTATTTGACGTATGTCTATATAGTTTATGTTGTGTAACAGATATACGTAAATGGTGACATTACTTTCTAACACATTACAAATAATAATGACGTATGTCGTAGAATTACAGATATCTAATTATCTATTGCACTCTGTCCTAATAGTTACCCAGTGACGTTGACATTTAAATCAAATTATTATTCCATGCTTTTTGTCAAATCTTATGTTTTTGGATTTTACAAATACTTAGGTGAAGAGCATAAATCTTTGAGAAAGGCATTGTTTAAAAAGAAACATAATTTTCAAATAAATTACACTTATTTTTTACCTCTCGCTAAGAGAGGTATTGCATTCATGCTAAAAATCGCATATCCAGATTTTATTGAATAAGCACGTTTTAAGGTCCCTACAATCCGATTTTAACATTTTTACGATGATGTCTGTGTGTGTGTGTGTGTGTGTGTGTGTGTGTGTGTGTGTGTGTGTGTGTGTGTGTGTGTGTGGATGTGTGTGTGTGGGATGTTGGAAGGACGGTTACTCAAAAACTATAAGACTTAAAAAAATTTTAACAACGTATTTCCCAATCGGACATTCATGGGAAGATCTGAAAAGGTTTTGGTAACAATTGGACAACCGGAAGTAGAAGATTCTTGAAAAAAAATCTTCTAAATATTATTTTTTGAAAATTTTTCTTGATAATATTAAAGAAAAATAAATTCTCTTTCTGATACATTTAAATATTTATATACATATTTTATAGATTAAGAGATAAAAGGAATATAATATATAAAATAATGTAATTAATTTTACAACCGAAAGGATGCCATGAAAAATAGTTGCAAATTTAAATTATTTGTAACTGACAGATAAATGTCAGTGTCAGAAATAATGAGTAATGAAAGAAAAATGTATTTGGAGAATCCCTTAATTCTTGATCTGTGACTATTATGGAGATGACAAGTCTAGGTTGAAGGACTTAAATTTGTTTCAAACATTATGGGACAATGTACACCAGTACTGTAGACTAGAGTAACTTTGAATTGCGAAAAAGCTATCAAATTCTTCTCAAGTAAGTTGTAAATATTGACAAAATTACACATCGATATAAGAATAATCGGAGTGCAATCTATCCGTCACTTTATTAAAGGGAATTAGTGTAATTTAGATATAACAAGTATGAAAAAATAAAATGTAAAAGAAGATATGTAAGAATAGATGCACAATCCATATATACATTTTAGACCGCCCAAAATTAATGTTTTTACTAGAAGAATATGAAGAGAAAGTAAACAAGGTTGTTCGAATTGAAAATTGCTGTTACCAGCCTAATATTTATATATGGTAAACTCTACTTTGTAATTTATTGTAACATAATTTATGGTAAAATATCTTCATGTTGAGACATGCTATTATTGAATAATAAAGAAGTTAATACGTCATAGATTTATATGAATATATTATTTGTATTTATAAAAATATTCTTTGCTTTATGCATACAGCCAGGTAAAATATACGGCGAGAGGTTATGTGCTGGCCACATCAGATTTTTTCAGTTAATATGTAACCAAAAATATTTCACGTTGCACGTCTATGTATACGAAATGCTGTGAAGTTATCTGCTAGTAATATTACACCATACGGTTAATAAATGACCTTGAATTGTCATCTTTCGTGAACCAAACTATACTAATTTATCTTTTCTTTACTATGAATTATGTTTATGGTGAAAATGAAGTTGTTTCCTTTATTCCTTCATTCCTTATCTTATCTTTCCGTGTCTTCCCCAACATCTATCTCAACATCTCTGCCACATTCATTTAATTTTCATTTATATTGACACCTGTCAATTTGAATTATCTATTTCATGATTAGAATAGCTGGCTGATTTATGAAATTTTATAACTCTATATCTATTAAATATGAAGTATAAAATGCAATCCAATCGTATAGAGAATATTATATTCTTTAAAATTAATGATAACATTATGTCAATAAATGATATATAACTGCATTTTTTCAAGAAAAACTGCTAAAAGTTAAAATCTGATTATATGGACGGTTAGAGCATGAGTGCGCTCGGGGTTCTGGGTTCGAATCCCACTAAGGCATGAGGTAAAAATAGCTTTACTACTAGTGTAACCTAGGTAACAGACGTATCAATGCATGTGTATTGCATAGCCTATTGTAATATTATAACAAATTTTTTAATTTTTAATACCATTTTTCTTGAAATAATTGTTATATAAACCTATACAATATTTATATCGTTGAAATCCAAAACAAATCTCTTTGTAATATGGGATAAAAAATTATATAGGGTATCATTTAAATATAATTTTGTACCGGTTGAAAAACTACTGATTGAATTTTCGGTTTGTTATTACTGATAAATTAGTCCCTTCTTCTTGATTATTTTTCTTACATAACATTTTTCTATAAAATCAATTGTTCTCTTAAAAAAGAGCTGATTGTTTTAAAGGAAACACTTGGATAAAATTTATTGGAATGTTGTACAAAACAATTGCTCGATCAAATATTTGCCCCATTTCGTATTTTATATAAAGAAGCGTAAAATTCAGTAAACAATTACAAATACATACAAAATTCGTTACCTTTAACGGTTTTGTAATCGGTTTATAAATTTGTTACAATGTTTGGTATTTTTATTTTAGATTAAATATGGTATAATAACTTGAAGTAAGTGTGAATAAATAATGAAATACAAATAATAATAGTGTTTACGTTTTGTGGTATTTACTAGGAACAAGAAAGCAGCATTTATATTGTTAATAACAATATTCTTAGCTCTAAGCATATGACTTTTTCGGAGTAAATAAATTTCAACCGTAAAAGCATTATTTTCGCGCAATTACAAACGTGTGTGACATAAAAATCATAGGCAGCGAACCATAACTTAGCTGTCGTAGAGAATTTACTTGGCGTAAGGTTTAAAAGAACTCGGTAACTAGATGTTTCTTTCTTATTTCCTATTCACTGAACCGTGTATTCTTAGATTTTTGAACGTAACTTTTCGTGTGGGAAAGACTTCAACAATGGGAGCATACGTGATACAGTTATGATTGTTTTCAGACCATAATGTGGATAATAGAGTAAAAAATGGTGAAATTGACGCAACTGTATTTTTATTGACAAGATAAGAACGGATGTAGTAGTTGTTTTAAATGAATTACTTATGAGAATTGAAATCAAAGCAGACACAGAAAAAGTTTTTGAAAAAGTGAACCAATTAATTAAAGGCTGTGTATATATACGTATTAAGACAATGAGGTACGTGTACCAATGCAAAGTCGTAGCTTACGGCAAGAATTCTTAAACTGGGGGGTCCTGGCCCCCTGTAGGTTAGCGAACAGAGCCGGCTTGATATTTTACGGCTTGCAGATTATTCCGCGAGGCAATTGGATGTAAAAATCTTATAACATAAATACATACAGGGTGAGTCTGGGAAGACGCCCCCCTCTATAATTTTTTACCTACCGCTACCCTTTGTAAGGGAGATATAGGGATCGTGCTAAAAATTGCATATGGAGATTTTGGTAAATGACCACGTTTAAAGGTCCCTACAATCCAATTTTAACATTTTCACGATGATGTCTGTGTGTGTTTGTGTGTGCGTGTGTGTGTGTGTGTGTGTGTGTGTGTGTGTGTGTGTGTGTGTGTGTGTGTGTGTCTATGTGTGTGAGTGTACATCCTCTGGGCGCTCTAACTCAAATACTATCATTCAGAAAATTTTGAAACCATGTATTTCTACCTTATTCTAATATGGAAAAAAGCCAGTAGATTTTAGTGTTAATCGGATAACCGGAAAAGGCACTTTACTCGAAGCTGAAAACAGTTTTTCTTCGAAAAATACTTTTAAATATAAATTCTTCGCAATATTATTCAATTTTCTACAGGTTTGCATTAATACTTTTTCCATATATTTTATGGATAAATTTATAAAATAATATAAAAATTAAATCCCGGAACCTATTATTTAAACACAACGCCATGGTTACACAGTTCAGCTCAAATGTATGTAACTGACAGATGTCACTGTCAAAAAAAATAATCAATTTAAATTAATAATAATAACGTTTTAAAATGAAAATAGTAAATAGATCAATAGTTATATGGAATGGAACTTATAGTTTCCAGTATAAGTAAATAGTAGTAGATACATATGTATTTAAATAAAAAAATAAATAAATATATCATCACGGCACATTACCCATTGCTGGGTGTGCCAATCTGCTTTGTACATAGATTTTCGGTAATGATAATATTTTTGTACCGTGCGGGCGTTTACCAGACGTCAATTCACGGGCACTCATTGCTGGCGTGGAGAATGCATCACAGGGGTTAATTTTGGGCCATTTAAAATTCGAAATATTTGGCGTCGGTCGGAATCGACACGCGGTCGCGCGGCACCGTAGGTATGTATTTAAATTAATAAAAATTTAATGACGGGAGGTATTGTGTTGGCCATATCAGTTTTTCTATTATAATAGAAAAAATGGGTCATATAAAAGTTTTATTATATTAAAATATACTATTTGATGGCAAATGTTGATATTTTTATAAAGTCAGGGTTACAATTATTTTACTTAAATATAAACCGCCATTTTTTTGAAATGTAAGTGTCTACACACTCTGTAGGTTACAGATGTGATCAGAATTGCAATGTTGATTCTAAATTGTTACAAACCTTGCAGATTTTCTTACAGATCTTGGTCAGAATTGGCTTATAAAATAGTGAACATCTATATAAAGACGTAGTTATATAAGATTAGTCAAGCACTCGTTCGTTGGTCCACTCGCCGCTATGTGGTTTGTGTCCGAATATTTAGCTTGCCTTCTGTAACATATGTTTTAATATACTATTCTAATACTTCAAACAATTTTATATATTAATCCTGAGTTTCTATGAAGAAAATAGAAGCCTGATGCAATATCCTAATTTAAAAAAAATCTGTTGTGGCCAGCGCATTACCTCTCGCTACTTCCGTTTTTGGTTACATGAGTATAGGCCACGAGCAGTCCTGTGAGATTGTTGGCCTTGACAAGCAGATATGGGGACCCGTGTTTGAATGACATTTAGTAATTATATATAGACACACACACACACATACATACATACAGACATCCTCGTAAAAATGGTAAAATCGTATTATAGGGGCCCTAAAACATGCTTATTTACTAAAAACTCATCATTGAATTTTTTGACCAAAGACAATACCTTCCTTACCTAAAGGTGACGGAAGGTAAAAAAGTACAGTAAAATTATATAATATTATTATTATAGAAGGCAACTAAGTAAAATATATTTAAATGTAAGAGATAACATTACGAAAAAAGTAATGAGAGTTAGGTAAATATATATAAAAAATTGAAAAGCGAACAATAAAAAAATTATTGTAAAAAATGGCTTAGTCAGCAGGTGAAGATGGAGTACTGAAAAATAGAAGCCTGATGCAATATCCTAATTTTTTAAAAATAACTAGTTTATAAAATTTCCTGAGAACTCATAAAGTATATCACCTGATTTTATTTACTTGTTTCTATTTATGTATGTACACAACGTGAAAATGCATACATTTAGTTTCCCAATTAACATAGAGAACCAATAATTTATCCTTTCATTCTGTGATAAATCCTTCAATAAATAAATTACATCCTGCATACATAACAACAATTATACCGACGACGTAAGTTATGTGTACGAATTGTCACACCGATCTTGTTCAAGAACACCTTAGCAATACCACGCTCTGTTTACCTGCTTAAGTTCTGCTCTTTGATACACAAATGAATCATAATCACTGCTCAAATTGTTAATTACTCTGAGTGTGCTTTCAGTAAATGTATGTATTTCTGTGACCTTAGTGTGAAAAATATAGATCTCAGATGATTGGATAATTAATTGTATAATTATTTAATTATTGTTTTATTACTGATATTTATCGAGATTTTATGATGAGATATATGTATATACTTGCATAAATTATATAAATAATGATTTTACAAAATAATCAGCGTTATAGTTATTTTTTATTGTGCAAGAAATAAACTTGATTCAGTGTTGGTTTTATGAACATATGGGGGCCTACGATTCTATTCATTTTAGGTCTTCATCAATGGGGTGATCATCTGTTTTATTACCTTCCGTCACCTTTAGGTAAGGAAGGTATTGTCTTTGACCAAAAAATTCAATGATGAGTTTTTAGTGAATAAGCAAGTTTTAGGGACGATAATACGATTTTACCATTTTTACGATGATGTCTGTATGTATGTATGTGTGTGTGTGTGTGTGTGTGTGTGTGTGTGTGTGTGTGTGTGTGTGTGCGTGTGTGGGTGTGTGTCTGTGTATATGTATGTCTGGGTGTGTGTGACGAAAGTTTCGGATCGCATAACTTTAATACCACGATTCCAAAAGTTATAATTTTTTCATATTTCTCAAGTTTACAATATCATTTATTGACATTTAACGTTACTATAATTTGAATAATATTTTCTCTCTATACGATTAGATTGCATTTTATACTTCATATTCAATAGATACAGAGTTAAAGAATTATAAAGATATTCAATTTCATAAAGCAGTCAGTTATGCTAACCATGGAAACTGCTAATATATTCCGATAATTCAAATTGATAGATGTCAGTATCAATGAAAAGTAAATGAATGTGGCAGAGATGAGGATGTTGAGATAGATGTTGGGGAAGACACGGAAAAATAGAATACGGAATGAGAGGATAAGGGAAATGGCTCGAGTGATAGTAGTGTGTACAGTGCGTCTGCCGTAAGCGGGCCCCCATTGCTAACTTTCTTATTTGAAGAGATAGAAATACATCTGATGTCGAAGAAAAGGCATCAGATGCATTAAGTAAATTATTGCCTCAAAAATCACCGAAAACATATGAAAAACAATACGAGTGCTTTCAAAAATGGAAAAGCCCGTAGAATATCAATAGCGTGAATAAAAAGGTGCTTCTGGCATATTTTTCTAAGAAGTCAAAAATAGTCAAGCCATCAACATTATGGTCCTATACTCGAAGCTCAAGTGTACAGCAATATACAAGTTGTGGATCTGTTCCTAGAATTGATATTTCTGGTAATATTATTTGTAAAATTGACGTTATATTTAAAATGAATCGCCAAAATTTATAATGTATTTTTATTTGAATAAAAAGTTTTTTATCTACTCTTGCTGTTAAAGTATTACTTTATCTACCCTTGTGGTTAAAATGTCACTTAGTCAACTATTTTGAGTTGAACAAAACACACTTTAAAAACTGCTAAAGAAAAATAGTATTTTGTGTCTAGGACGAAAAGTGAATCTTTAAGGTATGAGCAAGTAATCACTTGTGACTACCTTAAAGACACTTTTCGTCTGAGGTACATACATAATTTACTGGTTTTTAGTTATTAAATTATTAAAAGAAATATGCAGCAATTTGTAGCAGTATGAGTTTTGTATAAGTAGGCCAAGTCGAAATTGTTCGAAAAAAAAAATTTTGACAAATTTATAGATTGAAATTGAATTTTTCTGGTTTCGTTAACATTATTATTCGTTATAATTGATGAAAAAATACATTCCTTCACATATTTTGGATGAAACTGCTGAGATTAAGAACAATTTAATGTCGCATAAGTAAAGGATTCACTATGAAGGAATAATTTTAAAGTTCTAGGACTATAATGTTTCACATTTTGTTTTATAAATCATTGTGATGAAAGTATTATTTTCGTGCCTGATGATATTAAATGCATGCAGAGTGAGTTAAAATTCTGAGACTGACTTAATTTTTTTTTAATTCACTAGCAAACACAGCTCGCAAATAAACAATTACTTTATAGTTGTTGCTATGGAGTTAATAATGACAGTTTATACGTTAAAATTGAATAAAATAATTTATCCACGACTGTCAAATAATATACCTATAATTCATCCGTTTTTATCAATTAATGACCTTCGTTACTGTTGCTAATTGAATAATATTGACAGTTCGATGGAATAATATTATTCAATCGTTATGTCACATTCATATCTTACCTTTCAAAGAATACAAACAAATTACTTTTAATATATAATTTTTTCCACAAAAAAGCTAAAATTACACTATTTTTCTTCTTTTTCATAGTTTTATTTTCTTCTCAAGCTTAAATTGTAGCTAAATAGTCGGAATAAAATTTTGTACTAAATGTCAAATCACTTAATAATTTTGTTTCAACAAATGCCTAGCGGTCTACGCTAACTATGTTTACGTTTGTAAACAAACAATTTTCTAAAATTTATTAGGTTATTTCTGATTTTATAAATAGTACAGTGTTATTATTTGACAGTTGTGGATAAAGTATAGTATTATATTCGCATGTACTGGCTATTACTCATTCGAATGATTTACATCACTCGCCTTCCGGCTCGTGATACAAACTTCATTCTCATGAGTAATAACATACATTACATGCTCATTGAATAATATACTATTAATAGTGCTAGCCATTGAATTAAAACAAAAGATAAAGAGATGGTAAATCCGTCCCTGTCTAGATCATCGATAAAATACATTTAGTCGTATATAGTAGAATTAAATCTATAAACAGCGTGCGTACCTACTTATAACTATAAATATTTCTACAAGTGTCTATAAAAACAAAACTCTCATATAATTTCATTAATTGGTATAAATTATACTTAAGTGCTGTGTGCATACCGTGTATATGATATTCATTTATGTATTTTAGAGTAATTTGTCATAAGTATAACTCACTTATCCTTGTTTTATTATTACTCATTACCTATTATGTTACATATCTGTTCCATTATATCTATAAAACTAGCATTAATACATTTTTTTAAATTTATTATTCTGTTTCCATTAAATAGTTTCTAAGAATAGGTAACTGACATGATATGAAATGCGTATGACAACATAATGACAGACAAATACAAATCAACTTCATTCAATAGTGATTTATAATATTTTTTTATTCTTTTGGCATTTGATTGAATGGAACCTAATGACTTATTGTCAATTACAAAACGAAATTGCAATTACCATTAAAGTAACAAAATTACATGTAATTATTTAATAAAACAAATGTTCCACGCATATTTAATTATCTTGAAATAACTGGCACCATCCGGGAAAAGAAACAGCTTACTAATGATCAATGGAGTCACGAGTGACTTGGATAAAAGTGAGAAACACATAATACTTACTTGGAGAAGAGGGCTTGCTATAGACAGCATCACTTTGTGAGCCATCAAGCGTTGCCCTTGACAATTAAGAACAACGTCGCAAGTCGACTCCGACGTCAGCAGTCGAAGAGCACCATCACGGATTATGTTTTGCATTTTCTGTAACAAAAGAGAGTAAAATAAATATCATAATTTGCATAAAGGTACTATAGTTCAAGAATAACAGAGAGCAAAATTTAATAATACAAACAAATCGGCATTTATCAATGTCATCACAAAAGAAATATATAAATCAATACTTCAGCAATATTTATTTATTCTTAATATATACAAAAAATTTGCACAAGTAGTAACTTTGGAAAATTATTATTAAAAACACGCAACTGGGCCTCCACTAATTTTTTTTTTACCTGTCGCTAAGAGGGTTTATACGATTCATGCTAAAAATCGCATATCCAGACGTTAATGAATAAGCACGTTTTAAGGTCCCTATATACTATCCAATTTCAGTATTGTGTGTGAGTGTGTGTTTGTGCGTGTGTGTGTGCGTGTGTGTACGTGTGTGTGTACGTGCGTGCGTGTGTGTGTGTCATCGCTCGGAGACATTCAACCAGTTGCGGCGCTCGTATACTCTTTAGTCAGAGGCGCACGTTACAATACATTATATTATTATTTCTTATTGTAATTAAATATGTATATAACATTATAGGTATATTACATATACCCTTCAAAAATACTATCAACTCCGACAATGGATTGGAAACATTTCGTAAGATTAGAAGAGGACAAAATTTCTTTATAGAATAAATTTAAAATTAAAAAATCTAAACATAAAAAATAAGTGTAAGTAGAATTTTTGGTGTAAAGTGTTGGTATACAAGAAATGTTAAATACAATATGGCGCGAGCAGTCATGTGACTTTTTTGGCCTTGACAAGCAAATATGCGGGCCCGTGTCAGTATGATAGCTAGTAACTATGTACATAGATGTCAAATATCATAATTTTTCATTCTAAAGTTAGTGATTTTCCAATTCCATGTGGTTTATTTTCCACTGCAAGTAAATTCCACACTCCTGGTGACAAATTAACTACGTGAATTTAGAAAATCTTGAAATTTTTGATGAAAAATTCTAATATTTGACATCTATGTACATAATTACTAATTGTCATTCTGACACGGGCCCCCATATATATTTGTCAAGGCCAATAATTTTAAATGCTCGCGCTCTGTACTTATGTAACCAAAAACGGAAGTGGCGAGAGGTATTGTGCTGGTCACAACAGATTTTTTTTCGTTACATTTACGCAAACTACCTGGCTATTTTAAAGGGGTATTATAAAATGTATTACTATTTATTTACTGTGTTTACAGACCGCTGTAAAGATAAACAGATCCACCTTAACGGGTTGAAGTTTGAATTTGAACTCAATTCCAGATGTTAGCCTTCACATTCAAAATGAAGAATTGTATCCAGAATTAAAATTTGGATCCGGATCCGTACATCGAATCCGGATCCTAGTCCAGGTCCGAGTTCAGAACCGGACACAAGTCCAGATCCGGATCCAAATCAGGATCCGGGTATAACTTCGAATAAAAATTTTGGATATCCGCTTTATTATCCTAACGTCGGATATTCGAGGATCAGGATATTTTAAAATCCAGGTTCTCGGATCCAAGTTTTGTCAGATCCTCACAGCACTAATAGGGACAGCATTAATATTATTGTGCAATAATGATATTAAATAATACTGATACTGTCTAGGGGCCGTTTAATGAAATAACACTTATATCTAAATAATTATGTGACAATTAACTAATTAATAAATAACTTCACCACTAAACTATTACATTAGTGATTTATATCCTCGTTACTCAATAATTATTTACATACACTAACCGTACTTATTTTCAATGCTTATTTGCATATTTAATTTACGCTAGTCACAATTGCAAACCTTGTCTATGGAGAAACATTCTATTCCTTGCAAGATTTCCTAAACTAGAAACTACCATGCCTACAAAAACTTGATTTGCTTCATTCTGTATACCTTTATCTACTCGCGAGAAAATCTTCTTTACCTTCCGTCACCTTTAGGTAAGGAAGGTATTGTCTTTAGTCAAAAAAATCGATGCTGAGTTCTTAATAAACAAGCACGTTTTAGAGTCCCTAGAATACGAATTTACTATTTTGACGTTGACGTCTGTATGTATTTGTGCGTGTCTGTGTGTGTGTGTGTGTGTGTAACAAAAAATTCACCTTCGAAAGCTCTAATATTATTTCGAATTTTTTTTCACATTCCTGTTTTGTACGTCCATGAAGAGTTGATTAGATTTTGCTTATAAATGGTTAACCGGAAGTACCCTAATTTCAAGATTTTAACAGTACTTCTTGCAAAAGCAGTACACTTTATTAATTCATAAAATAAAAAAAAATTGATGTGGACACCACACGACTTCCTTGTATGATTATTATTATTTATTTTTTTTAAACTCCTCAACAGGATTAAATCCCAATTACAGAGTCGGTTCACATCACAAACATCCATGCCTTAGTGGGATTCGAACCCAGAACCCGAACACACAAGAGCGCACTCATGACTAAGGAGCGTTGCTCTAACCATTGAGCCACCGGAGCCGACATTATTAAACTATACATATTTTTTTAATAAATAAATTACAAAATATTAATTTTTACTTCAAAACAGTAAGATATATAGCGACCATAATCTAACCCGGTTCTTTTTAAAGAGAGTTTTGATTACAACAAAGAAATATTTGATTACAACAATGAATATGACTAATTTCACAATAAAAATATAATATTTGTTATTGTACGAATCATAAAATTGCACGTATTTAACGTAATTTGACATGAACATTTTTTTAAATTTTTTTGTCCTAATCCATAGCAAGCTTTATTACAAAAACAAAAAAGTATATAATTTTTTAATTTACATATCTCGCTTATACAAAGGGCTAATTTAATAATACTTGATGTGCTAGACGCAGAAATTAATTCTCTAAAATTTTTATTTGAAGCATTTATTTCTAAAATCAAAATAAAATCATTTTATTCAAGAAAAACTGATAACAACTTCAAGTAATGTACCACTTTTAGTTAACCTATTTTAACCAAAATCTATTATGTTATTTCGATTGACATAAAAGTCATGTATACCAAATTTGAAAAGTTTTGGATTATATTTTAAAATAGTTTTTCATTAAAATCTATTATAGGCTTCATGTAAAGTGCCACTTCTGGAAATTGTGTAATAACCAGAAAGGGAGGAGCACAACTAGATGTTATAGCAGTCCTAAATACAAAATTTCAACTTTCTACGGCTTACCGTTTTTGAGTTATGCGAGATACGTACGTACGTACGTACAGACGTTACGACAAAATTAGTCAAAACGGATTCAAGGATGATCAAAATGGATATTTCCGCTGAAATCTGAAAACCGAAATTTTTCGCGATTACAATACTTCCTTTACTTACGTACAAGGAAGTAAAAAATGCCTAAATATATGCTCTCCTAAAAAATTATTTTTTTATTGCTGTTAATATATTTATTTCAGAGAGTACGAATACATTTGGGGTTGGGCTCGTATGAACGAGAATTCCACATAAACTAAATTAAAATATGTGAAATAAACTAAACTATATAAATTTTATAATCATTAGCAGACCAATTTATTTTTGTTTTATTTCCGGGAAAAAATCATTAATAGGTACATTAGTAAGGTCATTAGATGAAAGGGAAACTATATTTTGCAGTTAAGAGATCGCCATATATTTTAAAGAACTATTCATATGAATTTTGATTTATACTTTTTCAAGAAAAAAAATCAGAGTTGTTTAGTAAATATATTGTAGATACATGATACATCATAATAATATATTATTCAAATGTCAACTAAGAAATTAGGTATATGGTAGCAATAAATTTCTTTTTATTGCTAATTTTTATGAGGAGTTATTGTAGCAAAAAAATTAAATGACTGTTTCAAATTCTTAAATTTATTAAACGAAAATATTCTTCAACATTTATTCAAAACTAGCAGCATTATGTTATTATTACATTATTATAAATCTTCCTCGCAACACTTTAATCGGTAAACATGAATTTTTAAACTAGGATTAAAGTAAATATATACAGTACTATTTCCAAAGGTCACAATCACCATGTAGACCACTCAGCTCACAGCACAGCAGGGGTCACCAAATTATAATATAATGTTTTTAATTATACAGTTCCCATTGAGAAAACCATGTCCATTTATCGAAAATTTAAATAGCTTTTAACGAAACAGATTTTTTTTTACCGCGCTTTAGAAAGGTTACGTGATGTGGTTTAAAAACTATCTGGGCGCGTACTTCAACATCGTCGCATGTAGAGAAGGACTAATAATTGGTATATAGAAATAAAATAATAATAATGAAAAAGATTCACATATTTCATCATATATTATCAATTTTAATTTAACAATTACGCATATAAATTACATACCTTCTTCTAAATTCCAAAGTTTAACAGATAAGCTGGAAGAATCCACATTTATATTTAACCACAAGAGAAATAGAAGTCCCAATGCGAAAATTTGAAAAGTGTAGGTACCTATTAATTACAAAATAAAAATTTATAACATTTAAACAAATCATTTTTATCTCCCGCTACCCTTGTTAAGGGAGGTATAGGGATCGTGCTAAAAATCGTATATCGAGATTTTGATAAATGACCACGTTTTAAGGTCACTACAATCCAATTTTAACATTTTCACGATGATGTCTGTGTGTATGTCTGTGTGTATGTGTGTGTGTGTGTGTGTGTGTGTGTGTGTGTGTGTGTGTATGTTTGTGTGTGTGTGTGTGTGTGTGTGTGTGTGTGTGTGTGTGTGTGTGGATCCTCTTTACGCTCTAACTCAAATACTATCGTTCAGAAAATTTTGAAACTTGTATTTCTACCTTACTCTTATATGGAAAGATGCCATTAAATTTTCTATGATTTTAATCCCGGAGCCTACGTTTTAAACACAATTCATACACATGGTTACACAATTCAGATCTCAAATGTTTGTAACTGATAGATATATGTCACTGTCAACGAACTAATCATTTCAAATAATAATATTAACGTTTTATAAAGAAAATAGTAAATGGAACAATAATTATATGGAAATTAAGGAACTTTATACTGTTTCCAGCATAAGTAAATATGCAAAAATATAGGTAAGATAATAAAAACATATATCATTACGGCTTATTACCTATTGATGGATGTGTCAATTTGCTTTGTACGTAGATGTCGGTAATAATGATAACATATTTGTTCCGTGCAGGCGTTTACCAGGCGTCACTTCACGCGAATCTTGGGAACGGGTTTGATTCCGACCAACGCAAATATTTTAGAATTTTAAATGGCACAAAATTGACCCCTGTGGTGCACTCTCCACGCCAGTAATGAATATAGGTAAGTATATAAATAAATAAATAAAATAAATATATCATAACGGCATATTACCCATTGCTGGGTCTGCCAATCTGCTTTGTACACAGATATCGGCAACGATGATGACATATTTGTACCGTGCGAGCGTTTACCAAGTATCATCTCACGAGCACTTATTGCTAGTGTGGAGAGTGCACCACAGGAATTATTTTGGTGCCATTTAAAATTCGAAATATTTGGCGTCGGTCGGGATCGAACCCGGTATTTAAATTTAATTTAATTTTAAGTATTTACATGAATAAAAATTAAATTAAACGGGAGATATTGTGTTGGCCACATCAGATTTTTATTTATTAAACGACGTTTCGACAGCGAAGTGCTGCCTTCATTAGATAAAATACAATACCAATTAATACTACACTCTACACCAAAAATTCTACTTAAATCTAAATTTAGATTTTTATTTTTAAATTCATTGTATGAAGAAATTTTGTCCTACTCTTCTAATTTTTCGAAATGTTTCCAATTCATTGTCGGGGTTGACAGTATTTTTGAAGGGTATGTGTAATATACCTATAATTTTAAATATTTAACTGTTAATCCAATAAGAAATAATATAATGTATCTACTTCCCTGAAAAAATATTCAGTAATGTCTCTGGAGTTTTGACACTGATTTATCTATCAGTTACAAACATTTTAATTTTTCAATTGGTTTCCATGACTTTATTTGTGCTGTGAGATTTATCACAACAGATTATTATATACCTTATATTTCTTTATCTCTAAATCTATAAATGATGTAATAAAATATTTATATATATCAAATAGAGAATTTACTCTTCTTTTACTAGCAAGAACAAAAAATATCGAAAAATAATATTTGGAAGATTTTTTTTAAGATTCTGATACTTTCGGTTGTCTAATTATTACCAAAACCTTTTCTGCTCTTCCTAATAATGTCCGATTGAGAAATATGTAGTTAAATAGATATTAAGTATTATTAGTTTTTGGGAAATCGTCCTTCCACACATACACACACACACACACACACACACACACACACACACACACACACACACACAGACATCATCGAAAAAATATTAAAATCGGATTGTAGGTACCTTAAAACGTGCCGCTTAATCATTAAAATCTGGATATGCGATTTTTAGCATGAATCCAATACCTCTGTTAGCGAGAAATAAACAGAGATTTCAAAAGAAACTAAGGTCCATATATACGAATCAGTTTTAGTACCAATGCTCATCTACGGGAATGAATCCCGGGTAATTACGGATAGCATAAGAAGCAAAATGAAGTGGGAAATGGGAAAAGACAAAAGAAAGAAGCGCGGTAGGCCAAGAAAAACCTGGAAAAGTGAAACAAGTGCTCAAAAAAAAGGTTTCGATTGGACATAAGCGAAAAGAGACGCCAAAGACCATAAAAAGTAGAGAAATTTTATCACCTCTATACCTATGATAAAAGAGGTTTCCGGATAACACACACAAACTATCAATAATGTCAACCAATCTTATGATACTATTTTATCATACAACAAATGGTGTAATCGTACGATATTTTTACCAAAAAAAAAAATCTGTTGTGGCCAGCACAATACCTCTCGCCACTTCCTTTTTTTGGTTACATAAGTATAGGGCGCGAACGGTAATGTTACATTTTTGGGCTTGACAAGCAAATGTGTGGGCCCGTTTCAGAATGATAATTAGTAATTATGTACATAGATGTCAAATGTTAGAATTTTTCATTAAAAATTTCAAGATTTTCTAAATTTACGTAGTTAATTTATCACCAGGAGTTTAAAGTTTACTTGTATGCCTTAGATATTTAACAATTAATTCTGCTCCACATGGAATTGGAAAATCACTAAATTTAGAATGAGAAATTATGATATTTGACATCTATATACATAATTACTAGCTATCATTCTGACATGGGCCCCCATATCTGCTTGTCAAGGCCAACAAAATCATATGACTGCTGGCTCCCTATTGTATTTAACATTTCTTGTATACCTACACTCTACACCAAAAATTCTACTTACGCATATATCTATTCCATATATATTTAGATTGTTTAATTTTAAATTCATTTTTGATGAAGAAATTTTATCCTCTTCTAATTTTTCGAAATGTTTCCAATTCTATTAATACATTAAGAAATAATATAATGTATGTACTTCCCAGAAAAAGTCTTCAGTAATGTCTTCGGATTTCTGACACTGACATTATCTGTCAGTTACAAACAAATTAAATTTTCAACTATTTTCCATGGCCATTCTTTCGGCTGTAAAATTTATTATAACAGATTATTTTACATACTATATTTCTTCTATCTCTAAATCTATAGAATATATTGTAAAATATTTAAATGTATCAGAAAGAGAATTTATTTTTCTTTAATATTATCAAGAAAAAATTTCAAAAAATATTATTTAAAAGATTTTTTTTCAAGAATCTTCTACTTCCGGTTGTCCAATTGTTACCAAAACCTTTTCAGATCTTCCCATGAATGTCCGATTGGGAAATACGTAGTTAAAAAAATTTAAAGTCTTATAGTTTTTGAGTAACCGTCCTTCCAACATCCCACACACACACACACACACACACACACATACACACACACATCCACACACACACACACACACACACAGACATCATCGTAAAAATGATAAAATCGGATTGTAGGGACCTTAAAACGTGCTTATTCAATAAAATCTGGATATGCGATTTTTAGCATGAATGCAATACCTCTCTTAGCGAGAGGTAAAAAACTATTACAATTTATCCAAAATTTAGTAATCAAGAGTTAACATCACACGTGATAAAATATATACTCCTAATAGACGCGATAAAATATCGTGTGATCATTTGTCTTTTGATAAAACATCGGGACATGGTGACACAGAAATCAAATTACACAAAATGTTCAGTTCTTGTACTATATATCACTCTAATGCTCTTGTTTGTTTGCTTTCCACATGTGTGTAACACCTAACCTTCAAATCCGTCCGTGGTCCGAAACCAACACAGGTTACTGACCACATTCGGTTCCGTCCTAGCTCACGTTTTCGGCTACGGTACTCACTACGAGTGATACATATCCACGAGTCGTGATTGATGATTTTACACGAAGATTCCATGATTAATCTCGAAGATGTTCCCATGTTTAGTTTTACGTTCATTAAGTCTGTCATGTTACCGCAATATATTCACGTTCCAATGAATTGAAGAGTCGCTGAATGTAAAATAAGATATTGAGGAGCGTAATGATCCTACTGAGTACCAAAGACTGGACGCTTTGATGTATGTGTGTGGTACAATAATTACAGATGATTTATAGGTTGTTAAAAAATATGTTTTAAATTAAACATAATCGCTGTTTGCCTTCTTGTATTCTAGTAGGCTTTGCATACATTAATATTTGTAATATTGAAAAATCACCTGCTTGGAGTATGTTAAACCTATTTACATAAATTTTACAGGTGATTTTTGTGATCAAATCACTTTTTATCCATGAATAATTATTTATAATATTTATGTTATGACAATATAATACATTAACACATTAACTTCTCCACACCGTATAAAATGAAGATCCCAGAAGGCGCCAGTCTGTCTGTCTGTTCATTCGGGCTGATCTCGAGACCCACTTGTTGGATTTTGATACGGTTTTCACAGTTCGGGCGATTTTACACGGTCCTATTGCGATACCATATATGGCCAACGATAAATGGTAAATATATTTTCAAACGGAACGATAATTATCTACCATAAAATTCTGCGAATAAAATAAAAATACTCTGTGTTGTGAACAATCATGGAGAGAAGACACGGCAATAATTTTAAATAAAAAAATCTGTTGTGGCCATCCCAATACCTCTCGCGCCCTTTCCATTGTGGTATATATAAGTATTGTATTTAACATTTCTTGTACACACAAAAAATTCTAATTACACCTAATCTTTATACTTATGTATTTTCTATAATTTTAAATTCATGCTATGAGCAAGTTTTCTGCATTTCTTCTGTTCGAGGTTTTTCCAATTCATTAGCGGGATTGGCGGTATTTCTGAAGGGTTCATGTAATATACCTATAATTTTAAATAAATAATTAATAATTCAATAAGTAATATTAAACATCGTTCCCAGAAAAAGCCGTCAGTACTATCTCTGATTTTTTAACACTGATATTAGTGACATTTATCTGTCAATTACAGACATTTTAATTTCTCAAGTAGTTACCATGGAGATGTTTGGGCTGTGAGCAGACTGTGAGATTTACTACAACAGATTATTTTATAGATTATATATCTATATCTTTAAATCTATAGAAAGTATAATAATTTTTTTAAATGTGTCAGATAGAGAATTTTGTTTTTTAATATTTGTAATAACATAAAAACTCAAAAAATAATTAGAAGATTTTTGTTAAAATACTACTATTTCCGGTTGTCCAATTGTTACCAGAATCTATTCAACTCTTCCCATGATTGTTAAATTGAGGAATCCGTAGTTACACAGGTCTTTATTCCTATATAATTTGAGAAATCGACCCCCAACAACCTCACACACATCCACACACACACACACACACACACACACACAGACATCATCGTAAAAATGTTATCATCGGCTTCTAGGGACCTAGAAAAATGCTTATTCACTAAAATCTGGAATATGCGATTTTTAGCATGATTCCAATTCCTCTCTTAGCGGGAGGTAAAAATCTGATATGGCCAGCACATTACCTTCCGTCAATCCTGTGTATTATCTACAAATTTCATAAAGCGCGAGCAGTCACGTAATTTTGCTGACTTTGGCAATCAAATATGCCGGCCCGTATCAGAATGGCAGATATTAATTATGTCCATAACTGACAAATGTCATAATTTTTCAAGGTCTTGTCTTTGGTCAAAAAATTCGATGGTGAGTTTTAGAGTCCCTACAATACGAATTTACTGTTGTACTAAAATTCGAAAAATTATAATTCTTTCATATTCTTCTTTCGTACGTCCATATGAATAGTTGATTAAATTTTGGTTATGACTAGTTAACCCAAAGTACCCTAATTTGAAGATTTTAACAGTTTTCTTGAAAAAACGCTGTTAAATATCATTTTTTGACCTTTTATGTTATTATAAATAAAAGAATATGTTATTTTCTATTTGCTTTAATTTTTTTTCTTCATACTCAATGAATTTAGAGATAAAGAATTATAAAGAAATATCTTCCAACCTACACTGTTAAAAGCTGCACCATGGAAACTGTTAGAATATTTAAATATTACTAATTGACAGATGTCAGTGTCAAATAAAATTTACATAATATCTTGGTGAAATAATTTTACTGGAAATATAAAAATGTAAAATAATTTAAGGTGGCAAAAACAAATCACATAAGGTAATATAACAGATTATAGCCATAAGCCAATTCAGCAGACTATATCATTCATTAAGTTATAAACCAATAATGTGTGATTTTCCTTAGCTACCACGTATTACAGCGGTTATTATTGAGTATCCATGGTGAACGAATATACGAACCTTGGTATATTCGAATATACCTACCTTCGTATATTCACTTATAAGTGCGTTTGGTTATTTTGTTCTATGTACTCAGAACTGGTAATGTCATTTTTAATTATATTTACGGACATGATCTTTTTCATTCGATCACAGTATCGAGTATACGAGTATAAATGAATCTGTAGTTACACTTTGACGAGGAAAATCGTGCGATGTATGCTTTAAGTAGACATTTAAAATCACACTGACTGTTCCAAGTGCACCGAAACAAATAATTGAATGCATCTATTGTTTGACAGAAAGGAATTATGGAAGTAAAAATTTGACAAATAAACAAATAATTATTTGGATCACAAATCTGGAACTGCACTGTTGCTAGTTTATTTGAAATACAAACATTTATTTTGAAATACGAGCATTTCAATGTAATATTACATACTACTACAACTATATTTAAAAAGATAGGTTATGTAGTAGATAGTTTGACGTTTCTGTCAAAATAAAATAGACCACAGGTCTACGTTAAATTTACTATTTACTTTTTAATTTATTTTTTATTCATGATATAGTCTACCTGTATACAACTCGACAATAGAAAATTCTCGACATACTCAACGAGTTGCCTATTGGAAATACCACTCGACCTTTGGTCTCGTGGTGTTTCCAGGCAACACGTTTCGTATAATCGAGAATTTTCAATCGTCTTGTTGTATAATATATGATTATTGTTAAAAATATAATGCTATATATGTTTTTATTTTCTACATATTTTGTGAAACATACTGTTCTTTTTAGGAGTTCAGTTCAGTTCTGTACAAGGTAAGATCAGTTCATATCTCCCCTAAAAAGAAAACGCCCATAAAATAGCAAAAAAATTCTATGTGGAATTTATGTATACAAAATAAGTACGTAGAATTGACGGAAGGTATTGTTCTGGCCACATCATATTTTTTATTGTTAATACATTTAAAATCGGGTTTTTATAATGTAATAGTTTTGTAAATACTCGGTAAACATAAGAAGTTCTTTAGTGTTTATTTGTATTTTCCTTCAAAAAATGAAATCTAAAACTTAAAGTGGTGTGTAGAGAAAAGAAAATACAGATAAACACTAAAGAACGTCTTATGTTTACAATATATTTACAAAACTACTAGATCGTGACATCATGAGCGACAAGAGCGTTTTAAAACAAAAAATTAAAAACGCAATTTTGATATGTACAATTTAAAACACTTTCCCAAATTTGTCAAAAACCCTATTCCTTTTGTAACGACAAATTGGTATTATACAAGTATGTATGTATTTTCCCCTCATCTAATTTTTCTGATTTTGAATAAAATATTACACCTTTACTATTTACAACCAGTTAGAAAGTACTGTTGGTAAAGAGTAAATAGAATTAAGAAAATCAAGTTTTCGTAAAAAACGTTATTATAGGACTGTATTATTCTAGGTAGACGATTTGTGCTACTGATGCTCATTATGGTGAACTTCAAAAGGATGTAACATGCTACTTGTATCAAGTGTTTGTCCTGATTCCACGCAGTGCAAAACGTTAACAATCTTTTCACGTTCTTTCTAGAAATTGCGTTATAATTTTCAGTTTAAACGACAATAGCATAGTAAGCTGTAGCTCCAGCACGTGCTACGTGCTGGTAGTTGAAGATGTTATCTTCACGCATCTATTGTCCAGTCATCTTGCATTGTTACAGAGGCGTGCACTTAACCTAAAAACAACACTACCGCTGATACCTTTATCACACGAATACAATAAAAAACCTTTTGTCTATTTTAATAATTAACTTATTTAACCTTTTGTAGTGGATAAGAAGAAGGTGTCAGTCTTCGCACAATATAAACGCGTTAATATATTAATGGGATGTGTTGAGGAGTGACCAAAAGAGAGGTTAAATTAGAACTCGACTGAAAGCTCCGATGATAATAACATGCACGGTTACCTCCTTGGTTTCATAAGGTTCTGATGGAATTTAAAAAGCGGTGAACATAACCACTAATTATAAAACTATAAGCAAAACTAGTTTTGGAAGATACTGTACGTTACGTCTACATAAATATGTGATATAGTTCTGATAAGTATGTTACATAACGCTCTCTAGTAATTATACAAAAATTAAATTAGATACTTCTTTTTTCCGTGCCATATCTAATTTTTGTGCAGTCCGACTCGCAAACTGTTTACAAACGTACTTACAGTATTTTTTTAAAGATGTCCGATCAAGGTCATCTGTATCATGAACAAATTAACAAATTGGCATGCATTTATCTTTTTCCTTTGCAAAGGCTATAAGCGTGTGCGATAAGGATGGATATAACACGCTTGTCTTTCAAAAATTCATATTGTTTCGACTAAGTTAGGACATTCCACTTTAAAACGATGCTCGTTGTTGATAATACTTTCGCTGTAACGTAAGTTTATTTATTAATTCAGATACATTACCATGATTCATAGCCGTACGAATAAAGTTATTTTCTGTCAGTGTCACTGACATTGTGTCAGTATCCTATTTTTCACATATTTGGTTTTACATTTGCTAATAAACTTACCAGTTGACTTATTTTTGAATTTTGAATGCTTCTATTGTAATATATTGTGTTATTGTTAAATAAAATGTTCTTTTTATTATGGACATTTTTATTACAATATGATAAAATGACAAAGACATTTTCGCTGTTGGAAAGTAACATGTACTTAGTCGGAAAAGCTAGTGAATAAAATCGTTCTCTGCAGACTGCTGCTCCTCATTTCAACTGACCATATGGTTGTAGTATCAATAGACATAAAAAATTATGTAAACGTGTAATTCACTTAATAATTTAGTCCCATAAATTAATTAATAAATGAGAACGACACGCAAAACAGAAATGAGAAAGAAGAAAAATATCTGATGTGGACACCACACGACTTCCTTGTACAATTATTAAACTATACATATTTTTTTAATAACTAAATTACAAAATATTAATTTTAACTTCAAAACGGTAAGATATACAGCGACCATAATCTAACCCGGTTCTTTTTAAAGAGAGTTTTGATTACAACAAAGAAATATTTGATTACAACAATGAATATGACTAATTTCACAATAAAAACATAATATTTGTTATTGTACGAATCATACAATTGCACGTATTTAACGTAATTTGACATGAACATTTTTTTTATGTTTTTGTCCTTATCCATAGCAAGCTTTATTACAAAAACAAAAAAGTATATAATTTTTAAATTTACATATCTCGCTTATACAAAGGGCTAATTTAATAATACTTGATGTGATAGACGCAGAAATTAATTCTCTAAAACTTTTATTTGAAGCATTTATTTCTAAAATCAAAATAAAATCATTTTATTCAAGAAAAACTGTTAAAAACTTCAAGTAATGTACCACTTCCGGTTAGCCTATTTTAACCAAAATCTATTATGTTATTTCGATTGACATAAAAGTCTTGTATACCAAATTTGAAAAGTTTTGGACTATATTTTAAAACAGTTTTTCATTAAAATCTATTATAGGCTTCATGTAAAGTGCCACTTCTGGAAATTTTGTAATAACCAGAAAGGGAGGTGCACAACTAGATGTTATAGGAGTCCTAAATACAAAATTTCAACTTTCTACGGCTTACCGTTTTTGAGTTATGCGAGATACGTACGTACGTACGTACAGACGTCACGACGAAATTAGTCAAAATGGATTCAGGGATGATCAAAATGGATATTTCCGCTGAAATCTGAAAACCGAAATTTTTCGCGATTACAATACTTCCTTTACTTACGTACAAGGAAGTAATAAAAAATAGCGACCCCTAACGAATGGGAAAAACTAAAGAAGTAGAATATGTCAGTGTCAATCTTACTGGAAATTTAGAATCTTTTGCAAGAAAATTTACGTATGGAATTTATACATATTTCACAGGATTGACGAAAGGTATTGTGTTGGCCACATCAGATTTTCTATTTTGATATATCTCAAAATCATAATACAGCTATTTGGGTTTTCAGTCCATTATACTTATAATCTGGAGATCACTAATCAGAAGAATTTTTAATTTTCCAGATGAACAAATAAATAATACAAGTAAAGCTAAACGCTGAGAACTCACAGTCACTGTGTCAAAACAAGTAAATAATAGTTTCATTAAAGAACAGTTCTTGTTGAATTTATTTTACCCCAACACTATACTTAAAAGTAAAATGCCTCAAGTTATAACAAAATATCTGAGCTTATAAAAAATAAATTATAAATAAAGCGACAAGAAGTTGTGTATAGACTATTATTATAAATTACTGTAATAAGCTAATAATCATACGACAAATAATAAAAAAAATCAGAAATTTCATCTACTTAATGTAGACTTATTGAATAATACAAAGCGTCTCATTATATATGAGCAAAAAAACAATTTTTTATTCATTTGAAAGTACTTCCCATTCACTTACGGTACTTAATTCATCATTTAGCCTCAGACAAATAGATTCTTTCTCTGATACAATATAAATACCGACTCGCATTTTGGAGTAGAGAGCGTTAATTAGATCAAATTTCGTACGTTACATGATTTTTTATGAGAACGATGCACTGTTACGCCTTTCGTTGATCTAGATTAGCATCAGATTGCATAATCTACATAATACCATCATATATGATGTAACCTGACAACCGCTACGCGAACAATTTATTTTCGAAGTTTTGGTGCAATGGAGTAAATGGTTAAATGTGGGAGATGAAAGTTTCAATGGAATAAATTAGATGATTTGCTATATTTATTGGAAATGATTACTATTGAGAAATATATTGACATTTAAAAGGCAAAAATTATGTTTATTTTCGCTAAAAACAATTTTGCAACTAATAATAGAACGAATTTAATTTAAATTTTTATGCTTTTTATAATCAAACATTATAGATAGAAAACGTGATAACTGACATAATTAAGAAAATATATATACATATACGAATATGTTTTCTATTTTTAAAAATATGTTGTGGCCAGCCCAATACCTCTCGCCATTTCCACATACATACATACCATAAAATCATGCGTGTCCCACTTAGTGGGTTCGCACAAACCCAATAACAATAAGAACAACATCAACATCATACAACAAATCCTTACCCTTAAATATATTAAGGTGACCAATTTTCGGTAGCGAAATTCCGCATCCGAATCACAATAATAGTTAGGAAACAATCATCCTTCGCCACACATTCCTATCTAAGCAGACTTCTTTCGCCTCGGCCACACTCATAATCGCATTCATACATGCTCTTCTTCTCTTCATACTTGGAAACTCTCTCTCTTTAAGCACCCTACCAACCACATCCATCCACTTACACACTGGTCGGCCACGCAATCGAAAACCCTCAACTTCACCAAGATATATACGCTTAACAAGCCGTTCACTCGCCATTCTCTCCACATGCCCCAACCATCTCAACTGACTCACACCAACTCTCTTAATCACATTGTTCCTAACCATATATTCTTCATGCACCAAATTATTCCTCACGCGATCCCGTCTGACATACCCACATACACCACGTAAATACCTCATTTCCACGGCAGTCACTCTCCATTTCCATGTCACATAATTAACGAATTTAACATTTTTAGTGCACACAAATAATTCAAATTGTATATGTTCTTTCGTTCTACGAGGAATTTTGTCCTATTCATCTCATATGTTCAAAATTCTTCATATTCATTGACAGTCCTATAATTTTAAATATTGAATTAATAATATGATAAGAAAATGTACTTCCCAGAAAAAGCTTTCAGTAATGTCGGTAAAATTTTGATTTTTGACACTTACATTTTACATATATCTTTCAATTACAAACAAGCCTTAATTATAGGTTAACAACAAAAGTAATATTTAACAATTCATTTGACATTTCGTTGTCAATTTAACAAAAAGTTAAAATTGAACTATAAGTGCACAACTGCGGCTATAAAATATCACAACTGGTTTCCATAGAGCTGTTTGGGTAGTGAGATTTATTAGAACAAATTATTCTATATTATATCTCTAAATCTATAGAATATATATTATTTAAATGTATCACATTGAGAATTTAACGGTCTTTATTATTTGTAATAACATAAATTTGCAAAAAATGATAATTAGATTTTTTTTTTAAAACCACCATTTCCGGTTATCCCAATTGTTACCAAAACCTTATCAGCTCTGCCCATTAATGTTAAATTGAGGAATTCGCAGTTAAACATGTCTCAATTGGAAACCGTACTTCCAAATTCATATACGCGCGCACAAACACACACACACACACACACAAACACACACACACACAAATACACAAACGCACACACACTCAAACACACACAAACACACACCCAAATCCCCAGCCTAGGGATCTACAGATTCTAAATACGGCCCTGCTCCGACAAAGTAACAGCAGCAATTTCATACCCTGTAGCGAAGCAGGAACATAAACGCATTGAGGAAGATCATCATGACTTATTACCCTTCTGTGTGCCAGCCTGTCATTATTCGTAATATTAATATTAGTACAGTTCAGTAAACAGGGATTACTCAACATACCAACCACGCCAAAAAACAGACCAACACAATTGTTCAATTCGCAAATTGGAAATACGACGTTTCAATTTCAGAACCAGAACCTATCCTCATTCATCCACACATCTTTTTACGACTGTTCAATTTCAATAAAATTAAAAATATTATTAAATAATTCAGATAAAAATTGTTTCCATTTTAATTCGCACTTATGAAAAAAACATTTTCATCTAATACGCTTCCCGGCAACAATATAGTCTTATATGACTGTTCCATAATATAAACAGTGGCGCATTTAAAAAATCATGATAGGGCGAGGGCAGGAAGTTAGGAAAAACAATTTTTAAATATATCACTTAAAAATCTGTTGTGGCCAGCACAATACCACTCGCCATTTCCGTTGTTGGTTACATAAGTATAGGGCGCGAGCAGTCATGTGACATTGTTGTTCTTGACAAACAGATATGGGGGCCCGTGTCAGAATGACAATTAGTAATTATGTACATAGATGACAAATTAATAATTTCAAGATTTTCTAAATTTACGTAGTTAATTTGTCACCAGGAGTGTGGTATTTACTTGTCGAGGAAAATAAACCACATGGAATTGGAAAATCACTAAATTTAGAATGAAAAATTATGATATTTGACTTCTATGTACATTCATTCTGACACGGTCCCCCATATCTGCTTGTTATGGCCAACGAAGTCACTTGACTGCTCGCGCCCTATTGTATTTAACATTTCTTGTATACCTACACTCTACACCAAAAATTCTACTTATATCTATTCTTTATACATCGATTTTTTAATTTTAAATTCATTCTATGAAAAAATTTGTCCTAGTTTTCTAATTTTTCGAAATGTTTCCAATTCATTGTCGGGATTGGCAGTACTTTTGAAGGGTATATGTAATATACCTATAATTTTAAATATTTAACTATTAATACAATAAGAAATAATATAATGTTTGTATGTACATATCAAAAATATCTTCAGTAATGTCTCTGGATTTTTGACACTGACATTTATCTGTCAGTTACAAACAATTTAATTAGCGTAAGTTTTATAATTTTTTTGTTGAAAATATAAATATAAATAATGAAAATAATAATATTTTTACCTCTCGCTAAGAGAGGTATTGGATTCATGCTAAAAATCGCATATCCAGATTTTATTGAATAAGCACGTTTTAAGGTCCCTACAATCCGATTTTAACATTTTTACGATGATGTCTGTGTGTGTGTGTGTGTGTGTGTGTGTGTGTGTGTGGATGTGTGTGTGTGGGATGTTGGAAGGACGGTTACTCAAAAACTATAAGACTTAAAATTTGTTTAACAACGTATTTCCCAATCGGACATTCATGGGAAGATCTGAAAAGGTTTTGGTAACAATTGGACAACCGGAAGTAGAAGATTCTTGAAAAAAAATCTTCTAAATATTATTTTTTGAAAATTTTTCTTGATAATATTAAAGAAAAATAAATTCTCTTTCTGATACATTTAAATATTTTTATACATATTTTATAGATTTAGAGATAAAAGGAATATAATATATAAAATAATGTAATTAATTTTACAACCGAAAGGATGCCATGAAAAATAGTTGCAAATTTAAATTATTTGTAACTGACAGATAAATGTCAGTGTCAGAAATAATGAGTAATGAAAGAAAAATGTATTTGGAGAATCCCTTAATTCTTGATCTGTGACTATTATGGAGATGACAAGTCTAGGTTGAAGGACTTAAATTTGTTTCAAACATTATGGGACAATGTACACCAGTACTGTAGACTAGAGTAACTTTGAATTGCGAAAAAGCTATCAAATTCTTCTTAAGTAAGTTGTAAATATTGACAAAATTACACATCGATATAAGAATAATCGGAGTGCAATCTATCCGTCACTTTATTAAAGGGAATTAAGGTTATTTAGATATAACAAGTATGAAAAAATAAAATGTAAAAGAAGATATATAAGAATAGATGCACAATCCAGATATATACATTTTAGACCGCCCAAAATTAATGTTTTTACTAGAAGAATATGAAGAGAAAGTAAACAAGGTTGTTCGAATTGAAAATTGCTGTTACCAGCCTAATATTTATATATGGTAAACTCTACTTTGTAATTTATTGTAACATAATTTATGGTAAAATATCTTTATGTTGAGACATGCTATTATTGAATAATAAAGAAGTTTATACGTCATAGATTTATATGAATATATTATTTGTATTTATAAAAATATTCTTTGCTTTATGCATACAGCCAGGTAAAATATACGGCGAGAGGTTATGTGCTGGCCACATCAGATTTTTTTAAAAGGGGCAGAGGGTACATTCCCGAGTGCACCCCTCCCTCTAAATCCGCCACTGCATGTAAACTAGCTTTACTATTTTCTGTTTTATTTAAAAGACGTTGGTATAATAGTATTCTTGTTAAATTTACTAATAACAGAACCGCAATGAATGTTATCGTGTAATATCTTACTTATTTATCTTCATGGTCACGAAACATAAGAGAATCAGATACATAAAACAAATTTTCAACGACTCCCACAACAGCAAGCAATTCAAGCATGAAACTTCCTACACAGAAGTGAAACCGCAAACAAAAAGCTGTTAGTACGGTACTATTCGCAATCTAATAAATAAATCTATAAAAGCTACTTAAAACTATATCTTTCATCAAGGTACTGGCAATGTTGCAGTATAATAGAAACATAACCTTATTGTGTACGCGTAGCACGCAATGGTTTATGGGTAATAAGTTAACAGCAATTTCTCCATGTTAGGATCAACTTCATTTATGTTTTACTAGTGACGTTTTCTAATCTACTTATTCTATTCCACCTAAAAATGAACTATAGTTTATTTCAATTAAAAGTAAGCATACGGTGCTTGACAATCAACCTGTTTTACATAATAAATTTAGTTTCAAATTGTGAGGTGACAGAGAAAGAAGTAGATCTGTCATTATCTATACAGCCTAAACACACAATTTGTTGTCAATTATAGGACATTAACATGTAAAATCAAACATTCCTGCTTCCCTAATTACTTTAGGTAAAAAAAACTTGAAATAATTTTTTTTGTGTGTCTTGTAACGGCAGAAATTAGGTGTGAAAAATTCGATAATCACACCAAAATAGCTGTAGCCATGGAATTGAAACAAAAAATTAACAAATGTTAACGATTTATCTGTCAAGCTAGGTTAAATTATTTTCATTATTTGTAATTTCCGTTCAAGTGAACAAATATATATTTAAATTAACAGATAATAGTTAATTGGAATAGAAATTAGAAATAATACCCAATGAAAATAAATGACCCTAACGTGACAGTTAAATTGTTAGACATTTGTTTTTTTTTTGTCTTAATTCCATGGCTATTGCTATTTTTGAAGTGATTTTCGACATTTTCATACATAATTTTTGCCGTTACAAGGCATACAAAATTAATTTTATTTCTTGATTTTATGCTCTACAACTTTTATTTGAAGGTTTTTTACTTAAAATAATTAGGGAAGCAGGAAATTAGGTAAATCTAATTTTACATGATAAGTCCTATATGTTCGGCTGTGCCGGTCACTACCCTGTGTATATATATATATATATATATATATTAGAGTCTCTATAATACGATTTCACTATTTTTATCATGATGTCTGTATGTGTGTGTGTGTGTGTGGGCGTGTGACTATAAATTCGGCCGCAATATCTCCAATACAAGAATTTTTACGTATTCCTCTTGCTTATATCTATATGCAGACTTGATTATATTTTGGTTATAATTAGTCAACCGGAAGTACCCTTATTTGAAAATTTTAACAGTTTTTCTTGAAAAAACGCTATTAAATATTTTTTTGACATATAATGTTATTATAAATATTAAAGAATAATCTTATCTATACGAATTGATTGCATTTTATATTTCATATTCAATGGATAAGAGTTAAAGATTTATAAAGAAATTAAATCTTATTAAGAAAATTCTAACTGACAGATGTCAGTGTCAGTAAAAAGAAAATTAATGTGGCAGAAATGAGGATGTTGGCGAAGACAGGGAAACATTGGATAAGTAATGATTCTAGAAAGATACAACAGAGACGATTACATTGGTTTGAACATGTCATGAGGAGAGATGAAGAATATATTGGAAGAATGAATAGCTTAGAAATAAAAGATAGACGAAACAGACGGAAGTACTGTATTGCGGAAGACATGAGAGAAAAGGAATTAAATGAGGACGACACGCAAAACAGAAATGAGTGGAAGAAGAAAATAAAACATAGCAACTCCTAACGAAAAGAAGAAGAAAATGCCAGTGTCAATTGCAATTTGCATAGTTTGTTTATGAAATTACTTTACTGGAAATAGGATTGATGGAAGGTAATGTGTGGCCACATCAGGTTTTTTGTGAATAACATGTTTTACTAAAGTTATTAGTTTGCTCAAAAAAGCGCTAGTTGTTTTAAAGGAAATACCTGTATACGAGTATATAGGAACTGGGATTATACTGAATATTTGGTTAAACTGGCATTGTTGTGATTGTTGTGCAGTTTTATGCACTGATTCAGATTCCGTTGGAAAACATTTAAAATACCGAATGGATTAAAAATTATTTGCAAATTTTGTAACTCAAAGTTGTCGGTAAGAGCGCGTTATGTAAAACTGGAAATAATTTTCAAGTTCAACATCGGTTAGATTCGAACCCATGACGCTCAAACCATAACCACTTCAGCCACGCGACCTCATAAATTGGAAGTATACAGCTCATTTTATTCAGTTCAGATAAAAGTAAATCTTAAAAAGATTATTTTCTTGGCTTAGTTATGTTAGTATTCAAGTGAACTGCCGTCGGGCATATAATGATTTATTGGGCAACTCTGCTGACCAGTTATTCGAACTGAAAAATTGAAGATATAATGAATAAAACTAACTACGTGATATGTATTCATTTTTCAGGATTAAGCTTTTACAGATGTCATCCCGTTGGAATTTGAACTAGGCGATATTTAGTTGTTAATTCATAATATTAATCGTAAACGTAAACGTAATTACAGCAAAAGTGCAATATAGTTAAGTTTATAGACTGAATGTTAAATTTGATTAGAATATCAGGAATTTTATTCAATTTATTATAAATTTTTATAACATACGTCCTTTCAAATCCTGCTGAGAACACTCCTAGGAACTTTATAGAGAGTTTATCATTAATTAATTACTAATGAAACATTTATTACGATATATCATTAATATTTTTACAATAAAAAAAACATTAAATGCAAATATACGTAAATATAAAACTATGTTTTATATTTGTCGCGGATAACAAAGCTACGATATTCAAATGAACTTTTTGTGCCTTTTTCCGGTTAAGTAATTTTTTCACCGATCAGACGAAAAACTATCTATTTCGTATATTCTTCCACTCCAAAATACATGATTCTTGTATGTTACAGTCCTTGCTGAGCAAAAATAAATAACTGTACGGGCCTAAGCTATGTGGTTCTTGTACGTTTGGGGTAGATTACTGATTTAATATTGTCGTGTTTGCTAAGTCCACTATTTCTAGTGGTGACCCAGACAGATTTGACGTTTGAAAAAATAAGTATTCGACCGAAATGTAACTATGAATGAATTGTGGAGTTAAAAATAAAATATTTTTTACATTATCAATTAAATGAAACGATTACATATACATATTTTCATACATCCGATTTGTTCGTCCTTCAATTATCACAATCCGTGATTGTCTCACTTTTCCACGTTGATATACAATACACTATTACATATAATGTTTGTCCTAAAAGTTTTGGCACAAATTTCAATTATTTTACCTCTCGCCAAGAGAGGTAATGGATTCATGCTAAAAATCGTATATCCAGATTTTATTAAATAAGCACGTTTTAAGGACCCTACAATCCGATTTTAACATTTTTACGATGATGTCTGTGTGTGTGTGTGTGTGTGTGTGTGTGTGTGTATGTGGGATGTTGGAAGGACGATTCCTCAAAAACTATAAGACTTTATATTTGTTTAACAACGTATTTCCCAATCGGACATTCATGGGAAGATCTGAAAAGGTGTTGGTAACAATTGGACAACCGGAACTAGAACATTCTTGAAAAAAATCTTCTAAATATAATTTTTTAAAATTTTTTCTTCGTAATATTAAAGAAAATTAAATTCTCTATCTGATACATTTAAATATTTTATTATATATTCTATAGAATTAGAGATAAAAGAAATATAATATATAAAATACTCTGTTGTAATAAATTTTACAGCCGAAATAATGCCATGGAAAATAATTGAAAATTTAAATTGTTTGTAACTGACAGATAAATGTCAGTGTCAGAAATCCGGAGACATTACTGAAGACTTTTTCTGGGAAGTACATACATTTTATTATTTCTTAATGTAATATTACACATACCCTTCAAAAATATTGTTACTCCCGAAAATGAATTGGAAACATCTCGAAAAATTAGAAAAGTAGGACAAAATTTCTTCATTGAATGAATTTAAATTTAAAAAATCTAAATATAAGGAATAGATATAAGTAGAATTTTTGGTGTAGAGTGTAGGTATACAAGAAATGTTAAATACATTAGGGCGCGAGCAGTCATGTGACTTTGTTGGCCTTGACAAGCAGATATGGGGGGCCATGTCAGAATGATAGCTAGTAATTATGTATATAGATGTCAAACATCATAATTTCTCATTCTAAATTTAGTGACTTTCCAATTCCATGTGATTTATTTTCCTCGATAAGTAAATTCCACACTCCTGGTGACAAATTAACTACGTGAATTTAGAAAATCTTGAAATTTTTAATGAAAAATTCTGACATTTGACATCTATGTACAAAATTACTAATTATCATTCTCAAACAATGTAACATGACTGATCGTGCCTTATACTTATGTAACCAAAAAAAGGAAGTGGCGAGAGGTATTGTGCTGGCCACAACAGATTTTTTTTTTTAGTAATATAAAATACAATGAGTATATATAACTGTTATTTGAAGCTTTTTTTTCTAAAATAATCCATAATCGATTGATAGAGCTAAAACACTATTAACCAACTCCTCGCTTAAATAAAGATAGGCGTGTTCTTCCACAAGGCGTAACTTTCTACGGACACCTAATATTGAATCTTTGACGATTTTTACATCCATATCTCGGATATTCTTGAATTCCTGTATATTCTGCGTTGATATTCGTCCTAATTTTGGGCATCCCAAGTTCATAATTTTGTTGCTTATGAAACAGTTAATTATTAAGTATTACAAAACTTTAAATAACTACATTTTATGTTATAAAAAAACTTATAGGACATACATTATCTAAATCGTCCAGACCCACTTTGTTAGCGGACTTTGTTCATTTCAAAAAAGAAAATAGCGTTGGTTTAGATAGGGATATAAATTCTGCACTTCTATTGGTCAGCATAAAACCCTAGTTCACAAAACCGGAAAAAAAAATATCACCTATTAGTTATCAGTTATCAAATAAAATCTTTAAGTGATGTTTTATCATGTTTTGTTGTAATTTTTATCATTTTTTATCACGGCATATTACCCATTGCTGGGTGTGCTAATTTGCTTTGTACACATATTTCGGTAATGGTGATGACATATTTGTATCGCGCGGGCGTCATCTCACGGGCACTCACTGCTGGCGTTGAGAGTGCACCACAAGGGTTAATTTTGGGCCATTTAATTTCAAAATATTTGATGTTGATCGCGATCGAATCGGGTTCCTCAATTTCGCGACCAGACATCAGGCACACGGCAACAAGACCCCATAGGTATGTATTTAAATTAATAAAAATTAAATAGCGGGAGGTATTGTGTTGGTCACATCAGATTTTTAATATTCAGATATTGTACATTTTTACAAATAAAAATATTTATTATTCACAGTTTGGTTTCATGAATTTAAATTATTTTTTTAATGCATGTAAAAACGGTTGACTCTCAAGCGCCATCTACTATTTTCTTACATGGAATGAAGTACAAGCTGCCACTAACTCAAATAAATGTAAATACAAAAAGAAGTTTAGGAATAATAACTGAATAAGTAAAATAAAAAAATAAAATAAATATTTCATCACGGCATATTACCCATTGCTGGGTGTGCCAATCTGCTTTGTACAGATATCGGTAATGATGGAATATTTGTACCGTGCGGGCGCTTACCAGGCGTCACCTCACGGGCACCCATAGCTGGCGTGGAGAGTGCACCACAAGGGTCAATTTTGTGCCATTAAAATTCGATGTAATTTTTGGCGTCGGTCGGGATCGAACCCGGGTCCCCAGATTCGCGACCAGACACTCAGGCACATGGCCACGAGTAAACAATAAATTATAATATGTATCATTACAGTATATTACCCATTGTTGGGTGTGACAATCTGCTTTGTACGCAGATATCGGTAATAATTATGATATATTCGTGCCATGTGGGCGTTTATCAGACGTCACCTCACGGCGTGAAAAGTACATTACAGGGGTCGCTTTTGTACTCATTAAATTCGAAATATGTTTTGACGTCGATGGGGATCGAATTCGGATCCCCAGATTCACGACCAGACACTCAGGCACACGGCCATGAGACCCCATTAAATAACTGAGAGAAAAAAAACACATTTAATTTAGTAATTTTATACCAAAAAAATATTATAAATAGATGTAGGTCATTTCTTTTGGTGCAGAGCTCGTATATTCCTTCTGACGTTACAAAATTAGTGCGATATTTTACTACCAGATGGAATCCGCTCAACTTGAAACTTGAATCGCCTATCTGATTCACTTTAAAATTGAGAGCTGTTGTTTCTTCTCCAATCTCTAGAACCGTTAGATTAATTAGCTAAAACATTCTAAAACCTACGGACTAAATTATTCAAATGCCGGTACTTTTTTAATTCAACGATGGCTACTAATTCAGATCGTGAGATCTGGCCAACGGAACTTGTTTTAGTTATAGAGGCTATCTATAACACGTCATTCTTTCCGTTAACTTTAATAAATATTACTTGGAAAGAATTCATTACGCTAGATAATTTTGGCAATTATCTATGAAAGAAAAAAAAAACATTGCTTCTCACGAGAGATTCAATTATGGATAATTACACAGAGCACTTACAAAGATAAAGCTGTTGACTGTAAATAAAAATTTCATAATGTTAGTTATGTTCTTTTTATTCATTATACAGTATGTTAAAAAATATAACATAACTCGGAGCAGGCTATGAACAAAGAAACGTGCGTCAATTTACATATACTTAATTGTCAATTTGACACGAGGTATTGTTAAAATTGTTATCTAAAAAAATCAAAGCTCTTATTCTTGAATCTTAGAAGATTTTTTTTAAGAATCTGTTACTTCTGTTTGTCCAATTGCTACCAAAACCTTTTCAACTCTTCCCATTAATGTCCGATTGAGAAATACGTGGTTAAACAAATATTAAGTTTTATAGTTTTTGAGAAATCATCCTTCCAACATTCACACACACACACACACATGCATCCACACACACACACACATACATAGACGGCATCGTAAAAAAGTTAAAATTAGATTATAGGGACCTTAAAATGCGCTTATTCATTAAAATCTGGATATGCGATTTTTAGCATGAATACAATACCTCTCTTAGCGAGAGGTAAAAATAAAACTATAGTACGTTCAAATTAGGAAATAAATCTTGCCCTATGATTTGTCAGAATGCACACCTAGTTAACAAATGTTAAAAAAAATAGCTGCTGTCCAAATAAAATCGACAATATTTAAATATTTTCAATTTAGGAATTGTAATTTTTTATATTCCGAAACTTTCAGAAAAAATAAAAATATGTTTGTATTTATATCATCTGAAAAATCAATTATGATATAACTTCCGGCGTCACTGAAAGTATAATTCAGGACTTTTTCGCCTTCAATTTTGTAATTTAAAGTTTAAACTTTAGATCTAAAATTAATTAATAATAAAAAATCTGTTGTGGCCAGCACAATACCTTCCGTCAATCCTGTGTATAATGTATAAATTCCATACATAATTTTTCTTGCAAAAGATTCTAAATTTCCAGTAAAATTATTTCATAAAAAAAACTATTCAAATTGCACTTGACACTGACATCTTCTTCTTTAACTTTTCCCATTCTTTAGGGGTCGCTATTTTTTGCGTGTGGTTATCATTCAGTTCCTTTTCTCTCAAGTCTTCCGCAATACAGTCCTTCCATCTATCTTTGGTCTTTCTCTGTTTCTTCAACATCCTATTACTAAACTATTCATTCTTGTTCCAATATAATTCTTCATTTCTCCTCATGACATTTTCAAACCAATGTAATCATATTTCTTGTATCTTTCTAGAAACTTGTAATACTAGAGTTATTTTTTTACCGTATCTTTCCGTGTTTTCCCCAACATCTACTTCAACATCCTCATCTCTGCCACATTAATTTACTTTTTATTGATACTGACATCTGTCAATTTGAATTATATGAATATATTAATAGTTTCCATTTTTAGCATAGCTGGCTGAATTATAAAATTTAATTTGTTTAAAATTCTTTAACTCTGTATCTATTGAATATGAAGTATAAAATGTAATCAAATCGTATAGAGAATAATATGTTCTTTAAGTTATAATAACGTTAAATGTCAATAAATCAAATTTAACTGTTAAATTTTCAAATGAGTACTTCCGGTTCACCAATTATAACCAAAATCTAATCAGTTGTTCTTCAGGATGTTAACTTGAGGAATACGAAAAAATTATAATTTTTGGAATCGTGGTATTGAAGTTATGGGATCCGGAACTTTTGTCACTGACACACAGACACACATACATACAGACATCATCGTAAAAATGGTAAAATCGTATTATAGGGACCCTAAAATATGCTTATACACTAAAAACTCATCATTGAATTTTTTGACCAAAGACAATACCTTCCTTACCTAAAGGTGACGGAATAGCTATTTTTACCTGTGTAAACTGTTCAGAGTTTAGAGCATAATACCTGTACTTTTTAGTGTAGATAAGTTGCTTTTTATTAAATCAATTTAATATTTTATCTTCTTATGCTTACAGCATAGAAATATTTTTAGCCTGCATATTTTGCTAATACGATGATATTTTACGCTAGTTAAATTCTAATTATATTAATATGACATTTTTATTGAATATTAATAAATTAGATTTTGCAATTTTCGAAAGTATTTCATTATTTTGTCAACTGATGCAATTTATTCGTATCTTTCACCATTTATGTTTTGTAAAATTTTTCGGACATTTCTACGGTACATTCACTCACTTGTCAATTATTTCAACAATAAATAAAAGAGAACAAAATGAAATGTTTTTTTTATGTTTTCAACAACACTATAAATCTTACCTTGTAATTGTTTTTACTTCCAATGTTTCAATAATTCATAGCACTTGATAAGCATTTTATTTCTTCATTGACTGATGCATTTTAAAATGAATTTAAAATTTAAAGCATGAGAAACAGAAGTGTGATGTGAAACAAATTGTTGTTTCAGATTCCAGCACAAAAACACAAAAGTCATGTCACTTTTTATTAGCACAGTAACCAACTGAATACTACAATGCGAATATTGTACCAGTAGTACCGGTACATACATACAACCTAAATTTAGAATAACAACCAGGGACGGCCTCGAAAATTATTGTTATTAAAATAGTTGCATGATTTTTTTAAAATCATTTCCGTTGTATATCTTATTATCATATCATGCTATATAATTTGAAATATGTAGATTTATCAGTGTACCTACTTAAATTATATATTATTACTTCACACAAAAATCTGCTTTAGCACTAAAATATTATTAGGGTGATCTCACCGAAGTCCCTACTACTTTCTTCAAAGTTTGACTTTGTGTCTCATATTATTTTTCAAAATCTAAAACAATTAATAGGGTTTCTCTCATATTTTTTCCTTCCGTCACCTTTAGGTAAAGAAGGTATTATCTTTAGTGAAAGAATTCAATGATGAGTTTTTAGTGAATAAGTACGTTTTAGGATTCATATAATACGATTTTACCATTTTTCGTGATGACTGTATATATGTGTGTGTGACGAAAGTTTCGGCGAGCATAATACCACGATTCGAAAAATTATAATTTTTTCGTATTCCTCAAGTTTACATCCAGAACAAGTGATTAGATTTTGTTTATAATTGGTCAACCGAAAGTATCCTCATTTGAAGATTTTAACAGTTTTTCTTGAAAAAAATCAGTTAAATATTATTATAACTTAAAGAATATATTATTCTCTATACTATTTGATTGCATTTTATACTTCATATTCAATAGATATAGAGTTAAAGAATTAAAAAGATATTAATTTTCATAAATCAGCCAGCGATGCTAACCATGGAAACTGCTAATATATTCAAATAATTCAAATTGACAGATGTCAGTATCAATGAAAAGTAAATGAATGTGGCAGAGATGAGGATATTGAAATAGATTGTTGGGAAAGACACGGAAAAATACGGTAAGGAATAAAAGAATAAGGGAAATAACTCTAGTATTGGAAGTTTTTAAAAATAAGAGAGACGATTACATTGGAAGAAGAATGAATAGCTTAGTAAAAGAAGGTAGAAGAAACAGATGAAGACCAAATATAGGATTGAAGGAGTGTATTGCAGAAGACTTGAGAGAAAAGGAACCGAACGAGGACGACACGCAACACAGAAATGTGTGGAAGAAGAAAATGAAAAATAGCAACCCCTAACTAATGGGAAAAGCTAAAGAAGAAGAAGAAGATATCAGTGTCCAGTGCAAATTGCATAGTTTGTTTATGAAATAATTTTACTGGAAATTTAGAATCTTTTGCAAGAAAATTTATGTATGGAATTTATACGTAATACACACAATTGACGGAAGGTAGTGCTGGCCACATCAGATTTTTTTTCTTAATAAAGAACAGGTATATCTGAAAGTACATATGAAAACCCGAGTTAAAATTTATTTTTAATATGAGATATTAATTTTTAAAATTTGATTTTGTTGTGGCACGTGATAGTGACGTATTAGTTATACAGCACCAGCGGTGTGCAATCAGTGGTTCATGGGTTTTCGAGAGCAACTACCTGATGAATAGTCGTATAGTATTCTTTTCTTCTTGTATGTGATAGCTACCACACTTTCAGATGAATAATAATACTTGCCTACAGCTCGTGTCAAAAACTTCGCCTTCATGAGTTATAGCTATCATTACAAGCTTGTTGAATAATATAATACGAGTATTATAGCCCTAGGACTAAAATAACACTTTAAGCACTCAAAATCATTGTATATTGCACGTTGCACTATATTCTAAAAATATAGATTTTTGTTTAAATTTTATTAATGCTATTATTTTAATAGTAGGTAGAGCATTTTATTTTATAGGATAACTCATCTGAAATGAGTCATTCCATTTTATAATTTTAGTCTTCATTATTCGATATTTTACATAAACATAATAAAAGGGTGGCTAAAAGTGTTATGTGACCGGTGGTTATCCTGTTGACCCGAGTTCGAATCCGACAAACGGCATACTTAAAAATTCGTTCCAATTTTTTTAATTTTCCACGCCAACTATAAAAGCCCATGAGGTGCCATTTGCAAAGCGTAATATAACCTTTACCGAAAGTAGATTCATATCCCCAGAAATGGTAAACAACCGTAATTATATGCATATTTATAATAATATTTTTTAGAATTTTATTTAAATTTATTCAAAGTATTAAAAAATCTTTCAGAACTCATATTTCAATTAAAATGATACAATCTTTTTAGTTTTAGTTCAACAAGATTGAATGAACACCACCGTTCGATCAGATTGAAGCAGCCAGAAAAAAATTCAGTTGCAGAGCATGCCCTGGAAGAATTCCACCGTATAAAATTCGAAGAAACAAAAATACTAGCGAGACAAACACACTTAAACAACAGGTTAATTAGAGAACCCATTGAGATTTTCAAAACCAAGAGTAATAATCTCAATCATTGTGACGGTTTAGAAGTTTAGATCTTAGTCGACCATGGCTACCTATATTAAATATGGTGTAATTTGTCACCATGGTTACCTGTTTCTAATGGTTTTGTTATTATTTATTTATATATTTGTTGATTTGTTGTTCATTCCTGAAGAAGGCTATAGTTCATGCTACCGAAATGTCGGTTTTTATAAAAACAAACAGAACTAAAACTAAATAGGTTGTATTATTTTAATATTCAAAGTAGTTCTCTTCAATAATAAATATACATCACCATTCTTTCCTTCATTTTTTTTTTTAAAACATCCAACCAATTTTCTTTTGGAATTCTTTAAAACTAATTTCTGGGATACTTAAGCCCAAATTCATAATGGACATAAGCATAAGAATTACATAAGCGTAAGCGTAACATAAAGTTATAAAGTATAGGTTTTCGATGGGCGTGTTCATAATGCTGTTACCTCTATTTCTTATGCGTACCTAGCTTCATAACTACATAAAAGTTCCGTAAGAAATACATAAAGTTGAAATCGCTCCAACTTTATGTTTTTATTACGTAGGATATGTGAAACTGCGCATGTCTGCATTTTATGTCAATATTAGTTATTTTTGTTTGTGAAATAGCAGCCGATGTTGTAGGTTATATTTCTATTTCTTTTCATTGTACATGTAGAATTAATAATTAATTTAATTAAATGGTATGAATATGTATATGATAATAAAATATAGATATTACAAAGATGAGTTAAGAAAAGAAAATATGAAAATCACGGTCCTTACACAAAAATATTAACAAAATAAATCATTCTACCTGTAATATCAATTACTTTGTTCGCTAATTAATAAAATAATGACAGTTGAATGTATTAAAAAAAGTCTGATGTGCTCAGCACATTAACTTCTGTCAATCCTATGAATTATGTACAAATTCCATAGGGCACTGACCTTGACAATCATTTCATTTTTTGGTATTGTATGATTCCTTTTCTCGCCAATTGAATTCCACACTCCTGATAACAATAAACCACATGAAATAAGAAAATCATGAAATTTTTAATGAAAATTTTGACATTTGTCAGTTAAAGACGTAATTAATAGCTGTCAATCTGATACGGTTCCCTATAATATCTGCTTGCCAAGGTCAGCAAAGTCACGTGACTGCTCGCGCCCTATACATAAATTTTCTTGCAAAAGATCCTATATTTACAGTAAAATTATTTTATAAACAAACTATGTAAATTGCACTTGACACTAACGTCTTCTTCTCATTTAGCTTTTTCCATTTATTTTTATTTTTCTTCAAATATATTTTCATCTCTCCTCATGGGATATTCAAACCAATGTTATCGCCTCTATTGTATTTATCTAGAAACATCTATTACTCGAGCCATTTCCCTTATCATTTAATTCCTTACTTGTCTTTCCGTGTCTTTCCCAACATCTATTTCAACATCCTCATCTCTGTCATATTCATTTTCTCTTCATTGATACTGACATCTGTCAATTTGAATTATCTGAATATATTAGCAGTTTCCATGGTTGACATATAAAATGCCGATATCTGAAGTTTTAATGACGGTTTTTGTGCACTTTAGTGACGATTGCAAATAAACAAATATATATATATCGGAATAATGAGTTCTGTCAGTTATTTTTCACTTTTACCATGATCCTCATATTTTTTTATAGAATTATTCTGAATGCAATCCTGTTTCCGATAACGTATCTACTCTTACAAAGCAGGTACGTTTGACATTTTTCCAGTGCGCTACGTGGTACCCGCTACCCGTTGTGTGACAGCGAGTGCATAATGATATCCTGTAGATCTAGGCCGCTGTAGACATGTATAGTAGCGATAGCGCGCCACAGCCATATAGCCATTGACATCGAACCCGCTGCCAGGCCAAGACTCGTCGTCAGCTGTCTGTGTGAACTTCATTTGTCTGCTGTAATTGCAGGACTGACGTTCTAAAGCGGATCCTGATGCATTTTAAATTGCAGGTAAACTGATTTCAAGGTGGGAGATATAATTGTTGCTGTAATGTGCCTCCAGTCATTATAAGCAGTTAATTTAACAAGGATATTGAAATACTCGTTTAATGGTCATGATAATTTGACGAATACTTAAGAGTAATAGACAGAAGGACCTTTATGTCGTGAACATATGTAGTGAGAGTATACTATAATGTATAATCATAAATGGTTTAAGAGTATTTTAATGAATTCTGCAACATAAAAAAATAAAATAGATATATCATCACAGCTTCCTATCTATTACTTGGTATTTGCTAGTCTCTTTTTAGCAATTTCAGATAATGAAAGCATATTTAACCGTAGTATGTTTACTAGACGAAGCCTCACTCCTATTTAAAGATTTTGTAGAGAGTGTATAACAGTGGTTTGTTTTGCTTATTTATAATGAGTAGGTAAATTAGAAGAGAAATTAAAAATATGTTGTAGCCAGCACAATACCTCTCGCCATTTTCATTTTATGTTGCATAGAGCGCGAGCAGTCATGTGACTTTGTTGGTCTTGGCAAGCAGAAACGGGGGCCCAGGTCAGAATGACAGCTAGTAGTAATGTACATAGGTGTGAAGTATCATAATTTTTCATTCAAAACATTTTCTATCCATCAAAATTATGACATATAACAATTGTGACATCTATGTAAATAACTATTAGCCGTCGTTCTGCTACGGATCCTGATATCTGCTTGCCAAGGCCAACAAAAACACATGATTGCTCGCGCCCTATAAGTAATGAATTTAACCTTTCATGTACACACAAATAATTGAAATTGTATCTCTTCTTTCGTTCTATGAGGAATTTTGTCCTACTCTTTTAATATGTTCAAAACTCTTCAAATTTATGGACGGTATTAGCAGTATTTCTCAAGGACATATGTAATATTAATATATCTATAATTTTAAATACGTATTTAATTAATAATATAATAAGATATATTAAATGTACACGTACCTCCCAGAAATCTTCCAGCAATGTTAGTAAACTGCTGATTTTTGACATTAACATAATGCATTTATCTGTCAATTACAAACATTTAAATATCTCAACTGTTTTTTGGGCAACGAGATTTATTACAACAGTATTCTGTATTATTATATACTATATCTCTAAACTTATAGGAGACATAATAATTTTTTTAAATGTGTCAGATTGAAAATTTAATTATCGTTATTATTTGTAGTAACAAATTTTCACAAATAATATTTAGATTTTATTTTTTAGAAACTACCACTTTCGGTTGTCCAATTGTTACCAGAATCTATTCAACTCTTCCCATTATTGTTAGATTGAGGAATTCAGTGTTACACAGGTCTTTAGTCTTATATCGTATCTACAACATCCTAACATACACACACACACACACACACACACACAGACATCATCGTATCGGATTCTAGTAACCTTAAAACGTGCTTATTCACTAAATATTTAAAAAAAATCAGTTACAATGATATTCATGAATTTATTGAAACATAAATAATAGACGTTTTTGTAAATTCGATCTGATTGATCCGATGTAATATGAAGCGTTCCTAAAGTTAATCGGATTAATCTGATGTGTTAATAAACTCACTCCAATCAATCAAACCGACCGATCCGTTACTAAGATTTGGATCAGAGATACGGATAGTTGAACATTCAATTATCCGGATATGTGGATATTTTTGGATCCGAAACTGAAACTATCCAGATCCGGAACCCACCACTAGTACTACTAGGTAACCATTTTTAATAAAAAAATCTGTTGTGGCCAGCACAATACCTTCCGTCAATCCTGTGTATAACGTACAAATTCCATACATAAATTTTCTTGCAAAAGATTATAAATTTTTGGTATTTTATGATTCCCTTTCTCGGCAACTGAATTCCACTCCTGATAACAAACAAATCACATGAAATAAGAAAATTATGAAATTTTGAATGAAAGATTATAGTACTTGTCAGTTATGGAGATAATTAATTGCTGTCATTTTGACACGGGTCCCCATATCTGCTTGCCAAAGTCAGCAAAGTCATGTCACTGCACGCGCCCTACACATAAATTTTCTTGCAAAAGATCCTATATTTCCAGTAAAGTTATTTCATAAACAAACTATGCAAATTGCATTTGACATTGGCATCTTCTTCTTCTTTAGTTTTTCCCATTCGTTAGGGGTCTCTATTTTTTATTTTCTTCTTTTGTTTTGCGTGTCGTCCTCATTCAGTTCCTTTTCTCTCAAGTCTTCTGCAATACAGTCTTTTCATCTTATATTTGGTCTTCCTATGTTTCTTCCACCTTCTATTAATATATTCATCTCTCCTCATGACATGTTCAAACCAATGTAATCGTCTCTTTTATATCTAGAAACTTCTAACACTAGAGTTACTTCCCTTATTCTTTCATTAATTTACATTTTATTGATACTGACATCTGTCAATTTGAATTACCTGAATATATTAGCAGTTTCCATGGTTAAGTTAGCATAGCTGGCTGAATTATAAAATTTATTATCTTTATAATTCTTTAACTCTATATCTGTTGAATATGAAATATAAAATGCAATCAAATCGTATAGAAAATAATATATTCTTTAAATTATAATAACATTTAACTGAGTTTTTCAAGAAAAACTGTTAAAATCTTCAAATGAGGGTACTTGCGGTTGACCAATTATAACCAAAATCTAATCAAGTCTGCATATGGTTGTAAGGAAGAGGAATATGGAAGAATTGTAATTTTTGGAATTCTAGTATTGGAGATATCGTACATGAAAGGCGGTCACATACACACACACACGCACATACGAACACACACACACACATACAGACATCATCGTAAAAATAGTAAAATCGTATTGTAAAGACCCTAAAACGTGCTTATTCAATGAAAACTCACCACCGAATTTTTTGACCAAAGACAATACCTTCCTTACCTAGAGGTGTGAGGTGACGGAAGGTAAAAAACTGTTCCGATTGATAATCGGCAGATCATATTTTTTCTGTCGCAGCCAACTCTAGAGAAAGTAATATAATTTTTGTTTGTTCGCGAACTAAAGAACTAAAGTCTAGAAATTCCTATTTATGCCCTGGTAAAATTCAGGAAATTATTTATTTTACACTACAATACAATATTGTATTTTAATAATTGTTGGCAAATCACACTCTTTTACTTAGAGAGAATGTAAAAGTTTGCGCAACTATTCAAAGTTACTTTATTATTCTTAGGAGTTTTTTTTTAGCAAACAAATAATAAACAAATGATCCATAGTGATCCATAAAAAGGAAAGTGTATCTAATTTTTATTGCTTAGGCGTAACTAATATTATTTAAGAATAAGCAAAAATATGCATAAATACCAATCAACATTTTTTTTTGTCAATTCATAATTGTATCGTTGATACCTCTGTGATTTATTCCAAATCATTAAGTTTCATTACAAAATTATAGAGCGGCGTAGAAATTAGAATTGCGCTTATTATAATAACAAAATCCTTTTCATTTCATTATTAATAATAAGCATGTCAGTCATACCCAGATGCAATTTCAAGTATAGTTATTAGTTTCCAAGTTTACCGTGCATATAACCTCAATTATATCAAACCGAATCGCTCTGTTCTGTGTGTATCAATGAATAAAAAAGTTAATTTACTATACTTGCTCTTTAAGGCAATGCCGGTGCACAAAAGGTATTAGGAAGAATTATGTAACCGGCTTTAATCAAAGATAAAACTGAATATTCTATACAAGGCAATTAGGATTTTATTAGCGGGCATAGTTTCACGGTATATGAGTCGATATAGTCAAGATACAGAGCTGATTTAATAGACTTCAAGATAAGATCAAGTTTTGTGGCATTTTAACATTTGCATTAAGTTTGTTATGTTTTATGATCTGTTAAATGTACGGAAAGGTTTAATGAGTAAGCACACGACACGGGAATCTTTTTACGTTCATTCCGAACGTTATTCTAGTTCCAATACATTTATCAGAAATTGCAACTTCATTCTTCAGTTCTTTTTCAACACAAGAAATAGGAAATAGAATCTAAGATGATTGAAATTTTTTAGTGTTTGTATTTTTCTATGTACGTCATTTCTCAGATATATTTTATTTTTCTTTTGAAAGAGAGAAATTCTGCTTCAAAATGACTAGGCAAATTGGTGAAGGTCATTTTAAGTAATACGAATATACAAGCACTAATTAATATTTAAAAAAAAAACTCTACTCTGGGTTAAGTTAAAATCTGTGCAGAGAATATGTCGACAAAATTTGAAGTCCTAATCATTATTATTAGATGGTTAAACTATCGCACAAAAGCCTAAAAAGCTAACTCCAATCGAATTAAGAATAATAATTGGGACTTCAGATTTTGTTCACATATTCTCGGGTCATTCTAGTATATATTTAGGCACGGTCAAATATTAAAATTAAGCGGAATCATTGCCAGTATATTTTTATTTAACCATTTTAGGGGGCGGCCCGGTTAAAATTCAACTTGTTCCCTTTTAAGGTCCACCATAATACATATACTATAAATAGTTTGTTAATTCATATATTATACTTTTAAATCTTTAAATTTGAATGTATGATTTATTTTTATGAATAAAAGTCTATATTTCAAGGTATATTATTGATATTGTTATAAAACATAAGGAACTATATGATAATGAAATGTAGTCTTGACGAACTTTTTTTGGTAATTAAAAAAATAACTACTTGATTTTTTCAAGTAATTGAACAATAACTACTTGATTTTTCAAGTACTTGAAATTGTATAACTACTTGACTTGACTTTCGGCTACTATTACTTGACTTGAGTTTAGCTTGATTTCAAGTCAAGTCAAGTAACTGGAATATCAAGTCAAACCGTGAAACTGTAATCATAACCAAAATCTAATCACCTATTCGTTTGGATGTACACACGCGCGCTCATACATACACGCACACACATACATACCTTCAGATATCATCGCAAAAATAGTAAAATCGTATTCTATAGATCCAAAAATGTGCTCCTTCATTTAAAACTCATTATCGAACTTTTTGACCAGACAGTACACTCTGTATCTCCACGTCATCAATTTCTGATGCAAGAATTACTAAACTTTTATTTAGCATCTCTGTTATATACACATGTCATATATCAGACTTTTATTCGCTATCTCATTATCGTCGGTGTTTCAGAGGGGTATACACTTCTTTTTCTCTAAAAATAATCCTGTTTGACTCATGTGTCCTCCTTTTATGATGTAGACGTCTGGTCCCCTAATAAAGGCAATATGTATATTAACGATTCTTTATATAGCATTTGTTAATTTAAAGTTTTATTCGCATCCATTCGCTAATGAATCATGGTTATCACTGTAAATGTTTTATTTATCAAATCTATAGTTTCATTGTTTCATAATTGAAAAGTTAACAATGATGTTAGTATCTTTCGTATATTTGTACGAGTATTACTAGTTTTACGAAGTAAATATTTTATTACATTCTAGCACAAGTGTATTTGTAATATTTCCGTATTTATTTTTACCTCTCGCTAAGAGAGGTATTGGATTCATGCTAAAAATCGCATATCCAGATTTTATTGAATAAGCACGATTTAAGGTCCATAGAATCCTATTTTAACATTTTTACAATGATGTCTGTGTGTGTGTGTGTGGATGTGTGTGTGTGTGTGAGGTTGTTGGAGACACGATTTCTCAAATTCTATAAGACTAAAGACCTGTTTGACTACGGATTCCTCAATCTAACAGTAATGGGAAGAGTTGAATAGGTTCTGGTAACAATTGGACAACCGGAAGTGGTAGTTTCTAAAAAAAAAAATTCTAAATATTATTTTATGAAAATTTGTTACTGCAAATATTAAAGATAATTAAATTCTCAATCTGATACATTTAATTTTTTTATTATATCTCGTACAGGTTTGGAGATATAGGATATAATAATATAAAATAATCTGTTGTAATAAATCTCGTTGCCCGAAAAACAGTTGCGATGTTTAAATTTTTGTAATTGACAAATAAATGCAAAATGTCAGTGTCAGATTTTTCTGGGAGGTATGCGTACATTTAATATATATTATTGTATTATTAATTAATTATGAATTTAAATTACAGGTATGTTAATATCACATATATCCTTAAGAAATACCGCTAATACCATCAATGAATTTGAAGAATTTTGAACATATTAGAATAGTAGGATAAAATTTCTCATAGAACGAAAGAAGAGAAACAATTTCAATTATTTGTGTGTACTTATAGGGCGCGAGCAGTCATGTGACTTTGTTGGCCTTGGCAAGCAGATATGAGGATCCGTGTCAGAATGACGGCTAGTAATTATTTACATAGATGTCACAATTGTCATGTCATTCAAAATTTCAAAATATTCTGATGTTTATGTGTCATCCATTAGTATGGAATATACTTGTCGAGGAAAATAGTCCACATGGATTTGGAAAATCATAATGTTTCGAATGAAAACTTATGATATTTGACACCTATGTATATTACTAGCTCTCATTCTGACACGGGCCCCTACATCTGCTTGCCAAGGCCAACAAAGTCACATAACTGCTCGCGCCCTATGCAACATAAAATGAAAATGGCGAGAGGTATTGTGCTGGCCACAACAGATTTTTTTAGTTAGTCAATTCGGCCGTAGTACTACTTAATTCAGTTTTAATGTGGGATAGTACTCGTATTTCGTTTTTTCACTTTTATAATTCATTTTAAACTTGGGGAAATAAATTCAAAAATTCATAATACGAGAATTACGCTAGAATTATGGAGAATAAGATATAATGGTTCATATTTTATAGAATTTTATTTCAAATATGTACAAAATAGTTCTCTTCAACAATATCTATTTTTCCATTCTTTCCTTCCTCTTCTTAAAAGCTACCAAGGAATCTTTTTACCTTCCGTCACCTTTAGGTAAGGAAGGTACCTATTGTCTGGTCAAAAAAATCAATGATGAGTTTTTAGTGAATAAGCACGATGTAGGGTCCATATAATACGATTTTACCATTTTTATGATGATGTCTATCTGTATTTATGTATGTGTGTGTGTGTGTGTGTGTATGTGTATGTTTGTGTGTGTGTGTCTCTATTTGTGTGTGACGAAAGTTTAGAATCGCATAACTTCAATACCTCGATTCTAAAAAACTATAATTTGTACGTATTCCTCAACATCCAGAAGAAGAAATGATTAGATTTTTGTTATAATTGGTCAACAGGAAGTACCCTCATTTGAAGATTTGAACATTTTTTCTTGAAAAACGCAGTTAAATATCATTTATCGACATTTAACGTTATTATAACATAAAGAATATGTTAATCTTTATTCGATTTGATCGCATTTTATACTTCATATTCTATAGATATAGAGTTAAAGAATTATAAAGATATTAAATTTCATAAATCAATATATTCAGATAATTCAAATTGACAGATGTCAGTATCAATGAAAAGTAAACGAATGTAGCAGAGATGAGGATGTTGAGATAGATGTAGGGGAAGATACGAAAAGATACGGTAAGGAGTAAAAGAATAAATAACTCTAGTGTTAGAAGTTTCTAGAATGATACAAGAGAGATGATTACATTGGTTTGAACATGTCATGAGGAGAGATGAAGAATATATTGGAAGAAAAATGAATAGCTTAGTAATAGAAGGCTAAAGAAACAGAGGAAGACCAGGGATAGGATGGAAGGACTGTATTACAGAAGACTTGAGAGAAAAGGAACTGAATGAGAACGACACGCAAAACAGAAATGAGTGGAAGAGGAAAATATAAAATAACGACCCCTAACGAATGGGACAAGTTAAAAAAAGAAGAAGATGTTAGTGTCAAGTGCAATTTGCATAGTTTATCAAATAATTTTACTGAAAATTTAGAATCTTTTGCAACAAAATTTATGTATAGATTTTATACATAATGCACTGGATTGCCGGAAGGTATTGGGTTGGCCACATCAGATTTTTGGAATGCTTTCATAATAATCATGAATTGGACTATTGCAGCATCAATCTCATCTTCAGACGGAAACCTTCCACCGTGTAATTTGTATTTATGTCCAAAAAGTAGCCAAAAGTCGTACATGCCAAATTAGATGCGAGTATGACGGGCGTTCTTTTACTTTTATTTTCTTTTTCACTAAAATGAATATGCTCTCTGATTACTTCCATATTTTCACTCACACCAATACCTTAAGGGCCAGTATTATAAACGTCCAGTTAAATTTAGTTCAATAGTAAATTTAATATAAATAATGAAAAAATTCAAATCAATTTCTATATTCACGTTGAATTTGCCCGAAAAATAGTAGAAACTATGTATTCCACGAGCTACTTGATCGTCTTATTCTTAATAATTCTAGCGTAACCTTCGGTACATTTTTCATATTCATTTATAGTGATATAACCTATTCTGGCAATTATTCATGCATACATTTCTTTCTAAAGTGACAAAGAATACAGTTCCTGAGTTCACAGTTATTGAATTTCATTCAAACTAAAGAAATAGGTGATTTTGTTCAAAAATTAATTGATATTTATGATTTTATATTTATCTCATCTGTTCTGTATTCATTTTTTTCTTTTTTTGTAAAAGTTCGTGTGGTCCTATCCGTATTTACTTTAACAACAACCTGCTAAAACATTCTTTTGAAAAATATTTACCAATCTGAAGTGCCACTGGTGTTACACCTCTTGTTTATTGTATACACAATATACGTAAGATGTAAAAGACCCGTGTAACATGCTAATAGGTGTAACATGCATATCGAATGAGTTCGTAAATCGACTGGGCATGTCATGGACGAAAAGTTATTATCAGCCTTAAGAGTAATTTGTTCATGGCATTTGCATAAAAGTATAAATTCTATAAGATTTATTGCATATGAATGAGTGGAATTGAATATTTTTTTACCTAAAACAGAAAAAGGTAAAATCATAGGATATGTACGAACTCTAATCATTAATAATTCGTTCAAAGTCTCCTATTACTTCCACATTTTTACTTCCCGCTAAGAGAGGTATTGGATTCATGCTAAAAATCGCATATCCAGGTTTTAAGGGCCCTAAAATCCGATTTTAATATTTTTGCGATGATGTCTGTTTTTGTGTGTTTGTGTGTGTGGATGTATGTATGTGTGTGTGTGTGTGCATGTGTGTGGGGATGTTGGAAGGACGATTTCTCAAAAACTATAATACTTAATATCTGTTTCACTACGTATTTCGGACATTACTGGGAAGAGATGAAAAGTTTTTGGTAATAATTGGACAACCGGAAGCAGCAGATTCTTAAAAAAATCTTCTAAATATTATTTTTTCAAACTTTTTGTTCTGCTAGTATTAAAGAAGGATAAATTCTCTATCTGATACATATAAATATTTTATTATATCTTTTATAGATTTAGTGATAAAGAAATATAAGTTATATAATAATCTGTTGTAATAAATCTCGCAGTCCAAATAATGTCATGGAAACCAATTGAAAAATTAAAATGTTTGTAACTGACAGATAAATGTTAGTGTCAAAAGTCCAGAGACATTACTGAATATTTTTTCTGGGAAGTACATACATTATATTATTTCTTATTGTATTAATAGTTAAATATTTAAAATTATATGCATATTACATACACCCTTCAAAATACTGTCAATCCTGACAATGAATTGGAAACATTTCGAAAAATTAGAAAAGTATAGGACAAAATTTCTTCATAGAATGGATTTAAAATTAAAAAATCTAAATATAACGAATAGATATAAGTAGCATTTTTGGTGTAGAGTGTAGGTATACAAGAAATGTTAAATACAGTAGGGCGCGAGCAGTCATGTGACTTGACAAGCAGATATGGCGGCCCGTGACAGAATGATAGCTAGTAATTATGTACATAGATGTCAAATATAATTTTTCATTCTAAATTTAGTGATTTTCCAATTCCATGTGGTTTATTTTCCTCGACAAGTAAATTCCACACTCCTGATGAAAAATTAACTACGTGAATTTAGATAATCTTGAAATTTTTATTGAAAAATTCTGACATTTGACATCTATGTACATAACTACTAATTGTCATTCTGAAACAACTGCTTGTCAAAGCCAACAATGTATCATGACTGTTCGCGCCCTATACTTATGTAACCAAAAAAGGAAGTGGCGAGAGGTATTGTGCTGGCCACAACAGATTTTTTTAGGTTGATGACGTGCGTCTTCTGTCTAATCATTTTCACTGTAGTATGATTTTGGGCTCGTACATATGTTTATATTTTCTTTTAACTATATAACTACATTCGAAAAGTCATGCGCAAAGAAATAATGCAAAAAATATAAATGTGTAAAAATATTATTAACAGTAAAAATTACGATATTTTTTCCCAGAAATAGTGGCTGATGAAATTTTCGGCGGCATATCATGGGTGGTGCTATAAATGTTACATTTTCTAAATTATAAGTTAGTAAATAGCACTTAAAAATTTATTCATTTTTACACTAAAAAATTTTTTTTTTATTTTTTTTGCTTTAAATTTGTTGTGTGGCGTCTCCTCATCAAGTTGGCATTGCATAAAAAATGAGGAAGTGAAAATGGAGCACATAAGAATAATTTGGCTAGTTGTAAGCAGCTGATGTCACTTTGTCCACTATTTCCACATTGAATATAAATTTCTAAACCTATTAACCAAAAAACAAAGCAATAACTTATTCGCAACTGGTTCACACCTTGAAACCAAACCAGCCTGCTTAGGTCTGCTCAATTGATCTAAATATTAATTGCCGAATTACAGAGCAAGTGATCTTTACGACCCGCTGACGATCCTAATTTTTGAAGCGGATTTAATAATGTCAAAGTGCTCTCTTGTAAATGTCAGCTGCCGTATGTGTAACATTCGTGGTTCGTGGTCTGGTTCCATGCATAATTTTTAAGCACTTGACTGCCTCGCATGTTACACAATGGGTGGCTCCGGAGATAAATTATTGTGTGCAAATGCAATCCGTATTCTTGATCGATAACCAAATTCCTAAACCGAAATTGATGGAATGAACTTTAAAGCTAGGCGAGGAGCTGAAAGGCTAACAACTTATACTACCATTTCTTCAAATTGAGAGTATTTAAGAAATGAATTACCACTGACATACTTAAAGTGTTGCTTAGTAACTCGTGCAAACAAACAATAAAAATAATTGTTTTTTTAAGAAATACAAAAGTTCATAACAGTTCATGTTTCTTTCTCTTTGTGAATAGTATTTCATAATTGAAAATTATTACTCTTTCAATTTACATTACTATTGTAATATTGTTTATTTTTTATAAATCTGTATTGAATATTTGTTATGTTAAGTATGTTCAATGTAGAATTACTGTACTGTTATGTAATTCCATTCTAATTTTTTTTATAAGTAGGTATCTACATATGAAAGAGTACAAATATTTATGTTCAATTAAATTCGGGATTATAATTGTGCTGGCAGACATAAAAAATCTGTTGTGGCCAGCACAATACCTCTCGCCATTTTCATTATATGTTGCATAGGGTGTGAGCAGTTATGTAACTTTGTTGGCCTTGGCAAGCAGATGTGGGGCCCGTGTCAGAATGAGAGCTAGTAATATACATAGGTGTCAAATATTATAAGTTTTCATTCGACACATGATTTTCCAAATCCATGTGGATTATTTTCCTCGACAAGTATATTTCATACTAATGGATGAGATATAAACATCAGTATATTTTGAAATTTTGAATGACAATTGTGACATCTATGTAAATAAATACTAGCCGTCATTCTGACACGGATCCTCATATCTGCTTGCCAAGGCCAACAAAGCCACATGACTGCTCGCGCCGTATAAGTACACACAAATAATTGTTTCTCTTCTTACGTTCTATGAAAAATTTTGTCCTATTATTCTAATATGTTCAAAATTCTTCAAATTCATTGACGGTATTTCTTAAGGATATATGTAATATTAACATACTTGTAATTTAAATACATAATTAATTAATAATACAATAATATATATTAAATGTACTCATACCACCCAGAAAAATCTGACACTGACATTTTGCATTTATTTGTCAATTACAAAAATTTAAATATCGCAACTGTTTTTCGGGCAACGAGATTTATTACAACAGATTATTCTATATTATTATATACTATATCTCCAAACCTATACGAGATATAATAAAAAAATTAAATGTTTCAGATTGAGAATTTAATTATCTTTAATATTTGTAATAACAAATTTTCAAAAAATAATATTTAGAAATTTTTTTTTAGAAACTACCACTTCCGGTTGTACAATTGTTACCTATTCAACTCTTCCCATTACTGTTAGATTGAGGAATCCGTAGTCAAACAGGTCTTTACTAGTCTTTAGTCTTATAGAATTTGAGAAATCGTGTCTCCAACAACCTCTCACACACACACACACATCCACACACACACACACACACACACACACACACACACACAAAGACATCATTGTAAAAATGTTAAAATCGGATTCTATGGACCTTAAATCGTGCTTATTCAGTAAAAACTGGATATGCGATTTTTAGCATCCAATACCTCTCTTAGCGAGAGGTAAAAACGTTAAAGAATTTATTAAAAACTATGATTGTATACCTAACGAATGTCCTAAAAATTTTGGCACAAATTTTAACAACTTTTACCTCTCGCTAAGAGAGGTATTGGATTCATGCTGAAAATCTCATATCGGGATTTTAGTGAAAAAGTACGTTTTAAGGTCCTTAGTATTCGATTTTAACATTTTTGCGCGCGCGTGTTTGTGTGTGTGTGTTTGTGTGTGTGTGTGTGTGTGTGTGTGTGTGTGTGTGTGTGTGTGTGTGTGTATGTGTGTGTGTGTGTGGAACTTGGAAGGACGATTCCTCAAAAACTATAAAACTTAAGACCTGTTTAACTACAGGCATTAATGGGGAGAGCTAAAAAAGTTTTGGTGACAATTGGACAACCGGAAATAAAGAATAGTAAATTATAAATCTGATATTTTTTTGTTAGATAGATTTAGAGATATGGTATATAATTTATAGAATAATAGGAGGTAATTAATAAATTACACAGTTCAAATCACAGACCACGGAAACCAGTTGACAAATTCAAATGTTTGCAATTGACAAATAAATGTCATTGCCAAAAATCAACATTTTTAATGACATTTCTGAAAGTACATTTAATATTTCTTATCGTTTTATTAACTAAATATTTAAAATTATAGGTAAAGTACAAATTATATCCATAAGAAATACCGTCGATCCCGTCAATGAATTGGAAGAATTTAACTTTGTTGCCCTTGACAAGCAGCTATGGGGGTGCTTGTCAGAATGACAGTTAGTAATTACGTACATAGATGTCAAATGTCATAATTGTTTATTTAAAATTTAAAGTTCGCGTGGTTAATTTGTTACTAGGAATGTGGAATTCACTTGTAGAGGAAAATAAACTACATGGAATTGGAAAATCAAGATATTTGGAATGAAAATTAGTTTTTTTGTGTGTACAAGAAATGTTAACTACAATACTTATATAAGATAAAATGGAAATGGTGAGAGGTATTGTGCTGGCCACAACAGATTTTTTTACCTCCCGCTTCCCTTGGTAAGGGAGGTATAGGGATCGTGCTAAAAATCGTATATCGAGATTTTGGTAAATGACCACGTTTTAAGGTCCCTAGAATCCATTTTTAGCATTTTCACGATGATGTCTGTGTGTATTTATGTGTGTGTGTGTGTGTGTGTGTGTGTGTGTGTGTGTGTGTGTGTGTGTGTGTGTGTGTGTGGATCCGCTTTACGCTCTAACTCAAATACTATCATTCAGAAAGTTTTGAAACCATGTATTTCTACCTTATTCTAATATGGAAATATCTGATTAGATTTTGGTGGCAATCGGATAACCGAAAATGGCAGTTTACTTGAAGCTCAAGATAGTTTTTCTTCAAAAAATACCTTTAAATGTATTTTTTTCTCAATTTGTTATTATAAAAATTAAAGATTATTCCATTTTCTACAAGTTTGCTTCAATACTTTTACTATATATTGTATGGATAAATTTATAAAGTAATATAAAAATTATATACATAGGTAAATGGCGGGAGGTACTGTGTTGGTCACATCAGATTTTTTATTTAAAATTTCAAGTTGACACCGACACCCATAGCCTTACACCGTAAGGTAGAAAGGCTTAAGGATTAAGTAAGTAAGTAAGTAAGTAAGTAAGTTCGCGTGGTTAATTTGTTACTAGGAATGTGGAATTTACTTGTAAAGGAAAATAAACGACATGGAATAGTAAAATCATGATATTTGGAATGAAAATTAGAATTTTTTCTGTGTACAAGAAATGTTAAATACAATACTTATATAACATAAAATGGAAATGGCGAGAGGTATTGTTCTGGCCATAACAGATTTTTTTTGTGATATAAAATGCATTTACTTAATAATTAACTGTTTCATAAACAACAAAATAATGAACTTAAATAGAGATGGGCACAAGGTGCAAATTTCTACGGACACAGCATTGGGTTTTAGATGATATTTAGATCGATTTCTCCGACATTTCTGAATTCCTGTATATTCTGCGTTGAAGTTCGTCCTCATCTTGGACTCCCCAGCCTCCATCGTGAACTTTTCAAGATAAAAGAGCCCAAAATCCTTCTATGGGACGAGCCTGAGGAAAGTTATGGAATTGTCGTTTCGCGGAATTAATGGTACGTTTTGGTCAGTTAGCCAATTTTGAGTTTGTGTTGCATAGTGAGATAGTGAGAGAACGCAAGGTCTGGCCAGAAGATAAAATCATCCCCAGCGTGTTCTTTTTCAATAAAATTAACCAATTTTATTAGATGTACCGTTGACAATCCAGGGCTTCACCTCACTCGGCCCACATAAGGCCTGGATACACCCTTTGTGGAAATAACGCACCATACCAACACTTTATCTGCGAATTTGGCCTTTTGTCTATATCTGACATTATTAGGGACCTGTGCAATATTGTCAGTAGAAAAACGAAAATTTCCCTTAATTTTGGAGTTGCTCAGTGAAAGAAATCGATGTAAATGTCATCCAAAAGCCAATGCTAGGTGTCCGTAGAAAGTTGCGCCTTGTGGAAGAACACGTCCATCTTTATTTAAGTTCATAATTTAATTGCCTATGAAACAGTTAATTATTACTATTACAAAACTTTAAGTAAATATATTTTATATTATGGAAATAACAAATGCTAATCGTAATATTTTGCTGTCACGTTATTATGACGTATATTTAATTCAAATAAAAAAAAACTCAGTTTTTATATCTCTGGTTGCAAAAACGTTCAGCAACGCTTTATTTAATTAACGGACCATCAAAATGAACAAATTCGAATCAGTTTCCTTGTTCTTATGATATTTAAATTATTGCTGTCAAAAAATCATGTTGCATTTGTTCGTTTTGCTGATTAATTAAAAAAGCGTTGATGAACGTGTCTGAAACCGGGTAATAGTTCTTTGACAAAAAAGGTTAATTGACCAAAATAAATCAACAAAATGATCGTTGGAAGATTTGCTGACATACTTTACGATAAAATTGGCTGATAGCTAAGTGGGCGTCGAACATATGAGCGACAAAATCGTTTTCTTACTTACAATCGCTTTTCTTTCCTTTTGATCTACTACCCGGTATTTTGTATAAATAGTATTTCTTTAAGAAACACGTTAAAATAATATTCTATTTAAAGTGTAAACGAACTGTAAAGAAAATCAATTATTACCTAACATATCCCAGTAAGATAAATCTTAATTATACAATTGATAATGTCGCATTGGAAAATAAATCATTTTGCGAACCCAAAGTCTCTAATTTACTTATTTAATATAGTACTGTAAGATCTAAGTTAGAATATGCTTCCATTATAGGGATTCCGCATTACAATAATAGCATTTTTACGATGATGTCTGTATGTATGTATGTATGTATGTATGTATGTATGTGTGTGTGGGTGTGTGTGTGTGTGTGTTTGTGTGTATGTGACGAAAGTTCGCATAACTTCAATACCACGATTCCAAAAATTATAATTTTTTCGTATTCCTCAAGTTTACATCCAGAAGAACAACTGATTAGATTTTGGTTATAATTGATGAACCGGAAGTAGCCTCATTTGAAGATTTAACAGTTAAATTTGATTTATTGACATTTAGCGTTATTATAACTTAAAGAATATATTATTCTCTATACGATTTGATTGCATTTTATACTTCATATTCAATAGATATAGAGTTAAAGAATTTTAAAGAAATTAAATTTTATAAATCAGCCAGCTATGCTATACATGGAAACTACTAATATATTCATATAATTCAAATTGACAGATGTCAGTATAAATAGAAAGTAAATTAATGTGGTAGAAATGAGGATGTTGAAGTAGATGTTGGGGAAGACACGGAAAGATAGGTAAGGAAATAACTCTAGTGTTACAAGTTTCTAGAAAGATACAAGCGAGATGATTACATTGGTTTGAAAATGTCATGAGGAGAAATGAATATTGGATGAAGAATGAATAGCTTAGTAATAAAAGAATGAAGAAACAGAGGAAGAGCAAAGATAAGATGGAAGGAATGTATTGCGGAAGACTTGAGAGAAAAGGAACTGAATGAGAACGACACGCAAAACAGAAATGAGTGGAAGAAGAAAATAAAAAATAGCGACCTCTAACGAATGGGGAAGGCTAAAGAAGAAGATGTTAGTGTCAAGTACAATTTGCACAGCTTGTTCATGAAATAATTTTACTGGAAATTTAGAATCTTGTGCAAGAAAATTTATGTATGGAATTTATACATAACACACAGGATTGACGGAAGGTATTGTGCTAGCCACAACAGATTATTTATGTTTTATGTTGTATTACCTTATTTTCATGTGTAATTGATATTTATTTGTATAACTATTTATATTGATCGTGAGAACCTGTTATTGGTCAACTGACTGTTGGTTCTCCTTGTACAGAAAATAAAATAAAAATAGAAAAATCTCGCATTTAATTAGTAGTAGTAGTATTACAAAATTTTGCGAAAGGTTAGGTTATGTTAAGGTAAGCGCCATTTTTGTTGACTAGTCCCCAATTAACAGTCACCCATTTGGCTATCGCCCAATTAACCGTCAAGGCAAAAAGGGTTAATAATTAATGTCATTGATTTTAATTATTTAAAAAAAAGTATTTTGCTATGAATGAATCCACGTAGTTATTAAGTATTATAGTTTTTGAGAAATCGTCCTTCCAACGTGCCCACACACATACACACGCACACATACACACACACATACATCCACACACAAACATAGACATTATCGTAAAAATATAAAAATCGGAATGTAGGGACCTTAAAACGTGCTTATTCAATAAAATCTGGATATGCGATTTTTAGCAGGAATCCAATACCTCTTAGCGAGAGGTAGAAATTAGGGTTAAAATTTACAGTTATTATTAAAAAAATATCTATTCTTTGCTTAATAACTACGTAACATCAAATTCATATCACGCAACAAAATCTTGTACATCTTACATCAACTTTTGTTTCATCACGCATTAATAAAAACTATAAGAGAGCAGCCTTACAATTAGGTTAAAAAGTAATACATTCTCATGCTATGCATGTATATGTATACGAATATTACGAATACATAATGAAATCTGTCATTAGGCCTTAACTTGCCACATGAGAAAAATGAGACCTCGATCAATTATATAATCAGTTGTTACTTCCGTACTTGGTGATTTATTAACGAATTACATGCAAAATCAAAAGTTGATTTTAATTGTTGATTAGTTTAATTTACTGTGAAATAGATGCATATAAAATTGATGAGTTCTATTATTCACAAGTGACGTGAAATTCATAATGTTATATTCAGTTATTGATTATATATGTTTTAAACTTCTGGATTATATAAAATTTATGGACCGTTGTGACCGATAGAAAATGTGATAGTTTATTGAACAAATGTTAATAATAACACTAATTGCAGCTATTAAAGTAATTATAGTTGATTTCACCAAAAATGGAAGAATCGATATAAATCGATTAAACGCCTCTGTGCTATCAAACTAAAAAGAAATCTCTTAACAAGTTTACTGTAATTTACTTTACGAGTATGCTTCTGAGATTTATACAAAGTTCAAGAATTATTTACTCTTTGACAACAAAATCCAAGTTTAAGTAGGTAGGTGTAGTTAAATATACCGAGTATAAAATTGAAATATACTGGGGAATATATTTTTCTAAATATGGTGTTTGTTGCTTCCAGAATTACATATTTTAGAAAAAAAATATGTTAAATAAAAGTTGTAAAGCATGCAATTAGTAAACAAAAACTTTATTTGGTGTTTTCTGCAAAAATTAATTCATTTTTTTTTTGAAAATTGCAATTTAATAGTGTCGAGCATAACAAAAGACAAAATCAAATAAAAGCAAGATAAAAGATCTGATGTGGCCAGCGCATTACCTTCCGATCAATCCCGTGTATTATACATCAATTTTCTTCTTCTTCTTTAGTTTTTCCCATTCGTTAGGGGTCGCTATTTTTTATTTTCTTCTTCCACTCATTTCTGTTTTGCGTGTCGTCATCATTCAGTTCCTTTTCTCTCAATTCTTCCTCAATACAGGCCTTCCATCTTATCTTTGCTCTTCCTCAGTTTTTTTTACTTTCTGTTACTAAGCTATTCATTCTTCTTCTAATATATTCTTTATCTCTCCTCATGACATGTTCAAATCAATGTAATCGTCTCTCTTGTATCACTCGAGCCATTTCCCTTATTCTTTCATTCCTTATCCTATCTTTCCGTGTCTTCCCCAATATTTATTTCAACATCCTCATCTCTGCCACATTCATTTTCTTTTCACAGTCAGTTAATATTTTCTTAATATAGCAGCTATTTCCATGGTTATTGCAAAGCTGGTTGATTTATGACATTAAATTTCTTTATAATTCGTTAACTCTATATCTATTGAATATAAAATGCAATCAATTCGTATAAATAAGAATATTCTTTAATATTTATAATGACAGCGTTTCTCAAGAAAAACTGTTAAAATCTTCAAATTAGGGTACTTCCGGTTGACCAATTGTAACCAAAATCTAATCAAGTCTGCATATGGATGTAAGGAAGAGGAATATATAAAAATTCTAATTTTTGGAGTATTGGAGATATTGCGGCCGAAATTATAGTCACACACACACGTACACACACACACACACACACACACACACACACACACACACACACACACACACACACACACACACAGACATCATCGTAAAAATAGTAAAATCGTATTGTAGGGACCCTAAAACGTGCTTATTCATCTCATTCCGCATTTTTTGATCAAAGACAATACCTTCCTTACTTAGAGGTGACGAAAGGTAAAAAGAAAGAATTATATTAAATGTCTTGGGCTATGAAATGCGCAGATCAAGAAGAGAGGTAGCTGTAGTCAAATTTTTTGACTCTGTCGGGTACAGTAATAAAACTATAAATGAACTATAAATATCGCAATTATGATAAAGCGGCATATCCTTTACTTTCTGCAGTATAATACTGTTTGGCATCGGCCCATATTTTTGAGCCGCTCTATTCATGCATTGAATCAAACGTCTACCCGGTATGTATAGGAAAATAGCCTTACAGTCCTTTAACATAAATGAATAGAGCGGCTCAAAAATATGGGCCGATGCCAAACAGTATTATACTACAGAAAGTGAAGGATATGCCGCTTTATCATAATTGCGATATTTATAGTTCATTTATATTTTTATTACTGTACCCGACAGAGTAAAAAAATATGACTATAGTAAAAGGTCATTCAATAGGAGAAACAGAAAGAAACAGCCCATCACGTTTGGCACGAACTCTACCTGTTGACTTAGTTTTGAATTTTGAATGGTTTTACTGTAACACCAAAACCGACCACTGCCATTATTTTCTTTATTATTGTAGTTACAAGAAAATATTTTTTTAAACCAATGGTTCTTAAGTTACAACTCAAAGTTATATTTTTTTTTAAATGGAATTATTTATATTTTTTGGCCTATTCGATAGAGAATTATTATTTTAATTCAACTATGTGATTTTTTTATATCATTACATAACAAAAATATTGGGAAATATTCAATTGAAATTTAAATAAATTTTATTTTTTTAGTTATTTTTCATTAGGCAATGAAAGAAAAACAATTGAGCTTAAATTCAAATGAAACAAATATTTGTTAACAACGTTATAAACAGTGTTCTATTTGATTTCTATCCTAAATAATTCAAATTTACAAATAGCAGTTTTTGGTTTTCATACATAGCGTACTGAAAAATGACTATAAAAATCAGATTTATTTAAATAGGATATAAAATGATATAAAAGTAACACATGGTTGAAATCAGAAAAAAATTCGCTATATAATAGGCATAAAAAATATGTATAATCCCATTTGAAAAAATGTTACTTTGTGTTGCAACTTAAGAACCACTGGTTTAAAAAAATATTTTCTTCTTTAGTGGAGTGTTCCCCTTGGACTCCTATAACTTTGTTCTATAATATTTTTTTGTAACTATAATAATAAAGATAATAATGGCGGTGGTCGGTTTTGGTGTTACACCCTGTATTTTTATAATAATAAAATAACAGTAGTATATTATGTACTTCAATAAAAACTAAGTAAACAACACTACTGAATTAGACACAATGGGCGGAGCTAAAATCTTAATTCATACAATTCGTAGATGAGCTTAATCGGAAATCTTTAAAAAAAATACTGTACCTATTTTATATAAAGTATTAGAGAAGTCGTAAATGCTGCCAATTAATTATATATTCTTAGAAATAATGTTCTTCCTGCGTTTGTTATTGAAATGTTACCATTTACTCGTTTTTTAATTGTTATCTTAATCAATGCATCAGTAATATAAATTATCCTATTCAAAATGTATAAAATATTTGCTTGTAATTAAATATCTCATTGACTATTTAATTAACACATAGTACAATTTACATTTTGCATGTTAAACGTCAGTAATTACCCATACAGCAACCGAGAATAATGTATTCTTAATAAACAAAAGTCGTGTGGGCTTATAAAACATAGGGAATAATTTTCTTATCCAGCACGGCAATTACAGCCGCCTTTGCAGAAAAAACATGATCGAGAAATTGCTGCGGTTTTGCACATTATAATTGAAAGTGAAAGACAATCACAAATGTCGAAAAGTCGGTGTAAATATGTGCGCTTATATGATATTTATCAAACTTAATAACAGACTATAGTAAATATTTTAAATGACACAAAAAATAATTTCCGTTGTTGTACAGGTATTTGAAAACTTGTTAATAATGTAGTTTTAATTAATTTTCAAATGTTACTTGCTAGCTTTTGTTAAGATATAATTAATTTAATTATTATCCTTTATTTTCCTGACACGTTCTAAGAATTTATTGTATTGAGAAAATTCAAATGGGAAACTAACCAATAACAATGAAAATTCATGAGAAAACTAATAGAATGTCAAGTTGCAATATGCGATGCCATTATAAGAAAAACTTTTCAAACTTACCTTAGCTAAAAATTGCATACATACAGATATTTGTATGAATAAATACTTTTCAAAAAGTATAGAATCAATATATAAATAAATATATCATCACGGCATATTACCCATTGCTGGGTGTGCCAATCTGCTATGTACACAGATATCGGTAATGATGAAATATTTGTACCGTGCGGGCGCTTACCAGGCGTTACCTCATGGGCACTCAATGCTGGTGTGGAGAGTGCACCACAGGGGTCAATGTAGTCCCATTAAAATTCGAAGTAATTTTTGACGTCGGTCGGGATCGAACCCGGGTTCCCAGATTCGCGACCAGACACTCAGGCACACGGCCACGAGACCCCATGAATCAATATATATATATATATATATATATATATATATATATATATATATATATATATATATATATATATATATATATATACATGTGTGTTAGTTTATAATTTTTTAAATAAATTGATCTGTCAATTTGAATTATCTGAATATATTATCATAGCTGGCTGAATTATGAAATTTAATATCTTTATAATTCATTAACTTTATATCTATTAAATATGAATTATAAATTGCAATCCAGTCGTATATTCTTTAAAATATATATTAACATTAAATGTCAATAAATGATATTTAACTGATTTTTTCAAGAAAAACTGCTACAAGTTGCAAATGAGGGTACTTCCGGTGGACCAGTTATAACCAAAATCACGTCTGCATATGCATCTAAATCGAGGAATTCGAAAAAAAAATAATTTTTGGTATCGTGGTATTGAAGTTATGCGCTGCGAAACAATCGATACACACACACACACAGACGTACACACACACACACACACACACACACACACACACACACACACACACACACACACATACACACACACACACACACACATGACATCTTCGTAAAGTAGTAAATTCGTATACTAAGGACCCCAAAACGTGCTTATTCGTTAGAAACTCACTATTGAATTTTTTGATCAAAGACTATACCTTCCATACCTAAAGGTGACGGAAGGTAAAAAGGATTGGTGCATATTATAGAGAAAAAAAATACGATTTTTACCTCTCGCTAAGAGAGGTATTGGATTCATGCTAAAAATCGCATATCCAGATTTTATTGAATAAGCACGATTTAAGGTCCATAGAATCCGATTTTAACATTTTTACAATGATGTCTGTGTGTATGTGTGTGTGTGTGTGTGTGTGTGTGTGTGTGTGTGTGTGTGTGGATGTGTGTGTGTGTGAGGTTGTTGGAGACACGATTTCTCAAATTCTATAAGACTAAAAATCTGTATAACTACGGATTCCTCAATCTAACAGTAATCGGAAGAGTTGAATAGGTTCTGGTAACAATTGGAAAACCGGAAGTGGTAGTTTCTAAAAAAAAAAATTCTAAATATTATTTTTTGAAAATTTGTTACTACAAATATTAAAGATAATTAAATTCTCAATCTGACACATTTAATTTTTTTATTATATCTCGTATAGGTTTGGAGATATAGTATATAATAATATAGAATAATTTGTTGTAATAAATCTCGTTGCCCGAAAAACAGTTGCAATATTCAAATTTTTGTAATTGACAAATAAATGCAAAATGTCAGTGTCAGATTTTTCTGGGAGGTATGAGTACATTTAAAATATATTATTGTATTATTAATTTAATATGTTTTTAAATTACAGGTATGTTAATATTACATATATCCTTAAGAAATACTGCTAATACCATCAATAAATTTGAAGAATTTTGAACATATTAGAATAGTACGATAAAAATTTTATAGAACGAAAGAAGAGAAACAATTTCAATTATTTGTGTGTATACAAGAAATGTAAAATTCGTTACCTATAGGGCGCGAGCAGTCATGTGACTTTGTTGGCCTTAGCAAGCAGATATGAGGATTCGTGTCAGAATGACGGCTAGTAGTTATTTACATAGATGTCACAATTGTCATATGACATAATTTTTCATTCAAAATTTCAAAATATTCTGATGTTTATTTGTCATCCATTTGTCGAGGAAAATAATCCACATGGATATGGAAAATCATAATGTTTTGAAATAAAACTTATGATACTTGACACCTATGTACATTACTAGCTGTGATTCTGACACAGACCCCCATATCTGCTTGCCAAGGCCAACAAAGTTACATAACTGCTCGCGCCCTATGCAACATAAAATGAAAATGGCGAGAGGTATTGTGCTGGCCACAACAGATTTTTTTATACGAAACGTTACATTTCTGTTTCAACAACTATTTATTTCGGGCTGATATGCAGTGCTGTAGTCGTAAAATTAGCAGAGGGTATACGCTGAAAGTATAGTTGAAAACATAGGGTATACGCAGGGGGGTCGGGGCAATAATTTTATCCAAGGTCAAATGCCTTATAATTGAAATTTAATTTTTTCAAGTGATGTGTAGCTGCATGTTTCTCCCTTTTCATGTACAAAAATAAATTGCCAGATCACAGAACATTAATATTAAGTGTTGCATAAAAATTTCATTAGTTAATTAAAAGCAGAGGGTACACGCTAGGGCACCTAAAAATCCAGAGGGTATACCGCCGTATACCCTCTACTACACCCCTACTGATATATATTCATACGTAATATAACAAGTGATATGATTATCATCGATGATATTCTCGAGTGAAACCGAGCTGCAGATTTCACGAGTCCGAAGGACTGCTCCGGTTTCACAAGCAATATCTTCGATTATTAATCATATCACGAGCTTATATTTAATGAGAGAATATAATGAATTTTTGCAATCTAACCTAACCTAACTTTTGATATACATATTCATATTGTATTAAAACATGGTACTTACGAATTTTATTTAATATTTCGGAGTTTGAATTATTGTTATTATTTATTTTTATACTCAAAATTAACTGTCAATGTCATAAATAAAGAAAACAAATCCCTTAGTAACGACTATAAAAACGGTGTTTATTTCCTTGTTTTTTATCATCGCTGTGATAAACGCGTAGCTAGGGAGATTCTGAATGTTGATTGGCGGAAAACATGTCACGTGACTAAGGAATTATATTCTCAACAGTATAGAACTGAGAATGTTTTGTAACACACAAATGTACCTGAATAATCTCGGGAAAGGTACGCAAAGTGCCCAAGAAGAAATGACAACAAACATTCAGATAGATGTAATAAATGTTCTAATTTTATTTGCAAAACTACACGTAAGTTTTTTGTATGAACTGCGTTCATAGTGATTAACTTTTTGTTTCTTTTGACTGTGTTTTATTTGTTTTTAAGTAGACGTGGTGTATCAACATGAAAAAATGCCGATTAGAACCTACTACTTTATGTGAATACCTCTAAAAATCACTGGAGTCATAATGATCTCACGCGACTAATTGAAATGAAATATCGAATAAAATCTATTAGTGATTAAATTAGAAAAGAACTTTAGAAAAGCAAATTAGTTCAACATCTATTATAGTAATTATACAGGTTGTCAAATGTCGGACATCATCTATTACAAAGACTAACTTACATTATAATTATTAACACTTAACTTCATTCAATTGCCTACTAACGTATATACGTGCATAGCTTTTAACTTCTTAAATTTTGCAGTTAATAACCACACCTTTTAATATTGGCATTACATGTTGCGCTGAACTTTTATTTGCCAAATCGCAATATAATGTATAAGGTTGCAACATTATGATGATTAAAAATAATTAATAACTTACATCCTAAAAATTACTCTCCATCGCGTTCCCTTCACACACGTTTCCGATTACAAAACCAAGTGATTATTTTCTCGCGATCAGTCAGATCAGATCAGTGCCAGATCATTGGAAAGGTCACCGCCAACTACCTGCCTATTATGTACTCCAAACGCACCTGGGTTTAGGTAAAAATCAAACATGGTATCAAATTAATTACTTATTACTGCCAGTGTGACTCAATGAGATATAAGTGTACTGTAGCAGGCACTTTAATCGTGACTAACGCGTAAGAAAATAATTTAGTCTGTAATTTGAGTATTTGAATTGCAGCAAGATAAAGGTGTGTTCAAGATGAAACTGTCATTATTACGTACATGTATAGGTTTTGAAATCGGGAAGAATGATTCGATATTTTCTGAGAAGTGATTTTATACAATTTATACGAGCCCAATCCCAAATGTATTCGTACCCTCTGAAATAAATATATTATCAGCTAGAAGAAATAATTTTTTAGCTTGCAATAGTTAAGACTATATTTGTGCAATTTTTTATTTTACGTATTAATAAAGTGTACTGGATTTAATTGTTGTTATTACCTAAATTTAACATTTTAATAATAATCTACGGGCCAATATATGACAACAGACACGTGCTATTTTTTAGTTCCAACAGTAAATAATACAATATTTATGTTAGTATTATTTATAAAACTGAAGGTAAAGGAAACTGGCAATATATTCAATTAATTACTATATTAAATTTTTTTTTTTTTAGTAAAATTATTTATAAATGAATAACGTTAACACTAATAAATTTAGTATTGTCGGAAAGAGGACAAAAAATGCAATCCAAATTTATAAAAAAATAGTATAGGTTGTATTTAACTTTACAAAGTTGATGTCACTTCCGGTTATACCGGAAGTTCTACAATTACAATTTTTACACATTTCAATCACAAATATAGGACTGATTAAATCATGACCTATAAGCAATATGTGTATCTGCAATAATATGCGAGAAAAAGGGTTTGTTCACTTTTTCAAACACACTCTATAATTTAAATTCGTGAAACCAAACTTTGTGAATAATAAATATTTTTGTCTTCAATTGTATTATAATATTCATATTATGTTACTGTACACACACTATAGAAGATATTCATTTTCTTACTAGTACAACAACGTTGTTCATAATTGTACTAGTAAAAAAATGTTAGCTTCTTAGTTCACCGCTGGCGGCAGTAGTCGTCATAGCAACACAGACCATATTGAAAATTGTTATTTGACAGTTGTATCGTTTGTGTTTTATAGTGTACAACTTTGACTGAAATTGCAAACTCTATAATTAAAACAATTCAAAAAAAATATATTAAAAAAATCGCCAGTTTTCTTAGAAACACTCGAATATTAAAAATTACAACAAAGCATGGTTAAGCATTACTTAATTCTGTAGATTTTATTTGATACCTGGCAATTGACAGGTGATATTTTTTTCGTTTTTGTAAACTAGGTTTGTATTCCGACCAATCAAACGGCAGAATGCATATCTCTGTCTAAACCAACTTTATTTTCTTACGTAAAATGAAGTATACGTATTATTTGTATATCTGTTCAAGTGAATAATTACATATTAACTTAAATAAATAATTTTTCATTTTAACAGAAATTACAAATAATAATAAAAATAACTTGACAGATAAATTCCTAATTTTTGTTAATTTTTAGTTTCAATTTAATTTGGTAATTTTCTTTATTGCATTATAATAGTACAAAAGGGGTAGGGTTCAGCTAGAGCTGCTTTTCAACCACCCCCAAAGATAGTATGAATATAAATATTAACTTATAACATACATTCCATGGCTATCTCTATTTTTCTGTTGTGGCCAGCACAATACCTTCCGTCAATCCTGTGTATTACGTATAAATTACATACATAAATTTTCTTGCAAAAGATTCTAAATTTCCAGTAAAATTATTTCATAAACAAACTATGCAAATTGCACTTGATACTAACATCTTCTTCTTCTTTAACTTTCTCCATTCGTTAGGGGTCGCTATTTTTACTTCCTTGTACGCAAGTAAAGGAAGTAGGTATTGTAATCGCGAAAAATTTCGGTTTTCAGATTTCAGCGGAAATATCCATTTTGATCATCCCTGAATCCATTTTGACTAATTTCGTCGTGACGTCTGTACGTACGTAAGTACGTATCTCGCATAACTCAAAAACGGTAAGCCGTAGAAAGTTGAAATTTTGTATTTAGGTCTCCTATAACATCTAGTTGTGCACCTCCCTTTCTGGTTATTACACAATTTCCAGAAGTGGCACTTTACATGAAGCCTATAATAGATTTTAATGAAAAACTGTTTTAAAATATAATCCAAAACTTATCAAATTTGGTATACAAGACTTTTATGTCAATCGAAATAACATAATAGATTTTGGTTAAAATAGGTTAACCGGAAGTGGTACATTACTTGAAGTTGTTAACAGTTTTTCTTAAATAAAATGATTTTATTTTGATTTTAGAAATAAATGCTTCAAATAAAAGTTTTAGAGAGTTAATTTCTGCGTCTATCACATCAAGTATTATTAAATTATCCCTTTGTATAAGCGAGATATGTAAATTTAAAAATTATATACTTTTTTGTTTTTGTAATAAAGCTTGCTATGGATTAGGACAAAAACATAAAAAAAATGTTCATGTCAAATTACGTTAAATACGTGCAATTTTATGATTCGTACAATAACAAATATTATATTTTTATTGTGAAATTAGTCATATTCATTGTTGTAATCAAATATTTCTTTGTTGTAATCAAAACTCTCTTTAAAAACTCCCTTTATGGTCGCTGTATATCTTACTGTTTTGAATTTAAAATTAATATTTTGTAATTTATTTATTAAAAAAAATTGTATAGTTTAATAATCGTACAAGGAAGTCGTGTGGTGTCCACATCAGATTTTTTATTTTATTCTTCCACTCATTTCTGCTTTACGTATCGTTCTCATTCAGTTCCTTTTCTCTCAAGTCTTCCGCAATACAGTCCTTCGATCTTATCTTTGGTCTTCCTCTGTTTCTTTAATCTTCTATTACTAAGCTATTCGTTCTTCATATATTATTCATTTCTCCTCATGACATTTTCAAACCAATGTAATCATTTCGCTTGTATCTTTCTAGAAACTTGTAACACTAGAGTTATTTCCTTACCTATCTTTCCGTGTCTTCCTCAACATCTACTTCATCATCCTCATCTCTGCCACATTCATTTACTTTTTATTGATAGTGACATCTGTCAATTTGAATTATCTGAATATATTATCAATTTTCATGGTTAGCATAGCTGGCTGAGTTATGAAATTGTATATGTTTATAATTCTTTAACTCTATATCTATTGAATATGGAGTATAAAATGCAACCAAATCGTATAGAGAATAACATATTCTTTAAGTTATAATAACGTTAAATGTCAATAAATCAAATTTAACTGTTCAATCTTCAAATGGGGCTATTTCCCGTTCACCAATTATATCCAAAATTTAATCTTCTGGATGTAAACTTGAGGAATACGAAAAAAATATAAATTGGTATTGAAGTTATGCGATCCGAAACTTTCGTCACACACACATAGACATACATACATACATACACACACATACACACACACACACACACACACACACACACAAACATACATACAGACATCATTGTAAAAATGGTAAAATCGTATTATAGGGACCTTAAAACATGCTTATTCACTAAAAACTCATCATTGAATTCTTGACCAGACAATACCTTCCTTACCTAAAGGTGACGGAAGGTAAAAATTTATTATTAAATTTATTCAATTTCTTATTAATACCGATAGCCATGGCATTTGATTGATAAATATTTGACAGTTTATCTATCAAAATTCGATATAACCTATATCTTAATACTTCGTTCGTATAACAAAATTATATTTTATATAAATTACGTGAAATTAAGAAATTATTATTTCAATCAGGCGATATGTGCATTCTTTTCTTTACAAAAAACAGAAATTCATATTGCAATACGGATTATAATTTTTGAGATGTTATCAATTTACATTACATTTACAGTGCTCTTAAGAGTGATATAGTACTCGTAATATACAAGTTATGCGGCATTTAGTCTACAAAAATTATTCCAATAACTAAACTAATTACTTCAGCTTGTTAATAATTTTTGCATCTACATAAATTGTTCTTAAGTCTTAATGAACAAATTTCGATCTAGTAGCTCTTGACTAATGATAACAGTTACACGTACAGTGCCGCATTACAACTTAAAGAACTACGCCCTATTCTAATGATCTATAGCTACATTCATTTCAGTTCCGACGGAGCACTCGTTCATCTACATTCAATAAATCAAGACTAATGATTTATACACTACATAAGTGTACACAGGTCCGCAACACGACTGTGAAGGGCACTCAAGTATCTAAAGGCAAGGAGATAGAATCAATGCAATAAATTTTTCAATCACTTTTATATTAAAGGATTTATTTGTTATATTTATATCATCACGTTTGTGTTGGGTGTGGCAGCCCAGCTTGAAGCGTAGAAGAGATATGAGCCTATGATACACTCCATAGAACTGTTACATGTCAAAGGCAATCATGTATGGTAATATACAATACACCACAGGGACATTTAGAACAGTTATACTATCTGGAACTGGCACTTTTGGTACAGTAATTAACAGAATGAAAGTAGAACTTCATGAAGCATAATTCCTGTTTTACTTTAACTTAACGAATAAATAAATGCATATAAATGGATACCAAGGGCGTGAAGTTGAAGCTTGAGAGCTATATAGAGCGAATAATTTTGAATGACTTCACTGACAGTGACAATTTTTTTTATTGTGTTTCTGTCCTAAAAGTACAATTATAAAGTCAAATTTACAGGATGTAAATCAAAAAGTGGGACAAAGGCGTTTTATATGGGAATAGTATATTCTACAACAAGTAATGGAATGGCCCATATTCCACACGAGCAAAAAGTTTGTGGCCCGAGCCGAAGGCGAGGAATATGGTTTGCGACTGTGGATTATGCCATTCCAAACGTGTTGTAGGCTATACTTTCTCTAACAAGATTTTAGAAATTATACATAAAATGTTGATTGATAATAACAATATATTATCATATACCATTAATTTTTTTTTTTTTGACGCCAGTCCATAAATTGCTTATAATAACTCCATTCATATTTTTCTTTTGATTTATTTGATAATAACGGACTCCCTGTATCATTAGCAAGTTCTCTTATTTCTGGTGATGTACATTCCACATCTATATCTTCTTTTTTTTTCTATAAAATGTCAATTAATTTTCTAAGTAAGTAATATATTATTATTTAGATAAACTTATTACTCTAGACGTCTAGACAACTCCAAAAACCTGTAAAACTTACAAAAAAAAAAAACCCTAAAAATGTTCAAAACTTTAAAACGTCGAACGCGAATACAGAAATAAATAAATATAAAACAAAAAGTCATAACCATAGCAACCGAACCAAGATATTTAATATACCGCGCTAATATGCGGCTAAATAGATTGTGATTCGTCGAAAGCCGTGCGAAATTATTCCAAACAGCGTACGGAATTATTCCACACGGTTTGTTGGAATAATATTATTTCCAACATAATTTTTAGTTGTGGAATGTGTAGTTTCCAAAATAGTGTTGGAGAAATTAATTACCTTTACGCAAACGTTACCAAATTATTTTATGCAAAATTATTTCAAACAAAAATAATAGAGATTTAAATTCTGCAACGATTACTCTAGCACTTCATTTTAGCGAAAATATTATTTTATGTATCTAGGACGAAAAGTGAGTCTTAAAAGTATGAGCAAGTTGTTTACGGCCGAGGCGGGTAGTCGAGGTTGTAATTACTTGTGTGTTTGGTAATATATCCTTACCTTTCCATAGATGTCGTTAGTAGTACAGATTTTACAGTAATACTAAAATATGTCTAACTTCTGCGTAGTGAAGAGAAATTCTTGCAGAAGTTGATTGTGCCGTCAGTGCCCAGTAGAGGAAATAGTGTGTGCAACTGGACCAGGATAATATACATTATGGCGGTGTACATTCTTTGATGAAAAGACATGATAAGATTCAACAAAGAATGTTAAAATATTATGGTGTTATCAGTTTTAATAAAAAAGCAGTATAGAAGAGGGTAGATTTGTTAAAATAATGAGCGAACATCGATGTCGTGGTTACAGAATCACCTCCCGTCACCTCTAGGTAAGGAAGGTATTGTCTTTAGTCAAAAAAAATGGTGGTCAGTTTTCAATAAATAAGCACGTTTTAGGGTCCCTACAATACGATTTTACTATTTTTACAATGATGTCTTTATCTGTGTGTGTGTGTGTGTGTGTGTGTGTGTGTGTGTGTGTGTGTGTGTGTGTGTGTGTGTGTGTGCGTGTGTGTGTATGTGACTATAATTTGAACCGCGATATCTCCAATACTAGAATTCAAAAAATTATAATTTTTACGCATTCCCCTTCCTTATATCCATATGCAGATTTGTTTAGATTTTGTTTATAATTGGCCAAAGAACCAAATGAGGACGACATGCAACACAGAAATGAGTGAAAGAAGAACATATAAGAAGACGACCCCTAACGAATGGGAAAAGCTAAAGAAGAAGATGTCAGTGTCAAGTGCAATTTGCATAGTTTGCGTATGAAATAATCTTACTGGATAGAAATATAGAATCTTTATGAAAATTTATGTATGAAATTTGTACATAATACCTTTGAATATATGATACATATAAGAACGGCAACGTAATGTATTTAGATTAAATATTTCGATATATATCCCATCGTATACGAATTATTTCTGTTAGTTCAAAAAATACATAATAAGTGGATGTTGCACAGTGTTGCCACGTAGCTAGAACAGCAAGTTAAGATTTTATAAAGGTTTTTAAGTTTGCTACTGTAAAACAAGTATACATGTATATTGAAGATTCAAAATATATTATCTGGTTATTAAGAAACAATATTTTTGAATTATTGATTATTGAATACCCCTAACAAATAGTATCTGGCAATGCTGTCAGCACGATTTACCGTAGTTCATAGTTTTGTGGTAGGAGTCACTAGCTATCTATAATAATTTTGTGAATAAAAAGAGACAGATATAGTATCTTGCTAGGCCATATGCATTGCCGTTCTTATATGTATTATATATTCAAAGATAATACACAAGATTGACGCAAGGTAATGTGCTGGCCACATCAGATTTTTTTACAATAAAATTATCTTTTATAATAATAATTTAAAATTCTGTTTCCTTAGTAGTACGTGCTTAAATTTTATTAGTTGCCGTGTAGTTTGAGATGTGTAGTTATTCATTTATTTGATTTAAATAATGTAACGTAAACATGTTTAAATAAAGACATTAACATATTAAATACATTTATTATTTTCTCATATCTTGATAATGTTTTTAATAAATTATCTATTTTGAATAGTTTTTTTATTAATTGCAATATCAAGAAATGAAATTTAAATTTCAGAATAATTTAAAATGAATTCTTATTTTCCGCCATCTTCTCGGCTGTCAAATTTAGTTCTCTGACCTTTTCATAGACGGCATTAAAACTTGTAAATATCAAGAAATGAAATTTAAATTTCAGAATAATTTAAAATGAATTCTTATTTTCCGCCATCTTCTCGGCTGTCAAATTTAGTTCTCTGACCTTTTCATAGACGGCATTAAAACTTGTTATCACGGTTTATAAGGGAGATACTCAATCTTCTACTATATATTTCCCTTCATCTAATGGTCCATTTAGAAAAATCTGTTGTGGCCAGCACAATACCTCTTATCATTTTAATTTTATGTTGCATAGGGCGCGAGCAGTAATGTGACTTTGTTGGCCTTGGCAAGCAGATATGGGGGCCCGTGTCAGAATGACAGCTAGTAATAATGTAGATAGGTGTCAAGTATCATAAGTTTTCATTCAAACCATTATGATTTTCCAAATCCATGTGAATTATTTTCCTCGACAAGTATATTCCATACTATTGATGACAAATAAACATCAGAATATTTTGAAATTTTGAACGAAAAATTATGACATATGACAAGTAGTGACATCTATGTAAAAAACTACTAGCCGTCATTCTGACACGGATCCTTATATCTGCTTGCTAAGGCCAACAAATTCACATGACTATAAGTAACGAATTAACATTTCTTGTGCACGAAAAATTGAAATTGTATCTCTTCTTTCGTTCTATGAAAAATGTCCTACTATTCTAATATGTAATATTAACATACCTATCATTTAAATACATATTTAATTAATAATACAATAATATATATTATATATACTCGTATCTCCCAGAAAAATGTTCTAGTAATGTTAGTAAAAATGCTAATTTTTGACATTAACATTTTGCATTTATCTGTCAATTACAAACATTTAAATATGTCAACTGTTTTTTGGGCAACGAGATTTATTACAACAGATTATTCTATATTATTATATATCTCCAAACCTATACGAGATATAATAAAAAAATTAAATATGTCAGATTGAGAATTTAATTATCTTTATTATTTGTAGTAACAAATTTTCAAAAAATAATATTTAATTTTTTTTTTAGTAACTACCACTTCCGGTTGTCCAATTGTTACCAGAACCTATTCAACTCTTCCCATTACTGTTAGATCGTACCTCCAACAACCTCACGCACACATACACACACACACACACACACACACACACACACATCATTGTAAAAATGTTAAAATCGGATTGTAGGGACCTTAAAACGTGCTTATTCAATAAAATCTGAATATACGATTTTTAGCATGAATCCAATACCTCTCTTAGCGAGAGGTAAAAATTACTGTTTCTTTATTAAGCATGTAAAATATCAAACAATGTAGGTTGCTAGTGTAACAAGTTCACGAAATGTATAGACGTTTTGTACTTTGATTTGAATTCTTGCATATCACATTTCATAAATTATTCTGCTTTTAAATATATGGTCGATAGATAGCAGATGAAATAGCATACACACCACGTCCGGAAACTAATTTTACTGTATTCAGAGGCTTTCAAGACACGCCTACAGGTCGTTGTAAAAACTGCCTTCCTCAACCAGTAAAATACGCAGTCCAGACTTGATATACAAGTACACTGTTGTTCTTCTTGTCTTCAAGTTGTCACAGTATTAAGAGATAAAGATATTTATTTTCCTCAATTCTTTTGTTTGGCAGCAACAAAGAAACAAATAGCAGTTAATTTCTAGCGTAAAAAGCAAGACAAAAGAAGTTTTAAAGTAATTCATCCTTGTTGGAAACAAATGTATGTCTCGTAAAATAAACGGTAACTATGCGACAGAACGTAAAGTAACGCAACCTTAGTAGATTTTATGTTTCACGCACTCTTGAGAGATGTGTGCACGGTAGATATGTGTTCATTATAAATGATGTATGCTCATTGCTCACTCCTCCTTTCCTAACAGATGCTAAACTTTGTATTTTGTGCACACCACTACGGAAATAGACTCGACAGCAATTAATTTCTGTAAAATAATTAAATTTATCACAATCATTAACTACTGAAACTTCATTGTGTGAATGGTAATTGCATTTATCAAGTTACTTTGTTATTTATTGCTTTACCAACCAAGTTTATATTTCACGACTTATGCCTTTCTTTTGTTTATGTAGAACATATTGTAATGAAATTTTCTATTTAGCGCTTCATTACCGCGAGGAAATTTATTATAGAAAAAGTGAAATATAAGGATTCTTTGTAATGGCTGTCTTACACGTAACGATAAATCGACCGATTTATTGATCAACTGCGACCTTCTATTTATCGGTATGTGTAATACAGGAAAATAGATCGATTTATTTACGAAAATAAGTTGAAAAATAAATTGATGAAATAGAACGAGTTCTATTTTCCGTCGATTTTTTGGGGAATATTTAGTTACTTTTCTAGTGCCAACTCTATTACATTTGCCATATCAAACTATATTTGACGTATGCAAGTTATAAGTTTTCATTTCTGTTTTTTATACACGTAGAAGAAGAATATAATATCTAAAACGTTTGCGTTGATGGTTATTCTATATGTGAAAAACAAAAAATGTAGGTTAGGTCACCCACCGGTGAGACCATGGTTTGATAAAACCAAAGGAAATTTACTTTTGGCGTTGACAAAGATCCGGACTAGTTTAAATTATTTTTAACAATGGATAAACCAGCTTTTGATAAATTGTTAAAATTAATATCACCATTATTTAAAAAATCTGATGTGGCCAACACAATACCTTCCGTCAATCCTGTGTATTATGTACAAATTCCATACATAAATTTTCTTGCAAAAAGATTCTAAATTTTTGGTATTATGTGATTCCCTTTCTCGGCAACTGAATTCCATACTGCTGATGATAAACAAACCACAAGAAATAAGAAAATCATGAAATTTTGAATGAAAAATTATGACACGTGTCAGTTATGGACATAATTAATTGCTGTCATTTTGACACGGGTCCCCATATCTGTTTGCCAAAGTCAGAAAAGTCATGTTACTCCACGCGCCCCATACATAAATTTTCTTGCAAATGATCCTATATTTCCAGTAAAGTTATTTCATAAACAAACTATGCAAATTGCACTTGACACTGACATCTTCTTCTTCTTCTTTAGTTTTTCCCATTCGTTAGGGGGTCGCTATTTTTTATTTTCTTCTTCCACTCATTTTTGTTTTGCGTGTTGTCCTCATTCAGTTCCTTTTCTCTCAAGTCTTCTGCAATACAGTCTTTTCATGTTATATTTGGTCTTCCTATGTTTCTTCCACCTTCTATTAATATATTCATCTCTCCTCATGACATGTTCAAACCAATGTAATCGTCTCTCTTATATCTAGAAACTTCTGAGTTACTTCCCTTATTCTTTCATTGATATGAAATATATTATCTTTATTCTTCTTTAACTCTATATCTGTTGAATATCAAATCAATGCAATCAATTCGTATAGACAATAATATATTCTTTAAGTTATAATGACATTTAACTGAGTTTTTCAAGAAAAACTGTTAAAATCTTCAAATGAGGGTACTTCCGGTTGACCAATTATAATCAAAATCTAACCAAGTCTGCATATGGTTGTAAGGAAGAGGAATACGCAAGAATTGTAATTTTTGGAATTCTAGTATTGGAGATAATCGTTGACGAAACCGCGGTCACACACACACACACACATACACACACACACGCACACACGAACACACACACAACATACAGACATCATCGTAAAAATAGTAAAATCGTATTGTAAAGACCCTAAAACGTGCTTATTCACTGAAAACTCACCACCGAATTTTTTAACCACAGACAATACCTTTCTTACCTATAGGTGACGGAAGGTAAAAAAAAGATACTTTTATGAGAGTCAGTTTCTGTTGAAGATAATTAATAATTAGAATTATTAAAACCTTAATCTCTTCTTTATTGAACGTATATCCACTTTTACTCATTTTTAATTATAAATACACTCTAATAAACAATAGATAAAGCCATAGATTTATTGAAGCGCAACGAAGTTAAATTCCAACCTCAAAAATATTCATAAAAGCATGAGTAGTTGGTAAGTTGGTAGCCTTGATTCCAACAAAAATAAATTGATAGAAAATCGTTGTGTAAATTCTCAAGATTTCTACGATAAATTGATCGATTTATCGGTCAATAAATTGACCGATTTATTGTTACGTGTAAAACCGCTATTAGACTGTTATCTTTATTTATGTATATTTTATGTATATTTCATGTATATTTCATGTATTTGCTCTGTAATGGGATTATTCTGTTGAGCAATAAATTATTATTATTATTATTATTAATAAATAAAATGGAACTATTAACAATAATTGTAAGAATTACAAGAGTAAAAAGAATGGTTGTATGATAGTCTGATAAACCCTTCAAACAAGAATCTTCAAATTCACTGATGTTACGTCTTCATTCAAAGTTTGACAAATAAAACTCTTAGATAAATTGACCGTCTAGCACGGGCTTGAGTTAGAAACAGAAGATTGCTAGAATATATTGCTTGAATCAACTTTGTGATAAATTAACACATATTGAGAAAAGATTAATTTGATTGCATTAATTAATGCCAATAATTAAAAACAGGATACAACCTTAGTACTTGTGGATGAATAATTACAGCAAGTCACATTTTACAGAAATCAATTACTAATTACTTTAACTAGAAAAACTGGTATTACTTAACTAGAATAATTTTATCCTTATAAGATCTTCAAAGGCGTCATACTCCTATTAATTTATATTAATCAAGTACATAAATATTTTAAATAGTCTGTCAAGAAGATGGTGGTAAAAAAATATGATTTATACTTTAAGAAAACCACTAACACGGTGAGACGTGAGAAGATGATGTAAGTAGGTATAAATGAAAATGTTAATAGTTATTTACATAACAAAAGTGAGTAAGTAATATTTTTTGGTGGAGGAGGTAGTTTATCGCGCCGAGATGAATGTCGGTATTTGTAAAATCTCCAAGACGAAAAAATCATGCACAACGTGTAGTTGTTATTAATTTTTTCTTCTATCAGCTATAATTTAACCAAAAATTAGTCGAATAATATAACTGTACTATCAATTATTCTTGGATTGCATAAACAGGCTAAGCAGGTTCTTATGGCCCCAGTAAAACAAGGGTCCCGCAAATTGTTAAATTACTTTGAATCAGTTATGAATTTATTGAATATATAATAAATAATTATGTACTTTCCTTTTAATGTATCATTGCAATACGATCAGAAAAAAATTTGATATGGCCAGCACATGATCTCCCGCCAATTCCATTTTTACCTCTCGCTAAGAGAGGTATTGGATTCATGCTAAACATCGCATACCCAGATTTTATTGAATAAGCACGATTTAAGGTCCATAGAATCCGATTTTAACATTTTTACAATGATGTCTGTGTGTGTGTGTGTGTGTGGATGTGTGTGTGTGAGGTTGTTGGAGACACGATTTCTCAAATTCTATAAGACTAAAGACCTGTTTGACTACGGATTCCTCAATCTAACAGTAATGGGAAGAGTTGAATAGGTTTTGGTAACAATTGGACAACCGGAAGTGGTAGTTTCTAAAAAAAAAAATTCTAAATATTATTTTTTGAAAATTTGTTACTACAAATATTAAAGATAATTAAATTCTCAATCTAACACACTTAATTTTTTTATTATATCTCGTATAGGTTGGGAGATATAGTATATAATAATATAGAATAATCTGTTGTAATAAATCTCGTTGCCCGAAAAACATTTGCGATATTTAAATTTTTGTAATTGAAATGTAAATGCAAAATGTCAGTGTCAGATTTTTCTGGGAGGTAAGAGTACATTTAATATATATTATTGTATTATTAATTAATTATATATTTAAATTACAGATATGTTAATATTACATATATCCTTAAGAAATACCGTTAATACCGTCAATGAATTTGAAGAATTATAAACATAATAGAATAGTAGGATAAAATTTCTTATAGAACGAAAGAAGAGAAACAATTTCAATTATTTGTGTGTACTTATAGGGCGCGAGCAGACATCCGTGTCAGAATGACGGCTAATAGTTTTTACACAGATGTCACAATTGTCATATGTCATAATTTTTCATTCAAAATTTCAAAATGTTCTGATGTTTGTCATCTATTCGTATGGAATATACTTGTCGAGGAAAATAATCCACATGGATTTGGAAAATCATAATGTTTCGAATTAAAACTTATGATACTTGACACCTATGTACATTATAGCTCTCATTCTGACACGGGCCCCCACATCTGCTTGCCAAGACCAACAGTCACATAACTGCTCTCGCCCTATACTACATAAAATGAAAATGGCGAGAGGTATTGTGCTGGCCACAACAGATTTTTAAAATAGCAATGAGCTTTAAATAAAGTATAACTACCGGTTGATCGTTTGTAAACAAAATCTAATTTCTTGTTCCAATAAATAGAAAAGTCTGTAATACGAAATTCTGGATATTTTATTATGTTATCCTTGAAAATCTGTTCAGAGCTTTAAGTAAAATACCACATCCGGTTTATCATATATATAGGCAAAATCTAATACTCGTATGTTCTCAATCATATACGATTTTTACCTCTCGCTAAGAAAGGTATTGGATTCATGCTAAAATCGCATATCCAGATTTTAGTGAATAAGCACGTTTTAAGGTCCATAGAATCCAATTTTAACATTTTTACAATTTTATCTGTGTGTGTGTGTGTGTGTGTGTGTGTGTGTGTGTGTGTGTGTGTGTGTGTGTGGATGTGCGTGTGTGTGGGTGTGCGCGCGCGTATTTGTATGAGTGTTGGAGATACGATGTCTCAAATTCTATAAGACTAACGACCTGTGTAAAAAATATATGTGTAGGGTGTATCACGGAAAGTGAAACAGGCGTATAACATGGGAAATCAGTTTTTCCGTGCGCATTACTCCCCTGATTATTTTAGACAAAAAGTTTCAAATAGATGTTGTAAAGCAAAAAAAAAACATTTTGGCTACTTCATAACTGCAGAAATAAAATTTGAAAATTCACGGAATTACAATTTAATAGTATTAGCTTTGAATATATAATACATATAAGAACGTAATGTATTTAGATTAAATATTTCGAGAGAAGGTGCCATCTATCCCTCCGTATACGAATTATTTCTGAGTTAGTTCAAAAAATACATAATAGGTGGATGTTGTACAGTGTTGCCACTTAGCTAGAACAGCAAGTTAAGATTTTATAAAGGTTTTTAAGTTTGCTACTGTAAAACAAGTATACATGTACATTGAAGATTCAAAATATATTATCTGGTTATTATGAAACAATATTTTTGAATTATTGATTATTGAATACCTCTAACAAATAGTATCTGGCAATGCTGTCAGCACGATTTACCGTAATTCATAGTTTTATGGTAGGAGTCACTAGTTATCTATAATAATTTTGTGAATAAAAAGAGACAGATATAGTATGTTGCTAGGCCATATGCGTTGCCATTCTTATATGTATTATATATTCAAAGGTATTAGCAATGGAATTAGAAACAATAGACGAACAAAAGCGTAACGTTTTATTATGTCAGTGTCAGAATAACGATTGTCAAAATAAATGCTAATAATATGACATATAAAACTTGAGAGAAAAAGAACTGAATGAGGATGACAAAAACAGAAATGAGTGGAAGAAAAAGATAAAAAATAGCGACCCCTAACGAATGGGAAAAGATAAAGAAGAAGATGTCAGCGTATGTATAGGGTATAGGGCGCGAGCAGTCACATGACTGTTGAGCTTGAGAAGCAGATATGGGGGCCAGTGTCAAAATGACAGCTATTAATTATGTCCATAACTGACAAATTTCATAATGTTTTCATTCAAAATTTCATGATTTTCTTATTTCATGTGGTTTATTTGTTATCAGGAATGCGGAATTCAGGTGCCGAGAAAAAAATCCTACAATAGCAAAAAATTAAATTTTGAATGAAAAATTATGACATTTTTCAGTGACGGACATAATTAATAGCTGTCATTCTGATACGGGCCCCCATATCTGATTGCCAAAGTCACGTGATTCCTCGCGTCCTATGGAGTTTGTACATAATCCACAGGATTGACGAAAGGTAATGTGCTGGCCAAATCAGAATTTTAATAATACATTTAAAAACACCTTTGACGTAAGAATATCAATTATTTTTTAACCGAACAATGAAATATAATAATTAAAGCTAGAACACAAATTTATGGTCGATGTTCTTTGACATAATCCTTTATTATTTTACACAAGTTATGTAGCGATGAAAAAAATCATACAATAGCCCAACAGATATTAATTATATTTGAAATATTAGACAGTCAATATATCATAACGTCGTTTAACTATTTACTGGTATATATACCCAAATTAAATTTAATTTATACATAGTCAAATGGCCAAGCAGCTGGAACGATTTTTCGGCGACTAGTTTTAGAACATCATTAGGTAGGCAGTTATATTTGAAATTGGAAAGATAAGAGAATCTCTCTGACAGAAATGACACGACACATATTTTATATTAATGTCGATGAACCACAAGAATGTACATACATAGTTTGTCAATATGAAGATATTTGTTTTTCTATGAATTTTTAATTAAATTATGATCATTTTTGGCGGTGATGTTTACATATTAGTTTTATAATAAAATGCTGCGAAAATTGGCAAATATTTACTATTACTTAGTGTTAATGTTTACTTAAAAACAAGTTATGTTATATAGGTTAAATGACCACACGAATATTTCCGAACAAAAAACTTTGACAAGAACAGAAAAAGGCGTTGCTGTTACACATAATATACAGTTTTTGTTTACTACATAATTGATATCGTTCCGAACATCAACATTTATCAAAAATAACTGTATTCGGGTTCGTATTTTCTTTTTATGCTATACCAAAAACGACTAAAAAATAATACATCTAGAACGGAACTGCTACCGACAATAAATAATTTAAAAGTCTGAACTGCCTTAACACAGTAACAAATCATCTGTCACAAAATTTATGTTTCTTGTGCACGCAAAGATTTGCTGCTTTCTTCATACTTTTTATTATCGACTGTTTCAGAATATATAATTGGATATTACGTTCGCACCAAATTTATCATCTCCAGATGTTTGGGGATAAGTTCGTTGCACGATTTGGAATTGCTTTCCGGTGTGTACATTAATAGGTTTGTCCATTTCACTACTTTAGTTTTTACTGTAAAACACCGATCTTCTGACGCTGAAGCAATACAGTTTACTGCGAAACGCCAGCCGTAAAAATTAAGTTACTAAAATTAGATATTTTGTTCGTTTCGTAGTTGATTTCATTGGTTTGTAGGTTCTTTATAAAATAGCGATAATGTTCCATTTTTGTTTTATTTTGGAAGGAGTGAAGGAATAACCCCTTCCTTTAATATCTGTTCTGATAAGAATATCCACAATTTAAAACACTTGGAAAAGTCTTCCTTTTCCTATACATATTTTTAATGTTTTTTTCACCTTCCGTCACTTTTAAGTAAGGACGGTATTAGCTTTGGTCAAAAAAAATCGGTAATTTTTTAATAAATAAGTACATTTTAGGGTCCCTAGAATACGATTTTACTATACACACACACACACATCCACACACACACACAGACATCATCGTAAAAATGTTAAAATCAGATTGTACGAACCTTAAATCGTGCTTATTCAATAAAATCTGGATATGCGATTTTTAGCATGAATCCAATACCTCTCTTAGCGAGAGGTAAAAAGAGACCCCTAACGGATGAGAAAAGCTGTAGAAGAAGACGATCTCAGTGTTAAGTGCAATTTGCAGAGTTTTTATAAAATAATTTGATTGGAAATATATGATTTTTTACAAGAAATTTATATTAGGAATTTGTACATAATACACAGGATTGACGACAAGTAATGTGCTGGCCATATCAGATTAATTTAATATCTTGTCGTTCTATTTAACAAGAACTATTTTCAAAATACATGTTCATGATGAGCTGCTATTTCCCGAGTTTCAACACTCCACGCATTTTTTTTTGATGGAGATTGTTCAATAAATATTCTTCTACAGGCTAATATGAGATTTTATGTTATAAGTGTAGAAAATACCGTTATTTGACTTAGTTTTATACATCCCCAAAGCATCGGTTATATTGAACGATAATTTTTATTTTGCACAATTTTGAACATAATGGTGGATGGTCACGATTTTTGTTTCTAAAGACGATCTTCTATCTACATGCTAAATTTTGTTCTATTTCGATAAACAAAACAAAAGATTCGCGCAAAAATTTAAAATGTCCCCGGAGGGCTATACTAAAACTCCATTTTTAATTATTTAATACAACTTGATATTTATGTCTTTACGACTATGTGCTATTTCATAGTAATACTAAACATTGCTACGTATGTCATATTACTTTTATTCGCAGATTTCGGTAATGACAATATATACATATCACCTCACGGGTTCTTTAAGCTGTCGTGAAGATTGTCTTTTAAAATTAATCGTAAAATTCAATTTTATAAACTAAACCTGTCTGTATCTCTCAAAGAATATAAAACTACTTTTTAATACAAAAAAGTTGAATATCTCTTAGAAACTCTTCTGCCAGCTTGAATTAAGTTTTTATTCACCATTTAATTTAACGGGATATATTATTAAGAGAAGTTATATAAGAAAAAAGTTATAGATGATACAAATACACCATTTAATTACATCTGTAAATGTGCCTCGTTATATTTCTTTGTTAGAAAATGTATTTAATTACCGTTTTTGTTGCACAATTCCGGAAACCAGAATTCTGTGTAAATTATAAGAAAAACATGATTATTAAAGTAATCATTACCTACTTATGAACTAGTAACGACGAAACTCATTTGTGAAAAACAAAATTAAAACAAACGATTTTATTTTTCAAAAGTATCATTTTATATCGTTTACAAATGTAATGTCATTAATTGCGAATATTACAATTAGTGATTAGTAAGATTGTTTTTAGGTTAATGAGTTTATAAACTTCTTCCTTGCCCACTTCAAAATAAGAAAAATAAAAAATGAATATCTATTTAAGAAGATTCATAATTATAGAGTACCTATCTAAAGATCAAACGATGTTGCCACACAACTACCGTGTTAATAAAATATTCAAATTATGAGTTTGTGTAAAGCGCATAGGTTTTAAAATTCTTTATGAATTCACTTTATTATATATTAATACCACTTTAATATTTATTTTTAATAAATAATAGAACAATTAAAAATAAGGTCGAAAAGTATTAATAAGCATTACTTACTAATGAATAAAAATAAATAATTCTTTTATTTGAAATATTTGACAGATGATTTTTTTTCGTTGCTGTAAACTAAGTTGGTATTCTAACCAATCAAAGGGCAGAATTCATATCCCTATCTAAACCAACGCTATTTTCTTACGTGAAATGAAGTATAGTGTCATTAAACTTGTTACTAGGTAGTGATGAATAATGAAAAATTAAAGCGAATTAAAAAAATGAGCGGTGTTGAATAGTAAATATTTGAGCGAGAGGTAAAAATGAAAAAAACTTGGAAACCCCTATTTTGTAAATGTCTATTGGTGTATTTGAACCATCTATTTTTCCTTATTTTCCTGTTTTAAGAGTATTGATTAGTCATTTCATTACTGTAATCAAATTTTCTTTTTACCTCTCGCCAAGAGAGGTATTGGATTCATGCTAAAAATCGCTTATCCAGATTTTAATGATTAAGCACGTTTTAAGGACCTTACAATCCGATTTTAACAATTTTACGGTGTGTGTGTGTGTGTGTGGATGTATGCGTGTGTATGTGTGTGGCACTTTGGAAGGACGATTACTCAAAAACTATAAGACTTAATGTTTGTTTAACAACGTATTTCCCAATCGGACATTTATGGGAAGAGCTGAAAAGGTTTTGATAACAATTGAACAACCGGAAGTAGCAGATTCTTGAAAAAAAATCTTCCAAATATTATTTTTTGAATTTTTTTCTTGGTAATATTAAATAAAATTTAATTCTCAATGTGACATCTCGTATAGGTTTGCAGATATAGTATATAATAATACAGAATAATCTGTTGTAATAAATTTCGTTGCCCAAAAAACAGTTGAGATATTTAAATGTTTGTAATTGAAAGATAAATGCAAAATGTCAGTGTCAAAAAGCAGATTTTTCTGGGAGGTACGAATACATTTAATATATGTTATTGTATTATTAATTAAATATGTATTTAAATTATAGGTATGTTAATATTACATATATCCTGAAGAAATACCGCTAATTTGAAGAATTTTGAACATATAAAGAGTAGGACAAAATTCCTCATAGAACGAAAGAAGAGATACAATTTCAATTATTTCTATGTACAAGAAATGTTAAATTCGTTATTTACAGGGCGCGAGCAGTCATGCGACTTTGTTGGTCTTGATAAGCAGATATGAGGATCCGTGTCAGAATGACGGTTAGTAGTTATTTACATAGATGTCACAATTGTCATATGTCATAATTTCAAAATATTCTGATGTTTATTTGTCATCAATAGTATGGAATATACTTGTCGAGGAAAATAATCCACATGGATTTGGAAAATAATGTTTTGAATAAAAAATTATGATACTTGACACCTATGTACATTCTAACACGGACCTCTATATCTGCTTGCCAAGACCAACAAAGTCACATAACTGCTCTCGCCCTATGTAACATAAAATGAAAATGGCGAGAGGTATTGTGCTGGCCACAACAGACTTTTTGTAATTGTATTGTTGTAATCAATTTTTTTATAAAGTAAATAAATATATCATCATGGCATATTACTCATTGCTGGGTGTGCCAATCTGCTTCATACACAGATATCGGTAATGATGAAATATTTGTACCGTGCGGGCGCTTATCAGGCGTCACCTCACGGGCACTCATTGCTGGCGTGGAGAGTGCGCCAAAGGGGGCAATTTTGTGCCATTAAAATTCGAAGTAATTTTTGGTGTCAGTCGGGATCGAACCCGGGTCCCCAGATTCACGACCAGACACTCAGGCACACGGCCACGAGACCCCATGGATATAATCGCCGAGATATACTCATATATTTGCTAAATTAGATATAACTTTGATACACATATTATATACATAAACAATGACTTTTAACTTATAAAATTAGTTCCAAAATGTTATATGGTGGAGCACATTGTGATGGTGCCTGCCTATATAAGGTTAGAATCATCGCTTATTTATAATGTTAATATATATTTTTACCTCCCGCTACCCTTGGTAAGGGAGGTATAGGGATCGCATATCGAGATTTTGGTAAATGACCACGTTTTAAGGTCCCTAGAAATAGAATCCATTTTTAACATTTTCACGATGATGTCTGTGTGTGTATGTGTGTGTGTGTGTGTGTGTGTGTGTGTGTGTGTGTGTGTGAGTGTGTGTGTGTGTGTGTGTGTGTGTGCAGGGCCGGATTTAGGGGTGGGCGAGGTGGGCGATAGCCCACCTTAAAGTTTGCAAGGAGCGTCAATTCATAAAAAACATATATATTTTACTTGATATACATTTAATTCCTTACAGGATGTTTTTACTCCACTAATACAACATTTTCATTTAACCTAAAAAATATGGACTGTAAAATACTGAATTTAGAATTAATATCTCCAACGAATGAGCAAATAAAAAATATGTTCTCATTTAAAATAAAAAAGTTAGGTCTCATATTTTGAGAACCACTGGTCGAAAAAAATTCTTTTTTATATTTGTCTTGTGAAATAGTAATTGCTTGCCCATTTAACCATCTTTGTAGCTCTTATAGTTTTCGAGATAGCAATGGTGGCCCATTTAAAATGAACCCGTATATTACGGTGTGGAAGGTGGGACGGTGGCATTTTTAGATCTTGCCCACTCCAACTTTTGTTCTAGGTCCGGCCCTGTGTGTGTGTGGATCCTGTATACGCTCTAACTCAAATACTATCATTGAGAAAATTTGGAAACCATGTATTTCTACCTTATTCTAATATGGAAATATCTGATTAGATTTTGGTGGCAATCGGATAACTGGAAATGGCAGTTTACTTGAAGGTCAAGATAGTTTTTCTTCAAAAAATACCTTTAAATGTAATTTTTCTCAATTTGTTGTTATAAAAATTAAAGATTATTCCATTTTCTACAAGTTTGCTTAAATACTTTTTCTATATATTGTATGGATAAATTTATAAAGTAATATAAAAATTATATACATAGGTAAATGGCGTGAGGTACTGTGTTGGTCACATCAGATTTTTTTTTGTATCTTGCACCTCCTAATAACCTTTCCTATCTTCGCGTATGACTGAGTTACAGAATAGGCCCGATTATCGTAACTCACAGCTGACTGAGCAATAGAAAGAAATTAAGTATGGTGATTTGAACACAAAAGTATTTTATATGCATGCTAACTAGCTACAAAGTCGAACCTAAAACTTCTTACAAAATGTACACACGAACCATTATCACAGCCATAAAAATGCTTAAATATTTATGTTTCCTTTTCCTGTAAATAAAAAAAAATACATTGTCATGTATAAAAACGTAAATACAATGTTACATTTTTCTGCAGTAAATGTTACGCCCATTAACTTTAGAATTTATTCATATTGCAAATTTTATGTCATATGACATATTTTCTCATAGCATAAATAAAAAATTATAATCGATTATTAAAGCACCACTCATTGAATATCAAGTATTGATTCTACTACGCACCCATTTGCAAATGTCATGTGAAATTGTCAGATTCCATACTATGATAGCTTAAGAAGTATATGTAATTATCATGGATATTAACTTAATCTAATTACATTGCAAATTATACTAATGATCGCTAACAGCTAACAAGAAGAGTTTATAGAACGCAGGTATAGTATTTACTTAAAAAGACAAATTCGTTTTGTGGAAACAAGTTTCGTTTCAGGCTATGCAAATTACTAATATGTTTATTAAAGCGGTGTAATATAAACAGAATAATATAAAAGTCATTTCATAAATTTTAATTTCCTCAAAATACTACATAAAAATAGTATTTGAACATACACTATACGAATTCAATAAATATAAACATTAAAGTCAGTGTCATTTTTGTAAATAAAATAATAAATCATATTTCAGAATGCGCTGTGATTGGTGTGACGTCATAACCAGGATATCAGATTCTTCTCGTTTAATATACATTGACTGTCACCGATAAGATTGGCTATTTTTGTGTTTAAGCTATTAAAATTGAAATAATTGGACTAAAAAAGAAAAGTACAGTAAAATTTTTGAAAGATGTCCGATCAAGGTCATCTGTATCATGAACGAATTAACAAATTGCCATACATTTATCTCTTTCCTTTGCAAAGGCTATAAAGTATGTGCGATAAGGATAGATATAACACGCTTGTCTTTCAAAAATTCATATTGTTTCGACTAAGTTAGGACATTCCACTTTAAAACGATGCTCGTTGTTGATAATACTTTCGCTGTAAGGTAAGTTTATTTATTATTTCAGATACATTACCTTAATTCATAGCTGTACGAATAACGTTATTTTCTGTCAGTCACTGACACTGACATTGTGTCAGTATCTTATTTTTCACATATTTGGTTTTACATTTGCTAATAAACTTACCAGTTGACTTATTTTTGAATTTCGAATGCTTTTATTGTAACATAATTTTATAATAATAAAATAACAGTAGTATCTTATGTACCCTCATAAAAACTAAGCAAACGACACTACTGAATTTGTCATAATGCGCGAAACAAAAATCTGAATTCATACAATTCGTAGACGACCTTGATCGGACATCTTTCAAAAATTTTACTATACAGTTATTTTTTTTAAAGATATCCGATCGAGGTCATTTGTATGATGAACGAATTAACAAATTGGTATATATTTATCTCTCTCTATTTTGCAAAGACTGGAAGCGTGTACGGTAAGATTGGATATAACACGTTTGTCTTTCAAAAATTTATATTGTTTCGACTAAGTTAGGACATTCCATTTTAAAACGATGCTCAATGTTGGCAATACTTTCGCTGTAACGTATAAGTTTATTTATTAATTAAAATATATTACCTTGATTCATAACCGTATGAATAACCGAGTTGGAGATTTCACGAGTAATATTTTCGATTATTAATCATATCACGAGCTTATATTTAATGAGCGAATATAATAAAATTTTATAACACATTGTGTGTGCCGCTAACCTAACTTTTAAAGTACATATTCATATTCTACTAAAACATGGTACTTACGACGTTTATTTAATATATCTGAGTTTGAATTAGTGTTATAACTCATTTTTTTACTCAAAATTATCTGGCAATATTGTAAATAAAGAAAACAAAGCCCTTAGTAACAATTATAAATAAGGTGATAATTTCTTTGTTTTTTATCATCGCTGTGATAGACATATAACTAGGGAGATTCTGAATGTTGATTGGCGGAAAACATGTCACGTGAATTATATTCTTTATAAAATAATCTGTTGTAGTAAATCTCACAACCCAAACATCTCCATGAAAACCAGTTGAGAAATTAAAATGTCTGTCAAAAATTCAGAGATAGTACTGAAGGCTTTTTCTGGGAACGATATTTAATATTTCTTATTGTATTATTAATTAAATAAATATATCATCACGGCATATTACCCATTGCTGGGTGTGCCAATCTGCTTTGTATACTGATTTCGGTAATAATGATATATTTGTACCGCGCGGGCAGTTACCAGGTGGCATCGCACGGGCACTCATTGCTGACGTGGAGAGTGCACCACAGGGATCAATTTTGTGCCATTTAAAATTCGAAATATTAAGCATCTGTCGGGATCGAACCCGGTTCCCCAGATTCGCGATCAGACACTCTGGCACGCGGCCACAAGACCCCCATTAATTATATATTTAAAATTATAGGTATATTAAATACACCGTTCAGAAATACCGCCAATCCCGTCAATGAATTGGAAGAACCTCGAACATTTAAAAGAATAGGAGAAAACTTGCTCATAGAATGAATTTAAAATTATAGAAAATATTTAAATATAAAGATTTGATGTAATTAGAATTTTTTGCGTGTACAAGAAATGTTAAATACAATACTAATATATCCCACAATGGAAAGGGCGAGAAGTATTGTGATCAGATTTTTATTCTACTCTAAATGCTGGTATTGAAATAAAATAATTTATATAAAAATGTTGCGTATAAATAAATCGTCTAATACTTGTCGTTATGTATGGTTTCGTTGCAAACTTCGCCAAAATCCAAACTGATTCTTAAACCCTACTTCAAATGAAAATATTTGCGATAATATAAAAATAGGTATACAAGTTAAAAACGATATCTGTTAAACATATTTAGTAATAAGTATTTAAATTTTAACAGGCTTTTTTGTGTATTTTTTTAACAGATAGAAACAACGATACAAGAAATATTGCTATAAATTGAAAATGTGTTTCTACCTAAAAATTTCTTTACACCACATCATAATCGAATACTGTAAATAATATGTCATTAAATAATTTAATGCATGATGAATGTAATAAAAACTACTTTTAAATAAATGATTAGAAGAATAAGAGTGTCGTGAATTGATTATATAATTCAACATATTGATTAGAACAATGAATTGATACATTGCGTACATAATTTAACCTTAAAAATATTACTCCTTAATATAATTGCTCAAAAATTCAGCCCCCGTCGGCGCTTATGTGTGGATGTCACTTTTCAGCGAACGAATAAAACAGGAAACAAAAAACATCGAAATGCAATTCATAGTTTCACATTTTCCAATTTATTTTCTTTTTAAACGGTGTCACACTACATAAGTTTTCAAGTCAATCGTAAGTTTATTTTAAGTAAATATTAATACAAATTATATGAAATTTAGAGAAATGAATCAGTTATATCATCGTGTTTCTAAACCAGTTTCACACTTACATATGTAAATATATTCAGGATTATTACAATATACTAATAGAACACTAAAAACTATAATTACCGAGAATGTATCAAATTCAATTACTTTAATACAATCATAGGCGCCCACATAGGGGGGTAAGATGGGGCTCAGCCCCATCTATGATTTTAAAGAAGAAAAAAACAACTTAATAAACAAACATTTATGATAGTTATATATATATATATATATATATATATATATATATATATATATATATGGACTATGGCCAAAGGTGTTGAATTGAAATATTTGTTTTGGTTATGTACATCTGTAGTGAAATGCGTCGGTAACACCCCTCCCCACAGTAATAGTATATTGGAAGACAAGTATTACAAATTAAAGAACATTGTATACGTGTATTTCATACTATTTTTACTATTTCTCATTAATTTACATTTATTTCAAAATTATTATTGAAAGAAATATTAAAATATCAAGGTTGGTAATAGTGACAGTTTTAATAAACATTTGAAATTTAATTTATTTTGACAATTGACATTTTGATATTCAGAAGTTAGTTTACAGTTAAAATTTATATTTACTATGTTACGAACCTACAAATAAATACTTTGTACTTTAATTGCTTTACAGTTTGATGTAATAATTTTTCCGACGACCACTACGTAATGTACATAAATTCACACGCTAAACTATTACTGAAAGTTGATCATTGCACATTACTAGTAATGCTGTGTGATATGAAAGCTCTTTAACCAATCAGATGCATCCGCAACTGTGTAATATAATTTTATCACACGCTGCGATACCTGAGCGAACTAATCTAAAAATTTGTATTTAAAAGTTTGACAGGTGCAGATAATTTGCTGAATTTATACGGATTAAGAAGGTTGGACCCTGATTTATCAGATTTTAAAATAATTTTTGTAATTTTACAATTAATTTCGGTAAATTTGATGTGTGAGTATTTTGTAATTAATAAATTTGATTTCTTGTTTTGTTCGTAAATAAATTGATATAGATTTGTCTCTGATATTATTCCACGTAATTTATAACTGTCTGTCTGTGTACCCGTCTGTCTGAATTTTCAATTTGTTATTACTGTTTTATTAGCCCCTTATCACTTTTTGAATTTAACAATTTTCTCTTAAGTCATTAGTTCGCCAAAAAAACCGGTGGTTTTTTTAAAGAAAACATCCTGTGTATATGTATATACAGTTATGTCAATTCAACAAATTGTGGTCGTCAGACAAGTATCGTGTATAAAACGTGCTGAAAGGATATATTGGGAAAGGGTATTATATCAAATTTCAGCACTAGTTATACAATATACTATACCACAAAAAAATCTAATTGCAGTATTTTTTTACAAGTAATGACAGGTTTTGATAACTAAAATGAAAGATATGTATTTGATACTTAGAATAAATTACCAACTTCACAAATAAAATAATCCCCAAAAACAATTGAAAAAAATTGTTCATTGTAACACTGTTTCTGACAAAAACAGTTGTAAAAAATTCACTTCGTGGATGCGAAATAGAAAAAATATTTTTCAGCCCCATCTGACGAAAATTCCTGCGGGCGCCCTTGAATACAATTTAAACACATTGTCCTAAATCCATATATTTATTGCTTACGCATTTAACCAAATGCATGTTATCACAAAATGCCTCCATCATTTCCATGATACCATATCTTTGCTGTTGTATATATTATGTTTCAATTCCACGTATCCACGTGTTTGAGGCCTTAAGGGCTAGTGAAACTTGTAATTGACGATACCCTTCGGCGACTTCAACGCGTAGGATACAATATATACGTGTAACTGTATTGAATGCGGCTGTTACTGCAGATAGGCAGAATACCTGGAAGTGTCTGCAACACTTGTGTTCTTCATAATTCATGCAAGTGCTTTGCATATGAAATGGTGCGTGATTTCATGTAGAGTGTGTTCCAGTATGCACTATGGGATAGGTGTTCAAGTAGAAAACAAGAATGTAAAATGCAATCTTGGGCACTCACGAAGTATAGTCTTCCAATATTGCAGAAAAAAAAACTGTAACTCATTTAACTCTGCCACTGCCAAGATTAGAATCTCGAAAACAATACAACCAATGCAAAAAAATATTTTTTCTTTTCTTTTACGGATAATTCTAAACTCTCATTAAATAAAAAGTTAAATATTTCCATTGCCTATGTATTGGCGAATAAATATTGTGTCCCTTAATTTCTGAGATTCTGTTTTGATAAATTAAATTTCGGCTTTATCTAGTACCTAACCTATACAAGTGACCGGATCACTATTGGGATCTCGGAAACTATGAGATACGACTTCGGTTAAATGAAAAATATGGTGCGCAGATATCGGTGATGATGACATATTCGTACCGTGCGGGCGTTGACCAGGCATTACCTCATGGGCATTTATTGTTGGCGTGGTGAGTGCACCACAGGGGTCACTTTTGTGCCATTTAAAATTCGAAATAATTTTTGGCGTCGATTGGGATCGAACACGAATCATCAGATTCGCGACCAGTCACTCAGGCACACGACCACGAAATCTCATAAGATTAAATATTATGCTAAATAACATGTTATGAAATGTAACATCCAACAAAGGTGACTTTTAAAATGTGATTTCAAAGAGAGCCCATGTATAACGGAAACTTACATTTTTTGAAATGGACCCCATATTGTGTGTAAAATTATTTTTTTATCATTCCTGATATACCTACTTACGTTAATTTAAAAATATACGATAAAAATTATATTATGAATCAAGGTAGCTTGAAAAAAATTACTTAAGTAAAATAATATTTTGAAAAAAAATATTGCATGAAAAATATAGAAAAATTTAAGATTTGAAGGGTAAAACAAATTTAAAATATTTTTTATCACAGATATACATCGGTTAGTTAACTTAGTTTAAAATTTTGTTGATGAATTACTGTGAAACATTAGTCTCGCCATACCTTCAATTATATACCGAAAATCGAAAATGTTCTACTACACTTAATTTCATTTTATGTTTACATTATGTTTACAATGGCAAACTCTCAACAGAACTCTTTCAAATTCAGTTGTTGAAGTAGTAGTGCTGCCGCTATCAGTAGTGTCAGTTGTCATACGTAAGCACGTTCCTGCAATTTCTCACACATTGTATACAAGTTCGTGTAAATGTTTACAACTTTTTATGTTTTTTTAATTTTTACATTTTACATCTCCAATTACAATGAATCGTATTTCAGACTTTTCTTTCTGTTCAAGAATTTGTTCTATGTCTATCTTGCTATGGAGTATAGGTATTTTTAGGTTTTGAGCACCCCGACAGTAATATAAAAAGTTGGCGCCACTGGAGCCAGCCTTTATATATATACTCCACTGAGGAGTTGCGCAGCTTCTAATAAAGCTTTCTAGATCCTTTTATGGGGGGTGGGGGATCGGTCCTCGTTTCTGGTGTTTATTAAATATTCTTTGGTATGGTGTTCCATTTCTTCTTATCTCCTGTTTTTTTCTCCAGTTGCTAATTCCCGCTCTTCTTAAATCCTTCTCTACTTCTGCTAGCCATGTTGATTTTGGTCTTCATATTCTTTTTTTATTCCCATGGTTCCATTGCAGTATTGATTTTATTGGTTCTTGGTTGTCAGCTCTTCAAACGTCTCCGAGCCATTTTATTCTTTGTTGCTTAATTTTTTTATTATGTCCTCTCCTTTTAGTTCTTGCTCGATTTCATGGTTCATTCTTACTCTATATTCTGTATCAAATATTTTCTTAGGTCCTAAAATTGTTCTTATTATTTTCCTTTCCATTATTCCAGCCCTTCAATTTGTATAAATATGTAGTTACATTTTTTATAAAAAGTGCATAATTAAATAAAGAAATATAAAAAATGATAATGATATATTTCCTTGGTAATATAATTACATTTGTGTATAAATACTCCATGTTTCTTATAAATTTTTATAGTCTAAACGTCTAAACAAAGATTTATTATCATTTAGAATGTAAACGATTGGTGTAAAAATAATTATTTATGATTCAAGCAAGACACAAACGCTTTCTTCTTGATGTGAAAGATTAACCGTTGAAAATTTAATTACACCGTGAAACAAAGAAAAATAAATGTACATGTTGTTACACTATAGGGGGTATGTTGACGGACAACATAATTACGCGTAAGATATATGAATAGATAATTTTAGAATGAATGTTTTTAAATTCGTCATTGAATTATGCTTTTTGTGTAATATGTAAAACAACAGAGGAAACTATATATGCAGCATGTAATAGCTTAAATACATTGGCGGTTTTATATTGAAGCTTAAGAAGCTTAAGGCCCCCACGTAAATGGGGTCCCTGATTTTCAAACGTGTTACTTTTATTTCCGAAAATAATAAATTCAATGTTAAAAATTTAATTTGGTGATATTTCTTAATTTTAGAACGAAAGTGTAATGAAGAAAAATGTACAGAAAGAAAAAGTGCATCAATTGACTAACAACTTTGTTGTTCAATTGCTTATTATGTATGAGATAGAAGCAAAATAAAATACATGATTTAAGACAAAAAAACCTTTTCAATTTAAAGAGATAGAAAATACGCGCAATGGGATCTGCACATAGTAAGGCAACAAATGGCGGGAGTCATGATTACGTGCTTGTTATATGAAATCCATGGCGTTTGTTTTTTTTTTTCAAAATTTGGACGTAATATGTGATGAAAGTCTTGATTTTAAAAAACTTCTCAAAAGAAGTTACAAAAGCTTTTATTAAAGCTAATATGTCAAATGATGCAAATTTTTACAGAGAATACAGGTATTTTACTTATTGCAATATGTTTTACGTTTCGTTTGACTGCCCAACTGACAGCTGCAAGCGCCATTTTACTTACTATGTACGCAGAAATAAACAGAGATATACTTTGGTTCACGAAAGATGACTATTCAAGGTCACTTGTTCGAGGAAAGAATACACAGCATTTTATACAGTAGTAGCTTAGCAACATTTCATGTTTGAAAGATATAGATTATTTGACATATGTCTATGTAGTTTATGTTGTGTGACAGATATACGTAAATGGTGACATTACTTTCTAACACATTATAAATAATAATGACGTATGTCGTAGAGTTATAGATATCTAATTATCTACTCGCTGCCCTCTGTCCTAATATTTATCCAGTGACGTTGACATTTAAATCAAATTATTATTCCATGGTTTTTGTCTAGACTATGTTTTTGTGTTTTACAAAAACATAAGATGAAGAGCATAAATCTTTGAAAAGGGAATTATTTAAAAAGAAACATATTTTTCAAATAAATTACAATTATTTTTTTCAGTTAAAATGTATCCATAAATATTTCATGTTGTACGTTTATGTACACGGAATGCAGTGAAGCTATCTGCTAGTAATATTATACCATACGGTTAATAAATGACCTTGAATAGTCATCTTTCGTGAACCAAACTATAGCTGTTAAATTTAATATTGCCATGAAAAATAAAACAATAATTTGTGTTTGATGTTTCTGACATCTGATAGCTTTGACATTTATTTTGATTTTATTGTTATGAAATTTTTACCTTCCGTCACCTATAAAAGAAAGTATTGTTTTTGGTCAAAAAAATCGAGTTTTTAATGAATAAGCACGATTTAGAGTCCCTAGAATACGACTTTACTATTTTTACGATTATGTATGTGTTTGTATGTGTGTATGCGTCTGTGTGTGTGTGTGTGTGTATGTGTGTGTGTGTGTATGTGTGTGTGTGTGTATGTGTGTGTGTGTGTGTCTGTGTATGTGACGCTTGTTCCGGATCGCATAACTCCAATATTACAGTTCCAAAAATTATAATTTTCCTCTTTCGTATGTCCATATGAAGAGTTGATTAGATTCGGATTACGATTGGTTAATCGGAAGTACCCTAATTTTCAGATTTTAGCAGTTTTTCTTGAAAAAAGCAGTTAAATATCATATTATTAATTATGATGATATTAAATTTCATAAATCAGCCAGCTATGCTATCCATGGAAACTGCTAATATATTCAGATAATTTAAATTGGCAGATGTCAGTATCAATGAAAAGAAAATGAATGTGACAGAGATGAAGATTTTGGTATTAAATGATGCGGGAAATGACTCGAATAATAGAAGTTTCTAGATAGATGCAAGAGAGACGATTACATTGGTTTGAACATGAGGAGCGATGAAAAATATATTTGAAGAAGAAAAAATAGCTTAGTAGTAGAAGATTGAAGAAACAGGAAGACTAAAGATACGATGGAAGGCCTGTATTGCGGAAGACTTGAGATAAAAGGAACAGAATGAGAACAACACGTAAAACAAAAATGAGTGAAGAAGAAAATAAAAAAATAGCGACCCCTAACGAATGGGAAAAGCTAAAGAAGAAGATCTCAGTGTCAAGTGCAATTTGTATAGTGTGTTTATGAAATAATTTTACTGGAAATATAGGATCTTTTGCAAGAAAATTTATGTACAGAACGCGAGCAGTGACGTGATTTTGCTGACCTTGGCAAGCAGATATGGGGGCCCGTGTCAAAATGACAGCTATTAATTATGTCCATAACTGACAAATGTCATAATTTTTCATTCAAAATTTCATGATTTTCTTATTTCATGTGGCTTATTTGTTATCTGGAGTGTGAAATTCAGTTGCCAAGAAAAGGAATCAGACAATACCAAAAAGTGAAATTTTGAATGAAAAATTATGACATTTGTCAGTTATGGACATAATTAATAGCTGTCATTCTGATACGGGCCACCATATCTGATTGCCAAGGTCAGCGCCCTATGGAATTTGTACATGATACACAGGATTGACGGAAGGTAATGAATATGCTGGGCACATCAGATTTCTTCTTCTATCATTTTAATACTGTAGAATAAAAAAATTATAATTTACTAAACATGAAAAACGTTTGTTTTTATTTATTAAAATATGTATTTAAATTTTAATTTAATTTCTTATTTCTGATGCACAACGGAAAAGGGCCTTAAAAAATTATAAGCTTCTGTCCCCCTAATACGTTGATCCGCCACTGCTTAAATATTATGAATTATGGAGCATACTGTAATATCTTGACGATAATTCATATGTTACATATTCTGCATACCTATTACAGCACTTATCCGTAATAAATATATAGAGATAGCCGTTCCTATGACAACCAATAACAACTCGATGTGCGACGTATTTATAGATCATTAATCGTCGTCTTTGATTTATTTCGCCAATTCATTTTTCAATCATATGTGTTAACTTTCTGGCACGAAAGAAATAAATAGAACGGTAAAAATAGTATACGTATATTTATTCCATCCACTTAAAATACTATTTATCATAAAGTTACCATTTCCGTAACGAATGTTTCAGGAAGAATTATTTAACAGGAAATTTCTTGTTATATATCCGGTATTAGTCTAAATTAAATTATCGTTCGCAAGGGTAATAAATAATTGTAATATACACCACACGGTACTTTGTGAATGTATAGTTTTTACCGACCTACTCAGGAGGAAACACAGTCCCTGATCATTTTATTTACGTCTAACACAGATCAAAATTTTGCTGTCAAGGTACTTGGAATTTTCATCGATAGGAAAACAAACTAGACGTACTATATTGACTTCCTTTGTAATAAGCTCGTGTCCTTAATTTTTACCTTCCGTCACTTTTACGTAAAGAAAGTGTCTGGTCAGAAAATTCGATAGTGAGTTTCTAATGAATAAGCACGTTTTGGGGTCCCCAGAATACGAATTTACTATTTTTACGATGATGTCTGTATGTATGTGTGTGTGTGTCTATGTGTGGGTGTGTGTGTATGTAACGATCGTTTCGGATTACATAATTCCAATACCACGATTCCAAAAATTATATTTTTTTCGTATTCCTCGATTTTAGATTCATATGCAGACTTGATTAGATTTTGGTTATTATTGGTCCACCGAAAGTACTCTCAATTGCAACTTTTAACAGTTTTTCTTGAAAAAACGCAATTATATATCATTTATTGACATTTAATATTATATTTTAAAGAATATTTTATTCTCTATACGATTTGATTGTATTTTATACTTCATATTCAATAGATATAGGGTTAAAGAATTATAAAGATATTAAATTTCATAAATCAGCCAGCTATGCTAACCAAGGAAACTGCTAATATATTTAGATAACTCAAATTGACAGATGTCAATATCAATGAAAAGTAAATGAATGTGGCAGAGATAAGTTTCTAGAAAGATACAAGAGAGACGATTACATTGGTTTGAACATGTCATGAAGAAACATGAAGAATATATTGGAAGCAGAATGAATAGGATAGTAATAGAAAAAGTTGAAGAAACAGAGGAAGACCAAAGATAAGATGGAAGGACTAGTGCTGTCAAGAACCGAAAAAATTTGGAACCGGGTACCCGGTTCCAAAACTACCTGGGTACCCGGATACCCGGGTAGTGGAACCGATTTTCGATTCCAGTTCCGAGTAATGGAACCGATCTTCGGTTCCCGGTTCCGGGTAATGGAATCGATCTTCTTAGTGGAACATAACACAAAAGTAAATTCATTTTTCTCCTGAAAATAGATTTATGTTGTTGAATTTAATTCAAATAATCATATTTTCTTCTACATTTCTTTTACGGGGAACATTATGAATGTCTATCTATGTTAACCTACCGGGCGTCGTAACTCGTTACAATGTCGTAAATAAATCGGCGAAACTTAGTTTTTTTTAGAGTTAGTTTAAATAAATATCTGTTCGTTCAGAAATAGGTTTCCTTTCCCAAAAAAATTGTATTTGTTTAAAAATATTGTTAAACAAGTACGGTTTACAATACAGGGTTCCAGCTAAGTTTCTAAAGAGTGTAAAGGCTGGTTTAAGTTACCTTTGATCAACTTGTCAGGACAGGACTTGTCTAAAGCTTTGTTAACACTTTCTACAGCCACAAGAAGCCAGCAATAGTTTAGTTAAAGTCGCGAATATTAGATACATTAAAATTAAATTCATTTACATTTTAAAGTTAGGGTAAAATATAATTAATGTTTTGCCGAGGATATGATCGTATCACATGTCAGTTTAAATTATTGTCCAATTTTTTAAATGTAGGTACAGAAACAATCCTTAAAGTAGCTTTAATCACTTTAATAATATGGCCGTGTGCCTGAGTGTCTGGTCGCGAATCTGGGGACCCGGGTTCGATCCCGACCGACGCCAAAAATTTCATCGCATTTTAATGGCACAAAATTGACCCCTGTGGCGCACTCTCCACGCCAGCAATGAGTGCCCGTGAGGTGACGCCTGGTAAGCACCCGCACGGTACAAATATTCCATCATTACCGATATCTGTACAAAACAGATTGGCACACGCAGCAATGGGTAATTTGCCGTGATGAAATATTTATTTTATTTATTTAAAAATATGAATAATGCATGACCGCCTGGGAGACAATTAATCGGAAGCGATGTCTTAAAGCAGACTATATTAGCCTCCCCTAAGTGAGGGATGTATTGGTAAATGGGGAAATATATACTTAAATTTATAAAATTTCAAAGGTACATACAAAAGCCGAAAATAGTAAAATTGAAAAGTTTCGGATTATATTTTAATACAGTTTTTCATTAAAAATTGTTATGGGTTGCAAGTAAAGTATCACTTCCGGTTTATCTAGTTAAGTCAAAATGTAATATGTTGTTCCCCTTGATATAAAAGTTTTAAATAGTAAAATTGAATAGTTTTGAATTATATTTTATTATAGTTCTTCATTAAAAACTGTTATGGGTTTCAAGTAAAGTATCACTTCCGGTTTATCAATTTTAGTCAAAATCTAATATGTTGTTTCCCTTGATATAAAAGTCTTAAATAGTAAAATTTAAAAGTTTTGGATTATATTTTAATACAGTTTTTTATTAAAAACTGTTATGGTCTTCAAGTAAAGTATCACTTCCGGTGTATCAATTTTAGTCAAAATCTAATATATTGTTCCCCTTGATATAATAGTCTTAAATACTAAAATTGAAAAGTTTTGGATCATTTTAATACAGTTCATACTTCATTAAAAACTGTTATGGGCTTCAAGTAAAGTGTCACTTCCGGTTTATCAAGTTAAGTCAAAATATAATATGTTGTTCCCCTTGATATAAAAGTCTTAAATACTATAATTGGATAGTTTTTGATTATATTTTAATATAGTTTTTCATTAAAAACTGTTATGGGCTTCAAGTAAAGTATCACTTCCGGTTTATCAATTTTAGTCAAAATCTAATATGTTATTATCGTTGATATAAAAGTCTTAAATAGTAAAATTGAAAAGTTTTGGATTATATTTTAATATAGTTTTTCATTAAAAACTGTTATGGGCTTCAAGTAAAGTATCACTTCCGATGTGTCAATTTCAGTCAAAATATAATATGTTGTTCCCCTTAATATAAAAGTCCTAAATACTAAAATTGAAAAAAATAGATTATATTTTAATAAAGTTCTTCATGAAAAACTGTTATGGGCTTCAAGTAAAGTACCACTTCCGGTATGACAATTTCAGTCAAAATATAATATGTTGTTTGCCTTGATATAAAAGTCTTAAATACTAAAATTGAAAAGTTTTATATTATATTTTAATATAGTTCTTCATGAAAAACTGTTATGAACTTCAAGTAAAGTACCACTTCCGGTTTGTCAATTTCAGTCAAAATATAATATGTTGTTCCCCTTGATATAAAAGTCCTAAATACTAAAATTGAAAATTTTTAGATTATATTTTAATATAGTTCTTCATGAAAAACTGTTACGGGCTTCAAGTAACGTACCACTTCCGGTTTGTCAATTTCAGTCAAAATACAATATGTTGTTCTCCTTGATATAAAAGTTCTAAATACTAAAATTGAAAATTTTTAGATTATATTTTAATATAGTTCTTCATGAAAAACTGTTATGGGCTTCAAGTAAAGTACCACTTCCGGTTAGTCAATTTCAGTCAAAATATAATAAGTTGTTTCCCGTGATATAAAAGTCCTAAATACTAAAATTGAAATTTTTTAGATTATATTTTAATACATTTCTTCATGAAAAACTGTTTTGGGCTTCAAGTAAAGTATCACTTCCGGTTTGTCAATTTTCCGAAATATTATTTTTTTATAGTTTTCCTACAAAAATACACTATATTCCGGACTACAATTACTTGTCACCGAGATATGCTGCGGACTTAACACTATGTTTCCCAACAAAAATTACAGTAAAAAGAAGAGTCCATTGAAATGAAATAGTTATATATTTCGCTCTCTGTCTTACAAAAAATAAATATGTGCGAGTAAGTGTACATTCCTGTTCGTTGTTATTCTATGGCATGTTGTCTCTGTCTTACAATGTATAAGATAAATAAATAAATGTTGTAAGACAGAGACAACATGTCATAGAATAACAACGAACAGGATTGTACACTTACTCGCAAATATTTATTTTTTGTAAGACAGAGAGCGAAATATATAACTATTTCATTTCAATGGACTCTTCTTTTTACTGTAATTTTTGTTGGGAAACATAGTGTTAAGTCCGCAGCATATCTCGGTGACAAGTAATTGTAGTCCGGGATATAGTGTATTTTTGTAGGAAAACTATACAAAATTAATATTTCGGGAACGGGAAAAGACATCTACATATTTTTTTCAAATATAAACACAAAAAGATTAACCAAATGGAACAACATATTATATTTTGACTGATATTGACAAACCGGAAATAGTACTTTACTTAAAGCCCGTAACAGTTTTTCGTGAAGAACTGTATTAAAATATAATTAAAAAATTTTCAATTTTAGTATTTAGAATTTTTATATCAAAGGGAACAACATATTATATTTTGACTGAAATTGACAAACCGGAAGTGGTACTTTACTTAAAGCCCATAACAGTTTTTCATGAAGAACTGTATTAAAATATAATCAAAAAAAAATTCAATTTAGTATTTAGGATTTTTATATCAAAGGGAACAACATATTATATTTTGACTGAAATTGATAAACCGGAAGTGGTTCTTTACTTAAAGCCCATAACAGTTTTTCATGAAGAACTGTATTAAAATATAATCAAAAAAAAATTCAATTTAGTATTTAGGATTTTTATATCAAAGGGAACAACATATTATATTTTGACTGAAATTGATAAACCGGAAGTGGTTCTTTACTTAAAGCCCATAACAGTTTTTCATGAAGAACTGTATTAAAATATAATATAAAAATTTTCAATTTTAGTATTTAGGATTTTTATATCAAAGGGAACAACCTATTAGTTTTTGACTGAAATTGACAAACCGGAAGTGATACTTTACTTGAAGCCGATAACAGTTTTTCATGTAGAGCTGTATTAAAATATAATCTAAAAAAATTCAATTTTAGTATTTATGACTTTTATAGCAAGGAGAACAACATATTACATTTTGACTGAAATTGAGAAACCGGAAGTGGTACTTTACTTGAAGCCCGTAACAGTTTTTCAAGAAGAACTGTATTAAAATATAATCTAAAAATTTTCAATTTTAGTATTTAGGACTTTTATATCAAGGAGAACAACATATTACATTTTGACTGAAATTGACAAACCGGAAGTGGTACTTTACTTGAAGCCCGTAACAGTTTTTCAAGAAGAACTGTATTAAAATATAATCTAAAAATTATCAATTTTAGTATTTAAGACTTTTATATCAAGGGGAACAACATATTTTATTTTGACTGAAATTGATAAACCGGAAGTGATACTTTACTTGAAGCCCATAACAGTTTTTGGAAGGACTGTATTGCGGAAGACTTGAGAAGAAAAGAACTGAATGAGGACGACACGCAAAACAGATGAGTGGAAGAAGAAAATAAAAAAACAGCGACCCCTAACGAATGAGAAAAGCTAAAGAAGATGTCAGTATCAAATGCAATTTGAATATTTTGTTTATGAAATAATTTTACTGGAAACATAGGATCTTTTCCAAGATAATTTATGTATGGAATTTGTACATAATACCTTTGAATATATAATACATATAAGAACGGCAACGTAATGTATTTAGATTAAATATTTCGAGAGAAGGTGCCATCTATCCCTCCGTATACGAATTATTTCTGAGTTAGTTCAAAAAATACATAATAGGTGGATGTTGCACAGTGTTGCCACGAAGCTAGAACAACAAGATAAGATTTTAAAAAGGTTTTTAAGTTTGCTACTGCTGCTATATTGTTATGAGTAGTGTGTTCCATAAAGCGCTTTTATTGTATAAAAAATCTGTTGTGGCCAGCACAATACCGCTCGCCATTTTCGTTTTATGTTGCATAGGACGCGAGCAGTTATGTGACTTTGTAGACCTTGGCAAGCAGATATGGGGGCTCGTGTCAAAATGACAGCTAGTAATAATTTCCATAGTTTTCATTCCAAACATTATGATTTTTCAAATCCATGTGGATTATTTTCTTCGACAAGTATATTCCATACTATTGATGACATATGAACAACATGGTATCAGAATATTTTGAAATTTTTAATAACATCTATGTAAATAACTACTAGCTGTCATTCTGATACGGACACACAAATCTGCTTGCCAAGGCCAACAAAGTAAAATGTCTGCTCGTACCCTATAAGTAACGAATTTAACATTTCTTGTACACACAAATAATTGAAATTGTATATCTTCTTTCGTTCTATGAGTAATTTTGTCCTACTCTTCTAATATGTTCAAAATTCTTCAAACTCATTGACGGTATTAGCGGTATTTTTTAAGGATATATGTAATATTAACATACCTATAATTTAAATACATATTTAATTAATAATACAATAATATATATTAATTGTACTCGTACTTCCCAGAAAAATCTGATTTTTGACACTGACATTTTGCATTTATCTTTCAATTACAAACATTTAAATATCTCAACTGTTTTTTACGCAACGAGATTTATTACAACAGATTATTCTATATTATTATATATACTATATATCTCCAAACCTATACGAGATATAATAAAAAAATTAAATGCGTCAGATAGAGAATTTAATTTTCTTTAATACTACCTAATTTTCAAAAAATATTATTTAGAAGATTATTTTTCAAGAATCTGCTACTTCCGGTTGTCCACTTGTTAACAAAACCTTTTCAGCTCTTATGAATGTCCGATTGGGAAATACGTAGTTAAACAAATATTTATAAGTCTTATAGTTTTTGAATAATCGTCCTTTCAACGTCCCACACACATACACACAGACACACACAGACATCATCGTAAAAATGTTAAAATCGTATTGTAGGGACCTTAAAACGTGCTTATTCATTAAAATCTGGATATGCGATTTTTAGCATGAATCCAATACCTCTCTTAGCGAGAGGTAAAAAAAAGGTACTGCGATATACAGACACTGCACACTGCTAAGAAGTCTTAGGAGGACTGTTCAGGTCTTTGAATTTTGATATTTTACTAGATTAACTTTTACAATTATCAGATTTATATGTCCTTGTTTACAATTTTATTCTCAATACTTTTAAATAGTTTGTATTTCCTTTATTATTTACAAAAAATAAATGCTACGCCACTGGTAAGCGCAAACACTAACGGCCGCCATTTTGAGACACCACATTTTGGACGCAACAATTTAGCGTGCATCGTCCTTCCTTATGTCTTTTTATTCAAAGGTTCAGGTCTACACTTCCACAGTAACCTAATTCAGCTTAGAAGTGGTGATAGATAAAAATAAGACAGTTTTTCTTATAAACGTTGCCTTTCTTTTTCATTATGTTCTTACCGACGCCAAAAATTATTTAGAACTGTAAATGGCACAAAATTAATCCCTGTGGTGCACTCTCTATACCAACAATGAGTGCCCGTAAGATGACGTCTGGTAAGCGCCCTCACGGTACAAATATTTCATCATTACCGATATCTGTATACAAAGTAGATTGGCACACCCAGTAATGGGTAATATGACAGGATACAGACGCACGCACACATTTATACCCTAGCGGGATTTGAACTCGGTACTTGTTTACGGAACGGCAACGTTACCACTATGCTAACTTGGTTGATGAAACTTTATACAAGTACATATAAATTTAATGCTTGAGTATTAATGATTTTAAACTGTTGACGTACTAAGTAATGTTCTTTATGTCTTTGAGCTTGTGTTATTTATAATTTAATTTTATTCTGTTCGCAAATATTATTATCTTATGATTCATTTCTAAGTTCGTCAACTTTAAGGCGTTTTAATGCTCAGTTATATGCTGATTACATCAGTTTTTTTTTACTAGTTTACATTTATATAAGACCCACCTACATACAGGTAAACGAGGTATTGTCTTTGAACATTAAATTTGATACTATGAATAAGTAGGTTTCAGGATTCTTAGAATACAAATTTATCATATTTGCAGTGAGGTTTGTATTTATATGCGGGACAATATTTTCTGCTACGACAACTCACCATAATTTCAAATTTCCAAATTTTTATATGTACATGTTTTCTTAATTTAATTTATGTAGTTAATCTAATGTTTGTTTAATACATTTTTCCCGAAACCGACAAGAAAAACTGAACTTTCATCTTCAGCCTTCAAAGTGTAAAAAATCGCTGCTATTAATTACGTCGATAACTGACAAATGTCATATTTTTTCATTCAAAATTTCATGATTTTCTTATTTCATGTGGTTTATTTATTATCAGGGGTGTGGAATTCAGTTGCCGAGAAAAGGAATCATAAAATACCAAAAAATGAAATTTTGAATGAAAAATTTTGACGTGAGGATGACCCGCAAAACAGAAATAAATGGAAGAAGAAAATAAAAAATAGCGACCCCTAATGAATGGGAAAAGCTAAAGAAGAAGAAGATGTCAGTGTCAAGTGTCATTTGCATGAAATAATATTACTGGAAATTTAGAATCTTTTGCATGAAAATTTATGTATGGAATTTGTACAATTTAGAATCTTTTGCCTGAAAATTTATGGATTGACGGAAGGTATTGTGCTGGCCACATCAGATTTTTTTTTCCAGAGAACATATTGATTTTTACTTTTTTTACGTAATTGGTCAGTTTTAAGGGGCTCCAATTCTTGTAGAAAACATGTAAAACAAATTTTATTACCAGATTTACTATTGATGGGGTTCATTATATTATCGGTTAAGTGTTGTACACTTACTTAAATAACACCCTGTATATAAACATATTTTATTGGTTAAATGTTTTAACCAGTTGTAAAAAATTAACCACTGACTTACAAAATTGGCCTGATAAGCTGTTTTTCATTTATGTACCTAACGGACAAATAAGTGTCACAATACAAACTGTATAAACAAGTAGAAAGAATATAAATTGTATTTTGTTTTACAAAATCACAAAAACCCAATACTAATAATAAAAAATATAAAGCAAATAAACTTCTATCATGAACTATTTCTCCGTTGAGTGTTTAAATTTCGTTGGATAAAATTTCCGCTTGAAGCTGTCAAGAAGCAATACTCATCTTGATTGTCAAGAGCTTGTCTAATGTCCGTTTCGCTCACTAATGTAGTGTAATATTTTTCGCTCTTAACTTATCTGCAACAACTGTTAATGTGAAGAGCCTCTAACTTACGAATTTTCTATTTTCTTCTACGGGATATTTGCACTGCCATTAATTACATACAGACAGTGAAAATTAATAGTATGAATTAGAATGAAATGGTGGGCTCATTTCAAACCGTTAGGCAAATATTTCCGCGGTAATAATATTGACCCGAACATGTTTAGATCTACTTTTTTCTTGTTCAATGGCTTTCTTTACACTTCATTGTTAGCTTGTTAGTAGAATTTGCTTAAACAAATGTGTAGTATGGTTAACACATTGCTAATAGAAATGTACTTATTTGTTTGCTCTAGTTTCTATTTTCGTCAAGATTTGTGTTCCCATTTTGGTAGTGTGATGATAGTTTCTAATCTATAAACTACATTTTTACCGATCATCTTAATGATATGTATATTTTTATTCAGCTACTTTTTTTGACAACTATGATACTACAATATCTACAGGCAGTTGCTCGTTATTTTTAACCATTCTCTAAAAAGTATTGTTATGTTTACAAGTTTATGACTATATAATGAACAGTAAGCTATACACCGATTACAGTCATTTGAGCTTCAAGTCATAAAGCCTTATTCTTGTAACACTTGTATTGAAAACAAAATTGTTTCGTATACAATATTGAAAACAATTGAACAATTGAAATTCGTATTTTAATGTATACAAGTATGCAGTTAATTCATTTTCTAGTTTGGCATTTATTTACTTGATTTTTTGACATAAGTGATATTTCCTAACCCCAAAAGAATTATCATATTTGTTATTAATAGTGTTGTGGAAGAAAAAAAAAGTAGTATAGAAGGCTCAATAACAAATATAAGTACAAGAACATTTAAAAACCGGAAGAAAAAAGCCAAATTTAAATTCGTAAATATTTTAGTATGACAAGAAATGGTTTTAAATTTAGATTCTTGTTGAAATGGGTTATTTAGAGACGAAAATAATTGGCGAAAAACATGAAAATAACAACAGTTAATATCGTATTACAATTTAATCAAATTAATTAGGGCTCTATTTATCGTAAAATTCAACAACTACCAAAATTCCCATTTTCTAAATCCGTTGAAAAATTCATTTACGTTTGTGTTTCTGTTGGTCTTCGTCATTAAGTACAATAATACAAACTTGTTGAAATTAATCATATAATAATTATTGATTACATTTGTTACCAGTAATAAGCATCAACTAACTGATATAAAAATAACACTATTTAACATCAGTAGATAACTTCTTTCATTGAATAAATGTAATATGTATTTATAAATGAATAAAGAATATACAGTCCAATAAGATTCATAGATAGATAGTCCGTAAATTAATTTGTTTGTTGTTTTTTATAAGGATAAAAGATCATTCATACTCTTAAATGTTTTTTTTTTTTAATTGAGCAAAATGTCTACATTATTTAATTCATAAATGTAAATTACACATATGTAAGTACATTGGCTATATATTACTCTAACATATCATATTTCCTCTTTTCGAAGTCAATAATAGCAGTAATTAATGTTATAAAAATTGTATTTACCATTATTCACAATTTAGTTAGTATTTTAAAAATTATTGTTTCTGTAGCAAGTAGCTTAGTTTCTTGTTCAGAATTCAATATTTTAAAACAATTATTGTTTTCCATACATTACAATTTTGATCATCTGAATATCAAAAATTGTATAAGATAAATTTTTGACATTTCAATATATTGTTTTGTATACAATATTGTTTCAAATTCAATTTTCACGTGAATTTTAAAATTACAATTTATTGTACACTGGCTTGCAAAAAAATCGCGTAAATCATACAAATCAAGTAACCGAGTTTTTACTTTTTTTTACCTCTCGCTAAGAGAGGTATTGGATTCATGCTAAAAATCGCATATCCAGATTTTATTGAATAAGCACGTTTTAAGGTCCCTACAATCCGATTTTAACATTTTTACGATGATGTCTGTGTGTGTGTGTGTGTGTGTGTGTGTGTGTGTGTGTGTGTGTGTGTGTGTGTGTGTGTGTGTGGATGTGTGTGTGTGGGATGTTGGAAGGACGGTTACTCAAAAACTATATATATTCATGGGAAGATCTGAAAAGGTTTTGGTAATAATTGGACAACCGGAAGTAGAAGATTCTTGAAAAAAAATCTTCTAAATATTATTTTTTGAAAATTTTTCGTGGTAATATTAAAGAAAATTAAATTCTCTATCTGATACATTTAAATATTTTATTATATATTCCATAGATTTAGAGATAAAAGAAGTATAATATATAAAATAATCTGTTGTAATAAATTTGACAGCCGAAAGAATGCCATGAAAAATAGTTGATAATTTAAATTATTTGTAACTGACAGATAAATGTCAGTGTCAGAAATAATGAGTAATGAATTAAAAATGTACTTGGAGAATCCCTTAGTTCTTGATCTGGACTATTATGGAGATGACAAGTCTAGGTTGAAGGACTTAAATTTGTTTCAAACATTATGGGACAATGTACACCAGTACTATAGACTAGAGTAACTTTGAATTGCGAAAAAGCTATCAAATTCTTCTCAAGTAAGTTGTAAATATTGACAAAATTACACATCGATATAAGAATAATCGGAGTGCAATCTATCCGTCACTTTATTAAAGGGAATTAGTGTTATTTAGATATAACATGTATGAAAAAATAAAATGTAAAAGAAGATATGTAAGAATAGATGCACAATCCATATATACATTTTAGACCGCCCAAAATTAATGTTTTTACTAGAAGAATATGAAGAGAAAGTAAACAACGTTGTTCGAATTGAAAATTGCTGTTACCAGCCTAATATTTATATATGGTAAACTCTACTTTGTAATTTATTGTAACATAATTTATGGTAAAATATCTTCATGTTGAGACATGCTATTATTGAATAATAAAGAAGTTTATACGTCATAGATTTATATGAATATATTATTTGTATTTATAAAAATATTCTTTGCTTTATGCATACAGCCAGGTAAAATACGGCGAGAGGTTATGTGCTGGCCACATCAGATTTTTAGCTATGTAAATACGATTTTTTTAAAATAGGTTAATATCAACTGTCAATGAAGTTGTCAGTTTGTCACCATTGTCACTGTCATATTATTTTAGATATCGTGGAGCAAGTTCTTCATTGTGCTAAATTACTACTAAATTACAAATATATTCTAGAAAAATTAAAGAACAACCAAGTATTTATTTTAAATGGATTATAAATAAGTAAAAATTATGACTGAAATAAATTATGGACGAAGTAATATTAGTAATTTATCAGCGGTCCATCAGCGTCTAGTACCTTATTGTTCTGCTATTGATCTGATTGACCACAACTTTCTCGTTTTCTGATAATTTTGGCATCTTAATTGTCACTAATGACACTCTGACTTGTGACACTGTCAAGTTAACAATCGAGATCGACTCAATACAGTAAAAAAACAGGTGTACGCGATTTTTTTGCAAGCCAGTGTATACGAAACAATAATTGTTTTGATTACAAAGTCGTTTTCTAAACAAGTGTCACGAGAATTAGGCTGATAGTTTGATGTTCGTATGAAGCAAATATGGTACTGGTTGTGATGGAAACGTGATTACAAGCAGATCTCAAACAGTTTTGTGTACAAAATATATTAACATAAATTTGTGCAATTTTATTATGAATCATTACATTCTTAAACTGAAATACTACTCCATTTTACGTATATTTGTAAGATTATACTTACCTAAGAACGAAAATCATTGTAAGAGAAGGTAAATATCACCAATAAATTATAAACATAACAATGACATTGACACATCTAAAATGTCAAACCTAACCTATAGAAATTTTACGTATTTTTTGTCCAAAATTAAATTCATACTTCTCGAATTTCGTGACTGTTAATGTAAACAGGATTAGCCCTACAAGTACCTTCACTAATTTCAACTGAACTTGGGTTGCGAACAAACCTTTAAAAATATTAAATACCGCTGTATCCAAATGTCATATTCGAATTTCATATACTATCTTAAATGTGGTAGTAACTCCAAGATGAAGTTATTAGACATACTCGTCGAAGAAAGAATGTGCGAAACCATATGTAAGAAAGACATAAATACACAATTACTTGTTATTTTCCGGTATCAATGACGTGAAGCTCAAGTGAAAAATATCGGTGTATACAACTCAATAGTTTATTATGGCTATTGAACATAATATACAGGATGTTCATTTTAAATAGGCCATTATTGCTATTTCGAGAACTATAAGAGCTACAAAGACTAATAAATGGGCAAACAATTTCTATTTCACAAAACAATTTTAAAGAAAATAAAAAGTATTTTTTCGACCAGTGGTTCTCAAAGTAAGGGATCATACTTTTTACCCCCCGCTACCCTTGATAAGGGAGGTATAGGGATCGTGCTAAAAATCGCATATCGAGATTTTGGTAAATGACCACGTTCTGAGGTCCCTAGAATCCAATTTTAACATTTTCACGATGATGCCTGTGTATGTGTGCGTGTGTGTGTTCGTGTGCGTGTGTGTGTGTGTGTGTCTTCAAAAAATACATTTAAATGTATTTTTTTCGCAATTTGTTATAATAAAAATTAAAGATTATTCCATTTTCTACAGGTTTGCTTTAATACTTTTTCTATATATTTTATGGATAAATTTATAAAGTAATATAAAAATTATATCTCGGAGCTTATGCTTTAAACACACCTCCATGGTTACATAGTTCAGCTCAAATGTATGTAACTGACAGGTAAATGTCACTGTCAAAAAAATAATCATTTGAAATTAATAATAGTAATGTTTTAAAAGGAAAATTGTAAATATAACAATAGTTTTATGGAAAGGAACTTAAAATACATAATTTGTAGCATTAGTAAATATGCAGGTATGTATTTAAATAAAGAAACTAATAAATATATTATCACGGCATATTATCCATAGCTGTGTGTGCTAATCTGATTTGTACACACATTTCGATAGTGATGATGATATATTTGTATTTTGCGGGCGTTTATCACAAGGGTTAATTTTATGGCATTTAAAATTGGGATTATTTGGCTTTGATCGGGATCGAATCGGATTCCCCAGATTCGCGACCAGACATCAGGCACGCAGCAACGAGACCCTATAGGTAAATGGCGGGAGGTATTGTGTTGGTCACATCAGATTTTTTTATTTCAAATGAGAACATATATTTTTTATTTCCTCATTCGTTAGAGATTTTTTTTTTTGAGCAAAATGCATATAAAGTGTTATACTCATCTGATAAAAATGTCGCTTAAGAGTGCCACGAATAGAAAAAATAAATATCACAGCCTTCCTAATATGGCTTACCAGGTTAATTATTCATAATTACAATACAGAACAAATAGTACGATAAGAATGTGTCTCAAAGTCCCTACATTAGCGAAAGGATAAAATAATGATAATGATATTTCACTATTTTTTTTTGTCGTTATTTATGTATGTAGATATTAACACTGCAAGATATCATTTATTTATAAGTTTTCTCGTGCAAACATGCCAACATTAGTTGTTTACATTTTCCATGAACAAGAATTTTACATAAATAATTTCTCAAGCAGATATTAATTCATCTGATAACGCACACGTAGCTTCCTATGTGTTAGAATGATAAAATAGCTGCTACGTTTAATGGGAAGAGAAGAATTTCCTTATATCGGTAACTTCAAACAGAGAGCAGACTGGTTCGCTTGACTTTTATCAACACCTTATATAGAATAAACTTGACATTTACCCAAGCATACAACTGAATAACTTATCTAATGAATTTAATAATTGCTCGAGAAATTTTAAATTAAAATATTTTAGCAATAAAAATGCATCTAGTTTTGTAAGATTTCTCTAATAAATATTTGTAGTTAGTTTGAAAGTTAAAAAGGATATCATCCAAAATAAATTCGAACTTTCCAAATATCATATTAGTTTTAATTTCATGTGAAATTTTAATGAGGTCCTCCACCATAGTATTAAATTATAACATCAGATATATTAATACTAGACCTTAAAACTGTCTCAAAATTTAAAAAAGTTATTAGTTTTAAAAATGTACGAGTTTTTAATGTCTCCTTTGCCTTACTTTCAAGACTTTTGTTATTGCCTTTTTAAAATTCGAAATCCATTATCACAGAATTTCTCAACCTTTGGTCATCGCGACCCTATAAAACTTACCACAACAATGGGGTTTGACAACGCCTTTTTAAGAAAAAAAATGTATCATCAATATTAGCCTTATGTCTGTTCCAATTAAACAGATATAATGTATATATATATATATACAGTGTGTTAATTAAAAACCTGGCCATAGGCGTTTAACATGGGAAATCAGTTTTTTCTTGCGCAAAAGTTCCCAAATTATTTTAGACAAAAATACTTCAAATAAATGTTATAGAGAATTAAATTCTGCGCCCGAATTAGTATAATAAGATTTTATTTTTGACATTTAGTAACCGAGAAAATCATTTTTAAAGTTTTTTGAAGATTGCTGATTTATAGCGATAGCCATGCAACTCAAACAAAATTTGTCCACCATTTTATAATCTGAAGCTTTTCTTCATGAGAAAACTGTTGCATACTTTCAAAGAAATATTTTATTGAACGAAAATCACAAAACACAACATTTTTTGACAGTTAAGATGGCATGCAATTGTTCGTAATTTTGTTTGAGTTCCATGGCTACCGTTATAAATCAGCTAATTAGGGGAAAGGTTTTAAGTTTTATTTTAAAACCTTTCCCCTTATACCTATTTTTGCACTTGGGCATCATCAATTTTATAATAAATCAGCTATTTCCATAAAAATTTAAAATCGATTTTCCCGGTTATGAAATCTCAAAAATAAAATCTTATTACTAATTCAGGTGCAGAATTGAATTATCTATAACATTTATTTGAAATATTTTTGTCTAAAATAATTTGGGAACTTTTGCGCAAGGAAAAACTGATTTCCCATGTTAAACGCCTATGGCCAGGTTTTTAATTAACACACTGTACATATATATAAACTCCTGGACATAATTAACGCACCACTTTTTTAAATGCCGATATAATGATAACTATTATTTACTAGTTATCTTGCAAGTAGAATTTGGATGTCCTCTGACATTTCAAGCAAATATTACCAAGAAATGTTTTGTTTTAAAATTAAAATTATTAATTAAAACCACTTTTGCCAAAAATTGATTTAAAATTTGTTCGGATATTGCTTGTTAAGACAAATTATCTTTAGCCACAAAGTTTTTTTTGTTATCGACTGTATCAGATACAAGTGTTTTAAAGTTGAAAAATGAATCGCCCAAAAAAATTATCGGTGGAGAAGGCAGTAAGAGCATCAACTTTGCTGGATGAGGGATACTCGATGCGTTATGTTGCTAATGCCATAGGAAGAAATCATTCGAGCATAAGTTGGATGGTAAGACGATTAAACGATACAGGATCTTACTTTAGAATGCCAGGGCAAGGACGAAAACGATGTACCAATCCAAGGGATGAGCGTTTTTTTAGGTAGTCTGCTGTACGAAACAGGAGAATCACTAGTAATATGCTAAAAAATTAGCTTGCCGCTACTCGCAATCTTGTAATATCGTCTCGAACAGTTAGAAGACGTTTAAATGAAGCTCGATTAAGTATCAGAAGATCGGCAAAAAACCATTACTCACCAGAGAGCACAAAATTCAAAGATGGCGTTTTGCCCGAAATCATGAACATTGGACTGTTAATGATTGGAAGAAGGTTTTATTCTCAGATGAAACGAGAGTTAGCATCAAATCTCCTGATGGACGTGAACGTGTCTGGCGAAGGGCAGTAGAGAGATTTGCAAGTTGCAATATCTCTCCAAGAGTCCCGTTTGGCGGTGGCTCTGTAATGTTTTGGGCGGGAATCTGTTTCAACGGCCGCATAGAGTTGGTCCCTATACGTGTAAGATCAATGAATGCAGATTATTATCTGGAAAACATCGTAATTGCAAATGTAATGCCATTTACTCCTTTTGTGGGACCCAATTTTTTATTCATGCAAGATAATGCTCGTCCCCACGTGGCTAGACAAGTTATTGACTACTTAAATGCTGTTGATATTGCTTTTATAGAATAGCCACCGAACAGTCCCGATTTAAATCCTATAGAGCATCTATGGGACGCTCTCAGAAAAAAGGTTCGAAGTCGTACACCCCCACCTGCCCACCACAATCAACTAGTAGAAGGAGTAATTGCAGAATGGAAGAATACTCCCCAGCAATTATTGAAAATTTAATGTCTAGCATGCCAAGGTGCATGAATGCTGTAATTAGGAGTAGGGGAGGACATACACGGTATTAATATCGCGTTGAATCCACTATTTCTATTTTTTTAAATTTTTGTCTGTTTTTATGTTGTGCAATTTTTTAACAATTTTTTTTTTTAAGTCAATGATAATTTAAGATAAGTTCGTTTTTCGTTGATTTCGTTTACAAACGATTAGACAAACCTAATTTATAAGTTTTTATTTCATTTTTATTATAATAGTCATTCTAAAATTGTTATTATATGAATTTAATAAAGTGGTGCGTTAATTTTGTCCAGGAGTTTATATATATATATATATATATATATATATATATATATATATATATATATATATATATATATATAATAATGTTGTGACGTTACGTCCCCAATTCCGCCAATTTCAGTGGTGTAGCAAGAATGAATGGGCTAGTGTGCAAACCCAAAATAAAAATCGGATGTGGCCAAACCATGACCTCTCGCCACTTTCGTTTTTGGTATAGAGCGCAAGCATTCATGCGACTTTGATGGCCTTAACAAGCAGATATGGGGGCCCGCGTCAGCATGACAAGTAGTAATTATGCACATAGATGCCAAATGTCAGAATTTTTCATTAAAAATTTCAAGATTTTCTAAGTTCACGTGGTTAATTTGCCACCAGCAGTGTGGAATTTACTTGTCTAGGAAAATAAACTATATGGAATTGGAAAATTACGAAATTTAGAATGAAATTGATATTTGACATCTATGTACATAATTATTAGCTATCTTTCTGGCACGGGCTCGTATGTCTGCTTGTCAAGGCCAACAAAGTCACAACTGTTCGCGCCGTATTGTATTTAACATTTCTTGTATACCTATACTCTACACCAAAAATTCTACTTGAACATATTTTTTATATTTAGATTTTTAAATTTAAATTTATTTTATGAAGAAATTTTGTCCTATTCTTCTAAATTTTCGAAATGTTTCCAATTTATTGTCGGGATTAACAGTATTTCTGAAGAGTATGTGTAACATACCTATAATTTTAAATATTTAACAATTAATACAATAAGAAATAATGTACGTTTCCAGTGCATTATTTTGGCTGTAAGATTAATTACAACAGATTATTTTATATATTATATTTCTTTATCTTTAAATCTATAGAAGATATAATAAAATATTTAGATGTATCTGATAGAGAATTTAATTTTCTTTAATATTTGCAGGAATAAAAATTTTCAAAACATAATTTTTAGAAGATTTTTTTCAAGAATCTGCTACTTCGGTTTTCCAATTGTAAATCATCGTAAAAATGTTAAAATCGGATTATAGGGACCTTAAAACGTGCTGATTCCATAAAATCTGGATATGCGATTTTTAGCATGAATCCAATACCTCTCTTAGCGAGAGGTAAAAAATCAGTGAGTCTACAACTTTTAGTAGGCTCCAATTATTTTCGTTCCTAGGTCTTTAAAACATTGAATATATATATCCCATGGGCCCCTTTGGCTCACGGACCCGTGCCCACTGAATTTTCGATGTTTACACGCTTGTTCTTGTCGCTGTAATCACTCTACTCTTTTTGTCACTCTACGTCTCTGTCACTCTGTCTCACAGAGGACAAGTAGTATGTCTCTCTATTACGGATGTCACGTCTCAAGCAATTTTCAACATCATTAATTGTTTTTCATATATTATTAGTTTGATAAAAAAATTAAAAATGGAGAACATTATTTTTAAAATAAAGTTTAACATAGGTATAAAAAATCTAAAATTTTGGAATCCCCCATTTATATAAATGTACTATTATATTAATATGAAGAAGTTATTTCGAAAATAATAGGATAAGTTTATTCTTTCCCTACAATATATTAAATATGAAAATATTAAACATTTGAAAGAAATAAGAGGAACAACATTTTTTTTTAATAATTACGAGTACATATATTTCGAAAACGTATTAATTTAAGAATGAATAGGGACCCAAAACAATTATTAGCGACATCCACCGTTGAAAATGAAGCAAGCTTAACATCTAGGGTAAGTCCGGGAAAAAATTCTTCACATTTATTTGTTTTACAATAAAATTTTAAAAAATACATAAATATTTAACATTGTAGTATAGTTATAAATATATATAAAAGAATAAAAACTCTTAAGCAAAAAAAGTACATTACCTTCAGTCAGTTCTATGTAGGTATTATGTACAAATTCCACAAAGATTTTTTTTTGCAAAAGATTCTATATTTCTAGTTCATTGTCTTCCGTCTGTTCTATGTATTTTGTACAAATTCTATACAGAAAGTTTTTTTTTTTTTTGTAAAATATTCTATATTACCAATAAAATTATAACACAAACATACTATGTCAATTACACTTCACACTGATATCTTTCCATTATAATTTCCTTAATATAGTAACTGTACTTATTTTTTGACCAAAAACAATACGTTAATATTAGGGCTTTATTTTTTCATACTTGTTATATCTAAATAACCTTAATTCCCTTTAATAAAGTGACGGATAGATTGCACTCCGATTTTGTCAATATTTACAACTTACTTGAGAAGAATTTGATAGCTTTTTCGCAATTCAAAGTTACTCTAGTCTACAGTACTGGTGTACATTGTCCCATAATGTTTGAAACAAATTTAAGTCCTTCAACCTAGACTTGTCATCTCCATAATAGTCACAGATCAAGAACTAAGGGATTCTCCAAGTACATTTTTAATTCATTACTCATTATTTCTGACACTGACATTTATCTGTCAGTTACAAATAATTTAAATTATCAACTATTTTTCATCGCATTCTTTCGGCTGTCAAATTTATTACAACAGATTATTTTATATATTATACTTCTTTTATCTCTAAATCTATGGAATATATAATAAAATATTTAAATGTATCAGATAGAGAATTTAATTTTCTTTAATATTACCACGAAAAATTTTGAAAAAATAATATTTAGAAGATTTTTTTTCAAGAATCTTCTACTTCCGGTTGTCCAATTATTACCAAAACCTTTTCAGATCTTCCCATGAATGTCCGATTGGGAAATACGTTGTTAAACAAATTTTAAGTCTTATAGTTTTTGAGTAACCCTCCTTCCAACATCCCACACACACACATACACACACACACACACACACACACACACATCCACACACACACACACACACAGACATCATCGTAAAAATGTTAAAATCGGATTGTAGGGACCTTAAAACGTGCTTATTCAATAAAATCTGGATATGCGATTTTTAGCATGAATCCAATACCTCTCTTAGCGAGAGGTAAAAATATTGAAGGAACACATTATGACAAAATATTTGCTTAAAAATCTCATCCTTGTTTAAAATCTACACTTAATATTTTTCGGTGTCATTAAAAACAGGCTTTCTTAATTTATTGAATAAACAATACAATAATATTTACTCAACAAAATTCATGTTTAGTTGACTATCACTTGAAATTATTTTAAGTAAAGTATAGGTGCAGCATCGGCATTAGTAAATTAGAAGGAAGTAGTACTGGAGGCTACAAAACGGTAACTATTGTTGAGATAATATCTACAAGAGAAGAGAAATAACTCTTTTTAATATACTAAAATAATGCCCAACAAAAACTTAGACACGAGAAGATTCGGCAAATTAAAACAGTTTTGTATTTTTATAAACTGTTTTTTGACATTTATTATAGTTTTTCTAAGAAATTTTTATGAAATTTGATATTTTTTAGCTTCATGTTAATTATAATGGACAGAAAACACGCATCAATGTTGTTATTGTCAAAAATCTAAAATATGGTTATGGTTTTTAGTATTTGATGATTAATATCATTCTGAATTTTAAAAATGCATACCAGTTGAATTATTAATGAAGACCGGAAAGTATTAGTTAATGGATAAGTAATTGAATATTATGGAATCTAAAATTAATATAATTGATAATAAAATAAAAAATATTATGAGGCCAGCACAATACCTTCCGTCAATACTGTGTATTATGTATAAATTCTATACATAAATTTTCTTGCAAAAGATTTTAAATTTCCAATAAAATTATTTCATAAATAAAATATTTAAATAACACTTGACATTGACATCTTATTCTTCTTTAGCGTTTCCCATTCGTTAGGGGTCGCTATTTTTTATTTTCTTCCACTCATTTCTGTTTTGCGTATCATTCTCATTCAGTTCCTTTTCTTTCAAGTCTTCCGCAATACAGTCCTTCCACCTTATCTTTGGTCTTTCTCTGTTTCTTCAACCTTCTATTACAAAGTTATTCATTCTTCATCCAATATATTCTTCATTTCTCCTCATGACATTTTCAAACCAATGTAATCATCTCTCTTGTATCTTTCTAGAAACTTGTAACACTAGAGTTATTTCCTTACCTATCTTTCCGTGGCTTCCCCAATATCTACTTCAACATCCTTATCTTCCGCAATACAGTCCTTCCATCTTATGTTTGGTATCCTCTGTTTCTTCAACCTTTTATTACTAAGCTCTATTCATTCTTCTTTCAATATATTCTTCATCTCTCCTCATGACATGTTCAAACCAATGTAATCGTCTCTCTTGTATTTTTCTAGAAACTTCTTACACTAGAGTTATTTCCCTCATTCTTCCATTCCTTACCGTATCCTTCCGTGTCTTCTCCAACATCTATCTCGACATCCTCATGTCTGCCACATTTATTTACTTTTCCTTGATACCGACATCTGTCAATTTGAATTATCTGAATATATTAGCAGTTTCTATGGTTAGTATAGCTGGCAGATTTATGAAATTTAATATCTTTATAATTGTTTAACTCTATATCTATTGAATATAAAGTATATAATGCAATCAAATCGTATAGAGAATATTATATTCTTTAAGTTAAATGTCAATAGATGATATTTAACTGCGTTTTTTTTTAAGAAAAACTGTTACAATCTTCAAATGAGGGTACTTCCGGTTGACGAATGTAATCACCTCTTCTTCTGGATGTAAACTTGAGGAATACGAAATATAATTTTTGGAATCGTGGTATTGAAGTTATGCGATCCGAAACTTTCGTCACACACACATACATACATACATCATCGTAAAAATAGTAAAATCGTATGGACTCTAAAACTTGCTTATTCACTAAAAACTCTTCATTGAATTTTTGACCAAAAACGAATACCTTTCTTACCTAAAGGTGACGGAAGGTAAAAATTGTCCCTAATCTTAAAATTAAGTGAAAATAAAATCATATTTCGAGAATAAATTTCCTCATCTTCAGTAATAAAATTTTACGTGAAACCATATCAAGAGGGTAAATGATAATTAGGATTATTGAACATGTCAACCGTGCTAGAGTTCCTGGCAGTCCTTTTCTCACAGAGTGGTTAAGATTACTCAACATGTAAACTGCTTTCTGAAAAAAATACTAGGTACCTTGAAGAAACGTTGACGAACCAAAGGAACTAACTACTTAATTCAAATTTTTAATTGTCATTAATAATAAATTATTTAACCTAAACCTAAATAAATACTATTTATAATAATTCAATAGACTAGGAGTTATATAAGTAAGTGTACAACGCTTAATCCATGGTAGAACTGACCCCATAGATACTAAATCTGGCAATAATTTTTGGTTATCATGCTTTCGACAAATCACGTCACAGTTCAAAATTTTGTAAAAAAGTAAAAATCAATGTGTTATATATACAGGGTGTATCACGGAAAGTGAAACATAGGCGTTTAACATGAGAAATCAGTCTTTCCGTGCGCATTGCTCCTCTAATTATTTTAGACAAAAACTTTCAAATGGATGCTGTAAAGCAAAAAATTCTACATCCGAATCAATAAAAAAAAAATCTGTTGTGGCCAGCACAATACCTTCCGTCATTCTCGTGTATAATGTATAAATTCCATAATTTTTCTTACAAAAGATTCTAAATTTCCAGTAAAATTATTTCATAAACAAACTATTCAAATTGCACTTGACACTGGCATCTACTTCTTCTTTAGCTTTTCCCATTCGTTAGGGGTCGCTATTTTTGCATGACGTTCTCATTCAGTTCCTTTTCTCTCAAATCTTCCGCAATACAGTCCTTCCATCTTATCTTTGGTCTTCCTCTGTTTCTGTAACGTCCTATTACTAAACTATTCATTCTTGTTCCAATATAATTCTTCAATTCTCCTCACGACATGTTCAAATCAATGTAATCGTCTTTCTTGTATCTTTCTAAAAACTTGTAACACTAGAGTTATTATCTTATCGTATCTTTCCGTGTATTCCCCAATATCTACTTCAACATCCTCATCTCTGCCACATTAATTTACTTTTTATTGATACTGACATCTGTCAATTTGAATTATATGAATATATTACTAGTTCCCAAGTTTGGCATAGCTGGCTGAATTATAAAATTTAATTTCTTTAAAATTCTTCAACTCTATATCTATTGAATATGAAGTATAAATTGTAATCAAATCGTATGGAGAGTAATATATTCTTTACGTTATAATAACGCTAAATGTCAATAAATCAAATTTAACTGTTAAATCTTCAAATGAGACTACTTCCGGTTGACCAATTATAACCAAAATCTAATCAGTTGTTCTTCTGGATGTAAACTTGAGGAATACGAAAAAATTATAATTTTTGGAATCGTGGTATTGAAGTTATTGGATCCGGAAATTTTGTTACACACACACAGACACACAGACACACATACATACAGACATCATCGTAAAAATGGTAAAATCGTATTATATGGACCCTAAAACGTGCTTATTCACTAAAAACTCATCATTGAATTTTTTGACCAAAGACAATACCTTCCTTACCTAAAGGTGACGGAAGGTAAAAACATTTTGGCTACTTCGTAACTGTAGAAATAAAATTTGAAAAATCACGGAATTACAATTTAATAGTATTATTAGTCATGGAATTAGAAACAAGAGACGAACAAAAGCGTAACGTTTTATACGTCGAATTATTAGTATTTATTTTGACAATCATTATTCTTACACTGACGTATCCATTGTTGTCACAAAATTTCAAATAAATACTGCGGAGATACGGCTCATAATTAACTAATTTCACATGTTAATCTCCCATGTGTCGGACGGCCTAAGATACTCGGTATACTGGATTTTTTTGTAAGAAAATACACTAACAATAATTGTCTCTCATAAAATTTAGCTAAAATTACATAGGAGGTATCACCAGTTCACCAGCGAATTATTCTTTTATGTTCCTTTTCATAAATATTCAACATATTTTTGTTTTCTTTTTACGATTTTTATGCAGGCAAAACTGTCACCATGCATACCTAACCTAGAAATCTAAGGAATTCTCATTGTTAGAGGATAAAATATTGCCGCCAACGAACAATAACCCAGTCCGCCCGATATTATAATCACTGTTGACAGACAATCCTCTAGCTCTAGAATATGTTTTATTAATGCTCACATATGTCTGAATTCGTACATGCAATAGTTAAATCGCTATCGATGTTTTATTCAAATCGTCCCACTGTACATTCAATTCAGTACAAAGGCGAAGTAACGGAATAGCGCAATTTACGGATCCCGAAATCAATGCCCTGGAATTCTCTGGAATAAAGCTAGAAATTTGTGAACATATAAATTTTATTCAATCGTTTTTAGAATGTATTAAACGTGGTATTAACGGTAGTTTGCTACATTATTCTCGTATCTCATCGAATTTTGGATGTATTTTTTTTTTTTCGTTGTGCAATATTGTGTAGAATCTTGTTTTTGCGCCAATAAATTCACTATTTATGTTACACGGTTACGATAACATGAACATAAAAAACACGTTCTTTGATATTTTAATTAAATGAAATATACTACCTGCATCTTCTTTTCGTTTTTCAAAACCGAAACCACTGAGGGATCTAGAAAGTGTCCAGGGGACGGACAGCAAAACATTTAAAATATTTTTTTTTTACCTTTCGTCACCTTTAGGTAAGGAAGGTATTATCTTTGAGTTCCCAATGAATAAGTACGTTTTGAGGTTCCTAGAATACGAATTTACTATTTTTACGATGATGTCTGTATGTATGTGTGTGTGCGTCTGTGTGAGTGTATGTGTGTAGATGTAACGAACGTGTCCGATCGCATAACTCTAATACCACAATTCCAAAAATTATATATTTTTGTATTCCTCGAGTTTAGGTCCATATACAGACATGATTAGATTTTGGTTATAATTGGTTCACCGGAAGTACCCTCACAAAAAAACAGTTATATATAATTTATTGACATTTAATGTTATTATATTTTTAAAAATATATTATTCTCTCTATACGATGTAATTGCATTTTATACTTCATATTCAATAGATATAGAGTTAAACAATTAAAAAGATATTAAATTTCATAAATCAGCCAGCTATATGCCAAACATGGAAACTGCTTCTATGTCAATATCAATAAAAAAAAAAAATGAATGCAGCAGAGATGAGGATGTAGAGATAGATGTTGGAGAAATAACACGAGTGATAGAAGTTTCTAGAAATGTACAAGAGAGACGATTATATTAGTTTGAACATGTCATGAGAAGAGATGAAGAATATATTGGAAGAAGAATGAATAGCTTAGTAGTAAAAGGTAGAAGAAACAGAGGAAGACCAACGATACGATGGAAGAACTGTATCGCGGAAGACTTGAGGGAAAAGGAACTGAATGCAAAACAGAAATGAGTGGAAGAAAAATATAAAAAATAGCGACCCCTAACGAATAGAAGATGTCAGTGTCAAGTGCACTTTGCATAGGATGTTCATGAAATAATTTTACTGGAAGTATAGGATATTTTGCAAGAAAATTTATGTATGGTATTTGTACATAATACACAGGATTGACGGGAGTTAATGTGCTGGCCAAATCAGATTTTTTAAATACTGAACTGGTCGCAACTGTCTACCAGCTTAGCAACGAGTCCGATAGGTATGTCTTTATGTCATAGGCCTAGGTTTTTTTTGGGTTTAAAATTTGGATTTTAATTGCCTTGAGGTAAGGAACGTATTGTCTTTGGTCAATAAATTCGATGGCGAGTTTTAAAAAAAGTCAGCACGTTTTCGGGTCCTTAAAATGTGTATGTGTATATATGCGGGCGTGCGTATGTGTTTTAATTATAGTTGGTCAACCGGAAGTACCCTCATTTGCAGCTTCTAACAATTTTTCTTGAAAAAACGCAGTTAAATATCATTTTTGACATTTTATGTTATTATAAATATTAAATAATATTTTATTCTCTATACGATTTGATTTCATTTTATACCTCATATTCAATAGTTAAAAGATTATAAAAAAATCATAAATCAGCTAGATATGCTACTATGGAAGTAGCTATTATATATTCAGATAATTCTCATTGACAAACGTCAGTGTCAAATGCAATTTACAATGTATGTTTGTATTATAAATTATAATTTTACAGGAAATATAATATATTTACATAGAAGAATAATGACCTTTAAAAAAAAATGCACCCGGCCCCTATTCTGAATTCCATTTGAATCTTTTGCAACTTTCTGTACAAAATTTTTGCAATAGTTATTTGTTTAACAAAGCACTAAAATACCAGATTTACAGCAGAACCTACCATTTTAGGTAATGAATGCTGCCGAAGCTGTAAATCTGTGTTTAGTGCCGTGTTGAACACATTATTTTTTGCCGATTTTAGAATTAATATTAATATAGTGATTATTTTTAATACCTATTTTGAAAGTCACGCCATCAAATTATATTGCTATGCGTTTGTTGAACGGTTGTTATGCGTTTGTTGAACAGTTGCTATAGCCATAACAACAATAGACAGTAAAAATATTTTTACTCCGTATGCAATAAAAGTAACATTTTACAGACTGTTAGCTGTCAAAAAAATACATAGAACTGACGGAATGTAATGTGCTGCGGACATCAGATTTTTTATATTATTTTAAATTAATATGAAGCAATTCGTAGTATTAAAAAGTCATACAGTAGAACGCCGATTATCCGAATTAATTGGGACCGGTGTCGATTCGGATAATCGGACATAGACTGGTAATAAAGAAAAACGAACTGTCACACATAGAATAAACTTTATTAAGTTTAACAAACACAGTTCTACAATAACGCTCACTTGAACATCTCGATCAGAGTAAGTTACAACCCCATCAGGCCTTAACAAAAATACAATATATCTGGACTCCAGCGAGTTCCAACTTGTTACAACAAAACAAAACAAAAATTACATACATACATACTTGGTTTTAATTTTTTATATTACGCTTAGGACCGATTCGGATAATTGGCGATTCGGTTAATAGGCGTTCGGATAATCGGCGTTCTACTGTAATTGTTTTTAGTTTAACTACATTTGATTTTTAGCAACACCTCTGCTTTCTCGGACCAGTTATATAGTAGACTGAGCGACAAATAGCAATAGTGTCCTGTCACAGTGACACTGATAAAAATGTCAAATATCTCGCAAAATAATTATTATAAAAATGTTTTTTTTTACCTTAATTATTATTTATTGAGTAATATTTTAAGTATAAAGTATACAGTATTTTTTCAACGATGTCCGATCAAGGTCATCTGTATTATGAACGAATTAACAAATTAGCATACATTTATTTCTTTCATTTGCAAAGGCTATAAGCGTGTGCGATAAGGTTGGATATACCACGCTTGTCTTTCAAAAATTCATATTATTTTGACAAATTAAAACATTCCACTTTAAAACGATGCTCGTTGTTGATAATACTTTCGCAGTAACGTAAGTTTATTTATTAATTAAGATACATTACCTTGATTCATAACCGTACGAATAACGTTATTTTCTGTCAGTGTCACTGACATTGACATTGTGTCAGTATCTTATTTTTCACATATTTGGTTTTACATTTGCTAATAAACCTACCAGTTGACTTATGTTTGAATTTTGAATGCTTTATTGTTCCATATATTTTATAATAATAAAATAACAGTAGTATATTATGTACCCTTATAAAAACTAAGCAAACGGCACTACTGAATTGGTCAGAATGGGCGGAGCAAAAATATGAATTTATACAATTCGTAGATGACCTTGATCGGACATCTTTTATTTTTTGTACTGTACATTTTATTATTTTTTGTTATGATGCGGATCCATTATATATTCAATCATATTCAATATAAAAAAAATATATATGACACGGCCGGTTATCGCGTTTACGGATTCGATCGTAAATCCTTTGTTACCGGCGTAAAATCGTGCTATGCTACTATCTTTATTTCAATATTCATAAAACTTAATAAAAGTTGTTTTTTTTGCACTCGGTGATGAAAAGTATTTCAATGGGATAAAGTATTAACTTTTGTTATAATAAGTAGCTTTACTTAAGAAGTAACACTAGTAACATTTTCACACTAAGTAGTAGAAAAAATCTTGTGTGTATCACGTAGAAAAAGCATATTTTTCCTTATTTGTTTATTTGTTACACAAATAATTATTAATGGACCCAATTTTTATTTTATTAACTTTTTCTGTAGATTCAACACTATTTTTGTCCAAGTTAGTAGGGTTGCGCGCTCTGCGTATAATACTATATTATCGACATAGGCATAAATAAAGACATTAACATTTTTTTTCATCTAAATGTTAGTACATTTAAATTATATGAAGCAATTGTATAGCCAAACGATAAAATAAAAAAATAAAATTTGGAAATATATCGAAGTATAAATATACATGTGAATTTGCTTCCGTTTTCATATTTCCCCAACGATTTAAAAACTTTATTTCGTGCAATGTGAAAATAATTAGTTAAACTACTTTCATATATGAGCCACATTAACTTGGACAAAAACTAGTAATTTTTCTAGTCGAAAAAAGTTTCTAAAAACTAGTATTGAATTTAGCCAAAAAAAAGTACCTATAATATAAAACAGCCATAAAAAAATACAAATCCGCATTTATAAAAAAGCAAAATAGCATGCTAATAATAATAAAACAAATAATAATAGTAAATCAGTTTTTGTTAATAAAATAAAAAAAACAGATACAGAATAAATATTCACAAACCAGACAACAATGTAATATTCCAACCACCTCGTAGACGACACATTTTTCAAATAATACAAGTACTATGAAATCAGTTACTATTTTCAACATGTTACATCAACATCTGACATTTGACATATTATTGCAGTTACCATTGAAACGTCAATGTCTGTCACATAACCACACAAAATATATTTATTATATATTTATAAGCTGTTTAATTGATAGTTGTAGAGAAAGTATAGTATTTGACTCGCATATGAGTATAATGGCTATATTACTTGCGGATGATATATTATAATATAAGCACAAATAAATAATAATAATAAAATCTGATGTGACCAACACAATACCTCCCGCCATTTCATTTTTATTAATTTCATTATATACCAATGGGTTTCCGTGGCCGCGTGCCTAAGTGTCGAAAAGATTCTAAATTTCCAGTAAAATTATTTCATAAACAAACTATGCAAATTGCACTTGACACTAACATCTTCTTCTTTAGCTTTCCCCATTCATTAGAGGTCCCTATTTTTTATTTTCTTCTTCCACTCATTTCTGTTTTACGTCGTTCTCATTCAGTTCTTCCACTCATTTCTGTTTTACGTCGTTCTCATTCAGTTCTTCCACAATACAGTCCTTCCATCTTATCTTTGTTCTTCCTCTGTTTCTTCAACCTTCTATTACTAAGCTATTCATTCTTCATCCAATATATTCTTCATTTCTCCCCATGACATTTTCAAACCAATGTAATCATCTCTCTTGTATCTTTCTAGAAACTTGTAACACTAGAGTTATCTTCTTACCTATCTTTCCGTGTGTTCCCCAACATCTACTTCAACATCTTCCTCTCTGCCACATTAATTTACTTTTTATTGATACTAACATCTGTCAATCTGAATATATTAACAATTTTCATGGTTAGCATAGCTGGCTGATTTATAAAATTTAATTTATTTAAAATTCTTTAACCCTATATCTATTGAATATGAAGTATAAAATGCAATCAAATCGTATAGAGTATAATATATTCTTTAAGTTACAATAACGTTAAATGTCAAAAAATAAAATTTAACTGTTAAATCTTCAAATGAGACTACTTCCGGTTCACCAATTATAACCAAAATCTAATCAGTTGTTCTTCTGTCAATTTGAATTATATGAATATATTAGCAGTTTCCATGTTTAGCATAGCTGGCTGAATTATAAAATTTAATTTCTTTAAAATTCTTTAACTCTGTATCTATTGAATATGAAGTATAAAATGTAATCAAATAGTATAGAGAATAATATATTCTTTAAGTTATAATAATATTAAATGTCAATAAATCAAATTTAACTGTTAAATCTTCAAATGAGGCTACCTCTGCTTCACCAATTATAACCAAAATCTAATCACTTGTTCTTCTGGATGTAAACTTGAAGAATACGAAAAAAAATTATTTTTTGGAATCGTGGTACACACACACACACACACACACACACACACACACACACACACATACACACACACATACACACACACAGATACATAAGGTACAGACATCATCGTAGAAATGGTAAAATCGTATTATAGGGACCTTAAAACATGCTTATTCACTAAAAACTCATCATTGAATTTTTTGACCAAAGACAATACTTTCCTTACCTAAAGGTGACGGAAGGTAAAATGTTGTTACATTTTAATTGACTATGAGTTCTGAAAGATTTTTTAAATAATTTGTAATATATTATAATCCAAATTTCCTATTACAGACTTTTATTGGAACAACAATAGTTATTTATGTATCAAGGCACTGATGTTTTATTTTTATTTATTTGCCGATGCCCTTACGGCCGAGGAAGATAAACCATATAAGTGATAAAAAGGAACTTCAATGACGAGATGCATATTAAATTTTATTTGAAATCGATAAATTACGAAAATGAGAAGACTTTTGTCACACAGACACACATACATACAGACATCATCGTAAAAATGGTAAAATCGTATTATATGGACCCTAAAACGTACTTATTCACTAAAAACTCATGATTGAATTTTTTGACCAAAGACAATACCTTCCTTACCTAAAGGTGACGGAAGGTAAAAACTTTGAATATATAATACATATAAGAACGGAAACGCATATGGCCTAGCAAGATACTATATCTGTCTCTTTTTATTCACAAAATTATTATAGATAGCTAGTGACTCCTACCACAAAACTATGAACTACGGTAAATCGCACTGACAGCATTGCCAGATACTATTTGTTAGAGGTATTCAATAATCAATAATTCAAAAATATTGTTTCATAATAACCAAATAACATATTTTGAATCTTCAATGTACATGTATACACTTGTTTTACAGTAGCAAACTTAAAAATCTTTATAAAATCTTAACTTGCTGTTCTAGCTACGTGGCAACACTGTGCAACATCCACCTATTATGTATTTTTTGAACTAACTCAGAAATAATTCGTATACGGAGCGATAGATGGCACCTTCTCTCGAAATATTTAATCTAAATACATTACGTTGCCGTTCTTGTATTGTATTATATATTCAAAGGTAAAAATTATCTTCATCACTAACATTTAACAAATCCATGGCTATGAAAATAAAATCGTAACATAAAATTTGAACTGGCGAAACGTCAAAATATGACAAGCTGTGATAAAGTCACATAATCTAAATGCTGATTGGTGAGATCCAGAATTTCAAAATCGAACATATGCCAGACAAAAATTTGTAAATTTTGATTAAAATTAAAGAATTTAAATTTATAAATTAAATTCATGATAAACCAGCCCTTACTTTTGTACCAAATTTGTAAGTGGTTAAATTTATACAACATCGTCTGGATGTATGTAAACCTATTTTAGTGATTATCTTTCAAAACTGTTATTAATTAATTCGCCATTAAACGAACCTGATCTTTTATCTTTGAACACCCACATACTCTTAATTTATGTATACATTTAACAGCTCCAAGCAATCTAAAATCAAATGTGCAGTGACAAATTTATGTTCAAAGTTAATCTATATCTTCCGTCGTATAAAGTTGCGGTAATCTTCAACGTTCTCATTTCATTTCATATTTACAATTTACGTTTTTAAAATATTCGCGTTGCGTGTTTACTATATATTATATCTTTGTCACAATTCCGTTAACGCATAACTAGTTCATAAACATTATTAGAAATTTATTTGACAGCTACCGATCATCCGGAAATTTAAGCATCAGGTGTAAAGCGATTGTTTCTTTGATTAATGATTGTAGATCATTGATCTTGAACTGCTTTCGTATCAAAAATCGCATCTATGACCTTCGGATAATAATTATGTTTGAAATATTATCTAGTTGGAATTAGTTTCAGCTTTTTTCGACTATTCCAATTATAGTGATGAATATAATTTGAAATAATTGTTGCATTGCTTGACACAAATGTATGGTTGTTTGCAAAGTGCAATAATTAGTAAGTGTTAATAACCCTGACCGGGATTCATTTTTAACAAACTGATAAGTGATGAATTATCACCATGTTGAAATATAATCCCATACCCTTTTTACATGTACATGCAATTAACACACAAACAACAATAACACAAATATACTTGTTCTATTTGAAAATTATATGGTGATATAATATCTATTTATTTCTTTTACCTACTTAAATACATACTTTAACTTATGAGCGGAATAGATAACGCTTTGCAATCGATCAGATTAACTGGCATTAACCCGCCGTCACTCGCGATCAGAGTTGGAAAAGCATTACTCGCGTGTAAGATTCTATCTAACATATAAGTTTTTTAACAATATGTAAATGTGGATTAAAAAATAATTTACAATCACAAAAGAATATAATAATAGGGTAAACAAAGGAAAAAAAAGATATGTCAAAATTTTTTTGAAAAATTCCCCAACACAACAAATATACGAAAAAAAAATCTGTTGTGGCCAGCACAATACCTTCCGTCATTCTCGTGTATAATGTATAAATTCCATAATTTTTCTTACAAAAGATTCTAAATTTCCAGTAAAATTATTTCATAAACAAACTATTCAAATTGCACTTGACACTGACATCTTCTTCTTCTTTAGCTTTTCCCATTCGTTAGGGGTCGCTATTTTTGCATGTCGTTCTCATTCAGTTCCTTTTCTCTCTAATCTTCCGCAAAACACTAGAGTTATTTTCTTACCGTATCTTTCCGTGTATTCCCCAATATCTACTTCACATCCTCATATCTGCCACATTAATTTACTTTTTATTGATACTGACATCTGTCAATTTGAATTATATGAATATATTACTAGTTCCCAAGTTTGGCATAGCTGGCTGAATTATAAAATTTAATTTCTTTAAAATTCTTTAACTCTGTATCTATTGAATATGAAGTATAAATTGTAATCAAATCGTATAGAGAATAATATATTCTTTAAGTTATAATAACGTTAAATATCAATAAATCAAATTTAACTGTTAAATCTTCAAATGAGACTACTTCCGGTTGACCAATTATAACCAAAATCTAATCAGTTGTTCTTCTGGATGTAAAGTTGAGGAATACGAAAAAATTATAATTTTTGGAATCGTGGTATTGAAGTTATGGAATCCGGAACTTTTGTCACACACACACAGACACACAGACACACAGACACACATGCATACAGACATCATCGTAAAAATGGTAAAATCGTATTATATGGACCCTAAAACGTGCTTATTCAGTAAAAACTCATCATTGAATTTTTTGACCAAAGACAAAACCTTCCTTACCTAAAGGTGACGGAAGGTAAATATTGAAATTAAAATGATATCTACAACCTTTTTAGTTTTAGTTCTGTTTATTGCTATAAAAACCGACGTTTCGGTAGCATAAACTGCTGCCTTTTTCAGCAACAGGTAACCATGGTAACAAATTACAATATATTTAATAATAATAATAAAAATAATCAATTTATTTCCGTTGACACAATTACAATGTGTATGGAACAAGTCAAAAATATTGTGTAGATACAAAATATAAACAAAAAATATAAATAGCATTATATGTTACAAATTCAGAAACTCGTCAATACTGTAGATACTATTTTGTAAAAGAAAAGATTTTAATTCTTTTTTGAAAAGATTAATATGTTTAGCATTTTTATTTTTTTGGGAAGTTTATTGTAAATAATTAAGCCTATTTTTTCTGGACTGTTTTAAACTACATTTAACTTGGTATTCGTGACAAAGAAATTATCTTTATGTCTTGTATTATAGGCATGTTTGTCAAGAACTAGACTAAATGAGCCTTTATTTTTATAAACATAAATACAAACTTCCAGAATAAAAATATCTGTTACCGTTAAGATATTTAATTTCTTAAAAATTGTACGTCTGGATATGTTGGAACTTACTCCAGCCAAACAACGGATAGTCCTCTTTTGGCAGATAAAAACATTTTGACTAGCTTGTGAGGAGCCCCAGAAGCACACCCCATAACGTAATCTGGAGTCGACATAAGCATGATAACGTATTCTTTCAGGTAACTTATTTGGTAACAAATAGTCAATTTACCAAGTTCATTACAATGCGGATTCCAATTTAGATTTTCGTGAATTAACAATCCTAGTACTTTAGTAGTTTCACTACATGTTTTAATGTTTACATCAAATTGCAAGCTGACTTTTTGCAAATTGTAATTTTGGTAGTTATGAAAATGAAGAATTTTAGTTTTATCATCGTTAAAATACAATTTAATTCTCTCGAACCATCTATTTACAGGAATATAGGAAGCCATGCCCGACTAAGATCTAAACCGTCACAATGATTATTATTCTTGGTTTTGAAAATCTCAATGGCTTCTCTAATTAACCTGTTGTTTTTTTCTTAAGGAAAGCTTAAGGTGTCTATTAACTCCACTCAAAATTTTCATCAAAGCATGCATATATTGTAAATGTGAAGCAGGCCTTAAATGTCTAAGAATTCCATTTTGAGAGGAGTATGAGTGGAGTATAAGTAGAGTTTCACGGCTTGACCAGATATTCAAGTTACTTGACTTGACTTGAATTGAAATCAAGTCAATCTCAAGTCAAGTAATAGTAGCCGAAAATCAAGTCGTCAAGTAGTTACAATTTCAAGTACTTGAAAATCAAGTAGTTATTTTTCAATTGCTTGAAAAAATCAAGTAATTATTTTTTTAATTACCAGAAAAAGTTCTTCAAGACAACATTCCATTTTCATATAGTTCCTTATGTTTTATAACAATATCAATAATATACCTTGAAATATAAACTTTTATTCATAAAAATAAATCATACATTCAAATTTAAAAATTAAAAAAAAAAGATTTGAAAGTATATATGAATTAACAAACTATTTATAGTATATGTATTATGGTGGACCTTAAAAGGGGGCAAGTCGAATTTTAACTGGACCACCCCTAAAATGGTTCCAAATGAATAAAAACAAATTATACTGACAAAGATTCCGCTTAATTTTAATATTTGACCGTGCCTAAATGCACTTGATTTTTTTCCATTTAAATAACATAGCACATTTTGGAACTTTATTTTTCTCCGAGATATTAAGAGATTTAAAAAACCATTCATTAATGGAATATATACTAGAATGAGTCGAGAATATGTGGACAAAATCTGAAGTCCCAATTATTATTCTTAATTCGAATGGAGTATAGCTTTTTGGGCTTTTGTGCGATAGTTTAACCATCTACAGTTAAAATAATGATTAGGACTTCATATTTTGTTGACATATTCTCGGGGCATTCTAGTATATATTCCAATATTGAGTGAATTTTTTAAACCTCTGCACTGCACATATTTTAACTTGCAGTAGTGAATCAGCACAGCATATGGCACACCACGCCGTACCACACACAGCTAGGTTATGATTCTACTGATTCGCGAGTTTTCGTACATAATCGGTTCGTTATCAAGTAGCTTGAATATGCTTGAAATTACTTGATCAAGTCAAGTAGTATCGATAGAAAATCAAGTCAAGTCAAGCAATGAATTTTTGAAAAGCTTGATTTTCAAGTCAAGTAATTTATAAAAATATCAAGCTACTTAACTTGATGAAACCCTAAGTATAAGTCAAGTATGAGTCGAGTATGAATGCGGTATGAGTCGAGGTAAAAGGTCTTCTCAAATGTTTATAAATTTGAAAATGGCACTTCGAGTTTGAGTCCAAGAAAATGATAAATTCCACCCATAGGTCTGTGCCGACGCAGGTAACACGATTTTAAACACATATTATCGTGTTACAGGGCACACGTTTACTCTATGTCTATATTTATATTTTCTTTGTAAATGTTTAATATTTTATATAGTAGCCTGTTTATATTTATATTTTTCTGGTTGTTATGTATTTATAACAGTGAGTTTTCAATTGTATTCTAAAATAAAAAGTCGTAAATAAATCTCTTCTGAATGATTCGTTTAAATCTTTTCTTCGTCGATCATCCGGATTCGTAAATGATAGTAAATGAGTAACATTACTCTTTTACTTCCATTTTAGGCGTAATAAACATATTTAAGCAGTGTTGTATTACTAAATCAAAAATTAGCGGAACGGTTATCTCCAACGAAAAAGTTCTGGAACGCGCAAACTTTCAAATTACTATTAATACAGAAATATGTACTTTTAAAATAGTCTTCATCAATTTTATCATATGATTATACAAAATCTAACATTTAGTAGGAAAAAAAATCACAGTTTCTTCTAAATTTAATTAACTAACATTCTTTCATTTAATTTATAATTTTATTCAAACTCTTTAATAAAAAAAATTCTGAACCGCGTTACGGTTTCCACAAAAAAATCCAAAACAATATTCAGTCTGGGAACGCGAAATTACAATTGTGATAAAAGGTTTGTACAATCAATTTCGTCATGCAAATAAAATTTATGACAAATTTTCTGTTTCTGTCCCTTAAGCTCGTTTGTCTCGATTTATAATATTGGATATATTTATGGACAGAATTCTGAACAAAAATTTTATGAATAAATGTTTGGACAGAATGTTGTGTAAACAAGTATTCTATATGCTACTGTCGACGTAATTTGCTACATAATTCTGGCTAAGAACATGGATGTTCTTCATAACAATCTGTGAGCTTTGCTATTTTCTTATGAGTCCAAGATAATTTAATAATATTTTATTAAATTTAAAACTGTACACAATAATAAAGGGCCACAATATTTATCAAAAATTGTACTGCTAATTGCCAGATGCCATAACACTCGTGCGTACTTTCTGTTCATGAAAATATAACTTTGTGGACAGAAATAAATAAGGCTTTACGATACTACACCGGTAAATTGTACTTTACAGATTGGTCTCCCAAAATCATTACATTTTCTATTTTAATTTGTTTGTTCAGTTTCATTATGTATTCTACTTATAAATATAGTCGAAAGCAGGTAAAATGTTATGAGTATCGTGTCCGAAAAGTCATTTTTATTTTACTAAAAATAGTACTTTCAGGGCTATCGATATAAATAAATAAATATTTCATCACGGCATATTATCGATATTAATTAGAAATTAAATAAATTTTAAAATTATTTTATTTTGAAATCATAAATTTGTTTATTCGCCCTCAAAATCAGGCGCAATTTGGATTTTATTGCCTGAGGGCCTATAAGGTTGCCAAGCAACAGCTACTCAAACATCAAAATCGTGGTTTATGGATAGAAACCAGAGTATATTTAAAATTTATAAACGAATAATACAAATATATTTATTGAATCCTCAAATTGCGAGAACCAAAATAAAATAAAATGTTGTAAGTACCTCAGGCATAATCAAGATTATAGCACTCGGGAAAATTAAAGGTCTCCGCTACGCGTCGATCTTTAATCATTCCCGCGTGCTACAATCTTTTATTTGTGCCCTTAATACATAAATAACTATTATGAGACTAAAATATTATGTAATTTACATGTTTTTTTGATGCAGAAAGTTTTACCTTCCGTCATCTTTAGGTGAAAATATTAATGATGAGTTTTTAGTGAGTAAGCAGGTTTTAGGCTCCCTATAATACGATTTTACCATTTCCACGATGATGTCTTTATGTATGTATGTGTGTGTGACGAAAGTTTCGGATCATATAACTTCAATACCACGATTCCAAAAATTATATTTTTTTCATATTCCTCAAGTTTACATCCAGAAGAACAACTGATTACATTTTGGTTATAATTGGTGAGCCGGAAGTTGCCTCATTTGAAGATTTAACAGTTAAATTTGATTTATTGACATATAACGTTATTATAACTTAAAGAATATATTCTCTATACGATTTGATTGCATTTTATACTTCATATTCAATAGATATAGAGTTAAAGAATTTTAAAAAAATTAAATTTTATAAATCAGCCAGCTATGCTAAACATGGAAACTACTAATATATTCATATAATTCAAATTGACAGATGTCAGTATAAATATAAAGTAAATTAATGTGGCAGAGATGAGGATGTTGAAGAAGACACGGAAAGATAGGTAAGGAAATAACTCTAGTGTTACAAGTTTCTAGAAAGATACAAGCGAAATGATTACATTGGTTTGAAAATGTCATGAGGAGAAATGAAGAATATATTGGATGAAGAAAGAATAGCTTAGTAATACAAGGTTGAAGAAACAGAGGAAGACCAAAGATAAGATGGAAGGACTGTATTGCGGAAGATTTGAGAGAAAAGGAACTGAATGAGAACGACACGGGAAATGGGAAAAGCTAAAGAAGAAGATGTTAGTGTCAAGTGCAATTTGCGTAGTTTGTTTATGAAATAATTTTACTGGAAATTTAGAATCTTCCGCAAGAAAATTTATGTATGAAATTTATACATAATACACAGGATTGACGGAAGGTGTTGTGCTGGCCACAACAGATTTTTTTATCTTTCTATTGATACCACAACCATTGTCAGATGAAACGGTTTTCCCGTGTTAACGGGCTATGTTCGGCTTTCAAGTATTCGCAATTTAACATTGAAGAAATAGAGTAATATATGTTATCTATAAATCACAATTTTCTGTATTTCAATTAACATTTTCCAATATTCTCGGAATTAGTTGTACTACATTAATTTTTTATGTAATTAAATATTAATGTCAAGTTTTAATTGATTTCTTGTGGTACATGATTATTTTACTCAAATAACATATATTGATACATAACCAATTATAATTAACATGAAAATAAAAGACTTTTAACGAATATATGTATGTAGTCATTAGCAATAAATCTTTAAAATTGCTACAAATTTAATGCAAAAGGATTACACCCGTAATAAATTATTTAAAAACAAATTGGTACAAAAAAAATGAAACAGAAACAACACTGACACACTAAGAACAAGCAATAAGCTTGTAACTTTTCAAACAATCAATGGAAACAAATATATTTCAAAACAATAAAAGAACCAATAGTGGACGTACATGGCACGAGTTAATATATTACTAAGCACAAACCACTAATATAATACACTTACCTTTATTTAGTAGTAGTGCGAAGTAGGATTCAAACAAAATTTGCATCAGAATGCATTTGTAGAAACAATATTTTAAATGTCTTTTATTGTTATTAGCGTAACGTTGTTTTCTTCACGTACAAAGTTTTACTGGCAACTTCATCAAATAATGACACTTGTAACATATTTACGCGAAAGAAATCTACATTTTTATGCGGTTTGTAAGTTGTCGTGAAATTACATATGACAGGTTATGAAGCTGAAGACGTTTATGAATGTTTTTGTATGATCTAAGTGGTATTTAACTATTTAAAATGACAATATATTTTATTGGCATTGCAGTTTATACACTACATTGCAATATTATACGTTAGTTTTGTTTTAAAATATGATATAAAATTATACACATTACTTTTAAGTACATATTGTTTTACATAAAATAATGTATTATTATTAGTTTATTTATTGTTTCGTATACATAAAATTAAAGCATGTTACCATTAGCAACCAATAATATTATTTGAAATACGTTTTATTATGTTGTAGAGTAAACAACACCAACATTTATTTTATAAAATATAACTTTATCTTTTAGATATTTATTATCTTTTCATGCTAATAATTTTAAAAATAAGTGTTACTGCATGTGTTAAACATTTTACTATTATTGTAAAGTGTAGAGTTTGTAATTTATTATTATTTTATTGAAATTTTATCCAGTAATATCTCTATTATAAATACCTCCACTAGTTTCTCGCCAATATTTATTTATATTAATAATCTAATTACTATGACAATGCGACACATTCATTTTTTTTTACTAAGATTTTATTTAGCATTTTTTCTCACTGTAGTATCATAAAATATGTCCAAATACAAATGTATCTTCGTTGTTTTGATAAAAAGGGTCGTCTCCGTCACAATTCGTGTTTCGCGCCGTTTGCACTTAGCTGTCCGTGTCTTCCACTACACTACACTATTGTATTGTCCGTCCTCGTCCTCGACGAGTGACATGAGAGCACGTGAGTTCAGGTCGAGGAGCGCGGTGCGATTAGAAGCGCTGGGCTGGGTATCGCGTTGATAAGGTGGTCAAGCCAAGTCCTCTGGCCAGCAGAGGAGTGAACGATACCGCGCCGAGCTCTAGACCAGCTGGGTGGAGCACAAGAATAGTAGAAGTTGCTGCATGGATGTATAGATGAGAAACTGAATGAAATAGTGGAGTGGAAGGAGAAGTGAAATAGTTTAGGTTTAGTTTTCGACAGAGCCGGAATAGATTTTTTTTATGAAATATTTCTAGTGCTGTAGTTTGTTTTAAGTTATGGCACTAATCATGGCTACCATACATAATATGATTTAAAAATCTGAATATGTTATTTTACTCCAGTAGCAGATTTAGGAGGGGGGGGGGGTTAGGTGCTAAATTCCTACACTCTTGAATATATTTACTTTCGCTATAACTAGAAGCACCAGAGCTACAGATTGGTAGCAAGCGTCGTTTGCAATTATCATTATTGCACGTGCATTTTTCCAAATAAAATATAAACTTTATGGATAACTACATTTTTAATGAATTTAATAAATGATTTTTTTTTCTTGGGTATTTCTTGACTGTTGGTATGATGTAAAAGGTTACTGGTAAATAAATGAAGTTGCAGTCTGGGGATAAATGTTTATTAGGATTTAATTTAACATTTCCTACGTTTCGGTTCCAAATGAACCATCCTCAGGGATAGTTAATGTGTAATTGGGATACAATTCATTACAAACGAAAATTTAAGTAAACAAGGATGAAAATGTCGTCAATTAGTTTTACTGAATTGTTCCTGATGTATACACGTTTTTATTACCTTGATACTTTTGACGACATTTTCATTTTTTTTACCTCTCGCTAAGAGATGTAATGGATTCATGCTAAAAATCGCATATCCAGATTTTATTGAATAAGCACGTTTTAAGGTCCCTACAATCCGATTTTAACATTTTTACGATGATGTCTGTGTGTGTGTGTGTGGATGTGTGTGTGTGTGTGTGTGTGTGTGTGTGTGTATGTGTGTGTGTGTATGTGGGATGTTGGAAGGACGATTACTCAAAAACTATAAGATTTTAAATTTGTTTAACTACGTATTTCCCAATCGGACATTCATGGGAAGATCTGAAAAGGTTTTGGTAACAATTAGACAACCGGAAGTAGAAGATTCTTGAAAAAAAATCTTCTAAATATTATATTTTGAAAATTTTTCGTTGTAATATTAAAGAAAATTAAATTCTCTATCTGATACATTTAAATATTTTATTCTATAGATTTAGAGATAAAAGAAATATAATATATAAAATAATCTGTTGTAATAAATCAGCCGAAAGAATGCCATGGAAAATATTTGAAAATTTAAATTGTCAAAAAATGTCAGTGTCAGAAATCCGGAGACATTACTGAAGATTTTTTCTGGGAAGTACATACATTATATTATTTCTTATTGCATTAATAGTTTAATATTTAATATTATAGGTATATTACACATACCCTTCATATATGCTGTTACTTCCGACAATGAATTGGAAACATCTCGAAAAATTGGAAGAGTAGGACAAAATTTCTTCATAGAATGAATTTAAATTAAAAAAATCTAAATATATGGAATAGATATAAGTAGAATTTTTGGTGTAGAGTGTAAGTATACAAGAAATGTTAAATACATTAAGGTGCGAGCAGTCATGTGTCAGAATTATAGCTAGTAATTATGTATATAGATGTCATATTCATAATTTCTCATTCTAAATTTAGTGATTTTCCAATTCCATATGATTTATTTTCCTCGACAAGTCAATTCCACACTCCTGGTGACAAATTAACTACATGAATTTAGAAAATCTTGAAATTTTTAATGAAAAATTCTGACATTTATGTACATAATTACTAATTATGATTCTGAAACGGGCCTCCACATCTGCTTGTCAAGACCAACAATGTAACATAACTGTTCGCGCCCTATACTTAACCAAAAAAAGGAAGTGGCGAGAGGTATTGTGCTGGCCACAACAGATTTTTTACTTAAATTTTCGTTTGTAATGAATTGTACCCCAATTACACATTAACTATCCCTGAGGATGGTTCATTTGGAACCGAAACGTAGGAAATGTTAAATTAAATCCTAATAAACATTTATCACCAGACTGCAACTCCATTTATTTACCAGTAACCTTTTAATAAATGATATTTTAAATATTCCGCCTTTTAGTTGTGTAAATATGGTGTAAATTGGTTACTGATCACAGAGCTATCTAGTATCTTCTTAGGTTGAGGATGAGTCTGGTAAGATGCCTCCCCTTAACTTTTTACCTTCCGTCACCTTTAGGTAAAAAAGGTATTGTGTTTGGTCAAAAAAAAATAATGAATAAGCATGTTTTGGGGTCCCAAGATTACAAATTTACTATGTTCACTATTTTGTGTGGGTGTGCGCGTGTGCATGTGCGTTTGTTTGCGTGCTTGTGTGCGTATGTTTGCGTGCGTGTGTGTGCAACAATCGTTTCGGCCGCGATAACTCCAATACTACAATTCCAAAAATTACAATTTATTTCTCATTCTTACATCCAAATGAAGACTTGATTAGATTTTGGTTACAATTGATCAACCGGAAGTAACTTAATTTAAAGCTTTTAACAGTTTTTCTTAAAAATATCATTTTTTGACATTTTCTGTATAAATATTAAAGAATATTTTATTCTCTATGTGATTTCTTTGCATTTATTTTCTTCATATTCAATGTATTTAGAGATAAAAATTTATAAAGAATTTTTCATAAATCTTGTAATCTTTTCTGCGTCACCATGCAAACTGTTTTAATATTTCAATATTGCTATATGACAAATGCCAGTGTCAAGTATAATTCACCCAATATGTATGTGACATAATTTTACTAAAAATACAAGAAACTTTCTGTTTAGAGTTTATATAAAATACATAGAAATGACAGAAGGTATTATGCTGGCTACAACAGATTTTTTGAATTTACTTTTGCAAGTATAATTTAAGCATATATTAATTTGTTTTATGAAACCGGGCCTTAAATAATTTGAAAATAAAAGAAACATTTATCTTTAATTAAACCCTTGATTTTTTTCGAAAAATTCTTAAATTCGTAATCTTATTCAATAACTTATACAGGGTGAGGTGAACACATGCAGGGATTTAATATGGGAATTTTGTTTTATCCAATTTCCTGCTCTCCTGTTCATTTTACGGTAAAAACTGCAGAGTACATAGTTGTTCAGAATTAAAAGTTACATACAAAACTGTTTTTACATTCTTATTATGGTTTTAGTTTCTTCATAATTTTAAAAAGAAATTTAAAAAATTCTATCTGTATTTAATACAAAATATTATTATTGCTGTGTTAACTAAAAGTTCCTGGAACTCACATCTATAACTTCTTAAAAATATAATTCTACAGAATTGGGTAAGAATAATAAATACAAATATGATTAAAACTCAATTTTTCAAAATGAACGTAAATAAAAAATGCCAAGCATAAACGATAGAAACTAATTCTAAACCCTACCAGTCAACATAGCATATGTAACTTCGCTAATCCCAAGAATCGATTATGCCGATCATTATTTACTTATATTTCTAAATGTCAAATAGAATTATAAACAAAACCAAAATATAGAAACTATGGCGAGAGTGTTCTCTGAGGACGCAAAGCCAATCAAGCTTAAATAAAAAAAAATAAAAAAAAAATTCTATTGCTCCAAACCAGATTTGAGATCTACTGTGTGAAAGAGTGGAGAAAAATCGTAAATTTGGTCGAATTTGAAATCTAGTAGAATTTAAAGTTATAAAATCGAGGCCCAGTTATCGTATCTTCCGTCGTTTTGTACTTGAAAATGGAAGCAGTCAGCGTTACGTAGTTCAGTTTGATAGTCCTTAAGGTCTAGTTTTAATATAAATGATCCATATTCTAATTTGTTACTATTGTGGTTTTGATTTGAAAATTAATAAAATTATTGTGAATGCTAATCGGTTGTGAATGTGATTATAGCTGGATTCAGAGATTGCAGTAAACACAGCATAGGAATACACAATACAGGAAAACATAGAAACTTAAAACCAATTTAGAGATTGTACAGAAAACATAGAACTGTTGTATGTAGATAACTTCATGTCAGTATTTGTTGCTGCTTTCATAAGTTTTATTTAGCTGTCACTTCTTAAATAATTATAATAAACACAACTGTAATACAAAATAACTTAATAGTTGTCTTAACCAAACTTCAAAACAAATGTTAGCAAGTTGTCAACATTAACGCGCTGTAGTAGTAGGCGTGGTGTAACTACGAATACTCACGAAACATAACGCACATGGCCGAACATGGCAAAACATAGCTTCGAAATAAAATATGACCAATTCCCCATGTTTTGCTGTGTTGTGCTATGCTATATCTGTAACTCTGAATCAGTACACGTTTTTCCGTATGTTCATTTTCTATGTTTTTCTGTGCTATTCTATGCTATGTTTACTACCCAATCTCTGAATCCAGCTTATGACTTTCCTATTAATGTTAGTGGTATGTAGGTAATATCTTATTATTTAATAATATATTTATTTGTCAGTCTTCTAGTTAATATATTGATTACATAGCTTATACTCTAACCACACTATTGTAATGTTGACTAATTAGAATGATGCTTTCTAAATTTCTTTTCATCAGTACTGTCCTGATTGGCCGGTAGAAGAATCTCCCACTAATACGAGACCTGCCCCATCATTATGAGTCTACTCACTTCAGTTTATTATATCTTGAACATCTCTACATAGCATTAGGTTTCTTTTTCTTGGCACTTTTCTCAAGAATCACTCGATAGATTTGAATGATTATTATTTTATTATTATTCTATAGAACAAAGGTGCGCAACCCGTGGGTCGCGACCCCTTTAGCGACATTAACCCCCCCCCTACCTCCCGCCATACCTTAGATCAAGAGGTAATGGTTTCGGACCAAAAATTCTATACTTAGTATTCAGTGAATAAGTACGAATTAGTTCCCATAACACGTTTTTACTATTTTTACAATGATGTCTGTTTTCCGTATTTAAGCTTTCTGCGGTCATATAAAGAGTTGATTAGATTTTGGGTAATATTGGACAGCCGGAAGAGATACTTTACTTGAATCCAATAACAGTTTTTAATTAACTATATTAAAAAATAATCCAAAACTTTTCTATTTTAGTATTTAAGACTATTATATCAAGGGGAACAACATATTAGATTTTGACTAAAATTGATAAACCGGAAGTAATACTTCACTTAAAGTTCTGAACATATTTTCATGAAAAAATATATTATGACAAAATCCAAAACTTCAAATTTCGTATTTAAAACTTTTCTATCAATGAGAACGACATATTGGATTTCTTCTAAAATCGATAAACTGAAAGTGATACCTTTGAATATATAATATGTACATATAAGAACGGCAACGCATATGGCCTAGCAAGATACTATATCTGTCTCTTTTTATTCACAAAATTATTATAGATAGCTAGTGGCTCCTACCACAAAACTATGAACTACGGTAAATCGTGCTGACAGCATTGCCAGATACTATTTGTTAGAGGTATTCAATAATCAATAATTCAAAAATATTGTTTCATAATAACCAGATAATATATTTTGAATCTTCAATGTACATGTATACTTGTTTTACAGTAGCAAACTTAAAAACCTTTTTAAAATCTTATCTTGTTGTTCTAGCTACGTGGCAACACTGTGCAACATCCACCATTATGTATTTTTTGAACTAACTCAGAAATAATTCGTATACGGAGGAATAAATGGCACCTTCTCTCGAAATATTTAATCTAAATACATTACGTTGCCATTCTTGTATTGTATTATATATTCAAAGGTGATACCTACTTTATTGGAAGCTCAAAACAGATTTTCTTCAAAAAAAAATTATTAAAGTATGATCCAAAACTTCTCAAATTAGGTATTTCAAACTCATATATATTTCAAACAACATATTAGATTTGGACTATATATGATAAACCGGAAGTGGTACTTAATTTGGAGCTCTCAACAGAATTTCGAGGAAAAACATAATATATTAAAATCCAAATTTCGTATTACAGACTTTTCTATTTATTGGAACAATCGTTATTTAAGTATCAAGGCACTGAAGTTCTATTTTTTATCACGAATGTGGAATTTATTTGCCGATGCCCTTGGGGCCGAGGAAATAAATCATATGAATGATAAAAAGGAACTTCAGTGCCGAGGTGCATAATAAATTTTATTTGAAATCGAAAAATTGTGAAAATGAAAAGAATATTTATTTTTATAGGTTATGGGTTTACTTATCTATCAGTCCGTCATTTAATGTTGATAATCTCGGAAATTGAAGTTTTATCTCACTTATTCATCAAAATTATTTAGTTCGTACTTTTTGCACATATTTTTTTGTGATTTTATCTTACATGTAGGTACAATAATTATCATAAGATTGGCAACACTGCATAAGCATGAAATCGTCGTATAATGTATTACCTTAGTGCCGATTTCTGAACTTTTAATGCCGATTTTTGTGCACTTCAGCGACGATTTCAAATAAATTGTATTTATATTGAAAGTGTGTGCATTACACGGCCTGCCGATCAATTGATATAGTTTATAAGAACTTGACTAAGCCAATGTGGGTTGCTGTTGCTAGTATGTGATATGTTATATATAAAGTCAAAACACAGTGAACAAAGTTAATATCTCGATGGGTAACCGCCTCGCGCCCATGACCATCATATGTCATTAATCTTATACATATAATCTTAACAGTTATGTGGTAGTTAAACAACATAATAGATAATAAAATGCATAATTATTCTTAGTTTTATTTTCAGGTGATGATCGAAATCATTTGCAACATGTTAAAAATAGAGGAACAAAACAGTTGAATAACAGTATTACTTTGTGTTCTTAATTCTACACATTTCATTTTTCGATCTCTTAGAATTAACTACACATATTATCTGTAGTACTTACATTACTGAATAAAGTTAATGAGGTATATAAAATATAATTATTGAACATATACTCGAAAGAGAAATAAAATATGATATATGGCAGATTATTACTTTTCAAAATATAGATTAAATAGTAGTAGTGGAACTAACGGTACTTATGCAAAACGACTGTTAGGTGCCCTGAATTATGGGGACCCATAATTGGACCTACAAAAATAACGTATGCGTTTTGTATACAGGCTGTTACTGAATACGTATTACAAATTTATAAAGTATGTAGGGGATGCATAATAGATTAACTATAAACTATAGACTGATGTGGCTAGCACATTATCTTCCGTCAATCCTGTGTATTATGTACAAATCCATAGGGCGTGAGCAGTCACGTGACTTTGCTGACCTTGGCAAGCAAATATGGAGGCCCGCATCAGAATGACAACTATTAATTATGTCATAACTAAAAAATGTCATAATTTTTCATTCAAAATTTCATTTTTTGTTCTATCATTTTTTTCTCGGCAACTGAATTCCACACTCGCGGTATCAAATAAACCACATGAAATAAGAAAGTCATGAAATTTTGAATGATAAATTATGACATTTATCAGTCACGGGAGCCATTAGATTTTGGTGGCAATCGGATAACCGGAAATGGCAGTTTACTTAAAACTCAAAATAGTTTTTCTTCAAAAAATACCTTTAAATGTTATTTTTTCGCAATTTGTTATTATAAAAATTAAAGATTATTCCAATTTCTACCAGGTTTGCATTAATACTTTTTCTATATATTTCATGGATAAATTTATAAAATAATATTAAAATTATATCTCGGAGCTTATGCTATAACCACAACTCCCTGGTTACACAATTCAGCTCAAATGTATGTAACTGACAGATAAATGTCACTGTCAAAAAAATAATCATTTCAAATTAATAACATTAACATTTTCAAAAGAAAATTGTAAATAGAACAAGAGTTACATGGAAAGGAACTTAATATACATAATTTCAAATTAATAATAGTAACGTTTTAAAAGGAAAATTGTAAATAGAACAATAGTTAAATGGAAAGGAACTTAACATACATAATTTGTAGTATTAGTAAATATGCAGGTATGTATTTAAATAAGAAAATAAATAATCCGTGCGGAAGTTTACCATGCGTCACCTCACGGGTACTCATTTTTGGCGTGGAGACTGCATCACAGGGGTTAGTTATGTGCCATTTAAAATTTGAAATATTCGATAGTGGGGATTGAATCCGGTTCCCCATATTCTCCACCAGACACTCAGGCACGCGGCCATGATACCCCATAGGTATACATATGTACGAGTATTTAAATTAATAAAAATTAAATGACGAGAGGTTTTGTGTTGGCCACATCAGATTTTTACCTTCCGTCACCTTTAGGTAAGGAAGGTATTGTCTTTCGTCAAAAAATTCAATGATGAGTTTTTAGTGAATAAGCATGTTTTAGGGTCTCTATAATACGATTTTACTATTTTTACGATGATGTCTGTATGTATATGTGTCTGTGTGTGTGTGTGACAAAAGTTCCGGATTCCATAACTTCAATACCACGATTCCAAAAATTATAATTTTTTCGTATTCCTCAAGTTTATATCCAGAAGACCAAGTGATTTGATTTTGGTTATAATTGGTGAACCGGAAGTAGCCTCATTTGAAGATTTAACAGTTAAATTTGATTTATTGACATTTAACGTCATTGTAACATATAGAATATATTATTCTCTATACGATTTGATTACATTTTATACTTCATATTCAATAGATACAGAGTTAAAGAATTTTAAAGAAATTAAATTTTATAAATCAGCCAGCTATGCTAAACATGGAAGCTATTAATATATTCATATAATTCAAATTGACAGATGTCAGAATCAATAAAAAGTAAATTAATGTGGCAGAGATGAGGATGTTGAAGTAGATGTTGGGGAAGACTCGGAGAGGTACGGTAAGAAAATAACTCTAGTGTTACAAGTTTGTAGAAAGATACAAGAAAGACGATTACATTGGTTTGAACATGTCATGAGGAGAAATGAAGAATTATATTGGAACAAGTATGAATAGTTTAGTAATAGGATGTTGAAGAAACAGAGGAAGACCAAAGATAAGATGGAAGGACTGTATTTCGGAAGACTTGAGAGAAAAGGAACTGAATGATAACGACACGCAAAAATAGCGACCCCTAACGAATGGGAAAAGTTAAAGAAGAATATGTCAGTGTCAAGTGCAATTTGAATAGTTTGTTGAAATAATTTTACTGGAAATTTAGAATCTTTTGCAAGAAAAATTATGTAAGTATGGAATTTATATATTATACACAGGTTTGACGGAAGGTATTGTGCTGGCCATAACATATTTTTTTTATTGCTGTTATGGCAATTTGGAGCTTCACAATCACCCATAATTTTACTTATAAATAGTACGCACGCAATAGCTATCAACAAAACGCTTTAAAAATAAAGAGAAAAGATGGCAGCATGAGTCAGCCCATCTAGTTATACTAGCTCTAATGCGATATTTTAATGCTACTATACCACTTCCTTAAATAAATTCAAAAATTCGTTTTTCTCTTGGAATTATCGTGATTTCATGGGAAAAATATGTGTCTATTAGAATAACAAATAAAAAATTGTACCTTAAAATTTCTAAGACGGTACTGGATCGGATATGGTTGAAAAATTCGTAGGCCGCTGAATTTCGGAGCTAGGTGAATAACATGGGAAAGAGAACAAAACAAACGAACCCAGAAAGTAAACTAGCATTTGAGAATCGGAGTGTGAAAATAAATTATAATGAAGTATAGCCTTCGAGATGTATTCGATCGTAATGTGTTGTCTTTTAATACCATAATACCATTAAAACTTTGTTTCGCTTACAAATCTACCTTGTTAAATGATAAACTTTAATATATGTACTTGTTGGCAAAAGGTAACGTTACGGCGATACTTAAATCAAGATACGTCTTCATTAGTAACGTGTTAGACTTTGTTTAGTTTGATTTCCTTTATTTGTCTAATGTTCGATTCAAGATTAGGAATGGGAATAATGTAAGTTGACTCAGTTCTGTTCAATATTTATGAGCTTCGAATAGGCTTTGTTTCATTGTGTCCACTAGAGAATAGTTTACATTCTTTACATTTATACACCGGTAGAATATACAGGCAGTGGCGTCGAAAAGACGTAGTACTTACAAGATTAAAAATCTGTTGCGGTCAGCACAATACCTCTCGCCATTTTCATTTTATGTTCCATAGGGCGCGAGCAGTTATGCGACTTTGTTAGCCTTGGCAAGCAGATATGTGGTCCCGTGTCAAAATGAAAGCTAGCAATAATGTACATAGGTGTCAAGTATCATAATTTTTCATTCAAAACATTATGATTTTTCAAATTCATGTGGATTATTTTCCTCGACAAGTATATTCCATACTATTGATGACAAATAAACATCAAAATATTTTGAATGAAAAATTATGACATCTATGTAAATAACTAATAGCCGTCATTCTGACACGGATCCTCATCTGCTTGCCAAGGCCAACAAAGTTACATGACTGCTCACGCCCTATAAGTAACGAATTTAACATTTCTTGTACGCACAAATTGTATCTCTTCTTTCGTTCTATGAGAATTTTTGTCCTGCTATTCAAATATGTTCAAAATTCTTCAAATTCATTGACAGTATTAGCGGTATTTGTTAAGGATATATGTAATATTAACTTACCTATAACTTAACTACATATTTAATTAATAATACAATAATATATAATAAATGTACTCGTACCTCCCAGAAAAATCTGATTTTTGACACAGAAATTTTGCATTTCTCTGTCAATTACAAACATTTAAATATTGCAACTGTTTTTTTAGGCAACGAGATTTATTACAACAGATTATTCTACATTGTTATTATATCTCCAAACCTATACCAGATATAATAAAAATTTAAATGTGTCAGAGTGCGACTATAGTTTTTTTTAATATTACCAAGAAAAATTTCATAAAATAATATAAGATTTTTGTCAAGAATCTGCTACTTCCGGTTGTCCAATTGTTACCAAAACCTTTTCAGCTCTTCCCATGAATGTCCGTTTGGGAAATACGTAGTTAAATAAATATTAAGTATTATAGCTTTTAAGTAATCGTCCTTGCAACGTCCCACACACATACACACATACATCCACACACACAAACACACACACACACACACACACACACACACACATACATACACAAACATACATCATCGTAAAAATATTTAGATCGGATTGTAGGGACCTTAAAACGTGCTTATTCATGAAAATCTGGATATGCGTTTTTTAGCATGAATCCAATACCTTTCATAGCGAGAGGTAAAAAACACCTTCCGGCAATCCTGTGTATTATCTATGTATATATTCCATACTTAAATTTTCTTGCAAAAGATTCTAAATTTCCAGTAAAATTATTTCATAAACAAACTATAAAAATTACACTTGACACTGACATGTTCTTCTTCTTCTTTAGCTTTTCCCATTCGTTAGGGGTCGCTATTTTTTATTTTCTTCTTCAACTCATTTCTGTTTTCCGTGTCGTTCTCATTCAGTTCCTTTTCTCTCAAGTCTTCCGCAATTTATTCTTCTTCCAATATATTCTTCATCTCTCTTCATGACATGTTCAAACCAATGTAATTGTCTCTCTTGTATCTTTCAACAAACTTGTAACGCTAGAGTTATTTCCCTTTTTCTTTCATTCCTTATCGTATATTTCCGTGTCTTCCCCAACATCTACCTCTGCCACATTCATTTGCTCGCAAGCAATCCAAACGTCAAATTTCTCGCTTGTCTTGCTAACTTATCAAATATAATGGCGGGAAATACAATTTAGGCAAACTTAAAGTTACCTTGTACTGTTTCTATATCATTTTATGGTGTATTTATGTCAACCGGATGTCAAAAAGGCTTTCAAAGTTTTGTGAAGAATGTTTATAACATTATTAAATTTGAAATACTTTCTTAGACCTAAAAAAATCTTCAGAATTAATCCCACTATTCGTAAATAACTGTACGTATCTATGAATTCATTTTGTATAACTTTCCTGATCAATAAAAGAGATACGAGAGATACACATGTTATCTTGACAACTGTATAACTTTCTCGATGACAGTTGTGAATGACATTTCGTCATATAGCTAGCAAATCGTTCGGTGTACTAACCAATAAGTCTCGTTTTCTTACCTAGCATTTGCTTAATTTGCTTATTTTATTGAAGGCACCTAATGATTATATCCATAACTATGGTAATACGTCATTACGTGAGATAATCTTCAAATGAATTATATTCTATTCCTTCTTTTTCTGAAGGGGACGAAAATCATTACATTTATTCGCTTTTAAATTGAAAATTTCAGCCCATGCTCAACACAGTAAAACAAATAAAATGTAAATTATATTTATTAGAAATTTATATACATATAAAAAAACACCTTTAATTTTTATTGCACACAAATATATTTTCTTTTTTATACCATAAATTTATCTTCAGTCGCAGTCGTGGATATCTTAATCGGTGGTAATCTGCCAATTTCAGGGAAGGGCGTCAAAATCGGAGTGTCCAGAATAGAACGCACTTGAAAATTTAACATAAACATACCAAAAAACATTAAATTTTCAGAGAAATTTTCCTGAACATGGATGATTTTTTTAGTGTGGGCCAAAGGTGGTACATCAAAATCGGTGATAGGTCCAACTCTGGAAATAATTTGAAGATATATTAGTGATTTGGTTTTTAAATATAATTTTGTTTTAATTTATCGCAAACATATTTACTTACCAGTTTTCGGGAAAAGAGGCCTGTCACTCTCACACCCGATGAAAGTCAAATCCAGTGAAGTTCAGAGTTGATAGCACACTGGAATTTTGATAAATCCCAATCCAAAATGCACTGATCACTGGATAATTTGTTGAATTTTGAGGGGGCCTCCGAATCAATTCAATTTCTTTACCTTCGTCGCCGTAAGAGTGAATGATGAATATATTTTTTTTAATTTCGATATTCATCTAATTCCCGAACACGAATTTTTAGTGGAGGCCAAAGGTCTTAGCTAGACTAATATGTCAAAATCGATGATTGGTCCAAGTCTGGAAATAATATTAAGAAATATGTAGTGGATATATTTTGCCTTCCAAATATAATTTTACTTCAATCACAAATATATTAATATTAATTACCATTTTTTTCTGGGAAAGAGGCTTTACACTCCCGCACCCAATGAACGTCAAATCCGGTTAAGTTTAGAGTTGATAAGCACACTGAAATTTTTTTAAATCCCAATCAAAAATGCACTCTTCACTGGGTGAATTTTAAGCCCCGTACTTGTAAATTTTGAGGGGATCTCCGCAGAAATAATTATTTTATAGACATTCGTCGCCGAAGGAGTGAATTCCTTAAAAGTAACATTTGTTGATATTGCTAGGTGACTATACCTAAGAATCTGATGTGGCCAACACAATATCTCCCGTTTTATTCATATAATTACTTAAAATTAAATTTAAATACCGGGTTCGATACCAACCGACGCCAAATATTTCGAATTTTAAATGGCACAAAAATTACCTCTGTGGTTCACACTCCAAGCCAGCAATAAGTGCTCGTGAGGTGATACCTGGTAAACGCCCGCACGGTACAAATATGTCATCATCGTTACCGATATCTGTGTACAAAGCAGATTGGCACACCCAGTAATGGGTAATATGCCGTGATGATATATTTATTTTATTTATTTATATACTTACTTATATTCATTACTGGCGTGTAGAATACACCACAGGGATTAATTTTGTGCCATTTAAATTTCTAAAATAATGATTAGTTTGTTGATAGTGACATATATCTGTCAGTTACAAAGATTTCAGATCTGAACTGCGTAACCATGCAGTTGTCTTTAAAGCGTAGGCTCCTGGATTAAAATTATAGATAATTTTATAAATTTATCCATAAAATATATACAAAAAGTATTAATGCAAACCTGTAGAAAATTTAAAAAAACTTTAATTTTTATAATAACAAATCTCGAAAAAATAACATTTAAAGGTATTTCTCGAAGAAAAACTATTTTGAGCTTCCAGTAAAGTGCCATTTCCGGTTATCTGATTTACATCAAAATCAAATGGCTTCTTTCCATATTCGAATAAGGTAGAAATACAAGGTTTCAAAATTTTCTGAACGATAGTATTTGAGTTAGAGCGTAAAGAGGATCCACACACATACACACAGACATCATCGTGAAAATGTTGCTATCTCGATAACTATAAAAGCTACGAGGTCGGTTAAATTAGCAAACATTTTTCATATTTTGTTTTATGTAAAAATCTCATAGCCTTTATGATTCAAAATTTGTAATTTTTACAAAAATAAAATTTAGTTCCTATTTAGAATTCTACAGTACGCCACTGTCTTTAGTATCACCTGTATCCGATAACGTATAGTTAGTTTTAAAGTGAGCGCTGTAGATAAATTGTAAATTTACACAAATTTACTGAAAACAACTATTCAGTACCGGAACTTTCAATTTTCAACACTTTTTTTCAATAAAACCGACAACGAGACAAGAATTAAATTTTCCGATAACATACGCACTTAAATATTTTATTCATTTACTTTACCTACTCGCTAATTAAAATGGTAGAGAACAACAATCAGGCAGTAAATAAATCTTATACGCTGTAGGAAATAAGATTAAAACGGCACTTGGGAATAGATCACCCAATGAGTTGGTACACATACCTACATTTTATTATTCTAAAAATATTTGATGTAATTATGTTCACCACCTTGAATTACAATTATAAACTATAATTATCTAACCTAACCTAACACATAAATTGAGCTTTATTTTATACAATTTTTTGAAAAACAAATCCAAATAACAAAATAGCTTGAGTACATAGTTATACGTATCAAATAAAAGAAAAGTATTATTTTATTGCCTAGTAACTAAAATACTTACCTATACCGAGTGATTCATCGGTTGGTTCTTCTTTAATAACTCGATTATTTTAAATATTATGGAAGAAAGTTTCAAATAAAGTTTATTTCCAATTAAAATATCTATAAATTTGCGGTATAGGTTTTTCTACAGGGTGATCCCTTTTCACAGAATGATATATAACTTTATATTTTAAATGGAACACCCGATATATTTATTCGAATTTAAAAAGTACATGAAATTTGCTATCCAATAGTTTAAAAACAATAATATATTATTATATTAAAAAATATAATGGCGAATGATTAAAATATTACATTTTTATTAAACAAAGAAAACTTTTGAAATATCTGATTGAAATAGATGAAATATTTAATTAATTTTCTTTAATTTTGAAAAGTGTAATGTAAATATAATGAAATTCAAAGCCTTCTGTGTTTAATAAAAATGTCATGTTTAAATCATTCGACATTGTATTTTTACCTTCCGTCACCTATATACAGTAAAATTTTTGGAAGATGTCCGATCAAGGTTATCTACGAATTGTATGAATTCAGATTTTTGTCTGCCCATTTTGACAAATTCAGTAGTGTCGTTTGCTTAGTTTTTGTGAGGGTACATAAAATACTACTGTTATTTTATTATTATAAAAATATATGTTACAATAACAGCATTAAAAAATTAAAAATAAATCGACTGCTAAATTTATTTGCAAATGTAAAATCAAATTTGTGAAAATTAAGATACTGACATAAAATAACGTTATTCGTACGGCTATGAATCAAGATAATGTATCTGAATTAATATATAAACTTACGTTACAGCGAAAGTATTATCAACAACGAGCATCGTTTATAAATGGAATGTCCTAACTTAGTCGAAACAATATGAATTTTTGAAAGACAAGCGTGTTATATTCATCCTTATCGCACACGCTTAAAGCCTTTGTAAAGGAGGGGGATATATGTATGCCAATTTGTTAATTCGTTCATGGTACAGATGTCCTTGATCGGACATCTTTCAAAAATTTTACTGTAGGTAAGGTATTGCCTTTGGTTAACAAATTCGATGCTGAGTTTTTAATGAATAAACACGTTTTAGAGGCCCTACAATTCGAATTCATTGTTTTTACGATGATGTCTGTATGTGTGCGTGTATGTGTGTGGGTATGTGTACATATGTAACAAAAAATTCTCCTTCGATAACTCCAATACAATTCCAGAAAGTATAATTCTTTCATTATGTATATTTGATAAATTAAATAAAACACTTGGTGTAGTTTCACAGCTTTATTAATGTTTACAACGATCGTTTCGATCTTGCGATCAACTTCAGAGGTAATTAACACAAAAAAATAAATGAAGTGTTAGTTACCTGAAGATGATCGCAAGATCGAAACGATCGTTGTAAACATTAATAAAGCTGTGAAACTACACCAAGTGTTTTATTTAATTTATCAAATATACATAATTCCAAAATGTTTCACCAAGTGCCAACCACAAAGTCAGTTCAACATAATTCTTTCATATTCCTCTTTCGTATGTTCATATGAAAAGTTGATTATATTTTGGTAATGATTGGTTAACCGGAAGTACCCTAATTTAAAGATTTTAACAGTTTTTCTTGAGAAAACGCTGTTAAATATCATTTTTGGACCTTTTATGTTATTATAAATAGAAGAATATGCTATTCTCTATTCGATTTAATTATATTTTTTTCTTCATATACAATGAATTTAGAGATAAAGAATTATACTCGTAAAGAAATATCTTCCAACCTAATGCTGCTAAAAGCTGCACCATGGAAATATTTAGGATATTCAAATATTAATAATTGACAGATGTAAGTGTCGAATAAAATTTACATAATATCTTTGTGAAATAATTTTACTTGAAATATAAAAATGTAAAATAATTTAAGGGGGCAATACAACATCACATAAGGTAATACAACAGATTATAACCGTAAGCCAATTCAGCAGATTATTATGTTATAAATATGTTTTTATTTTTTACTTCTTATTTTAAAAAATATACTGTTCTTTTTAGGAGTAGTTCAGTTCAGTTCAATTCAGTACGAGGTAAGATCAGTTCATTTCTCCCCTAAAAAGAAAATGCCCATAGAATTGTTTGCAAAAAAATATCTGTGTGGAATTTGTATAAAATACGTAGAATTGACGGAAGATATATTTTTTAATAATGTGACATGATTGTTTTTATACTTATTGGATTCCATTTGAAAATATAAAGTTACATAAAATGGAACAGCCTATAGAAAAACCTATATTGCATATTTATTGACATTTTAATTTAAAATAAACTTAGTTTGAAATTTTTTTCCATAATATTTAAAATAATCGAGTTCTTAAAAAAAATTAATGTATATGAAACCCCATTGCGGCATTAAATTTGCTACTTTTTTGCGTTTAAACAAATAATCAGTTTTACGTTCATTATAGAAGTTTTGCACTTGTCACAATAGTTAATAGTTACAAATCATCTCCAACATCACAGAATAATAATAATAATAAAATCAAATTAATATAATTTCAATGTAGAAAATATAATTTGCAACTTAGATAATCTGTTTTATATCACTCATCGCAATTAGCATATTCGCCTACGATTCGGGTATAAAAGTCATAAGATATTTTGAGATATAATACTAATTCTAAACTACAAATCGGAAGTGCAAAATAAATTACTATATTTCTTTCTTAAAGTAACAAAAGAGGTATCATATTGTTTAAACTTTTCATGCGTTTTTTCTAGAAAAACTGTTAAAATCTTCAAATTAGGGTACTTCCGGTTAACCAATCATAATCAACTTTTCATATGGACATACGAAAGAGGAATATGAAAGAATTATACTTTTTGGAATTGTATTGGAGTTATCGAAGGATAATTTTTTGTTACATACGTACACATACCCACACACATACACGCACACATACAGACATCATCGTAAAAACAATGAATCCGTATTGTAGGGACTCTAAAACGTGTTTATTCATTAAAAACTCAGCATCGAATTTTTTGACCAAAGGCAATACCTTACCTATAGTAAAATTTTTGAAAGATGTCCGATCAAGGTCATGTGTACCATGAACGAATTAACAAATTGGCATACATTTATCCCCCTCATTTACAAAGGCTTTAAGCGTGTGCGATAAGGATGAATATAACACGCTTGCCTTTCAAAAATTCATATTGTTTCGACTAAGTTAGGACATTCCATTTTAAAACGATGCTCGTTGTTGATAATACTTTCGCTGTAACGTAAGTTTATATATTAATTCAGATACATTACCTTGATTCATAGCCATACGAATAACGTTATTTTGTGTCAGTGTCACTGACACTGACGTTGTGTCAGTATCTTAATTTTCACAAATTTGATTTTACATTTGCTAATAAATTTAGCAGTCGATTTATTTTTAAATTTTTAATGCTGTTATTGTAACATATATTTTTATAATAATAAAATAACAGTAGTATTTTATGTTCCCTCACAAAAACTAAGCAATATGCCCTGAATCAAAAGTTTGATGATTCAGAGGGAGAAATCCAATTTCTATGATCCAATTGTATTCAACAATCATAGATAATTAATTAATATGGGAAAGAAAAAAAAGTTATAGATCACTTTTCTGCTATGAAAAAAATACCGGGACGAATTCTGAACCGTTCATGCTCCAATACAATATGGCTTTTAAATATGGGCGAGAACTAATTAGGTACACTCTCACCGCGAAAGATCATGGCTTTCTGGAATATAATACGAATCCTCAGACATGCTCAGTAAAAAATCTGTTGTGGCCAGCACAATACGTACTTGTCGCTATTTTCATTTTGTGTTGCATAGGGCGCGAGCAGTCCTGTGACTTTGTTGACCTTGGCAATAACTACTAGCCGTCATTCTGACACGGATACTCTGATCCTCATATATCTACTTGCCAAGACCAACAAAGTCACGACTGCTCGCGCCCTATAAGTAACGAATTTAACATTTCTTATACATACAAATAATTGAAATTGTATCTCTTCTTTCGTTCTATGAGAAATTTAGTCCTACTCTTCTAATATGTTCAAAATTCTTCAAATTCATTGACAGTATTAGCGGTATTTGTTAAGGATATATGTAATATTAACATACCTATAATTTTAAAAACATATTTAATTAATAATACAATAATATATATTAAATGTACTCGTACCTCCCAGAAAAATCTTCCAGTAATGTTAGTAAAACTGCTGATTTTTGACACTGACATAATGCATTTATCTGTCAATTACAAACATATAAATATGTCAATTGTTTTTTTGTGCAACGAGATTTATTACAACAGATTATTCTGTATTATTATATACTGTATCTCTGAACCTATAGGAGATATAATAAAAAAAATTAAATATATCAGATTGAGAATTTAATTATCTTTCTTATTTGTAGTAATATAAACTAAAAATTTTAGAAAATTATTTTTAGAAACTACCACCTCCGGTTGTCCAATTGTTACCAGAACCTATTCAACTCTACCCATTACTGTTAGATTGAAGAATCCGTTGTTACACAGGTCTTCAGTTTTATAGAATTTGAGAAATCGTATCTACAGCATCCGAACTAGGGTTTCATCAAGTCAAGTAGCTTGATATTTTTGTAAATTACTTGACTTGACTTGAAAATCAAGCTTTTCAAAAATTCATTACTTGACTTGACTTGATTTTCTATCGTTACTACTTGACTTGATCAAGCAATATCAAGCAAATTCAAGCTACTTGATAACGAACCGATTATGTACGAAAACGCGCGAATCAGTAGAATCGTAACCTAGCTGTGTGTGGTACGGCGTGGTGTGCCATATGCTGTGCTGATCCACTACTGCAAGTTAAAGTCTGTGCAGGGATTTAAAAAATTCACTCAATATTGGAATATATACTAGAATGACCCAAGAATATGTCGACAAAATTGGAAGTCCTAATCATTATTATTAAGTTAACTGTAGATGGTTAAACTATCGCACAAAAGCCCAGAAAGCTACACTCCATTCGAAATAAGAATAATAATTGAGACTTCAGATTTTGTCCACATATTCTAAAGTCATTCTAGTATATATTCCAATAATGATTGGGTTTTTGAAACTTCCTAATATCTCGGAGAAAAATAAAGTTACAAAATGTGCCAAAGGTTATTTAAATGGGGAAAAATCAAATATTAAAATTAAGCGGAATCATTGCCAGTATATTTTATTTATTTGGAACCACTTTAGGGGGTGGTCCAGTTAAAATTCGACTTTCCCCCTTTTGAGGTCCACCATAATATCATATACTATAAATAGTTTGTTAATTCATATAGGTATACTTTTAAATCTTTTTTTAAAATTTTTAAATTTGAATTTATGATTTGTTTTTATGAATAAAAGTCTATATTTCAAGATATATTATTGATATTGTTATAAAACATAAGGAACTATATGAAAATGAAATGTAATCTTGCAGAAATTTTTCTGGTAATTAAAAAAATAACTACTTGATTTTTTCAAGTAATTGAAAAATAAATACTTGATTTTTCAAGTACTTGAAAATGTAACTACTTGACTTGACTTGACTTTCGGCTACTATTACTTGACTTGAGCTTGACTTGATTTCAAGTCAAGTCAAGTCAAGTAGCTTGAATATCAAGTCAAGCAGTGAAACTCTAATCCGAACACACACACACATCATCGTAAACATGTTATAATCGGATTCTAGGAACCTTAAAACGTGCTTAATCATTAAAATCTGGATATGCGATTTTTAGCGTGAATCCAATACCTCTCTTAGCGAGAGATAAAAAGCTTACTTTTAATAGATTTGAAGAAAAAAATATTTTATCGTATTACCAGCCAAGTGCACGTAGCGACACCATATATTTCACATCGTGATTTGAACTTTTGAACAACCATCGCACATTGTATTATTTTGTAACACTTGCATCATATTTTATAAACTTTATTGCCCGGTGTTTAATGAAGAGATAACAACCCACTTTTATTCTCGAGAAGCGTGTATTATAGCCTATTTTTTGCACAATCGCAGAATAAATTATAACATCTATAACTGCATACAGGTACTAAAATGCCCAGGTAACTATTAAAATAATAAGTGTATTAAACTAACTTAAAAAAGTATTAATGTGTAATTAATATTTTTGTTCTTAACATTTACAAGTATTATTAATTTTCAATTTCCGCAAAACCTTATGAACATTTCGCGGTTTAATGTTGGTAATAATATGTTGCCAGTCGTGATCAAACAAACGATGTATACAATAGGCTGTCTGGAGTCAGGCTGACCAACTATAGGAAAAACTTGAAAGAATGAAAAGTTCAAGGTATTAACTGTCTTTTGCCAGTATTGTTTATGGAAAAAACATGTCATTTTCTTATATGCAATTAGAATTGAAAACAGACGAGGAATGAAACAAATTCCATTTTTAGTACAATCTAAAATCAGAAAGCACATTATTTATGTATACATGCATTTATAAACTGTTAATCTATATTCAAATGGGAAATATATTTCAAGATTTTGTAATTATCTCTCAATAAATTTGCGTGCATGAAATATGTTTCATATAGATTCAAATTAATAAGAAAGTTTGTGTATTAAAATATATTGTTCCCGTTGTAGGTAAATATGTCAGAATACTTAGCATGTGGAGCAAAAAATAGAGATTACAATCACTGAGAAAGGGTTAGCAAACAAGTGTCAGATAAAACAGATTGGATCTGCATCTAATTGTGCCTACTTCCTGGTGCCAGCGAGCCGAGGTGGTGGTATTTACCTTAGACTTGTTACGCATTCTTTAATGTCATGTAAACATTGAGATTTATATGCCGCCATACTGATTTACATTCTCCCGAAAAACGTTTTACATTTTTCTTTTTTTTTACAATACACGACCAGCTATACATCACTTTAAAATATACGATATATTTTATAATCTGCTTACAATAACATTGTGTCCGTCTTACTTCACCTTTGTTTTGTTAAATTTTATAAGAAACGTAGTATTGTGGTGTGAATACAATGCCGTTTGCTTTAATCCAAAATGTATAGTATGTTCATTGGATTTTTTTATTGCCCAGCAAACTAGAAACTAATTTCTATTTTTTTGTTAATTCTACTCTGATTGGTTGGTAAGAGAATCTGCCGCTGAAACGAAACCTGTCCTATCCCATCACTAGTAAAACCACTCCATTCTATTATATTTTAAAACAAATATACTTATATCTAAAGTCAGAAGCGCCAATAGTGTATTCCGAAGCAATCAGCATCACATATTTTAGAAGAGTGTAACATTTTCTAATCCATCCAATTCTGATCAAACAACTGATTTTAATGTCAAGTGCAAGTGATCTACAGGTACTTCAATCTGTCCCTGACTTCCAACATCAATCTATGCTTTACTCACAGCGGGGTTTCAGAAGTAGAATTGTTTTTAATCAATTATAGGTGCTGACCGCAACACCGGAACATACGACTTCAACATCAAAATCATACTTTCGTAATTTCCTGCTTTCCTAATTTAGGTACAAAAGCTTTTTACCTTCCGTCACTTTTAGGTAAGGATTATGAAAATATCTACATGTCATAAGTGTTTTCATAATATTTAAATACTGAAAATGAATAACAATACAAATTTAAATAGTGACTTTGTACCGGTCGAGATAATAGAAGCTGCTAATAGAGCTACTTTGAATCTATTACCAACAAAATCGCGGCATCAATATAATATTGCATACAGTCGCTTTGTTGAATGGTGTATATCCAAAAATGTCAAAGGAAATTTCAGCGAAAATGTGGTTTTGCCATATTTTGAAGAAAAATGAAAATTATGGAAATCTTCAAGCCTATGGTCTAATTATTCCATGATAAAAAGTTCACTAAATACTATAAGTTAATTACATTTTTAAAGCGGAATGCGGAAGGTTATCGGCCGAAGAAATTAAAATTTTATCAAGAAAGCAAATTGATACTTTTCTTATTGATGTACCTGACGAAAAATCTTTAATAAGGTAATCATCACATATATTAAAAAATACATACATTATAGCTAGAAATTACAGGTAGCTACAATTATTGGTTCCAGATACCAAAACCAAAATAGGTACCACGTACTTTTAGTATCGTTGGGGCATCATATATAGACATCTATAAAAAATATGTAGCTCTGCATCCATCTTACATCGCCGCTTCTTTGTTAAATATATATGTAATAAATGTACCTTTCAACCAGTAGGCATAAATACATTTGGAAAAATACCTGCCGACATCGCGATGTTTCTAAAATTGCCAGCATCTAACCTCTATACTGGACACTGTTTTCGAAGAACTTCAGCGTTCTTGTTGGCAGATTCGGGCGCTAACCTAAGTACGATCAAGCGCCATGGAGGATGGAAGTCTTCAACAGTCGCAGAGGGTTACATAAAGAACTCTATGGAAAAAAAGAAGGAAATTGCTTGCCAAATTCTAACCTATACTTCCAACGAACTTCTAACCTCTACTTCCAACAATACTGTTTTAAATTCCAATTCTTCAAGCGCCTTGCAAGGAATTACTATAAACAATTGTAATAATTGTACTATAACAATAAACGTTTCAAAATATATAAATAATTTCAGTACAAAAATAAATATAAAATGAAACTTATGAACACTAAATGTGACTAGATTTAGTTATATTTTTAACACTAAATCTAACTAGATTTAGTTTCTTTTTAACATTAGTGTTAAAAGTAAATTTGTTTTTTACTTTTAATCCGTTGTCAATGACAACGATTCAAAAGCATTTACTGTGTTATAAACTGTTATTTTTAACTCGCTAAGCAACCGTTAAAAAGACTACTTTTAACAGTGGTCGTAGGATTTTTTTTTTACATATTGTAACGTTTTTATTTATATGGGTGAAGTGTAAAACATAGACAAATATTATTAACGAAAGAATACGTTTATTTAACGGTAAATGATTAAGGATTAAATATTAAAAGAATAATAAAAACAACTAACACTATTATTAAATAATTATAAACACTAAGAATATTATTAAATGCTTAAACACTACGATTATTTATCTAACTAACATTTATATCACTAACACTTATTTATATAACTACATTTATTTATGTTAACTGTTAAACTGTTTATTTATATCACCGAGTTCATATCTGGTTACTTGTATATATGAGACTGATTCTCCGCCTTCTCTCGGCCGATATTTATACAGCGCAATAGTCTAGAAGCCTTCCAAGCGACAATGACCCGTATACAAAGGAATGAGGTCACGGCGCAATTAACCTGTCTCAGCGCGTCGGGGATTGTATTATCGCTCTGGTACGTTCTTTCGAAGGGATTACGTCATTGTTCGCGAACATGCTATCAGTAGCGGCGCATGCATACTTTTCTCTCAGGAGCGCACGTCACAATATTATACACATACTTACAGATTAATATTTTATAATAATTTGCTTACAAAGTGTATAATCAACCATGTAGATTTTATCGAACAAATAGAATAATAAATAAATTCCTGCTTATTTCTTTTATCCATCACTTCTCCAGTCACGTATCATCATATACATTAATATAATACCTAGGTCTATAAAAAGCGAAATATGCATTATTCTCTATAGATTTCATTGCATTTTATCTACTTCGCTTGTAATTTTACTCGGATTACATACTAAATCATAATTATTATTAGAAATTTCCTATTTCTTGTATTTTCTAATTTATTGTTAATAGCATATTACATGGTTTTCTAAAACATTAACTTATAGAAATATTAATCATTATTTTTATGATGTTCCACTTTTTCTAATCGTTGATAGGATATAACATTAGCCAATGATGTCTTTCCTTCGGAAACAACCAGATAAAACTGTTTATTTCTTCGGCAACAACAAAGGCTTATCTAATGCACTGATGCACTTCCCACATTTACACCTATCAGATCTGTTATCTGTTCACCAAGCGAAACTGATTCCAAAACTGTAATAACAGATCGTGAGGGATTTATATTTTACTTTCATGTACAGCTTGTCTATTTCACAATAACAGCTTTTACAAATACTTGTCAAAGAAATACAAGATATTGGAATTTATAACAATAAGAACATTACTGTCGAAATGGTTAAATTCTTCTTTATGAATACCAGTCTCTATCCGATTTCGTAACGCTATCTGAACTAATTTTGAAACTTGCATGCAGAATGTATAAAATCATATCATAATTAGTTTAACAAGTACCACGAATGTAGTAGTTATTTACGCTTATATTGTTCATAAAATTTAACAAGTATAATACTTGCATTTATAATTTTTTAAGGCAAGAATATAAACTGGTAATGAACAATAAAGTTTATCGGATTTACTTTCAAATTACGATATAAATATAACAAGATAATTAGATGAATTCTACTAGTTCTTATTATTATCTTTCAAGTAATATTGTATCTAATTGACAGGAATATAACACTTATATTATTAGTTGCATTAACACTTGTTATTACGATACATACATATACAGGGAATTTGTAAGCAATCCAAAAAGTACATCCAGAGCCGTGCGGTGCCTTTGTGCAGTTATATTTCAGCGCCCCCCATAATGTATAATTTGTAAATTGACACACTCTTTAAATTTTAAACTACATTTTTGATTCTACGAAAAATACTAGATTTAAAATATTGATGAAATATTCTTTGATAGATTCAAAATTGTTTGTTGTAATCAACAATTTTACAGTTGTAACAATTTCATAAAATTATCCGTTTAGCAGGATATTCATTTTATTTTTTTTATTTCTAATAAATTCATTGTTAGATTCATTCTTGTAATCAATATTAATGAGTTATACCCAAAATATTCATTGTAGTAATCAACAGCTTCACAATTATTATTTGAATATAATAATGCTAGAAAAATATCCTTTTGCTAGGATAATTATTTTATTTAAAATTAATTAGAGCTTTAATCAAACAAATTAATAAAAAATATTGTTTATTTCTATCACCTTACTATATAAGTTGTATAAACAAATTTTTCTTTACGAATAAGAGTACACACACACACACACACACACACACACACACACAGACACACACACACACACACATACAAACATCATCGTAAAAATGCTAAAATCGTATTATATGGACCCTAAAACGTGCTTATTCACTAAAAACTCATCATTGAATTTTTGACCAAAGACAATATCTTCCTTACCTAAAGATGACGGAAGGTTAAAAAAAAAGTTCTCACCACCGAATTTTTTGACCAGACAATACCTTCCTTATCTAGAGGAATTTAAAATTAATATGCATTTTATGATTGTTTTGACGGAAGGTAAAAACATGCAATAATTTGTCGATTACTAATTCGAAAGATAATGACGTAAAGAACACTATAAGAAAAATAAACTATATATAGGTTTATATTTTAAATATGTAAATGGTTTCTGTACCTGACGTTTACTAGTAAAGATATCCAAGCAAATATCAAATGTGAACCTGAGTGTTCTATGAATATTTATGTGTAATATAAATAATAGTATGATAAATCAGAATTCAACACTACGCATGCACTTAATCACGAAAGTAAACATTTATTTAAGAAATAATTTTCTTAGTTTTATTACAGTTATCTGTCATAATTATTCATAGTAACGTATACCGACTGGAATTCATACGACAAGAATATTAATCTGTTAACGTTACCAACATAACAAAGCTCTGGTTACATTATTTGTTTAAAATTTACTACCATTTAAATTTTAAGATCACAAAATATCATAAACAGTCATAAATGCATTATTATGAAGTACATACTACTAAGTAGAGTACTAAAAGCAAGACAAGCTGTAGATATGTTTGTGAAGATGAAAGCAAAACTGGAATCAGTTTTCAAATAGTTCAAATATTGAACGTGTATGAAGGTAACAGGAAGCAAATAACTGTTCAGATGATGAATGATTTTGCGTATACAAATTATATAATGTGAATACTTGAAAACCAAACATAGCCAGTTAACACGGGAAAATCGTTTTTCGCATATTGTTGCTCCCCGTTTCAACTAACAACAATGGTTATGGTATCAATAGAAAGATAAAAAATCTGTTGTGGCCAGCACAATACCTTCCGTCAATCCTGTGTATTATGTACAAAATCCATACATAAATTTTCTTGCAAAAGATTCTAAATTTTTGGTATTTTATGATTCCCTTTCTCGGCAACTGAATTCCATACTCCTGATAACAAACAAACCACATGAAATAAGAAAATCATGAAATTTTGAATGAAAAATTATGATACTTGTCAGTTATGGACATAATTAATTGCTGTCATTTTGATTGAGTCCCCATATCTGCTTGCCAAAGGCAGCAAAGTCATGTCACTGCACGCGCCCTATACATAATTTTTTTGCAAAAGATCCTATATTTCCAGTAAAGTTATTTCATAAACAAACTATGCAAATTGCACTTGACACTGACATCTTCTTCTTTTTTAGTGTTTCCCATTCGTTAGGGGGTCGCTATTTTGTATTTTCTTCTTCCACTCATTTTTGTTTTACGTGTCGTCCTCATTCAGTTCCTTTTCTCTCAAGTCTTCTGCAATACAGTCTTTTCATTTTATATTTGGTCTTCCTATGTTTCTTCCACCTTCTATTAAAATATTCATCTCTCCTCATGACATGTTCAAACCAATGTAATCGACTCTATTATATCTAAAAACTTCTAACACTAGAGTTACTTCCCTTATTCTTTCATTCAATTACTTGTTTTTTATTGATACTGACATCTGTCAATTTGAATTACCTGAATATATTAGCAGTTTCCATGGTTAAGTTAGCATAGCTGGCTGAATTATGATATTTATATGAAATTTTTTATCTTTATTATTCTTTAACTCTATATCTGTTGAATATGAAATATAAAATGCAATCAAATCGTATAGACAATAATATATTCTTTAAGTTATAATAACATTTAACTGAGTTTTTCAAGAAAAACTGTTAAAATCTTCAAATGAGGGTACTTCCGGTTGACCAATTATAACCAAAATCTAAACATGTCTGCATATGGTTGTAAGGAAGAGGAATACGCAAGAATTGTAATTTTTGGAATTCTAGTATTGGAGATATCGTTGACGAAACCGCGGTCACATACACACACACATACACACACACACACACACACACGCACATACGAACACACACACACACATACAGACATCATCGTAAAAATAGTAAAATCGTATTGTAAAGACCCTAAAACGTGCTTATTCAATAAAAACTCACCACCGAATTTTTTGACCAAAGACAATACCTTCCTTACCTAGAGGTGACGGAAGGTAAAAAATATGCATCAAATAATATTAAATACATGTACATATTTTAGACGCATTTATAAATTATTAAATTTATTCAATTTGTTAGAGATAGCATTTGAACAAAAAGGCAAACAAATGTTTGACATTTTGTCTGTCAGAAATCGTTAGCTGATTTTTTTTTTTGTTTTAAAAATTTATTTTTAATATTTTATACCGGGGGCTAATGCTACGTAAAAATGTATCATGGTATTCCAGATACTGACCCTTAGTGCTCACTTTAAATACCCTGGAGAACGATTTACTGTCTTCCCCGGAAAAAAGACGATCTACCCAGCTGTGGGTCATGACCCAAAACTGTTTAAAAAAATCTGTTGTGACCATCACAATACCTCTCGCTCTTTCCATTGTGGTATATAAGTATTGTATTTAACATTTCTTGTACAGACAAAACATTCTAATTACAGCTAATCTTTATATTTACGTATTTTCTATAATTTTAAATTCATTCTATGAGCAAGTTTTCTCCATTTATTCTGAATGTTCGAGGTTTTTCCAATTCATTAACGAAATTGGCGGTATTTCTGAAGGGTTCAATGTAATATACCTATAATTTTAAATATATAATTAATAATACAATAAGAAATATTAAATATCGTTCCCAGAAAAAAGTCTTCAGTAGTATCTCTGAATTTTTGACACTGACATTAGTGACATTTATCTGTCAATTACAGACATTTTAATTTCCCAAGTAGTTACCATGGAGATAGTATTAAATATAAAGATTAGGTAATAATTAGAATTTTTTGTGTGTACAAGAAATTTTAAATACAATACTTATATACATATACCACAATGGAAAGAGCGAGAGGTATTATGATGGCCAAAACAGATTTTTTCTCTTGATAACATGTTGCCAATGATCTCTAGGTCAAATTTATTTAAGTGAGCCGCCATTATTAGAAAAAATCTTGAGATAATTGAACAAAACTTAGAGCAAATCTATGACAATGTTACAACTAACTTGAAGTGCCACTGACAGTCATTTGTTTCAATAATAGTCTACTTCGTTTTAAGTTTATTATAAAAATATTAACCTGTAATAGTATTTTTGAATGGCAAATTTGAAAAATCCCTATTCACTTGTTCTTTTATATAAATGTTTGAAATTTTGCTAGAAATACTTTACTTTACTTTGTCTGCAAGAGATAAAAATTTAAAATCAATATCGCAATATACTCTGGAGTTACGGAGTTTCAAACAGCCGTCCGGTATATCACAATTTAAACGAAATTACACGGTCTTTCTGATTTTCTTATTGTCAATAATTTGAATTTTAAAAAATATTAATTTATTATAAATATAACAATTTAATCTTTAAAATTTCATTAAAATCTTGTGTAAAAATAAAAGCGCGGTGCATTGTCACGATTTTAGATAATAAATAAACAAAACAAACGGATATTGAATTCTGTAATCAATATTAAAGTTCTCTCAAGTATAACTTAATCAATCTTTCCAACCGATTCGCAATCTTGTATAAAATTATTTTCTCCGGACAATGGTGAATCTAGTCCAGACGTGACGCTTTCTTGTAGTGTCTTAAGGCTACTCTTTAATTATTATTCCTGTGAAAAATAACACGAGTAATTGCGGCACCGGCATAATAGTACACAATGTCACGTTCACGTTTCTAGCATAAATGAATGCCTGCTTGAACTGCTGCTGAGAGATGTTAAGTTGCACGTTGCTGCGGATGTCAAGGAAGCTTGTTTATAACAACTATAGCGTACTAACGAACATTTCTGTGCAATGAAATTAAGCACACAAAATATTTTATAGTTTAAAGTGGACATGATAAGATGCCTATACTGTATTACAGATAAGAATAGACTTGATGGCACTGCGGAGCCAGCCTGTTTTGCACACATAAAACTTATAAATTAGTTTTGTTTCATGCATGACAGACTTGACAGCTCGATAAGTCAAAATTTGATTTAATTCTTTAGCAAATATACAGTTACTTAAAGTTGTTAGATAGATTATAAAGTTAAAATGGAATAAATAATATACCTGCTTGCTTACATATCTTGCAATCTTCAGATTTCTGTAATAAAAAGAAATAAGTAAAGACGAATAGTTTTCAGAACATATTTATGAAGAAACATAATAATAATAGGATAATATATTTATTGGTGTCTGTCGTTCCACTGATCTTGCATTAAACCACTTTCTTCCATCCCTAGGTCTATACCTTTACTCCAACTTCTCTGTAGTCTTCCGCGTTTTCTTCTTCCAATTTTAATATCCTTTTTGGTAATCTTTATTGAAACGTATTTCGTTATTGTAAACTTGGTTTTCGTTTAGGCCAATCAGAAAGCTGGAATCGTATCTTACTCTATTCTTATCTGAAATACAGTATAGTAACGAAAATATGTAAATTTGTCATTTTTCTTATTAATGTCAAAATGCGAGTCATTTAAACAGTAATTCTAAGATTAGAATTATAACTAGAATAGAAGATGGTTTCTCCATAAAACAAATCGCTCAACTGATGAACATCAGTAAAGACACCGTCTTCAGAATTAAGAAACGCTGAAAGCAGGAAGGAAATGTTAGAAGAAAAGCAGGATCTGCGCGCCCCAGAGTTTCTAGTAATGACGAGGACGCAGCTGTTATAGAATATTGAAGACAAAACCCTTGTGAGTCTGCAAGAATGGCTAAAGATGCATCAGATTTTCATGATTCTAGGTCCATAGTGTGTAGGAGAATTAAATCGTCAGATTTTCGAAATAGTGTAGCAGCTAAGAAACCAATACTATAACGGAAGAAAATAAACAGGCTCGTGTCATATTTTCATCAAATTAAGTTCACAGAGATCTACCATTTTGGGAACGGGCAATATTTACAGACAAGAAGGTATTCAAATCTATAAATTGCATTATTTTTATATGTACACCAAATATATTTTTACGCTAAGTGCTAAGTAAGTTTTCCTATTTATTTACCAATTTTATAGCGATCAAGTATGGTGTTTGTCATTCATTGAAACTGATGCTAAGCATTTAAAATAAACAAGAAATATGCAACAAAAATTTACGAAAAAATAGTAGCAAAACATGTGCTTAATTTTATTGCACAGAAGTGTACATAGCAAGAGTTGTGCATGAAATGGCATAATATAATTTAAAAATCTGATGTGCATACCACACGACTTTCTTGTACGATTATTAAACTATACATATTTTTTTAATAAATAAATTACAAAATATTAATTTTAACTTCAAAACAGTAAGATATATAGCGACCATAAAGGGAGTTTTTAAAGAGAGTTTTGATTACAACAAAGAAATATTTGATTACAACAATGAATATGACTAATTTCACAATAAAAATATAATATTTGTTATTGTACAAATCATAAAATTGCACGTATTTAACATAATTTGACATGAACATTTTTTTTTATTTTTTTGTCCTAATCCATAGCAAGCTTTATTACAAAAACAAAAAAGTATATAATTTTTAAATTTACATATCTCGCTTATACAAAGGGCTAATTTAATAATACTTGATGTGCTAGACGCAGAAATTAATTCTCTAAAACTTTTATTTGAAGCATTTATTTCTAAAATCAAAATAAAATCATTTTATTCAAGAAAAACTGTTAACAACTTCAAGTAATGTACCACTTCCGGGTTAGCTTATTTTAACCAAAATTTATTATGTTATTTCGATTGACATAAAGGTCTTGTATACCAAATTTGAAAAGTTTTGGATTATATTTTAAAACAGTTTTTCATTAAAATCTATTATAAGCTTCATGTAAAGTGTCACTTCTGGAAATTGTGTAATAACCAGAAAAGGAGGTGCACCCCTTTCTGGTTATTACGTACGTCCGTACGTACGTACAGACATCACGACGAAATTAGTCAAAATGGATTCAGGGATGATCAAAATGGATATTTCCGCTGAAATCTGAAAACTGAAATTTTTCGCGATTACAATACTTCCTTTACTTACGTACAAGGAAGTAAAAATTAAAAAGGAATATGTAAGGATAAAGAAACATGGAATATTAAGAATTATTATGGTAAGTAAATGCTATTTATTTCATGTTAAGATTGAGAAATTATATACGAAGATATTATATGCGTTTACTAAGTAATATTTAATTTTTATTGCACTAGGTGTTTTTGTAATAAAAATATTTTCATTATATTCTTTACGCAATAAGCAATAAGCATATGAAAGTATATTTTACTTCCATGAAGCACTCTATTTAATAACTAAAAGGGGCTTACAATAAAATATTTCATCATAAGTGAAATCGCTTGTTGTTATTTTATTTATTTATATACATATGATAAATACTTAATATGAATATATGACATAAACTTCGCTTTCACGCGACTTGATCCCCACGTCATAATTTGTAACCATTTGATTCAAATCGTCAGGAGTGAGACGGAATTGATGACGTCATATTGTCTCGGGTGAAACCGGGCGAAATTGCCTGATTCCCGTAGTATATAAATCAAAACTGAAAACTGACGGTATACAGTATATAGCGTGTGAATATTATTATTCATCAAAATTCGAAGGAAGATGTTTATTTCGCAATAATAAATCGATTAAATAATTATGATGTAACCTCAAAACTAACAGTATTATAATAATTATAACCTATATTATGTCAGTTTTGTTATTCATCAAAATTCGAAGTATAAATAGTTATTTAAGCTATACTAAACGAATTGAATAAATTCGATATAAGTATAACGGATGAAATATAGATATATTATATTTCCCAAAAGCAATATGTTGCAATAATTAGAAACACCGTCTTTGCAGTACCAAAATGCACAATATAATACCAAAAATTAACAAAACTACCAACACACAACGAAACACAAATTATCGAAGCCAAAATCAAAAAATCTGTTGTGGCCAGCACAATACCTTCCGTCAATCCTGTGTATTATGTACAAATTCCATACATAAATTTTCTTCTAAAAGATTCTAATTTTTTGGTATTTTATGATTCCCTTTCTCGGCAACTGAATTCCATTCTCCTGATAACAAACAAACCACATGAAATAAGAAAATCATGAAATTTTGAATGAAAAATTATGACACTTGTCAGTCAGGGACATAATTAATTGCTGTCATTTTGATACGGGTTCCCATATCTGCTTGCCAAAGGCACGCGCCCTATACATATTTTTTTTTTTGCAAAAGATGCTATATTTCCAGTAAAGTTATTTCATAAACAAACTATGCAAATTGCACTTGACACTGACATCTACTTCTTCTTCTTTAGTTTTTCCCATTCGTTAGGGGGTCGCTATTTTTTATTTTCTTCTTCCAGTCATTTTTGTTTTGCGTGTCTTTCTCATTCAGTTCCTTTTCTCTCAAGTCTTCTGCAATACAATCTTTTCATCTTATATTTGGTCTTCCTATGTTTCTTCCACCTTCTATTAATATATTCATCGCTTCTCATGACATGTTCAAACCAATGTAATCGTCTTTCTTATATCCAGAAACTTCTAACACTAGAGTTACTTCCCTTATTCTGTCATTGATTTACATTTTATTGATACTGACATCTGTCAATTTGAATTAGCAGTTTCCATGGTTAAGTTAGCATAGCTGGCTGAATTATGAAATTTATATGAATTTTTTTAACTTTATTATTCTTTAATCCTATATCTGTTAAATATGAAATATAAAATGCAATCAAATCGTATAGACAATAATATATTCTTTAAGTTATAATAACATTTAACTGAGTTTTTCAAGAAAAACTGTTAAAATCTTCAAATGAGGGTACTTCCGGTTGACCAATTATAACCAAAATCTAATCAAGTCTGCATATGGTTGTAAGGAAGAGGAATACGCAAGAATTGTAATAGGGTATTCTCGCATATTTTTTTTATTTTTTATTCTTAAAGAACAGGTATTTCTAAGAGTACCTGTGAAAACCCGAATTAAAAATACCTTTTAATAAGCGAGATATTAATTTTTAAAATTTAATTTTGGTAGGTCACGTGATACGTGACGTACTAGTTGTACGTACCAGCGGTGTACAATCAGTGGTTCATGAGTTTTCGAGTTTTTCAGTAAGTATTACAAAAGGTAGGAAATCAAATATATTTAATTGTAATCATACATATTATTACTAAAAAAATGTAAAGATAATTATAAGAAAACCATTTTAAGTAAATGATTACATTTATTTATCCCTACAGCTGTAGTACGAATACTCCCGAACGAACCGAAGTAGACCCGAGCATGTACGTACCTAAATGCGGCGTGTTATCATATTCGAGCATGTAGTAGGGATATCAACTGGTCTCCCATTGATAGTACAACTAGTACATCATCAAAATTTTAATGCTTTATATCTTTTGCAACAATCAATTTATAACATGTTTTTTTGCTTTTTCTCTCTCGTTTACCAATCAACTTTAGTATTTTAAATAACTTTTTAATGTTTGTAATCATGAGAGAATACCCTATTTTTGGAATTCTAGTATTGGAGATATCGTGCAGGAAAAAACGGTCACATACACACACACACACACACATACACACATACACACACACACGCACATACGAACACACACACACACATACAGACATCATCGTAAAAATAGTAAAATCGTATTGTAAAGACCCTAAAACGTGCTTATTCAATGGAAACTCACCACCGATTTTTTTGACCAAAGACAATACCTTCCTTACCTATAGGTGACGGAAGGTAAAAATCATCTTTATCACATGATTGACAAAATGACATGAATATTCAAATAATTCAAATATTTGAAAATTACATTTATTACCGCGGTTACAATACAGTTTCTTTTTCATTTTTTGCCGTCGGTTGGACGGAGACAGCGTATACGCCTTTGAAACACCGACGATAATGAGATACCGAATAAAAGTCTCATATATGTCATGTGTGTACGACAAAGATGCTAGATAAAAGTTTAGCAATTCTTGCATCAGAAATTAATGACAATAATATTATAATATGGCGGCAACATCAATAAAGGCCTATATACACGACGATAATTTTTGTAATTTTGCTATCATGACATATGAAAATAAATCGAGGTCTCTTTTTTCTGCGGGTTGCTACATTATTTAAACTGCAATTAATTCATCGTCCGCCATTATTTTTCTTTTTCAAAGGCAGAAGAACGATGTCGTATAGACACTATTGCACTATCACACTTTCGTACTTTCTTGAGAGAACTATTGTGATAAGATAATAATAGGCTACCGTCGTGTGTAAATGGACCTTAAAGAACATGATGAGCAGTCAAAAATCAAATGATATTAAAAGTGCACTTAATCAAGGTACATTTAGTAATTATTAGAAACATTATAAAATTATACTCATTCTGCCTATAAATACAACTTGCGAAAGATCATTCTCTGCTATGAGGAGAATTAAACACTGGTAGAGAACACAAAATCGCTTTAATAATTTAGCAGTATTGAATATTGAAAATGAATTAAGTTGAGGAGTTTCATTATGAATGAATAACACAAACTAATTTTAAATAAGTAATGTATGTATGTATGTTTTGTATACATACTGATTTTGAGTATTAATTCTGTCGCTCTGTGAAATATGTTATATTATTATATATTAATTCATTACAGATAAAACTATGTTAAACTAGGTTTGTTTGGGTATTTTATTTGATTTTGTCAACTGTTATTATATACAAAATTATAATAGTTGTATACGTATTAAACTTTGATTAATGATTGTTGTTATTAAATTTGTTCCTTTCTCAAATACTTATTTATATTATATTTAAATGTAAAAGCGAATACTGAAGTTAATTTTTATATCTTTTTACACAATAATAGATGTATGTAATTTTGTATGAATATTGTATACGTCAAGTGCCTAGTAAACAATAAATTATCTATTATCTATCTAAAATGAATTTTAAAAAATCTGATGTGGCCAGCGCATTACCTTCCGTCAATCCTGTGTATTATGTATAAATTCCATTCATAAATTTTCTTGCAAAAGATCCTATATTTCCTGTAAAATTATTTCATAAACAAACTATGCAAATTGCACTTGATACTGACTTCTTCTTTAGCTTTACCCATTCGTTAAGGGTCGCTATGTTTTATTTTCTTCTTCCACTCATTCCTGTTTTGCGTGTCGTCCTCATTTAGTTCCTTCTCTCTCTAGTCTTCCGCAATACAGTCTTTCCATCTTATCTGGTCTTCCTCTGTTTCTTCAACCTTCTATTACTAAGCTATTCATTCTTCCAATATGTTCTTCATCTCTCCTCATGACATGTTCAAACCAATTTAATCGTCTCTGTTGTATATATCTAGAAACTTCTATTACTGGGGCCACTTGCTTTATACTTTCATTCCTTACCCTATCTCTCCGTGTCTTTCCTAATATCTGTCTCAGCATCCTCATCTCTGCCACATTCATTTTCTTTTCATTGACACTGACATCTGTCAGTTAGAATTTTCCTAATATAGTAGCTGTTTCCATGGTTATAGCATAGCTGGCTGATTTATAAGATTTAATTTCTTTATTATTCTTTAACCCTATATCCATTGAATATGAAATATAAAATGCAAGCAATTCGTATAGATAAGAATATTCTTTGATATTTATAGTAACATTAAATATCAAAATATTTAACAACGTTTTTTTTTTCAAGAAAATCTTCAAATGAGGGTATTTTTGGTTGACCAATTATAACCAAAACCTAATGAAGTTTACATATGAATGTAAGGAAGAGGAATACGTAAAAACTGTAATTATAGTCACACACACACACATACACACACACGAACACACAAACGCGCGCGCGTACACGCGCACTCACACACACATACATACACATACAGATATCATAGTAAAAATAGTAAAATCGTATCGTAGGGCCTTAAAACATACATTCATTGAAAACTCACCAACGAATTTTTTGACCAAAGACAATACCTTCCTTACCTAGAGAGAGGTGACGGAAGGTAAAAAATTAATACAGAAGATTTGCAAGTTTTTTTTTGTTACTTTGAATATTTTTTGTATTTGTATATAAATTAATCAAATAAAAACTAATATTTTGTAAATATTTTTTTTGTTTCATTTTAAGGTAGGGCCTTAAGGAGCCCCCCCCCAATTTTAAAATCTAACTTCGCCTGCGGCCTTTAATGATGTAAAGATAAAGAAAGAAGTGAGCAGCTCAGCTTGAAAATAAGCGTCCCTGAGAACAATCCGTCAGCAAACCTCGCCTCGTTTCCGTTCCGGTTCGCTCGTTAGATTAAATAAATGTTTTATGGAATATTATAATTTATAGTGCACCACGGTCTCATACTGTGAGTGAAAAATATCTCTTTCAAAGTAAAAATCCTTCATACATGCTTTACTGCTGAAATGCCTGCAATATGAGAAACAATCACTGATATGTACCGATATCCAGTGAGTAATTGCAAATGTAATAGTTGGAGATAACAAGAAAATTATACCTTGCAGTATCTCTTCACTATCTGTTACTGTTTGACTTCTGGATCTGAAAATGTCAGCGAAATTAAATTGTGGCTGCAGTAGTTAGTGCTAGTATAGACTCTGATGTTGCAATAAGATCGTAAGTAGGATCGGCGATCGCGAATATTTTTAAGAGTAGTAAGCAAGCAAAAAATTAGAAGATAATACACTTAATGAAGGAGCTTATACAAGGAGGTCTGTGTTATCCAATTATAAATCGCAGATCATGTAGTGCAACGTAATGAAGCATGTACGTAATTATTTCTCTGCATTCTATGTAGGGCATCAGGGCCGGCGCGTGGGGTGAAACAGTGAAGCGAATGTTTCAGGCGGCATATTTTTAGGGCGGCATTTGAGATGAAAAATATTTTTAATAACATCATGTTGCTCGTTACAGTTTAAATTATACAACCCAATAATAAAATGTCTTAAATTTCAAAATGTGTTTTTATTGTAAGATAACGTTTGTGCAACGCCATGGGAAAGCCGTATAGAAGCTATCTCAGGTATCAAATCGGAGAAATATACGATGCACTGACAGAACTTTCCTTAAATAAATATACAGATTGTGATACTAAATATAATAGCAAATGTTTGGCCGACAAAAATTCAAAATTTAAGTTTATTTGTAGTGTTATAGTTTGGCATGATATTCTGCCGCAAATTAACATAGGATCAAAAATATTACAAAATAAATCTTTAATTTTATCAGAATGTGTCAAAATTTTGAGAAACATTCATTCTTTTTTGAAAGATTATCGTTTAAACGATTTTAAACAAATGTTACGGTCGTTAAAAGAAATTGCGACAGAATTGGAAATTGAGACAGAATTTGAACAAATACGTCCGATTAGAATTCGTCGCAAATTAAAACAATTTACGTATGAGAGCAGAGATACATCTATAGAAGATCCTCTTAAGAAATTTAAAATTGAATTTTTCAATGTAATTATTGACGTCTCTATAAATTAAATTGAGGAACGTTTTTCACAACTAGAAAATCACAGCAATATTTTTAAGTTTTTATATAACATACCATCCCTTGTTAACAAAGAATTGGATGATATTTTTAAAAATTGTCAAGATTTGCATGTTCATTTAACAGATGATATTGAACCTTTAAATTTGTATAATGAATTTTTAATTATAAGAAACATATTAAGCGGTGAAATGACGCCTTTAGATGTTTTAAATTATATAGATAAACATCGCATTTTAATGGCACAAAATTGACCCCTGTGGTGCACTCTCCACACCAGCTATGGGTGCCCGTGTGGTGACGCCTGGTAAGCGCCCGCACGGTACAAATATTCCATCAATATCGATATCTGTACAAAGCAGATTGGCACACCCGGCAATGGGTAATATGCCGTGATGAAATATATATATATATATATATATATATATATATATATATATATATATATATATATATATATTTTAGATAAACATTCTTTGACAGAAAAATTTCCTAATTTGTTTATTTCTTTAAGAATTCTAATAACGCTGCCTATAACTGTCGTTCATTTTCCAAGTTGAAACTGATTAAAAAATATTTACGTTCGTCAGTGTCCCAAGAAAGGCTCATAGATTTGACAGTATTATCAATTGAACAAAATTAACTAATTATGATGATATAATTGATGATTTGGCTAAAGAAAAAGCTAGAAAAGTTAGACTCATGTAATGTATATAAACATAAATATGTTCATTTATATTTTTTACATTTATACATTCATTATTCTTGAAATATTTTATTTTTATTCATTTTGTTATTTAATTTTTTAAGTTATTTTTATGTGATAATAAAACATAAAACTTATATTATTTTGTTATTGTCCCGACTAAAACACACAATAAATATAAGGGCGGCAAATTGAGCGCTCGCTTCAGGCGGCAAATATGTGCGAGCCGGCCCTGTAGGGCATTATCATGAATTTATTTTTAGACAAAAATATGAATAGAAGGCAGGATAAATAAATAAATATATCATCACGGCATATTCCCCAGTGCTGGGTGTACCAATCTGCTTTGTACAGTAATTTTTACTTCCTTGTACGTAAGTAAAGGAAGTATTGTAATCGCGAAAAATTTCGGTTTTCAGATTTCAGCGGAAATATCCATTTTGATCATCCCTGAATCCATTTAGACTAATTTCGTCGTGACGTCTGTACGTACGTACGTACGTATCTCGCATAACTCAAAAACGGTAAGCCGTTGAAAGTTGAAATTTTGTATTTAGGACTCCTATAACATCTAGTTGTGCACCTCCCTTTCTGGTTATTACACAATTTCCAGAAGTGGCACTTTACATGAAGCCTATAATAGATTTTAATGAAAAATTGTTTTAAAATATAATCCAAAACTTTTCAAATTTGGTATACAAGACTTTTATGTCAATCGAAATAACATAATAGATTTTGGTTAAATAGGCTAACCGAAAGTGGTACATTACTTGAAGTTGTTAACAGTTTTTCTTGAAAAAAATGATTTTATTTTGATTTTAGAAATAAATGCTTCAAATAAAAGTTTTAGAGAATTAATTTCTGCGTCTAGCACATCAAGTATTATTAAATTAGCCCTTTGTATAAGCGAGATATGTAAATTTAAAATTATATACTTTTTGTTTTTGTAATAAAGCTTGCTATGGATTAGGACAAAAAAATAAAAAAAAATCATGTCAAATTACGTTAAATACGTGCAATTTTATGATTCGTACAATAACAAATATTATATTTTTATTGTGAAATTAGTCATTCATTGTTGTAATCAAAACTCTCTTAAAAAGAACCGGGTTAGATTAAAGAATGCTAGTAAATGAATTATTTTTTGTTCTATATCAAAATATTTCTCGGGCTTGGCTTAAGCCTGTCAATATTTTGTAATTTAATTATTAAAAAAATATGTATATTTTAATAATCGTACAAGGAAGTCATGTGGTGTCCACATCAGATTTTTTTTAAAGATGTCCGATCAAGATTATTTGTATCATGAACGAATTAACAAATTGGCATATATTTATCTCTCTCCTTTGTAGTCTATAAGCGTGTGCGGTAAGGATGGATAAAACACGTTTGTCTTTCAAAAATTCATATTGTTTCGACTAAGCTAAGACATTCGACTTTAAAACGATGCTCGTTGTTGATAATGCTTTCGCTGTAATGTAAGCTTGTATATATTAATTCAGATACATTACCTGGATTCATAGCCGTACGAACAACGTTATTTTCTGTCAGTATCACTGACACTTACATTGTGTCAGTGTCTTATTTTTCACATATTTGGTTTTACATTTGCTAATAAACTTACCAGTTGACTTATTTTTGAATTTTGAATGCTTTTATTGTAGCATATATTTTTATAATAATAAAATAAAAGTAGTATCTTATGTACCCTCATAAAAACTAAGCAAACGACACTACTGAATTTATCAGAATGGGCGGAGCAAATATCTGAATTCATACAATTCGTAGACAACCTTGATCGCACATCTTTCAAAAATTTTACTGTACACATATTTCAGTAATGATGATGACATATTTGTGCCGTGCGGGCGTTTACCACCTCACGGACTTTCATTACTGGCTTGGAAAGTGCACCACAGGGGTCAATTTTGCGCTATTTAACTCAGGCACACGACCACAGGACAAATAAATATATCATCACGGCATATTACTATTGCTGGGTGTGCCAATCTGCTTTGTACACAGATATTGGTAATGATGACATCTGCACCGTGCGGACGCTTACCAGGCGTCCCCTCATGGGCACTCATTGTTGGTGTGGAGAGTATACCCATATTTAATAACTAAAAAACGAACAATATTTAACCCATCGATAAATGACAATCAATCTTTAGTAGGCGGCTATATTTAGGTGTTATATCGACATTTGTTATTTGTTGTAGATATAGAATTACCAACACAAATATGAAAGACAGACGGTTCATACTTTTTTGCGTTCCCTAATTTTGCCGATGTGGGTACAGTAAAATTTTTGAAAGATGTCCGATCAAGGTCGTCTACGAATTGTATGAATTCAGATTTTTGCTCCGCCCATTCTGAAAATTCAGTAGTGTCATTTGTTTAGTTTTTATGAGGGTGTATAAGATACTACCGTTACTTTATTATTATATAAATATATGTTACAATAAAAGCATTCAAAATTCAAAAATAAGTCAACTGGTAAGTTTATTAGCAAATGTAAAACCAAATATGTGAGAAATAACATAATGACACAATGTCAATGTCAGTGATACTGACAGAAAATAACGTCATTCGTACAGATATGAATCAAGGTAATGTATCTGAATTAATAAATAAACTTACGTTAAAGCAAAAGTATTATCAACAACGAGCAACGTTTTAAAATGGAATGTCCTAACTTAGTCGAAACAATATGAATTTTTGAAAGACAAGCGTGTTATATCCATCCTTATCGCACACGCTTAAAGCCTTTGTAAAGGAGGGAGATAAATGTATGCCAATTTGTTAATTCGTTGATGATACAGATGACCTTGATCGGACATCTTTCAAAAATTGTACTGTAGTTACTGTTCACACATAGGAACCTGCAATTTAAAATAGAATTTGAAATATTTAATCACAAATACTGAATCAATGTAGATAATTAAATATTTGTATAAATTCATAATATTACATCATTTTTCGCCAGTCATGGTGCTACAGGTGGCAGCGATACTATTCTGCATGTACGAGTCCTACTTAGGGCCGGTTGTTCCATCTATAGTTAAACTTTCGGTCAAAATTTATTCTATTGATAACTTCAGTTAAAAGTTACCAGTAAGATAAATTTTCGTTAATGGCAAGATAACTAACAGTCAGTCAAACTACCAGTTAACAGTTTTATCCAAAAAATATCTTACCGAGTGGACACGAATGGAAACATGAAGTGAAAAGAAACGGAACATATGGTATGGAAAGTTTGTGTTGTTTTGATGATATAAGCTGTTTGTTAATATTAACAATTATTATAATAAATCAGTACAACAGTGATGATGAAGTATTGGATTTCATTTTTGATAACATTCATTTTCGAAAACAATATACAGTACGAGAAAAGTGTAATAATTTTGAAAAACGGGATGATTTAGAATTTTTTGAGGTTTCGCATGTCAAAGAATACAGTTCTTTATTTGTTAGATAAAAAATAAAAAATCTGTTGTGGCCAGCACAATACCTCTCGCCACTTCCTTTTTTTGGTTAAGTATAGGGCGCGAACAGTCATGTTACATTGTTGGTCTTGACAAGCAGATGTGGGGGCCCGTTTCAGAATGATAATTAGTAATTATGTACATAAATGTCAGAATTTTTCATTAAAAATTTCAGGATTTTCTAAATTCACGTAGTTAATTTGTCACCAGGAGTGTGGAATTGACTTGTCGAGGAAAATAAATCACATGAAATTGGAAAATCACTAAATTTAGAATGAGAAATTATGATATATGACATCTATATACATAATTACTAGCTATAATTCTGACATTGGCGCCCATATCTGCTTGTCAAGGCCAAAAAGTCACATAACTACTCGCGCCTTAATGTATTTAACATTTCTTGTATACTTACACTCTACACCAAAAATTCTACTTATATCTATTCCATATATTTAGATTTTTTAAATTTAAATTCATTCTATGAAGAAATTTTTCGTGATGTTTCCAATTCATTGTCGGAAGTAACAGCATATATGAAGGGTATGTGTAATATACCTATAATATTAAATATTAAACTATTAATGCAATAAGAAATAATATAATGTATATACTTCCCAGAAAAAATCTTCAGTAATGTCTCCGGATTTCTGACACTGACATTTTTTGACAATTTAAATCCATGGCATTCTTTCGGTTGTAAAATTAATTACAACATTATTTTATATATTATATTCCTTTTATCTCTAAATCTATAAAATATGTATAAAAATATTTAAATGTATCAGAAAGAGAATTTATTTTTCTTTAATATTATCAAGAAAAATTTTCAAAAAATAATATTTAGAAGATTTTTTTTCAAGAATCTTCTACTTCCGGTTGTCCAATTGTTACCAAAACCTTTTCAGATCTTCCCGGGAATGTCCGATTGGGAAATACGTTGTTAAACAAATTTTAAGTCTTATAGTTTTTGAGTAACCGTCCTTCCAACATCCCACACACACACACACACACACACACACACACACATCCACACACACACACACACACACACACACACAGACATCATCGTAAAAATGTTAAAATCGGATTGTAAGGACCTTAAAACGTGCTTATTCAATAAAATCTGGATATGCGATTTTTAGCATGAATGCAATACCTCTCTTGGCGAGAGGTAAAAATCTTATCTATTAGGTAAGTTTAAAGAAAGCATAATTTGAGAAATAAACACATTTGTTTTTCTGAATCACGAAACACGCTGTACCTTCGATATACCAGTTGTTGATAGCTATACGATTTTAAGCAACAAGGTGTATATCATGAATACTGGCCACAACTAAAACTAAAATAGTTTCTAATTGATTCCAGATGATGTCTTTTTTCTTACCAAGGGACGGAATCTGTCTTCCTGGACTCAATTATATTTTTATATTTGTCGACTAATTTAATTAAATTAGTTATTTCCGCGGTAATAAAATAAACTGCTCTTTCTCTTTATCTATAATTTTCACCACTCATTTTTGCAAGTCGTATTTATCATTTTTTCTAAACGTTCAATTTGTGGTTTAAACTACAACTGCACCAAAAAACAGACAAGCGAAAAAGTAACCAAATTTCTATTAAAATTGTGACAGCCAAGTTGCCAACTTTTCAAAAATAACTCTATTCTAACACAATTTTAATATTTCTGATAGCAATCCGCCAGTTAGCTATCCGGAGAATAAAATATCATGGAGCAACCCAAAAATTCTTATTCTCTAGTTAAGACGGTAGAATAAATTTATCTAATAGATAGTAAACTGCTACTTTATCTGAACTTGGAACAACCGGGCCTTTATGTATGGTATTTTCATATAATTTCATCGAATACAAATGATCAAAGCAGTTGCGCAGTCGTTAAAAATTAAGAAATAATAATCAGTTTTTCTAAATATTAATAAATTACGTATAAAAAAATGATAAATGTTCTACGAATTAAAGACGACAAATTAGTTTGTACCTTATATAGAGATGAATACATATATTTTTTTTTATTCTTCACATGTCTGATCACTAGTTTTGTGTACATACAATGGTTTGTATCCAATGCTAATTAGTAGCTTCTGTAGTATAATGACATGCTGAATTTTATTAGAATACAGAGAGTATTTATCTAACTGCTCGTCGCTAGATATAGCCAATGTATCTGTCACTATGATATCCAAAAGAAATAAATATTGAATCAGTTGATTTATAGTTTGGATATTTGATAACCACTACTATATTCAACAAATACTTGACAAACCGCAGAAGATACCTAGATACAAACACGTATATCAAGATGATAATGTTTATACACTACACAATATATTGAACAAGATATTATATAAGAACAAGTGTGAATGTTGACTTTTTCATGGGACATTATAGAATATGAATCTATAAAATATATGTAAGGTAAATGCAGGGATCGGAAACGATAAAATGCGGTAAAATAATACAATTATATAAACACAATTGTGCACATCTATTGAGCTGTTTTAATACCCTCTTAAAATTTCTTAAATACAGTAAAAATTTTGAAAGATGTCCGATCAAGGGTACCTGTATCACGAACGAATTAACAAATAGGCATACATTTATCTCTTACTTTTGCAAAGGCTGTAAGAGTGTGTGATAAGGATGGATATAACACGCTTGTCTTTAAAAATTTCATATTGTTTCGACTAAGTTAGGACATTGCATTTATAAACGATGCTCGTTGTTGATAATACTTTCGCTGTAACGTAAGTTTATTTATTAATACAGATTACCTGGATTCATAGCCGTACGTATAACGTTATATTCTGTCAGAGTCACTGACACTGACATTGTGTCAGTATCTTATTTTTAACATATTTGGTTTCACATTTGCTTATAAACTTACTAGTTGACTTATTTTTGAATTTTGAATGTTTTTCCTGTAATATATATATATATATATATATATATATATATATATATATATATATATTTATAATAATAAAATAACAGTAGTATCTTATACGTACCCTCATAAAAACTAAGCAAACGACACTACTGAATTTGTCATGATGGGCGGAGCAAAAATCTGAATTCATACAATTCGTAGACAACCTTGATCGGATATCTTTCAAAAATTTTACTGTAAATAGTTTACATATACTTTAAAATCTATCATTAATAAATACACCCAAATATTTTATTTCAATTACTCTAACATAACATTATCTATTACAATTTTAAAATTCTGTAATTTCTCTCTCTTTCTTTGTATATCTATGTATTTACTTTAATTATTATTTATTTTGTTGCAAGTAATGATTTACCAAATTCAAATCACTATTACACATATTATTAATTTTATTAACCACCAACGAGGTATATCTGGAAATACATGCATTTCACAAAATTGAAGAATATTAGTAAAGTTATGGTGGCGCATTTAAAATAAACATCCTGCATATAATTCATTTAAAAAATCAACGATAGCTAAATATAATTCAGGACCTTTTCACAGTAAAAAGTAACCTCACGGGTTCTTAAATAGAAGTGGATATTTTTACCTCCCGCTACCCTTGGTAAGGGAGGTATAGGGATCGTGCTAAAAATCACATATCGAGATTTTGGTATATGAGCACGTTTTAAGGTCCCTAGAAACCAATTTTAACATTTTCACGATGTTGTCTATGTGTATGTGTGTTTGTGTGTGTGTGTGTGTGTGTGTGTGTGTGTGTGTGTGTGTGTGTGTGTGTGTGTGTGTGTGTGTGTGTGTGTGTGTATGTATAGATCTTCTTTATGCTCTAACTCAAATACTATGGTTCAGAAAATTTTGAAACCTAGTATTTCTACCTTACTCTTATATGGAAAGATGCCATTAGATTTTGAAGTAAATCAGATAACCGAAAATGGAACTTTACTGCAAGCTCAAAATAGTTTTTCTTCGAAAAATACATTTAAATGTTATTTTTTCGAGATTTATGTTATATACATAAATTAAAGATTATTAAATTTTCTACAGGTTTGCATTAAAACTTTTTCTATATATTTTATGGATAAATTTATAAAACTATCTATAATTTTAATCCCGGAGCCTACGCTTTAAACACAACTCATACACATGGTTACACAATTCAGATCTCAAATGTTTGTAACTGACAGATATACATCACTGTCAACAAACTAATCATTTCAATCACGTTTAAAAAAGAAAATAGTAAATGTAACAATAATTATATGGAAAGGAACTTAATCAGTTTCCAGCATAAGTAAATATGTAAAAATATAGGTAAGATAATAAAAACATATATCACGGCATATTACCCATTGCTGGGTGACTCAATCTGCTTTGTACACAGATGTCGGTAATAATGATGACATATTTGTTCCGTGCAGGCGTTTACCAGGCGTCACTTCACGCGAATCTTGGGAGCGGGTTGGATTCCGTCCGACGCCAAATATTTTAGAATTTGAAATGACACAAAATTGACCCCCGTGGTACACTCTCCACGCCAGCAATGAATATAGGTAAGTGTATAAATAAATATATTATCATGACCCATTGCTGGGTCTGCCAATCTGCTTTGTACACAGATTTCGGTAACGATGATGACATATTTGTATATGGCGGGCGTTTATCAGGAGTCGCCTTACGAGCACTTATTGCTGGCGTGAAGAGTGCACCACAGGGGTCATTGTTGTGCCATTTAAAATTTGAAATATTTGGCATCGGTCGGGATCGAACCCGGTATTTAAATTTAATTTAATTTTAAGTATTTACAAGAATAAAAATAAAATTAAACGGGTGGTATTGTATTGGCCATATCAGATTTTTTCTCTTGTATCTATTCATTTACCTACTTGTATTGGGTTCTTCCTGTTAAGTAATAAATCATTATTATTATTATGAGTATAAACCATGCTTAACAACGTGTAAAGTAGTCATTTATAAATATTTATTAAATTATAAAATAATATTTCACAACAAATTGAACTGCACATTAATTAAATACGCCGACTATAATTATTGAAAAAATAAACAAAGTTAGAATTTAGAATCATTCATTAATTTCACAATAATTACTAACCTCTCAATTAATTACAATTCCACAAAAAAACATCATGTCAGATGTGTAAAAAACGAAGAATACATGTAAGACGAGAACTTAACGTAATAAACATAATATAGCGTGTGTTCTTACAAACATTTTCGAAATTTTTATAATTACCACCAGAGTTCTCATGAGAAGAAAAATAAATATCAACCGTCATCCCTCAGACTCTGCGGACACCTAATTAAAATGGAAGTTAAAAGAAAAATCTCGTAGTGAACTTTAACCTAACAGACCAACACGTATGGTCAACATCTGTAAAGGAGACAAAATTAAATGTTGAGAAGAAGATAAATGAACATTAATATGTCGACAAGATGTCCATAACCAATCTCCTAAGCGTTAACGAGACATAATTTCAACATACGACTAATCAAGTATTGATAGAAATGATGTATGTTTATTTACAATTTCATGCAATTTTTTATACTTGAGTTGAACATTAAATAGTTAATAAACACTGTAATTCTTTATTGATAATGTGGTTAGCAATTAATAAGTTTTTCTATATAAATGTGTCACCAAGACGTAGGATTAGCATGCATGGTTTGGTATATTAATCAGCTTACCGCAAATTAATCCGGCAGACTCGTAAAGGATTTGTATCTGACAGTCACACATTTCTATTTTAAAATATGCATCACAACTGATTTAAGGTTAAGGTAATTTCATTTTATAAACTCGAGCATCTAAATTAAAGCTGATCTGTACTTCTAGAAAGTCTTAATTGTTATCATTTTATGACTTATATGTTAAGCTCATTTTGTTCTCAACCAGTAGAGTTCATTAATAATTGGATTATTGAATACATATAAATTGATGTTTTTATTTACCCTCATTTGCATCTTTTAGCAGTTTTTCTTAAAAAAAACGCAGTTATTCACATAATGTTATTATAAATTTTATGTTATTCTCTATACGATGTGATTGCATTTTATACTTCATATGCAATAGATATAGAGTTAAAGAATTTTAAAGAAATTAAATTTTATAATTTAGCCAGCTATGCTAAACATGGATACTGCTAATATATCTATATAATTCAAATTCACAGATGTCATTATTAATGAAATGTAAATAATTGTTGTAGATATGAGGATGTTGAGAGATGTTGGGGCAGACACGGAAAGATAGGATAAAGAATGAAAGAATAAGGGGAATAACTCGAGTGATAGAAATTCCTAGAAAATTACAAAAGAGACGCTTACAGTGGTTTGAACTTTGAACATGTCATGAGGAGAGATGAAGAATATATTGGAGGAAGAATGAATAACATAGTAATATAAGGTAAGAAACGGAGAAAGACTAAAGATAAGATGAAAGGACTGGATTGGGAAAGACTTGAGAGAAAAGCAACTGAATGAGGACGACACTCGAAACAGATAGGTGGAAGAAGATAATAAAAAATAGCGACCCCAACGAATGGGAAAAACTAAAGAAGAAGAAGATGTCAGTGAATAGCATAGTAATGGAAAGTAGAAGAAACAGAAGAAGACCAAAGATAAGATGAAAGGACTGTATAGCGGAAGACTTGAGAGAAAAGGAACTGAATGAGGTTAACACGCAAAACAGAAATGAGTGGAAGAAAAAATAAAACATAGCAACCTCTAACGAATGGGAAAAGCTAAAGAAGAAGAAGATGTCAGTGTCAAGTGCAATTTGCATAATTTGTTTATGAAATAATTTTACTAGGAAATTTAGAATCTTTAGCAAAAAAAATATGTATGTAATTTGTACATAATACACAGGATTGCCGGAAAGTAATGTGCTGGCCACATCATATATTTTTTCTATTGAGGTAATTTTACAATGAGATTTTTAAAAGAATGTACTTTATCAAAAATATGGTATTTTTTTGTCATGTTGGTAAAGCTTCCCGCTAACAATTGAAATTTCACATTTTGACATGTGTATTGTGTGTCTAATTGTATACATTAATATATTGTGTATCAAACAGTGCAATCGTAACGTGTTTTTAGTGATTTTATCTATAACAGTGCGCTAATATGTAATTAGTAAACCAATTTCAATGTCATTATGAGAAATTTAATGGCACAAAGTGACATTAAATCACTCATACGTATTAATAACGTAGACTACAAATGAACAATTCAATGTTTCTCATTATGTCAAAAATTAAATGAAAATAGACATTTAGGTATTAAGGGCAGTAAGTGCACCTTATCTGTTGAGGATTAGTTTGCAGATCTCGACTTCGTCTCGATCTCCAATACATCCGATACCAGTAAGAAGCATTTAATGCCCGCAATGCTTATTATATTTTTTGCACGATCGTCCCAATAATAACAAATTAAAGTTTAGAATTATTTAAAAATTATTTTGACATTTTAAAAAAAAATATTTGTCATTTTTAAGTAAGCTATGATAGTTGTTTTGTTATCGTTAAAGCTTTAAAAATTGTACATTTATTTTTTATTTATGTAATTTTCACCGCCTTCAGATCGGTAGGTAGTCACATCACTTACCGGTCAGTCACATCACTTACTGATCAGTACCACATCAGTTACTGATCAGTACCACATCACTTACTGATCAGTAATTTGTAAACAAAACTTACTGCCTTGAAAACCCTATCGGTAAAGTTTGAAAAAAACCTGATCGTGCAAAAATGTATTTTAAGATCAATTTAAACTATCGTAGATAAAATATTGAAGGATACACATTTGATATAGCCTAATGAAACTTACATCATTAAAACACTCGGTTCACGCCTCGTGATTAAACATCACACGCGTTTCATTATGAATGCTATATCAAACTTGTATCCTTAATATCTATAATAGACTTATAAGAACACCGAAATATAAAATATTTATTTTTCTCACACATCTACGACGATTTTTACCAAGAAATGAACAAGCGGCTCTACACATTCCCATTTATTAATTAGTATACCTTCTTTTATGAAATCGGAGATAATTATGTGCGTGTACTGTGCTAGAGTTCCTAGTATTAGACTAATCTTCCCGCGTTGAGAATTCTCAGGAGAAGTAGACATCCACCGCTGTCACCAACGGTTAATTTACATGCAGTATTAATTTCTCTAAATGTGAGAATCTCTAGCATCTTTGTTTAATTGTAACCTAGCAAGAGCAACCGTACGCTTATTTTTAATGTTCACATAAATTTTTCCGTTATTTATATGACCACGGTCAACAATTTAAATTAGAGTTATAAATTTTATATATGCGCGATACAAGTACGTTTATTACAAATTTTATAAATAGTTTAATTATTTCTTAGAAGTAATATTGCTTATCTTGAAAAAAATTGTGGAAATAAAATGAATCGAATTAGATATTCACAAGATTTTCTATTTTTCTTCATAATTACATACAATCCCGTATGCGTAATTACATAATAATTACAGACGTGATTTATTATAATAATTATCATATCCAAATGACAAGAGATAAAATGTCTATTAGCAAGTAATTCCAAACAACTGCGTAGTCGTAATTCTTCGCTAAATTTTATAAAACGCCAGGTCTTGTGTGTCAGGGATGTTGTAGTTTGTTACAATGAATAATAATAATATGTGACGTAAATTATCAAGGAGTGTTCCCTAAACCTCCGCTGCCATTAAGGTCGCCGTCGAATACAGTCCAATCTTAATTCAGTTTGTTTGATTGAAGGAATTCATTAAAACAAATGCAGTTTTGTTTATTGATTTTGAGAAATGTAAATCTAATGGTTGAACTTATATTCATTTTTTTATTAACAATAATAATATTGTTTATAACATTAAATCACGTAATAAAATAAAAAAATGGGTCCAAAGCATGTTCGTCATATGCAGATATTTTTTTTATAATGAATAATGAAAAAAAAAACTTAATGCAATAAGTAATTGTTATAAACCAATTGAATTACGATATTGCCCTATACTGTAATGTAAATTTAGTGCAGCGTTTTGTCGGAGCGCACTACTGGAGCTCTGCCGTCGCTCTCTCTACACCGCGCTCGCCACCACCCTTCCTCAGGTCATACCCACAAGCTAGAGAGAGGAGAGACAACGATTTCGCATGAAATCTTGTTGGCTCGGTCCGAATAGAGGCTAGCTGGCTAGCAGCATCAGTTTTGAAATTTTATGCGCCAAGTTTATATACTCTTATTACAAAATGGTTAAAACTAAAAATTCAAATCAAAACAGGCCTTCAAAATCAAAGAAACGAACGGCTACTGCTTTAAGGAAGCGAAAAAATGCTCTTCTTCAACAAAAGAACTTGCAAACAAATATAAATTTGGTCAAAAAAGCAACTAGAAGAATTTTGTTGGATTCGTATGACGTTCCCAATCAAATGCCATAAAATTCTGAAGTACTAATTAGTTTGGAAGATGGCACACATATTTCAGATGATTTAATTAATTTCGAAGATGTTTGGTGCCAAAAAAATGTATACGAAAGGTTTGTTAATACTCCTTTTGTAAATGTTTATGTATATAGTTTATATAGTGTAAGGTTGGCAGATATGTACCAATAAAATGTTCTAAATGTTGATCAATTATAACCAAAATCTAATCAGCTCTTCATATGGATATAAATAAAAGGAAGACGAAATATTTATAATTTTTAGAATTGTAGTGTTCATGTTATCGTCACACACACACACACACACACACACACACGCACGCACGCACTCACATACACGCACACATCATCGTAAAAAAATGCTAAAATCGTACTCTACGGACCCTAAAACGTGACGGAAGGTGAAAACTACTCTGATATTTACGGTTCTAATAAATAATTTATTTTTAATATAAAAAATTATAAATTATGTATTGAAAGTGATCCTAATCCTACGAGTGAATTTGATTTTGAGAAAACCATAACAGGTAATAGAATTGAGCAATTAGGATATGTTCGAAAATGGGCCATGAAATTACAACTGGATCATTCCAAAATTTGCATTATGGGTCACTTATATCCGAAACCTGCAGAGGATTAGGTCTAGTAAGCCTAACATGCTTCAAATTTTCAATGTATGATATTGAAATTTCTAAATACACCGAAGAATCAAATAAAGAAAAATCACAAATAAATATTGGTTCCGTATGGGGCAATATAGCAACTGGTAGTATAAATTCGCACAAATAAGAATTGCTTTCTATCATGAACATTAAATCTCTGAATAAGGATACATTTTACAAAATTGAAAATGAAAAGGTATATCCACCTCCTAATAAATTCACTAATAAATTTATTTAGCTGATTAATAAAAAATATCTCGGAAACATAAACTTCTGTCACATATATCATAACATTGCTTTCATAAACGATACTTTATAAGCTGTGCCTAGCCTCCCACGTCGGTATCGGTATTAATCCCGGTTTTCTAATTATGTCTTAGTCAGATTGTAAAATTAGCCAAATTATAAAACACCTATGCATTTCACAATATGGATAGACGTTTTAATAAACGAAGAATAGCTTTCATACAAGCTAAGTGCACACGACTAGCCAGATTGTAAATCATTGTAGTCAACGAATATTTGACAATGTGGCGGTACGTTACAATCTCGCCACTTTTTATTTAGAATGCATGTTACCGGAAATCATGAACAGGAAAATTTCAAATGGGTTATTCTACAAAAGAGAAACAAGTCACTTGAGGGAATTAGATTTAGAATAAATTCAGAATAAAATTATCTATCGTTCTATGTAAAAGTATATGTTTTCATTTAAAAAAAAATACGTATTCCAATTTGAAGAACTATTTTCTTTTATAAGTAGCTGTCACTTTTGGCTCCTACAACTTTATTATTTACATATATGCTTTTCCTCTTAAAAAACTTGCACAAAATACCATAGTAAATACAGCAAAAAAAATTATGTTGCAAAATTTTATAGTCAGTCAGTCATATGGCATAATTTTCTGGGGCTGCTCTCCCAATGCCGTTCGCATTTTTATAATACAGAAACGAGCTACATATTAGAAATATTTATAACCTTAGCTACAGAAATACCTGTAAACATAGGTTTATAAAAGAAAAATTTCTTACTCTGCCATGTTTGTATATTTTAAATGTCATTTTATTTATTAGAAAAAATTAAAAATAAAATTTTAAAATATAAGAATTGTCATAGTTATAATACTAGATATAAAGAGAATTTAGTGCTTCCAAAACAAGTGGCATTTAACTCTAAATAATTCTTTTGTAATAGGAATCAAATTATATAACCATTACCCAAACATATAAAGAACATTGATTCGTTTAATTTATTTAAAAGGAAACTAAAATATTTATTAATTGATAAATGTTACTACATTTAATGAATATTATACGGATAATTTTAAGTAGGTACTTTGTTTATTGAAATATCATGAACACTATATTTGTCACATGTATGTATTTTTGACATTCCATATACCGATGCAATTTTGGTCTTACTTGAAGAATAAATTATTATTATTGTTATTAGTATTATTATTATTATTTTTAACTTGAATAATAGAGAAATTATAGGGAGCCGCGTTTTTTTCTAGATATGTTCTTTATGTACTCGTAGTATAAATTCAAACCCTAATTATATTTATAAAAATACAATTTTTCTTCAAACCAAAATTAAATACTTTTCGTTCTTGAAGTATGAAAGAATGAAAATACTGCAGTGTAGAGATATTTCCCGTCCAGTACGTACTAGACTAGCCTCCAAGCGAGGTATCGCTCGCGCTGGCCGTAATTTTTAAATCTTGCTCTTTGAGATTTTGGCGCCTCTCCCTGCGATTGTAGCGCTAGAGATCCGCAGCGGATTAGTTTGTCAAGCCCAATTCGACGGCAACCTTAAAGTACAATACCTATTGCCAGTATATAGTAATTAGATTTTCCTATTTCGCGTACACAAACTGGATTTTGTACAACTGTTTTTGTCGAAAACAGTGTTACATTGAACAAGTTTGTAAAAACATTTTTTGTACTCACAACCTCGGAAGTAACATTTGACACACGCTATAGACAACCGGAAACGTCACTTTCCCGATGCACTGCACCAGGAAATTAAGCAAAAAACACTGACAATTTCTGGGCATTCTTCAACAAAATAATCTTTAAAATAACAAAATATAGTTTATAATTTTTTCGAAAATTAACGATCTTCAAGCATAAAAAATCAATAATAAATAATTTATTAATAAATTAGCCTACCATCAGTGCCATCTGTTGGAGAACGACAATCTGCCATCTGTCCAATATCAAAATAGAACATAACCTTAAATTTAAATTATCAGATATTACACTTACACAGACAATTAAACTACTAGTAAAATAGAGGCATGTACCGGACATTGTTCTTTATTTAATTATTTTAAAAGTTGGTAAGTACTACAATATGCGTTAGAACTTCTGCTTAATTTAGTTTACATTTTGACAACTTTTAATTCTGAAAAAATGTGCAAACAATTATGTTTCCGAAATCAACAATTTACTTAACAACCGTTGCTATGAAATTGCTGCTGTGCTATTTACTTGTATATTTGCGAATTTTGTACAATTATCTTGACATTTATACTCTATTAATAATGATTTTGTTCGTTACAAAAAGTATTGTACAAACTTCTTGCGGGAAGACGTCATCCACGCATTCGCGCAAATGAAGCCCTGGCTCGCAAGCTCGCTCGTGCCTCAAATAAGCGCTCATGCGGGATGAGTGTCTTCCCGCACTTAGTATGTAAATAACTATTTGAGGATTTTTTAAATTGAGAAATTAGTCTTGGTGTCAAATAAATATTTTTCATTTCGCATTACCTGTCATTACTCATGAAAAATTATTGAAATTAGATTTTTTATGGTAAAATATTTTATTCACAATCATTATAGTAATATGTCGATTCCTAACCTTTTAGAGGTTGGGAAATACGTCATTCCTAACTGAAATGATAATCTCTTGGGTTCGAAATAACAGATTTCACTTCCTCCCTACGGATTGGAAATGTTTATGTAGGGGTTGCGTAGCAAGATTGTTATATATCCCTATAATAAAGTAAACTACAGTAAATTTTTTGAAAGATGTCCGATCAAGGTCATCTGTATCATGAACGAATTAACAAATTGACATACATTTATCTCTTTCCTTTGCAAAGGATATAAGCATGTACGATAAGGATGAATATAACACGCTTGTCTTTCAAAAATTCATATTGTTTCGACTAAGTTAGGACATTCACTTTAAAACAATGTTCGTTGTTGATAATACTTTCGCTGTAACGTAAGTTTATATATTAATTCAGATACATTACCTTAATTCATAGACGTACGAATAACGTTATTTTGTGTCAGTCACTGACACTGACATTGTGTCAGTATCTTATTTTTCACATATTTGGTTTACATTTGCTAATAAACTTACCAGTTGACTTATTTTTTAATTTTGAATGCTTTTATTGTAACATATATTTTTATAATAATAGAATAACAGTAGTATCTTATGTACCCTCATAAAAACTAAGCAATCGACACTACTGAATTTGTCATAATGCGCGGAGCAAAAATCTGAATTCATACAATTCGTAGACGACCTTGATCGGATATCTTTCAAAAAATTTACTGCAAACAAATTTTAATAGAGCTGTCAAAAAATATTAACAAAATTAAAGGTTATAACTCAATGATTTATTTTGAATATTATTGATTTACATAGATGATTGTGAATAAAATAGTATACATACCTCGGTGGGAATTTCATTGCAGCCTCGCGCTGTATCTCACCTCGAGGCTTCATCTTTCGGTAGTATACATAAGCCCTCGTCTGTAATGAAACATATCCCACCTCGGATGTAATATAATATACATCAAACAGTAAAGCACTCTTTTTAAATTAATATTCAAGATATTTATTTGTAGGTACATAACATAATAATAATTAAAATTTTAACTCTAACCAAAATAAATTAAATTTCAAATGTTTATTGAAACTGTCAATGTTACCAATCTTCATATTTTAATATTTCTTTCAACAATAATTTTAAAATTAAAGAAATTTAACTCGAAATAGGAAAAATTGTATGAAATATAATAAACAAAATTAATATTACTTAAAATTTAAATAAAAAATCTGATGTGGCCAGCACATAACCTCTCGCCGTATATTTTACCTGGCTGTATGCATAAAGCAAAGAATATTTTTATAAATACAAATAATATATTCATAAAAATCTATGACGTTTAAACTTCTTTATTATTCAATAATAGCATGTCTCAACATAAAGATATTTTACCATAAATTATGTTACAATAAATTACAAAGTAGAGTTTACCATATATAAATATTAGGCTGGTAACAGCAATTTTCAATTCGAACAACCTTGTTTACTTTCTCTTCGTATTCTTCTACTAAAAACATTAATTTTGGGCGGTCTAATATGTATATATCTGGATTGTGCATCTATTCTTACATATCTTCTTTTACATTTTATTTTTTCATACTTGTTATATCTAAATAACACTAATTCCCTTTAATAAAGTGACGGATAGATTGCACTCCGATTATTCTTATATCGATGTGTAATTTTGTCAATATTTACAACTTACTTGAGAAGAATTTGATAGCTTTTTCGCAATTCAAAGTTACTCTAGTCTACAGTGCTGGTGCACATTGTCGCATAATGTTTGAAACAAATTTAAGTCCTTCAACCTAGACTTGTCATCTCCATAATAGTCACAGATCAAGAATTAAGGCATTCTCCAAGTACATTTTTCTTTCATTACTCATTATTTCTGACACTGACATTTATCTGTCACAAATAATTTAAATTTTCAACTATTTTCCATGGCCAATCTTTCGGCTGTAAAATTTATTATAACATTATTTTATATATTATATTTCTTTTATCTCTAAATCTATAGAATATATTATAAAATATTTAAATGTATCAGATAGAGAATTTAATTTTCTTTAATATTACCAAGAAAAATTTTCAAAAAATATTATTTAGAAGATTTTTTTTCAAGAATCTTTTACTTCCGGTTGTCCAATTGTTATCAAAACCTTTTCAGATCTTCCCATGAATGTCCGATTGGGAAATACGTAGTTAAACAAATTTAAAGTCTTATAGTTTTTGAGTAACCGTCCTTCCAACATCCCACACACACACACACATACACACATACACACACACATCCACACACACACACACACACACACAGACATCATCGTAAAAATGTTAAAATCGGATTGTAGGGACCTTAAAACGTGCTTATTCAATAAAATCTGGATATGCGATTTTTAGCATGAATCCAATACCTCTCTTAGCGAGAGGTAAAAACAATAAAAAGAAATGTGACTTAAAAAATCTAGCGGCAATTTGTGAAACGACCTTCGGAACAAGTTACAACTTAATTTTAGTTAAAGGGCGCCATTGTTAATTCAAAGTTATTATTAAAAAAATATCTGAATTTTTTAATGTATTTATTTATTTTTCTAAATAATTTTGACGACCATTGTATATAAATTATGTTATTTGTTAATTGTTCTTCTTTCCAATTACCTTTCCGGTCAAGAAGTTTTACAGCAATAAAATTTTATATGAATTTTTCTCAAAAAAAATCGTTATGAAGGATATAAAAATATTATATTACTGAATTCAGAATTAAATTCTCCAATGATTGAGCAAACAAAAAATATGTTCTCATTTAAAATAAAAAAGTTAAGTCCCGTATTTTGAGAACCACTGGCCAAAAAAAATATTTTTTTTTTCTTTAAATTTATCTTGTAAAATAGAAATTGTTTGGTATTTAACCGTCTTTATAGCTCTTATAGTTCTCGAGATAGTAATGGTGGCCCATTTCAAATTAATACCCTATGTAGGAAAATCAATACATAACAAAAATTATTTTTATAAATGGAAATAAATAGTAATTTTTTTTTTCTAATTTGTTATTTGTTTATTTGATTGTATAGGAGTTTTAATTTCCTGCATTGGCTAATTTCTTATTAGCTTCATATTCAGAGAAGAACTAAATGAAATCCAGATTATAAAGGATTTATCTGCAGACATAGGAATCACTTTTACATTAGACCAGAGCCAAGAGCGGTCACGGTTCAACTGCGCTTGAAGCGGTCAGGACGCAGTAGCTCAGCGGCTGGCAGTATCGCGATATCTGGGTGACGGTCAACTGAGCGATGGTCGACTGAGCGATAACAATTGGGACGATGGTTAAAAAATGCAAGCTTAGTTGGTAGACAATTTAGTGATTTTTGAACCAGGAACAATATGTACATAGTTGTGTCATTTAATTGTTACATACTAATAAAATTCAAAACGAACGCATTCTTCCACACACTTCTGCAAACGTTACAGCCACTTATTTAATGCAGCACACACCACTTTCAGGTGTATGAAAGCTACTGTCTTTACCAAACCAGCCTTCAATGCCTCAATGTTGCGAATAGGCTCGGAGCAGGCCTTCTCGTCTAATACAATCCACAATCAATAGTCCAATAGATTGAAGTCCGGACTTCCAGAGGGCTTTCATCAGCGGCAATGAATTCCGTTAATTTCTGCTCTAACCAGCGTTACAATACCGCCACACAATCTTCACTGAACCTGGGTTGTGGCGCTTTTCTACCTTCGGGATTTTCTTTGCAGCTTCCCGAGAGCTGTGAGCATAAACTCATCATTTTGGCGGTTAATTTTTACCTCTCGCTAACAGAAGTATTGGATTCATGCTGAAAATTTCATATCCAGATTTTAATGATTATGCACGTTTTAAGGTCCCTACAATCCGATTTTAATATTTTTACGATAATGTATGTGTTTGTGTGTGTATGTGTGTGAGTCGGTTGGAAGGATGAATTCTCAAATACTGTAATACTTGTTCTTGCTTGTATTAAAGAAGAGTAAATTCTCTATCTGATACATATAAATATTTTATTATATCTTTTATAAATTTGAGATAAAGAAATATAAGATATATAATAATCTGCTGTAATAAATCTAACTGCCCAAATAATGTCATGGAAACCAATTGAAAAAATAAATAAAATTAAAATGTTTGTAAGTGACAGATGTCAGTGTCAAAAATCCAGAGACATTACTGATTTTTTTTCTGGGAAGTACATTATATTACTTCTTATTTTATTAATAGTTAAATATTTAAAATTATAGGTATATTACATATACCATTCAAAAATACTGCCAATCCCGATAATGAATTGGAAACAGTTCGATAAATTAGAAGAGTAGGAAAAAAATCTTCATAGAATGAATTTAAAATAAAAAAAACTAAATATAAAGAACAGATGTAAGAAAAAATTTTGGTGTAGAGTGTAGGTATACAAGAAATGTTAAATACAATAGGGCGCGAGTAGTCATGTGACAATTGTTGGCCTTAACAAGCAGATATGGGGGCCCATGTCAGAATGATAGCTAGTAATTATGTATGTAGATGTCAAATATAATTTTTCATTCTAAATTTAATGGTTGTCCAATTCCATATGGTTTATTTTCCTTGGCAAGTAAATTCCACACTCCTCGTGATAAATTAACTACGTGAATTTAGAATATCTTGAAATTTTTAATGAAAAATTCTGACATTTGACACCTATGTACATAATTACTATTTGTCATTCGGACACGGACCTCCATATTTGCTTGTCAAGGCCAACAATGTCATATGACTTCTCGCGCTCTACTCTATGTAACAAAAACGGAAGTGGTGAGGGGTATTGTGCTGGCCACAACAGATTTTTACCTCTCGCTAAGAGAGGTATTGCATTCATGCTAAAAATCGCATATCCAGATTTTATTGAATAAGCACGTTTTAAGGTCCCTACAATCCGATTTTATCATTTTTACGATGATGTCTGTGTGTGTGTGTGTGTGTGTGTGGATGTGTGTGTGTGTGTGGGATGTTGGAAGGACGGTTACTCAAAAACTATAAGACTTTAAATTTGTTTTAACTACGTATTTCCCAATCGGACATTCATGGGAAGATCTGAAAAGGTTTTGGTAACAATTGGACAACCGGAAGTAGAAGATTCTTGAAAAAAAATCTTCTAAACAAATTTTTTTGAATTTTTTTCTGGATAATATTAAAGAAAAATAAATTCTCTTTCTGATACATTTAAATATTTTATAATATATTCTATAGATTTAGAGATAAAAGAAATATAATATGTAAAATAATGTTATAATAAATTTTACAGCCAAAAGAATGGCCATGGAAAATAGTTGAAAATTTAAATTGTTTGTAACTGACAGATAAATGTCAGTGTCAAAAATCCGAAGACATTACTGAAGTCTTTTTCTGGGAAGTACATACATTATATTATTTCTTAATGTATTAATAGAATTGGAAACATTTCGAAAAATTAGAAGAGGACAAAATTTCTTCATCAAAAATGAATTTAAAATTAAACAATCTAAATATATATATATGAAATAGATATATGCGTAAGTAGAATTTTTGGTGTAGAGTGTAGGTATACAAGAAATGTTAAATACAATAGGGCGCGAGCAGTCATATGATTTTGTTGGCTTTGACAAGCAGATATGGGGGCCCATGTCAGAATGATAGCTAGTAATTATGTATATAGATGTCAAATATCATAATTTCTCACTCTAAATTTAGTTATTTTCCAATTCCATGTGGAGCAGAATTAAATGTTAAATATCTAAGGCATACAAGTAAATTTTAAACTCCTGGTGATAAATTAACTACGTAAATTTAGAAAATCTTGAAATTTTTAATGAAAAATTCTAACATTTGACATCTATGTACATAATTACTAATTATCATTCTGAAACGGGCCCACACATCTACTTGTCAAGCCCAAAAATGTAACATTACTGTTCGCGCTCTATACTTATGTAACAAAAACGGAAGTGGCAAGGGGTATTGTGCTGGCCACAACAGATTTTTTTTTTACTACATTGGTGAAGACAACAGCTTCCCTATCTTTGAAAGTGTGTTGGATGTTGGAGGTACGATTTCTCAAATTCTATCAGACTAAAGATCTGTATAACTACGGATTCCTCAATGTAACAGTAATGGGAAGAGCTGAATTGGTTCTGATAACAATTGGACAACCGGAAGTGGTAGTTTCTAAAATTTTCTAAATATTATTTTTTGAAAATTTGTTACTACAAATAATAAAGATAATTAAATTCTTAATCTGACACGTTTAAATTTTTTATTATATCTCCTATAGGTTTAGAGATATAATATATAAGAATATAGAATAATCTGTTGTAATAAATATCGTTGCCCAAACAACTCCATGGAAACCAATTGAGATATTTATTGTTTGTAATTGACAGATAAATGCAAAGTGTCAGTGTCAAAAATCTGCAGTTTTACTAACATTACTGAAAGATTTTTCTGTAAAGTACGAGTACATTTAACATATCTTATTGTATTATTAATTAAATTAAATATGTATTTAAAATTATAGGTATATTAATAAAGAAGAGATATAATTTCAATTATTTGTGTGTACAAGAAATGTTAAATTCGTTACTTACAGCGCGTGAGCAGTCATGTGACTTTGTTGGCCTTGACAAGCAGATATAGCGTCCTTGTCAGACTAACAGCTACTAGTTATTTACATAGATGTCACTATAATTGTCATATATCATAATTATTCATTCAAAATTTCAAAATATTCTGATATCATGTTGCTTATCTGTATACTTGTCGAGGAAAATAAACCACGTGGATTTGGAAAATCATGATGTTTTGAATGAAAAATTATGATACTTGACACCTATGTACATTATTACTAGCTGTCATACTGACACACATGACTGCTCGCGCCCATGTAACATAAAATAAAAATGGCGAAAGGAGTAGAAAAAATCGTGTGTATAACATGTGTTGAAGTCCTTTGTCGAACACAAACAATTGCAGCATTCGCTTTGCTTAGGCTGCAACTTTCGTTTTAGTTCAACAAAGAAATACTTTCAACACTTGGTATACAAATAACTATTGCATGTAACTCGAGACTGACTTGACAGCCTTCGCTACTCTTGGGTGACAAACATATCCTCGCCTAGTAAATACTATTTACCTCCCTTGTATCATAAATAACTATTGGTGATCAGCATCAAAACCAAGATACTCATATTTTCTTTTTAAATTATTTATTTAATTTTTAGAATGCAGAACGTTATTAATTTAATTTTTGAGCCGCATTGGTTGCAAAAAAAATTATTTTATTTCAAAATAAGGTGTATTAAAATTATCGCGATTTATGTAGGTGGGCAGTAAGCAAATGGGGTATGTAACCATATTCGAATTTCAATTTAAAAGTCATAAAATATAAAAACGAATCACTATAGCTTCATATTATAATAATAAAAACTAAATATTAGTTTGTATTAATATTATTATTAAGCAATTTAATGTTTTGGAGAAGGGATATATGACATGAGTATGGTAGAATCGTGGAAGAAGACAGACAGACTGGGTGGGAAAGAGATAGTTATAGATCAGCCGATAAGCGTCGCGATTATGTTGTGGTAGGTGTGGCATGACGACAGGTGCCTATTATTATTTCTTTCCCTCCCACTCTATTCGTCTTCTTCCACGATTCTACCATGCTCACGTCACGTATCCTTTCCCCAAATTTTTAATAATTATTTTCTCGTAAAGTAGGAATAATTAATCGATTTAAAAAATACGGGTATTTTATTTTTTTGATCACAAACCTCATTGCGTTAGTTTGAAATATGACAAAGTGGGCAGTAGACAAAAAAAGGTTGAGAAACCCTGCTTTAAACTGTCAAATCTCCAATGTCCAATCAGGCCATGTGTTTTCCACATGTTGCCAACCTACTCATGTTACACTCTTATGGTTTTATTTCGTATTTGATCTCTTAGTATTACTCCTTTTGTTGCTCTTAATATTGTCATTTCTGTAGTTCTTATAATTCTTTTTTTTTGACACGTTTCTACTGGTTACCAATGCATATGTCAAACACACACGTCTCATTGGTAAATTGTACTTTCATAACACATCAACTCATATATTCTCATTAATTAAGGTTCATATTATGTACGATAAACTATTCATCAAAACAAATGCTTCACATTTAAAGGTTTTGACAGCAACTCAATGTTAACAGTAATTGCCGAGTAATATCAAAAGGAAATCAAGGAAAAATATTTACATATACACAATGTTTCTTTCACGGATCAAGAACAAAACATAATCATATAGTGTTTGCAAAAAAGATTGAAATAAACTGCAATTACTTTAATAATCCTGAATGGCTGTGATACAAATAAGAGTTAATGTGGATTCAATATATGTTATTATAGACGGATATTCATTTGCGGCATTTCATTTCCATGATTTCATTGTTTTTAAACGGTAATGTGTATAGCGCAAACTAATACAGTCATTTATGCAGTGGTGATTATAATTGGCTATTAGATGAGATATCCGGGTTATAAATAATTAATATCAAAATTATTACTTATTAATTTTATCTAATAGAGGAAGTATTATTGAGTCTATTCATGAAATACGAGCATTTACTTTCAAATACAAATTAAAATAATATTCTGAAAAGTGTTCCACATTTTAAATAATATAGCCCACAGTGTATTCATCGACCATAATTACCAAAATTAATATAACAGATTACGTTTTCTCTTGCACATTTTTTTGCATTAATAGTGTTACCGTTCATACTTTCTTGAAACTGTTACTCATAATATCCAGAACTGGATTTACAAATGTGTAGCCGCAAGGCATTTTAATTTGTGAAGCTTCCTCACTGCAGGAATGGACGTCTATACGTAAAAAATATTTTTTTACGTTTAAGTGTAAGAAAAAAATTAGTTCGCCGTTACGTCTAACGACACTAGATATGACTTGTTATTTACAAATATCAATTCTGTGTTTATGAGCCAAAGCCAAGTTTATACAATAGCAAATTTAAAATGTCTATATTGTAACGTCGCCGCCACCGCCGCGCCATAGCCGGCGCCGCCGTGTCGCGCCCGAATCTCCGAGCGTAACAGACATGTTCGGACTTGTTTAATTATTGCGGTGACGTGATCTATTATGCACGATGTTTTTTCTCGCAAATGTTGTAGTCGTTTCTGGAACAAAAGTCGCCGGCACTGTTTTTACATCATCCAATTCGCAGTGTTGCCAACCTGTTCATTATTTATGAAATGACCCTAGTATGTTAGTGTCAAGTGATCTACTTTTATCTGCTCATGTGACTTTCAAGAGGTAGGTATAGTTTGCTTCACGAAAGATAACTATTCAAGGTCATTTTAAACCGTGTGATATAATATTGCTTGCAGATAAATTCAATGCATTTTGTACCCATAGTCGATCAATATGAAATATTTACGTATTGATTTTAACAGACTATTTAACTCATAAATATATAAACCAATCTAATTTCAGGATTTACCTAGTAATCAAATTTTATTTCGACAAAACACCGTCACAAAAAAAATTCAAATCCTTTGATCCAATAAGATGCTGTATTTTAATAAGCTAGTTTTGATAAGAGAATTTTTTTTTGACGTTTTAAGAGTACTTAGGAACAGGGACTAAGAACGAAATGAGAACGAAAACGAAATAACGAAATAAACCGAAATTTTTACAAGAACGAAAACGGAAACGAAAACGCAATACATTTTTTTCGTTCATGATTGAAAACGAAATTATTTATATCGGTTACCGGTTTTAACCGTTATTTTATTTAATATTTTATTTTATTTACAGCAAATATTTTACACGCAAATATTATTGAATTTTCAGATATTTGATTTGCAAACAAATAGATTTTCAAAGTAGCTCTCCAATAGCTAACCCTGTTACGTGTTAGGTTAAACGGTATACTCGTAGTTTCATCTATTGAACACTGACTGCGATAATTTTCATTTGCACACACTGTCGGTATTCGTTTTATTAGTTATCTTAAGACTTATATAAGAGAACTAACATAAAGGAAGATTTGCTTGAAAACATACTATTAGTTAGGTGAAATAAAATGTAATTAATGTGTTATTCTTTATCGTAAAAAATTCAGGCAATAGCATAAGCTTTTCTTCTTATTTTTATATATGTATTATCTTTCCTTTATATGTATGTTTTATTTTCATGTTTAATAAAAAAAACTTATTATATTTCTATATTTTCATCAATTGTTACTCATTAATAGTTATAACCGGTATTTAACTACTGTGAATGAAAACGAAAATATTTAGGTGGGAACATTAAGAACGGAAACGAAATTTTTCGATTCCGTTCGGATAAGAACTGAACGAAATATTTTTCGTTTTTAGTCCCTGCTTAGGAAAAGCAATCTTCAATATAACACCTCAAAACATAAAAAAAATTAGAATATTTTTGTCAAAAAAAACTATAAATTATCACCTGACTTTCATTTTGGAAATAGTGATCCAAATACCATTCGTGGTTAAATTTTATCCTGGCAAAAAATTTCGATTGCTTTACTCGAGCCTGTTGCTAATTAATCTCGTGTCGCTTGACAGCTCGTCATTTTTTTGTCAATGCCACTCAATAAATTGATAGGCATTAGCTCTCGTAACAATCTAAAAAAAAATCCGGCAAAAAATTACCACTTTTGATACTAAATATGAAAAAATAAATGTAATTTATTTTAAAATTATGTTCCTTTTTAAATAATGTTTCACTCAAAGTCTCATATTCTTCGCCTGTATTTTTGCATAAACCAAAATTATAAACCTGACGTAAACCGTAAAATAATAATTTGATTTGAACGTTAACGTCACTGGATAAACATTAGCACAGAGGGCAGTGTTATAGATATTTACATATCTGCAAATCTACGACACACGTCACTGCTATTTTTAGTGTGTTAGAAAGCAATGACACCATTTACGTATATCTGTCACAACAGAAATCAAATAGACCCACGTGAAATAATCTCTCTTTCTAACACGAAATGTTGCTAAGTTACTGTTACGTAAAGTGACATTGAATAGTCATCTTTCGTGAACCAAACAATATGCTTTTTTACAGCGAAGGGTAATAGAATATGGCTATAACAAATTGATTTTGCTATATTATTTATATTTTTATGCATACTCTCTCTTTAATTCGGTCCTGACTATACCCGAAAACTTATACCATTTATAACGCACAGGAAATTAGTATGTATAGCATCGGTAAAATAAGAACCACTTTGCAAAATTATCTCATGTTACAATTAATCTTGCGATGTAAGTAACGGTCGGAAGACATAAACAAATTGCCAACAATTTTCAAGTAACATCCCTCCTATGTTTCATTAAAATAGCACCGTTCTTGTAATTATATTTGACAGCTAAAAACTAACCACCAGTTATTAACAAAGTAACACATCATCAATTAAGTCTCATCGTATGTGAGATGTATATCGTACGATAATTTCGTTCGCCCAGGTGCGATTAGAATGAGAAACGCTGCTAAATCAATTAATCTCTGTCAGGTGTTCAGTCAATGTGCGGTGCAATTGGCCAGCTACTAGAACTAGTTTATTTTTGGTTCAAACCGCTTAAAGCGATACACTTGAGACACTAATTGATATGTACACGTTTGTATAACTTTGCACTTGGTATAGATGATTTGTCATACTTGTCAACTCGAGGAAAAGATGATATATAAAATGTGGCTTTCTGGTTCAAGAGGTTGATGATATTGATGTGTTTGCAACCAAGTATTCATTTTTTATGGTATTAAGATATAACATATAGATTTCTATTCTAGGGCAAGAATAAATAAACAATATTGTAAATAAATTGTATACATTAATCAGGAAAACTAGAACAAATTTTTAAATTGAATATTACATTTTCAGAAATATAAATATATCTTCACGGCTTAGTATCTTCTTTTAAGTGTGTCCAGTGGCGTAGCCAGAAAAAAAATACAGGGGGGTTTTTAGGATAATAAATTTTAAATAAATATGAGGTTAAATAGGCTTAATAACAACAATAACCAAAAAATAATAATTATAAATATAATTTTTATTAGTACGCATTTTTTTTAAATCAATAGGTAAATAACAACAATGCTACATTATGCAGTGAATTTCAAACCATTCACCTAAATATGTTTATACAAACCGCAGTATAAACACAAGAAAATTTGTAGTTGTAACACTAATAAATTAAATTAACGTAGGTATTCTACTCAAGAACAAGAATATATTTCGGTAAAGCTCGACATTTTCACGAGGACATTACGCGAAAGGGCAACTGTAGGCTACAGACTGTAGCTAATAATTGCGTATAAGCAGATTTCTACGAAAATTAATATTCTCTTGCAATGTTATTAATAGAGTTGGTGTGAGTCAGTTGAGATGGTTTGGGCATGTGGAGAGAATAGCCAGTGAACGGCTTGTTAAGCGTATATATCTTGCTGAAGTTGAGGGTTTTCGATTGCGTGGCCGATCAGTGTGTAAGTGGATGGATGTGGTTGGTAGGGTGTTTAAAGAGATAAAGTTTCCAAGTAAGAAGAGAAAAAGAGCATGTATGAATGCGATAATGAGTGTGGCCGGGGCGTGTGCTTAGACAGGAATGTGTGGCGAAGGATGATTGTTGCGTAATTATTATTGTGATCCGGATGCGGTATTTCGCTACCGAAAATCGGTCACTTTAATATGTTTAAGAGTAAGGATTTGTTGTATGTTGTTCTTATTGTTTTCGGGTTTGTGCGAACAACAAACGAGTATGTTTTTAAATCAGTGCTAAAAAAGGCCTTCCATGGTCTCACAGGGGGGAGGGGGTTCTAACCCCTAAAACCCCCCCTATGGCTACGCCACTGAGTGTAGCAAATTGCTTATATACACCGATTTGGTAATAAATAATACGAGGTTTGATCCAAAAACAACATAACTTTTCATTTTTTTCAAAAATTAATAATTAATTAATCAATATTATCTCCATCAAAGTATGAGACCAACCCGAAATGTATTCGTACCCTCTGAAAAAAATATATTAACAGCAAGAAGAAATACATTGTTAGATTACAATAGTTAAAATAGTTAAGCATTTTTTAATTTTATGTATTAATAAATTGTACTGGATTTGAATATGTTATTACCTAAATTTATCATTGTAACAATAATTTATCGGCAAATAAATAACAACAGACACGTGCAAATATTTTTAGTTCCAACAGTAAATAATACAATATTTATTTTAGTATTATTTATAAAACTGAAGGTAAAGAAAACTAACAATATTTCAATTAATTACAAAATAAAATTTAATTTTTTCAGTCAAATTATTTGCAAAGTGGTATTTATTTATTAAAGTACCACTTACAATTATATTAAAAACAAGAATAAATAAACTCCTGGATGCTATGCTTATTACTCCAATTCAATTTTTTTTGATATGGTGTATTAATAAAGTATATAGAACTTGAATACATTGCTTATAATAAAATTTCTTAGGTTTAATAATAATTTATTTGCAAATAAACCATTATCTACATATGACAAATGTTTTCATCTTTAATAATTCGCTATGTAATAAAATTTAAGATGGCAATAAATAGAGTTTATTGTCAGTTACCTTTACCCTCAGTTTTATAGATAATACTAACATAAATATTATATTATTTACTGTTGGAACGAAAAAAGATGGGATTTGTCTTTTGTCTTATATTTGCCCACAGATTATTGTTTAAATGAGAAATTTAGTTAATAACATTGTATTTATATCCAGTACACTTTATTAATACATAAAATAAAAAAATGCCCAAATATACGAGGGTACGAATTCATTTGGGGTTGGGTTCGTATTCCCCATTAGATACCAGTGCTTTGGAGAAAAAATTTATATACATTAAATGATAAAGAAGATGGGGATAATTTAACAGTAGTAACTAACCGAAAATTCAACCAGTGATTCTCAAACGGTAGAACAAAATTATATTTTTTCTAATACATACATAGACATACATAAAATCATACATGTCCCACTTAGTGGATTAGCACAAACCCGAAAATAATAACAACAGCAACAACAACATCATATAACAAATTCTCACTCTTAACATATTAAAGTGACCGATTTTCGGTACCGAAATATCGCATCCGGATCACAATAATAGTTACGAAACAATCATCCTTCGCCACACATTTCTGTCTAAGCACACTTCTTTCGTCTCGGCCACACTCATAATCGCTTTCATGCATGCTCTTCTTCTCTTCCCACTTGGAAACTCTCTCTCTTTATGCATCCTATCAACCACATCCATCAACTTATACAATGTCAAAATGCTCTGTCAATATGTAACTGTCAAACACAAAATACCAACATACACTTCAAAGACCGTTGTACTGCGTTGTACCAACGTGATAAAAAAATGAGCTCAATCAAAAACAAGTACTTAATGTGTCAATTTTTTTTATCAAACTTCGTATATCTATTCCGTTGAGGACGCGTAACAGGTATCACCTCACGGACTCTTAAAGCAAACATGAAGAGAGCATCACAAAATTCACTTACGTTATTTGAAAATTGGAATAATTTCCATCATTTCAACCACGTCCGGAATTTTATGACACTTATTACTACAGTGTGTTAAAAAAAACCTATCTCGGAGTACGCTATATATGAACAAAAAAACGTATGTCAATTTAAAAAATCTGTTGTGGCCAGCACAATACCTTCCGTCAATCCTGTATATAATGTATAAATTCCATACATAATTTTTCTTGCAAAAGATTCGAAATTTCCAGTAAAATTATTTCATAAACAAACTATTCAAATTGCATTTGACCCTGACATCTTCTTCTTCTTTAGCTTTTCCCATTCGTTAGGGGTCGTTATTTCTGCGTGTCGTTCTCCTTCAGGTCCTTTTCTCTCAAGTCTTCTACAATACAGTCCATCCATCTTATTTTGGTCTTCCTCTGTTTCTTCAACCTCCTATTAGTAAACTATTCAATCGTCTTTCTTGTATCTTTTTAGAAACTTGTAACACTAGAGTTATTTTCTTACCGTATCTTTCCCTTATCTACTTCAACATCCTCATCTCTGCCACATTAATTTATTTTTATTGATACTGACATCTGTCAATTTGAATTATATGAATATAGTAGTAGTTTCCATGTTTAGCATAGCTGGCTGAATTATAAAATTTAATTTCTTTAAAATTCTTTAACCATGTATCTATTGAATATGAAGTATAAAATGTAATCAAATCGTTTAGAGAATAATATATTCTTTAAGTTATAATAACGTTAAATGCCAATAAATCAAATTTAACTGTTAAATCTTCAAATGAGACTACTTCCGGTTCACCAATTATAACCAAAATCTAATCACTTGTTCTTCTGGATGTAAACTTGAGGAATACGAAAAAAATATAATTTTTGGAATCGTGGTATTGCAGTTATGGGAACCAAAACTTTTGACACACACACACAGACACACATACATACATACAGACATCATCGTAAAAATGGTAAAATCGTATTATAGGGACCCTAAAACATGCTTATTCATTAAAAACTCATCATTGAATTTTTTGACCAAAGACAATACCTTCCTTACCTAAAGGTGACGGAAGGTAAAAATACGTTTCTCCGTTCATAGCCTATTCCGAGTTAAGTTTTTTATTGAACACACTGTATTTGGATAGCATACTCTTGACACACACATACAGTAAAATTTTTGAAAGATGTCCGATCAAGGGCACCTGTATCACGAACGAATTAACAAATAGGCATACATTTATCTCTTTCTTTTGCAAAGGCTGTAAGACTGTGTGATAAGGATGGATATAACACGCTTGTCTTTCAAAAATTCATATTGTTTCGACTAAGTTAGGACATTCCATTTATAAACGATGCTCTTTGTTGATAATACTTTCGCTGTAACGTAAGTTTATTTATTAATGCAGATACATTACCTGGATTCATAGCCGTACGTATAACGTTATATTCTGTCAGAGTCACTGACACTGACATTGTGTCAGTATCTTATTTTTAACATATTTGATTTTACATTTGCTTATAAACTTACTAGTTGACTTATTTTTGAATTTTGAATGTTTTTCCTCTAATATATATTTTTATAATAATAAAATAACAGTAGTATCTTACGTACCCTCATAAAAACTAAGCAAACGACACTACTGAATTTGTCATGATGGGCGGAGCAAAAATCTGAATTCATACAATTCGTAGACAACCTTGATCGGACATCTTTCAAAAATTTTACTGTACATAAAACGTTTTCATCTCAAATAAATATTTTTAGCACTTGGATGCTTCATATGTGTATTCAAAATGCGAAGGTTGCATGACAAAAATCACTTACTGTTATTTTGCAGAGTAAGTGTTCGCTCCAATTTACAAAATTACTAAATAACATGATATTTTCTGAAATTACAGGATATAAAATTCCAATAACATAAAACGTGACTCGCATGTCAAAAAGCAGTAAATTTTTGATAATAGCTCCCAAACTTAAATCAATTTGCCATTTTAATGCAGATTTTGAATATAATTTCCATATTTATATATGAACCGCTGGAAGCAGTACTATCAATTTCAACAATTTCTTTTTAAACACATTCACATTTTAAAGTTTAGAAAGATTATTAATTTCAAATGTGTAGTATAAGAATTGTATAGTAAAGAACGAATGTCATAATTGCCATTTAATTTTGTGAGAAGGGCCACTAGATTCCTATCTATAATAGAAACATAACTAATATTTGTTTATTTGTCACTAAATATTTTTATTTTCAAACAATATTTAGGTAATATAAGTTTAACGGCGGTAATAATAAATAATTTCCTATTTCCAGATTAGTTATTCCGAGAATATCTCTTAACCCTGTGTTAAAATGACGTTTATGGAGAGTTTATTCTAGGGTTGTCTTATTCCATGTTTATTATTATACATTTGTGGGTTAAGCTCGTGATAAACTAGGAATAGCTATTCCTGTGTTAAAAAGAAGCTATTCTGAACTTAACCCTTGTTTATTATTACCGCTGTAAGTAAGTTACGTTTCTGTTAGAGAAATATAGGAATCCAGTGGTATAAAATATGTTCAATTCAAATAAATTTTCAATTTGAACTCCTAAATATTGGTACTTGTTTACTTGCTCTATTTTTGTGAATTTATCGTCAAATTCAAGCTCTCTTGGTACTGTCATGACCTTAGTATTTCTTGTATTCATTTTTAAACCGTACTTTGATAGGTTTCATTCCCGACATTTATATTAAATTGCATTTTCTCTTCACTGCTTGCCAGAATTACTACGTCGTCTGCGAATGCGCACATTAATATTTTTGTTACTTGTAAGTTCCTGTATCCTAAGTGTAATTTTCTGAATCGGATATCGCAATGCTTCATAATTTTATCCATGATTATTGTAAGCAGGACTGGGCTTATCAATAGATGGTAAAATATCGGAAGAAGCCTGAACGAAATGTTTATCCATGATATTTTGACATATTATTTAATATATTTATATTCGGAGTACTGCATAAAACAAATAAAACATTAATAAATATGTTAATTTATTTAAACTAAAGTTAACTTAACTTAAACTATGAAATATAACGCTATAATATAATAATAAATAACTAAGAACTACGCTAAAGAACTAAAAATCACTTTAAGTCAGTCCTTATGTCACACAGTTGTCATTAAAGCAATCATTGACGTTGATATATCATGTTTTTGTTTTTATTTTCATCGTCTTTTCAGTTGTATCATTGGTTAATTAAAAAAAAAAAAATTAATTGCTAAGTACTGCACTTAATATATACAGAAATATGAATAGAAAATCATATTTAATAAACTGGAGAATGCAGCTATTTGAATTTCGTAAAAAATCTTTTTGTAACAGAACCAATATATATCATATTATATTACCCCTTAACGTTTCGTGCATAAGTTGTGAAACATCTAAGCAAATATGAGGATTGTTATTTGTTAGTTTTCATTTACTGTATTTGGCAATATTTGGACATCTTTCCCATACAGTTTTTCTAAACATCCCTTATAACCTAACGCACAAAAGTTTTGGACGCAAAAATATAATAATATAAATTTACTGAATTTGTTATAACCTTTCTTGTTCCATAAATATGGATTTTAGAAAAATATTCTACTTAAGACATTTTTTTATAGAACTTGTATATATAAGTACCTAGTGTAATAAATAATGTAGTATTATGCATTTACTATAAATATAACAATGTTTACAGAGCAAGTACTTGTAGCTTGTGGCTATAAATAATAACGTACCTACAGAAAGATACAAACAACAATAAACAACTTTGTCCTTAAAGTAATAATGAATTTCGCATCTTATTATCATAGCCAGAGGTTGCTTGTAGAAATATCCAACACATGTAGATGAAAGTTTCCTTAAAAATGCTCCATTTTGTCAATATAGGAATAATTATTCTTTCTACCAATAGGTAAGGAAGATATTGTCTTTGGTCAAAAAATTCGGTAGTGAGTTTTTAATGAATAAGCACTTTTTAGAATCTTTTCAACGATGTATTGGTTTTTATTAATGCATTTGAAAAAATTCGAGAAAAATTGAGATATATGAGAAATAATTTTTATTCAAATATTCTAAGTAGCAATGGAAAAAAATAGATAAATAAGTAAATAATAGGTAAGTAATAATAAATAATAAACAAATATATACTTTTTTGATATTAACAAAACATTAATAAAAACCAATACATCGTTGAAAAGAGAAAAAATCTGATGTGGCCAACACAATACCTCCCGTATAATTTAATTTTTATTCATGAAAATATTTAAATTACATTAAATTTAAATACCGGATTCGATCCCGACCGACGCCAAATATTTCGAATTTTAAATGGTACAAAAATGACCCCTGTGGTGCACTCTCCACGCCAGCAATAAATGCTCTTGAGGTGACACCTGGTAAATGCCCGCACTGTATAAATATGTCATCATCGTTACCGAAATATATATACAAAGCAGATTGGCACACCCATCATTCGGTAATATGCTGTAATGATATTGTTATTTTATGTATTTATATACTTACCTATATTCATTCCTGGCGTAGAGATTGTACCACAGGGGTCAATTTTGTGCCATTTAAAATTCTAAAATATTTGGTGTTTGTCGGGGTCAAACCCGGTTCCCCAGATTCGCGTGAAATGACGCCTGGTAAACGCCCGCACGGTACACATATGTCATCATTATTACCCACATCTGTGTACAAAGCAGAATGGCTCACCCATCAATGGGTAGTATGCCGTGATGATATATATTTTTATTATCTTACCTATATTCCTACATATTTACTAATACTGGAAATTGTTTTAAGTTCCTTTCCATATAATTGTTGTTACATTTACTATTTTCTTTTTAAAAAGTTACTATTAATATTTGAAATGATTAGTTTGTTGACAGTGACATATATCAGTTACATACATTTAAGATCTGAACTGTGTAACCATCGAGTTGGTTTTGTTTAAAGCGTAGGCTCCGGGGATTAAAATTATAGATTTTATAAATTTATTACTTAAATATATACAAAAAGTATTAACGCAAACCTGTAGAAAATTTTAAAAACTTTAATTTTTATAATAAAAAATCTCGAAAAAAAATACATTCAAAGGTATTTTTCGAAGAAAATCTATTTTGAACTTCGAGTAAAGTGCCATTTCCGGTTATCTGTTTTACTCCAAAATCTAATGGCATCTTCCCATATAAGAGAAAGATAGAAAACATCGTGAAAATGTTAAAATTGGATTCTAGGGACCTTACAACGTGGTCATTTACCAAAATCGCGATATGCGATTTTTAGCACGATCCCAATACCTTCCTTTACCAAGGGTAGCGGGAGGTAAAAATGGCGGTTTATATTTTAGTAAAATAAGTATAGGTTGCTATGTAAAAAATAAAAGTTGATAGTCGTATCTTGTAAACCTGACTTTATAAAAAGTATCTACATAAAATAGTAAAACTTTTATATAAGCCACTTTTTACCTCCCGCTACCCTTGGTAAGGGAGATATAGGGATCGAGCTAAAAATCGCATATCGAGATTTTGCTAAATGACCACGTTTTAAGGTCCCTAGAATCCAATTTTAACATTTTCACGATGATGTTTGTGTGTATGTATGTATGTATGTGTGTGTGTGTGTGGATCCTGTATAGTGTATACGCTCTAACTCAAATACTATCATTCAGAAAGTTTTGAAACCATGTATTTCTACCTTATTCTAATATGGAAATATCTGATTAGATTTTTGTGGCAATCGGATAACCGGAAATGGCAGTTTACTTGAAGCTCAAGATAGTTTTTCTTCAATAAATACCTTTAAATGTATTTTTTCTCAATTTGTTATTATAAAAATTAAAGATTATTCCATTTTCTATAAGTTTGCTTTAATACTTTTTTTATATATTTTATGGATAAATTTATAAAGTAATATAAAAATTATATACATAGATAAATGGCGGGAAGTACTGTGTTGGTCACATCAGATTTTTTCTATTGCTTATAATAAAAAATTACAGGGAGGGGGCGTCTTCCCAAACTCACCCTGTATAGGATGTCCTATTTGAAAATATAAAGTTACATACCACTGCGTAAAAATGCAACACCTTGTAGAGAAACTAATACTGCAGATTTATGGACATTTTAATACAAAATAAACTTTATTTGAAAATTTGTTCCATAATATTTAAAATAATCGAGTTATTAAATATGAACAGACCGATGAATTTAGCATAGATATCTTTTATACGTCAGTATTGACTAAAATGCTGTACGCCTGCAAATTTCCAATCCTGGCTACGCCACTGGCAAAAGCTCATAAAACATTAAATTTTAAAAAATATGAACAAAATCAACTTACGACGTTTTGTATTTTAATTAATGATATATTGTATGTACTGTAAAAGTTGTTCCTCGGAAATCACAACCGGTCTCTCATCGCAACAAAGTCTCGCGCCCCTTCATAGCCCATGGGGCTAATAAATTTATTGATACATTCAAGTATTTTGATGTAATTCTTCTTCCTTATTCACATCAAACCGAATGTATCCGCCCGCGGCATTTATGTTAATCAGAATACTTACAAATGTAACCTACCGTTGTCTGTTGACAACCGTAATCACGTAATGATCGCAATTGCAACACTCGTTGATGTTTCATTACCATATGTTTATGCTTTTCACTCTACTTTTTTATTTCTAGAATCAGAAGAGAAGTTGGTATTTAATAAGATTTATTGGCCTTCACTTCTTACCAACCCACTAGAAATTATGACAGATGATTTTTTCCATGGAATATGCGCACATTTGTTTGTATTTATTTACTTAAGTATAATATTAATAATTAAAATAATAATGATAAATAAAACCACACAACATTCAAAGAAAAACGTACCATTAACATGTATTTATATTATTCACATTTAGATCGTATGATAAACATAATCTAATATCCAATAACACATCAAACACACAATTAATGGATAAATTAAATGTCAACCACATTAAAAAAATGTAAACCACATAAATAATTACTTTTTCTTCCCCAACAATTCATATAATAACACCTTTCATTTACTCAATAACGTGAATTCAATAAATTTCAAAATAAACAACAATAAAGAGGAAAATGAACCATGACGCTAAAAAATTCTTATGACCTCGAAGAAATAATTGTTTCTTTGCATTGTTGAGAAGTTAATTGCAATGTTCGCCGTGGTGTAAGGGTGGCGCGTGTATCAGTGCCACCCATTGGAATAGCAGTGTCGCTTCCGGTCTTACATAAATCACAGCCTAGCCTACGCAGTCATTGTCGTTGTCGAGAGTGTGAGGTAAGATAATAGAGAACATGCTTGAATGATGGTTTGGTTTGTGTAATGTGATAGATAGTTCTTTTTTCACTCTTCAAGTGATTGTTTTGTTTACACAAATACTTCACTAGCCGAGAATAATGTCTCAACAACACCACTTTTGCAAAAAAAAAAAAACTGTATTTTCTTTATTGACCTATTCTTTATGCATATTATATGCTAGTGATTCTTAAACTATGTTAATAAATTTCCTTCAATTTGTGATCACAAATTTATATCTTTTAAATCTATGCACCTTTGATGACATGTGAATTTAATAAATTCTCAGATTTAACTTTTTATATATAAATATATTTTCTTATTAATAATGTAACAAATAACAGAAATATTATTAATTAAAAGAATATGTTTATTAAGCGATAAATAAATATTAAAAGGATAATTAAAAGATAATAAATTTAAATAACACTATGATAAACTCTAATTTAAAGACTAAGAATATTATAAGACACTTAAACACTAAGATTATTTATTTAAACAATTAACACCACTCTTTATGTCACTAATTACATTTATTTATGTTCACTTGTCGACTGTTGTTTATATCACCAATTATTCACGACGCTTATTTATATCAGACTTCTTTACTCGTTGCTTCTATAATACAGAATGCGTTCGCTGGCTTTGGCGACGGGTTATATACCTGGCGACTGTAGTTCTAGAACCTCCTGGAGAACTTCTAGAGGTAAACAGTATGCACAATAGATTACGTCACCGCGACCTGTCCTAACAAGTTTGAACACGTCCGTGTCTGGCGCGACTCAGAGGCGCCTGCTATGGCGCGGCGGCGGCGGCGAGGGCTACGTTACAATAAGCATGAATACCTCTAAAATAAACTATAATTAAAAAATAACAGACCGATGAAGAAAAATTTATCAAACGAAGTTTAAAGTTAAAATGTTTATAAATCTGCAGTATATATTTTTCTACAAGTAGTTCCGTTTTTACACAATAGTATGTAAATTTATATTTTCAAATGGAACACCCTATATATTTATTCAAATTTGAAAAGTACGTGAAATTTACTGTCCAATAGTATAAAAACAATCATATATTATATTATTGTAAAATAAATGTCGAATTTTGGGAATTGCTGATACATTTATTTATTTGGTCGACATGACCAATTTTCTAATGTAAAATGGAACAAATTTGCTCATTTAATCAACCTGGTACCTCCTCAAATAAACAAGTTACCAATAGTGAGCAAGCTTATAGAGCCAGCCTTAAAATCGGGCCGGCCTGAATAATTATTGTTATTTTCACTGCAATTTTTACCTCTCGCTAAGAGAGATATTGGATTCATGCTAAAAATCGCACATCCAAATTTTAATGATTAAGCACGTTTTAAGGTCCCTACAGTCCGATTTTAATATTTTTACGATGATGTCTGTGTGTGTGTGTGAATGTATATGTGTGTGTGTGTGTGTGTGTGTGTGTGTGTGTGTGTGTGTGTGGATGTATGTGTGTGTGTGTATGTGTATGTGAGTCGGTTGGAAGGACGAATTCTCAAAAACTATAATACTTAATATCTGTTTAACTACGTGTTTCTCAATCGGACATTACTGGGAAGACCTAAAAAGATTTTGGTAATAATTGGACAACTGGAAGTAACAGATTCTTAAAAAAAATCTTCTAAATATTATTTTTTGAAAATTTTTGTTCTTGCTTGTATTAAAGAAGAGTAAATTGTCTATCTGATAATGAAATAATTTCATGGAAACCAATTGAAAAATAAAAAATGTTTGTAACTGGCAGATAAATGTCAGTGTCAAAAATCCAGAGACATTACTGAAGATTTTCTCTGGGAAGTACGTACATTATATTATTTCTTATTGTATTAATAGTTAAATATTTAAAATTATAGGTATATAACATGTACCCTTCAAAAATACTGTCAATCCCGACAATGAATTGGAAACATTTCGAAAAATTAGAAGACGACAAAATATCATTATAGAATGAATTTAAAATTAAAACATCTAAATATAAAGAATAAATGTAAGTAGAATTTTTGATGTAGAGTGTAGGCATACAAGAAATGTTAAATACAATAGGGCGCGAGCAGTCATGTCACTTTGTTGGCCTTGACAAGCAGATATGGGGGTATTGCTTAGAGTTTAGTTTTATTGAATATGAGTGTTTAATTTGTGTTCATTATGGATCAAAGGTTAAGAATCATTTTTTCTGCTTTTGTCCTTGTTTCAATTTTAAGTATATGAAGTAACAGTTTTTTTTTAATTCAGAAATTATTATTTTTAATTAATAATTAATAATAATTAACAATTAATCATTTATAAATAATGGAAAATTCAGTTTTTTAATTAGTCTTTGCAATGTAAATTTGTCGCTACCAAACTCAGTCAAATAAATGATCAAAAAAAATCGCAAAAATATTATTTATTTGTGTGTTCCTCTAATTTTGTCGGGGTGTGTATAAATACCTGCTTCCGCACTCTAATTTTGTGTTTCTTTGTTATATTTTATCCAAAAGAAAACATTGCAACAAAATAATTACAATTTCAAGGGTGGTAGGTATTTTACAATCCAGTCTCAAAAACAATACTTTAAAATGATTCTTTTCCAAATTGGGATTAATTTTAATTCGGATCGGTCTGCCACTATTTGCCCGGGCCGGCATTAGACCACATATCCGGCCCTGTATGATACGATATAAAAATTAAATAAACAGTTGTACACCGAATTCCAAGCACACCAAATGCACGCGGCTGCGAAGTCCGCTAGGTATTCGCTAGTTGAGAATAATATTAATTGCAAATTTTATTAAGATATTTGTACGTAATCCCTTATATAATTAAATATAGAGTTATATCGGGAGTATAAACTTGCCACATAAAAATTAACTTCAGTAAAAAGCTTAAAACAATATTATTATGAATTAAACCACGTACAAAATTTCACAAACGACATAATCGTAAAATGTAAATGACTTTTTTTATGCAAAGATATAAAATTAAATTGGAGTAGTATGTAGTAAAAGCTCATAACCAAACTTTTAAAATTTTAACGATTATGACCTTGAATTAAATAATGAATTAGTTACGATACAAAAATTCAACAAATTTGATTGGTTTAAATTGAATATCACTCTCGTTTTGTTTTTACTTTTGATAGAATAGAATCATTAGATCGTACCTACATGTAATGAAGACTTAATAACTCCAACCATGGGAATTATAACAAATTACAAAACGAAACAAATTTAAAACCAAATGCTATTACGTCTAGAAAATTAAAAAAACATCCAATTATAACCAATAAAAATATTGAGAAATAACTCTATTTCTTGCTTTACTACGTGTTAATGTGAGTGCTAATTGCGCCTCTTACCTCTATTATTTATTGATATAATTACTGATGACGAATGATGATTTTAATTATAGATAAATTTACCTACAGCATCCAACTACTATTCTTCAATGTAACAAATTACAAATTGAGATTTAAACTTTAGCGGCAATAAAATATCTTTGGAATTGACATAATTGTAATACAAACCGTGTGATACGACTAATTAAAATATAATCTTTGATACTAGTAAAATAAAAGATACATATTTTTTTTTCAATTATTATTAAAATGAATAGAGATATGATATTATAAACATACTGTAATATACTATAATATTCTCTTTACTTTATAGTCAGGACTATTAATATTTGTTGCATGCGAAGCTGGGCTAATTACTATAGAACTATTTATTGTCAAGAGTATATGGGCGGTTAAACAAGCATTAATCTAATATATACATTTCACATTCCTTTTGCCCTGTCATCAGCGTCCTCCTCCACACACGCCAATTCGACAGCGTTGGACTGGCACTTTAGGACGCGTTCGCCTAAATAATGATATTGTAACGTTTATTTATTTGGGTGAAGTGTAAAAATCAGAGAAATATTATTAATTAAAATAATACGTTTATTAAACGATAAATAATTAGGATAAATATTAAAAAGATAATAAAAATAACTAACACAATCTCATTTATTTTTGAACATCCAGCTAACATTATCAAAACATTCTACTTTTTGAAGTGGCAAAGGGTATTTTTAATTTTTTATATGAAATGTCGATTAAATTTATATTCTGTCGGACCATGAATGCCTTATTTACAAAAAATATTTTTATTTCCTGGACGATCACTATCATCAAACATGAAATAGAAATCGACATCGATAATTACAAATTCTTAAGTCAAGGCTTCACGCAGATAGTTTTTTAAATTTAGTAACAATTGCATTTTGCTATACTTTGATACAGATTCTCTGTTTCTTAATGTTATATTTTCTTCTTATAATATACATGTACGTAAATATGTAAAAAAATTAATTCGGCCTAATTTTCTTGAAGATAGTTTACTTTTCCAATGATTCCGCCAAGCTTCTTTTTTCTTTTTTTTCATCCATTTTCCTAGCTTTTCTAGTATGCCGTGGTATTCCCATTAGAACAAAATGATTGATGGTAAATGATTTTTCCCATAATCTATGTTTAAATAAAAATCAGATTGATCCGACGTAATCTGAAGTGTTCGTAAAGTCAATCGGGTTTATCTGAAGCGTTCGTAAACTCACTCCGATCAGTCAGACCGAGCGATCCGATAAAAAAAAATTAACCCTGATCCATATGCAGAAGTGCAGGGTTAGTATAGATTTCGTGCGCAAATTTAAAATTCTATATAAACATTTGTATTTCAGAAAATATATTTATTTAAATGTTTTTAATTAATAATAGGAGTCTAAGGTAAAATTATAACTAAAACTAATAAAATTACCCCCTAACCTTAAAATTATTATATAAACTATATACGTATTTCGAGAACTAAGTTCTCATAAATTTAAACAGAGCAGCTAAGATTACTCAATATGTAAACCATGTCAGAGGTCATAACAACTCTGAAAAACATTATAGAGAACTGGGATTATAACAGATCCGTCGCATAGATCCGACTGACTATTATACTGTTATATTTATCCAGCTGTTGAAGGGTGTCTTTGCAATTTCAAACTAGTTTTGACTCACACGTGAAGGCACCTAATACCTTTATTAATACTTAATGATTATAAAAATTCTGTGAGGTAGCATATTTATTATTTATTATTTATTTATTATATACTTCTATCCAATAGCCAAAGACCAATTATAGGACAGATACAAAATACAAAAAAAAAATACAAAAACGTGTTCCTACGTAAGTATAAATAAAAATTTGGAAAATAAAGATGAAAAGAAATCTTGTTCTACATACATACAATAATTCGGATGGCTGATGTTAATTTTAATGTAGCATTATATTCAAGATTTTCATGCGCATTATTAAATTACACCGTGTCAAATGAGTCATTACCATTACCACTAATTTAATAAGATGGATAATAAGTAATTTTTTCGTACGGAAACAACAAGAATATCAATATGAACCCTATTTAACATAATCATATACCCTACTACCAAATTATAACTGTATCAAAGAACGAGCATCCATCAATCCGATACGCAACCATCAACTATCATAAATTCACTGTTCGTTCTCGATGTTGCTGTTGCTAAAAGACTAATTTCATCGCACCGCACTCACTGATCTAATAACATGTTCGGTATCATTTTCTCAGATGAAATCAACAACGCGTGGCGAAAGTACATTATCATTGATGGAGTAGTACCTCGTTACAGGGTCAAAAAAATCTGTTGTGGCCAGCACAATATGTCTCGCCATTTTCATTTTATGTTGCATAGAGCGCGAGCAGTCACGAAAATTCTATTCATCAGAATATTTTGAATGAAAAATATGACATATGACAATTGTGACATCTATGTAAATAGCTACTAGCCGTCATTCTGACACGGATCCTCATCTGCTTGCCAAGGCCCACAAAGTCCTATGACTGTTCGCGCCCTATAAGTAACGAATTTAACTTTCTTGTACACACAAATAATTGAAATTGTATTTCTTCTTTCGTTTTATGAGAAATTTTGTCCTACTATTCTAATATGTTCAAAATTCTTCAAATTTATTAACAATATTAGCGGTATTTCTTAAAGATATATATAATATTAACATACCTATATTTTAAATACATATTTAATTAATAATACAATAATATATATTTAATGAACTCACACATCACAGAAAAATCTGATTTTTGACACTGTTATTTTGCATTTATCTGTCAATTACAAACATTTAAATATCTCAATTATTTTTTCGGGCAACGAGATTTATTACAACAGATTATTCTATGTATACTATATCTCCAAACCTATACGAGATATAATAAAAAAATTAAATGTGTCAGATTGAGAATTTAATTTCCTTTAATATTTCCAAGAAAAAAATTCAAAAAATAGTATTTAGAAGATTTTTTTTTCAAGAATCTGCTACTTCCGGTTGTCCAATTGTTTCCAAAACCTTTTCAGATCTTCCCAAGAATGTCCGATTGTGAAATACGTGGTTAAACAAATATTAAGTCTTATAGTTTTTAAGTAATCGTCCTTCCAACATCCCACATACATACACACACACACACACACACACACACACACACACACACATACATCCACACACACACACAAACATCTAAAAATGTTAAAATCGGATTGTAGGGACCTTAAAACGTGCTTATTCATTAAAAACTGGATATGCGATTTTTAGCATGAATCCTACCTCTCTTAGCGAGAGGTAAAAATGCGGAATATTATAACCTGTTTTCAGACCCGGATTATCCATAAGGCCAACCTAGGCCTTGGCCTAGGATGCAGGCTCGAAGGGTGGTGCAGATCGAGTAGTTGGAAAAATAGAAAAACGCAGAAGAAAATGTGCCTGAAGTTACCACACCATGCACATAGTAAATAGTCACATTTTCTTTGTTACAGTTGTCGAAGATTTTAAATAATTCTATACTCCGTTCGCTGAAATGAGAGAATGTGGAACAAATTCTTGAACAGAAACGAATCAGTCTATTTTTCAAAGGAGGATAATTTTGGAGCCGAACCAATAGAACGTCTTGTTTCTGTTCAAGAATTAGTTCCACATTCTCCCGTTTCAGCAAACGGAGTATAATATTTATATACTGGGTGTTTATTTTTTATATGTGGTCTCGTGGCCGTGTGCCTGAGTGTCTGGTCGCGAATCTGGGGACCCGGGTTCGATCCCGACCGACGCCAAAAATTACTTCGAATTTTAATGGTTCTAAATTGATCCCTGTGGTGTATTCTCCACACCAGCATTGAGTGCCCGTGAGGTGACGCCTGTTAAGCGCCCGCACGGTAAAAATATTTCATCATTACAGATATCTGTGTAGGTACCAAGCAGATTGGCACACCCAGCAATGGGTAATATGCCGTGATGATATATTTATTTATTTTATTCACTTTTTATATGAACCATAGGAAATACTATTTTTTTTTACCTTCCGTCACCACTTAGGTCAGGAAGGCATTGTCTTTCGTCGAAAAAATCGGTGGTGAGTTTCCAATGAAGAAGCACATTTTAGGGCCTCTATAATACGATTTCACTATTTTTACGATGATGTCTGTAGGTGTGTGTGTGTGTGTGTGTGTGTGTGTGTGTGTGTGTGTGTGCGTGTGTGTGACTATAATTTCGGCCGCGATATCTTCCAATACTAAAATAATTCCAAAACTTACATTTTTTACGTATTGCTCTTCCTTACATCCATATGCAGACTTATATTATATTTTGGTTATAATTGGAATGGAAATCATGACATTTATCAGTAATGGACATAATTAATAGCTGTCATTCTGATACGGGCCCCCATATTTGATTGCCAAGGTCAGCAAAGTTATATGACGGCTCGCGCCCTATGGAATTTGTACATAATACACAGGATTGACGGAAGGTAATGTGCTGGCCACATCAGATTTTTTTATAATTGTAATATTTTCCCTATTAATTTTAGAACAAAAGTTCGAATATACTTACAAAAAATGTTCAAAATTAAAAAATACATCTAATAAGTCCAAATTAATGCTTATATCCGATTCGTTCGCGGAAAAAAGGAAAAAACAACTTTTATTTTGCCTTTCTCTTGCAGGATATATTGAGAGGGGGGCACAGTCCTGAACTTTTTTGTGATTCTGGAATATTTATCTCGAATTTTTTCAAATAAATTTAAAAAACTAATACATCGTTGAAAAGAGAAAAAATGGCGATTTATATTTTAATAAAATAATTATAGGTTGCTATTTAAAAAATAAAAGTTGATAGTTATCTTATAAACCTGACTTTATCAAAAATATCTACATTTTCCATCAAATAGTATATTTAAAATAAAACTTTTATATGAGCCATTTTTTCTATAACTTATAATAAAAAAGTTAAAGGAGGGGGGACGTTTTCCCAGATTCACCCTGTATATGTATATATATATATATATATATATATATATATATACAGGGTGTCCCTTAACTTCGAGCAAAAACTTTAAGGGCATATAGTACTGACCAAAATGAATAAAAAAGCTTCATCAACATAGGAATGATCTTCAACTGTTTCCGAGAAAAGCGAAAAATCTAAGAAAAACTGACAAAGATAACGATCGAATAAAATTTTGTCTATGTCAGTAAAAAGACTATAAAAAACAATAAAATTTTATATGAAACATTTTTCTCAATTTCTTATAGTTACGTAGTTATATGAAAATTAAATATTGACCAAGGTCGCCACAACATTTCACTTTTGATTTTTATAAAATAACAAAAGGCCATCTAAGATTACCTCTCAAAGGTAAACAAAAAGTCTCAATTAATCAAAATAGTAATTCTTATAGTTTTTGAGATAGCAAAGGTAAATCTCGTAAAAACTCATTTTTCACTGCGTTATATCTGGGAAACTATTAAAGATCGGACACATTTTGACTGAGCTTTTTTTACTCATTTTGATCAGTATTATATGCCCTTAAAGTTTGTGCACCAAGTTAAGGGACACCCTGTATATATATACATATATATAAATAGATACTAGCCCAAAATTGTGGATATGGGTAGCTTAAACTTTGTGATAATTGGGCACTTACTTTTTTTGTAATGAACAATCCTTTCAATTTTTATGTTTAAAAGAAAATTTATGACACTATCATTCTGTAGGTAAAAATACAAAATAAATAAAAATATATTTATTTATTAAGAAAGATAAGTTTAATTACGCAGCTTGTAAGACAAATAGCTATTATTATTGACACATAGATATTAAAGATATTAATACAACACGTCTATAAAAAAGTTAAATGAGTATTATCCTCGATAGATTTTATTGTGTCTTCTATTACAAGTATTATATTAATGATAAATTCATATTTATATAGTAGAAATTTGCCATTTGTTGCATTTTCTAATTTATTGCTAGTATGAGTAGAATATTATACATGGTTTTTTAATACATTAGTTACCCTCAACCGCCACGCGCCAGTATCTCATACCGGTATGGCATATAAATTCCACAGTTTGTTGTCAGTGGCGTATCTAGACCCCTTTTTGGAGACGCTCGAGCGCCCCCAAAATTCAGTTGAGAGCCTGTAAAACTTTGGAAACTAAAAAAAAACATTAGAACATTATGTAACTGTGGAAAAGAAAGACTTGCTTCATTGGAGATTCTAACATAGAGGATGAAGAAGCTATATATTCTTGCGCAGATTGTGGAATTAATAAATTCGCTAACGAATCGAATAAGCGAATAGTATATTGTACTTTGAGTTTGTTGTTAAATCATTAGTTTTTTTTACCTCTCGCTAAGAGAGGTATTGGATTCATGCTAAAAATCGCATATCCAGATTTTAATGATTAAACACGTTTTAAGATCCCTGCGTGTGTGTGTGTGTTTATATACTATATCTCCAAACCTATACGAGATATAATAAAAAAATTAAATGTGCCAGATTGAGAATTTAATTTTCTTAAATATTTCAAAAATAGTATTTAGAAGATTTTTTTCAAGAATCTGCTACTTTCGGTTGTCCAATTGTTACCAAAACCTTTTCAGATCTTCCCATGAATGTCCGATTGGGAAATACGTAGTTAAACAAATTTAAAGTCTTATAATTTTTGAGTAATCGTCTTTCCAACATCCCACATATATACACACACACATACATCCACACACACCCACAGAGATCATCGTAAAAAATGGTAAAATCTGATTGTAGGGATCTTAAAACGTACTTATTCAACGAAATCTGGATATGTGATTTTTAGCCTGAATCCAATTCCTCTCTAAGCGAGAAGTAATATTGAAAAACTAAGGGGAGATATTTGAATCAACATGAAATGTGAAGGTATGAAACATAATTAACACATAAAAATGCGATTTTTGTGATGTTAATTCTTCAAATACATTTAACTTATTAAGGCCCGCTCCTATCACCTCTAATTAAAATGACAGTTAGAGATAACCAACAGTTTTCTTGCAAAATTGTTCTTACCAACTTTGGTTAGACATTTTCGATATGCTGGTTCTCAATCAAAACATTTTTTTTTTCCGAAATACGAAAAATTATTTCTTATTTTTCATTTAATTCTTTTTTACTGTGCCACTGCCAGCAATTTTTTTATTAAAAATAATGAATTATCTAATCACGTAATAGCCGTTAAATAGGAAATAAATTAATTCATAACAACGCCGATTTGATCAATTATCAACAATTTGTATTGTAATCTCCACAAATTTAAATATCCTGGAATACCGTACATTTAATCTGATCCTCAATATATGCAATGAGGATCTTTATACATTATAGATATTTTTATTATTCATCGATTTTCTCACTTAAATTTCAATACACACTGCAATCATTCTTTGCAAAATACGATTGAAATCTCTATAAACCATAACTTATATAGCAAGTATCGGAGTGTAAACAAGAAGTCTTCCGCGAAGTATTTCTCGTATTACCCATAAACAACCTTCAACATCCTCTTCGTTAGAAGCTGTCATGTCAACGCCGTGCGCGCAGGCTGTATGAAAGTTGGACGGACTACGACTACGGAACAAACTGAAGTCCAGCAAAGGCAAATCGGTCAGCGGGAAATACGATATTGTTTGACGACTAATGACCGCACTAAAGCGGAGATAGTCACCTGGATAGCTTCCTGATCTACAGCCTACAACACTCAAAACGTGAACTTCCAACTAACGGCAGTGCTGGCCGTATAAATTGTTTTTTGCCAGTGTTTGAGTTATGTGCGAAAAGAGTTAGCTTAACGCGATGTGTGAGCAGAATAGAAACAAATTATAGTTTTTATCACTAATCATCTTTAACATACAAAATAATTATTCATAAATATATGTATTACAAATTATTAGTAATCAACTGGTCTGTCCAGAAATGGTGGATAGTAAAAAATTATGATTTATGGTGCTAAAACGCGAGACTAGAAAAATATACAGGATGATCAAAAATCACTCGCTTGACAGCTCGTGATTTTTTTGTCAATGACTCCGGCAAAAAATTACCACTTATGATATTGTACCGTTTATTTATATGGATGAAGTGTAAAAATAAGAGAAATAATATTAATTAAAATAACACGTTTATTAAACGTTAACTAATTAGGATAAATATTAAAAGATAATAAAAATGATTAACACTATGAATAAATAATTATAAATACTAATTTAAGACTAAGAATATTATTAAATTCTCAAACACTAAGATTATTTATTTAAACAATATTTATATCACTATATTTATTTATATGACTACATTTATTTATGTTCACAACTCGTAGACTGTTTATTTATATCACCAACCGTTAATTGTTCGTTGCTTCTATATATCAGACTATATATCCGCTGTCCTTCGGACGGTATTTATACAGCCCAGTGTCCTTCTGGAACTTTCCGACGCGACCACCAACATCAAATTCAAAGGATCACACCACTGGATGTAATTAACTTGTCTAAAAGTGTATGGGTTTTCCCCTGCGGGGGATTACGTCATCGCTCGAAAACATGTTACCAGTGGCAGCGCAAGCATTCGGCGCATCGAGTCGGCGCGCGCTACAATATTATATATGAATAAAAAAAATTATAAGTAGCAAAATTTCTGGCTGTAGCGTTACATTTCCAAAAGTTTACCAGCAAACATCTTGGATGATTTGCAAAGTGGTGAGTTTATGTGTGATCACACTATTATATAGCTAGCTGACAATGTGAATACTTTTAATATAATTTTATTCAACTTATAATATCTGTATAACATTGTAATATTTTCTAACATACGCAACTAAAATACGAAAACATAATGGCTACGTTCATTTACATTATAAAGACATGTTTTTCAGTTTAATATTATTTGTAGGTAATATGCATCAAAGTACTTAATAAGTATCTATAATAAAGTACTTACAGTATTATAATCATCCTTATTTTACTTATTTTAAGCCTTTTTCTACTCCTAAAGCTATAATTCTTCCTCCAAAATCTTTTTCTCATGCAAATCTATGAATTGATAATCTGTAACTACTGTCACTCTTTCGGAATATATGTCAGTCTGGTTTGTTGGTCCACCAGGCTGGCATTTTTTAATTACCCATGACGTCACATGCACGCGCTCTATAGAACTTTAAATAATTGAGGTTAGGTTAGCTTGAATATGTTTAAGTTTTATAGATATTCATCTATTACATTTGTTTTATAATGTTAGTAGTTGACTAACTATAATAAACAAATACAAATGCATGTGTATTTTACTTTGGTGTTATAATATCCTATATACTTAAAAAAACAAACATTTCAGTTACTTGAATGGTGTGCTATTGTAGCGCTCACGCGAAAGAACGTAGAGTGTGCCTGAGTGTCTGGTCGCGAATCTGTGGACCTGGTAAGCGCCCGCACGGTACAAATATTCCATCATTACCGATATCTGTGTACGAAGCAGATTGGCACACCCAGCAATGGGTAATATGCCGTGAGGATCCGTCAAACTTGGATCCGAGAACCCGGATTTCAAAATATCCGGATCCTCGGATATCCGACTTTCGAAAATTTAAATTGAATTTGGATCCGGATCCTGATTTAAGATCCGGATCTGGGACTTGGATGCGAATACGCATTGACATTTTGTTTATGGATCCGAATCTGGACTTGGATCCGGATCCGGATTCAATATTTTGTTTACGGATCCGAATCCAAATTTTAATTCTGGATTCGATTCTTTATTTTAAATGTGAAGGCTAACACCTGGAATTGAGTTCAAACTTCAAACCTTTAAAGTGGGCCTGTTTATCTTTACAGCGGTCTGTAAACACTAGTAAACAAACAGTAATACATTTTATAATACCCCTCTAAAATAACCAGTTAGTTTGTGCAAATGTAAAGAAAAAAGGAATTTATACTTTCACAGAGTCCTTTTTAGTAAAATGTGAATAAAAAATTCAAATTTGTATTATTTTTATTACACATATACTCATATTCAAATTTAAGATCCGATACTCAAATCCATTTCCAAGATTCGATATTCGGATCTGAATTCAAGATCCGATACTTAGATTCGGATCCATGATCCATATTCCAATACTCAGATTGGCATCCAAAATCCGATGCTCAGATCCGGATCCGAGATCCGTATAAATCAACATTCAATTATCCGGATATTTTTGGATCCGAAACCGAAACTATCCGGATCACACACTAGTAATTATTACATTGTAAACAATGTATAGATTATGTAGACTGTGGCATTTCTATCGTTAAGATACAAGATATTACGGGAAGTAATGTTTTACAAAATAATATTCCAAAATAAACAAGCTTTCAATTTCTGCCTAATTAGAAGTAGAATACTCCCAGAATCGTAAACTACAACCATATCATTTATGTTCCTTTTAATTAATGTAAGCTTCAATAGCATGTCTAAGTCCAAGTGTTCATTGATTGTATTATTACTCATGCATTAGCGTTTACTCTTCATTTTCTCTACTGCCAGGTGTTCGAGATTTCAAGCTCTGAAGTACTGTAATATAAGTACTGCTTGTTCTCTGAGCCTGAACTGGACAAATACGAAGAAAGTATCCTTCAGATCAAATGGGATAAAAGATATTGTATTACACGTCTCAAAGCACTTCAACAAACTGTTAACTCGTGCCAAGTACAACTAGTAATGGATATATGTAGTTTTGAAATTCAAAAGTGCAATCACACATTCTTTGTTTCCTTGTATGATGCTAATGTTACTATAAAATGCATTGTATAAAGTATAAATTAACATAAACCATGTTTTACACTGCACAATATAATGAACGAGACTTAGTAATAAAATTAACAAATCAATTTATAAAGTGTAATCAAATTCAATACTACAAGGTATCCGTCTATAAATAAACTAGTAAATATCTCACTTATTATTAATTTTAGCAACTTCAACTCTAACAAATTACAGTACATTAACCGCTCTACATTATTTTGGAAGTAAGACAATATTATTATTTCCGGTTTTCGAGTAATTCATAACTTTTAATTTTCTAATGAAACAGCCTACATACATTATAATCAAATTTAAAAATCTGATGTGGCCAACACAATACCTCCCGTTTAATTTAATTTTTATTCTTGTAAGGACCTAAAATTAAATTAAATATAAATACCGGGTTCGATACCAACCGACGCCAAATATTTCGAATTTTAAAGGACACAAAAATTATCCCTGTGGCAGACCCAGCAATGGGTAATATGCCGTGATGATATATTTATTTTTTACATTCCGTCACCTCTAGGTAAGGAAGGTAGGTATTGTCTTTGGTCAAAAAATTCGGTGGTGAGTTTTCATTGAATAAGCACGTTTTAGGGTCTTTACAATACGATTTTACTATTTTTACGATGATGTCTGTATGTGTGTGTGTGTGTGTGTGTGTGTGTGTGTTCGTGTGTGCGTGTGTGTGTATGTGTGTGTGTGTGCATGTGTGTGTGTGTGACCGCGTTTTCGGGCACGATATCTCCAATACTAGAATTCCAAAAATTACAATTCTTGCGTATTCCTCTTCCTTACAACCATATGCAGACCTGTTTAGATTTTGGTTATAATTGGTCAACCGGAAGTACCCTCATTTGAAGATTTTAACAGTTTTTCTTGAAAAAATCAGTTAAATGTTATTATAACTTAAAGAATATATTATTGTCTATACGATTTGATTGCATTTTATATTTGATATTCAACAGATATAGAGTTAAAGAAGAATAACGATAATAAATTTTATATAAATTTCATAATTCAGCCAGCTATGCTAACTTAACCATGGAAACTGCTAATATATTCAGGTAATTCAAATTGACAGATGTCAGTATCAATAAAATGAAATCAATGAAAGAATAAGGGAAGTAACTCTAGTGTTAGAAGTTTCTAGATATAAGAGAGACGATTACATATTGGTTTGAACATGTTATGAGGAGAGATGAATATATTAATAGAAGGTGGAAGAAACATAGGAAGACCAAATATAAGATGAAAAGACTGTATTGTAGAAGACTTGAGAGAAAAGGAATTGAATGAGGACGATACGCAAAACAAAAATGAGTGGAAGAAGAAAATAAAAAATAGCGACCCCCTAACGAATGGGAAAAACTAAAGAAGAAGAAGTAGATGTCAGTGTCAAGTGCAATTTGCATAGTTTGTTAATGAAATAACTTTACTGGAAATATAGGATCTTTTGCAAAAAAAATTATGTATGGGGCGCGTGCAGTAATATGACTTTGACCCGTGTCAAAATGACAGCAATTAATTATGTCCATAACTGTTATAATTTTTCAATCAAAATTTAATAATTTTCTTATTTCATGTGGTTTGTTTGTTATCAGGAATTCAGTTGCCGAGAAAGGGAATCACATAATACCAAAAATTTATAATCTTTTGCAAGAAAATTTAGGTATTGTGCTGGCCACATCAGATTTTTTTATTTATGTACTTACCTATATTTATCACTGGCGTGGAGAGTGTACCATAGGGGTCAATTTTGTGCCATTTAAAATTCTAAAATATTTGGCGTCGGTCGGAATCAAACCCGTTTCGCGTGAGGTGACACCTGGTAAACGTCCGCACGGTACAAATAATATGTCATCATCGTTACCGAAATCTGTTTACGAAGCAGATTGGCAGACCCAGCAATGGATAATATGCCGTGATATATATATTTTTTTATTTATATACCTACCTATATTCATTGCTAGCGAGAAGAGTGCATCTCAGGGGTTAATTTTGTGCCATTTCAAATTCCAAAATATTTGGCGTCGGTCGGAATCGAACCCGTTCCCAAGATTCGCGTGAAGTGACGCCTGGTAAACGCCTGCACGGAACAAATATGTCATCATTATTACCGACATCTGCGTACAAAGCAAATTGGCTCACCCATCAATGGATAATATACCGTGATGATATATGTTTTTATTATCTTAACTATATTTTTACATATTTACTTATGCTGGAAACTGTATTAAGTTCCTTTCCATATAATTATTGTTCCATTTACTATTTTCTTTATAAAACGTTAATATTATTATTTGAAATAATTAGTTCGTTGACAGTAATATATATCTGTCAGTTACAAACATTTGCGATCTGAATTGTGTAACCATGTGTATGAGTTGTGTTTAAAACGTAGGCCCCGGGATTAAAATTATAGATAGTTTTATAAATTTATCCATAAAATATATAGAAAAAGTTTTAATGCAAACCTGTAGAAAATTTAATAATCTTTAATTTTTATATAAATATCGAAAAAATAACATTTAAATGTATTTTTTTTGGGTACCTCGTGTTTTGGGGAAAAAATATTTTAAATTGAACGACGAAAAATGACTTTTCCAATAAATTCCAACTTTAATATCCGGATCTTTTTAAATTGTATTTCTTGAGCAAGGCAGGCCTATATTATTTTATAAAACCATGTAACCAACATAGACTAATTATATCAAAAGGCTGAAGATGGGTGAAATTGTTCCCCGAAACGTCCCACTAATAGATAAGATATTCAACAAAATCTAATTTTTTGAATTCCATTCCTCAAAGAATGCCAAAAAAAGTAAATTTTGAGGAATATCCAGTCTTCGCTCTTCAATATTTATATCACTATGTTTATTTATATAACTACATTTATTTATGTTAACAACTCGTAGAATGTTTATTTATATCACCCGTTGTTCATTGCTCGTTGCTTCTATATATCAGAATCTATCTCCGACGGTCTTTATACAGCCCATTATCCTTCTGGAACCTTCTGCTGCCACAATGATACTGAATACAATAGATTTAGGTCAACGGGGCAATTAACACGTCTAGTCATTCCGCCGCCAGGGATTGCGTCATCTGGGTAATTCCGGCGAGGGGATTACGTGATCGCTCGCGAACATTCTTTCAGTAGCGGCGCTCGTATACTCTTAACTCAGGGGCGCACGTCACAATACATACTTTATATGTATCTTGGAAAAATAAGAAATGAAAATTAGAGTAGATAAATTGATAAATATTTTATAGCAACTGGGCCCTGCGGGCCCTAGGCCGTAACCTCGTTGGCCTAGGCGGTAATAAGGCCCTGTAACGAATCCGTTGAAATGACAATTTTTAGAGGAATCCGTTAATAAGAAATATTTTAACGAAATCCGTTTACATAATATTTTAACGGAATGTGTTAGAATACACCCATTAATCACATGCCCATACTAACGGTCACTGTTTTTTGGTGCTTTTCGTTTTCTAGAAGTGGTATGACTGCTATCAAAACTAAGAGATGAATAACTTATAACCTCAAATTACTGTCAGTCAATAATTAATTTTTATCTGTGAAGTTAACTGGAACCGCTACAAACATAATTAATAAAAAACACCAAGTAACATTTTTGACAAGTCTTTTATAAGAAAATTTATGTATGGATTTTGTACCTAATACACGGAAGTGACGGAAGGTAATGTGCTGTCTACATCAGATTTTTTATTATGTATAAGTACATACTATTCTTCAGTTTGTTTAGCAAAGTAAGCTAAACAATTGTTACTCTTTAAATAATTCCTTTAATATACCATAAGAACAAATAATTATTATTCTTTCTATTTAAACACAATATTTAAAATAAATATTCATATTTTGAATCATTATGTTTCAAACAAATTGTGTGAGGAGAGGTAATATGCTGGCCATATGAGATAATAAAAGTATTTTATTAAATTTGATAAGTATATGTATAACATCCAAGATTTTTAAATATTTTATACGTTTTGCAATAAAATTATATATGAGACGAGTTGTTGCCAATAGAGAATGATGCGTGTTGGACAGAAACGCCTTACTTTTCATTTGACCAGTTACAACGCGCATCTCTTAGGTGACAATTATCATAATTCAAAGGCAATCTGGTTGGTTGTTAGCACATTACGATAAATAGAAATATAAAAGTTAAATATCATTTTAATTTGTCATTATTTTTACTTCCTTGTACGTAAGTAAAGGAAGTATTGTAATCGCGAAAAATTTCGGTTTTCAGATTTCAGCGGAAATATACATTTTGATCATCCCTGAATCCATTTTGACTAATTTCGTCGTGACGTCTGTACGTACGTATCTCGCATAACTCAAAAACGGTAAGCCGTAGAAAGTTGAAATTTTGTATTTAGGACTCCTATAACATCTAGTTGTGCACCTCCCTTTCTGGTTATTACACAATTTCCAGAAGTGGCACTTTACATATTTTAATGAAAAACTGTTTTAAAATATATTCCAAAACTTTTCGAATTTGGTATACAAGACTTCTATGTCAATCGAAATAACATAATAGATTTTGGTTAAAATAGGCTAACCGGAAGTGGTACATTACTTGAAGTTGTTAACAGTTTTTCTTGAATAAAATGATTTTATTTTGAATTTAGAAATAAATGCTTCAAATAAAAGTTTTAGAGAATTAATTTCTGCGTCTAGCACATCAATAATTATTAAATTAGCAATTTGTATAAGCGAGATATGTAAATTTAAAAATTATATACTTTTTTGTTTTTGTAATAAAGCTTGCTATGGATTAGGACAAAAACATAAAAAAAATGTTCATGTCAAATTCCGTTAAATACGTGCAATTTTATGATTCGTACAATAACAAATATTATATTTTTATTATGAAATTAGTCATATTCATTGTTGTAATCAAATATTTCTTTGTTGTAATCAAAAAAAAAGAACCGGGTTAGATTAATGTTAATTTAAGAATGATAGTAGTAAATGAATTATTTTTTGTTCTATATCAAAATATTTCTCGGGCTTGGTTTAAGCCCGTTAATATTTTGTAATTTAATTATTAAAAAAATATGCATAGGTTAATAGGCGCACAAAGAAGTCGTGTGGTGTCTACATCACTCATGACATTAGTCAATATCATTAATTCAATTAAAGATATTGGCATATATTTTTTTATGGTCGCTATATATCTTACCGTTTTGAAGTTAAAATTAATATTTTGTAATTTAGATATTAAAACAATATGTATAGTTTAATAATCATACAAGGAAGTCGTGTGGTGTCCACATCAGATTTTTTAATCTTTTCTACCTGTCCTTTTATTGGGATCGTTCCTGTTGGGCAATGTATGCTAAATAAATAAGGGCCTTATTTTCATATCAAAATTTTAAAATAGATTGTTGCCGATATGATTTTATTTTATTTTTTGTTATATAAATTACTTGAAAAGTACTTGGAAATTACTGAGTACACTTAAAAGTTTAAGTACCTACCTGGTCTCTGATACTTAAGTACCTACTTAAATTGTGATATTTGCCTAGCTCGTCGAGCGTAAAACCGAACGGCTCAATAATTTTAAAAATAGAACAACCACAAATATTTCATTGATTTTAATAACTAAAAATCTGATGTGGCCAACACAATACCTCCCGTTTCATTTAAATTTAAATACCGAGTTCGATCCCGACCGACGCCAAATATTTCGAATTTTAAATGGCACAAAAATGACCCCTGTGGTGCACTCTCCACGCCAGCAATAAGTGCTCGTGAGGTGACACCTTGTAAACGCCCGCACGGTACAAATATGTCATCATCTTTACCGAAGAATTCTGTGTACAAAGCAGATTGGCAAACCCAGCAATGCGTAATATGCCGTGATGATAAATTTATTTTATTTATTTATGTACTTAGTAATGAATATATCATTACTGGCGTGGAGAGTGCACCGCAGGGATCAATTTTGTGCCATTTCAAATTCTAAAATATTTGGCGTCGGCCGGAACCGAACCCGTTCCCGAGATTCGCGTGAAGTGACGCCTAGTAAACGCCTGCATGGAACAAATATGTCATCAATATTACCGAATTACACGAATTCTGGCGTGGGGAGTGCACTACATGGGTAATTTTTGTGCCATTTAAAATTCGAAATATTTGGCGTCAGTCGGGATCGAACCCGGTATATAAATTTAAATTTAAGTATTTACTTTGAATATATAATACATATAAGAACGGCAACGCATATGGCCTAGCAAGATACTATATCTGTCTCTTTTTATTCACAAAATTAATATAGATAGCTAGTGACTCCTACCACAAAACTGTGAACTACGATAAATCGTGCTGACAGCATTGCCAAATAGTATTTGTTAGAGGTATTCAATAATCAATAATTCAAAAATATTGTTTCATAATAACCAGATAATATATTTTGAATCTTCAATGTACATGTATACTTGTTTTACAGTAGCAAACTTAAAAACCTTTTAAAATCTTATCTTGTTGTTCTAGCTACGTGGCAACACTGTGCAACATCCACCTATTATGTATTTTTTAAACTAACTCAGAAATAATTCGTATACGTAGGAATAGATGGCACCTTCTCTCGAAATATTTAATCTAAAAATCTAAATACATTACGTTGCCGTTCTTGTATTGTATTATATATTCAAAGGTGTTTACATGAATAAAAATTAAATTAAACGGAAGGTATTGTGTTGGCTACATCAGATTTTTGTATATAATTTGTTTTCAGCCAAATTAAATAAAGTAAATTAAATATTTCTTAAATTTGTTGACCATCATTTAATTCTGCAATATCTAAAAAAGACTATGATTAATTTTTTTAATGGATTTATTTTTTGGTAACACTTTTTATATTTTACATTAAAAGTAAAGTGTACGAGTTTACGAATAATTTTGTGAGCCACTGTATATTTAAAATTTGTTTTTCCTATCATAATTTTCTAAATCATCCACTGTATGGTGCTGATAATATTGCAGATGTAGAGATGTATTTAGTTTTTACCTCCCGCTACCCTTGGTAAGGGAGGTATAGGGATCGTGCTAAAAATCGCATATCGAGATTTTGGTAAATGACCACGTTTTAAGGTCCCTACAATCCATTTTTAACATTTTCACGATGATGTCTGTGTGTATGTATGTGTGTGTGTGTGGATCCTGTATACGCTCTAACTCAAATATTATCATTCAGAAAGTTTTGATACCATGTATTTACCTTATTCTATTATGGAAATATCTGATTAGATTTTGGTGGCAATCGGATACCCGGAAATGGCAGTTTACTTGAAGCTCAAGATAGTTTTTCTTCAAAAAATACCTTTAAATGGATTTTTTCCTCAATTTATTATTATAAAAATTAAAGATTATTCCATTTTCTACAAGTTTGCTTCAATACTTTTTCTATATATTGTATAGATAAATTTATAAAGTAATATAAAAATTATATACATAGGTAAATGGCGAGATGTACTGTGTTAGTCACATCAGATTTTTTTCTTAATGTGTTTATTGTAGCAATTTTCCGTTGATTATTGAACATATGAGTTCGAATTAGGCTAAAGAAATAAACCGTATATTTCCCGTTGTCATCCAGAGATTTATGTTTAATTTCTAGAAAACAATACAATTAAATTGTGAATTTCTCTTCTTTTACGGACATAAAAGAATGCATCACTAATTATATTTACTACTTAGGTGCGGATTTGAAATTAATTATCAGATTACTTGTACAACACAAGAAAGATGTCGTTAAATTTCTAACGACAATTAATACACTGAATTATAAAAATATTTTAAGTGTTTATTACAGTTTTAGACAGTTAAACAACGTTACGTTACGTATCATTAAAAAGTAGTGAAATTCCTCCAATCTTTTCCATCATTTAGCATAAAACTTTCATAAAATAGGAAATGTTGTTCATCTGCATTACAAGTGTTACGTTAGATTTGCTCAATTGATAAAGGTAATAAACAGGTCATGTTGACGATTAACAAATTAAATTAAAGCAGTCGTAATGACGTGTATGTTTGTTTTAGAATAGAATTTCTCAATAAAACACTAGACGCATCATAGCGTACGTTAAAATTCCATCAACGTTAACATACGTCTTTAGCGTTATAAAAAAAGACCCGGCTCGCAAACACCAGTATCTAGCCGATGTAATAACTTTCATCATCGGAGATACACGATGTGATACCGATGTGCGCATATATTTTGATAATAGCCGTGTTCCTTCGGGCTGTGATTGTGATTTTGTGAATCCTGATTAGTTTAATCGTGATCCTTTTCAATCAAGATTTAAAAATTATATGAAGAAAACAACTTGAATAATATAACCACCATCTAGCGTCAAATACAGGGGCGTGCGGTTCATGGAAGCAAGGGAAGCATTGCTTTATATTCTTCAAATTATAATAACGTTAAATGTCAATAAATGATATTTAACGGCGTTTTTCCAAGAAAAACTGTTAAAATCTTTAAATAAGGGTACTTCCGGTTGATCATTTATAACCAAAATCTAATCACTTGTTTTTCTGGATGCAAACTTGAGAAATATGAAAAAATTATAACTTTTGGAATCGTGGTATTGAAGTTATGCGATCCGAAACTTTCGTCACACACTCACAGACACACCCACAGACACACACACGGACACACACACAAACACATACATACATACAGACATCATCGTAAAAATGGTAAAATCGGATTGTAGGAACCGTACTTATTCACTAAAAACTCATCATTGAATTTATTGACCAAAGACAATACCTTCCTTACCTAAAGGTGACGGAAGGTAAAAAGAAATAGCTAACAACGATCCTGTAACTATTTCCTGCATTGTACATGTGTACAATATAGGAAATAAAAAGGAATAGATAACTACTTTCCTCTAAATATTTCCTGCATTGTACATGTGTACAATATAGGAAATAAATAAAGGAATAGATAACAACGTTCCTCTAACTATTTCCAGCATTGTACTTGTGTACAATATAGGAAATAAAACAAGGAATAGATAACGTTCCTCTAACTATTTCCTGCATTGTACATGTGTACAATATAGGAAATAAAACAAGGAATAAAAAACAACGTTCCTCTAACTATTTCCTGCATAGTACATGTGTACAATATAGGAAATAAAAAAAGGAATAGATAACTACTTTCCTCTAAATATTTCCTGCATTGTACATGTGTACAATATAGGAAATAAATAAAGGAATAGATAACAACGTTCCTCTAACTATTTCCTGCATTGTACATGTGTACAATATAGGAAATAAAAAAATGAACTGATAACAACGTTCCTCTAACTATTTCCTGCATTGTACATGTGTACAATATAGGAAATAAAAAAATGAACTGATAACAACGTTCCTCTAACTATTTCCTGCATTGTACATGTGTACAATATAGGAAATAAAACAAGGAATAGATAACAACGTTCCTCTAACTATTTCCTGCATTGTACATGTGTACAATATAGGAAATAAAAAAATGAATAGCTAACAACGTTCCTATAACTATGTCCTGCATTGTACATGTGTACAATATAGGAAATAAAAAAATGAATAGCTAACAACGTTCCTCTAACTATTTCCTGCATTGTACATGTGTACAATATAGGAAATAAAAAAATGAATAGCTAACAACGTTCCTATAACTATGTCCTGCATTGTACATGTGTACAATATAGGAAATAAAAAAATCTGATGTGGTCAGCACATAACCTCTCGCCGTATATTTTACCTGGCTGTATGCATAAAGCAAAGATTATTTTTATAAATACCAATAATATATTCATATAAATCTATGACGTATAAACTTCTTTATTATTCAATAATAGCATGTCTCAACATGAAGATATTTTACCATAAATTATGTTACAATAAATTACAAAGTAGAGTTTACCATATATAAATATTAGGCTGGTAACAGCAATTTTCAATTCGAACAACTTTGTTTACTTTCTCTTCATATTCTTCTAGTAAAAACATTAATTTTGGGCGGTCTAAAATGTATATATCTGGATTGTGCATCTATTCTTATATATCTTCTTTTACATTTTATTTTTTCATACTTGTTATATCTAAATAACCTTAATTCCCTTTAATAAAGTGACGGATAGATTGCACTCCGATTTTGTCAATATTTACAACTTACTTGAGAAGAATTTGATAGCTTTTTCGCAATTCAAAGTTACTCTAGTCTACAGTACTGCTGTACATTGTCCCATAATGTTTGAAACAAATTTAAGTCCTTCAACCTAGACTTGTCATCTCCATAATAGTCACAGATCAAGAACTAAGGGATTCTCCAAGTACATTTTTAATTCATTACTCATTATTTCTGACACTGACATTTATCTGTCAGTTACAAATAATTTAAATTATCAACTATTTTTCATGGCATTCTTTCGGCTGTCAAATTTATTACAACAGATTATTTTATATATTATACTTCTTTTATCTCTAAATCTATGGAATATATAATAAAATATTTAAATGTATCAGATAGAGAATTTAATTTTCTTTAATATTACCACGAAAAATTTTCAAAAAATAATATTTAGAAGATTTTTTTTCAAGAATCTTCTACTTCCGGTTGTCCAATTATTACCAAAACCTTTTCAGATCTTCCCATGAATGTCCGATTGGGAAATACGTTGTTAAACAAATTTTAAGTCTTATAGTTTTTGAGTAACCGTCCTTCCAACATCCCACACACACACATACACACACACACACACACACATCCACACACACACACACACACACAGACATCATCGTAAAAATGTTAAATTTGGATTGTAGGGACCTTAAAACGTGCTTATTCAATAAAATCTGGATATGCGATTTTTAGCATGAATGCAATACCTCTCTTAGCGAGAGGTAAAAAGGAATAGATAACAACGTTCCTCTAACTATTTCCTGCATTGTACTTGTGTACAATATAGGAAATAAAACAAGGAATAGATAACAACGTTCCTCTAACTATTTCCAGCATTGTACTTGTGTACAATATAGGAAATAAAACAAGGAATAGATAACGTTCCTCTAACTATTTCCTGCATTGTACATGTGTACAATATAGGAAATAAAACAAGGAATAGATAACAACGTTCCTCTAACTATTTCCTGCATTGTACATGTGTACAATATAGGAAATAAAAAAATGAATAGCTAACAACGTTCCTATAACTATGTCCTGCATTGTACATGTGTACAATATAGGAAATAAAAAAATGAATAGCTAACAACGTTCCTCTAACTATTTCCTGCATTGTACATGTGTACAATATAGGAAATAAAAAAATGAATAGCTAACAACGTTCCTATAACTATGTCCTGCATTGTACATGTGTACAATATAGGAAATAAAAAAAGGAATAGATAACAACGTTCCTCTAACTATTTCCTGCATTGTACTTGTGTACAATATAGGAAATAAAACAAGGAATAGATAACAACGTTCCTCTAACTATTTCCTGCATTGTACATGTGTACAATATAGGAAATAAAACAAGGAATAGATAACAACGTTCCTCTAACTATTTCCTGCATTGTACATGTGTACAATATAGGAAATAAAAAAATGAATAGCTAACAACGTTCCTATAACTATGTCCTGCATTGTACATGTGTACAATATAGGAAATAAAAAAAGGAATAGATAACAACGTTCCTCTAACTATTTCCTGCATTGTACATGTGTACAATATAGGAAATAAAAAAATGAATAGCTAACAACGTTCCTATAACTATGTCCTGCATTGTACATGTGTACAATATAGGAAATAAAAAAAGGAATAGATAACAACGTTCCTCTAACTATTTCCTGCATTGTACATGTGTACAATATAGGAAATAAAAAAATGAATAGCTAACAACGTTCCTATAACTATGTCCTGCATTGTACTTGTGTACAATATAGGAAATAAAACAAGGAATAGATAACAAAGTTCCTCTAACTATTTCCTGCATTGTACATGTGTACAATATAGGAAATAAAAAAAGGAATAGATAACAACGTTCCTCTAACTATTTCCTGCATTGTACATGTGTACAATATAGGAAATAAAAAATCTGATGTGGCCAGCACATAACCTCTCGCCGTATATTTTACCTGGCTGTATGCATAAAGCAAAGATTATTTTTATAAATACAAATAATATATTCATATAAATCTATGACGTATAAACTTCTTTATTATTCAATAATAGCATGTCTCAACATGAAGATATTTTACCATAAATTATGTTACAATAAATTACAAAGTAGAGTTTACCATATATAAATATTAGGCTGGTAACAGCAATTTTCAATTCGAACAACTTTGTTTACTTTCTCTTCATATTCTTCTAGTAAAAACATTAATTTTGGGCGGTCTAAAATGTATATATCTGGATTGTGCATCTATTCTTATATATCTTCTTTTACATTTTTTTTTTTCATACTTGTTATATCTAAATAACCTTAATTCCCTTTAATAAAGTGACGGATAGATTGCACTCCGATTTTGTCAATATTTACAACTTACTTGAGAAGAATTTGATAGCTTTTTCGCAATTCAAAGTTACTCTAGTCTACAGTACTGGTTTACATTGTCCCATAATGTTTGAAACAAATTTAAGTCCTTCAACCTAGACTTGTCATCTCCATAATAGTCACAGATCAAGAACTAAGGGATTCTCCAAGTACATTTTTAATTCATTACTCATTATTTCTGACACTGACATTTATCTGTCAGTTACAAATAATTTAAATTATCAACTATTTTTCATGGCATTCTTTCGGCTGTCAAATTTATTACAACAGATTATTTTATATATTATACTTCTTTTATCTCTAAATCTATGGAATATATAATAAAATATTTAAATGTATCAGATAGAGAATTTAATTTTCTTTAATATTACCACGAAAAATTTTCAAAAAATAATATTTAGAAGATTTTTTTCAAGAATCTTCTACTTCCGGTTGTCCAATTATTACCAAAACCTTTTCAGATCTTCCCATGAATGTCCGATTGGGAAATACGTTGTTAAACAAATTTTAAGTCTTATAGTTTTTGAGTAACCGTCCTTCCAACATCCCACACACACACACACATACACACACACATCCACACACACACACACACACACAGACATCATCGTAAAAATGATAAAATCGGATTGTAGGGACCTTAAAACGTGCTTATTCAATAAAATCTGGATATGCGATTTTTAGCATGAATGCAATACCTCTCTTAGCGAGAGGTAAAAAATTAATAGCTAACAACGTTCCTATAACTATGTCCTGCATTGTACATGTGTACAATATAGGATATAAAAAAAATGAATAGCTAACAACGTTCCTCTAACTATTTCCTGCATTGTACATGTGTACAGTATAGGAAATAAAAAAATGAATAGCTAACAACGTTCCTCTAACTATTTCCTGCATTGTACATGTGTACAATATAGGCAATAAAAAAGGAATAGATAACAACGTTTCTCTGAATATTTCCTGCATTGTACACGTGTACAATATAGGAAATAAAAAAAGGAATAGCTAACAACGTTCCTCTAACTATTTCCTGTATTGTACATGTGTACAATATAGGAATTAAAAAAATGAATAGATTACAACGTTCCTCTAACTATTTCCTGCATTGTACATGTGTACAATATAGGAAATAAAAAATGGAATAGATAACGTTCCTCTAACTATTTCCTGCATTGTACATGTGTACAATATAGGAAATAAAACAAGGAATAGATAACAACGTTCCTCTAACTATTTTCTGCATTGTACATGTGTACAATGTAGGACATAAAAAAAGGAATAAATAACAACGTTCCTCTAACTATTTCCTGCATTGTACTTGTGTACAATATAGGAAATAAAAAAAGGAATAGATAACAACGTTCCTCTAACTATGTCCTGCATTGTACATGTGTACAATATAGAAAATAAAAAAGGAATAGATAACAACGTTCCTCTAACTATTTCCTGCATTGTACTTGTGTACAGTGTAGGAAATAAAAAAAGGAATAGATAGCAACGTTCCTCTAACTATTTCCTGCATTGCACATGTGTACAATATCGGAAATAAATATGGAATAGATAACATCGTTCCTCTAACTATTTTCTGCATTGTACATGTGTACAATATAGGAAATAAATTAAGGAATTGATAACAACATTCCTCTAACTATTTCCTGCATTGTACATCTGTACAATATAGGAAATAAATATATTTTATCTTGTATTTAGTATTTGAAGACAAAGTTTGTAAATTTCGACCCGGACTATACTGTTTAATCGTAGCACATACTAATATTGATATTATTTACACTACAAAATGTCAACAATTTATATTTCTGTTTCAAGCCTATATTTCTAATACTTATATTACCAGCAAACTACCGGAAAATTAACGATTAATTTTATATGAAATTTCATATTTTCAAACGACTTAAACTTAGTCGGCTCCGGTGGCTCAATGGTTAGAGCAACGCTACTTAGTCACAGATCTACATATAAATTTATATGTAGATCTGTGTGCTTAGTCATGAGTGCCCTCGGGGTTCTGGGTTCGAATCCTACTAAGACATGGATGTTTGTGATGTGAACCACTCTGTAATTGGAATTTATTCCTGTTGAGGGGTTTTTGAACAAAAAAAAAATCTGATGTGGCCAGCACAATACCTTCCGTCAATCCTGTGTATTGTGTACAAATTCCATACAGTCAAATTTTTGAAAGATGTCCGATCAAGGTCATCTGTATCACGAACGAATTAACTAATGGGCATACATTTATCTCTTTCTTTCGCAAAGGCTATAAGCGTGTGCGATAAGGATGGATATAACACGCTTGTCTTTCAAAAAATCATATCGTTTCGACTAAGTTAGGACATTCCAGTTTAAAACGATGCTCGTTGATGATAATACTTTCGCTGTAACATAAGTTTATATATTAATTCAGATACATTACCTGGATTCATAGCCGTACGTATAACGTTATATTCTGTCAGAGTCACTGACATTGACATTGTGTCATTATCTTATTTTTAACATATTAGGTTTTACATTTGATTATAAACTTACCAGTTGATTTTTGAATTTTGAATGGTTTTACTGTAATATATATTTTTATAATAATAAAATAACAGTAGTATCTTACGTACATAAAAACTAAGCAAACGACACTACTGAATTTGTCATAACGGGCGGAGCAAAAATCTGAATTCATACAATTCGTAGACAACCTTGATCGGACATCTTTCAAAAATTTTACTGTATATGAGTCATTTTTTCTATTACTACTTATAATAAACGCCGGGAGCGCGTCTTCCCAGACTCATCCTGTATTTATGTCATATATACCTACTAATTTTATTTACCACGTTACATAAAAATGTGTTTTCATTAGAACGGTACACACTACACCAAGGCTTACAATAATTAAATGTCACATGTCTTACAAATCAATTCCTCTACTCTACGGTACAATAGTAACTGTTTACTTCAAACGTGGAAATATAGTTGCATGAAGCAGTTTAAATCATGACTTTTCTCAAGCGTATATAAAGTTGCAACAACATACTTTATTCAATACTAGAAAGTTCTCGAGTAGTGAGATATGAACATATGAAACGAATATATTATGTCCAACGATAAAAGAAATGATATTTATCACTATGTTCATGATACGGGTAGAAAAATGAATACCAATTTAAATACATCTGTGTATCAACGAGTAACTAGTTACCTATTACTTAAGGTTAGGTACCATGTGTTTATTAATAACTTATGTTGTTAGATATTTTTTCTACAAGACGATAATAGTTATTTATGTATCAAGGTTGTACATAAGAATATTCAGAATAAAAGTGACAAGAAAAGTTTATTTTGTTTTGCAGTGATTCGTGGACATATCTTTCAGCCACACTATTAGATTTCCATCCAATTGAACAACTTCAGGGCGCGTACATTATAATACTTCAAATTCCGACATAATTGCACACAAGGAGGATATAAAATGAATTTAAACTTCAAAACATGAAAATTTTCACTTCAATGTTTATAACAAAAAATGAACAACTTTTTTACCTTCCGTCACCTTTAGGTAAGGAAGGTATTATCTTTGGTCAAAAAATTCAATGATGAATTTTTATTGAATAAGCATGTTTTAGGGTCCCTATAATACGATTTTACCATTTTTACGATGATGTCTGTATGTATGTTTGTGTGTGTGTGTGTGTGTGTGTGTATCTGTGTGTGTTGCTGTGTGTGTGTGACAAAAGTTTCGGTTTCCATAACTTCAATACCACGATTCCAAAAATTATATTTTTTTCGCATTCCTCAAGTTTACATCCAGAAGAACAAGTGATTAGATTTTGGTTATAATTGGTAAACCGGAAGTAGCCTCATTTGAAGATTAAACAGTTAAATTTGATTTATTGACATTTATCGTTATTATAACTTAAAGAATATATTATTCTCTATACGATTTGATTACATTTTATACTTCATATTCAATAGATATAGAGTTAAAGAATTTTAAAGAATTTAAATTTTATAATTCAGCCAGCTATGCTAAACATAGAAACTACTAATGTGGCAGAGATGAGAATGTTGAATTAGGTGTTGGGGAAGACACGGAAAGATACGGTAAGAAAATAACTCTAGTGTTACAAGTTACTAAGAAGATACAAGAAAGACGATTACATTGGTTTGAAATGTCATGAGGAGAAATGAAGAATTATATTGGAACAAGAATGAATAGTTTACTAATAGGAGGTTGAAGAAACAGAGGAAGACCAAAGATAAGATGGAAGGACTGTATTGCGGAAGACTTGAGAGAAAAGGAACTGAATGAGAACGACACGCAAAAATAGCGACCCCTAATGAAAGGGAAAAGCTAAAGAACAAGATGTCAGTGTCAAGTGCAAGAATAGTTTGTTTCTGAAATAATTTTACTGGAAATTTAGAATCTTTTGCAAGAAAAATTATGAATGGAATTTATACATTATATACAGGATTGACGGAAGGTATTTTGCTGGCCACAACAGATTTTTACTTCCTTGTACGTAAGTAAAAGAAGTATTGTAATCACGAAAAATTTCGGTTTTCAGATTTCAGCGGAAATATCCATTTTGATCATCCCTGAATCCATTTTGACTAATTTCGTCGTGACGTCTGTACGTACGTACGTACGTTCGTATCTCCCATAACTCAAAAACGGTAAGCCGTAGAAAGTTGAAATTTTGTATTTAGGACTCCTATAACATCTAGTTCTGCACCTCCCTTTCTGGTTATTACACAATTTCCAGAAGTGGCACTTTACTTGAAGCCTATAATAGATTTTAATGAAAAACTGTTTTAAAATATAATCCAAAACTTTTCAAATTTGGTATACAAGACTTTTATGTGAATCGAAATAATATAATAGATTTTGGTTAAAATAGGCTAACCGGAAGTGGTACATTACTTGAAGTTGTTAACAGTTTTTCTTGAATAAAATGATTTTATTTTAATTTTAAAAATAAATGCTTCAAATAAAAGTTTTAGAGAATTCATTTCTGCGTATAGCACATCAAGTATTATTAAATTAGCTATTTGTATAAGCGAGATATGTAAATTTAAAAATTATATACTTTTTTGTTTTTGTAATAAAGCTTGCTATAGATTAGGACAAAAACAAAAAAAAATGTTCATGTCAAATTACGTTAAATACGTGCAATTTTATGATTCGTACAATAACAAATATTATATTTTTATTGTGAAATTAGTCACATTCATTGTTGTAACCAAATATTTCTTTGTTGTAATCAAAACTCTCTTTACAAAGAACCGGGTTAGATTATGGTCGCTATATATCTTACTGTTTTGAAGTTAAAATTAATATTTTGTAATTTATTTATTAAAAAAAAATGTATAGTTTAATAATCGTACAAGGAAGTCGTGTGGTGTCCACATCAGATTTTTTTACTCTGAATTTATTTTATTTAATTTGGTTGATTTCTGTGAATGGCATTAAATATTTTATTGTGCAAGAAGATTTTTATTATGAATTCGATTATTAATTGTGAATACTTAATTACTTTTCTATCCGTTGAAATTTAAGCTATTTAAAAATAATAAGTTATGTATTTAGATAAAGTTATTGATATGTCAAATTCATATCATATAAAGAAAAATGCATGATTGTGAAATTTATAGCAATAAAAACAATAAATTCTAACCTATTTGTAATTATTCATTCTCTCATTTATTTACAATTGTAATTTGTTAATTAAACTATTAAACGTGATTAATTTTCGCCTTGAGAATAATTTGCAAAATTATGTGTGCTATTTTAGAAATCTATTCCTGTCAATATGGAAAATAATTCATTATTAATTTATTCCCAATGTAATTGTTACTTTCAATAGTACTTTAATTGAATTAAACAACGCCTACCTATAAAATTTTATCTACCCGCCACTGTATAGAATGTAGAAAGTATGCAATATGTTACATTTTAGTACATATTGTATTTCTAGTAATTTGATACTAAACAGAATGCCAAAATGTAGTGGTCACTAATATTGAGTTTCTAGAATAAAGCCTACACCTACCTTTGATTTCTGTAAAGATCAGATGGAAATGTTGCTCCCAAAATTGGCACTGACATTTATAACCACTATAAATCAATTAAAAAACTATACATTTAAACTATAGCATGTAAAACAAGTCATAACTCTCAGTCTTTATTTTACAGATTGTGAACGGCATCGAATTATGAAATCCAGATCAGGTAAATGTAAGATGCAACCAATAACTTTCTTACATCATGCGCAATTTAACCCCAATTTAATTGCGTCCAAGACCAAGGCTTGTATTCGGTTTGGAAGTGTGGAAATATACATTTTTTTTCTCCCGATAAGATATAAGAATCGTCGTAAAAATCGCATTTTGAATTTTTGTAAATAATAATATTATGTGTTTGTGTGCCGCTGTATACAGGCTGAACATTGAACACTTCCTTCAATTCATTTTCGAAAAAAGTAAATTCAATTTCAGAAAAAGTAACAATTTTAAAAAAATCAGATGTGGCCAGCACATTACCTTCCGTCAATACTGTGTATATCTTTGAATATATAATACATATAAGAATGGCAACGCATATGGCCTAGCAACATACTATATCTGTCTCTTTTTATTCACAAAATTATTATAGATAGCTAGTGACTCCTACCACAAAACTATGAACTACGGTAAATCGTGCTGACAGCATTGCCAGATACTATTTGTTAGAGGTATTCAATAATCAATAATTCAAAAATATTGTTTCATAATAACCAGATAATATATTTTGAATCTTCAATGTACATGTATACTTGTTTTACAGTAGCAAACTTAAAAACCTTTATAAAATCTTAACTTGCTGTTCTAGCTACGTGACAATACTGCGCAACATCCACCTATTATGTATTTTTTGAACTAACTCAGAAATAATTCGTATAGGGAGGGAGAGATGGCACCTTCTCTCGAAATATTTAATCTAAATACATTACGTTGCCATTCTTATATGTATTATATATTCAAAGGTATTATGTACAAATTCCATACATAAATTTTCTTGCAAAAGATTCTAAATTTCCAGTAAAATTATTTCATAAACAAACTATGCAAATTACACTTGACACTAACATCTTCTTTAGCTTTAGCTTTTCTCATTCGTTAGGGGTCGCTAATTTTTATTTTCTTCTTCCACTCATTTCTGTTTTACGTGTCGTTCTCATTCAGTTCCTTTTCTATCAAGTCTACCGCAATATAGTTCTTCCATCATATCTTTGGTCTTCCTCTGTTTCTTCCACCTTCTTCTACTAAGCTATTCATTCTTCTTCCAATATATTCATCAATTCTCCTCATCAAATCAATTTAATCGTCTCTCTTTTATCTTTATAGAAACTTCTAATCCTCGAGCCGTTTCCCTTATCCTTTAATTCCTTATCCAATCTTTCCGTGTCTTCCCCAACATCTATCTCAACATCCTCATCTCTGCCACATTCATTTACTTTTCATTCATATTGACATCTGTCCATTTGAATTATCTAAATATATTAGCAGTTTCCATGGTTAGCATAGCTGGCTGATTTATGAAATTTAATATTTTTATAATTCTTTAACTCTATATTTATTGAATATGAAGTATAACTTACAATCATAGAGAATAACATTCTTTAAAATCTATAATAACATTATGTCAATAAATTATATTTAACTGCGTTTTTTCAAGAAAAACTGTTAAAATTATAACCAAAATCTAATCACGTCTGCATATGCATCTAAACTCGAGGAATACGAAAAAAATATAATTTATGGAATCGTAGTATTGGAGTTATGCGATCCGAAACGATCGCACACACATACACAGACGCGCGCACTTTCACACATATACATGCAGATATCATCGTAAAAATAGTAAATTCGTATTAATATTCTAGAGACCCCAAAACGTGGGTATTCGTTAGAAACTCACTATCGATTTTTTTGACCAAAGACAATACCTTCCTTACCTAAAGGTGAAGGAAGGAAAAATCTGATGTGGCCAAAACAATACCTCCCGCCATTTAATTATTATTAATTTAAATACATACCTACAAGTTTACTAGTGCTGCAAACTATATTAAGTTCCTTTACATATAACTATTGTTTTATTTACTATTTTCTTTTTAAAACGTTACTATTATTAATTTAAAATAATTAGTTCTTTGACAGTGACATTTATTTGCTAATTACATACATTTGAGATCTGAAATTTATAACCACGGAGTTGTGTTTAAAGTGTATGCTCCGCTATTTAAATTATAGATTATTTTATAAATATATCCATAAAATATGTAGAGAAGGTATTAATGCAAACCTGAAGAAAATTTAATAATAATAAAACATTTAAAGCTATTTAAAAAAAATACATCTAAATACAATTTAGTTTATTAAAATATGTAAGAAATTTTTATTTATTTCATTATTACATCCATTATTTATTGCCTATAAATTTAATAATTATTGCATTTTTATTGTTTTCAATAAACGTATATAAATAAATTATACATCGTTGAAAAGCAAAATAATTCTCTTCGCTGGTGTAACTTTCTATTATGACGCCCATATAACAATTATTAACTGTGACATCATAAAAATTGAAGAATAATACAAAGAAATTAGCATCATCATTAAAAGAACATTAAAAGAGCATAAAAAAAACTGATGTGACCAACACAAAACCTCTCGCCATTTAATTTTTATTAATTTAAATACATATGCCTATGGGGTCTCATGGCCGCGTGCCTGAGTGTCTGGTCGCGAATCTGGGGAACCGGATTCAATTCCTACTATCAAATATTTCCAATTTTAAATGGCACAAAACTGACCCATGTGATGCACTCTCCACGCCAAAAATGAGTTCCCGTGAGGTGACGCATGGTAAACGCCCGCACGATACAAATATGTCATGCAGATTAGCACACCCAGCAATGGGTAATATACTGTGATAATATATTTATTTTCTTATTTAAATACATACCTGCATATTTAAATACTAGAAATTATGTATCTTAAGCTCCTTTCCATATAACTATTGTTCTATTTACAATTTTCGTTTTAAACCGTTATTATTATTAATTTGAAATTATGTATATTAAGTTCCTTTCCATGTAACTCTTGTTCTATTTACAATTTTCTTTTGAAAACGTTACGGTTATTTATTTAAAATGATTATTTTTTGACAGTGACATTTATCTGTCAGTTACATACATTTGAGCTGACCTGTGTAACCATGGAGATGTGTGCTGAAGCTCCGAGATATAATTTTTATATTATTTTAGAAATTTATCCATAAAATATATAGAAAAAGTATTAATGCAAACTTGTAGAAAATGAAATAATCTTTAAGTTTTATAATAACAAATTGCGAAAAAATAACAAACTGCCATTTCCGGTTATCCGATTGACACCAAAATCTAATGGCTTCTTTCCATATTAAAATAAGATAGAAATACAAGATTTCAAAATTTTCTGAACGATAGTATTTGAGTTAGAGCGTAAAAAGGATCCACACACACATACACAGACATCATCGTGAAAATGTTAAAAATGGATTCTAAGGACCTTAAAACGTGGCATTTACCAAAATCTCGATATGCGATTTTTAGCACGATCCCTATACCTCCCTTACCAAGGGTAGCGGGAGGTAAAAAGTGCCAGAAATCCAATATTATTTGTGCATTATTCCTAAGTATAAATTTATTCCTTGGTTAGCTTACTTTGGTGAAAACGAAATCCCCATGTTGGACATATCCATATACAGAATGTTTCTATAAGCTTGCTCACTATGGGTAACTTTTATATTTGAAGAGGTACGAGATTTGTGCCATTTGGGTGATATCAGAAAAAAAATCTGTTGTGGCCAGCACAATACCTCTCGCCATTTTCATTTTATGTTGCATAGTGCGCGAGCAGTCATGTGACTTTGTTCGCATTGGCAAACAGATATGGGGGGCCGTGTCAGAAAGACAGCTAGTAATAATGTACATAGGTGTCAAGTATCATAAGTTTTCATTCAAAACATTATAATTTTCCAAATCAATGTATATTATTTTCCTCGACAAGTATATTCATATATTATACAACAAGACGATTGAAAATTCTCGATTATACGAAACGTGTTGCCTGGAAACACCACGAGACCAAAGGTCGAGTGGTATTTCCAATAGGCAACTCGTTGAGTATGTCGTGAATTTTCTATTGTCGAGTTGTATACAGGTAGACTATATCATGAATAAAAAATAAATTAAAAAGTACATAGCAAATTTAACGTAGACCTGTGGTCTACTTTATTTTGACAGAAACGTCAAACTGTATGCTACATAACCTATCTTTTCAAATATAGTTGTAGTAGTATGTAATATTACATTGAAATGCTCGTATTTCAAAATAAATGCTTGTATTTCAAATAAACTAGCAACAGTGCAGTTTCTAGATTTGTGATCCAAATAATTATTTGTTTACTTGTCAAAATTTTACTTCAATAATGCCTTGCTGTCAAATAATAGATGCGTTCAATTATTTGTTTCCGTGCGCTCGATTTTCCTCCTCAAACTCTAACTACAGATTCATTTATATACTCGATACTGTGTTCGAAGGAAAAAGATCATGTCCGTAAATATAATTAAAAATGACATAGCCAGTTCTGAGTACATAGAACAAAATAACCAAACGCACTTATAAGTGAATATACGAAGGTAGGTACATTCGAATATACAAAGGTTCGTATATTCGTTCACCATTGTTACTTAATAATAATCGCTGTTATACGTGGTAACTAAGGAAAATCACGCATTCTTATTGGTTTACAACTTAATGAATGATATATTCCATACTATTGATGACATATAAACAACGATATCAGAAAATTTTGAAATTTTTAATGAAATTTATGACATACCTATGACATTTGTGACATCTATGTAAATAACTACTAGCTGTCATTCTGACACGGACCCACAAATCTGCTTGCCCTGTCAACAAAGTCAATGACTGCTCGCGCCCTATAAGTAACGAATTTAACATTTTTGTACATACAGATAATTGAAATTGTATCTCTTCTTTCGTTTTATGAGAAATTTTGTCCTACTCTTCTAATATGTTCAAAATTCTTCAAATTCATTGCCGGTATTAGCAGTATATCTTAAGGATATATGTATGTGTAGTATTAACATACCTATAATTTTAAATACATATTTAATTAATAATACAATAAGATATATTAAATGTACTCGTACCTCCCAGAAAAATCTTCCAGTAATGTTAGTACAACTGCTGAGTTTTGACACTGATATTTTGCATTTATCTGTCAATTACAAACCTTTAAATATCTCAACTGGTTTCCATGGAGTTTTTGGGGCAACGAGATATATTACAACAGATTATTCTATATTATTATATTCTATATCTCCAAATCTATAGGACACATAATAAAAAAAATTAAATGTGTCAGATTGAAAATTTAATTATCTTTATTATTTGTAGTAACAAATTTTTTTTAGAAACTATCACTTCTGGGTGTTCAATTGTTACCAGAACCTATTTAACTCTTCCCATTACTGTTAGATTGAGGAATCCGTAGTTACACAGGTCTTTAGTCTTATAGAATTTGAGAAATCGTACCTACAATATCCTCACACACAAAAAAACACACACACACAGACATCATCGTAAAAATGTTATAATCGGATGCTAGGGACCTTAAAACGTGTTTATTCACTAAAATCTGAATATGAGATTTTTAGCGTAAATCCAATACCTCTCTTAGCGAGAGGTAAAAATAATAACGAAAATTTATACCTAAATATTCTTTAATAAAGAATGTTTTATGCTACACGATACAAAATAAAATTAAATTGACGGGAGGTAATGTATTGGCCACATCAGATTTTTAATGGTATGGAACACGCAAAGTTACAATACGTCTTATATGATTGTCTTAGTCTTCCTAAGGGAAACGGTTTGGTTGACAAGATAATTGTGAGTGTATTATGGTAATATAGCCACAAAGCATGTTTTTGATGTTTGGAATGCATGCATTAGAAAAATGTACAAAACAACGAAATCAGGTCATAGCTTAATTTCTTCCTCATGTATTGTTTGTTCCTCTCACACTACTTGATAATATATAATACTGTTTATTGGTCGCTGACTTAGCCACACACTGAGATTATATGTTATTATCGGACTTGAAGTACCTCGGTTCAAATCTAGCAGTAGAAATCCCAAATAACAGCCATCTGAACATAGGTACTTGAGCAGTTGCCGCCTTGGTTACATAGATTATCGAAGATTTCTGCACGGACTAAAGAAGAGTATAAAAAACACACAACAAATTTCCATTCAAACCTAAATAAAATTAAATATACCTATTCTTGAAAAAAAATATATTGAAACATAATATCTAATGTATGATGTATGTGATAAGGAAGGACGGATCTTTGGTCGACGCTATAATAAGATCTGAACATGTACGAGAACATTTGCCGTCTTCCATCGGGCTGGGATTGTGATTTTGTGAATGCTGATTAGTTTAATCGTGATCCTATTGGATCACAGACAACCTCTCAATCGACAATGTCCTATTTTGCGCTCTTAATACACAAATAGCTATTATAGTTATAGATAGTGTTATTGATCCGAGAATTATTTAGTTTTCTTGTATGTTGAAACCGCTTATAAAATTTGATATAGTTTGGTTCACGAAAGATGTCTATTCAAGGTCATTTATAAGCCGTTTGATATATTACTTGCAGATGACTTCATTTCGTATACATAGGCGTGCAGCATGAAATATTAATGGATACATTTTAACTGAAAAAAAAAGTAAGTATAATTTATTTAAAAATTATGTTTCATTTTAAATAATGCTTTCCTTAAATATTTATGTTTTTCGCCTATTTTTGCAAAACACATAATCATAGATTTGACATAAACCATGGAATAATAATTTGATTTAAACGTCAACGTCACTTGATGAACATTAGCACAGAGGGCAGTATAGTAGATAATTATCTTTAATTCTACGACGTATGTACGTCGTTATTATTTGTAGTGTGTTAGAAAATAACATCACCATTTACGTATATCTGTCACACAACATAAATTAAATAGACATACGTCAAATAATATTTCTCTTTCTAACATGAAATGTTGCTAAGCTATTGCTGTATAAAATGCTGTGTATTCTTTCTTCGAACAATTGACCTTGAATAGTTATCTTTCATGAACCAAACTACAGTAAAAATTTTGAAAGATGTCCGATCAAGGGCACCTGTATCATGAACGAATTAACAAATAGGCATACATTTATCTCTTTCTTTTGCAAAGACTGTAAGAGTGTGTGATAAGGATGGATATAACACGCTTGTCGTTCAAAAATTAATATTGTTTCGACTAAGTTAGGACATTCCATTTATAAACGATACTCGTTGTTGATAATACTTTCGCTGTAACGTAAGTTTATTTATTAATTCAGATACATTACCTGGATTCATAGCCGTACGTATAACGTTATATTCTGTCAGAGTCACTGACACTGACATTGTGTCAGTATCTTATTTTTAACATATTTGGTTTTACATTTGCTTATAAACTTACTAGTTGACTTATTTTTTGAATTTTGAATGCTTTTCCTGTAATATATATATTTATAATAATAAAATAACAGTAGTATCTTACGTACCCTCATAAAAACTAAGCAAACGACACTACTGAATTTGTCATGATGGGCGGAGCAAAAATCTGAATTCATACAATTCGTAGACAACCTTGATCGGACATCTTTCAAAAATTTTACTGTATATCACAACTTACTCAGAGACAAAAAAGTTTACTTTACTATTGAACGTATCTTTCTGCAAAACAATAATTTTACGTTATTGACATTGCCATTAAAAAGTTATGATAGTCGTGACACCCATATTTCATACACTATACTTGAATTCACATAAGGAAATAGTAGATGGCGCTTGAGAGCCGACCATTTTTCGTTGCATTAAATAAATAATTTAAATTCGTTAAACCAAACTTTGTCAGTACTAAATATGTTTATCTGTAAAAATGTACAAGACCTGAATATTAAATATTACAAGAAAATATGATTAAACATCACTTAATTCTGTAAATTGTATTTGATAACTGACAACTTACAGGTGATATTTTGAATATAACTAGGTTTATATTCTGACCAATCAAAGGGCAGAATTTATATTCCTGTCTAAACCAACGCTATTTTCTTACGTGAAATGCTACTGCTGTATAGAGTGCTATGTAATCTTTCTTCGAACAAGTGACCTGTCGTGAATCCAACTGTAACATAAAATAATACAAAGATTAAAGATTGTATTTACAGAATAATTAGAGCGTATACAGGGTGTTCATTTTATTTTGTGCACTATTGCTGTCTCGAGAACTATAAGAACTACGAGTTCGGTTAAATTAGCAAACAATTTCTATTTTACTAGACTATTTTAATGAGCGTAAAATTGAATTTTTTCAACCAGCGGTTTTCAAACTGTGGGGACCTACTTTATTATTTTAAATACGATCATATATTTTTTATTTACTTATTAGATAGAGAATTTTATTTCGAATTGAGTGATGTCCATAGATAACATTTTTTTTGAGAAAAATTCATGTGAAGTTTTATATTAATTTGATTAACAAATGAATACATGTTATTTTATATAGAATTAGGGTGCCATGACAGAAAAAAGGGCATTTTTTGTTCTTTTAATTGAACATAAATGTCAACGCAAACAAAATATTCACATATTTCCATAATGGCAATCTAATTCTATGTATAAAAAATCTGATGTGGCCAGCACAATACCTTCCGTCAATCCTGTGTATTATGTACAAATTCCATACATAAATTTTCTTGCAAAAGATTCTAAATTTTTGGTATTTTATGATTCCCTTTCTCGGCAACTGAATTCCATACTCCTGATAACAAACACACCACATGAAATAAAAAAATCATGAATTTTTGAATGAAAAATTATGACACTTGTCAGTTATGGACATAATTAATTGCTGTCATTTTGATACGGATCCCCATATCTTCTTGCCAAAGTCAGCAAAGTCATGTCACTGCACGCGCCCTATACATACTTTTTTTGCAAAAGATCCTATATTTCCAGTAAAGTTATTTCATAAACAAACTATGCAAATTGCACTTGACACTGACATCTTGTTCTTTAGTTTTTCCCATTCGTTAGGGGTCGCTATTTTTTATTTTCTTCTTCCACTCATTTTTGTTTTTCATGTCGTCCTCATTCAGTTCCTTTTTTCTCAAGTCTTCTGCAATACAGTCTTTTCATCTTATATTTGGTCTTCCTATGTTTCTTCCACCTTCTATTAATATATTTATCTCTCCTCATGACATGTTCAAACCAATTTAATCGTCTCTATCATATCTAAAAACTTCTAACACTAGAGTTACTTCCCTTATTCTTTCATTCAATTACTTGCTTTTTATTGATACTGACATCTGTCAATTTGAATTACCTGAATATATTAGCAGTTTCCATGGTTAAGTTAGCATAGCTGGCTGAATTAAGAAATTTATATGATTTTTTTATCTTTATTATTATTTAACTCTATATCTGTTGAATATGAAATATAAAATGCAATCAAATCGTATAGAGAATAATATATTCTTTAAGTTATAATAACATTTAACTGAGTTTTTCAAGAAAAACTGTTAAAATCTTCAAATGAGGGTACTTCCGGTTGACCAATTATAACCGAAATCTAAACATGTCTGCATATGGTTGTAAGGAAGAGGAATACGCAAGAATTGTAATTTTTGGAATTCTAGTATTGGAGATATCGTTGACGAAACCGCGGTCACATACACACACAGATACACACACACGCACACACTAACACACACACACACACATACACACACACACACACACACACACACACACACACACACACACACACACACACACACACACACACACACACACACACACACACACACACACACACACACACACACACACACACACACACACACACACACACACACACACACACACACACATACAGACATCATCGTAAAAATAGTAAAATCGTATTGTAAAGACCCTAAAATGTGCTTATTCAATGGAAACTCACCACCAAATTTTTTGACCAAAGACAATACCTTCCTTACCTAAAGGTGACGGAAGGTAAAAATTAACACGTATTTATTTTTTCCTTCGTGGCACTCTTATTAGCCATATTTTAAATCAAATTAATATAAAACTTTATACAATTTTTTCACAAGAAAGTTGTTATTGAAGTGTATGCAAATATTATATCACTGACTTCAGAATAAAAGTCTCTATATAATAAGAATATATGGCCCATTTAAAATAACAAAGTTGGTCCCCACAGTTTGAAACCCACTGGTTGAAAAAAATATATTTGAAATTGTCACTAAAGTGCACAAAAATCGTCATTAAAAGTTCAGAAATCGGCACTAAAGTAATCCATTATATGACGATTTCATACAAATTCATAGTTGCCAAGCTTATAATAATCATTGCACACGTGAGATAATTTGGGCAGATGTACGATATACAATAGTAAATTTATACGCAAAATAACAAAAAAATATGTACAAGAAGAACAAACTAAATAATTTTGATGAAGAAATTTGAGATAAAACATCATTTTGAATGTTCTTTATGATAACCTCAGTGTCCGGAGGTTAGCAACATTGACTGTCAGATTGACAGATATAATGTAACCATAACCTATAAATATAAATATTCCTTTCATTTCCATTTATCAATTTCAAATAAAATTTAATATGCACCTCGGCACTGAAATTCGTTTTTATCACTCATTTTATTTTCCTCGGCATTACGGCCTCGGCAAATAAATTCCACATTCGTAATAAAAAAATACAACTTCAGTGCCTTGATACATAAATAACTATTACGCTCACTAAAATAGTCTAGTAAAGTAGAAATTGTCTTATATTTCTCGAGATAGCAATAGTGGACAAAATAAAATGAACACCCTGTATGCATCGTGTAGTTTTTAACAAAGCTAATTAAGTGTTAAACGACTTAAAATCTTTTATGCAGTTTAGTTTAAAATAAATAAATTTTATTTTAAGCTATAAATACTATTAAACATATCTTCACCGTCTATAAATAAAATTTGTTTTATTTATACAATAATTTATATGCATGTAATTGAACGAAGTACTTATATTTACACTGCTGGATAATCTAATGGCACAAATTAGAATTATTTATCGTAACTGATATGAAATTTGCATATATGTATATAATAAGCTATCCTTCATACATATTATGACATATTAATAGATTTCTATGATATATCAAAATTAATAGTGACTGTGATATTTAAATTCTGTTCTATTTTCAAGATTAATTTGTCAAGTTTCTGTTTGAATAGGAGGAATGTTTATTTTTAATTCAAATTCAAAACACTGCTCAAATGATCATAGAATTTCAATATTTACTTAGTTGTCGACATTTCTAATAATATAGCATTACAGAGTTTGTTTATTTCCAAATAGTTTTAGAAAATTTCCGGCTCTTAAACCGTTTGACCATTTGAATATTTTAAAATAAAGTACTGTACTTTCTAGACAAACAGAACTGAATAGAAATTATCATTAACAGATTTTTTATTTCCACCATAAAAAGTTTTCATTGTATTCTACGTACATGAGTCAAAATTAATGCAATGTTTTTAATAGCATTGACATTCACATTACAATAGAAATAGACAATTTAAAGCGACCCAACCTACATAATCCAAATGCTAGTAGTCTTTTGACAAATGCTAATCATTCTTTTCGTCAATGGTGTTATGAATGTCGAAATTGTTTGTCAAGATCTTTAAACAGCTAATAATTTGAATACAGGCCTATATTTGACTTTTAAGTACTGTTATGTTGAAAATCTCTTTACAACAACAGCCACTTCAATTCTAATCCTGTAGTGTGGGACAAGTATGCTTTCTTTAAATAAATAGCATTATGTCGAAATGTTTGCGTTTTAAATTGAGAAGTAAGATTAAACAAGTCAAAAGGTAGATTAAGAACGAAACTTAACATGCAGTAATGAATTTATACATATATCAAAACTTTTTATTTAGGAAAGAATATCAAAATAACATATGTAACATAAGTTTTCGGAATTTTTTTGAATGGATGATACTGTGGTTTAAGGAAAGTATATTGAATCTGCTTATTACTACTACAATTAACATAGCTTAAACTTTAACATTCATGTTGTCAATTGTCAATTTTCTTCTATACGAGGAAGTTTACAGTAAAATTTTTAAAAGATGTCCGATCAAGGGCATCTGTATCACGAACGAATTAACAAATATGCATACATTTATCTCTTTTTTTTGCAAAGGCTATAAGAGTGAGCGATAAGGATGGATATAATACGCTTGTCTTTCAAAAATTCATATTGTTTCGACTGAGTTAAGACATTCCACTTTAAAACTATGCTCGTTGTTGATATTACTTTCGCTGTAACGTAAGTTTATTTATTAATTCAAATAAATTACCTCGATTCATAGCCGTACGAATAATTTCTGTCAGAGTCACTGACACTAACATTGTGTCATTATCTTATTTTTAACATGTTTGGTTTTACATTTTTTTGCTTATAAACTTACCAGTTGACTTATTTTTGAATTTTGAATGCTTTTACTGTAATATATATTTTTATAATAATAAAATAACAGTGGTATATTACGTAGGTACCCTCATAAAAACTAAGCAAACGCCACTACTGAATTGTCATAATGGACGGAGCAAAAATCTGAATTCTTACAATACGTAGACGATCTTAATCGGACATCTTTTAAAATTTTTACTGTAGTTCTGACTTGCCCAATAAGTCTGGCGAATTTTATAATTTGCGTACTTTTTGAAAAATCCTGTTAAGGAATGACAACCCCTGCCATGAAGCGAAAATTCGAATAAATTGTTCCTGTACTAGAACTATTAACATTTTAAAAAATCTGTTGTAGCCAGCAAAATACCTTCCGTCAATCCGGTGTATTATGTATAAATTCTATACATAAATTTTCTTGCAAAAGATTCTAAATTTCCAGTCAAATTATTACATAAAAAAACTACGCAAATTGCATTTGACATTGACATCTTCTTTAGCTTTTCCCATTCGTTAAGGGTCGCTATTTTTTATTTTCTTCTTCCACTCATTTCTGTTTTGCATGTCGTTCTCAATCACTTCCTTTTTCTCAAGTCTTCCTCTGTTTCTTCAACCTTCTATTACTAAGCTATTCATTCTTCTTCCAATATATTCTTCATCTCTCCTTATGACATGTTCAAACCAATGTAATCGCCTCTCTTGTATTCTAGAAACTTCTAACACTAGAGTTATTTCTCTTGTTCTTTCATTCTTTACCATTTCTTCTCCAACATCTATCTCAACATCCTCATCTCTGCCACATTCATTTACTTTTCATTGATACTGACATCTGTCAATTTGAATTATCTGAATATATTAACAGTTTCCATGGTTAGCATAGCTGGCTGAATTATGAAATTTAATATCTTTATAATTCTTTAACTCTATATCTATTGAATAAAGTATAAAATGCAAACAAGTCGTATAGAGAATAATATATTCTTTAAGTTATAATAACTTTAAATGTCTATAAATGATATTTAACTGTGTTAAAATCTTCAAATGAGGGTACTTCCGGATGACTAATTATAACCAAAACGTATTCACTTCTTCTTCTGGATATAAACTTGAGGAATACGAAATAATTTTTGGAATCGTGGTATTGAATTTACGCGATCCGAAACTTTCGTCACACACACACACACACACACACACACACACACACACACACTCACACACAGACAGACAGACACACATACATAGACATCATCGTAAAAATGGTAAAATCGTATTATATGGACCATAAAACGTGCTTATTCTCTAAAAACTCATCATTGATTTTTGTTGGCCAAAGACAATACCTTTCTTACCTAAAGGTGTTGGAAGGTAAAAATTCAACACTAGACGAACATGCTTTTTACAGATAATTGCAAAATTTCAGTGTCAAAAATCAAGTTTTACTAACATTACTGGAAGATTTTTCTTATGAGTACATTTAATATATCTTATTGTATTATTAATTAAAAAATCTGATGTGGACACCACACGACTTCCTTGTACGATTATTAAACTATACATATTTTTTTAATAATTAAATTACAAAATATTGACAGGCTTAAGCCATGCCCGAGAAATATTTTGATATAGAACAAAAAATAATTCATTTACTATTATCATTCTTAAATTAACATTAATCTAACCCGGTTCATTTTAAAGAGAGTTTTGATTACAACAAAGAAATATTTGATTACAACAATGAATATGACTAATTTCACAATAAAAATTTAATATTTGTTATTGTACGAATCATAAAATTGCACGTATTTAACGTAATTTGACATGAACTTTTTTTTTTATTTTTTTGTCCTAATCCATAGCAAGCTTTATTACAAAAGCAAAAAGTATATAATTTTTAAATTTACATATCTCGCTTATACAAAGGCCTAAATTAATAATACTTGATGTGCTAGACGCAGAAATTAATTCTCTAAAACTTTTATTTGAAGCATTTATTTCTAAAATCAAAATAAAATCATTTTATTCAAGAAAAAGTGTTAACAACTTCAAGTAATGTACCACTTCCGGTTAGCCTATTTTAACCAAAATCTATTATGTTATTTCGATTGACATAAAAGTCTTGTATACCAAATTTGAAAAGATTTGCATCATATTTTAAAACAGTTTTCATTAAAATCTATTATAGGCTTCATGTAAAGTGCCACTTCTGGAAATTGTATAATAAACAGAAAGGGAGGTGCACAACTAGATGTTATAGGAGTCCTAAATACAAAATTTTAACTTTCTACAGCTTACCGTTTTTGAGTTATGCGAGATACGTACGTACAGACGTCACGACGAAATTAGTCAAAATGGATTCAGGGATGATCAAAATGGATATTTCCGCTGAAATCTGAAAACCGAAATTTTTCGCGATTACAATACTTCCTTTACTTACGTACAAGGAAGTAATATGTATTTCAAATTATAGGTATATTAATATTACATATATCCTTAAGAAATACCTCTAATACCATCAATGAATTTGAAGAATTTTTTACATATTAGGAGCGTAAGACAAAATTCCTCATAGAACGAAAAAGGAGATACAATTTCAATTATTTGTGTGTACAAGAAATGTTGAATTCGTTACTTATAGGGCGCGAGCAGTCATGTGACTTTGTTGGCCTTGGCAAGCAGATATGAGGATCCGTGTCAGCTAGTAGTTATTTATATAGATATCACAATTGTCATATGTCATAATTTTTCACTCAAAATTTCAAAATATTCTGATGTTTATTTGTCATCAATAGTAAGGAATATACGTGTCGATGAAAATAATCCACATGGATTTGGAAAATCATGATATTTTGAATGAAAAATTATGATATCTATGTACATTATTACTAGCTATCTTTCTGACACGGGCCCCCATATTTGCTTGCCAATGCCAACAAAGTCACATGACTGTTCGCGACCTATGCAACATAAAATGAAAATGACAAGAGGAATTGTGCTGGCCACAATAGATTTTTTTTCTAATTAGAAAGTTAAAATACAAAAATAAGTAGGTGGTTGAATATATCAATCAAACTGACAATTTTCACTAATCAAAATTCCGCTGTAATTTCACGACTAGGCATTGCTTAGATACAACATCTGCCAAAAAGTAATTTCAAATATTATTTGTACTATTTTGTCATGTCGAATATCATCCGTGACTAGAATTTTATCGGTAATTTATTCCTACTTCACTCCTGCTTGTTGCTTTAGAAAATCGAAACGAGTGCGGTAGCACGATTGACGATTTTCGCCGCAACAAACAGTCGTGATCATGACGGCACAAAATGCCGGTGTAATTCTAGTCACTGTTCCGCGGAACATAGTTCGGGAAACGCTGTACTACAGAATTAGTCGTTTTGTGTAATTTATTTGATTGTCATAATATCATAATTATGGGCAATTCTCTAGCAATTGGAAATTTGATTAATACGCCATTGCGGAAGTGTTGCCGACATAATTCTCAATTAAAATGGTAGAGAAAATTGCTTTTCTTCAATTTCAATCACATTTTTCATATGGGAAATAAAATTTAATAGTTCTTTCTCATAAAAACACCATTTGTAACAGCAATAAACACCTAAAGATTAAGATAGAAAGCAGTGTTTATTGTTGTCTAATTGCAATTATAATTGTAAATGTCTAGCAATGTTTTAAATTTTTATTCGAAATTTACAAACACTGCACCTAGCAATAAAAAGAAATTGAACCCAGTAAAGTAGAATATGTGAATACCGTTAAATTTAATACCTTTTTTCTTAATTACACATATAAAACTACTATCAGAATTAGTTTTGTTCATTTGTAATTGTTTACGAGTTAAGACATATTGCAAACGTATTTTTACTTTACAGTACATTTATGTTAGAATGAAAAGAGAACAATGTACATTATAAATGATTGTACATTTCAAGTTTAAATAAAAACATATGGAAGTAGTCTTATTTTAAGCGTAGCATCATTATTCTGTCGACGCAATGACTGTCAACTATTCTTCGTTAGCAACGCGCCATATCTTTTTGTAGTTACTCACCTTTAGATTTTATCATTAATTGTAACACGATACCTTCACATTTCTATAAACAACTTAAGTGCAGGACTTAACAAAATTTTCATATCATATGCGCATATAATAATTGTTTAATAATAGGTAATTTAAGTCATTTGAAAGAATTTATTATAAGAAAATTATTGTTTTACTTTTCCGCAAGCAAAACAAGATTGACTTATTTCTTTAGTTTTTATAATAAAACAAGAAATATGGATAAATAATATCTTGAAAGTAAAATCAATTTGAAAAAAGAATACAATGCTTTTCTATAACAGTAATTTAATTGATAACATAAATCAAACACATTCACAAGATATAAATTATTTGTAATACACCCCTGTGGTAATATTAATAGTAACATTGTTGCCTGAATCCTTTTCTGATAATGAAATGGATAACAAATGAATATACTTCATCACTGTCGAATCATTTTCCTACTGCATTCACTATCAATTTTTTAATAACTTTGATTGGTTGTAGGTACATCTATAACAATAATTTATAACTACTTATATAAAAGCGTATTCAATGATTATAAAACTTTATAAAATTTACTGTCTGTATCCTTAATTATTCTTTTTGTACAAAATAACAAAGAAGAGAAAGTCCAAAAATTTTCAAGCGTCACATTATCATCAATCTACAATGAATTGTTTGTGTATTCATCTGTTTAAATGCAGTTACATTTTTTAGGAGCAAGCGGTAGTGATATAGTGTAATTATGGCGCCATGTACTTTCCAGAACTACAGTCTCTCACATTGAAAATCGTACACTTATAAAATGGTTGTGTTGTCAATCATTCCTGGTATAAAACATAATGCATACTTGATATAGTATAGCATTTATGAAATTAAAACAATGCTTTTTTCATAATTTATAAAATTGAAAAATATACTTTAATTTCTAAGTACAAAATTAAATTATATTTTGATCAAACTAAAAAGAGAAGGTCACATTAAAAATCGTACAAATCATATTTATTTAAAAATTTAATAATATAATGCATTATCTGCGTGTTACTGTGAAACATGGTGGAGGATAACAAATGGTTTAGGAATGTGTATCTGCTTGTGGAGTAGGAAATTTAGTTTTTATAGATGAAATAATGAATAAATGGGTTTACTTAAATATTTTAAAAAATAATTTGAAAACAAGTGCAGAAAAAATGGGTATTTTAAATTCATTTACATTGTATACCGATAATGATCCGAAAAAATACTATGAAGATTGCTAAGGAATCGACCCTTTATAACTGTCCGAGAGTAATTGAAACACCTCCACATACCAAAAGATGACAAAAGAAGAAATAACAAAATTTAAGTCCAAATACAAACAAGTATTTGTTTGTGGAGATCATTTTGAGAAAAATAAATTTTTAGTTATACAAATGGTAAAAATTATAATAATTAACATTGTTTCATGTGGATTTGACTTGATAATTGTATACTTTTACCTAAAGGACAGAAACACAATAAAAATATTGGCCCGAATTCCGAGCGCACTTTTATAATAAAAGCGTCTTTATGAAGCGTGCTTTTATATTATATTCTTATGAGGATTGTGCTCCATAAAAGCACTTTTATTATAAAAGTGCTCTCAGAATATGGGCCATTATTACTGTCAGTGAGGTCATTCAAAATTATCCACGGCAACAGTACGTGTCTCATTTCCGATGTTTTTTTTTTATGATATCTCGAGTAATATTAACGATAGAGCACATTCCAAAGTAAACTTTTCCAGAAAAGTTTAATAGGCACCACAGGAATTTTCGATGTTCTTTTATTTCTGAGCCACAAGGAAAAACTCGTTTTTGTCTAGTTTCGAAAATATTTCATATCTTATTTATTATAATATTTACAGAAAAATTGTTTAGACAAACTTTGCATCGATTTTTGAATAGAATAAAATGGCGTAATTAGATTTTTGAAAACTTCATCATTCTCGAGATATCACAAACTTATGATTTTTAAATGGGAAACTATATTGAAAATAGTTTCATCTTTTTGCTTATTTTATACGCTTTTCAACGATATACAGGGATGTTCATTTTAAATGGACCACCATTGCTTAATTAATTTATTTCGATCAGTGGTTTTCAAAATACGGGACCTAACTTTTTTTTATTTTAAATAAGAACATATATTTTGTATTCAATAGAGAATTTAATTTTGAATTCAGTGATATAAGATTTTTAGTTTGATTAAAATACGGCTATAATAAGAGTGCGACGAATGGAAAAAATGTATAAATGTTATTTTTCTTTACAAAGAATTAAAGTGCCCTGACAGAAAGAATTATATATTTTGTTCTCATGGCTGTTAAAGCACATAAAATATTCATGTATTTCTTTCATGGCATTCTAATTCTATGTAAAAAAAAATAACATGTATTATTTTTTTCCATTCGAGGCACTGTTATTATAGCCATAATTTAATCAAATTAATATAAAAATTTACATGTATTTTTCTCATAAAAATCATTATATCTTCTCATTTAAAATCAAAAAAAGTTAAGTTCCGAATTTGGGAACCACTGGTCGAAAAAATTAATTTTTCTTTACTTTAAATTTGTCTTGTGAAATAGAAATTGTTTGTCCATTTAACCGTCTTTGTAGCTCTTATATTTCTCGAGATAGTAATGGTAAGCCTATTTAAAATGAACAGCCAGTATAACAGGTCTACATTCATTTGTTATAAACATGAATTATTAAGAAACAAATGAAAAAAATCTATACAGGTAACTTGTTGTTCATTTTAACAATATTTTTACCCATTTCTTCGTTTTATATACTTCAGAAAACATATTAAACCAGTTTTTTCGAATTGCGCCAAAATCAACTTTAACGTCGTTAAAGAAAATTTAACCACAGATATCATAACTTTAGTTATGAGATATGTGGTTAGACTAACCTGAAAAAAAGGGTTAAGAATAATTTAATGAACATAATTAATAGATACAGAAATTAAAATGAACAAAGGTGATCTATAATAGATTTTTATCATTTGTTTCTAAATAATTTTCAATTTTTTCACCCCAAAAAATTGATAATTCATGTGTAAAACAAAATAATATAGACTTGTTATATATCGAACAAGCTTATGAAATAAGAAAAAAAGATGAGGCTTTTTTCAACATAGCTTCCCATATAAAAAAAATTATAAGTTTGTCCTATATCTTGAGAATGATTAAGTTTTCAAAAAATCTAATTTTAGTGTATACAAAAATCAATGCATAATTTATCTAAATATTTTTTCGCTATCATAATAAATAAGATATGAGATATTTTCGAAATTAGAGAAAAACGAGTTTTGCCTGCAGCTCAGAAACAAACGAAGATCGAAAATTTCTGTGGAGACTATTAAACTTTTCTTGAAAAGTTCAATTTGAAATGTTCTCTATCGTTAATATTACCCGAGATCTCTTAAAAAAAAAACATCGAAAATAAGACACCTGTACAAGACTAGCATGTTGCCATCTATGTTGATCTTTACCCGCCTGCTCCTATTCAATCAAACATTATAATGTCTTAATAATAATTTTAATAAGAATTTTAAGACACAAATTTATCAATATTATATGTAATGTTTTGGACAGCGCAGCCTTGTTGGTTGCATATCAAATGGTAGATGAAAAATGTAAGCAGTGAGCGTGAGTTGATGATTCAGGACTGAAAAATGTACTTGGCAACTCTTTCTACGTTTTATTATCCTAAATAGAACCGAGAGTGACGAAACCAAGACAAATTTATTCATTCAGAGAAATGTGTTCACTTTATTTGTAGTGTACACAAAATGGCAGTGCGATGTTTGTAAACTAACAATGACAATGTTTATTATTACACAATGATTATTGCACGAATTTATTACAACAAATTATCATAACACATCAATAATTACAATAATATTAAATCTGGCATGCGGCCTATTTCATATCTTAATTGTACGTCACTGATCAAAATTTACATTTGAAAAAACCCTGCTTGTAGTCATCGATACCTATAGTCCTGCAATGAGGTATTCAGCAGTTTATCATTTTAAGTGTCACTTGTGTTTGTCGTCATTTCGATTAGTTCGCATTCGAGCACGCCCGAAAAATACAGGTTCGTCTCATTCTTGCTTGAAGCCATTGGTTTGGGGCTCAGTCGTCTGATCCAACTCCTTTCTACTGAGTTGCCAGAACACCACCAACCGCCCGCTCAACATGAAGAGGAACACCAACGCCGGTGCTGTCCTCTCCAACTTGTCATTCACCATATAATGTGAATACACTGCCATAAGTGTCAGCAACAACAAACCCACGTTCGCGCCATTTTTAATTTTATCTGAAATGACACACCAAGTGGTGGTTGGTTTATTTTTGAGTGTTTAATACGGGCTGCGGTACTTACGATTGGGAATGAATGCCATTGCCAAACCGCATGCGATTTCTAGCGCGCCCACTGTTCGCCTATACCATTTACTTGGCACTTTGAAGTCCAGCATCTCTGAGAACGGAAATACTTTTGCATATTTCACATATTCTTTCCTCTAAAACCAAAGCACAGATGTTATTAAATTATTGTTTCAAACAAAAAATAATATGACACTGAAAACGGACCACGCAAAACAATTTTTTATTTATAATTATTTTTGATTTTATTGATATATTTGTATGTATAGGGGTCACAAATCATGGTATTTGGCATGATGGTAGGACTTCTGATTGTGTGACATTAACTTCCATATTTTAAATGGGACATCTATACAGAATGGTTTTGAACTTAATAAGGGTAAATAGTATGACAAGTGTAGATTACAAAAAAAAGAAAATTCGACATTTCTTAAGGAAACTTGTTTTTACTGTTGTTTTAATAAATATTTTATTAAAAATATGGTTATCAAAAATACATTCAAAATTATTTGTATAAGATATTATTTTTAATAATTAAATTAAATAGCATTTTTAACGAAAATAATTGTGTAATAGACAAAATATTTCCAGTGGTACCAAAAATGTTAGTTTCATGAAAACTACCCTTAAATATGCAAATTTTTTAAAGAAATTGTTTCGTAATCTACACATATCATACTACTTACCCTTACATTTATGACATTAAGTTCATAACCACTCTGTATATTTTTACATATTTGGAATCTACTTAAAATTACGAATTCAAAGATATGGTTGACGTGTATTTTTATTAAAGAAATATATTACAGACACGTAAGAGAAAATTACGAATAATTAACCTGTTGAGTCATGTCATTAGGCAGGTTGTGAAAACAGTTGAGATAATATTGAATAATATTTATAATAATTTTTTTAGGCAATAGTTATGTACATGAATAGTTTTACGTATCCTTTGGCAACCGTAAAGTATCACTCTTATTTTGACCTCTGTCAGACTACTTTACGGCCGCTTTAACTTTACGGCCGCATTTACTTTACGAACTGAATTGTCAAACGTTTGTCGAAATAGCAAATAAATTTAGTGTTGTATTACATGCAGCTTCATAAATTTTAAGAGGGGGTATTGGACATATCTTTGTCGCTATCCTTATCGCTCATTTCCTTGCTTAACAAATTAATTATTGTAGTTAATTTATAAATTATAATATATTTTTACAGTAATTGTTTTGTGACATGAATCAATCAGATATAAAATACCAATATATATTTTAAATAAAAATTTATAACTTTGCAATAGTCGCCTAAAAATGTTGTGTGGACCTCGACTTAAAAGCTCTTTTTTACAACCTTGATACACAAATAACTAATTTTTCTAAGATTCCATATGATCAATTGTCATCACAGCCTACCTGATATGCCTTACCAGATTAATTATTTATAATTTTCTCTAATGTTTTTGTATTTTTTTTCTTCAATAAAAATGCACTTCAACCATATCGTTGAATTTGTAATTTTAGATTTCAAATATATAAAGTGTCAAATTTGCAATATGAAAGTTAAACCGGAAGCCAAATACCATGATTTGTGAGCCCCTAAACCTAGATTACAAATATATCAAGAAAATTAAAAAATAATTATAAATAAAAAAGTTATTTTGAGTGGCCCGTTTTTCAGTGTCACCTATATAAATTTTAAAATAGAAATACATTATTAGAATATATAAAATGAATAAAGTTGGAAAAACAACGTCAAAGAAATAAAAATTTGGGTCAGGTGTAATATAAAACAGGTTCAGGGTCATAAAATAATGTCGAGATCAAACGTCAAAAACTATTTTCAAATTTGTGTCCCGTAGCAAAAAAGTTGCGGAAACATATATTTCGCCATATAATTGCCAAATATTTATATTTATATCCGCACAAATTTAAGAATGTTATATAAATATTTACACTGCGAAATCAAACTATGTACTTATTTAATTCCACTTAAATAACAAATATTATCATTAATTCATCTATTTCAGAATCTATGTGTAATTATGTCAATTTTACAATTTCCAGAAGAAGTTTGTTTAATTTTCTGTGAAATGAGAAGTTAGAAGTAAAATAAACTACATATTTAATTACATAATCAAAGGGATCAGTTTAAAAGAAACTTGACTTTATTTTGATTGACAATTGCGCATGTGGATACAAAGTAGTAATGTCTCAATTCCAGCTGAGTTTAATTCGCGGCCCTTCGTGACAACTTATTGATCACTCTCCATTTACTAAAAATACATTACTATATAATTACAATCGAAATAAAAATCATTGTCCTAGCTCAAATAGGCACAAAGCCAAACCCGAAAATAATTCAAAGACACATTGTGTAACTCATTACGATAACAAAAGTTGTAGTTAAATCACAGTACGTACCAAATCTTTATGTAGATCTTTTGATATATGGCTAGAAAGTTTCATAGTGCCGACAAATATAAAAAATACACCCAACAATATAGACAACGACTTGAGGACGATGGAGCCCATTGTTGCGGCAAGGAGCGACTTCACAAAATACACTAAACAGTCAAATCAACACACACTAGGGCTGTACATTTAATATGATTCTTAGGCTAGATTACACAATTGTTAATACAACATTAGTATTTGTTTGATTTATACGCAGGTAGTTAGATTATTGTAGCGTCCATAGTCGACGCTCGGCGTCTATGCAATCAATAGCACATACGCATCCGAAACTACTAGCCGTCCTGTGTTACGTTGGCTCGTTCATCTGTTTACCCTGTCATTGCTTTTTACAAACAGTTATAACTTTTTGGTATTTGGCCAATTACTAAAAAGAATTATGATTCAAATTTACCAACTATAATCATATTTACTTTTTGTTGCATTTTGCACAAACTCATACCGTTTTACAGTGACACTCAAACATACTTTTTACAAATACTTTTTTATTCATATGAAAAACAGTCTATACACTGGCATTAAAAACTATTATAAACTATTTACAGTATATAACAAAAAAACATTTATACAGGTGACACTGAAAAACGAACCACTCAAAATAACTACCATAAATTATGATATATGGCATGATGGTAGTGCTTCCGGTTTGACCGGAAGTGACATCAACTTAACACATTATAAATGGGACACCTATATATTTTTATACAGGGTGATGACCGGCACAGCCGAACATAGGACTTTAACATCTAAAATCAGACTTTCCTAATTTCCTGTTTCCCTAAATATTTTAGGCAAAAAACTTAAAATAAATGTTGTAGAGCATAAAATTCGCAACTGATTTAATCTATTAAACTAGTTTAATATATATAATCGGGCCTATTCTGTAACTCAGTCGTTAATTTTTAACAACTGGTTAAAAAAATTATCTAATCAAGTATGTTGACATATAACAAAAAAAGTGGTCAAATCAATATCTATTGGATAAAATTATTAACCAGTTGTTAAAAATTAACTAGTGAGTTACAGAATAGGCCAGATTATCTGAATCAATACGCAAAATTAATTTTGTATGTCTTGTAATGGCAAATATTAGGTATGAAAATGAAAATTACCACAAAAATAGGAATAGCCATGGAAAATAAATAACAAATGTCTACCGGTTTATCTGTCATGTTAGTGTAATTTATTTTTATTAGGTATTATTTCTAATTTCTGTTCAGTTAACAATTATCTGTAAATTTAAATTGATATTTGTTCACTTCAACAGAAATTACAATAAAAATAAATTAACCTCGCTTGACAGATAAATCGTTATCACTTGTTAATTTTTTGTTTCATGGCTATAGCTATTTTTGTGGTGATTTTCAATATTTTCATACCTAATTTCTACTGTTACAAGACACACAAATTAATTTTGATTCATGTGCAGAATTTTATGCCCTACAACTTTTATTTGAAGCTTTTTTACATAAAATAATTAGGGAAGCAGAACATTACTAATTACATGTTAAAGTCCTATGTTCGGCCGTGCCGGTCACCAGCCTGTATATTTTTATATAGGTTGTTTCCTTGAAAACAACCAGCGCTTTTTTGGGCGAGCTCGTGACGTTAGAGAAAAATGTTATATACAAAAAATAATCAGTAATAAGGAGCTAATACATCAGTAATAACAAATATATAATTCAACTAGTGGTTTTCAAACTGTAGAACAAAATTATCTTTTTTAAATGGTAGCCTATATAATTTTTTAGCCCGTTAGATAGTTTTTTTTTTTCTGATTTCAACGATATAAATATTGTTTAGGGCTGTATGACAATTATTTCGAGAAAAATGGTATTAAAAATTACAAATAAAGTTATAATATTTATTATTACATTATTTCTAATTGTTATACAAGCATATATAATATTTATATCTATCTAACGGGCTCAAAATTATATAGAGTACCATTTAAAAAAATATAATTTTGTTATACCGTTTTTGAACCACAGGTTGAATTTTCGGTTTGTTATTACTGATAAATTAGCCCCTTATTCTTGATCTTTTTTTTGTATATAACATTTTTCTCTAAAGTCATTAGTTCGCCCAAAAAAGCGCTGGTTGTTTTAAAAGAAACACCTGTAACCTGTATATTTGAAATGAAAATTATGAATTCAATGATATGTTTGAAGTGTCTTTTTATTGAAGAAATAAATTACAAAAACGCAAAAGAAAATTATGAATAATTAACCTGATAAGCTATATCAGGTACTATAATAACATACCTATTGATTTTTCTATGTATCAAAATGTAGAATCTTACAAAAATAACTTACTATTTAAATAATTAGCTTAAATATTAATCAATATTATACTGTTTTCACAGTCTGCCTGTTATCATCGCTTCGTAGGTTAATTATTCATAATTTTCTTTTACATTTTTCTAATTTATTTCTTCAAATACACTTCAAACATATCGTTGAATTCGCAATTTTACGTAGATTTCAAATATATAAAAATATATAGGGTATCCTATTTGAAATATGAAAGTTAATGTCACTTACAGTTAAACCGGAAACGCTATCATCATACCAAATACTTCGATTTGTGACCCCCTAAATATGTCAAGAAAATTAAAAAGTAATTATAAATAAAAAAATATTTTAAGGTGCCCGTTTTTCAGTGTCACCTGTAACCTGTATAAGTCAAAAAAATTAAATTAAGTAATACTAATAACACAACGTCGTCTTCTACCCCTGTTAGGTGGTTGAGATGACACTGAAGTATTGGAAACCGTCGTGGAAGATGAACACTGACTGTTACTATCACTTGTACTCTGTTGAGAATTTTTAATTTCTGAAGCATTCATTTCAGAATTATTGATTATACTATTTGTAGATACATCATTTTCATTATCTTTTCTAATTGATTCTGGTGTATTCTTATCAGATTTAGTTTCTTCTGTAACTATTTTTTCTTTTTCAAATTCAAATCTTTTCTTTATCTTCTGGGGCTGAGTTTTAGATAATTCTGATACAAGTTGTATATTTGAAACAGGAGAAGGAATATTTGTAATTTCTTTATAGGAATTATTACGATTAGATTCGATAACTAAAGATATATTTGAATCTCGCTTATCCTTTCTTATATTAATTACTTTATTTTCAACAACTTTTGTTTTCTCATTTCTTTCGTCATTCGATTCAGTTGTTTTTATTTTACTTTCCAGGAAATTTAATTCGCTTTTAGTTTGTATATTAGATTTGATTTCTAAAATTGGCATGTTAGTTTCATTAACTAAATAAGTATGTAATTTTGTTTTTGTTTCACTTCGCAGGAAGTTTAATTCACTTTTAGCTTGCGTATTAGAATTTGTTTCTAAGAATGGAATTTCAGTTTCATTTGTTAAGCAAGGTTGTGTGTTAGATTTTGTTTCTAAATATGACATATTAGTTTTATTTATTACATGACTTTTTACATTACTAATTTCGGAATTATTCACTTCTGTTTTTTTAACATCTTTATCTTCCTCGGATTTTATTGCTTTTATTTCACTTTTTAATTTTACATTTTTTATTTTAGATTTATCATTACATGATTTTTCACTTTTAATTCTTGATGTTGATTTAGAGCTTTTATTGGAATCTGATTTTTTGTCTTCAGACTTTAATGTTTCTTTTTCAAATTTTGATTTAGTTTTAGCGGTTTCTTTTTCCGTCTTTGATTTACTTTTTCCTGTTTCTTTTTCCGATTTTGATTTACTCTTTCCAGTTTCGTTTACCGAATTTGATTTATCTTTTACAGTTTCTTTCTCTGATTTTAGCTTATTTTTATCATTTTCTTTATTTGATTTTGTTTTATTTTTTACTGTTTCTTCGTTTGATTTTAATTTACTATGGGTTACTTCACTTTTTACGGATACTTTTGATTTACTTTGAACTAATTCATTATTTTCTGAAATATCTGATTTTAATTTTACGTCATCAGTTTTAATATTTATTGTTTCAGAAACTATTTTCGAAGATTCGTCAACTACGGAATCACTGACTTCCTGTGAAAAAAATTCTACTACAAAATTTATTGTTTTCTCAACGTTTGATTGTATTTCTTCTGGTTTTACTTTTAAATTAGAAGAATCTTGAGGTTTAACATTTTCAATTTTAATACAAGTTTCATTAGTTATTTCTTTATTTACTTCAGAAGTATCTAGTAATTTCGATATTTTCTGTTCAGTTTCCTTTGGTTTCAAGTCATTTAAGTTGATTTTATCAGGTTTACCTTCTTCTAAATTAATAGATAAATTTGTACTATCTAATTCTTCTTCTTCGCAAGGACTTATAATTGGTGAATATTGTGGTTCAATTTCAGGTGTGCAGGTACTTTCTGTAATCTGAGAATTGAATACACCAGAATCACAATCAATTTTCTCTGTAGCATAACTTAATATTTCATTATCTACTCGATTATTTTTAAAATTTTGATCATAGACGATTGGTTCCCTTCTATCTTCCAAATATCTCCCTCGAGAATGCGAACGGCTCGTTCTATTTTTTCTGCTTTCAGTTCTATAGTTTTCTATCGGTGAAGAACGTATTTCTTCTCGTGACGAATATTGACGTTCACTGTCCGGTGTATAGGTTCTTTCAGGAGTGTGCCTACTGAAAAAAGAGCTTGACCTTTCATTTCGATTCAAATTATATCTAAAATTACGACCATGTTCATGAGAATCATCCGTTGCATCCGAAGACCGTTCCCGATGTGAATTTCGTCGACTTCCGTGATAATTCTTATTTTGACTTGACCTAGATCGACTACGATGATATCGTAATCTCTTTAATTCAATTCTAGATCGTAAATCATTATTAGGATGTCCCCTAGAATCATAATTGTAACTAGATTTTAAATGGCTGGTATTTCTTCTTTCAAATCGATCTCTATAATTTCTATAATCTTTTTCGTTCTCAACAAATGTTTCTTTTTCCAGCTTTCGTTTTTTATTAAAACTATTATTTTCATAATCGTCATCTGCTAAGCTTCGTTTTTTCTCCTTTAATTCTTTTCGAACATTTTCCAACTCTGTATTTAAGTTCTGAATAATTCTGTTTTTCTGCAGGAGATCATGTTGAGCCTTCTCAAACTGCTTATTTAAAACCTGATCATCTTGAGTATCATTCTTTTTAGGTGGTGGGCCTTTGTTCTTTAGTCCTCTTTTAAAATACATATCATCTAAAGCTTTCCTTAACTCAGCAATTTGGTTATTCTTACGTTCCAATTCTGCTTTCGCTGTTTTGTACAAACTGGAAATGTTATTCTCTAATCTACAATTTACTCTTCTCAATTCACTTATCTCGATGGAGAACTTCAATGAAGTTTGTTCTAATTTTTCTATAGTTTCCTTCAATTCCTCATTTTCTTGTTGGACCTAAATATTTATATTAGTAAGGTTATATAAACATGAAATTTATGTAATTCTCATACCGTCCCATACTGATTGTTAAAATCATCCAAGTCGCCATACACATCGACTTCCATTGTTTTATATTTAATTCACTTGTTCAACATAGAAAAAGTATAACTAAACAAATGACAGTAGTAAAGGCGCGAAAACGAGCTTTTGTTTCATTGAAGGTTACATTAAATTCAAAGCACATGCACCAACTGTTGGACTGCAAAAAATATTAGTGCCGTGTGTCGTTCCTTGTTTATGTGATAATTCTGTCTGTTTCAGTTTTTTTTTGTTTTGTTGGTATTGTTTTTCAAATAATTATGACAATTACTGAACTTGATCCACAAAATACTACCGTTTGAAATGTTTTGTCTAGTTTGGAAAATAAAAAGATATATACTTCACTTTTTCACATACTAAAATAAGTTTTTATTTGAAAAATAATAATTTAAACCATATCTTGTACTCGAATTCATTTTAATAACTTCTGTTTAGTTCTAAAATCTAAAACTATATACCGAGGTCGTGTATATGTTTGAAATGCTGCCATTTAACGGCAAAACGGCACGAATTTTTTTAGTTTAAAAAATAAATGTAAAGATCGCTCAAAATTTTGAAATGGTCTATTGTGATGTTTTTGTTTTTATTTGGCTTGAAATACAAATTCTGAACTGGATACATATCACTATATTTTTCTTGGCATATATATTTTCCTAACGTCCCTTGAAGTTATATTGCTTTATACATTCGTGACTGTACAAATCTATACCATGAAGTTATTGCGCTGAAGCGCAACAACTTCGTATTGATTTGTACACAGTGACACATGTTCATGGATGGCTCAGGGCAATATAATTTCAAGAGACATATTTGTATGATAGAAAAAGACATATACCGTCCAGAGTGACACATAGAAAAGAGAGTATATATTGGGTGACATATGTGCATTGATGAATTTGTATCACAATTTTATTATGCATACCCAACTATAGTAGTATGCGTTCAGTTATAAACATGAGAGATTAAACAAACGAACGTATAAAGCAGACTCAACTGTTTTTAACCTAGAAATTTAGAGTTACAGAGGTTGTTTTAAAAAGAAAATCATGAATATTATTTGCAATATTCGAAATATTTTAACAAAATGCAATACTCAAATATATTATAACGAGGTAATTTTGTTTTATCCGTTAACTAAAATAAAATAAGTATGAAAATTGTAGGCTTTTCAATTTAGAAACAAATACACTGATGCTCGAATGATTCGTGATGTAAAAAGAAGGAAAATGGCAAAAGAATATTACGTAGACAGATTGCGATTGGTGACATTAAAACGAAATGACATCATTCCTCCAGAAATTAGAGAACTAGCTGCTGCTGAATTGCATGCTTTTCCAAGAGATTCTTGCCCTGTAAGAATTGTTAATAGGTGTGCAATTACTTCTAGGCCTAGAGGTATAGCAGAGCGATGGAGGTTAAGTAGAATAGTATTCAGACACCTTGCTGATTATAATAAATTAGCTGGTATTCAAAGAGCTATGTGGTAAATTAAGTTTTGTAGATAATTTACATGTAATAAATGATTGTATATACATATAGTTCTGTTCATTATTGCATGTAGACATGTTAATGTTCATATTGTTAATATATAAAAATGAGGATACAATAAAACTACAAATTATAAACATCAGTTTTATTCTTAAAGTATAAAGTTTACATCACTGTGTAAAAAATTAACTTAGTCGAAAAGACCCAGACCCATGTCGTCGTCAGATTCTTCGGGTTCGGATTCCTTCTTTTTCTCTTCCTTGGCTGGAGCAGCAGCCGCGGCGGGAGCTGCGCCAGCTGGAGCAGCAGCACCACCTGCAGGTGCAGCACCTACTCCAGATCCGATCTTGGTGATCAGATCCCTGATATTTATACCTTCAAGGGCCTTGGCGAAAAGACCTGGCCAGTATGGCTCAACATCTACATTGGCGGCTTTCAAAATAGTCTGAATTTTCTCACCCTACAATAATTACAAAAATATCATTAATTTTACATTGATTAAACAATTAAAAATAATAAATAACATGAAAATTTTACGGATTGTACGTAATTGTTGAAATAAAAGCGGAATATGACAATGACATTTCTAAAATGTGTACTTACAGTAACAGCAACATCGTCGTCAGCCAAAATCAGAGCGGAGTAAACGCAAGCGAGTTCAGCGTTGGAAGTCATTTTGTTTTGTACTTAAAACTTCTTTATATAATAATATTATAAGATGTGCAAGTCGCCACAAACGGCCTTAGCTCCACAGAGAACAAGCACGCGTTGAGTTAACCTAACTGGAAAGAAAGATAGTGCGTGGTGGCAAAACGCAGTTGTTTTTCCCCCACCACGACAAAATATCGACATAAGATGAAATAGTGGAAATAGTATTCGTTCACTGAACATGGAAATATTGTGAAATATATGGATTAAGGTTTATTTTCTTTAAATAATAATATCAAGGTTCTAATGTTCTAGTTTCATTCAAAAAATGTGATAATTTAATCTTTTACTCTTGTGGACCTGCAAATAAATGATTAATAGTCGTGAGTAACAAAACAAAAAATAAGTGAAACAAAAGAAGGTGATAGGTAAAATACATTTTTATTATTAATTTAAGGTGCAATAAACATCAGTCATTCATAGTGATTATTTTTTATTCTATTTATATATTTTAATTAATATGTATACATTGTATAATCCCCCACCAATTCAACAAAAAAAAAATCTCAAGTGATATAGTTTGTCTTCACGAAAGATGACTATTCAAGGTCACTTATTCGAAGGAAGAATACACAGTACTTTATACAGCAGTAACGTAGCAACATTTCATGTTAAAAAGAGAAAGATTATTTAACATATATCTATGTAATTTATGTTGTGTGACAGACATACGTAAGTGGTGACATTATTTTCTAACACACTACAAATAATAACAAATGTCATAAGAGTTACAAACAACCATAATACAAAATGAACCGGCGACTTCTATGTCTTTACAATGGCAGGGGCTGCATCCACTTAACTGTCATGGTGGGATCGCTATCTCTTTCTAACATTGACAAGTACACATGCGTCAACTAGTACCAGTTCGACAAATTGACGATGATGAAGAAAAAATTACATCCTGTTAAGCTTGGCATCATCTTAGCTTGATATTATTTGTTATTTCTATTTGTGCAACTTGCTCGGTGATTCAATTTTACGCCTATTCGATTTATGTTTTAATACATTTTCGCATTAAATACTTGGATAAAATGTGATCAAATCTGCTGGACCAGCTATACACAATTGTTAGAGAGAGACAGAGATCCCACCAGTCAGGCGGGTTGCATTTTTGGTGGATACACGCAAGTTATTCAAGACGTCGGTTCATTTTGTATATAGAGGTCAATGCAGACATCTAATTATCTACTACACTGCCCTCTATGCTAATGTTTACCCAGTGACTTTGATGTTTATGTTTAACTCAAATTATTATTCCATGGCTTATGACCGTTAGCTTTTATATTTCTCTAAAAACAATACCAATAACGCACAAAAGTCACGCTTGGAAAACTCGAACCAAGAGTGCGGAGAACTGTTAGCAATTGATATGAAATGGTAACTTTTTTCTACAGTTTACATCTTCATATAGTAGGAAAATGTAATAAAACATGTTTAATAAAAAGTTTTAATTTATAAATTAATATGAGAAAATTGGAATTTTTAAAATTCTAGAAACGTCCTTCTGTGACGTCAAATCGATTTGTTGCATGTATTTAGAAACACAGATGTTATAAGGCGCGCGCCGGAATTCACAACGTAAATTACTAGAATCAGCCTTTTTATAACAAGATTCCATAATTCTATAATAATACTCCATAAGCACGTCATGATAAGAAAATTTAAATTACGGTTAAATTAAAAAAAAAATCGTATCTCATTTGATGTACACATTTTCTTACTCAATATTAGATATTGATAGTCAGTTTTTCATTCTAAACATTTTTTTTCATTACACTTTTGTTCTAAAATTAATAGGTAAACAGATATCGCCAAATCAAAATTGTAACATTGAATTTCCTATGTTCGGAAAAAACTAGACACCCGATATACTTATATGACATTAAATTTTTATTTGTTATAAATAAAATTTAGATAATTCCAGTGCTGTTTTTTAACTAGATATTTATACGTATTCTGAATTTTTGGCATTGAAGGGTCGTTATTATGCGGGCCGCTATATATTTTTCCACACCCAAATTTTGATCCTAGTCCACCCCTGAGCGCTTCCAATGTTATATCCATATCAGACGGCTTATAAAAATGACCTTGAACAGTCATCTTTCGTGAATCAAACTATAGCTCCCAATATGCGCCCATTCCAATCCCCGTACTGTTATTTCCTTTTCTTACATTTATTTGTTGATGTTCGTGTTGCAAATACCAAAATGTTTTATTATTAATGTAGATGTATAAAATATGCTGTAATCACTGCATTTTTCATACTCATTTTATAAAATAAGGTAAAAATATATATTTTTTACTATATATATTCTAATTTATTCATAGTTGCAAGTAATTATCATTTATATAATAGTAGTTTACTATTTATTTTATACTTTTTTCCTCTGCACTCTAGAAATAATAAGACATATTGTCGAGTCATCTCTTTATCAAAAGTAACCTTTGTCCTTCGTAAACTACTTTGGAAAGTTGGTTGATGTTGGTGTGAGTGGTGCAGTCGTGCAGTTCGGTTTGAAAATGGCAGGTAAGAAGTTGGCTCTTGCAGTTTCGTAATATTTTTTTGTATTTTTTACGAATAATACGCATTTTAGGACCAAACCCATTTGCAAAATACTTAAAGAACATTGATATTGAGGGGATCACATATAAATATTATGATTTAGTTTCTTTGGATAATAAATATGGTATGTTAAAAAAATATAAATAAATATTCGTGTGATAAGAACCACAATCCTTCTAGAATCTCTACCATATTCAATACGCATACTGTTGGAATCTGCGGTGCGTAATTGCGATAATTTCCAAGTAACTGAAAATGATGTCAACAGTATATTGTCCTGGGAGCATAATCAAAAATCTGTTGCTGATGTTGAAGTTGCTTTTAAACCTGCCAGAGTTATCCTACAGGTTCGTTAAAAATATACTTTTGGTTGCACTAAAATCCAATATTATGTAATTAGGATTTCACTGGAGTGCCAGCGGTTGTTGATTTTGCTGCAATGAGAGATGCAGTTAAGCAGATTGGTGGAAACCCAGAAAAAATCAACCCTATTTGCCCTGCAGATCTTGTAATCGATCACTCCATCCAAGTAGATGTAGCTAGAAGTGCAAATGCTTTACAAAAAAATCAAGAGTTGGAATTTGTAAGAAATAAGGAACGATTTACTTTCTTGAAGGTATTTTCAATTTCCGTTTTAATTATTACTATAATAAAAGCAAATTATGTTTCAGTGGGGTGCTAAAGCTTTCGACAACATGTTAATAGTACCACCCGGTAGTGGCATTGTCCATCAAGTTAACTTGGAATACCTCGCCCGGGTTGTATTTTCAACTGGAGAATTACTCTACCCTGATACTGTTGTGGGTACAGACAGCCATACAACAATGATAAACGGTTTGGGGGTTTTAGGATGGGGCGTAGGTGGTATTGAAGCTGAAGCTGTGATGTTAGGCCAAGCCATAAGTATGTTGTTACCTAAAGTTGTGGGATATAAACTCATAGGAGAATTAAATCAGTACGTGACTTCCACCGATTTAGTGCTCACAATAACAAAGGTAAAACATGAACCATTGTATATATTTACATATTTTTTCCTTGAAGGTGACTTTTAAACCTTTATTAAAATTATTTACATTTAATGATAGTAGTCAAAAAAAAAATAATAATGTGATAAAACATTTCTACATATAAAGAAATAAAAACAATCGTGTTTTGATAATTATGTTAATTAAAAACAGACATAAATATTATCTTTTTAAATCGTTTATCATTAATTTTATAGTTTTATAATCTCATTGTACTTTACTCACTTCAATCAATACTTCAAATCTATGATTAATATACTTGAAATCTAAGATTTAAAAATCTGTAAACATACGATTTAACACGTTAGCGGTTGTGCTATTTTGACTAGAATTTCCCCCTGGGTTAGATTTTTTTTTTGTTTGATTTTATAATCGGAGTGTAAATATAATTAATAATTGGCATACAAATATATTTCAAAAAGGGGTTTTTGATTAATTAACAAAAAAATAGTCCCTAGAGAGCCAAATCCTGGTCGGAAAAATTTTCGGTCCACAATCATGTGTCCTTATAGCGGCCCCGTTTGCATGTCCTTAAAGTCTGGTCCGTATAACGGTCAAGTTTGCATGTTGTGATCTTTTTTGAAGCGTGTGGAATAGGCGTTTTCGAAGTTAGTCGGAGCTATGCTACGGATCTGTTTGATGACGTCACAGATATATCAGATCCGTCCAATGGACCTTTTACATCAAAAGAGAGATAGAGAAAAATGACATATATGTAATGCGCAGTAGTTTGTTTGCGCATTGAGGAGGCCAGATATATTTCAAACAAAATTTGAAATGGCGGAAATAAGAATGTAACTATATTAAATAAATTCACACAAAGCGTTTGTGATAATGAATATTTCAAGACAAGAGGACGGGTAAATGAGAATCAGAAACGTGGTTATATGTTCTAAAAACGCGAAATAAACACCACATAAAGTCACAGATAATTGCGTAGTTGCCGGTTTGTTATTAAGAAAGTTACAAACAAGAATAAAACTATTGTTTTTATTTTTGAATAAATTGTTTTGTCTTTATTAATAATTTCTTTACAATCAAAGTCAAAATAATTTAAGTTTTTGTGTTGTTTAAATATATTTTTTTTATCGAAAATAAATGCTTGTTCTTTTAATCAGTTAATGTAAAAGGTCCATTATCGAAGTTTTAGCGAACGTGTCAGATTTGTATATGATTTTGCCGTTTAAATCTTTAAACTTGTTAAAATGAAGAAAATAGCGCTTATTTTTGTAGTTGTACATAATTGTATTTACGACGACTCTAGTGAGACTGAAAGGCCATTTGAATCATTTGTTTAAATTATTACGATCAGAAATTGTTTAATGTGGTTAATTATTTGTTCGAAATAACTCATAAAGACTTCACAAAATGCGAACAGTCAAATTTTCTTCAGAATTTGCTATAGTGCTGCAATATTATAATTAGGGAAGCAGGAAATTAGAAAAATCTGATTTTACATGTTAAAGTCCTATAATAAAAATATTACAAAGTTACGTCAATGTTTCACCAGTTTACAACTTCTGAGTCGACAAGTAACCACAGACGCGTTTCGCACTATTTGGTGCTCATCAGTGTGGTGTAACCTGTGTCCTCAGTTCGGTCTGACGGTGGTTTCATGGAATTCAACTCAGAAGTTGTAAACTGATGAAACATTGACGTACCTTTGTAATATTATTATTATAATGTTTCACGGAGAAATTTGCTTTTGCAGTTTGCATTTTTATTAAAATCCTATGTTCGGCTGTGCCGGTCACCAACTTGTATGTTACTGAGTAATATAGAGGGCCGTATGACCGACATAACCTACAAGAAAACTTCTGAGGTGGTCCCTGGGGTCCACTGTAACATAACATGATGAATACAAAATGTACTATTTGACAAATCCGAAATTATAACAGTTTGAAAGAAATATAATAAGTTTTAGCTAAAATAACGAGAATAAAAGAGTGAATGGGGCGTAGAAAAAATAACTGGCTAATCACATTTTTTCGATTATAGCATCTTCGTCAACTTGGTGTTGTTGGTAAATTCGTTGAGTTCTATGGACCTGGTGTTGCTGCCCTATCAATTTCTGACCGTGCAACCATCAGCAACATGTGCCCAGAATATGGTGCAACCGTCGGTTTCTTTCCAGTGGACAACAATTCTCTTGCTTATCTGAGGCAGACAAACCGTTCTGATAAAAAGATTGCTGTTATCGAAGCATATTTACGTGCAACAAAACAACTGAGAGATTATTCTCAACCCGGACAAGATCCTGTTTTTAGCGAAACAGTAACATTGGATCTAGATACAGTTGTTTCTTCTGTCAGTGGACCGAAAAGACCAAATGATAGAGTGTCTGTTAGTGATATGAAAGTAGATTTCGCTGCTTGCCTAACGAACAAAGTTGGTTTTAAGGGTTTTGATATTCCTTCTTCAAAATTAAATACTGTTGCTAAATTTAACTTTGAAGGGAAAGAATATTCACTTAGTCATGGTAGTGTTGTTATTGCTGCAATTACCAGCTGTACAAATACAAGTAATATTTATTTAACATAAAAGTGAATGTTGGAAATTAATTGAGGATATTTATAGGCAATCCAAGTGTGATGTTAGGAGCTGGCCTTCTTGCTAAGAAAGCTGTAGAAGCTGGTTTATCAGTTGCACCTTATATCAAAACATCACTTTCACCTGGTTCAGGAGTTGTTACTTATTATTTACAGGTAAGTTCTTTGTGAACTACACCGGATATCTATTTTTTTCTTCAACATGGGAAATATATTAAAATTTAACTATCAAGTGTGTTAATGAGGACGATTAATAATTGAGACATTTTAACGCGCTCGCTGCTCTCGCGGGTTAATTGTTGAGATTAGTATCGCCAATTAACACACGTATTAGTTACAATATGTTTCCGTTAACCGTATCTTACTGAACTGGAAAGTCTAATTTTATTCCATGAAAAAAAAATTAGGTTAGCACTCATTAAAACGTTTAGTAATAAAAAAATCATGCAGTAATAGAGGTCATTAATGATTCTAAACATTAACATAATCTATTAATAAACTGTCAACGGAAATATATCTTTACCAAATAAATTTACAGTAAAAAGTTAAAACTTTAAAACTGTTTACATTTTTATATCTCGAGAAAAATACTAAATTATTTAATATTTTAAAAGTAATTTATTGTATCATGTAAAATGAACTAATTAATATTTTAGTATTTTTCAATTTAATAGTTGATATCTTCCTACAAATTCAAATATTGGTTGAAATGATGATCGGATTATTTATTTCCTAGCCGACGTTTCGACTGTACAACAGTCTTCTTCAGAGTTAGAAATGGTCAACTATAAAAAGGTATAACATCAAGAACCCCCATCAACACTTTGGGATTAACAGTTGTAATTTTCATTAATATAGTGTATATACAGGGTGTTAATAAAAAAACTTTACACACTTTAGCAGGTGATAGTAGAGATGAAAACAAGAAAAAAATTCTAATACACTTAGGTCCAATACTCATTGGTTTTTAGAAAATTAATGTATGGAATTTGTACATAATACACAGGCTTGACGGAAGGTATTGTGCTGGCCACATCAGATTTAACAACTAAGGACTCTAGGTGTTTACGATCAATTGTAAACAAAGTTGCAGCCGTCGTCGAAGAGACTCACGCACTTGATCGTAAACACCTAGAGTCCTTAGTTGTTAAATCTGATGTGGCCAGCACAATACCTTCCGTCAATCCTGTGTATTATGTACAAATTCCATACATAATTTTTCTAAAAACCAATGAGTATTGGACCTAAGTGTATTAGAATTTTTTTCTTGTTTTCATCTCTACTATCACCTGCTAAAGTGTGTAAAGTTTTTTTATTAACACCCTGTATAATGCCAATTTTTTAAATTATTTTTAGCTGGAAACGTAGAAAACAAAAAAATGAAATTTCCTTAACTTTCGAAATTTGAAAAAAACATGTGATATCAACGATGTAAGAAAAAAAATCTGATGTGACCAACACAATACCTCCCGCTATTTACCTATGGAGTATAATTTTTATATTACTTTATAAATTTATCTATAGAATATACGGAAAAAGTATTAAAGCAAACCTGTAGAAAATGGAATAATCTTTAATTTTTTATAATAACAAATTGTAAAAAAAAAACATTTAAAGGTATTTTTTGAAGAAAAACTATCTTGAGCTTCAAGTAAACTGCCATTTCCGGTTATCCGATTGCCACCAAAATCTAATGGCTTCTTTCCATATTAGAATAAGGTAGAAATACATGGTTTCAAAACTTTCTGAATGTTAGTATTTGAGTTAGAGCGTAAAGAGAATCCACACACACAGACATCATCGTGAAAATGTCAAAAATGGATTCTAGGGACCTTAAAATGTGGTCATTTACCAAAATCTCGATATGCGATTTTTAGCACGATCTCTATACCTCCCTTACCAGGGGTAAAAAATCGTTGATATCACATGTTTTTTCAAATTTCGAAAGTTAAAGAAATTACATTTTTTTAGTTTTTTGCGTTTCCAACTAATAATAAGTTTAAAAATTGACAGTATATACACTATATTAATGAAAATTATATCTGTTAATCTCCAAAGTGTTGATGGGGGTTCTCGATGTTAAACATTATTATAATTGACCATTTCTTGTCCTGAAGAAGACTGTTGTACAGTCGCAACGTTGGCTAGGAAATAAATAATTTATGTAAGACTGCGTGTCCGATTATTTCCATTCTTCCAAAATATTATTATTAGCAAATCAATGAAAAATACAATACACAAAAACAATTTTTTTGTGGCTGAAAATGATTTTAGACAAGTTAAATATTTAAATTACAACTGAAAATGAAATACTGAATTATTTTTAACTCATTGAATGTATTTTTTAATTCTATACTAACATATAAAGATAATCCCAAATGAACACATTAACATTGCATGTTCTGTGTTCAAAACAAAGAGTAGACTCAATATTAACAATTCGTATTAATCAAACAATGCTATTATAGGAATCTGGAGTAATTCCAGCTCTCAATGCCTTGGGCTTTGAAATTGTCGGATATGGTTGTATGACCTGTATAGGAAACAGCGGTCCACTCGAAGATAATATTGTTAACGCCATAGAACAGGTTTGATTTCACCATAAAATTAATGATTAAATAAACCTAATGGATGTTTGTGATGTTTAGAACGATTTGGTGTGTTGTGGCGTCCTCTCGGGTAATCGTAACTTCGAAGGGCGTATTCACCCAAATACCAGAGCTAACTATTTAGCTAGTCCACTTCTTGTTATTGCTTACGCAATTGCTGGTACTGTTAGCATCGATTTCGAAGCCGAACCTTTAGGCAAGTTTCTATTTTTAATGTAGTATTTGAAATAATGTTTTTAATCTGAATAGGGCGCAATGCAAGTGGTGCTCCAGTTTACTTGAGAGATATTTGGCCTACAAGAGCTGAAATCCAGACAGTTGAACAGAAATATGTTATTCCGGTCATGTTCCAAGAAGTATGATCATTTATTTAAAGTTAAAACTTTTATTTTAAAGTGTTTTATTAGGTATACAGTAAAATTGAGACTGGATCTGAGAGCTGGCAACAATTAATTGCACCATCAGGAAAATTATATCCTTGGGATGTCAATTCCACATACATTAAGAATCCTCCATTCTTTGAGGGCATGACTAGAGTAAGTGATGAAATATAAAATAATTAATAGTTATTTTCTCACGACCACATACGAAACATTTTGTTTCCACACGATTACCTAGGTACGAAAATTGACAATATCGTTCATGTATCAAATAAATCATAACACACTATAGTAGAAATGATTAGGCAGAGGATGCATTCATCAACCTGCAAAAAAACCTTATAAAATGAAATATAACTTGTAGAAATTATTGGGTGTTATTTATTAAAAAAAGAAGAAAAAAATACTTTACGGAATAAAATTATTCGACATAACATGGTAGTGCCAACATATGGTACGAAAATTAACTACAATTATTTAAAATAATTAACATTTTTTTGTCTTTTTTTTTTTTTAAAGTAAATAACACCCAACAATGGGATATTCTAATATATTATTATTATTATTTTCTGAAACTTTCACGTATTTGTATTACAAATCCAAAATTTTGAGTTCTTTTTTATTTAATTTGAGTGAGATATAATTTTTTAAGTATTAGCTGAAAATTTGAATTTTAACGGATATGACGTACAAGGATCTGATGATATTTAGAAATGTTATAAAAATAGAAAACTTGTAACAACATAAAACGTAATAAAACTAATACAAACAAGACAGTTGACACCGCGTCAATGGCACAGAAAGTATTTTTTGTTAATGGTGTAGTTTTATGCTCAAAATATCTTAAATATGTCATCAGTCCTTCATACGTCACAGACCACATGTAATTTTAGCGCCAAAATAAAATGGAAGAAAACTCATGTTACAAAAATTATATTTTGATTTTTTTGCATGGTTCTGTTATATTTTAGCATAATTCACAATGTTATAAAAAAAATATCTTAAATATTACTACATTAGAATACTCCATTTCTACAAATTATATTTTATTTTATAAGGTTTTTTTTCAGGTTGATGACGTCTTGTGCCTAATCATTTTTACCATAGTGTGTTGCCACCTGACCGGTAATTTGACTGTGTCTTACGAGAAATCGCTAAAATAAATAATATGTAAATTTAACCCTTTTTCTTTATAATGATTATAGTTGGGACGATAATTTCACATTTATGAAAAGGTACTTATAAATAGAATACTTGTTAATACTGCCGCATTCAACAGCTAACTTCCGTTTTACTTTGGGTTGTTTGACAATTTGAGGTTAGAATCATTTGAACATGTATAAAACAATGAATACGTGGTTAATACAGTATTATTATACAATAATATTTATTTATGTATCAAGGCACTGAAGTTTTATTTTTTTTATTATGTGGAATGTGGAATTTAGTTGTCGTGGCCGTATGGCCGAGGAAAATATACCATATGAGTGATAAAATGGAACTCCAGTGCCAAGATGCATATTAAATTGAAAATGAAAGACATTTATTTATATAAATTATTTGTCAATTGCTGTCAGTCAAACAAACAAACTTATGTTCAGTGTTGCAAACCTCCGGACATTGAAGTTATTGTAATGAATACTCAAAATTATGCGTATTATCTCAAATTTCTTCATCGGAATTATTCAATTCGTTCTTCTTGCTAATATTTTTTTGTCATTTTACTTACAAATTTGGTATTATACAACGTATGTCTGCCCAAATTATCTTATATGTACAATAATTATCATAAGATTGGCAACACTACATTTCATGAAATTGTCCTATAATGAATTACTTTAATTCCGATTTTGTGCACTTTAGTGACGTTTAAAACTTATTTGTAGAGACGAGGTGAATGTGGTTATTACATACATTGATTGCAGTGACAACGATTCGTCTGTGGAATGTACACCACTGGGTGTCGTGCAGGTGACAACTAATTTGAGATAAAAATACCTGTATTAAATTGTGCTGTTTTTTGTGGTCGTGAGAAAAATAGTGTACAAAACTCGCTAGAAAGAGGATTTCATACACTCGTGTGATTGATCAACACTCATTATGAAATGACCTTTTTTCTTAGCTCGTTATGTAAATAACTATTTCACACACAACACGTTATTGATGTTAGAATTAGACTTGTGAATAAGAAATATATTTTATATAGGACTTACCAGCACAAAAACCAATTATCAACGCTCGTGTTTTACTCAATCTTGGTGATTCTGTTACCACCGATCACATTAGTCCCGCAGGTTCTATTGGTCGCCAGAGTCCGGCCGCCAGATATTTGTCTGACAGAAATTTGACACCACGAGAATTTAACTCATATGGTTCCCGCCGTGGAAATGATGCTGTTATGGCAAGAGGTACCTTCGCAAACATTCGTTTAGTAAATAAATTCTTGGATAGACCTGGACCAAGAACACTTCATTTCCCAAGCAACGAAGAAGTAAGAATTAAAACTAATGTATTTATTCTCTAAGTTTTCGTTCATGAATGAAATCGTTAACGATCTAATATTTTTTAACGAAATGTACAACGTACATTACAAAAATTATATTCTGTAATTTTGTCGTTTACGTGATACCCTTGAAATTTTATTTAATGAAAACATTCAATGTTTTTAGGATTTCTGTACTATACGATTAACGCTGCTGTATTGTAAATCTACTCATTTTTTATAATTATGACTTCTTCAATAATTTCATATTTTATGTATCTTTGTGATTTTTTTTGAATAATTATGTCAGTTACTTTCCATATACAACGACTTACTAAAGCCTGAAATAAAAGACAATATCTGTTTTTGCCGATATATTTCTGGTAACTGCGTTGAGAATAAAAATAACTTAAACTACCGTGGTAATCCTTGTGATACGGACACAATCTTCTAAGATCGGATTTATTTACAAATATCGATAAAGACAAGATATTTAGTAAATTGATACAATTTGTTAAATAAATCGTCCGGTGTGGTATTAAATGGATTAATAGTATCTAGTAGTTATCTCATTATCATCAGATTATTTTCATATCAGAAAAATTCTCGAAAACTAACCTACGTATACATTATTATTTCAAAAATAATAAAGGTGTAAACCAAAAAAAACAACTTTGCACTAAAAAATAGAAAAAAAAATATATGGGCAAAAATTAAAACCTCAGTTTGTTAGGAATTCTTGAAATATTCAACCTCGAATATGCGACAGAGTAGCGTGTGGCGTCATACCGACACGAGTCGAGAGTACGGTTGCGTAGTTTGAAGTTTGAATTGTGTAGATCTTACAAGTTATACTAAAACATAATATATTCTTAGCTATTTGTTGTTTGAACTTTGAAGATGCCTAATTGCGTATAGTTGGTTGTAATAACAACTTAAAGAATTCAACCGAAACATTACATATTTGTTTTCCGGAAAGAAAAGGATCCCTAACGATATAAAAAGCTTGGAAAAATCGTGTCAATTGGAAGCATTTTAGTGCCAATCATAACCATATAGTGTACAGTTTACATTTTGAAATTGAGGACTTATTATCAAATTTAAATTGTTTCGAAAGATTTAAAGAGTTAATTTAAAACTTTATTTTCAAAACTTTCGTATAATTTAATACATATACTCTCGCATTTGACATTTATTATTATTTTGCTTTCTCAACAACAAACACATTTTCGAGAAATAAGCATTTGTAAGCTATTTGAACAATTTGCACCAATTGACATTGTTTAGCCGTTCAATATTTGTTTCATTTGGAATTCACAATTTATTCTTCGATTTATCTTTCATTTCCTTCTCGGTATATTTAGGTTCTAAACCGAATTGTGAATAATTTGAGTATTATAAGGTAGAACACACGTAATAATTAAAAAGGCATGAAGATTGCTTCTGTTTAAGTCGTATACGCATGTACTCCCAATGCCGCGTTTTTTAAAATTCATAATTCTTCAATCTTTAACAATAGAAATATGCGGTTTGAAAATTAGTTTTTCATACTACAATTTTGATTTACACCCTCTTTAAATAACTTCATATTTGTAATTCGTTCAATATTATGTTTAAAATGTAGTTTTCTTCTATTTTTCACAAATTGTGATCATAATTTATATTTTCGAGTTCCAACGACAGTCATATGAGCACTAGTTCATAAACGTACGAAATTGCGTTTGATAAACGTTCGTTATAACTACAGAATAAGGAAATTCAGCAATGCTAACGAATTTAATTGGAGAATGAATATTTCGTTCTCGTACGTTCGACAAAAAGTTAGAGAATAAGGCAAGTCGTTTACCGGTTTTCGTTTATCAACGTTATAGTTATAAGTTACAGAATAGGTACATAGAATTATTTTAAATTAATTTATCCTAATTTTTAGTTGGACGTATTTGATTGCGCAGAGAAATATGCTACTGAAAATGTACCACTTATTTTGCTCGCTGGTAAAGATTATGGTTCCGGATCTAGCAGAGATTGGGCTGCCAAAGGTCCTTATCTGTTGGGTATTAAAGCTGTAATTGCGGAATCATTTGAAAGAATCCATCGTTCTAATCTCGTCGGAATGGGAATCATTCCATTGCAATATCTCGATGGACAAAATGCGGAAAGTTTGGGACTTACAGGAAAAGAACTATTTACTATTACACTTCCTGCTGATTGCAAACCAGGACAAAACATCACAGTAACGGTATCTATTATTAAATGTTTTCCTTATGATTGTAATTTGTAATACATTTTTTTCACAAGGTCGAGGATGGTAGATCGTTCCAAGTCAAGGTCAGATTCGATACTGAAGTTGATTTATTATATTATCAAAATGGTGGTATACTCAATTATATGATAAGAAAAATGGTTGATTGAAATCGTGGTCATGGATATTGGGATAAGGAAATGTACTCAATCATGTCAAAGTATATTTTAACTGTTAAAAAAATAATATATATTTTAAACTTTAAAAATTCATTTTTTAACCTTATAAATAGGAATGCGAACAAGAAAATAAATTAAACTTGATAAGTGCTGGCAGAAACATCTCCTCCATGTCCTGTCCAATTGGTATGTACAAACTGACCCTCTTTTCCCAAAAGCTCGTAAGTATGTGCCCCGAAATAATCCCTCTGAGCTTGTAACAAATTCGCCGGTAATCTAGCAGATCTGTATCCGTCGTAGAAGGCCAAAGCAGTGGATAAAGCTGGAACTGGAACTCCGATCATAGCAGCTGTTGCCACAACCTTTCTCCATCCTGCTTGACATCGCCCAATAGCTTCAGTAAAGAAAGGAGCCAAAAGCAAATTACTTAAGTTTTGATCTTTATCAAATGCAGCTTTGATATCTCCGAGGAAAACACTTCTGATGATGCAACCTCCTCTCCACATTAACGCTATCGCACCATAGTCCAAATTCCATTTGTGTTCTTTCGCTGCATCTCTCAATAACATGAATCCCTGAGCGTAAGAAACGATTTTACTTGCGTAGAGAGCATGGCGCATATTTGTAATAAATTCCTTTCTGTCGCCCTGGAATGTTGGATTTTCTGGAACTGGTAAAGACTTGCTTGCGAGTTGACGTTCAGCATGTAAAGCAGATAAACAACGACTGAAAACAGCTTCACCGATTAAAGTAACAGGGGAGCCATATTGAAGACCGGCAATTGCAGTCCATTTTCCGGTTCCTTTTTGACCCGCAGCATCACGGATCTTGGGCAAGAGATATTTTCCTGAAATAAATAAATATATCACATCTTATACATCTATTTTTCTCATTTGAGCTTCATGGCACTAATTTCTGAACCGCAACGTAACAAGTATATTTATCTGTCTTATAGTTTCCTTCATTCCTTCTTCGACATGTATGTTTAATAGCTCCATCTTTGTCTTACTAACACATTTAGAGAAAGATAGTTATATGACATTTGGAAGCAGTGGTACTTAATAATTTTGCAGGCTTCTTTGCAATCCAAGCTCAAAAGAAATCATCCTGTTTACGTTAACTATCGCGAAATTCGAGAAGTATAAATATCATTTTGGACAAAAAATGTGAAATATCTGAAATTTAGTTTTAACATTTTAGAGCTGTTTTTTGTAACGAAGTTTTCAAACCGTTTTTGTATCTGACGTCATCGTTTTATAACTCGCCAAAATGTATGGTTTTAAAATAATGACGTCATGGCGTATTTGAATTTGAAAGATGTAACTTTGAAAAGTTTATTTGTAACTATGGTTGAAGATCAAGAAGTGCAAATTTTGTTGAAGTTAATTCAAGATGACTAAATACCATAGAACAAATTAATTTTATGCGTTTTTTAAGGGATAGTAGTGATATAGAGAACAATTAAATAATACTATTTCTATTTTATCGTAAAACGCATGTTAGAATGGAGATTTTTTTTTATAGTTGCATAGATAAATATTTAGAAGATTTTGAATGAATTGTCTGTCAAGTTTGTTTATTGTTTACAGTAAGCCTCAGAAAATTGTTGGTTAAATCTCCTCCCACGCTACTTCGAAATATTTTTAAACCATTGCTACCGGCTGGTTTGAAATTCAAAACGATCGCAGTGTGACGTCATTGTTTGAACCGTTTTCATGCGAGAAAATAAGTTTCAAAACATTACGACACAGTATCAAACCAGTGTGTAGCCAAAAAACAGCTTAGATGTGTCAATATCTTTGTTATAATGTTTATAATTTATTGGTGATATTTACCTTATGAACAAAACTGTAAATTATGAACAAAATCGCAACGAAAGCTGCGACTGTTATGTATAATTTTATATTAATTAACAAAAAATAGATGCGTTTTTGTCAGTTTTTTAGATTTACAGATCTGTACGACTTACAGATTTGTTCAAAATTGGCCTATTAAAATGATTTTCTTAGAAAATCTTAGAAATAATTGTAAAAATGGATTATTATTTTAGTTTAAGCATGGAATCATTCATTATAAAATTGCACAGATTTGGGTTAATATATGACGTAATTGTGTTTGTACACAAAACTGTTGAGATTTGCTTATAATCACGTGCCCATCACTACCAATATCATTTGATTCATACGATCATCAAACTATGACGTGAAGCTCAAGTGATCGTAATCAGTGTTATATTTTCTATTAATGAATGTGCCATTCTATTTACAGATTTCGGTAATGATAATACTGCCTTTCAAAGGTGTTGAAAAAGTACCACAATAGTTATTTTTGTAACAAGTGCGGAAAATTAATGGTTCTAAAACGAATTTACATATTGTTTGTGACGCATGCGGAAAGCGTGATTTTGAAACTCATTCAGAATCACGTTTTCCGCATGTGTCAGGCATTATTTTTTCTGGAATCGTCCACAAAAATAAGAAAATTCACGAAATAATCGTGTCTTAAATTTTTGAAATCAGCTACTAATGCATGGTATTTTTAAGCGATTATGGTAATTGCTTTTTATGACAATATAAAATATAAATGACGTTAATTTATTAATTATTAATGAATATAACTTAAACTTACCGTCACTATCCTTAAATCTTAAAATATCTTTTGTAATTTCTATAAGGAAACTATCAAGTTCTCCTTTATTCCATTCTTCGAAAATATCTGCCATTTCTCCTTGGTCCAGTCCCAAAGCTAACATTAATTGGTAAATTTCTCCAATTAGTTGCATATCTCCGTATTCGATACCATTATGCACCATTTTTACGAAATGACCAGCACCATCAGTTCCAACCCAATCACAACAAGGCTGATCATTGGCTTTAGCGGCAATTGATTGGAAAATAGGTTTAATAAAAGGCCAGGCATCTTTGTGACCCCCAGGCATGAGGGATGGGCCATATCTGGCACCATCTTCCCCACCGGAAACACCAGCTCCGACGAAACGCAAACCGATTGATTCTAATAATTTGCACCGACGTTGAGTATCGATATATTCGGAGTTACCACCATCAATGATGATGTCTCCAGGTTTTAATAAAGGAGTTAATTGGGAAATGAAATCGTCTACTGCTTGACCAGCTAGAATTAACATTTACAGTTAGTTTATAAATAAAAAGTTGTATACTTTTTTGCGTACCTTTCACCAACATCATTACTCTACGCGGTGTTTTGAGTTTCGAAATCATATCGTCTAAAGAAGTGGCAGGAATTATGGATTTTCCTTTTGCCGGGCCATTTACAAATGCATGTACTTTATCAACTGTACGATTATAAGCAACTACGGTAAATCCATGGTCTGCCATATTCAAAATTAAATTTTGGCCCATAACTGCAAGCCCAATTAGGGCAATATCTCCAACCCTTTAGAATCATGGAAAATTAATGTTTTGATATAAAAAAAATTAAAACTACTTACGGTTCTGACATCGTTGCTGTTAAAATTTTCACTAATACGTTTATTGCTGCGGTTATTACTAAAGTGGAATGATTTGTGGGTTAGATGAGATATGATTCGGAGCGGAACTTCTCAGTCTCCGTTGACAAATGTTTTTGGAGTGGAATTGCTAAAGCAACAGGTATTAGTACGTCAGCAACCGGCGAGATATACGTAAAACTAAGTCACACAATGTCGAATCAAGGTCAGGGAGTACGAGAACCACATGCAGTTGATATGACTTTCACTCATTTTTACAATGCATAATAATATACTGTTTTTTTTATCGGAAGGTTAACAAACTCATTTTATCCTTATAAATATTATGGAACAATGTTCATTTCTAAACAATAATACAATTAAATATTATAAAACATTTATATTATTAGTAAAATTATAGAAAATAAATATATATTGCAAAATATGAGATTGAAAATACATCATGAACGATAGAGATGAAATTTTGGAGAAAAACAACAAATTATGTATACAGAAAAACCAAGGTTGAATTTAATAATTATTTTCAATAAAATAGTTAATATTTTACATCTTTTTTAAGAAAAATGGATAGTTTCCACCACATTTTGGAACTCTTGTTGGTTTTCGAAATAATGTGGCACACCTGAAAGATAGATAGGGGAATCGAATAAAAATTTACTATTCTGAACAGTGCTCTGAGGCGCTGTGGTAACGGTAACGTAACCAGTTCGGGGTCAGGGACAATAATCTTTTCAAAATGAACAAATTCGCTCGGTTGTCCGAGTTCTCTCGGAGTGGGGTTGGTTTATTTACCAGGCTACGTGTTATAGAAAATACGAAGTTAATTGGTGTCTCTCCAGCCATGGATTTCAGCACTACTCAGACGAGCAATCAGGTAAAGATTATATAAGTATAATTCACTGTCATATTAAAATTAGTATTTTATTTTAGAAGTTTAGAAAGGAAAGTGACACATTTGGAGAATTACAAGTTCCAGCAGACAAATTATATGGAGCACAAACTTTAAGATCTGTTATGAACTTCCCTATTGGAGGAGAAAAAGAACGAATGCCGGTATACATATATTTTTAAATAATTATAAAGAAATACCATTATCCCTTTTCCTTTACTTGGGTATGACCAGTTTTGTTTATACTTACAGCATAAATACTATGAAAAATTACTATCAGTTGGAAATTTAAGAAACCTAACATATTGAACTTGAACCTTAATTATCCTGTTCATAATTTAATGCCAGGAATTCACAAAACGTAACATATTGAAATTGATCTTAGGTCATTTATCCTGTTCATAACATTATACTGGGAATTTAAGAAACCTATCAAGCTGGACTTTGAACCTAATTATCCTGTTCATAACCTACTGGGAATTTGCAAAACGTAACATACTGGAGTTAACCTAATGTATCTTGTTCATAACCTGATACCGATAATTCAGGACAACAGATAGGAGTTGAATCTAATTTGTTTGGATATTACAATTTTGTTCATAATCACATGGATACCAAAATTACTATCATTTGAGAATTTAAGAAACCTAATGGACTTGAATCTAATTTACCCTGTTCATAACCTAATGCCAGGAATTCAGAAAACGGAACATATTGGTGTTGAACTTATTTCATTTATCCTGTTAATAACGATACTGGGAATTTAAGAAACTTATCTGGCATAACTTTGAATCTAATTATTCTGTTCATAACCTACCGGGAATTTGGAAAACTTAACATACTGAAGTTGAATCTAATTTATCTTGTTCATAACATGGTACCTAAAATTTAGGACACAGCAGATAGGAGTTGAATCTAATTTATTTGGGTATTACAGTTTTGTTCATAATCACATAGATACCAAAATTAGTATCATTTGGGAATTTAAGAAACAACAAATTGGACTGATTTATCATGTTCATAACCTAATGCCAGGAAATTAGAAAACGTAACATATTGGAGTTGAACTTATGTCATTTATCCTGTTCATAACGATACTGGGAATTTGAGAAACTTATCAGGCTTAACTTTGAACCTAATTATCCTGTTCATTACCTACCGGAAACTTGGAAAACGTAACATATTGGAGTTAAACCTATTTTATCTTGTTCATAACCTGATACCGAGACTAGGACACAACAGATATGAGTTGTATCTAATTTATTTGGGTTTACAGTTTTGTTCATAATTACATAGATTCCAAAATTACTATTATTTGGGAATTTATGAAACCTAACAGATTGGACTTGAATCTAATTTATCCTGTTCATAACCCAATACCGGGAATTTAGAAAACGTAACAGAGTGGAGATGAACTTAATTTCCACTGTTCATAATCTGATAGCGGGAGCCTAACTAATTGAAGTTAAACCTATTCTCCTGGTCATATTTTATTACTGGGAATTAAGGACACCTACAAATTGGATCTAATTTATCCTTTCCATGACCTAATACCGGTCGAAGACCATCAAAGAATTATTAAATATTACAGAATTTATCTTTCTATCCCAATAAGAAAATAACGAGACATTGTTCAGAATGGTTTGAAATAAGATTCAATAATATAGAAGTATATTACAAAGATTTATGCGGAATATATAAAAAAGGAGATGGGTACATTCTGTAATATGAACGTATTAGAAAATTATTGGATGTGTAATTACTATGAAATAATTCTTTTTAGTTACCAGTAATTGTTGCAATGGGAATTTTGAAGAAAGCAGCAGCAATTGTCAATAAAGAATACGGTTTAGATGCAAAAATTTCCGATGCTATTTCTCAAGCATGTGATGATGTTATTTCTGGTGAATTATATCAAGATCATTTCCCATTGGTCATCTGGCAAACTGGCTCTGGTACTCAAACCAACATGAACTGCAATGAAGTTATTTCCAACAGAGCAATTCAAATTCTTGGTGGAGAATTAGGATCAAAATCGCCAGTGCATCCTAATGACCACGTAAATAAAAGTCAGAGCAGTAACGATACTTTCCCAACTGCTATGCATATTGCAGTAGCTATGGAAATTTCCAACCGCCTCTTGCCTAGTTTACAATTATTGCGAGATGAATTGGCTAAAAAAAGCGAAGACTACGCCCGTATTATTAAAATCGGTAGAACTCACACTCAAGATGCCGTTCCTTTAACTTTGGGGCAGGAATTCAGTGGATATTGCACACAGATTAATTTCGGCATTGACCGAATTAGGGATACTCTCCCAAGACTGTATTTATTAGCTTTGGGAGGTACTGCTGTTGGAACAGGTTTAAATACCAAAAAGGGCTTTGCTGAAAAATCTGCAGCTAGAATTGCGGAACTGACTGGATTACCCTTTCAAACTGCACCTAACAAATTCGAAGCACTTGCTTGCCATGATTCAATGGTGGAAGTTTCGGGTGCATTGAATGTTGTCGCAAGTGCATTGATGAAAATTGCCAACGATATCAGGTGATTAATTATAGAATTACATTAAACTTGTTTTTCTAATTTGCATTTATTAAAAACAAAATGTAAATTTACAGTATTGTTTATTTATGGGCTTTTAACATACTGCGGATCATAAACGCTAGTTGCACTTAAGTCATGGACAATCGTTAAATGTAAAATATAATGTGATCAGTTAAGCTCAATCGTCCGAATGAGTTATAGCCATTATACGCGAGTAGTATTTTTTTTATCCACGACTCCTCAATACGAAGTTATATTTTTCGGAATGGATGGGGTTTGGACCTATTACATTAAAAGAGAGAGATATTAATAAAAGTGAGATGTGCATAGTGCGCAGTTGACTTTTAGAGCGAGTGGGTGATATGGTGTAGAACATTTAAATTTAAAATATGGCAGCAAATATATATACAACAAATTTTAAAGAAATTGAGGAAATTTAGGTATAGTAAATGCGATGAATACTTTAAAGAGAGGAAGAACAGATGAAATTCAGAAAGAGAATATAAGTTTTACAAAAAGGGTTATATCCACAATATAAAAAATATTAGAAGAAAGCGATAAAGTGTGCGTTAAATTGTTTTCTTATTTTTTGTTTCTGCATATTTGCATTTCAAACTTGCGTACTTATTATGATACCAAAATTGTTTTGTTCCGTGTACTAAAACAATCGAAAAGTGACAGTAAATAGCATAGTTGTCAAATGATTTGCTTAAAAACCGTTACAATCTGTAGTAAAACATAATTTTTACATAACATATGGGTATTTTTTATTATGTATATTTTTGTTTATAACACAGGAAAAAAAATTTTTTGTCGTTTCTTTCATCATTTTTTACAAATATAAATTTATTTTATTTCATTCTTTTTATTTGGCAACATGGTGTCACCCAACCAATGATTAAGAAAAAATCCACTAGATGGCATATCTCAAGTGACGTCACAGACATTAAAATGTAATAGGTCCATTCCGATGATATGGAATATATGCAAAATAGTAACTTTTTTCTTCAGTTTACATCGTCGTATATTAGAAAAAATATAATAAAACATGTTTAATAAAAAAAAATATTGCTAGAAAATTTAAATTCTTTACAAATCTAGAAACGTCCTTTAAAATTGTGGCGTAGATTCGATATGTTGTTGTTCATTTCAGGTTAAATATATACTGTTAGAAACACAGATGGCGCTAGTAGCAAGTGCGCGCATGTATTTTGTATTTGATATTTTATTAATTTTGTTTGCTGTAATTATTACGTGTTTCTTTGGTATTTGTTTTTTATAGTCATATCTCACTTTAATTTTTCTTAAAAAAATAGATATTCATAGTTCTACACTTCTGACACTGACGTAGCTATAGGTTTCATAAGGGGGGGGTTCTGGTAGGGTTCGATGAAAAATGTATGAAAAAATATATATGCGCCGCAGGCGATTTTTTTGAAAATTTTCAAGGTCAAACGTGTTTTAATGCATTGTAAGATAATATAGAGTTCTTTACAATGAAGCAAATTTAACAAATTCTTAAAAATTAAAATCCATATTTTATGACGAAAACGTGTATGTATGCTCCAAAAGCGTATAGTTGACACTTCTACTAGACTTTATGATGCGAGATGGGAGCATAAGCAATAACTACAAAAACAGAAAATACAATGTTTCATTAAATTAAAATATTATATTACTGAGTAGTAGCAATATCATTATTCTATTGAACTGCTCAAAATAAAATGTATAATAATTAAATGTTAATTAAATTGCGTTCCTCACAAAATACGGGACAATTGGGCGTCCCGAACAGTACTTTACGGGACGCTCAAATGTAAGCTAAAATAGAGAACAATCCCGTATATACGGGACGCCTGGCAATCGTGTTCCCACCGGCATTGCGGCCCATTTTTGGTTTTCATTTTAAGTAGGTACATAATCCCCCAATTTTGTAAGAAAGTTATATGCAGCTTAATATCAAACGTAGAAAAATACAACCGATGGGGGGGGGGTTTGAACCCCCTAAACCCCCCCCATATATACGTCGGTGACTTCTGAAATAATAATAATAACAATAATAATAATCTTTAAGTAAAATATCACTTCCGGTTGACGCTTTGTAAATAAAATCTAATTTGTTGTTCCAATAAATAGAAAAGTCTGTAATACGAAATTATGGATTACCATATTTTGTTTTTCCTCTAAAATCTGTTAAGAGCTCCAAGTTAAGTACCATTTCCGGTTTATCATATATAGTCAAAATCTAATATATTGTTCTCAATCATATCCGAGTATTAAATACCAAATTTTTGATATTTTTCACGAAAATCTGTTCAGAGCTTCAAGTAAAATATTACTTCCGATTAGTCAATTTTATCCAATATGTAATATTTTGTTCCCATTGACATAAATGTCTTAAATACTAAAATTTAAAAGTTTTAGATATATTTTTATCTAGTTAGATTATATTTTTATATAGTTTTTCATTAAAAATTGTTGTGTGCTTCAAGCAAAGTACAACTTTCGATTGTAAAAGTTTACCCAAAATCTAATCAACTCTTTATATGAATGCAGGAAGCTTAAATGCGGAAAATAGAAATTTGTAAAAGTTTGCACCGAAAAGATTACTCCCTTGTAGGTTGGCGGGGGGTAAAAAAATAAAAAGGATGCCTCTTTATTCTCTCTATAGTCTATCAGGGACACATCTTTAACCAATTAAAAATGATGTTTATGTGGTCACAAGTTTATAATTGCTCAATAACCTGAAATTATGTTAATAGCGACCCATCCTGAGTTTTTGTTTAACCGGGGTCTTATTAATCCTTTTTCAATAAAACCACGATATCTCAAACTATAAATACAAATTGCATACTCTAAAGTCTAAAGAACATATTTTATCTGCTTTAGATGTTTTTCCGTGTTTTACTATTCAATAATAAGATGTTTAGAATTAAAAAATGCATTTAATGAGCAATTGAACCCAAATTTATTAATATACTACATTTCTGTCACGGTTATTTGTATGCTGTTTACAAATATTAAGTATGAAATGTAAATTAAAATTAGAAATAACAGGGCACTTAAATAATTACTCAATGTATATACTTTTTAATTCTAAACATCTTTTGTTTCAAGATTAACAGTGTAGAAACTATCGTGAGGTGAAAATTTTACCATTTATTTAATAATTTCGAATGTTTTTTTTTACCTCCCGCTACCCTTGGTAAGGGAGGTATAGGGATCGTGCTAAAAATCGCATATCGAGATTTTGGTAAATGACTACGTTTTAAGGTCCCTACAATCCGATTTTAACATTTTCACGATGTTGTCTGTGGGTATATATGTGGGTATATATATGTGTGTGTGGATCTTCTGGGCGCTCTAACTCAAATACTATCATTCAGAAAATTTTGAAACCATGTATTTCTACCTTCTGCTAATATGGAAAGAAGCCATTAGAGTTTGGTGGCAATAGGATACCCGAAAATGGCACTTTACTTGAAGCTCAAAATAGGTGTTCTTCAAAAAATACTTTTAAATGTTATTTTTCGCAATTTGTTATTATAAAAATTAAAGATTATTCCATTTTCTACAGGTTTGCATTAATACTTTTTCTATATATTTTATGGATAAATTTATAAAGTAATATAAAAATTATATCTCGGAGCTTATGCTTTAAATATATCTCCGTGGTTACACAGGTCAGCTCAAATATATGTAACTGACAGACAAATGTCACTATCAAAAAATAATCATTTCAAATTAATAACAGTAACGTTTTAAAAAGAAAATTGTAAATAGAACAATAGTTATATGGAAAGGAACTTAATATACATAATTTCGAATTAATAATAGTAACGTTTTAAAACGAGACCCCATAGGTATGTATTTAAATTAATAAAAATTAAATGTGTTGGTCACATCAGAACTTTTTCGAATGATTTCATTAATCCTCACTATTCGGTTTCTTTTTATCATAGATTCGTTCTTGAGACTTGCCCGAACGAACAGACAGACGCCTGCCGGGGAATTTATTTTATACTGTGTAGAAATAACTCAACATGTAGTTATGAATAACATAACTTATGAAAAAACAAATTTATAATCACGATAAAATAATTTTAAACTATGACATTTTTTGTAGATTCTTGGCATCTGGTCCTCGTTGCGGTTTGGGAGAACTGAGTCTTCCCGAAAACGAACCCGGCAGTTCCATTATGCCTGGAAAAGTAAATCCAACTCAGTGTGAAGCCATAACAATGGTATGCTCCCAGGTTATGGGCAACCATGTTGCTGTCACAATTGGTAATTCTAATGGTCACTTTGAACTGAACGTCTTTAAACCAGTTATAGTTGCCAATGTTCTCCAATCTATCAGATTGTTAGGCGATTCCAGCAAATGTTTCGCTGAAAATGCTATTAGAGGTCTTCAAGCCAACGAAAAACACATCAATAAATTATTGCACGAAAGCTTGATGCTTGTAACTGCCCTGAACCCCCACATTGGTTACGATAAGGCTGCTAAGATCGCTAAACAAGCTCACAGAGAAGGAACAACTCTTAAGGAATCCGCACTTAAGAATGGTCTCACGGAGGAACAATTCAATCAATGGGTGATTCCTGAAAATATGCTGGGACCCAGTTAAAATGTTATATTATTTTGATGTATATTTTTCTTTAATACGTTAGCGGTTACAGCGAGCCTTATTACTCTGTAACAAATGTTACTGCACAGGCTTGTAGACTAATTTGAACAAGCATCTAGCATACTAAGGCAACCGCTAGGGATCCAAGGAAATGCCGGGCAATGCTAACTTTTTTTTGTGAAAAGTAGATCCTACAGTTTTAAATTATTTATTTGTATATAACTCATTTAAAATACATATAAAACAAGAAAACAACAAAATTAAACATATAAAAACAACAAAAATTATGAATGTTCAGTAGCGAAACAAGAAAAACAATAATGAGGCTGTCCCTCACAATCTTGACAATACGTTACTACTTTGGTTACTTTGTTTTTGGTAATGAGTCCCAACGACCACCTACACTGATGAGTCCGTTTGATTTCTTGGCATAACATCCTTTAAGCTGGATTCACATGGATCGTTGCCACCGTTAATTTTGCGGCCGTCATAGCAACTAGTCCGCAGTGTTGCCAGATGCTCAATAGTCAATATCCTTCCAAACCGTTGAAAAAAATCCCTTTTTTAACGTAAAAATCCCTCTAAATTTAAATACATTTTATTTATTATATAACACGTGAAACAGTTTACATAATATTTAAATAGGCATAGACGCTTTAATAAACACTGAAAAACAAATGAAATAAATAATAAATATATATGTAGCTATATATAATTGCATCAATATTGTACAGAATCGCTTTAATAAATACTGAAAAACGATTGAAATAAATTAAAAATTTGTTCAATGTTATATTATACTCGACTCACGATAGCGAGAGAAATCTAGAACAGAGACAAGTCATTGTAGTAGCCAAAAGAGGATAATTTTAGAACTGAACCAATAGAATGACTTGACTCTGTTCTAGAATTAGTTCCAAATTCTCTCGCTATCGTGATTGGAGTATACTAAAGAAAAATCCCTTTTTTGATAAAATATCCCGTTATCCCTCTCTCGTACGAAAAATCCCTCAAAAAAGGGATAATCTCTCCGAACTGGCAACACTGCTACTCCGTTCACATGCTCCGTCATAAATATCGATGCGCGCAGCGCGCAGTTTCAAACTGGAAAAACGAAATATTACTAAAACATTCGACTTCAGTGATATTGCCGGTTGCCATAACCTATAATAAGTTTTGTTTCGCCGGTTTCGCCATTGACTACATTTTTGACCACGTAGTGAAATTCTTATGAACTAGAGATGAGTAGGTACCATGTTTAAAAGGACAAGTATTTATTTTCGATAAAAACTTATTTTAACACAGAAACTTAAATTATTTTGACTTTGATTATAAGGATATTATTAATAAAGGCAAAACAATTTATTTAAAAAACAACAACAGTTTTATTCTTGTTTGTAATTTCCTTAATAACAAACTGGCAACTACGCAATTATCTATCATTTTTTGTGGTGATTATTTAAATTATTTCGCATCTTTAGAGCATATAACCACGTTTCTGATTCCCATCTACTCGTCCTCTTATTTTAAAATATTCATCATCACAAACATTTTGTGCGAATTTATTTAATATAATTACGTTTTTACTTTCCGCCATTTCAAATTTTGTTTGAAATATATCTGGCCTCTCCAATGCGCAAACAACCTAGTGTGCACTACATATATGTCATTTTTGCCTATCTCTCTCTTATGTAAAAGGTCCATTGGTGAAGTAGTAAAATATCTCTTTATATAATCCACCCAAAAAGAAACAAAGAAATTTAATACAATAGATTTTATGTCAAACTGGTTTGAGTTGGTATTATTGAAATGTGTGTTCTGATCATGCGCAGTTAAAATTTACGCCGTCAAAAATATAAATATTTCAACGGCGGTCGTCGCCGTTCGTAGCGTATGATTTCAACCAATCATAACACAGAACGGTGTAAACGGTGAGCAATTTGACGGTGATAACGGTACATGGAATCCAGCTTTACAGTATTTTCTGACTTTATGAGCTACTCCTTTCTTGCAAAAAGTATGTGTTGACCCTTTTTTTGCGCGACCGACCCGGTTCATTTGGATTATCTGGATTTTCTTCCGGTTCGCTCGTTGTAGGAAATAAGAGGGCCCCCACTATTTTCTCTTTGAAATCTCCTATTTGTAATTACTTTAGCAAATTTCTTTATATAGTACATGGGAATTTGCCAGTGATGTTCCCCAAATCAGTTCAATATATACTTGCAAACGGGACCGCTATATGGACCGCCAGACTTTGGAAAAAAATATAAACGGGACCGTTATAAGGATTGCATGGCTGTGGACAGAAACGTTTTCCGACCAGGCTTTTTTGTTAATAAAAAACTCCTACTCGAAATATGTTTGTATGCCAATTATTAATTATATTTAGACACCAGTTACAAAATCAAACAAAAAAATTTTTAACCCACAGGGGCATTCTTGCCAAAATACTGCAACCGCTAACGTGTTAAGTTATGTGTCATTCACTGTAAATTTGTGTATGGTTAAAGGTCGAAAGTTTATCATTATATATACTGTTTTGTTTTATCATTATCAACTCAAATAAATTGATACCATTTTGAAATGTTGTAGTATGTCTTAAAATGTTGGGCAGAACAGTTTCTTGTTGTGTTATTTTACGTAGATCCTATCATAAAATAGGTGTAATAGGTGTTCCTTTTAATAAAGGACAACGTAAATCTGGTGTTGAAAGAGGTCCAGAAGTGTTAAGAGCTTCTGGTTTGTTTAAAGAACTTACTGCATTACGTAAATAAATATTTCTATTGATGGTGAATAATTTAAAATCAGTGTTAAATTGTAGATCCTAACACTGATATTAAGGATTATGGAAATGTAAACTATGAGGTAAACTATGACTACAAAATTGAAAATATGACAAATTGGAATCATGTAGCTGAATGTAACCGGCAACTATCAAATATTGTTTCTAAAATAATTCAAGACAACAGAATATGTTTAACTCTTGGTGGTGACCATTCAATTGGTTTGGGTTCTATTGATGGTCATGGTAGAAATTGCGAACCCGGTAAATTAGCTTTAATTTGGGTTGATGCGCACGCAGATATAAACACAAATAAAGGCTCAGAAACGGGAAATATTCATGGAATGCCCGTTGCTCTTTTAGCGCCAGAATTAAAAAATGAATGGCCAGAATTATTACCAGCATTAGATTGGCAAAAACCATTATTATTATTAAAGAATTTAGCTTATATTGGATTAAGATCTGTTGATGCATACGAACGATATATTATAGATAAATATAATATAACAGCTTTTGATATGAAAGATGTACAAAACTTTGGCATTCAAAACGTAATTCAAATGGCGTTAAGAAAAATTGATCCAGATTCGAATTGTTCCCTACATGTTAGTTTTGATATAGATTCATTGGATTCTTTAGAAGCACCAAGTACTGGAACTCCAGGTATGTAAAATGTGATTAATGTAACTACGAAAATATAAAATATAATATTTTTAGTAAGAGGAGGTTTAACTCTAAGAGAGGGTATAGAAATAATGGAAACAATTTGTGAAACTGGTAGACTACGAGCAATGGACTTGGTAGAAGTTAATCCATCAATAGGTACAGAAAGAGATGTACAAAATACTGTACAAGCAGCAAAAGAAATTATTTTTGCTGCTCTTGGTAATAAAAGAAGAGGTTTAAAGCACGGTTTAAATATATAATAAACCAGGGGCGTAGCCAGGATTAATGTTAGGGGGGGGGGGTGAAATTTGGTACGGAGTAAGGCTGTTCAATCTTCCAAATCGATCATCTGTGGTCCATACAATCATTTTGATCGATCAATCGATTTTCTAATTAGATGAAGCATAGCGATGTTTTTTCGCAATCCTAGTTTCTTAACCTTCTACCTCTAGACTCTAGATTAGACAGCGTTTCAGTCTTAGACTAGGAATAGAGGGGAGACAGGACAGGCTATGTATTTCGCTGTAAGAAGACTTTCTAAATCATCTTAGCGACTTTCGACCTTATTGCGACGCCAGAATCAGCTGAATCGGTCTAGTCGGCCAAATGTGTTTACATACGTGCGCAGTCAGACGAATAAGTTTTCAATGTCAACAAGCGTGGCATTTCTTAAATTATATTCCAGGAATAACTGAAAAAGTATCACGAAAGTTAACTAATTACAAAATCAGAACAATATCATATTAACGAACAATAAACAAAAAACATCGGTCAAAGCGGGAGAAGCTTTAAACACAGGATCAAAGAACATAAAGATTAAATTTCAAAATAATGCCACACCACGGGTTTTTCGGAACACTGTATTGTAAACAATCATAACTTCCACGGAAATTTTGACATTCTGCATATTGCCGACAAGGGATTAAGATTGAACCTTTTGGAAAATTTAGAAATTAGGAAAGCCGTAAATTCCAAAGTAAACATTGTAAACGAACAATTAGATGTAAGCAACTCACCCCTACTCAACATGTTTGGAATACATAAATACCTGTCTTCTTAAATGTAATATCATTGTCTGATGATGTCCGAAAGGACGAAACGATCGTTACATAAATGAATAAATCTGTGGAATAATCAAGTGATGTGTTTCAATATTATATTTTAAAATGTTCCATCAAGTACCGACTACACAAACCCTAACAGTTATAATCAAGTATTTATTTAGATTTAGTCAACTGTAACAAAAGGGTATTTAACTGGTCGACTAGCCTGAGTCAGCTGATTCTGGCGTTGCAATAAGGTTCAAAATCGCTCACATGATTTTGAAACGTACGTGTGTCTATGCTTTGTCTCCCCTCTATTCCTGGTCTAAGATTACAGTGATGTCGCTGTTCATATTCGCATGCGTACACATGACCTTGACACGTTGGATCGATTAGATCGATTTATTGTTGAATTGATCAGTTGATCAAAAAAGAAAATCGATTAAACGAACAGATCGATCGATTAAATGTCTGCGATCATTGTGATCGATTAATCTGTCTTCGGATCAGATCGATATTTTTTTTTTTCAATATCGCAGCATTACTTCATTTCACGTAAGAAAATAGTAGATGGCGCTTGAGAGCCGACCGTTTCTACATGCATTAAATAAATCATTTAAATTCATCAAAACAAACTTTGTCAACATTAAATATTTTTATCTGTAGAAAAGTACAAGACCTGCATATTAAAAATTATAATAAAACATGGTTAATCATCGCTTAATTCTGTAGATTTTATTTGATAACTAACAATTGACAGGTGATATTTTTTTCGTCTTTGTAGTGAGCTAGGTTTGCATTCTGACCAATCAAAAGGCAGAATTTATATCCGTAAACCAACGCTGTTTTCTTACGGAGCTAACTACTTGTACTGCAGTTAAGACCGTGCAAAGTACAATGCGAGACATAAATAATTATGGCGGCATTTAAAATTCATTGGGCTTGGGAGCGTTAAATAAAAATAATAGATATTCGTTAGGTATTAGGTTCATTTTACGAAAATTATAATATATTATTTGCGAAAAAACTTTTATTTATTTTAGTTGACTGCAGTTTTTGATTTTGTACTAAAATATTACCAATATTTTTTTTAGTCCATTCCTAGGGGGGGGGGGGCAACTGCCCCCCCTTGGTTACGCCCATACGCCCATGTATAATAAACAGTTCATCTGTGCAAATATGTTTTACTTGTTGCCTATGTCTTGTTTTCAATTTTTTATAGGAGTATTTTTTTGTTATTAAATGTATTTTCAACTCCTGCTATAAGATGGCTATTGCGTAGCAGGAATTTGTTTTCACTTTTCGAAGTCTGACATTTGGTATTGTAAAAATTTAATTTGTAATTTTTTCAAATAGACAAAATAAAAGTGTGTAATGGTATCAAGAGTTCTTGTTGCATGAAAGATGTAAGTTCATAAAAAACTTATAGGAAGCTAGTAAGAAGAAATATGCTCATGCTCTGTGTAGATTTTGACAGTGTGCTGGTGCTCCGAACGTAAGCAAGCAGTCGCAAGTGAACTGTATACAATATTGATTATTGTTGTGATTAGTTGTGCGTTTCGGCTGATACAAGCTTTAAACATTTAACGCAATGCACCCTAATTGTGTAGTTTGTGTTACTGTTTTTTACACAAATATTTTTTGCAAAATTTAAGTTGTTCAACCTAAGTTTGTAGTTGCACTAACGTACACAGTGTGACATGTTATGGTTTACATTCACCTGGTGAATTGTTAGGTGTCGTAAACAACTTAAAAAGTAATTAATTATATTTCGCGTGGTTAATAGAATTAGTTCTTCTCTTCAGAAGGCGTGGTGCTGATCCTTTCAATCATGTATGGAATCAGGTTCACTATTAGACAATAATGTAAGTTAATTGTTATGCCTCGGAGCCGGTCTGTATGCTGATGTTTTGCATGATTGTTTGTGTTGCTGATAACATGGTACAAATAAGCTTTCACTCATTATTTACTATTATTATTTACCTCGTCACGGTGTGATAAATTGGTGTATTTTACTTCAACGTGTTGTCAGATTTTGTCCTTGTCATGTTAGTAAAAAGATATTTGTAGCATAAGATGAGCAATAAATATCAGGGTATTATGTTATAAAATTTAATATATCATTTAATAGGCAAAAGTATTTGTTATTGTTGTATCAATTTAGTGCTTAGCGTGATTGTAACGAGGTGACATTTGACATAATTAATTAGCCGATTTAAATTCAGAGTGCTCGGCCTGTGTTGTCAACAGACTCGTGTTGGTAGTTGAGATTGTTGAGGAACAAATAGCGGCAACCAGCTCGGCATTTTAGCATGGAGTAAGTGTAAATAAAGGAGGTGTAGCCTGTGCCAAGCACGTCCACTGGTCGTAGGGGAGTTGGTGTCTACAGCTGTTTACTTCTACGGGGTCAAGGTCAGGCCGTGGGCGCGGAATATCGACCTCTGCATTTGCTGGTGGTGATCGGCAACTCAACTGCGAATATCGTTATCTCTAACTTGTAGACCGTGCTGGCTTGTATATTTATGACAGTGTTGCGGCAGTTAGGCTCAAGGTCACATTCTTGACATAACAGCCAGATTGGTGAAGATCGATCCATTAGTACGTGTGGTGGTTTACATGCTGCAGCTGGTAGGCAGGGTGGTGAGTCTGTTGTCAGGCATCGGGGGGCGGTCTATCGATCTTCCCCGAGTAGGCGGGGTCTCCGTCACCACGTGCTCGCTAACCCTCCCTTGCTGCCGCCGACCATCCCCGATTTCTTCTTATCGTCTAACTCTATTTTTATCCACCTATTCTGTGTTCCACTTTTTGCTTCTCGAAAACTCGAAAAACACCTGCCTAGATTAACCGCAGAAAAGGTTTCCATTGTTTATATAATTTTTATTATTTTATTAACCTTTCGTTTGTCCATATAATTTAGTTGTTTTGTTTTTTGTTTACATTTGTTTTATTTATTATCAGAAGTGGAGATTCGGGACCCTGAGCATGTGCTAACGGTATGTTAGTGTGAGCTGGAGTGGAAAGAAGAATGGTTGTCTCGCTGTGAGCACGATGGCATCGCCACCGATTTCGGAGGAATTCACTGATGGGCCTTCTTGCATCTCACCTACCACGAGATTATCATTCAGAGAACGTCTGAGAGATGGCCTCACTGGTAGTTTTATGCGACAGTAAGTTCTTCTATTCATTATTTATCACTTCTTCATTCGACTGGAAAATACACTAATTATGTTATTATTTCCAATTCCATTGATTCTTACAAAGAATGACTTTTTTCTTTAGTAATTCCTAAAAAAGCTACTTTTCCAGTCTTAATTCCGTATGAAATATGAATGTGCAATGTTTATAGAGGAACACACAAAGTAGATGATTTTTTTTTAAATTTGCTTTGCGTGTATTGGAAAACTTTTTAACTTATAGAAATATGTAAAAAAAAACACGACCGATAGCTATACACTTTTATGAACACTGATTACGTTGCCTGATTGATTCATTTTAATTAAGTAGATGCAAAATATTTACCGATAACTTTAATATATCATTAAACAAATGTTAATTAACATGTAATCACGCATTGATTGCAGTTATATTTAGATTGCATTTTGTTTATAATTTGTTCCCAGTTTCATAACATAATATCTACAGGGTGAACACTGGAAACCGCGATATATGCGGAAAACATTTTTTTTTAAATATGTTACGTACGGAATACTATAGTGGTAGTATTTGATATGGTTAGAAAGATTATTTAATTTGACAGCGAAGAGTGTCTAAATAGTCTTAATTGAATAACTTATTAAAATATTTACAAAAATATGCTATTTGACAGTTATTACTTATAATTTATTAAAAACAGTAGTCATGGAAACGTATTCAGTAGCCGAGTTAGTTAGATCCATTAGATCTAAAATCCGTAATAATTATTTTTTGTTCAAATCCCGCCTGATTTATTTTTTTATTATTTTTAATTTATTTTGTAAAAGGTATTATTAAGTAAATTACGAAATTAAAACGAATTGTTTGGTAAATCAAGTATTAGACTTTCCATATTATCATTTTTTTTATATATTCTTATAGAACATTTTGTTAATCCAATAGATTTTTTATTAGAAGGTAGAATTGATATGATTATATTATACGATCAGGGAAGAGGTAAGAAATTCGTGTTTTTTTTTTGTTGGATCAATTGTCTCCCATGAACGATTTAGAAGAATAATTTTAAAATTTATAAAGACTGGCTGCATTTGAAGAACATAAAAATAATAACGATTCTGTTATAAACAGCGACATAGAACTGAACGTATTGGCATTGACATTAATAGAAAACGACCAACAATTGAGTACTAGGGTAATTGCTGAAGAAGTTGAATGTAATCAAACGCAAATATTGCGTATATACTTTGATTCACGAAAGATGACTATTCAAGGTCAATTGTTCGAAGAAAGAATACACAACACTTTATGTCGTAGAGTTACAGATATCAATTATCTACTGCACTGCCCTCTGTCCTAATAGTTACCCAGTGACGTTGACATTTAAATCAATTATTCCATGGTTTTTGTCAAGTCTATGTTTTTGTGTTTTGCAAAAACATAGGTGAAGAGCATAAATCTTTGAGAAAGGCATTATTTAAAAAGAAACATAATTTTCAAATAAATTGCACTAATTTTTTTCAGTTAAAATGTATCCATAAATATTTCATGTTGCATGTAGGGATGCGCACGATTCATCGATGTTTTGGAAACATCGATATTTAGCGTTCGATGTTTACCTCGATTTTTTTTTTTTCGATAACATCGGTCGACATCGATGTTTTCTATCGATTTTAAAAAATATATATTTCTAAGATGCGGATAAATCTTCAGAAATAACACAATATCTTCAGTGCCTGTTCGATGTTATAGTTTAAGTTTTATGTGAATTGTTTATTTGTTTATTGTTCTTATTGTTATCAGGTTTGTGCGAACCCACTAAGTGGGACACGCGTGATTTTATGTATGTATGTATGTTTATTTGTTTGTCAATGTATTGTTCTTTATTACAAAGAAAGTTAAGATCAAGGTTAAGATCATACATGTTCGATATTGTTCGGGTATCTTCGCGACTGCAGCGCGAAAAATGTGCGCAGTGCGCTCCAACATGTATGTGTGTGTAAAGTCGTGATGCTGAGGAGAGGCGACATGACGACGAACGAGTCAGTTAGTAATAAAGAATTATAGAAACTAGTTTTTAGTTTATTAGTTTGAAACCACATCCACATCATCATCAACAGTGCCCTTTGCGAAAATTTGATGAACATCCATTGATGCTGTGGGAAAACATGAAGGGCGTTTATCCCACTTTGGCCAAAATAGCTACAAAATATTCGAGTGTAGTCACTACATCGGTGCCCTCGGAAAGGCTATTTTCTAAAGTGGGACTAATTTTAACCCAGCAATGTAATAAATTAAAAGAAAAGCGATTGTTAAAATTATTATTTTTACATAGTTGCGATTCGGAGTTATTGTAATTTTTGTATAGTATATTATGTACCTATATTTTTATTGTTTTACTATTCATAAAATATGTAAGCTTATTTTTAAGTAAATAATTATTATTTTCATGTTGTAATTAATGTTACATTTTTCCAATTTTATTATTTAAATGTTCATGTTTAAAGAATAAATAAATCGAAGATAACTACGTTTTTTTTTAAAAAATCGATCGATGTTAATATCGATGTTTTAATAATTTTGCGCATCCCTAGTTGCACATCTATCTTTACAAAATGTAGTGAAGTTATCTGCTAGTAATATTATACCATACGGTTAATAAATGACCTTGAATAGTTATCTTTCGTGAACTAAACTATATTAAAAAATATATATTCACTGATGAATGTACAATTTATGTTCGAATTTTGTAATTTATTTAATTAAATTTCGAGTAATTGTGAACACTTTAATAATACGTTTCACAACAAAAGCAAAAAAATATGTATATAAAAGATAAACCAGGCGAGATTTGAACTCGTGAATAATTATTATGGTTTTTAGATCTAATCAACTCAGCTACTGAATGCGTTTCCATAATTACTGTTCTTAATAAATTATAACTAATAACTGTCGAATAGCAATATATTTTTGAAAAAAAAATTAATAAGCCATTAAATTAGAAGTATGCCAAATTAAATAATCTTTCTAACCATATCAAAATCTTCCACTATAGTGTTGCGGAACCAGATGATATTTGAAAAAAACTGTTTTCCCATGTTAAACGTCTATGTCACGGTTTTCAGTCTTCTTCCTGTATATGTAATAATTGATAATCAAATAATTAAGTTCAATTATTTCTGTTCATTTAATAAAGTGATTCAATTGCTAAAATGTTTTTACGCAGCAGTTGTACATCAGAAAGTTTTTTATGTAAAGGAATTTTTTGCTTCAGTACCTAATAATACGTAAAGTATAATTTGAAAAACGCATATGAAAACAATAACAAAAGCGAGAAACGTTATTTTAAATCGTATTTAAATTTGCGCAATACTTAAAAACACTTTATTGTATAATTTATTATTTGTTTATATTTTTATTACAAACTTTATGACTGTTTTAAATATGATATAAATTATCACAAAATTTTATTACTGCAACCATATGCTATTCAGTAATGTAGCAATGGTTGCATATAATGTAATATAAGTAGTATAAAAGTTATATATTTAAACAATATACTTATAAATCAATTGATAAAATATTTACTATAATAAACGTCAGTTTTCAATAATAACTATATTTTATAGTAATAAATAATAAACCTGTATTTTAATTTAAAATTATACATTTGCAACTCGAAATAGATTTATTGTATTATTCACAAAACAACTTTCGCAACTATTTACTGCCGTCTATTGTTTTGGTGACTGAATAGTGTAAAGCAGGCAACAACTTTACAGTGTTGTTGGTTTGGAAACAAACGTATTCAACTGTTATCAGTACCCACCCAGAAAATAACAAATAACTTTGAAATTCTGTTTCATTTGTCACATTCATTGTTACATAAATATTTAAAACATAAAACTGTAACAAAAGTACAAAATTAATGTTTGTTTGACAAATTTAAAAATTCTAGAAATGAGAAAAGCATTTATCGAAAATTTACTCCAGTTTTCAAACAAACTTAAGTGTTTAAATTTGAAGGAGAAATAAATAAACAATTCCAAATACGATATAAAGTTTAGGAGAAAAGGGAAATTGTTGAAACTTCATACCTACTCCATTAATAATAACTGACGGTGCGTGTTTAATCTCACGTACTGCGTTGGTTGTATTTGGTCGTCCGTCATTTTTCTTCATCAATGCTCGCTCGTTTGTTTCGTTGCTGTTGTTTATGTTCACATTCCATTCCGTAATGGATTCGTAATTTCGACACATGTTATGTTTATTATTTTAATAGATTTAGCATTTAGCTCGTTTGATAACATTATAGATTTAAATATGTGTAAGTAATGGTTTTTATTGTTTCCTTTTGAATATTTTCACGAACAAAGACAAAAAATATAACCTCAATCTAAAAAAAATGTTATAAATGAAATCTGTGTCATGCTGATAACATATTTGTCATACATTTATCTAAAATGATCTGATTATTTTAAAATATATTTATACGTAAGTATTGTTTTGTATTATTTGTCAAGAGTTTGATTAATTGGATAAGATGCACCATATTGTGTTGGAAGTTTAAAATAGTTATTTAACTATCAAGTGTGTTAATGAGGGCGATTAATGATCGAAACATTTTAACTGTTGAGATCATTAATCGCCAATTAACACACGTGTTAGTTACAATATTTTTTCGTTGACCATATCTTACTTAAATGGAAAATCTAATTTTATTCCATGACAAATTTTTTTAGGTTAGTAATAGTTGACCGTACGTTGTAAAATTTTACGTCAAAAAATCAATAAGTTTTGTCATCAATTGTTTTCAGTTTACTTAATGCTAGACAACACAAGCGGTTTTTTGTTATTTAAGGAATTTTATTCTTTCAAATTCATTTTAAAGGTATGCTACGTGACTATACCTAGCTAGTAAGTGTCAAAAGCATGACTTTTAATTCTGTCTACCTTTTTGCTACAACTTAGCGTTAGCAATACATGCTGTGTTCCATGTGGTGAACGCACCCAATAAATCGTTTATTTATAAAAATCATGCATTAATAGGGGTCATTAATTAATGATTTTCTATACATTAAGATAGCCTATTAATAAACGGTCGACGGAAAATGTTTTTGAAATACAGGATGATGACCGGCACAACCGAACATAGGACTTTAATATGTAAAATCAGACTTTCGTAATTTCCTGCTTCCCTAATTATTTTAGGTAAAAAACTTCAAATAAAAGTTGTAGGGCATAAAATTGTGCATTAGAATCAATACAGCAAATTCTTTTTGTGTGCCATGTAACGCTAGAAATTAGGTATGAATAAGTCGAAAATCACCATAAAAATAGCTATAGCCATGGAATTGAAACAAAAAGTTGACAAATGTTAACGATTTATCTGTCAAGCTGGGTTAATTTATTTTTATTTGTAAATGCTGTTCAAGTGAACAAATATCAATGTAAATTAACAGATAATTGTTAGCTAGAACAAAAATTAGATATAATACCTAATAAAAATAAATTATCCTTACATGACAGATAAACCGTTAGACATTTGTTATTTATTTTGTCTCAATTCCATGGCTGTTGTTATTTTTGAGGTGATTTTTGACATTTTCATACCTAATTTCTAGCGTTACAAGGCACACAAAGTTAATTTCGTTTACTAATTCTAATGCAGAATTGTATGCTCTACAACTTTTATTTGAAACTTTCTTACCTAAAATAATTAGGGAAACAGGAAATTAGGAAAGTCTGATTTTACATGTTAAAGTTCTATGTTCGGCTGTGCCGGTCACCAGCCTGTATATACAGGTTGTTCATTTTATTTTGTTCACTATTGTTATTTCGAGAACTATAAGAGCTACGAGGTCGGTTAAATTAGTAAACAATTTCTATTTTATTAAACTATTACAATGAGCAAAATTTTTTTTTCTACCAGTGGTTCTCAAAATATGGGATACAACTTTCTTATTTTAAATGAGAAACTATAATTTTTATTCGCTTATTCGATTGAGTATTTTTTAATGAATTCAACGATATCCATACATGAAATACCCTAATATAAAATATTTGAGAAAAATGCAAATTAAAATTAACACACACACACACGCACAAAATGTTTAAATTGAACAGATTCCTGTTCGAATCGACTCATTTTTAATAAAAACTGAAAACACTGACAATTTGCGCACTTTGACAGCTATGTAAACAATATGTTTCTAGGTACTCTTAAAACGTCGAAAAAAATTCGTTTATAGTTTGGTCCACGAAAGATGACAATTCAAGGTCATTTATTAACTGCATGGTGTAATATTACAGATAACTTCACTGCATTTCGTATACATAGATGTGCAACATGAAATATTTATTGATACATTTTAACTGAAAAAAATAAGTGTAATTTATTAGAAAATTATGTTTCTTTTTTAAATAATACCTTTCTCAAAGATTTATGCTCTTCACCTATGTTTTTGCAAAACACAATAACCTAGATTTGACAAAAACCACGAAATAATAATTTGATTTAAATGTCAACGTCACTGGATAAATATTAGCATAGAGGACAGTGTAGTAGATAATTAGATATCTGTTACTGTACGACATACGTCATTAATATTTGTAACGTGTTAGAAAGTAATGCCAACACGAACGTATATCCGTCACTCAATATAAACTACATAGACATACGTTAAGTAATCTTTCTCTTTCGAACATGAAAAGTTGCTAAGGTACTACTGTATTAAATGTTGTATATTCTTTTTTCGAACAAGTGACCTTGAATTGTCATCTTTCGTGAACCACAGTATATCAAAACTCGTAAAAACACAGTATCTTATTGGCTCAAAGGGTACGAAATTTTTTTGTGATGGTGTTTTGTCGAAATACAACTTGGTAACTAGGTAGAATCCTCAATTTGGATTGGTTTATAAATTTATGAGTGAAATAGTCATTATTAAAGATCGATTTGAGGAAAAAAATACGGATCTAATATTTTTCATTACTCTATTGATTAAAGATAAAAATGAAAAATTGTGCATGACCTCATTTATAATAAAAAAGTGGAATTTTCCACATCTTTTCACTGTTATCTTTTATATTTTCAATAAACTTTTACTATTTTTGATTACTGGAGAATAGAGTAATTATTTCAATGCAGTATACAAACTGTTTTAAGTGTCCTTAAAATTATTATCCAAAATATTTAAAACTGCGGACCTTGTTGGCCATTCGAGGGGACCTCCATATCCAATCCTTATTTCAAGATAATCAACATTTAGCCATGCATATTCGGCTGCAGTAAAACCATCCATTTTTTGCAATATTTAAATAAATAAACGTCCATCTTCCTTAAACAATTCGTGTATACTCTTTTTCTTCTTTGTTTTTCAACAGTAACTTGATATTAAACTCGTAAATTTACTAAATGAGTACATGTGTCACTAATAAAAATTTAATTTCTTTTAGTTTCGGCACTAAATAGAATAGAGCCTATATATGTGCGTTTTTCACTAGAAATGACCTCAACAAACTGTTAAAAGTTTGTTACACTCGTTATAAATCACGTGTATGTTATGGGGGTATCGCACGTACTGAAGTTTCTGCAACACGCAACTTCTATTATCGAATATACAGGATGTTTCAAGAAAAGTGAACAGCTCGATTATTTTCTTTATTATTGGGAATGGAAGAAAATAATTCAAATAAAAGTTGTAGTAAATCGAGGGGGATATTCATATATCGTAGAATTTTTTTTAAACAGTGGTTCTCAACTATAACAGTTATATTTTTTAAATAGGGTGGTATATATTTTTTAGACTAGACTAGAGTATTTTTTCTGAATTCAATCATGTAATCATTTTATATCCTTGTGTAACGTTTATTTATACAGGGTGTCCCTTAACTTCGAGCAAAAACTTTAAGGGCATATAGTACTGCCCAAAATGAATAAAAAAGCTTCATCAACATAGGAATGATCTTCAACTGTTTCCGAGAAAAGCGAAAAATCTAAGAAAAACTGACAAAGATAACGATCGAATAAAATTTTGTCTATGTCAGTAAAAAGACTATAAAAAACAATAAAATTTTATATGAAACATTTTTCTCAATTTCTTATAGTTACGTAGTTATATGAAAATTAAATATTGACCAAGGTCGCCACAACATTTCACTTTTGATTTTTATAAAATAACAAAAGGCCATCTAAGATTACCTCTCAAAGGTAAACAAAAAGTCTCAATTAATCAAAATCGTAATTCTTATAGTTTTTGAGATAGCAAAGGTAAATCTCGTAAAAACTCATTTTTCACTGCGTTATATCTGGGAAACTATTAAAGATCGGACACATTTTGACTAAGCTTTTTTTACTCATTTTGATCAGTATTATATGCCCTTAAAGTTTGTGCACCAAGTTAAGGGACACCCTGTATAGGTGAAGTGTAAAAATCAAAGAAATATTATTAATTAAAATAATACGTTTAGTAAACGATAAATAATTAGGATAAATATTAAAAAGATAATAAAAATAACCAACACTATGATTCAATAATTTTTTTAAGACTAAGAATATTATTAAATATTGCTCGTTGCTTCTATATATCAGACTGTTTTTCGCTGGCTTTGGCGACAGGTTTATATAGCGCGATGTCCTTCTCGAACTTTCCGACGCCACAATGACAATGAATACAAAGGATTCAGGCCACTGGTGTAATTAACACGTCTAGACGTATGGGTTTTTCCGCGTCATCGCTCGGGAATATTCTACCAGTGGCGGCCATCGTATACTCTTAAGTCAGGGGCGCACGATACACTTACATAAAAATATTGAAAAAAATTTAATTGAAATTTAAATAAATTTGATTTTTGTAGTAGGCTATGTATGAAAAACAACTGAGCTTAAATTAAAACGGAACAAATATTTCTTAATAACTTTGTAAATATTGTAAAATTATTTTCTTTGCATGATTCTACACAGAGAGTTTTTTATCAGTAAACATAGAGTAGTTTCATTACCATAGTTACAAAATGACAGCAATGTATTGAAACGTTTATTTTATGAGTAAACATAGGAAATAGTTGTCAGATTCGTAAAACTGTCACATTTCAAAATGGTTTTTTATACATGAAGAAAAAGTGCATTATAACATGGTATAATTCAAATATAATCTCAAGACAAGTTTCAGATGTATTTGCTGTTACATTTAATAATCGACCCAGACCCTGCCCAGCAACAATTCGAAAAATCTAAATAATCATTGGCAGCTCGTCAGAGGAGGCAAGGGAGGATAAGCCTCTTCATAACTTACCAGAATAAAAACTTTTTCTAAACATTTTCTTTTGTTTATCCTTCTTTCTATTTTTATTAATTTTGTAGTTGTAAAATGGTCTTAAGTCATAATTTTTACGTATTAATTATGTTACGTCTACTTTTTAGACAACTGTGCATATGCATACAACAGAGGCTAAGCTTCTCTACACCGTAAAATTATAGTTCTTAAAGGCACACTTCATACACTCGTGCTGAATCTGCCTTCCATTGATCTTCGTGAACCATCGGCTGCTAAAAAACAGACCATTTCTATGTCTATACTATCTAATCCTACACGATAGGTAACTGTGGCGGCGGCCACGGCGTGGGGCACAGAGTTATATGCAGTAAAGTGTACATGTACCTTAGGTTATTTTTATTTTTAAGGGTATTTTTTTACAATTTTAACATTTCCTCCCCCCTTTCCCTGAAGTGAGCCTCCCCTCCGACAAATGTCACGAGCCGTCACTGATAATAATTAGCTTGTACCAAATGATTTTTTTTTTCTTTGGGGTCACCAAAAATGTGTACAATTGTAATAGAATGAACATTGAACAATTAAAATAAAGAATTAGTACAGCTTCACTAAATATTACTTCCTAGCAAATAACGAATGCTATTAATTCTTTTTATAATTGTTTGGATATTATTTAGAAGTTAATGGCGCCAATTTTGAATATTTAATAAGTTAAAATAAAATTCCTCACTAGTTTAATGTAGTTCTTAAGTGCATAAACATAAATAATTTCTCATTTCTTTAATTCATAATTTAATATTTATTTTAGTCTACATTAATTATCCCTATGTTTACTTATAAACTAAACGCTTTAATACATTGCTGTCAATTATTTTATACTCTAACTATGGTAATAATATATCTTATGTTTACTGATAAAATAAACTCCCGGTATGTAATAATATGATTATTTTGTTTATTTTTTGTTAAATTTCAAATTTTGTTATAATGCATGTACTTTAAAATCATAAGTGGACGAAAATATTACTTAGAAAAGCTGTAAAGAATTAAAATCGTAGCACAATTTTTTTTTTTTTCACAGCTTGTCACTTGTTTACATTATGAATATAAATAGAACAAATAAAAGTTTATAATCTGTATAAAATTTTTAATTTAAACCAAGATTTTAATTCTTCAGAATATTTTTGTTAATCAAAACCAATCACACAGTAGGTATAGAAATTTAAATTTTTGATACAAATCGTATGTGATTGGTTAAAATTTGAATGTAAAGATTGATGAATTTTATATGTGGGAAAATAATTATCATTATTGCTTTGTATTGTGCAGCTTAATATTGTCAATAATGCCGCCTTGAGATAGTGTGTATTAAAATACAAAGTGCTTACACAGAATTTTTTAAGTACTTCATTTTTAGAACATAATATCGGATCAAATTTTCTTGATTTTATCTATTGTACGGATGCACTAATAACCTTTGTTCCTTGACAATTAGTGTAATATATCAAGTGTAGGCTTATCTATAATTAAAAATAGACTGCAATTATTTATTTAAAGTAATTATAGGTAATCATGTGTTACATAGGTTTGGTTTTATTGTTATTAGAGTTGGTAACTACAAACCTCTGTTGCCATTACATAATAATTGTTAATGGAAAAGCGCATTTACAAAAGAGATAATTACAAACATTGTATTTTTTTCCAAAAAACTATACCCTTTAAAATTGGGTCACGTGTTTTATTTCAAAACACGTTCCGAAAACATTTTATTCCGGGAACACTTACGTACATAATTTCATATTCTGAGACATAAGCGCAAATATTATTTTCTTTCATAAATAAACCGTGGAAAATATATCACCGGAATTTCGTGGAAATTTAAAATGCTGTCAACTAATAAACACGCTCTGAACATAACTCATTCTGCAAATAAATCAAATTTCAACAAATAAAATTTATTGTTTACATTTATGAAGTGACAGATGAAAATGTCGTATTTTGTATATTATTATATGACGTGTTTGTTATTATTTCATAGAGTTTACAAAAAGAGAAATTAACCAATGACAGTACTGACAAAATAAATGAACACAACTATACAGGGTGTAACAGGTAAACGAGCTACCACAAATAATTTCTATATTATGAAAGATACAATAAAATACTATAAGACAATCTTATAGAAGACCAAGGGGGACATCCGAATAGAGAAGAAAATATTTTTTTAAACCAGTGGTTCTCAAGTTACAACATAAAGTTATAGTTTTTTAAATTGGATGATATTTATTTTTTAGGTTTATTCGATAGAGTATTTTTTCTGAATTTAACCATATAATCATTTTATATATTAATATAACAAAAATTTTGAGGTCAATTGAAAATTAAATAAATTTTATTTTTATAGTTATTTTGCAGTAGGGGACATCCGAATAGAGAAGAAAATATTTTTTTAAACCAGTGGTTCTCAAGTTACAACATAAAGTTATAGTTTTTTAAATTGGATGATATTTATTTTTTAGGTTTATTCGATAGAGTATTTTTTCTGAATTTAACCATATAATCATTTTATATATTAATATAACAAAAATTTTGAGGTCAATTGAAAATTAAATAAATTTTATTTTTATAGTTATTTTGCAGTAGGTAGCTATGTATTCAAAACAAAAACTGCTACCTGTCAGTTTGAATTATTTAGGATGGAAATCAAATAGAACACGATTTATAAATTTAATAACAAATATCTGTTTCGTTTTAATAAAGTTCAATTGTATTTCATACATAGCCTACTGACAAATAGCTATAAAAATGAGAAATTTACTTAAATTTTAATTTAGTTTTTCTCAAAATTTTTGTTATATTAGGATATAAAATGATTACATGGTTGAATTCAGAAATATACAGTTTGCGAACTCGATATGTTACTTGAAAACACATCTCGTCCTCTCAACTAAATAATCCATTATTTTCGAATTTCTTGTTGTATAACTGTTGAATATTTTTGAATAAAACCATATCAAGCTTATATTGACCGTAATCATGACAAAAAAGAAATTATATTGTTTATTTTGCAATTATAATTCAGTGTCAAAATATCTAAAATGAATCGTTATGGTGAATGTTCTAGTTCATTTCGTGAAATAATCAGTACCACTCGAGCATAAAAAATAATAGAAAATATTATTACCTCCTGCATCTACGTATTGGCGTAAAATACCCTTCGATCTACGGTGTCGAGAGTGTTTTTATGGTAATACGTTCCATCAGTCGGCAGTATTTTCAATTATTTTAAGTTCTAATAACTAAATATCAACTAATTTATGTTATGATAATAGGCTGCCTACTTGCCTTTTTTATCTAATATTTTTGAAGAGAAGATAAAAACTTGCAATCCATATTTTTTCTTTTGACAATTTTTTTATTAATTGGCCAGAAAAATATTAATGAAATTTGAATATTTAAATTACCGCCATGTATGACGTAGAATTACGCCGTAACAATGAATGGCTATAAAGCTATAGCATCAGTACACCCGATAGCAACGGCATGTGCGGGTAATTTAAACATGGCAGATCACCTGTTTGACGTTTGAACAATATTTGGAGGTTAATATTATAGTTTTTTTTTTTTTTGTACGAGTATAAGCTAAGATAAATTCTTCCAAATCTTAACAAATCAAAATATGCAATAAAATTTACAGAAACCGCGCAAATTGCAAATAATATACAAAAGAAACAGTAAAAGAGAAAAATGAACTAATGTCAAATTCAAATTAAAACTTACTCCTACGCCATCTACAGGTTATATTCTTAAATATGCTTCCCTTTCTCCAGTTCAAAATAATGATATCACAGAAAATGTTCTTTCTTTATTCATATATAATATCATACAGTAAAATTTTTGAAAGATGTCCGATCAAGGGCACCTGTATCACGAACGAATTAACAAATAGGCATACATTTATCTCTTTCTTTTGCAAAGGCTGTAAGAGTGTGTGATAAGGATGGATATAACACGCTTGTCTTTCAAAAATTCATATTGATTCGACTAAGTTAGGACATTCCATTTATAAACGATGCTCGTTGTTGATAATACTTTCGCTGTAACGTAAGTTAATTTATTAATTCAGATACATTACCTGGATTCATAGCCGTACGTATAACGTTATATTCTGTCAGAATCACTGACACTGACATTGTGTCAGTATTTTATTTTTAACATATTTGGATTTACATTTGCTTATAAACTTACTAGATGAAATATATATATATATATATATATATATATATATATATATATATATATATATATATATATATATATATATATACAGGGTGTTAATAAAAAAACTTTACACACTTTAGCAGGTGATAGTAGAGATGAAAACAAGAAAAAAATTCTAATACACTTAGGTCCAATACTCACTCATTGGTTTTTAGAAAATTTATGTATGGAATTTGTACATAATACACAGGATTGACGGAAGGTATTGTGCTGGCCACATCAGATTTAACAACTAAGGACTCTAGGTGTTTACGATCAATTGTAAACAAAGTTGCAGCCGTCGTCGAAGAGACTCACGCACTTGATCGTAAACACCTAGAGTCCTTAGTTGTTAAATCTGATGTGGCCAGCACAATACCTTCCGTCAATCCTGTGTATTATGTACAAATTCCATACATAAATTTTCTAAAAACCAATGAGTGAGTATTGGACCTAAGTGTATTAGAATTTTTTTCTTGTTTTCATCTCTACTATCACCTGCTAAAGTGTATAAAGTTTTTTTATTAACACCCTGTATATATATATATATATATATATATATATATATATATATATATTTATAATAATAAAATAACAGTAGTATCTTACGTACCCTCATAAAAACAAAGCAAACGACACTACTGAATTTGTCATGATGGGCGGAGCAAAAATCTGAATTCATACAATTCGTAGACAACCTTGATCGGACATCTTTCAAAAATTTTACTGTAAGTGGTAAATTTTTACCGAAAAAAAAAAATCAGATTGTTACGAGAGCTGGTTGCCTAGCAATTTATCGAGTGACGTTGTAAAAAAAAATCTGTCTAGCGAATGATTTTTGGTCAATGCCATGAGATAAATTAACAATAGGCTCGAGTAAAGCAATCGGAAAATTTTGCCAGCATAAAATTTAATCTCGAATGGTATTCGGATGATTATTTCCAAAATAAAAATCAGTAATAATGTAGTTTTTTTTTTGACAAAAATCGTTAAATTTTTGTGTTTTTAGGTGTTATATATAAGATTGCTTTTTTCATGTTCTGAACAGATTCCTGTCCGAATGGACTCATTTTTAATAAAAACTGAAAACACTGAAAATATACGCACTTTGACAGGTATATAAACAATATGTTTCTAGGTACTCTTGAAACGTCAAAAAAAAAAACACATCAAAACTCACTAGTAAAAATACAGCATCTTATTGGCTCGAAGGATAAGATTTTTATTGTGACGGTGTTTTGTCGAAATTAAACTAGCTAACTAGGTAGAATCCTCAATTTGGATTGGTTCATAAATTTATGAGTGAAATAGTCACTAAAAAACATATTTTTTTAAATAAGATATATGTTTTCAACATAACATTAGGTATATACTGATAGAAAACAAATTTTCAGTACCCCGCAAGTAGCCCATTATAAATACAAGCATCTTTTTCCCAGTATCCATGTAATTATATATTTTTCATTTGAAGTACCGATGATCATATGATCACCGCCAGCACAACAAGTCATTGTCTCTGGTCCAGGAGTCCACGAGTCCACTCACTGTGGACCGGACAGAGACCACAGGTTACACCACACTGATGAGCACAAATAGTGCGAAACGCGGCTGTGGTTACTTGTTGTGCTGACCGAGTTAGGACGATGGCTCCATGGGAGTTGACTCAGAAGTTGTAAACTGGTGAAACTAGACGTAACTCTGTAATTTTTATTATATTGTTTGTTCCACGAAGAAATTCGCAATTTGCTTTTTGCAGTTTGCACTTGTATGAAGTACCGTATTTACTTTAACAGATTATAAATTGATAAGTAAAATAAATACTTGGAATATACTGTGCTAGAAGTATTGTGGAAATATACGTTGAGCACATACGTAAACTGTAATTTTCAAAGGCATATTAACTCAGGAAAATGCGATTTTAAAGAGGATACAATATTTAGGTTGAACCACAATCGATTTCTGAAAGTCCTTAAATCGAGGAAAATGACTCTCCTATAATATAATTATAATATGATGTGTTCTCTATTTTATCTGCTACTGATAATAAACAGGTGACATAGATGATCATACGTGTCATACTAGAATAAACCAGCAAATATCTTTTATTAAGGGAGATAGCGATTTTTATCATGTAATTACATTTAAGGAGGTTGTACCGGAATTAATGACTCAAAATAACATTTATATATTTTTGTTCTTTTAACTTCTAAAATAATTGTAAAAACTTTAATTAATAAAAGTATATTGAGTCTAAAAATATATAATTAATTTGTATTTAATAAAAAAAAATTTGATGTGGCCAGCACGATATCTTCCGTCAATCCTGTGTATTATGTACAAATTCCATACATAAATTTTCTTGAAAAAGATTCCAAATTTCCAGTAAAATTATTTCATAAACAAACTATGCAAATGGCAGTTGACACTGATATCTTCTTCTTCTTCTTTAGCTTTTCTCATTCGTTAGGGGTCGCTATTTTTATATTTTGAATGAAAAATTATGACATTTGTCAGTTATGGACATAATTAATAGCTGTCATTTTGTCATCTGCTTGCCAAAGTCATGTCACTGCACGCGTCCTATACGTAAATTTTCTTGCAAAAGATCCTATATTTCCAGTAAAGTTATTTCATTCGTTAGGGGGTCGCTATTTTTTTTCTTCTTTCACTCATTTTTGTTTTGCGTGTCGTCCTCATTCAGTTCCATTTCTCTCAAGTCTTCTGCAATACAGTCCTTTCATCTTATATTTGGTCTTCCCATGTTTCTTCCAACTTCTATTAATATATTCATCTCTCCTCATGACATGTTCAAACCAATGTAATCGTCTCTCTTATATCTAGAAACTTCTAACACTAGAGTTACTTCCCTTATTCTTTCATTTATTTACTTTTTATTGATAATGACATCTGTCAATTTGAATTACCTGAATAGCAGTTTCCATGGTTAAGTTAGCATAGCTGGCTGAATTATGAAATTTATTATCTTTATAATTGTTTAACTCTCTACGAGTATATCTGTTCAATATTAAATATAAATTGCAATCAAATCGTAAAGAGAATAATATATTCTTTATGTTATAATAATATTTAACTGGTTTATTCAAGAAAAACTGTTAAAACCTTCAAATGAGGATACTTCCGGTTGACCAAGTATAACCAAAATCTTATCAAGTCTGCATATGGTTGTAAGGAAGAGGAATACGCAAGAATTTTAATTTTTGGAATTCTAGTATTGGAGATATCGCGGCCGAAACCGCGGTCACATACACACGAACACACACACACGTCCACACACACACACACATACAGACATCATCGTAAAAATAGTAAAATCGTATTGTAAAGACCCTAAAATGTGCTTATTAGACGTCCTCTTTTACCCGGACAAGTCCTCTTTTCAGAGAATAAAATTCAGTCCGGTATATATCCGCATTTTCTATGTAGAAAGTCCTCTATTTGCCAAGTGCCCTCTAAACGCCTAAACTATACCCAATATGATATAGATCATAAATCGCGCGAAGTTGCGGGCAGAGCCAAATCATTTCAATGGTTCGGCTCGGAAATTTCGAAAATTCCGACTAATAGAACTTTAAAAGTGTAATTTTAATCTTATTAGTTGGTGTCACCCGATTCGTTTTCTCAGTTTCAGTTTAGATGATGAAGTTTCATAAAAAATATATAAAAATAGTGGAGGCTCCCATTGTGATATTGTATTTTATTTAATTAATCAGTATTTTTTTTCCTAAATGTGTGTTTTGTATCTGCACCTGCTTTAATATTTATGTTTTTATGCCAATATCAATAGTATTTGTGCTAATAAAATTGCATTAAATTCGACCACGCCCCTTTTTTTCGCTTGGCGTCCTCTTTTTCATCATTTCAAATATGGTCACCCTATTCATAAAATAGTTTTATTCCTATATTTTCCTTTATATCAGCTGTCCCATACAACGTTGCCAAGTCCATCTTCATCTCTGCTGCTACTATCGACCGAGATTGAAAAAAATGTTTGAAATTAATTTTCAGGTTAATTTGAACGGTAAGAAGGCAATATAAACCTCTTATAATAGACTACCGAGTCTTCATTTTTAATTATACTTGTTTTTTGTTCACCAAAGTTGAAAAGATCAATGTAAAATAAACAAAAAAAAGTTTCTACGGCTGCTACCATAAGAGCTTATGTAGTAGAACGTCAACTTTTTAAGCGTTTTTCTAAGAAACAAGTTGGTGAATTGTTTTTATCTTCCGTCACCTTTAGGTAAGGAAGGTATTGTCTTTGGTCAAAAAATTCAATGATGAGTTTTTACTGAATAAGCACGTTTTAGGGTCCATATAATACGATTTTACCATTTTTACGATGATGTCTGTATGTATGTGTGTCTGTGTGTGTGTGTGTGTGTGTGTGTGTGTGACAAAACTTCCGGATTCCATAACTTCAATACCACGATTCCAAAAATTATATTTTTTTCGTATTCCTCAAGTTTACATCCAGAAGAACAACTGATTAGATTTGGTCAACCGGAAGTAGTCTCATTTGAAGATTTAACAGTTAAATTTGATTTATTGACATTTAACGTTATTATAACTTAAAGAATATATTATTCTCTATACGATTTGATTACAATTTATACTTCATATTCAATAGATACAGAGTTAAAGAATTTTAAAGAAATTAAATTTTATAATTCAGCCAGCTATGCCAAACTTGGGAACTAGTAATATATTCATATAATTCAAATCAAGTATCAATAAAAAGTAAATTAATGTGGCAGATATGAGGATGTTGAAGTAGATATTGGGGAATACACGGACGGAAAGATACGGTAAGAAAATAACTCTAGTGTTACAAGTTTTTAGAAAGATACAAGAAAGACGATTACATTGGTTTGAACATGTCATGAGGAGAAATGAAGAATTATATTGGAACAAGAATGAATAGTTTAGTAATGGGACGTTAAAGAAACAGAGGAAGACCAAAGATAATATAGAAGGATTGTATTGCGGAAGACTTGAGAGAAAAGGAACTGCATGAGAACGACACGCAAAAATAGCGACCCCTAATGAATAGGAAAAGCTAAAGCAGTAGATATCAGTGTCAAGTGCAATTTGAATAGTTTGTTTCTGAAATAATTTTACTGGAAATTTAGAATCTTTTGCAAGAAAAATTATGTATGGAATTTATACATTATATACAGGATTGACGGAAGGTATTGTGCTGGTCACAACAGATTTTTATTTTATTTTTTAGAATAGTTGATAAGACATCCTTCGTGATAATTATAAAATTTGAAACCATAAAGTTGGAAATTAATTTTTTCACGAGATTCGCTCAAACCTCCTTAATATTAGCGACAGAAGTGTGATGTCACTTTCGGTTCCAGAGTATGCGGTATCTTGAATTTTTTTAATGAAACGTTATATTTTTAATTTTTGCTAAATAATTGGTACCTATGTTGTATTATAAAATAATAAAATGGCAAACGTGTAAAATATTTCATAAAATAAGTCAGGAATGTGTGAAATTTTGTTTTACTGGATATGTTGTCCAGGTAACGTTATAAATGAATATATGTATGTATATCAAAAAGTACTATCATCCATGAAAACAAAAATAATAAAATTTTACCCACTCTTGATTTATATTATAAAATACGTTCACTATTTTATTATTTTTCCTATTTCGAATTTACAAAGTGAATTTTGTACAACTGTTTTTTTTATCAAAAACAATGATACAATGAAAAATTTTGTACATAGATTTTTTGGGATTTTTTAAATTGTTAATACCGATAATTGAAGGTCACAAGTCGATCAATAAATCGGTCGATTTATCGTTAAGTGTAATACAGCTATTAATTCTCATTACCTGTCTCATGAAAAATTACTGGAATTACATTTTTTATAGTAAAATATGTATATCAAACAATAAAGCACTCCTTTAAATTAAAATTCAAATAATTTATTTGTAGGTTCATAACATAATAAATATAAATTATATCTCGGCTATTGAATACGTTTCCATGAGTACTGTTTTTAATAAATTGTAAATAACTGTCAAATAGCATTATACTTCTGTAAATATTTCAATAATAAGGCATTCAATTGGGAGTATTTAGATACTCTTCGACGCCAAATTAAATAATCTTTCTAATCATATCAAAAACTTCCACTATAGTCTTACGGGACAGATGATATTTGAAAAAAAAATCTGTTGTGGCCAGCACAATACCTTCCGTCAATCCTGTGTATAATGTATAAATTCCATACATAATTTTTCTTGGAAAAGATTATAAATTTCCAGTAAAATTATTTCATAAACAAACTATTCAAATTGCACTTGACACTGACATCTTCTTCCTTAGCTTTTCCCATTCGTTAGGAGTCGATATTTTTGCGTGTCGTTCTCATTCGGTTCTTTTTCTCAAGTCTTCCGCAATACAGTCCTTCCATCTTATCTTTGGTCTTTCTCTGCTTCTTCAACCTCCCATTACTAAACTACTCATTCTTGTTCAACTATAATTCTTCATTTCTCCTCATGACATGTTCAAACCAATGTAATCGTCTTTCTTGTATCTTTCTAGAAAATTGTAACACTAGAGTTATTTTCTTACCGTATATTTCCGTGTTTCCCCAACATCTACTTCTACATCCTCATCTCTGCCACATTAATTTACTTTTTACTCATACTGACATCTGTCAATTTGAATTATATGAATATAATAGCAGTTTCCATGTTTAGCATAGCTGGCTGAATTATAAAATTTAATTTCTTTAAAATTCTTTAACTCTGTATCTATTAAATATGAAGTATAAAATGTAATCAAATCGTATAGAGAATAATATATTCTTTAAGTTATAATAATATTAAATGTCAATAAATCAAATTTAACTGTTAAATCTTCAAATGTGGCAACTTCCGGTTGATCAATTATAACCAAAATCTAATCACTTGTTCTTCTGGATGTAAACTTGAGGAATACGAAAAAATTATAATTTTTGGAATCGTGGTATTGAAGTTATGGGATCCGGAACTTTTGTCACACACACACAGACACACACACAGACACACATACATACATACAGACATCATCTTAAAAATGGTAAAATCGTATTATAGGGACCCTAAAACATGCTTATTCAGTAAAAACTCATCACTGAATTTTTTGACCAAAGACAATACCTTCCTTACCTAAAGGTGACGGAAGGTAAAAACTGTTTTCCCATGTTAAACGTGTATGTCATGGTTTTCAATAGGCGATTTCGGGCGACATCCCCGTACACTTGCTAGGATTGGTACGGTCAGTTACGGTATGATATGGTCAGTGATGGCGCCAAAAATCGTCTGGTTCACTTATTGGCACCGTGCTTGTAGGTTATGTATATTCTGCGACATATAAAACTGTCAAAAATAGTGTCTGACAGTTAAAATCCATGTCAATAAGAAAATTAAATTGTGCTTATATTCACCACTGGAGGATGAACTAAATCCTGATGTGTTAAATAATAGTGGATTATTTATATTTTTTAATAAAAAGAATGATACTGTGTTGTTCCGTAATGTATCTAATATACTGAAGAATAAACATAATAGAATACCAGACTTTTACGAAAAGTGGATATCTAATTATTTAAATTTTGATTTTTTTTTATATTTTCGCATGTGTTGTTTTACAAGAAAAGCGTAGCCAAAAGAACTAGGCAACGAAAAAATCCCTTTTTGACATAAAGACCACGATATCGACTGTTCTGACTTTTGACATTTCAAAAAAAATGACAATAAAAAGAGATAGAAATAGTGAACAGGGAGCTGACCCGGCTCGTAAACCTGTTCAGCAGTGAACACTGATCCAGGCATACCGGGTAAGCTGTTCCTAACGCCCGAATGTGTGAACGCACCTGAACGCAACATACCGCAAGTGCACAGTTGTCGCCCGAAATCGCCTAATGCTAACCTGTATACAACTAAATAATGAAATAATTGAAATACTTATATGACAGAAGGTTATGATGATATTTAATGTGTTTATTAGCAAAACTATTTCATAATTAAATTGAAGCTACCAAACAGAAATTACACCGTCCGCTAATAAAATAATTTTCTTGATCCAATTGAGATGACATAATACCCTACTTCTGCAATTCCCGCGCTGTTAATTGATGCAATCCGTTGATTGAGCCGAACGTACGTGCAAGGCGGTTGTGTCTGTGTATTGTCCCCTAGATAGAAAGTTCAAATTGAATAATTACCTCGGGGGAAGGGAAGGGCGTCCGCAAGTGTGCGTGAGCATATTGCAGTTTTGCGCAATTGGGCTGGCCGATCTTGCAATTCCATCAATTACGGCTGGAAGTTTCGTCTTCATGTTGTAATACCTTACCTACTGTTGCTACTACTGATTCATAAGATACCAACATATACACCTTGAAAATTTTTCTTTTCACAATGATTCATAAATTTTGTATTAACCCTGCATCTGATACATGGGGTGTGGCAAACCCCAAGCGTCGAAAATTGCATATAACTTAATAAACTTTTAATGTAGGTATCAGATTGAGAATTTAAAGCTTATTATTGTATTAACACAAATTTCCAAAAAATAATATTTAGAAGATTTTTTTTAAGAAACTACCACTTCCGGTTATCCAATTGTTACCAAAACCTATTCAACTATTCCCATTAATGTTAGATTGAGGAATCCATAGTTAAACAGGTCTTTAGTTGTATAGCATTTGAGAAATCGTACCTACAACATGCTAACGCATATACACATCCACACACACAGACATCATAGTAAAAATGTTAAAATCGTATTCTAGGGACCTAAAAACGTGTTCATTCAATAAAATGCGGATATGCGATTTTTAGCATTAATTCAATACCTCTCAGAGAATAAAATAAATATATCATGACGGCATAGGTATTACCCATTGCTAGGTGTGCCAATCTGCTGTGTACACAGATATCAGTAATGAGGAAATATTTGTACCGTGCGTCACCTCACGGGCACTCGTTGCTGGCGTGAAGAGTGCATCACAGGGGTCAATTTTGTGCCATTAAAATTCAAGGAAATTTTTAGCGTCGGTCGGGATCGAACTAGAGGTGGGCGCGGGTCACGACGTGACCCGCGTGATCGTGAATATATTTTAAATTTTGCTTCGTGATTGGGCGTGAGCGTGAGAGCCTAAAAATATTTCGTGAGTGATCGGGCGTGATTGCAATTTATTTGGGCGTGAGCAATATGATTTTTTCTATTTTTTATCTAAAAAAATTGTAGTTTTAATATAAATATTTTACGTTATAATCTTATTATTATTAGCATGTCGAAACATGTGTTTTTTTCTTGAAAATATTTTTCTAGTACCCATAATTGTATACATAGTTAGCTTCAATATCATTAAAGATATACATATTGTAAATATAGAAACAATTACGTGACACGAACGTGACCAGCCGGGCGTGGTCGGGCATAAGTGCCAAAATAAATTCGTGAGCGTGAGTGATCGTGAATCAAACATAAAAAGTCGTGCGTGATTGGGTGATTAAATTTTTAGTTTCGTGAACGTGCGTGATCGTGAACAAAAAGTTACTCACGCGCCCAACTCTAGATCGAACCTGGGTCCCCAGTTTCGCGACAAACCACTCAGGTACACAGCCACGAAACCCCAGAGAGGTAAAAAATCAGTAAATAATAGCTCCTCAATTTGGAGTGTTTTAATTTTGATAAAAAAAAAATTTATTGCTTAGACAAGCAAATACGAGCACGTATGCAGTGTATTCAACACAATAATATTTATGTATTGTTGGTTAATTTCACCTTATCTTACTTATATTAACTTAGGTAAATAAAATAAATATAAATTATGATTGGTGGTATTTATTCTAATTAAATTTCAAGTATGATTTGTTAATTAACAAAGGTTAACTAACTCATGCTTATAATATGCAGATTTTACTATTGATTATAAAGGTATGTCTAAAGTGACATTTTTAGTTATTTCTTAAATGAACTGTTTGCTTTCACAACGTAATTAAGAAAAATTGCATAATGACTTAAAACTGCATCTTTCACCTTATTATAATCTAAAAAGTTTCATCCTCCAAGGTCTTTTTCAGTTTTGATTAAAGTAGAAGTCATGGGGCGTTACATCTAGGCTGTAGGGCGGATCGTCCATTCCGTGAAAGGTACAGTGTTGGGCTGCATCCCCATGATATGTATTCATGTGTCCGTTTATACGTAATTCACGTATGACGCTCTGATAGCTGACATAAAATAAGGAACAACTTGTCTTTATCCATTGTGTCGTAAAAAAAGGCAAATCACAGATACCTCAAGCCAAACATAATCCATTACTTTGTTAAAAATATGATAAGAATTTCAATTTTTTTTACTAACTTCATATGTCAAATCATCCGCATCCATGAAAAGTTCAAATGAATCAACTTTCGTACGTTGCGTTCTTGAAGTGGACCGTTCAATTAGCTATTTTCATTGGTTGCCCATGATCACGTTTACGTAAATACGGATCCATGGGGATGTATATAGCTTTACATTCTTTCACCACAGCCCAACTTACACCCTTAAAAATAGTAGTCGAGAAGAGACAAGCTTCTAGGAATGATCTGTAGTGACAGCACGCACTTTAGAATTCTATCATATAAAACAGACGAATGTGATTTTCCTTTTACGAATCTTGATATCATGCACTTTAGAATTCTATATTTGCTTTTTGTTCTGGGAATTTTCGGGTTTTAAGCCTGTTTTACACAATCATATATTTACCGTTAAATTTATATGCAAAATAATTTTTGATCAAATTCTTTACATTTTACAGGATAAAATATTTTTCCTTCAAACGTCATAAAAGTAGCATCTTTTGTGACTAGATTCACAAGGTAGAAGTTTAATTTCAACGCCGCCGGAGTAGAAGTAGCTAATTTCTACGCCGCCGGCGTAGAAATAAAATAAATAAATATCCATAGAAACTATACAGAATCAACGAATAAGAAGTAACTTGTATAAAAGAAACCTGTAATATCGCCCTAAACCCTAAATGTCACTATAACACACTACGTAACCTAAGAATAAAGTTACTAAATACCATCAATAGCTGTCAAATTTAAATAAATAACATAAGAATACTTAGAATTAAAGTGATAAGAAAAGTTTATATTGTTTTGCAGTGATTCCTGGACATATCTTTCAGCCACACTGTTATATTTTCATCCAATTGAACAACTTCAGGGGGCGTACATTATAATACTTCAAATTCCTACATAATTGCACTTGCACACAAGGATGATATAAAATTGCACAGTTTTTATTTAAACGGTAAAACGTGAAAATTTTCATTTCATTGTTTATAACAAAAAGTGAACAAATACGTATCCATAGCTACAGAGAAATTGAAATCGCAAACGTAATTTACGTAAAATGTAACGTAAGTAGTAGATATTTTTCTTTAAATATCTACGTTTGAAGGAAAAACTTCCACGCTCGTCACACAAAGTATTACTTTTACTCCTAATAACACAATATACTATGTGACGTTTTTGTCTGTTGTATATTTTTATTTTGTCTGATTAATCCCCCTGCACAGCAATGAGCATCCGTAAAACAACAAAACAAAGCGAAAGAGGTTATGATAAACGCAAGAAGAGTTGGTGACGATTCATACTGTTGTTTTTATTTTATGGGTACACTCCCGAGTGCTTGCGAATACTCTCGAATCCCGGTGATTAACAACGCCAGATCCGCTTTTATCGCTCTAGAAATCAATGCCAATGCTTTTCTTATTAAATTAATTATAAAAAAACTATTCAAAATTTTGAACTCTAACCCTACGACATGTCCGGAAACTGACAGAACATCTCTACAAAATTTGGTGTCGATATGCAAAACATCAATGGTAAAACTATGTAGTTTTGTAGATATAGACGTCAAACTTTCACTTTAAGAAGATATAAGATATAACAGTAATTTTTTGTTGTGTACACTACAATCTATTCATGATCTACATTGATGTTCGATATCTTTAAGATAATACATAAAAGATAAATTATATTTACATTCACTATATTTGTAGTTCTTGATCTCATAATCTGTTCAAAATACAAAATCTGTAATCAACCCAATATTTATTCCCATATCGATATATTTACGTCTTTATTTTTTGTTATCATGTATAAATATGTTTATTTGTTTTTGGAACAATGGTAATATAAAAACAAAATATTGATAGAAGAAACATTATTCTAATATTTAATATTTATTCAATGTGTTATTTTTATAAATAATTTCTGTTATTCCAGAAATACAAAAAAAGCTTATCGTGAAGAATAAATATGAATTTTGTTGAGTAAAAGATTTATGGCATTAATTCAGTAGCAAAAAATGAAAGAAAGAGTAATAAAAGATAATCTAAATATACCGGGAAAAAACCTTTTCTTGATTTTAATTAAACCACGTAATTCATAATTATTACTAAAGGTTTGTAAAATATAATAAGCTGTTTGGAAATAATTAGCTGGAAGAAAGAAAGCCCGGTGCAAATATTTGTAAAATATAATCTTCAAGAAATTAATTAGGAAATTTTTTACCCATTTTTTTTGCTAAAAATTAACAATCCTAAAACATTTCCCAAATTATCGTGGGATAAAGTACACAGGAAGTAGGTGGGCAGAAAGAACCACCGTCATGTCATTATTACCTACCTACTGCAAAAATTCTGGTACGATGTGGGTCGGATTAGAATTATTGAATATAATACACATAGAATTTTATTTTAAATATGTATGTTTAAAGTAGTTGTCAATAATAATAATAATATATTTCATCATTCTTTTCTTTCACTTATTTAGTTCCCAATTCATGCTAAAAATCTCATATCCAGATTTTAGTGAATAAACACGTTTTAAGATCCCTACAATCCGATTATAACATTTTTACGATGATGTCTGTGTGTGAGTATTTGAAGATACGATTTCTTAAATTTTATAAGACTTAAAAACCAAGAACCATTATTTTGCCGAAGTAACACTCTACCACCTGAGCTATGGCCGATCTATCCAATGGCTGACATTATCTTCCACTTTAACCGCTAATGTATTTCTCTTTAGAGAATACAGTTCTTTTTACTTCCTTGTACGTAAGTAAAGGAAGTATTGTAATCGCGAAAAATTTCGGTTTTCAGATTTCAGCGGAAATATCCATTTTGGTCATCCCTGAATCCATTTTGACTAATTTCGTCGTGACGTCTGTACGTACGTATCTCGCATAACTCAAAAACGGTAAACGTGCACTCCCTTTCTGGTTATTACACAATTTCCAGAAGTGGCACTTTACATGAAGCTTATAATAGATTTTAATGAAAAACTGTTTTAAAATATAATCCAAAACTTTTCAAATTTGGTATACAAGACTTTTAAGTCAATCGAAATAACATAAAAGATTTTGGTTAAAATAGGCTAACCGGAAGTGGTACATTATTTGAAGTTGTTAACAGTTTTTCTTAAATAAAATGATTTAATATTGATTTTAGAAATAAATGCTTCAAATAAAAGTTTTAGAGGATTAATTTCTGCGTCTAGCACATCAAGTATTATTAAATTAGTCCATTGCATAAGCGAGATATGTAAATTTAAAAATTATATATTTTTTCATTTTGTAATAAAGCATGCTATGGATTAGGACAAAAACATAAAAAAAATGTTCATCAAATTACGTTAAATACGTGCAATTTTATAATTCGTACAATAACAAATATTATATTTTTATTATGAAATTAGTCATATTCATTGTTGTAATCAAATATTTCTTTGTTGTAATCAAAACTCTCTTTAAATAGAACCGGGTTAGATTATGGTTACTATTTATCTTACTGTTTTGAAGTTAAAATTAATATTTTGTAATTTATTTATGAAAAAAATATGTATAGTTTAATAATCGTACAAGGAAGTCATGTGGTGTCCACATCAGATTTTTTAAAACTCAGCACAATAATAAAATGTATACTGATCACGTGACAACTTTTGTTCCAAAATAATGTCAAAATTATATTTAAATTTTCCATGATTCATCCAAACTTTATTCCACATTATGACAGATGATGACAGGTGCATGACATTTTATTAATTTCATTGCCGTACAATAATTCACTTAATATTTGTTTCGCATCTTAAAAAATCTTTAATTTCAATATGGCTTTTTCGTTCAGGTGAACGTGAAAAAGAAGGTTCTTAAAATTATTCTTATGACAGCTAGCAAAATTCGAAAGGTACGCCCATGGTTTAATAATATTATCAAAGCGGCAAATGTCAAAATCATATGGAGCGGCACGCTTAAGCCATTTTTGATCACTCGGTACAAGGAGATTTCAGTGTGATGACGTCACTACCAAAGTATACATTATTTGTCAAGAACATTTATAAATATAAAATGTCGCAAATAGCAAATAGTCATTTATGAAATATGTTACACACCAAATAAGATATTTATTTTTAAAAGTGAATCAAATATGGAATTTTATTTACGTATAGAAATACACAGTGTTCATTTTAAATGGGCTACCATTGCTATTTCGAGAACTATAAGAGTTACGAAGAAGGTTAAATTAGCAAACAATTTCTATTTTACAAGTCTAATGTAATGAACAGAAGATAATTTTTTTTTGACCAGCTATTTTATTTTTTATTTGCCTCTTCTTTAGAGAATTTAATTCTGAATTCAAGGATTGAATATTTTCATACCCCCATACTGAAACCTGTGTATAGTAATTTTTTTAAAAATGATCGATCAAGATTATCTACGAATTATATGAATTAAGATTTTAGCTCCGCCCATTCTGCCAAATTCAGTAATATCGTTTACTTAGTTTTTTAGGAACATACGACACTACTGCTATTTTGTTATTAGATTTTGGTTATAATTAGTCCACCGGAAGTACCCTCAATTACAACTTTTAACAGTTTTATTTTTTGAAAAAACACAGTTAAATAAAATTGATTGACATTTAATGATTATAAATTTTAAAGATTATATTATTCTTTGTACGATTTAATTGCATTTTATACTTCATATACAATATATGTAGAGTTAAAGAATTATAAAGATATTAAATTTCATAAATAATCCAGCTATGCTAACCATGGAAACTGCTAATACCGTGAGTATTTTTTAACATGAAACATGGGATTTTTCATATCCATGATTACGATTTAATTGACAGCAATGCATTTGTCTGTCTCATTTAAAATGAAATATAGGGGACAATTTTGACATTTGTCTACTCTATCAGTGTCAAAAAACCAATTTGAAATACAATGGTTTATACTGTGGAAGAGAAGGTGCAGATTATTAAGTGGTATTATTCGAATTTTAATCCAAGTTTAAGGCAAGTGTCGGACTTGTTCCTCGCTTCATTTCCTGACAGGCCTACACCAAGTGCAGCAATTTTTTTAAGAATAGTGAATACCTTTAGAGGAAATGGTTGCATCGAGCCTACACATAACAGTATGAATAGATTCTGTAATATATTAACTACGCAGAAAAAAACATGAAATTCTGACTTTAATACAAAATAAGAACAGATTAACATTAAGAGAGATTGGGCAAGCTACTGCTGTAAACAAAGCTACTGTACACAGACTATTTAAAAAGGATCATTACAGATCTTCCAAAATGACCAGGAGTTAGTTATGGACGATACAAAACGAAGAATAAATTTTTGTGAAAGAAAGTTTGAAAACGTTAATAACAATCCAGATTTGCTGCAAAATATACTTTTTACGGACGAAGCAACTTTTTATTTTCATGGCGAGGTAAATTCACAAAATTGTCGGTATAGTCCAGGGAAAATCTACATTTGTAGACGAGGACTCAACGACCCGAGAAAGTTAACGTTTGGGCTGGCATAATAGGAACCCACATTATTGGGCCATTTTTTATTAACGGGAATATTACTGCTCAATATTTAAATATAATACATCTGTCAAATTCATCCCCTATGTTTCATTTTAAATGAGACAGACAAATACAGTGCTGTCAATCAAATGTCAAGTCGTAACCATGGATATGACAAATCCCATGTTTCATGTTAAAAAGTACTTACGGTATATTCAGATGATTCAAATTGACAGATGTCAGTATCAATGAAAAGAAAATGAATGTGGCAGAGACTAGGATATTGAGATAGATGTTGGGGAAGACACGGAAAGATAGGGTAAAGAATGTAATGTAAGGGAAATGGCTCGAGTGATAAGTTTCTAGAAAGATGCAAGAGAGACGATTACATTGGTTGGAAAGAATATGTTGAAAGAAGAATGAATAGCTTAGTAATAGAAGGTATAAGAAACTGAGGAAGACCCAAGATAAGATGGAAAGACTGTAATGCGGACGAGTTGAGAGAAAAGGAACTGTATGAGGACGACACGCAAAACAAAAATGAGTGGAAGAAGAAAATAAAAATAGCGACCTCTAACGAATGAGAAAAGCTAAAGAAGAAGATTAGAAGATGTCAGTGCCAAATGAAATAATTTTACTGGAAATATAAGAACTTTTGCAAGAAAATTTATATATGGAATTTGTACATAATAACATACACAGGATAGGGAGGTAATGTGGTGACCACATCAGATTTTTTCAATAGAGACAAGACTATACTGTACCGCGATCATATCGCTAATGCAAATCAGTAAATATCAATGAGACGCCATTGTACCGTCAACGTACCGAGAACGTAGATGTAAATGGGTCCATTAAAATACATTGGAGTAAGAAGTATCGTACCGTCATTGTATCGCTAATGTAAATTAAGCCTAAATATACCTGTTTATAGACTGCTACTTCTATTTGCTTGTTTACAGCTATTGAACAAGAAAAAGTAGGTAAACAAACAAATATCAGAGGAACACGTAATAATTAACAAACAAAAACTGTTTTTTTTGTTTGAAGCTTGTTCGTAATGGTTCAAAACATTACATTTTCTCGATTGAATACGGTGCAATGCAAACAATAACATCACTCACGAACCGTATTCAAACTGTTTTAAAAGTCACTGTAGTAGGTTTAAATCGTAATTCAAAGAAGGTGGAGAGGGGAGGGAGAGTTGTAAATAAGTTTTCTATAATCTTTTGGTAAATGTATAAACATATATTTTACGGAATTACAAATTAAATGTGCATGATGATACGAAATAAATTTAAAAAAAATCATATTGTACACATTTGCCAATCTATTTTTTATGAAAATTATCCACAACATTTCTGTTATTCGTGGCAAAATAAAAAAAAAAGATTAACAAATTATATTAAATTTGCATTATTTTATGTTCTTTTCATATAATTTATAAATTTTAAAAAAGTAATTTTTGTTGGTTTGTCATTTGTCAAATTTCTGGTTTAAAACAGTGCATTTTTGTGTCACATGTTAATGACTTCATGGTTGAATTCGGTTTGAAAACATACATGAATACGGTTCATCGCCAAAAAACAGCTGCTCATCCTTATGTCAAAATTTTTCATTCAAAATTTCATTTTTAGGTATTTTATGATTCCTTTTCTCGGCAACTGAATTCCACACCCCTGATAATAAATACCACATGAAATAAGAAAATCATGAAATTTTGAATGAAAAATTGTTACATATGTCAGTTATGGACATAATTAATAGCTGTCATTTTGACACGGGTCCACATATCTGCTTGCCAAAGTCAGGAAAGTCACGTCACTGCACGCGCCCTACACATAATTTTTTTTGCAAAAGATCCTATATTTCCAATTAAATTATTTCATAAACAAACTATGCGAATTGCACTTGACACTAACATCTTCTTCTTCTTAATTTTTCCCATTCGTTAGTGGGTCGCTATTTTTTATTTTCTTCCTCCACTAATTTTTGTTTTGTATGTCCTTTGTATGTCCTCATTCAGTTCCTTTTCTCTCCTTTCATATTATATTTGGTCTTCCTATGTTTCTTCCATCTTCTGTTATAAGCTATTCATTCTTCCAACATACTCATCTCTCCTCATGACATGTTCAAACCAATGTAATCGTCTCTCATATCTTCCTAGAAACGCCCAACACTAGAGTTATTTCCCTTATTCTTTTATTTATTTACTTTTTATTGATATTGACATCTGTCAATTTGAATTACCTGAATATATTAGCAGTTTCCATGGTTAAGTTAGCACAGCTGGCTGTTTTATGAAATTTTATAATTATTATAATCTTTATAATTCTTTAACTCTGTTGAATATGAATTATAAAATGCAATCAAATCGTATAGAGAATAATATATTCTTTAAGTTATAATAAAATTTAACTGAGTTTTTCAAGAAAAACTGTTAAAATCTTCAAATGAAGATACTTGACCAATTATAACCAAAATCTAATCAAGTCTGCATATGGTTGTAAGGAAGAGGAATAAGCAAGAATTGTAATTTTTGGAATTCTACATACAGACATCATCGTAAAAATAATAAAATCGTATTGTAAAGACCCTAAAGGCCGTCGCGCACTTGAGCGACGCGAAGCGAAGCGACGCGAAGCGCGGCGAAGAGTCATATTTAGTGCCAACGCGCACTTGCGAGCAGTTTTCAACGCGAAACGGCCACGTTTGTTTCAGTTTGGCACATAAGATGGACAGCTCGGACGAAGATATAATGATTGTGGCATCATTGTGTGAAGAAGCCTAAATTCAAGAAGAGAAGAAAAGGCGGAGGATGTGGGTTCATCCCATTAACAAAAAAAGAAAAACGTGCCATCAAATTTCATCAATATTTTCGAATGGAACATGAGAATACTCGGCACATTGCATGTCGTATAGTTCTTTATATTTTGATACCAAAATTACTAATTTTCTTCATTGTTAAACATTTTAACCTAATCTCTCCGAAATGTTTTGTTATTGTTGTTCAAGGAAGGTGTAAATCAACTATTTCCGATACGTCTCGGGCGTATTTGCTCTATTTCAGGTAGCTGCGCTATCGCACACTTTAGGTCAGCGAAGCGCGGAGCAGAGAAGAGCAGAGAAAAATATTCTCCCCGAAGAATTCCGCCGGGTCGCTTCGCTGCTCTTCTCTTCGCTGCTCCAAAGTGCGCGTATGCCCATTATAATATGTAGAATGAAAAAATTGCTCTTCGCCGAGCTTCGCTTCGCGTCGCTCAAGTGCGCGACGGCCTTAAAACGTGCTTATTCAATGAAAACTCACCACCGAATTTTTTGACCAAATACAATACCTTCCTTACCTAGAGGTGACGGAAGGTAAAAAAGTTTCGTATGAATAAATCGACTTATACTTGTCGGGATGCAGCATGGCTAGAATCATTAGGCAGGTGATCTGGGGTGGGATCCCAAGACAAAGTTATGATAGCGTGGCGAAAAATTCCCCTTATGTTTCATCTTCCTCTCCCTATCAACTTTCTCGGTTGTTAGGGAAACGAAGTGTTATTTGACACTACACTTTCTTAGCTTGATAGATAAATCGTTAAACATTTGTTAATTTTTTTGTTAAAGTCCGTGGCTATAGCTATTTTTGGGTCAACTTTAATTTTGCGTACTGATTCAAATGTAGAATTTTATGCTGTACAGTACAGTAAAATTTTTGAAAGATGTCCGATCAAGGTCATCTACGAATTGTATGAATTCAGATTTTTGCTCCGCCCATTCTGACAAATTCAGTAGTGTCGTTTGCTTAGTTTTTATGAGGGTACATAAGATACTACTGTTATTTTATTATTATAAAAATACATGTTACAATAACAGCATTCAAAATTCAAAAATAAGTCAACTGGTAAATTTATTAGCAAATGTAAAACCAAATATGTTAAAAATAAGATACTGACACAATGTCAGTGTCAGTAACTCTGAGAGAAAACAATGTTATTCGTACGGCTATGAATCAAGATAATGTATCTGAATTAATAAATAAACTTAGGTTACAGCGAAAGTATTATCAACAACGAGCATAGTTTTAAAGTGGAATGTCTTAACTTAGTGAAACAATATGAATTTTTGAAAGACAAGCGTGTTATATCCATTCTTATCACACACGCTTATAGCCTTTGCAAAGGAAAGAAATAAACGTATGCCAATTTGTTAAGTCCTTCATGATACAAATGACCTTGATCGGACATTTTTAAAAAAAATTACTGTTTAATTTTACATGTTGTTAAAGTCCTATGTTTGGCTGTGGCGGTCACCTTCCTGTTTAATATAGCTTTATTAATATAAAGTTTTGCGTAAATAATTTAACTTAAAAAAATATTAAATAATTGCTAAAATATCCAGCCCCCCCCGAGCATTTTTAAAAGTTGGCGCCATCTGTGTTTCTAACGGCATATATTGAATCTAAAATGAGTAAAAATCACGCAAAAGCATATCGAAATGACGTCACAGTTTTAAAGCACGTTTCTAAATATATAACATCAAATTATGAATGAAATATTTTTCCTTAATATATTTTATTGTATTTTCCTACTATATGAAGATGTAAATGTAAATCTTAGAAAAAATATTTTGCATAAATTGCATAACACCGGAATACCCCATTTATTAGTAATTTAAAATGCTGTAAAATAATGATTTATTAAATCACACTTGGCTGATTCCCAAAACCGGAGAAGAAACTGGTTTTTGCAAATCGCATCTGGTATAAGATTTATAGTCCCTAGAGATCATTGATTAAACCCGATTATAATCTGTAATATTGCGAGACTTACAACGAACTTGCCATTTAAATAATCTGCTTTCTTTCATCAAGTTTCGAGGCTGGTTTTTAATTAAATACACAGAAGTCAAGGCATTATTAAAGGAAAACCCTACATAAAATATGGACAAATTGTTAATGACATTTAAAGTATTCCAAATTGTATCTAAAATTTGACTCATTAACAATTTATATGGAGCAGTAAATTTCCAAGTATAATCATTTGATATTGATAAAGCTTGTAACTCTATTCTAAAGATTATCCGTGAGATTATCATATCAAAAATAAATGTCAAGTTAAAAAATACAGCTTCTTGTCTATTTATAGTACCTACCTATTTAATATATTAATTTTTGTTTATCTTTATTTACATTATTAGAAATTAAATTAAGCAATCATGTGATATATATTTTCAACTTTTCAACCAAATTTAGGGGTACTTGACTTATCGAAAACACAGAACTGAGTTATTCAGGAATTATTCCTAAGCTTATTACTAAAAAAGAAATACAATAGGATATTTGACAAGACACAATGATGAAAATTCAGAATAGGATAGTTGCACATTTTTTTTTTATTATCTTATGTAAAAGATCATATAAATTAATTCATAATAAACATATTTTTATACCTCTCGCTATAAAAGTCGCATATCCAGATTTTAATGAATAAACACGTTTTAAGATCCCTACAATCCGATTTTAACTTTTAACATTTTTACGATGATGTCTGTGTGTGTTTGTGTATGTATGTGTGTGGATGTTGGAAGGACAATTTCTCAAAAATTATAAAACTTAATACGTATTTCTCAATTGGAATGGGAAGAGTTAAAGATTCTTAAAAAAATTGTCTAAATATTATTTTTTAAAAATTTTTGTTCTTGCATATATTAAAGAAGATTAAATTCTCTATCTGATACATTTAAATATTTTATTATATCTTGTATAGATTTAGAGATAGTGAAATATAATATATAAAAAATAATCTGTTGTAATAAATCTCACAGCCCAATTAATGCCATGGAAACCAATTGAAGAATTAAAATGTTTGTAACTGATAGTTAAATGTCAGTATCAAAAATCCAGAGATATTACTGAAGATCTATGAAATACATATGTTACTGTAAATGCCCGAAAATCGGTAAATCCTAGGATTGATGTGCAAAACCTAGGATTAACCAATTTTATGTGGTAAATTAAATGGCATGGCATATTTCTCTACATATAACAATAACCTAACGAACAAAACTGTGCTCCAGTTTTCAAGGGTGACTTTTGTGCGTTAGGTTAAGTTATTGTTGTAGTATTTAGAAAAATATACTAGCCAAATTGTAAAACATTGCTGTCTTTGAAGGTTTGACAATCTGGCCGCATTTCACCAACCTTTAATGAAAAGTCGGGTTTTACAACATGGCTACGACAATTAAAACTGCAATACCAATTTGCAGTTGCACTACTATGTTTTAACACCCGAAATTATATAAATTATCTAATTGTTTGTAGATTTACCACATAAAATTGGTAAATCCTGGGTTTTGTACATCAATCTTAGGATTTATCGATTTTCGGGCATTTACAGTAACACATACATTATGTTATATCTAAGAAATGTTAAATACAATAGAGCGCGAGCAGTCATGTGACTTTGTTGGCCTTGACAAGCAGATATAGGGGCCCGTGTCAGAATGATAGGTAGTAATTATGTACATAGATGTCAAATATCATAATTTCTCATTCTAAATTTAGTAATTTCTAATTCTATATGGTTTATTTTCCTCGACAAGTAAATTCCACACTCCTGGTGACAAATTAACTACGTGAATTTACAAAATCTTGAAATTTTTAATGAAAAATTTGACATTTGTCATCTACCTATGTACATAATTACTAATTGTCATTCTGACACGGGCTTCCATATTTGCTTGTCAAGGCCAACAATGTTATATGACTGCTTGCGCCCTATACTTATTTAACCAAAAACGGAAGTGGCGAGAGGTATTGTGCTGGCCACAACAGATATTTTTTTATATGTCTGGTGATACTTTCTTTGTAAAATAATATAATTTATAATTTAATATCTCATTTACTTTTGTTTTGAGGTAAAATTATTATTCGAGATTTTTGCGTTTAGGTAAAATACCTCGTCAAATAGAGTAATAAAATAAAATTCTTCACCTTCGATTTTTATCATATCATTTGTCTCAGTGTTTTACCAAAGCAACAATCTTTCATAACAAAAAGTTTACCAACAAAATAATGCGCCTTTTAAGATATTTTTGTATGAATATAAAGTACGACTGTTTTTTATGTTGTTTATGTACACAGTTATCTGATTATAAGTTTTTATATCATACTTGACATGGTCGATTCAAGTTTAATAGATGTTAAGTCTAAGGTTAGAAAATGCATATTGCACATAGCTATTATTACTTAAGTGATCCGTATCAGAGGCCACTTGAAATGAAATTTATTTTAATTACAATTAATAACTTGTTGTTTTATCTCAACAATTGCCCTTGACTGGTAATGCATCTGTCGCTAAGGGTACGAATTTCACTCGTTACATACCGGTTTTTCAAGATGACAGAAAAGTAATTCATTTTGGGACAACATAATTCATATTTTTGTCGCGTTATCGCATTAACTTTTAACATTTGATCTGTCATTCCGAGATAAATTTATTGTTTTAGTAACGTTTTATTTATTACAATGAAATCATTAACAACAATAATCCTTGTACTCATAATTGGAGTGAAAAATAGTTATATTATGAGTATTCTTGGATTTTATTAATATCATATACTGGAGAGTATTTATTGTATTGTTTATAGAACATGAACAACAAATATTTAAAAATAATTACACGCAGAATTATCTATGTAATAACAAAGAAATTATAATGTTTTGTTTGTACCACTCATTTTAATATGACGAAGGCAATTGACAATTAGCGAGGACATTCAGATGTAATTTAGACAATGGTTTTGTTCTTCACACAAGAATTCTAATGGCAATAATACAAAAGATACATTAACTTTCAACAGATACCTTTCAAGCCTACTGAATAATAAATTAATTGATTTCTTTATAGGCATCTATTTCCTGTATTCATTACTTACATCTAAATATGTAGTACATAACTTTCTTGTAAAATAAAATCGAAATTTTGCTGCCGATTTTGCTAATTTCCTAGAGTGGCAAGCAAATTTTTTCCCAATATCTACCTTACACCCTTTTATAGGAAAGTTTGAACGAATCGTAGATGAGTTTGTTCGTCAAATCCTATGAGTGAGATAACACTTTTTACCTCTCGCTGAGAGAGGTATTGGATTCATGCTAAAAATCTGATATCCAGATTTCAATGAATAAGCACGTTTTAAGATCCCTAGATTCCGATTATAACATTTTTATGATGATGCCTTGGTGCGCGCGTGTGTGTGTATGTGCGTGCGTGTGTGTGTGTGTGTGTGTGTGTGTGTGTGTGTGTGTGTGTGTGTGTGTGTGTGTGTGTGTGTGTGTGTGTGTGTGTGTGAAGGATGTGTGTTAAGTTGTTGGAGAAATGATTTCTCAAATTCTATAAGACTAAAGATCTATTTCACTACGGATTCCTAACAGTAATGGGAAGAGTTGAATAGGTTCTGGTAACAATAGGACAACCGGAAGTGGTAGTTTCTAAAGAAAAAAAAATTAAATATTATTTTTTGAAAATTTGTTACTGCAAATATTAAAGATAATTAAATTCTCAATTTGACAAATCTAATTTTGTTATTATATCTGGCATAGGTTTGGAGATATAATAATATGAAATAATCTGTTGTAATAAATATCGTTGCCCAAAAAATAGTTGAGATATTTAAATGTTTATAATTGATAAATAAATGCAAAATGTCTGTATCAGATTTTTCTGGGAAGTATGAGTACATTTAATATATATTATTGTATTATTAATTAAATATGTATTTAAATTATAGGTATGTTAATATTACATATATTCTTAAGAAATACCGCTAATACCGTCAATGAATTTGAAGAATTTTGAACATATCAGAATAGAACGAAAGAAGAGATCCAATTTTAATTATTTGTGTGTAAAAGAAATGTTAAATTCGTTACTTATAGGGCGCGAGCAGACATGTGACTCTGTTGGCCTTGGCAAGCAGATTTGTGGGTCCGTGTCAGAATGGGAGCTAGTAGTTATTTACATAGATGTCACAATTGTCATATGTCATAATTTTTCATTCAAAATTTCAAAATATTCTGATGTTTATTTGTCATCTATAGTATGGAATATACTTGTCGAGGAAAATAATCCACATGGATTTGGAAAATCATAATGTTTTGAATGAAAACTTATGATACTTGACACCTATGTACATTACTAGCTGTCTTTCTGACACGGGTCCCCTTATCTGCTTGCCAAGGCCAGCAAAGTCACATAACTGCTCGCGCCCTATGCAACATAAAATGAAAATGGCGAGAGGTATTGTGCTGGCCACAACTGATTTTTACTCTAGTTGCATACAATTGCAAGTGTGACAAAATCTGATGTGACCAACACAATACCTCCCGCCTTTTAAGTTTTATTATTATTTATGCATACCCATGGGGTCTCGTGTCCGCGTGCCTGAGTATCTGGTCGCGAATCTGGGAATCCGGATTCGATCCCAATCAACGCCAAATATTTGGAATTTTAAATGTTACAAAATTGACTGTGGGTGACGCTTGGTAAACGCTATGTCAACATCATTACCGAAATTTGTGTACAAAGCAGATTAGCACACCCAGTAATGGGTAATATGCCGCTATGGTATATTTCCATATTTACTAATACTAAAAATTAGGTATATTTAGTTCCGTTCCATATAACTATTGTTCCATTTACAATTTTCTTTTTCAAACGTTACTATTACAGTGACATCTTTCTGTCAGTTACATACATTTGAGCTGAACTGTGTAACAATGGAGTTATTTAATAACATTTATTGTTTCTAAGCAGTGCTTCATACAATGGATTGGTACAAAAGTCATATAAAATTATTTGTAGTCTATAGAGTACATGCATATATAATATAATTTTTTTAAATAATGTATACATATATAAAAAACAGCATATACCATTTATTACATATTAATAATGACAAATTTTAAATTTAAATGAATTTAAAGGAATTTTTGATTTTAAGCTATATAGCCCTATTTACATTTAAAAGTAGCTATCACATATACACATATTTTAATTATAATGGATTCAGTGACATTTTGAACTATATAATGACCCAAATAACATAACAAAAACAGATATAAATATCATTTATTAGCAATTAATAATTAATAACAAAATTCTATTTTATATAAATTTAAAGATAAATGAATTTAAAGGAACACTTTACACTATATGTTTACCCAACTTAAATTATCGAAGTTAACCTGATATGGTTAACTTAAATTAATGCGAGAAAGTAATGTATTTTTAATTGTAACTCTGGATGGATGTTTATTCATTTAAATAAAAGCTTCGGATTTTCAGGGCAGAAATTGTATAGAAGATATGGTCAATTTTGTCTTTTGATAAATTGGTAAATAAACTATAAAAATTTCTTTCAGTAAAGATTGGTGTGTTGTATCTATTCAGAAAGTGATCTCTAAGGTGTGCATACATAGGACACTCAAGGTAGAAATGATAGGCATTTTCAAATTTTTGTAAGTTACAAATTGTACATAATAACTCTGAATTTAGCTCGTATTTAATATTTTTGTAAAATATTTTAAGAGTTCTTTTTGAAGAAATGCGGATTTGTGAAATAATTTGTTGTTTAATTATTGGAATATTCATATTCAAATGTACTTCCATACCGGGACTACACTTTATGATCTTATAAAATAAACTATAGGTCGAGAGTTGGTTTCTGTCCAAGTCAACAATGGAGTTGTGTTTAAAGCATGAGTTCCGGGGATAATTTTTATATTATTTTATAAATTTATCCATAAAATATATAGAAAAACTATTAATGCAAACCTGTATAAAATTGAATAATCTTTAATATTGCGAAAAATTAACATTTAAAGGTATTTTTTGAAGAAAAACTATTTTGAGCTTCAAGTAAACAAGTGGCCACATTTTCATTGAGACAAAGCGGGACAAATGGGATGAAATGAGAATTATAATTTAGTTATGAAAGCAGACCAATAATTTTAAAAAGATATTTTATTGTATACATATACTTGTTTACAAATATACAAAAATGTATTTATTATTAATAGCTATAAAATATTTGTAAAAAACAGGAATTTGGACATTATGATTTATAATCAATTTAAATTTTCTATTTAAAAATTATGATTTTCCTTCACGGTCATATTTTTGATCCGAGTGAATACTTTGCAATAGATTCGGATCATTTATTAAAATGTGAAATTTCTCAAATGAATTGGTCAAATTATATTTTACGCTTAATATAGATTTTAAAGTTTTGATGTTCAACTGAGTTTTTTCAGTTGTCGTTTAATGGCGCCTAATTTAGTTTACTCTGCATGCATTTTTTTAATTATTTATGTATTTTTTATTTCTTTATATTTACTAGAATAATTAATAAATAATAGGTAATATATTTTTACAGTACATTTAAAATAATAAATGCAGATATTTTATAAAAGGCGGGACATTTTTAAAAATCGTAGGGACGCGGGACAGTCCTCCTAAAAGCGGGACAGTCTCGCCAAAATCGGGACGTGTGGTCACCTTAAAGTAAAGTGCCATTTCCGGTTATCCGATTGACACCAAAATCTAATGGCTTCTATTCATATTAGAATAAGGTAAAAATACATGGTTTCAAAATGTTCTCAATGATAATATTTGAGTTAGAATGTCCAGAAGATCCACACACACATTCACACCCACAGACCTCATCGTAATAATGTTAAAATTGGATTGTAGGGACCTTAAAACGTGGTCATATATCAAAATCTGGATATGCGATTTTTAGCACGACAATGTCACAGTGATAATGAAAATAAATTTTATGAAGAATTTACCGTCTTTAACATTCTGTTGCGCAATTATCCCAAACTGCATTTTTTTTATTATAAAATAACCTAAATGACATTGGCATTTATAATGTATTTCATTTGTCATAATTCATAACAAAAAACATCATAAATCAAGAAGGCCTTGTGGGTTGTTTTATAGATGTTTTCTGGAATGATAGTTTTTTCCAAAAAATTTTGCGCATTTTTACCTTTCGTCACCTTTAGGTAAGGAAGGTATTGTCTTTGGTCAAAAAAATCAATGATGAGTGTTTAGTGAATAACATGTTTTAGGGTCCCTATAATACGATTTTACAATTTTTACGATGATGTCTGTATGTATGTATGTACGTCTGTCTGTGTGTCCGTGTGTCTGTGTGTGTGACGAAAGTTTCGGATAGTATAACTTCAATACCACATTTCCAAAAATTATAATTTTTGCGTATTCCTCAAGTTTACATCCAGAAGAACAAGTGATTAGATTTTGGTTATAATTGGTCAACCGGAAGTAGCCTCATTTGAAGGTTTTAACAATTAAATATGATTTATTGACATTTAACGTTATTATAACTTAAAAAATATATTATTCTCTATAGGATTTGATTGCATTTTATACTTCATATTCAATAGATATAGTGTTAAAGAATTATAAAGATATTAAATTTTATAATTCAGCCAGCTATGCTAACCATGAAAATTGTTAATATATTCAGATTAGGGGAAGATGTTGGGGAAGACACGGAAAGATAGGTAAGGAAATAACTCTACTGTTACAAGTTTCTAGAAAGAGATACAAGAGAGATGATTACATTGGTTTGAAAACGTCATGAGGAGAAATGAAAAGTATATTGGATGAATGAATAGCTTAGTAATAGAAGATTGAAGAAACAGAGGAAGACCAAAGATAAGATGGAAGGACTGTATTGCGGAAGATTTGAGAGAAAAGGAACTGAATGAGAACGACACGTAAAACAGAAATGAGTGGAAGAAGAAAATAAAAAATAGCGACCCCTAACGAATGGGAAAAGCTAAAGAAGAAGAAGATGTTAGTGACAAGTGAAATTTGCATAGTTTGTTTATGGAATAATTTTACTGGAAATTTAGAATATTTTGTAAGAAAATTTATGTATAGAATTTATGCATATTACACAGGATTGACGGAAGGTATTGTGCTAGCCACATCAGATTTTTTAAATATGTATTTCAAAATATATTTCATTTATAGTTAGTAAAATGTCAGATTTTTTGTTTTAAAAACGGATTTAAAAAGTGTAAAACCGCATCAATCTTGTATAACGAAATATTTTATGAGAAAATTCACCTAGTTTTTTTATTCGCGAACTAAAATCGGATAAGTTTACGAAACTTTCAGTTCGATACTCTACTTCCAATGTAGAACATCAAATAATACACTTACGTATCCTAACCTGTAATTTTTATTAATGAATAACGCGAAAAGTAACACGAAGATGCTATTGAATTTATACAGTCCTTGATAAAAAAAAGTTTCTGTATTTATTTCACTCATCATATTAATAGCTTTTAAATATTGATGTTTATAGCTATTTTAAGCGTTTAATTTATATGTATACTTGTATATTACTCATAGTAGCAAATATTACACATTAAGAAGTATGTTTTTTATACATTGTAAAAAATATTATATAACTTTTATAGAATATACAGTTTATATTCCTGGAGTACTGTTAATGTTGATGATTCTTTCTGCGTCTTGTTTTATATTTTCAACAGTTCTAAAATAGAATAATTGTAATGTGAATGTGGAGTATGCTATTAGAATAAGCAAACAAATAATAAACTCGGATCTTTTATGGACAGAATGTTCTAGAAAAACGATCAAATTGGAAATGTCGTTGAAGGTGATGTATCATTTAAAAGTAATAGCATTACGTTTAATAGCTTCGAAAATTTTAAACATAAATATAAAATGACACGTAAACAGTTTTTTATATAGCCCATTTCGTTCTTTCGTTACGTATTCCAACTATTTTGTTCTTGTGAATGAGAAAATTGAAATACATTTTTTTGTGTTTATTATTAGTTATAATGTCAGTGGTCTTGTCACCTTGAATATGTGAACTATAGAATCAACCGACTCAGGTGGAATTAGCGGTAGCGCTGTCGCTTTACGGTTCAAGGGTCCCGGGTTTGAGTTCCGGATATGCTATGGTTGTTGTGGGTGTCTTTCTTCAATTCATCTTCATCATCTTCGTGTGAAAAATACATAAGTATAAAGAATATGAAAAATCATCTCATTCCCATAAATATCACCGCTTATATTTTGACAACAAAACAAAAAAACTAATCAATTAGTAGTTTGTGCATGACAATAGTCGTTGATAGACGACAAATCGGTTATTTATAAATTACAAACAAGCTTTACTTTCTATAATTTGTGTCGTGAAAAATAATGAAAATGGCTGATAGTTTTAAATACATATGTTGCAGAGGGACTTAATTTTTTTAATTCATTAGTTAATAAACAATTACTTACAGTTGTTGCTATATATAGGGTTAATAATGACAGTTTAAAACGTCAAAATTGAATAAAATACATATAAATGACGGAAGGTATTATGCTGGCTACAACATTTTTTTATATGATAAAGTACCTACGTATTACTTTTCCAAACAAGCCGTGAAAAATATTGTTCGTAGAATGAGCCAGTAAAGTGCATAGATTTTTGATATTTTGTTTTTCACTCGTATCTTGTATCAGTAATTAGATAAAATAGCATATTCACCACACATCTGGAGTTAGGAATTTACCACATCCAGTAAAATTATACTTTCCGGATTTGATACGTAATATACTATTAATAAGTCGGAGCACAGTTTGTTGTTTGCTGTGGTCGGATTATGTTTTGTAAACATTAGGGGTCACGCTAGAATTATTGAGAATGAGAATAAAGTGGAATTTTATTTTATTTTAAATATGTTCAATGTAGTTCCCTTCAATAACACACTTCATCATCATTCTATCCTTCTACTCCTTAAAAGCTCCCAACCAATTTTCTTTTGGAATGCCTTTAAATTTAAAATAATCATGAATTGCAGTATCAATCTCTTTTTTCAACGAAAATGTTCTACTCCGTAAAAACTAAATCTCAATATTTTTGTTATGTAATGATATAAAATGGTTACATTGTTGAATTCAGAAAACAATACTCTTTGGAATGAGCCTAAAAAATATGTACCAGTACCATCCCATTTAAAAAAATCTGATGTGTACACCACACGACTTCCTTGTACGATTATTAAACTATACATATTTTTTTAATAAATAAATTACAAACTATTAATTTTAACTTCAAAACAGTAAGATATATAGCGACCATAATCTAACCCGGTTCTTTTTAAAGAGAGTTTTGATTACAACAAAGAAATATTTGATTACAACAATGAATATGACTAATTTCACAATAAAAATATAATATTTGTTATTGTACGAATCATAAAATTGCACGTATTTAGCGTAATTTGACATGAACATTTTTTTATGTTTTTGTCCTAATCTATAGCAAGCTTTATTACAAAAACAAAAAAGTATATAATTTTTAAATTTACATATCTCGCTTATACAAAGGGCTAATTTAATAATACTTGATGTGCTAGACGCAGAAATTAATTCTCTAAAACTTTTATTTGAAGCATTTATTTCTAAAATCAAAATAATATCATTTTATTCAAGAAAAACTGTTAACAACTTCAAGTAATGTACCACTTCCGGTTAGTCTATTTTAACCAAAATCTATTATGTTATTTCGATTGACATAAAAGTCTTGTATACCAAATTTGAAAAGTTTTGGATTATATTTTAAAACAGTTTTTCATTAAAATCTATTATAGGCTTCATGTAAAGTGCCACTTCTGGAAATTGTGTAATAACCAGAAAGGGAGGTGCACAACTAGATGTTATAGGAGTCCTAAATACAAAATTTCAACTTTCTACGGCTTACCGTTTTTGAGTTATGCGAGATACGAACGTACGTACGTGCGGACGTACGTACAGACGTCACGACGAAATTAGTCAAAATGGATTCAGGGATGATCAAAATGAATATTTCCGCTGAAATCTGAAAACCGAATTTTTTCGCGATTACAATACTTCCTTTACTTACGTACAAGGAAGTAAAAATGTAACTTGTAAATCACTGGTTTACAAAAATATTTTCTTCTCTAATCGAATGTTCCCCTTGGTCATTTATAAGATTGTCTTATAGTATTTTATTGTATCTTTAATAATATAGAAATTGTATGAGGTAGTTTGTTTAGCTGTTACACCCTGTATACTATTATTTACAATCATCTTTTTAAAACAATAATTTTCAAAATAAATCTTGTAGTTATAACCTTTAATTTTATTAATACTTTTTGACAGCTCTAGTAAAATTTGTTTAGCCTACTTTATTATAGGAATCCATGGTTGCTAGGCAACCCTACATAAACATTTCCAACCCATGGGATGGAAGCGTGATCGGTCATTTCCCACCTAAGAGATGATTGTAATTGCATATCGGAATAACGTATTTTCTAACCTCTAAAAGGTTAGAAATCGACTTGTTACTATAATGACTGTGAATAAATAAACATACATCCCTACAAATAATGTCCTAATAGCCTACTTACGATATCGTGAGTGCGAAAATAATTTATTTGCCAGTATTATTAAATATAAAAATTAAAATTGCGGGAGGTAATGTACTGACCACACCATTTTCTTTTGTTTTTTTACGTATTTTATACCTCGGGATGATATACAGGGTGGTGACCGGCCCAGCCGAACTTAAGATTTTAACATGTAAAATCAGACTTTCGTAATTTCATGCTTTCCCAATTATTTTAGGTAAAAAAAGCTTCAAATAAAAGTTGTACGGCACAAAATTCTGAATCAATAAACAAAAATAGTTATAGCCATGGAATTGAAACAAAAAATTAACAAATGTTAAAGATTTATCTGTCAAGCTAGATTAATTTATTTTTATTATTTGTAATTTCTGTTCAAGTGAACAAATATCAATTTAAATTAACAGATAATTGTTAACTGGGATAGAAATTAGAATACCTAATAAAAATAAATTACTCTGACAGATAAACCGTTAGACATTTGTTATTTATTTTGTCTCAATTCCATAGCTATTGCTATTTTTGAAGTGATTTTTGACATTTTCACACCTAATTTCTGCCGTTACAAGCAGTGTTGTATAGTATTTGAAATAGATTAAGTATTTTAACATTTTAAGTAATTATTTGAAATACTTAAAAATAAAAGTATTTTGTATTTTCAGTTCAAATAATTTTCAAGAGTATTTTATATTTTAATACATTAAAATACATATTATTATTTATATGAAATACTAATTTTCAATATTTGAAATATTTTTTTAATTTTAAATACATGTTTGTATTTAAAACAAAACTTTCGGTTCTATGTGGTCTAGTAATAGCCGTGTTCTTTCGGGCTGTAATTCGTAATCTAAATAATCAAAGTGATCATGATTAAGAATAAGTATGTTTTCTATTCGTTATCCTCACTTTCTCATTTTGTGTTCATTAGACAACCTTCCCCTTTTCCTTCTGAATCATCCTTTTTGAGTGATTACACGGATTCATTTCAAAGCAAATTTAAAAATGACCAACGACAATAGGTTTCTGAACGTAGAAATTTATCAATGTGGGGTTTGTTGCATTCAGGAAATATGATTTTCCTGCAAAATCATGTAATGACCCGCCATCATACTTTTGAAAACAATGGAAATATGTTACATAAAAGATTTTTTTTAAGTAAACATACTTCATTATGTTTTTACTTCTATATGATCAATTTTTAATTTGCTGGCTTATATTACTTGACAGTAGATTATTTATAGAATAAAATAAATTAGTTTGCATTGGTCTACATATGATATTTGACGTTAGAGGGTATTTATATTATTCAACTTGTTTTCTTGATAAAAAATTAAAATAATGATTTAAAAGGATCACGATTAAACTAATCAGGATTAACAAAATCACAATCACAGCCCGAAGGAACACGGCTAATATAATATGAAATAATTCCCTAACTTTTCTTGAAATAAACAGTTGCCTATATTATGTAGGAGTTTCTTTTTAACATATTTACAAAGCAATAACATGTTATCAATTTATAAATAATTAAAAGTAAAAGTATTTGAAATATTGGTATATTTCAAATACTAAAAAAGAATTCTATTTTATTAAACATTTGAAATACGTTTTTTCAAATATTTTATACAACACTGGTTGCAAGGCATACAGAATTATTTTTTCAGAATTTTATGCTCTGCAACTTTTATTTGAAGCATCTTTACCTAAAATAATTAGGGAAGCAGGAAATTAGAGTCCTATGTTCGGCTGTGCCGGTCACCAGCCTGTTACAGTTTGTATTGGGGTGGTGAAAATAAACATGACCATATGTTCCGAATCCGAGGATTCAACAGATAAATAGGGGTAGTGAGCCAACCGAAAAGTTTCTTCCAAACAGATCTCGCATCTTTATCATCCATTCCATTTGGCATCGGTCCAACCATACTATAATCTCAAAGTCAAGAACCTCGCACAGCACCGCACCGCAACCAACCTGTAGAATTTAATCTTCCAGTTCACATAACAAGTTCACAATCCTTATCTCCATCCGAAACATTCAACAAGCAAGCGATGCTAATGAACACACATCGTATCCGAATGAGTGAGTTTGAGATGTTAGCATGTGTAGTGCAGTGTACCCTTGCCTTGCCGCCGGCTCGTTCTATGGCCCGAGTAACAGTACAAGAAGTGGGCCAAGGCTGCCGCACTGGTCCAATCTGTGCTAGACTGCGAATCGTCTTGTCTTACGACGCGATGATGAACTCAGACACGGGGACAGTATCGTAGAAGAAACGACTTTGATGATATAATAATAACTTTACAAGATACTATATTAATAATTGAAAAACTTTTAGGTTACTCAATGTAATTTTATTAAAAGTATGGAACATAATACCGGGAGTTTATTTTATCATTAAATATAGGGTATATCATTACTATAGTTACAGGATTGACAATAATGTATTAAAGCGTTTATTTTATAAGTAAACATAGGGATAATTAACATAGATTGAAATAAATATTAAATTATAGATTAAAGAAATGAGAAATTATTTATTTGACACTATTAATTTTATTAATAATAGGAGGAGTGTAAGGTTAAATTATAACTAAAACTAATACAATTACCCCTTAACCTTAAAATTATAAATAAATTTGTACTACTGATGAGAACTTAGTTCTCGAAATACGTATATAGCTTATTTTATAATTTTAAGGTTAAGGGGTAATTGTACTATTAACTTCTAAACAATATCCTAAACAATTATAAAAAGAATTAATAGCATTCGCAAGGGAGTAATATTTTGTGAAGCTGCACTAATTCTGTTTTTTAATTGTTCAATGTTCATTCTGTCACCATTAGAGTTTCACGGCTTGACTTGATATTCAAGTTACTTGACTTGACTTGACTTGAAATCAAGTCAAGCTCAAGTCAAGTAATAGTAGCCGAAAGCCAAGTCAAGTAGTTACAATATCAAGTACTTGAAAAATCAATTATGTAGTTATTTTTCAATTACTTGAAAAAATCAAGTAGTATTTTTTTTTAATTACCAGAAAAATCAACAAGTTCTTCAAGACTACATTTCATTTTCATATACAGTAAAATTTTTGAAAGATGTCCGATCAAGGGCACCTTTATCACGAACGAATTAACAAATAGGCATACATTTATCTCTTTCTTTTGCAAAGGCTGTAAGACTGTGTGATAAGGATGGATATAACACGCTTGTCTTTCAAAAATTCATATTGTTTCGACTAAGTTAGGACATTCCATTTATAAACGATGCTCGTTGTTGATAATACTTTCGCTGTAACGTAAGTTTATTTATTAATTCAGATACATTACCTGGATTCATAGCCGTACGTATAACGTTATATTCTGTCAGAGTCACTGACACTGACATTATGTCAGTATCTTATTTTTAACATATTTGGTTTTACATTTGCTTATAAATTTACTAGTTGACTTATTTTTGAATTTTGAATGTTTTTCCTGTAATATATATTTTTATAATAATAAAATAACAGTAGTATCTTACGTACCCTCATAAAAACTAAGCAAACGACACTACTGAATTTGACAGAATGGGCGGAGCAAAAATCTGAATTCATACAATTCGTAGACAACCTTGATCGGACATCTTTCAAAAATTTTACTGTAGTTCCTTATGTTTTATAACAATATCAATAATATATCTTGAAATATAGACTTTTATTCATAAAAATAAATCATACATTCAAATTTCAAAAATTAAAATAAAGATTTAAAAGTATAATATATGAATTAACATAAACTATTTGTACTATATGTATTATGGTAGACCTTAAAAGGGGGAAAGTCGAATTTTAACCGAGCCGCCCCCTAAAGTGGTTCCAAATAAAATTATACTGCCAATGATTCCGCTTAATTTTAATATTTGACCGTGCCTAAATGCACTTGATTTTTTTCCCAATTGAATAACATTCGGTTTTGGCACATTTTGGAACTTTATTTTTCTCCGAGATATTAAGAGGTTTAAAAATCCTTCATTATTGGAATATATACTGGAATGACCAGAGAATATGAGGACAAAATCTGAAGTCCCAATTATTATTCTTATTTCGAATGGAGTATAGCTTTTTGGGCTTTTGTGCGATAGTTTAACCATTTATACATGCAGTTATCTTAATAATAATGATTAGGACTTCAAATTTTGTCGACATATTCTGGGGTCATTCTAGTATATATTCCAATATTGAGTGAATTTTTTAAACCTCTTTTCGTACATAATCGGTTCGTTATCAAGTAGCTTGAATTTGCTTGATCAAGTCAAATAGTAACGATAGAAAATCAAGTCGTCAAGTAATTAATTTTTGAAAAGCTTGAATCAAGTCAAGTAATTTACAAAAACATCAAGCTACTTGACTTGATGAAACCCTAGTCACCATTGTACACATTTTTTAAGTGTCCCCAAAGAAAAAAAATCATTTGGCGTAATCTATAATTATTATAGATTTTTCGAATTGTTGTTGGGTAGGGTCTGGGTCGATTATTAAATGTAGCAGCAAATACATCTGAAACTTAATTATTTGAATTATACCATGTTATAATCTGCACTTTTTCTTCAACACAATGCTGTCTTTTGTAACTATGGTAATGAATCTACTCTATGTTTACTGATAAAAAAGAACTCTCTGTATAATAAAATTACGTGGTCTAGTGCAATCAAGAACATGGCTTGAAGTACTACTAAACTTTAACAAGGAGAATGGATATAGGAATTTAACACGCGAAATATCTTTCTCATTGTGAAAAACTTTCTTATCGAATTTTAGATTTTCATTTCGCATGCAATATTAGTACAATAATTTTAATCTTAAATTACAAAAATAAGTATGTTTCTAATTATTTACATCAGAACAAATAAATTGATATTTCTTTTTATGGATAAAATGCTTTTTCGTTGACCGTTTATTAATAGATTATGGTAATGTATAGAAAATCCTCCATTAAGGCCCGTATTAATGCATTATTTTTTATTAACGATTTTAGTGAGTAACCGTAGATACCACATACTATTACTGAACTTTTGACAAAATAATAAAATACTATTTTGAAAGATTACTTAAAATTTTGACATACAAATAAAAAATTTAATGAAAAATAACGAAAAAATTTAAGATATCATTGGTAAAAACAAATTAAATCACAATAACCCGTACACCATGAAGACAAAAAATAAGTATTTTTTAAAAATAAAAATCCAATATGGCACCCGTTTAAAATAAAGTTGCTACTAATATCTTGGAAACCGCCATGTTTAATTTTATTCTGACATCACTTTTAAGTTTGCCTTATCAAATCATGTAACTTTTATATGAAACATTTTTATATCTTATAATTACGGAGTTATATGACTTTTTTAAAAACGCGATTTTCAGTTTTGTTTTTGAATAACTTTCAAATTGTTCGGAATTTTAAATTTTTCAAAGCGGAATCTCAATGAGCCCTCAAAACTGCACAACATTGCCCATTTACCTAACTGAGTTTCCGAGATTCCAGTGGTATACTACTTAATTTGAACTACATCAGTACATACATAAACTACTATTTTTTGTCAAATCTGCATTATTGTTCACTTACTTTAAGAATCAGTCGTAAAATTGGTACCTACTTTATCAATTTATAAAATAAACTTTCTTATTAAACAAAAATATGTTATCACGGCATATTACTCATTACTGGGTGTGCTAATCTGCTTTGTACACAGATTTTGGTAATGATGATGACATATTTGTACCGTGCGGGCGTTTATCAGGCGTCACCTCGCGGGCACTCATTGCTGGCGTGGAGAGTGCACCACAGGGGTCAGTTTTGTGCCGTTTAAAATTGGAAATATTTGGCGTCGGTCGGGATCGAACCCTGTTCCCCAGATTCACGACCAGACACTCAGGCACGCGGCCACGAGACCCGTTATATTTTCTTGTTAAAACTAGAAATTCTTATCTATGAGAATTTGCGTACAAGAATTCGTCCATTTATTTTTAAGTCCTTTATTTAAATTTTAGATTTTGTTTAATTTTTATTTTTCCCTTGCTATCCCCTCGCCGATTTTAGATACATATTAGATACTATACATGTGTCACAAAAGTGATGCCCGTGCTTTTGGTATTTGATTCAGGGGACTAAAAAAATCAAATATTAACATTTAAACTTTATTATAAACGTGTAATATTAAAAAATAAAATATTTTCCACATTTGTCACAAAATGTGTTTAAATAGGTAAGTTGTTGTGACAACAAAGATGTTAAAAATATCTTGTTTTCTAATATTCGTTTAAAAGTTTAAATATTAATATTTGTTTTTTTTATCAGTAACAACGAACAGTCAGAAATTTTTCCACTCCTAATTTTTTAAATATTTTAGCTCCTTAAATCAAATATCAAAAGCACGGGTGTCATTTTTAAGTCACCTATGCATAGAACTGCGTCTTGGAAATTTGAATTTGTAAAAGTATTCATATAAGTTTAATGTAAAATTCTATAGACATTTGTCAAACCTGCTTTTTGTCATAGTTTGTGCAGGATTTATGAGACGCCACCTTCATTTAAACTAAAGTGATATTGAAACGAAGGTGACGACTACAATTTCACATTCTATTATTGTTGAACTAATATAAACTAACCTAATTTAACTTATTCTATTTAACAGAACGCAATCTATGGGTTGTCTTGAAATATTTACATTTACATAGGTATGTCAGTGCTTTAAAAAATGAATAGGTTCTTCATGATAAAGCATATTTCTCATAAAGGCTACGGCATGGACATACATACACGTAAAATCTTGTATCTCTTACTACCCATGACAAGGAATCGTGCTAAAAATCGCATACTGAAATTTTTGTAAATAAATACTTTTTAAGGACTGTGGAATCAGATTTTAACATTTTCACGATGATATTTGAGGTTAAGGCTTTGTGTGAGTATAATGTGTGTCGACATTCTAAATGAAAAACTAATATTGTAAAAAGAAAAAGATGAAATCTTGTATTCCCAATGAAGTAGTTTCGCCTTTTTTGATTTTTTTATTAGAATCAAGTATTTTTAAATTTAAATATTCCATATTTTTTTATTTTGCACAATTTTTGTTTTTAAATGAGAAAAAATACTGAAAATACCGGACATATCTACTCCCGCCACTGTGACATTACTCTTGCCGTTTCCGGTGCAACTTAGTTCCGACGTGCTGCTTGAAATATGATAAAGATGTTTTGCGACGTATGTCTTGCGGGTCAAGGGGAACTTGTTTGTTAGGTTAGATTGCTGTCAAGTTAGCACATATTGTTACTTATTTATTTTTATTTGAGTAAGTTTGTAACGACGTTTTGTATTACAGTTGATAAATAGAAACAAGGTTATGTCCACGGAGTCAGTATCACCATCAACTGTTACTTTGACATGTCACATCTCATCGCTGTAAAACGACACTAGCGACATTTGCGGCTTTAAATATGTAAGCGTGACGTCACAGAGAAGAAGTCGATTTGAATCATTAATATTTTAAATAACTTTTTTGAAATATTTACATAATAAATGGCGAATTTTATTGCAGTATATATCTTATTATGAGTCATATATTGTAAACAAATAAGAATTTCATTAAATTTTAACATATGGTAACTACCCCATTTATACTAATACCTAATATAATCCGTTATTTTGATCACAGGAGAACAGGAAGTGTTACTTAAACTTGAAGCTGTAAATTGTTTTTATTAGAAATATACCTACCTTTAAATGTCATTTTTCTTCAAGCGTATTATAATGTTCATATTATGCTACTGTACACACAGTATATAATATATTCATTATCTTACTAATAAAATAATGTTGTTGATTATTGTTCTAGTAATATAATGTTAGCTTCTATATGTAAGTTCACCGCTGGGGGTATTGTTTGTGTTTTGGTTATCGTTTTAAATTGCAAAATGTTGCAAGAAATACAGGATGACTGAAAAACGTGCTTTAAAAATAACTTTTTTCTTCAAACGTCATAAAAGTAACATCTTTTGTGACTTGATTCACAAGGTAGAAGTTTGATTTCTACGCCGCCGGAGTAGAAGTAGCTAATTTCTACGCCGGCGGCGTAGAAATAAAATAAATAAATATCCATAGAAACTATACAGAATCAACGAATAAGAAGTAATTTTAATAAAAGAAACCTGTAATATCGCCCTAAATGTCACTATAACACGCTAGGTAACCTAAGAATAATGTTACTAAATACGATCAATACCTGTCAAATTTAAATATATAACCTGTAAATTGAAATATAAACAGAGTTTACTTTTGAGGAAATAGCATTATTAAAGAATAGCAGACTTACAGATTACAATTACAGGGCCGGTAATGAGAATAAGAATACTTAGAATTGAAGTGATAAGAAAAGTTTATATTGTTTTGCAGTGATTTCTGGACATATCTTTCAGCCACACTGTTAGATTTCCATATAAATGAACAACTTCACGGGACGTACATTATAATACTTCAATTTCCGACATAATTGCACACAAGGAGAATATAAAATTGCACAGTTTTTATTTAAATGTCAAAACGTGGAAATTTTCATTTCAACGTTTATAACAAAAAGTGAACAAATAAATATCCATAGCTACAGGGCAATTGAAATCGCAAACGTATCTAATTTACGTGTAATTTACGTAAAATGTAACGTCAGTAGTAGATATTTTTCTTTAAATATCTACGTTTGAAGAAAAAATATAATGTGTCATTCGGAGTAAAAGTGTCTTTGTGTGCCTCGCGTGCATTTATCCGACTCGCTTCGCTCGTCGTTTAAACTTCCACGCTCGCCCCACAAAGTATCACTTCTACTCCTAATAACACAATATACTATTTATTTATAATTATTTTTTAATTTTCTTGATATATTTGTAAACTAGCGCTTCCAGTTTAATCGGAAGTGACATTCACTATCCTATTTCAAATGAGACCCCCTATATATTTGAAATCTACGTAAAATTACGAATTCAACGATATAGTTGAAGTGCATTTTTATCGAAGAAATAAATTACAAAAACGAGAGAAAATGATAAATAATCAACCTGCTATGATATATCCAGGCATGCTGTGGAAACAGTTGAAATAATATTGAGTAATGTTTAAGTTAATTGTTTAAATAGTAAATTATTTTTGTAAGATTCTATATTTTGTTATAGCCTACTTGATACCGCTTACCAGGTTAATTATTCATAATTTTACGTTTTTGTAATTTATTTCTTCAATAAAAATGCACTTCAACCATATCGACGAATTTGTAATTTTACGTAGATTCCAAATATATAAAAATAATATAGGGGTCCCTTTTGAAATATAAAAAGTAATGTCACTTCCGCTTAGACCGTAAGCGGTACCATCATGCCAAATACCATGATTTCTGAGCCCCTAAGCCTAGTTTACAAATATATCAAGAAAATTAAAAAAAATAATTAGAAAAAAAGTTATTTTGAGTGGTTCGTTTTTCAGTGTCATCCTATATGTATACTCCGTTTAACGAGAGAACGTACCTGTTTCGTATAGGAAAATATAAAATTTAGACAGGGGAAGTCATACCAGAGTTGTATTGATATTATTTTTACATTTATATAATTAAATATATAAACGAGGTATAAAAGGTATGCAGTGTATGGCGTGTATACCATCAGCTTTGCCTGAAATTGCGAACTCTACAATTAAAACTTTATTTAAACATAACCTCAAAAAAAAAATCTTTCATTCTTGAAGGAAAAATTATATGTCATTCGGAATTGAACGCTTTTTTTTGTTTTGTGTAGTATATAATCAAAGGTTTCACCCAGTTTGCCTGGCCTCAGCTAGCTCCTCGGCAGCAACTGCTTGGTTCAACAAAAAAAATCGCGTTCTACTCGTAATAAGATAATACTCGTATACCATTTTTCGTTATTTTTGTTATAAAAATTAAAGATTATTAATTTTCTTACATGTTTGCATTTAACTACATATATCTATATTTTATAGATAAATTTATAAAATAATTCGATTTTATAAATCTTGCAATCATGCTTTGAAAATAAACACAACTGACAGATAAAATTATTTAAATGAATAGTAGAAGGGTTTTAAGAAGTGAATATTAAAATATGAATTAATAAAATACCTAATCAATAAGTCATATTTTTTTTAAAATTACAATGGGGTATTCTAATAATTTTTTTTAATTTTTTTTCTGAATTTCAATAAATTTGAAATACAAATGTGAAAATTTTAGTTTTTTATTGTGTCATTTCCGCGAGATATGAATTTTGGAATTATGCTTAAAAATTTTAATTATATGGTATGACGTCAATTCGCTTCATGTCGTAGTCTACAGCTGTTAGTCGCTTGGCTTGGAGCGAGTAAGGGGAAGGGGATTTGGTTTGTTCACAGTGTCAGATGCTATTTTGTTTTGGATGACTTTCATTTGTTTTATTTTTGTTATCCGAGGATTTTAGTTGTAACTATATTAAAGTATTATTAGTTAATTTTGTTGCTGTCATACAGCAAAATATCAAAACTAGCAAGAAACACAAACAAAGATCAGCTGAGAAACGAGAAAGCATCAATGGTGAACGCACTGCTTCTTCTGTTTCCACAAGCAGACAAGTACGTCATTACATACGTCATAGAACGAATGGACGTCATACATCACGTGTAATCTTTTCCGCGCTAAAATAAAACACATGGAAAATCATATGAAATAAAATAATTTTGAGTTTATTTTTCAGAATTCGGTCGTTTTTCAACCTAGTTAATACCATTATAATATTTTTTCTTTTAAATTTTACTACACTGAATGGGGTATTCAGTGTAGTATTGACATGTAATGAAAGTCAGTATCTCAAAATAAATTTGAATTAATATATAGGTAAATTTTGTAGAAGATAATATTGATAATATTCACAATAGTGATATACAAATAATCTCAAAACGTTTACCATAGCATTGTTAAATTTCTATTTATTTAAATGAATAAAAATAACATAGTGGGAGATAATGTACTATGGAGAACACTGATTTTTTTTCAACTCAAATTTGACATTTTGATATACATATTTACATATTTCCAAATATTTAATATTTAACTTTATTATTTCTTGAAAAACTATATAAACAAACAATTTCAAAAAATATAAAAATAAATTAGTTAACACATGTGTAGCTGAATTATAATCAGGTTTTTTCTGCTTTAAACTGCAATAAATAGACGAAAATATATCTTCAGTATGAATTCATTTACTGTTTTTTACTGGCCTCTTATTCATCCAGTGCCAAAAGTTTATATGTATTTGTCAAAGACTGCATGTTGCGCCACGAGAACTAATCTAGTATTGTATTATGCGCGTTCAAGTGCAATAAATGATTTATTATTAACGCTGTCTACGATATTTTTTCTACTTTCGAATATTATTCAACAAAGCCAGAACGTTAGTTTTTTGTTCATCGTTCTGACTTAGATTATCAATAAGTTCTGGAATTTTAAATATTTCAGTGTAATGTAAAACCAAGATATATTGTTCCATTTTGGTTTTATATATAATCTACTGTTTTTATTTTGTTGATGGGCCGGAAAATTAAGACCTACATTTCATTTCAAAGCTAAATACATTCATTTAACTTCTTCAAAATGTGTATTAATAATATTCCATTCAAAATAAAATAGCAAGCTATGAAAACAATTTTATTACCTTAAAACAAAAGAAAAGTGGGGATACCTCTCTCCATAAAGTTGAAGGGCTCTAATAGAATTTCTTCAACATTCTCCGAATATTAAAACCATATCAATCATTTCTTCATTTGTGTAACGCACTTAGGTCATAAAATAAAAGTTACTGTCCCATTAAGTAACAAAACTAATGTAGGTAAATACGAGTCCGTGGGCCAGTGGGTTAAATGCTTTGAGTGAATAAACATTCTTAACTCTCGTGATTTATATAATATTTTATTCAATTTTGACGAAATAATAAGAAAAACCATTATAATAGGTATTTAATTTTGACAAAATAAAAAACTAATGAATTAGTAAGTTATGCATGACAATGGTCGTCGATAGACGTCAAGTCGTTTATTTATAAATTATATACAAGCTTTATTCTTTGTCATTTGTGTCACGAAAAATAATGAAAATGGTCGATCTGTCTAATAGACTGTGGTGAGTTTTATTTTTGTGCCTGATGTTATTTTAAATGCATTATTTGTTGCAGAATGAGTTAAATTTTTGTAAGAGTGACTTAAAATTTGTTTACGTAACTCAGTTATATAAGATTTTTACAAAACTCATTTCGTATCAATTATGTAAAAAGTTACATTTCATATATAACGTTATAAAGTTGGGTAAAATTCAACTTTTTAAAACGGAATTAGATAATAGTATATTATACACCAAGGTTGTGAAGAGTATGATTATTGACCGAGCGAAAAGATTATAATCCCTCGGTTCCCTCGGGATTATAATTCGCGAGAGCAATAATGCTCTTCATAACCGTGGTATATATACTATTTTTTTCACTACTAGCACGTAATTTTAATAATTATTTATGAAATTAATCCCACCATAATGTCATTTTACTTTTAAATGTGATGGCACAATTGATGCATAGTTGGCCAAGTAAAATTGTTTATTAAAACAAAAACTGAAATTTTATCATTTCATTGTGACATTTTTATAAAAATAATCATGATTATAGTGAAGAATTAAGCGAAATTGACATGAAAGGAATGTCAAGTATTTAATATGTTCTCGGCGCGAAAAACAAATATTCAAATTAATCCGAATTTTTAATATTGAATTAAGCTGTTTAAACAGTCATTTAAATGCATAAAATATTAATAAATAAAGTCTCTTGCTATAAACATTTCCGATTTAAAACTGTCACAGAATTATCAAAAAATGTAAATTTATTCATTATTAACTTATTATCGGTTAATAATGAAAAATTATATACCGGTAACCATGGACGGGTTGAGAAATTCAATTTCGGTCAATAAAGTACCTCTGTGGAGCTAGTAGTGAAAAAAATAATTTTAGTGACTTAAATTTTTACCTCGACGATAGACAGTGATTCGCAAAACGGAGCGACAATTACCGCGCGCGTTTTGCGATACATGGCAGCATATCAAACGAACGAACCTATTTGAAAATATTTTGGTTGCAGTTAATGCAACTTTCGGAGTCAAGTGACGATATTTACTTAGTTTTAATTACATGATCGTAAAAAAAAAACACAAAATAAGGAAACTCTTATAATGAGATATAGGATGTGGTAACACTTGTAACAATGTAAAAATAAATATATTTATTTTCCTGATAGTATATCTTGGAATGTGGACTTTAAAGATTAGATCCTATTCCAGAAAGTATAAAGTACGGTCTTGGTTAGTAAGGGGGGCAATTTGAAGAAACCTGAACTGATGAAAAGAAATGTGGTGTGAGATTTGCTGAGGTAAAGAGAAAAGGTCAAGACTTGGAAGAATCGATTTGCTATGTAAAAGGAAAAAAACATGCGGGCTATAAATGGGTGATTTGTACTGTAATCTGAAAACTCGAATTGAAAGGCCAGATCCCAGGGTGTTAGAATTCAAGACGGAGTAATGAGGGCAAAAATGAGGGAGATGAATGAAAAGCCTGAAAGAGATCCAGTTTTGTTGTATTACAGTGTAAATGGCTGCTCGTTTTTCATAATCTCGAGTAACATTTCCCGTGGAAAAAGACCTGCTGTAGAACTTAAAAACCACTTTACATAATAATTTGGAATGAAAAAATCCTTGTATTTTGGAAACTTAAATTATATAGGTCAAGGGTAAATGAGGGTAAATTAATGTGCACATTTACCTCTTACAAGAAACCGTAAGGTAATTTCGCGAATACTGAAGGAAATAATGTTATGCCCCTGTCACTGTATAAGTAAAACACTTATAAAATGGTTAGGGGTCACGTGGCTATGTGCATTAAGTGACTGTTTGTGATTCGGACTGCGTGTGTTCGATTCCGTTCCGATCGACGTCAAACTTGAAACTTATTTCCTATTTTCAAATGGCATTAAAGTGACCCCTGTGCTGCTTACTCCATTGCAGCTTTGAGAACCAGTGGGGTGGTAAATGCCATCATCATCATTATCGAAATCTGCGAATATACTGGTTCTCAAAATATGGATACCAACTTTTCTATTTTAAATAGAAACATATACTTTTTATTTGCTCATTCAATAGAGCTCTATATTCTGAATCCAACGATATACAATTTTGATACCTTACAAAATTTTGGAAAAAAAAATTAATAAAGATTTGAATTAATTCCTCCAAAATATAATATGAGTACCATGACTGACAAAAGTGAATATGTTTCAAAAAGAATGATTTATTAAACATACGGCAAAAAATTAAGGGGTTATTTCCTGGACCATTCTAAGATGATTTTGTCCTTTGATAATTTTTGAAAAGCCACTTTGTTTCGAAGATACAGGGCGAAAAAACTAAATTCGAAAAAACCAATTTTGATATCAAATTATTAATCCAGTAACAGCAGGCAAGTTATGTGTCAAATTTGTTGAGACTGATGGCTGTTTGACGTGTATTTTCTGTCTATAATATTTAAACTTTTGTTAGTGAAGTCCTCTATCACCAACGCATTTTAGTGTGGTTGCTCGTGATTTTTTAACAGTAACATACGGAGATCGCTGGATTGGTCGAGGTGGACCTCACTTATGGCTTGCTCGATCCCCGGACTTAAACCCCCTGGATTTTTTCCTATGGGGCCATCTAAAGTCATTAGTTTATTCTACTCCATTAACAAATTTGGAAGATTTAAGACATCGGATAATTGCTGGGTGTAACTCCATAAGAAACTACTCTGGTGTTTTTGAAAGAGTTCGGCAATCAATGAGAAGAAGATTGGATTCTTGCTTCGTAGCTGGAGGTAGTCATTTTCAACATTTCTTGTAGATTAAGAAACTTTACATGTAATTTTTGGTATTAAATGTTGTTATTGTCGAATTTTTTTTTCGCCCTGTATCTTCGAAACAAAGCGGCTTTTCAAAAATCATCAGAGAACAAAATTTTCTTAGAATAGTCCAAGGAATAACCCCTTGAATTTTTGCCGTGTGTTTAATGAACACCCTGTATATAAAAACTTCTCCAAATTATCTCCTTTTTACCTCTCGCTAAGAGAGGTATTGGATTCATGCTAAAAATCGCATATCCAGATTTTATTGAATAAGCACGTTTTAAGGTCCCTACAATCCGATTTTAACATTTTTACGATGATGTCTGTGTGTGTGTGTGTGTGTGTGTGTGTGTGTGTGTGTGTGTGTGTGGATGTGTGTGTGTGGGATGTTGGAAGGACGGTTACTCAAAAACTATAAGACTTAAAATTTGTTTAACAACGTATTTCCCAATCGGACATTCATGGGAAGATCTGAAAAGGTTTTGGTAACAATTGGACAACCGGAAGTAGAAGATTCTTGAAAAAAAATCTTCTAAATATTATTTTTTGAAAATTTTTCTTGATAATATTAAAGAAAAATAAATTCTCTTTCTGATACATTTAAATATTTTTATACATATTTTATAGATTTAGAGATAAAAGGAATATAATATATAAAATAATGTTGTAATTAATTTTACAACCGAAAGGATGCCATGAAAAATAGTTGCAAATTTAAATTATTTGTAACTGACAGATAAATGTCAGTGTCAGAAATAATGAGTAATGAAAGAAAAATGTATTTGGAGAATCCCTTAATTCTTGATCTGTGACTATTATGGAGATGACAAGTCTAGGTTGAAGGACTTAAATTTGTTTCAAACATTATGGGACAATGTACACCAGTACTGTAGACTAGAGTAACTTTGAATTGCGAAAAAGCTATCAAATTCTTCTCAAGTAAGTTGTAAATATTGACAAAATTACACACCGATATAAGAATAATCGGAGTGCAATCTATCCGTCACTTTATTAAAGGGAATTAGTGTTATTTAGATATAACATGTATGAAAAAATAAAATGTAAAAGAAGATATGTAAGAATAGATGCACAATCCATATATACATTTTAGACCGCCCAAAATTAATGTTTTTACTAGAAGAATATGAAGAGAAAGTAAACAACGTTGTTCGAATTGAAAATTGCAGTTACCAGCCTAATATTTATATATGGTAAACTCTACTTTGTAATTTATTGTAACATAATTTATGGTAAAATATCTTCATGTTGAGACATGCTATTATTGAATAATAAAGAAGTTTATACGTCATAGATTTATATGAATATATTATTTGTATTTATAAAAATATTCTTTGCTTTATGCATACAGCCAGGTAAAATATACGGCGAGAGGTTATGTGCTGGCCACATCAGATTTTTTATCAATACATTACTGAATTCTCTATTTTAAAATTTTCCTAACTTTTTAATTTTTCTTCAAGTTTCTTCAATATAATCTTTTAATCAACAGAAAGCCGGGATGCACAGTGCCGTAAATTTTATCTTTTAAGTAATCCCTACACTAAATTTATTTGCTATTTAAACAAACGTTTGACAATTCACTTCGTAAAGGAAATGCGGCCATAAAGTCGTATTTGACAGATTCAAAATAAAAGTGATACTTTTCGGTTGCCAAAGGATACGTAAAACAAGTACATATTTATGAAACAGCTGCCTAAAAAATATTATTAAATTAAAACATATGTTTCTTTGTTCATAGCCTACTCCGAGATTTTTTTAAGACTATTAAAAATGTCATTTTACAGGACGAAGAACATAAAAAGTAAATATAAATAAAAAATAAATAAATATATCATCACGGCATATTACCCATTGCTGGATGTGCCAATCTGCTTTATACACAGATATTGGTAATGATGAAATATTTGTACCGTACGGGCGTTTACCAGGCGTCACCTTGCGGGCACTCGTTGACGTGGAGAGTGCACTATTCGGGATCGAACCCGGTTCACCAGATTTGCGCACAATTGAAAACAGAACATGCCAAAATATTTGCAATTTCTTAACTCTTTTGCAAGAAATAAAGAAAATTACATACGAGATAAGTAATTTGAAAAGAGGTTATATCAAAATGGTTTTTTTATGTTTGTAAACAAGGCCGAGCACTAGCCATTCATAAGTGTAGGTCGTGCTTGCCAAGGAAATTTTTGTTGAACTCTTAGTTCACAGACGAACTACAGTCCAATAAAATACGAAATGTCAGTGTTACATTTTTATTTAAAAAATTGTTTATTTTCCAGTGGGTTGGAGATGTATTACAAAATGTATCTTTTAAGGATTAAAATATCATATGAAGCATTTAAATTTATAATAGCTACCTCGTGAATTTATTTTTGAGGGAATTATGAACATAAGCTAATGTGTTTTTAATCCATAAAAATAAATGTACAATAAATATTATTTATTAATATTTCAAATATGTATAATTTATTGAAACATGTATATTTAGGTAAATATAAATATTTGATTAATATGTTGTTTAAAATTGAAGTGGGCATGAGTATATGAATATGCACGTATACATTTCTATTTTTAACGTGAATTACAATGTATGAATAATATTCAAAAATTTCCATAAATAATTTAAACAACAATTACTTCTTTATTGAATAAATTACAATATTAAATTATTATTGTTAAGAGTACTTGAAGTAATTGATTTGATTGACGATTGGTTTTAAATCAAGTACAGTTGTTAATACAAACAAATCTATTTGGTAAACTCCTGGTCATATGACTTTAATCAGCCTGTTGATGGCTGATGATTAGATGATTGTGTGGATAATTATCATTTCCCGTTCGGTTTGCGATATGCCGCACAAGTATAGCGTTGGTTTGCCGGTCAATAGACCGGATGGGTGTGCAAATCTTGCATAACCAAATAGCGCGATTTGATTCCATTTACAAGTGGACGACACGAAAATATACTTTCATTTATTAGCTTCAGCCCGAGGCTGAGTGCATTAACAAGAAAGGTTGTCAATATGACTTTTCGGATTTGAATCCAACTGAATCCGTGCTGAAGTCAATATTTTTTATACAAGACGATATTCGCCAGTCTCCTCATAGAACGAAAGAAGAGATACAATTGCAATTATTTGTGTGTACAAGAAATGTTAAATTCGTTACTTACGAGGTGGTTTGAAAAGTCCGTGCAAAAATGAAAACTATTTAATTTTTCGGGATATTTTTTTTATTATTTTTCAACGTAGTCTCTTTTTAGACTTATACACTTCGTCCAACGCTGCTCCAGTTTGTTGATCCCTTCCAAATAATAAGATTGGTCCAACTCTGCAAAATAGGCTTTTGTTTCTGCAATCATCTCCTCGTTTGAATAAAAGGGAAGAAGTTCCCGCCAACCATTTCTTCATATTGGGTAACAAGTAGTAGTCCGAAGGAGCCAAATCTGGAGAACGGGGAGGATGTGGAACGAATTGGAAATTCCATCAATTTTGCGGCTACAATCACAGATGAATGAGTTGGTGCGTTGACGTGATGGAAAAGTATTTTTTTGTGGACCAATCGTGAACGTTTTTCTTGCAGCTCGGTGTTCAAACGGTCCAATAACGATGAATAGTATGCACCTGTTATAGTTTTACCCTTTTCCAAATAGTCGATGAGGATTATTCTGGAGTAGTGACCTTGATAGGGCGTCCAGGACGTTCGGCGTCACTTGTGCTCATATGCCCACTCCGAAAATTTTGAAACCACTTATAAACTGTTCTAATCGAAGGTGCAGATTCACCTAATGTTTATCAAGCTTCTCCTTAGTCTTCTGAGGTAAATTGCCTTTCATAAAATAATGTTTGATCAACACAGGAAATTCTTTTTCTTCCATTTTTTTAAAATCACTTGACTTTCTCAATTTAAACGAACGTCAAATACAGAGAAATAGACTGATCTGGTTGAAACTTGGTGAGCGTTCTTCCAAGACATGTCATTAACTAAACATAACGTCGATACGTACAAGTGTTGCCATCTCTCGAACTTTGCACGGACTTTTCAAACCATCCTCGTATAGGGCGCGAGTAGTAATGTGACTTTGTTGGACTTGGCAAGCAGATGTGAGGATCCGTGTGAGAATGACGGCTAGTAGTTATTTACATAGATGTCACGATTGTCATATGTCATCATTTTTCAATTAAAATTTCAAAATATCCTGATATTTGTTTGTCATCAATAGTATGGTATACACTTGCCGACGAAAATAATTCACATGGATTTGGAAAATCATGATTTTTTTTGAATGAAAAATTATGATACTTGACACCTATTCACATTATTACTAGTTGTCATTCTGACACGGACTTCCATATCTGCTTGCCAAAGCCAACAAAGTCACATGACTGCTCGCGCCTTATGCAAGATAAAATGAAAATGGTGAGAGAAGCAATACAATTCGTAGATGATCTTGATCGAACATCTTTAAAAAAATACTGTACATGTACTTTCTTATCTAAGATAGTTAAATTTTGACGATGGTGTAGTATCTCTAATTTTCAGTTAGCATATATTTTTTTGTTACTTTTATTTACAATTAAACGCAAGGGCTAACCGCGTGATATAGCGCATTTCACGTCAATGTCCATTGACCCTAATTTGGGTATCAATAAATATAACTATACACATTTATAAGAACACGCATTTATTGTATCAAGCGAACAAAATTTCGCTGCGTTTCTGGTCAAGTGGTGAATATCTTTATAGTCCTACTCGATGTCTCCAGTAACGCAGATAAATATGTCGTTCTTACCGAAATTTGTGATAAAATTTTAAAATATTCACGTTTTCAAAAATATGCTAGCTAAATTACTTTTTAATTTATTGTCATTAACTAGACAAATATTTGTCAGTCACAAACTCTCAAACCTTTTAATAACCCATCTGTTTTTCATGATATAACAGGCTTCAGGATGTATAAAAGCTTATATTTTCATTAATTTTTATCTTTATCCATAAATATAAATATAGAAAAGTTTTAAGAAAATCTGTAAAAAAAATTCTTTAATTTCTGTAAGAAACATAAACATTTTGAAAATATATGAGTGTTTTTCTAAGAAATCATCCTTAGAACTTCAAGTAAAGTATCGCCACGTCAAGTTTGATCTTTTACCGCGAGACCCTTGAAAATAAATACGAGTACAAAACAAGAGAACGCCAATAACTATGAACTGGGTCTCCAAATCAAAAATTTGAGCTAAGAAAAGTTGTTTGTTTTAATGAGTTCTATCTACCATTTTCGAGTGTAACGACTTAGTATTAACATCCTGTATATATATACAGGGTGATCACACGAGAATGAACCGGCAATTATCTCCGTTATTAAGCAAGATAGCGATTATCTTCAAATAAAAGGATTTACAATAGGAAATATGGACAATAAGATGTCGTATCAAGAAGCGTTCAGTTACTTCCGGTTCCGGAGTATGTGATATCAACTTAGAAATTTCAAATGGGACATACTATATTTTTTATATTTTTGGAAAGTACACAAAATTTGCTTTACAATGATAGTAACCAAGTAGGATGTTGTATTATTAAAAACTAAAATGGCGGACGTTTGAAATATCGTACAAAATAAGTCAAGAAAGTGTGGAATTTCGTTTTATTGAATTTGTTGCATAGGTTACGTCATATAAATGAATTTATCTCAAAAAATATCATCTATGAACAAAAAACAATAAAATCTCACACACTTGATTTTATTTCATTCAATATATTTATATTTCAAACGTCCGCCATTTTATTTTTTAATAATACAACGTACTACTAATTTACTACCATTGTAAAGCAAATTTTATGTACTTTTCAAAAATATAAAATAATATAGCATGTTCCATTTGAAATTTCAAAGTTGGTATCACATACTCCGGAACCGGAAGTAACAGAACGCTTCTTGATGCGACATTTTATTGCCCATATTGTCTATAGTAAAAAAGATAATCGCTATCTCGCTTAATAACGGAGATAATTCCTGGTTCATTCTCGCATTCTCTCATCACCCTGTATATATATATATATATATATATATATATATATATATATATATATATATATATATATATATATAAATACATCCCCCTAATGAGGCGCATTAAAAAGTTCGCCTCAGGCGGCAAAATAGCAAGAGCTTTACTTCCATGATAAATTGTACGAATGCTTGTCTTCAAGTAGGAGGCAACCAGTTCAAATACTTTTTATAAAACAAATGTGAAAAATATCTTGTTATCTCATATAATTCTTTTTTAATAATATTTTTAAATATTAATATTTGTTTTTAACAACAACTTGATAACGAAAAACAATAAGAAAATTTTCCGCTCTTAATTTTCAATTTGTTTTAACCCGATGAATCAAATCTTAAAAACACGGAAATTGAGACATCTGTATGTAATTTAAAAATATGTCGTCATTGTCAACATTTGCGTAAATTACGTAAAAAAATAAATAGGTAAAAAACCCTGATGGTAAATTAAACATATTTATATTTATAGTTTATAATGGAATATGTGTAGATAGACATACCTAACTTGTTTAGAATCATTAAGTAAACACTGACTTAGTGATTATATTTATTGACGAATGGAAAATTTTAAACTATTTATATTTGAAGGAAAAGTGGACAAGGCTGTTTCCGGACTTTTTATTTGCCTTCCGTAAATATATAAAAAATAGTTCTATTACACCATAATTATAGATACATTTACAAATAACGTACATGACGTCAAAACACTGTGTGTGTATTTGTCCACGATTTCTCAAATCCTATAAGACTAAGGACATGTTTAACTACGGATTCCTCAATCTAACATTAATGGGAAGAGTTGACTAGGTTTTGGTAAAAATTGGACAATAAATAAATAGTAGTTTCTTGAAGAAAAAGTACTAAATATTTTTGTTTTTATTCACTCAAAAAATTTAACCCACTCGCCCTACGGGTTCGTGGCTTAATCTTTTCATGAAAAAACATTATTATCTTAACTCACTTGGTATATAAATATATATTATGCAACGCGATTATATATAAAATCTTGGATTATAATCATAATCCTGGATAAAATATTTAATTCGCTTTTATAAAACCGGACATTAGACATAAAAATATAATACTTATATAAAATAATCTGTTGTAATAAATCTCACAGCCCAAACTCCATGGAAACCAGTGGCGAAATTAAAATGTTTATAATTGACAGAAGATAAATGTCAGTGTAAAAAAACCCAGAGATATTACTGAAGGTTTTTTTTAAGGAAATACATTTAACGTATTTTATTGTACTTTTAATTACATATTTGAAATTATATTACATGTACCCTTAAGAAATGCCGCTAATTCCGTCAAAGAGTTGGAAGAATTTCGAACATTTAGAAGAGTAGGAGAAATTTTTCTCATAGAATGAATTTAAAATTATAAAAGAAATACCTAAATATGTATAAAGAATAAAAGTAATTAGAATTTTTTGTATGTAGAAGAAATGTTAAATACAATATTTATGTAACCTAAAATGGAAATGGTGAGAGGTATTGTGCTGGCCACAACATATTTTTTACCTCCGCTACCCTTGGTAAGGGAGGTATAGGGATCGTGCTAAAAATCGCAAATCGAGTTTTTGGTAAATGAGCACGTTTTTAGGTCCCTACAATCCAATTTTAACATTTTCACGATGATGTCTGTGTGTATGTGTGGATCCTCTTTACCGTCTAACTCAGAAAATTTTGAAACCTTGTATTTATACCTTACTCTTATATGGGAAGATGCCATTTGATTTTGATGTAAATCAGATAACCGGAAATGGCACTTTACTGGAAGCTCAAAATAGTTTTTCTTCGAAAAATATCTTTGAATGCTATTTTTTCGATATTTGTGTTATATATATTTTTTTCAAATATTCTACAGGTTTGCGTTAATTCTTTTTGTATATATTTTATGAATAAATTTCTAAAATTATAATTTTAATCCCGGAGTCTACGCTTTAAACACAAATCCATGGTTACACAGTTGAGATCACAAATATATGTAACTGACAGATATATCACTGTCAACAAACTAATCATTTCAAATAATGATAATAGTAACATTTTAAAAAGAAAATAGTAAATGGAACAATAATGGGGTCATTTAAAAAAAAAAGATCGTTGTTTTTTTATAAAATCGTGAAATCTCATTTAATAAATATAGTATATAAAATAACATGAAATATGCTACTTTTCATTCATAACTTTGCTAATAAACTTTCGCGGCTGTAAAATTCGTGACGTCACGGCTTGTTACTCACATAAAGACAATCCTCTCACACACACACAACGGTCCACGTGGTATCCGTTTGCTGCTGTAAACAAGCTAACCTAAAATTGTGACAGGTGACAGCAGAGTTAAGAGTAAAGGTATGTAAATAACACATTAAATAAATACCAAAAGTTCTATGAAATATGTTTTTCGTTAACAATATGTTGCTGTCACAAAATCAAACTGACAAGTGATAACCCAAACAATCATAGTTCCAAATACAACCGGTAGAGAGCTACTGCTGCATCCGGCAAGCCGTGACGTATGCCGTGACGTCAGCGTCCAAATATTTGAAATTAAAGACAACTTTTAAAAAATCATATCTCTGATTCTAAAGACTTGTAAAGTGTAAAACATACACCTACATATTTAATTTGACCTATTCTTTCAAGAAAAAAATAAATTAGAAAATGTGAAATGATCCCATTATATGGAAACGAACTTAATAGTTTCCAGTATAAGTAAATATTTAGGAATATAGGTAAGATAATAAAAATATATAATATATTATCACCACGGCATATTACCCATTGCTGTGTGAGCTAATTTGCTTTGTACACAGATGTCAGTAATAATGATGACATTTGTGTACCGTGCGGGCGTTTACCAGGCGTCACTTCACGCGAATCTAGGGAACCGGGTTCGATTCAGATCGACGGCAAATATTTTAGAATTTTAAATGGCACAAAATTGACCCCTGTGGTGCACTCTTCACGCCAGCAATGAATATAGGTATATAAAGTATATAAATAAATAAAATAAATATATCATTACGGCATATTACCCATTGCTGGGTCTGCCAATCTGCTTTGTACACAGATTTCGGCAACGATGATAACATATTTGTACCGTGCGGGCGTTTACCAGGTGTCACCTCTCGAGCACATATTGCTGGCGCGGAGACTGCACCACAGGGGTAATTTTTGTGCCATTTAAAATTCGAAACATTTGGCGTCGGTTGGGATCGAACCCGGGTATTTAAATTTAATTTAATTTTAAGTATTTACATGAATACAAATTAAATTAAACGAGAGGTATTGTGTTGGCTACATCAGATTTTTTTATTTAGATTATTTTTTATGTATAGATTATACAGACTGCTCATGTGAAAATGAACCTGCAAATATTATTAAGTTAACTGGCGAGTTTTTTATCAAATTAAATTTAACATAGTGCATATATAATCTACAAGACGGTGTATTAAGAAGTTTATCACTTCCGGTTCCGGAGTTTGCGGCAGGAACTTTAAATGGAACGTGCTGCTATTCTTTTTCCTTTTTGAAAAATACATAAAATTTACTTTGCAATTTTATTAACTAAGTGCATTCTGTTTTATTATCGTATAATAAAATGATGGACGTATAAATATTTGAATTGCCAATGAGGTGTGTTTGAGATTCATATTTTTTCTTCATCAATGATATTAAATTCTTTGTAAATATGAGGGTCACGCTAGAATTATTCTGAATACTTACAATGTCGTTTGTTTTGTCCTTTATATAGTCTTTCAGGGTGGGGCGGACCCGGCGTATCCATTATTTACTTTCATTACGGCTATATCTATTAAGAGAAATCCAATTTATTCAATTAAATGTGACAGCATTCTTTAAATAAAATTTAAAAAAATTCAATAGATATAGAGTTAAAGAATTATAAAGATATTAAATTTCATAAATCAGCCAGCTATACTTACCATGGAACCTGCTAATATATTCAGCTAATTCAAATTAATAGATGTCAATATCAGTGAAAAGTAAATGAATATGGCAGAGATGAGGATGTTGAGATAAATGTTGGGGAAGGCACGGAAAAATAGGATAAGGAATGAAAGAATAAAGAATATAACTCGAATGATAGAAGTTTCTAAAATAATACACGAGCGACGATTACATTGGTTTGAATATGTTATAAGGAGAGATGAATAATATATTGGATGAAGAATGAATAGCTTAGTAATAGATGGTAGAAGAAACAGAGGAAGGCCAGAGATAAGATGGGAAAGGAACTGAATGAGGACGACACGCAAAACACAAATGAGTGAAAGAAGAAAATAAAAAATAGCGGCAATTTGCATAGTTTGTTCATGAAATAATTTTACTGGAACAATATAATCTTTTGCAAGAAAATTTATGTATGGAATTTGTACATAATACACAGGATTGACGGAAGGTAATATGCTGGCTACATCATATTTTTTTTGAAAAGATGAACGGTAAACATGTAATGATAGTTATGTGCTCGTGAAGAAGGCACTTGAGGTGCCGAAACCGGTAAAAGCTGAAAATAAACTTTTATTTGACTGACATCCATTAATTTCTTCTTTCCATTGATAAGAAATTTCATAATACACCATCTTTTAGGTCGTATTAACTATTTATGACCATTTGCACCGCTTATATTTAAAACCTTAACTACAGGTTAACAAAAAAATGCGTATCGTAATTTTGACAGCAATATTTAATAACTAATTTGATATTTCGTTTCGATACGATACTGTCAATTTAACTAAAAGTTAAAATTTAACTGTAAGCTGTGCAACTGTCCAATAAAGTTTTCATATATAAAATAATCGCTAATTAACTTATCATATAAATTAAATTATGTTATTCAACAATTCCGGGTACGTTTTATGTTCTTATAATAATGTTAATTATAAATCTAGTCTCCATACACTTCAGTATCGTTACAACATACGATAAATATGTGCTCTTGAAGTGATAGAACGATGCAATGGATTGTTAAAAATGAATTTTAGGGTTGAAATTACGAGTTTTACTTTTCAAATCTGAAATGGTTTACAAAATTATTCATGTATATTTAATATGACTTACCACTTGCATATTTATATTGCCATATTATATACGTACATACTATAAATTTAGAAAAAATAATACCTATATCATGTAATATACGTATAATAAATTTTGAATATTCAAAATACAACACGTATGACTATGTATGACTTATGACAGCTTCACTGACAGCTTGTCTAATAGGCTGACAGTGGCAGTTGAAAAACAATCCAAATGATGAAGCATTCATGTGATTCAATGTTATTTTTGATTGGCTGCTACATAAAACATTCCTTTGCTTTCGAGAATCGCATACGAAGGCTTCGGCCTACTTTCGTTTAGTATTCAAGAATACCACTCACACGCATAGTACTGTTCGTGTAGGAAACAGACTAAACGAATTTTGTCGCGTGCGGAAAGTTTCGCATGATTTTCAAGAATCGGGCCCCTGGTCTGATTCATAAAATGTCATGACTTCATATACCAAAAGTTATTGATGGTGTATTCTGTTTTGAAGTTGGTAACTAGATTTAAACAGGATGTTTGACAATAATATTGATATTTAACGACATAATTAAAAGGTGTTTACAATTGTGCACAAAATTTTATCTATGTAGCTAATCAATAGAGTATAATGGACTTAAACATTAAAATTAAAATTTAACTATATTTATAAAGTGAAAATTTACATTAGAATTAGTGTAAAATTTGTGTTTTCGTAATATTCCTTTTCGTTTTCATACTACCTATATCATCAGATTGAAAGTTTGTGTAGTATCATTATCCAAAAAATATCATTGGTTGGTATTTATGAACATAATATCTAAGTTTAATAATATTTTAGCAATACGAACATGAAAAAAAAATGTTTGTCAACAACTGGATAGGATATAAAATCATACGCAAAAGTTTGAACTTCAAAAATTCGTATTTCGCATGTTACGAATTAAATTTATGTCACATTTTCATTTATACTTTTTATTATTCATAAAATGCAATAACAAAATACTTATTTGTGGTACAAGTAAAGACATATTTTATTTACAAGCTAAAAGTTTGGCACAGTGTGTTAATTGTTGTTGTAATTTGACACAGTCTTTCTCTCGAATGGCATATTATTTTTTTCCACACCTACATCGTTTTGATTTTCTATTAATAAAGTGTCAAAAATTACTATCCTAAAAAAATTATCATGGAATAATTTTTTTCTTCAAACGTCATAAAAGTAGAATTTTTGTAACTTGATTCACAAGATAGAAATAAAATAAATAAATATCATAGAAACTATACAGAATCAATGAATAAGAAGTAACTTTAATAAAAGAAACCTGTAATATCGCCCTAAATATCACTATAACACGCTAGTTAACCGAAGAATAAAGTTACTAAATACCATCAGTAGCTGTCAAATTTAAATAAATAATCTATGAATTAAAATAAAAAAAAGATTACTTTCGAGGAAATAACATATTAAACAATACCAGTCTTACAGATTAAAATTACAGGGACGATAATGAACATAAGAATACTTAGAATTAAAGTGATAAGAAAAGTGTATATTGTTTTGCAGTGATTCCTGGACATATTTTTCAGCCACATTGTTAGATTTCCATCCAATTGAACAACTTCAGAGGGCGTACATTACAATACTTCAAATTTCGACATAATTGCACACAAGGAGGATATAAAATTGCACAGTTTTTATTCACTTCATTGTTTATAACAAAAAGTGAACAAATAAGTATCCATAGCTACGGGGCAATTGAAATCGCAGACGTAATTTACGTAAAATGTAACGTCAGTAGTAGATATTTTTCTTTAAATATCTACGCCGTTCAAACTTCCACGCTCGCCACACAAAGAATCACTTTTACTCCTAATAACACAATATACCTACTATTTTTTTCTCCAATTTAGTAAGATATGTTGAACGGAAAAATATTGTAATTATTATCGCGGCTGTATTATTATTATTATTGTATTAATAGTTAAATATTTCAAATTATTCCTTTCAAAAATACTGTCAATCCCGACAATGAATTGGGAACATTTCAAAAAATTAGAAGAGTAGGACAAAATTTCTTCATAGAATGAATTTAAAATTTAAAAATCTAAATATAAAGAATAGATGTAAATAGAATTTTTGGTGTAGAGTGTGGTATACAAGAAATGTTAATACAGGGCGCGAGTAGTCATGTGACTTTGTTGGCCTTGACAAGCAGATATGGGGGCCCGTATCAGAATGATAGCTAGTAATTATGTACATAGATGTCAAATATAATTTTTCATTCTAAATTTAGTGGTTTTCCAATTCCAAGTGGTTTATTTTCCTCAACAAATAAATTTCACAGTCCTTTTGGGCAAATTAACTACGTGAATTTAGAAAATATTGAAATATTTAATGAAAAATTCTGACATTTGTCATCTATGTACATAATTACTAATTGTCATTCAGAAGCGGGCCCCCATATCTGCTTGTCAAGGCCAACAATGTCACATGACTGCTCGCACCCTATAGTTATGTAACCAAAAACGGAAATGGCGACAACAGATTTTTTATTTATTGTTTAATAAACTTTTAATTATTAATATTTCTCTGATTTCTACACATCGCCCAAATAAATAAACGTTACAATAAGGTAAAACAGACTACTTTCATAACGATATTTCATTAGATAACATGCAATTGTAATAGGTACATACACGAGTATGTTGAAAAAAAAAATAGAAGTACTTAAACCATTTACAAATTTTTATTACCTACACCTCCATTATAAAGAGTATTAAGTAATGGCAAATAGAATTTCTAATTTGACCGTTTTTCTAAAAATGGTGCAGCATTTTGATATCACAATAATATAACCTTGTATTGTCCAAATATACAGCAGTTTCAATGTCTGTTGTAATTGATTCAAGGGCAATTGTAGTAAATACGCCATTTACGGATATTGTTACGTACACTAGAGACCTAGTCGTCTGTTCCCAGTTTGACTTCATGTCGAAATATTCCATTTTGTTGAAGTGCTACTGTGTGCCGGATTTGCGTCAAATGTTTATGTTGTTTAGCATTCGAGTCTCGTCTAATTCGTCGTACAGATGCAGATGTCATTTAAATTATCATTCGAACGTGCTAATATGCATCTGTAATGACTGCACATAACGAGAATGTTAATGATGTAAATTTGTTATGAATTTCAGCTGTAAATAATAACTTATTTACATATTTTCAAACTTTGTTACTTCTACGATGTAAATTGCCGAGCGGAGATATTTTGAAATGTCAATTTTCTTTAATGAGAAACGAAGTTTCAAAGTAATATTAAATTTTATATTGTAAATAATAAAATATTTTAGTTGTTTACTTGCTATTACATAGTGCAATTAAGGGCAAACGACAGCGATTTAATTAAGCACAGAATAACAGTTTAATTTACTGCAGGAAAAGCTCCTTCTCATATTGTAACACTTTAATGAAATTTGCACGTTCATTACTCTACTAATAGACATAATTTCCTGTAACAAAAATACAGTTGATGCCCTAATAGATACTGTACCCCGTTAATTGAATCAACTTTTTTACTCTAACAATTTTTTGCCGTTCAAAACCGATGCAGTATGGTAAAAATTGTAGTGTTAAATAATTTATTTTGTACCTGATGTTAAAAGCAGGCTTTGTGCTTTAATTTTTTGTTGATAAAGTAAAAATTTAACATCAACAGTAGATAAAGCATTTTTACCTTCCGTCACCTTTAGGTAAGGAAGGTATTGTCTTTGGTCAAAAAAATAAATGATGAGTTTTTAGTGAATAAGTACGTTTTAGGGTCCATATTATACGATTTTACCATTTTTACGATGATGTCTGTATGTATGCATGTGTGTGTGTGTGTGTGTGTGACGAAAGTTTCGGATCGCATAACTTCAATACCACGATTCCAAAAATTATATTTTTTTCGTATTCCTCAAGTTTACATCCAGAAGAACAACTGATTAGATTTTGGTTATAATTGGTGAACCGGAAGTAGCCTCATTTGAAGATTTAACAGTTAAATTTGATTTATTGACATTTAACGTTATTATAACTTAAAGAATATATTATTCTCTATACGATTTGATTGCATTTTATACTTCATATTCAATAGATACAGAGTTAAAGAATTGTAAAGAAATTCAATTTTATAAATCAGCCAGCTATGCTAAACATGGAAACTACTAATATATTCATATAATTCAAATTGACAGATGTCAGTATAAATGAAAAGTAAATTAATGTGGCAGAGATGAGGATGTTGAAGTAGATGTTGGGGAAGACACGGAAAAATAGATAAGGAAATAACTCTAGTGTTAGAAGTTTCTAGAAAGATACAAGCGAGATGATTACATTGGTTTGAAATGAGGAGAAATGAAAAATATATTGGGTGAAGAGAGAATTGCTTAGTAATACAAGGTTGAAGAAACAGAGGAAGACCAAAGTTAAGATGGAAGGGCTGTATTGCGGAAGACTTGAGAGAAAAGGAACTGAATGAGAACGACACGTAAAACAGAAATGAGTGGAAGAAGAAAATAAAAAATAGCGGCCCCTAACGAATGGGGAAAGCTAAAGAAGAAGATGTTATTGTCAAGTGCAATTTGCATAGTTTGTTTATGAAATAATTTTACTGGAAATTTAGAATCTTTTGCAAGAAAATTTATGTATGGAATTTATACATAATACACAGGATTGACGGAAGGTATTGTGCTGGCCATAGCAGTTTTTTTTATCTACACTTTGGCTTTTTATCTACACATTGAATTTTTATCTATACTTTATAAAAATAATAATAATGCATAATGTAAAGTTGCAATTTATAATTTTGATAAATCTGCGTAAAGTTAGTGAGTCAGTTTAGGAACAAAGTTACGGCTTGACATTTTAATATCGAAAACATCAGGCATAAAATAAAATAATATACACGACGATAAAAACTCTTTTTCGACTCGTGAACGAACATCTTCTTCCATTTGTCTATAAAGTATCTCTTTGTCGTCTTGTATAATAAATAACCATTAATTTATAAAAACTTAAGCCTGTTTTACATTTTATTGTTCTAATATTGAAATTAGATTTAATTCAAAAACGCATCAAAGTTCCGTAATAGAAACTTTTCTAAATTTTTCAGAGTAGCTCCTATACCTTTCATCCAAATTTTATAGGTACTAAAACTGCGCAATGTGCTCAAATTTTACTTGCGATAAAGGATTAAGAAAAATATTATAAAAACAACGATCACTATGATTAAATAAATATAAATGCTAATTTAAGACTAAGATTATTATTAAATATCTAAACACTAAGATTATTTATTTAAACATTAAAATATACGGTATTTATTTCACCATTCAACTGTCTGAACTCCACTAACTCCAGTCACTGAACTCTTGAATTCCATAGTGGACTCAACTGAACTGCCTGCTTGCACAGTGCTATATCGCTTTTATATATCCCCATTATTCTGGAACATTCCAGTATATTTCCAATAATATTCCAGAAAATAGAACAAAAAGATCAGGCGAGCGAGAGTAATTAAACTTTTCTCTCCCTCTCTTTACGCTCACGTCAGCGGCCTGAGGCACGGGACAATTATATCGCCTTCAGCGACATACGATTAAGTTCTAAATCGTTCGACCAGTGGCGTCGGTTGCGTGCTGGCTAGGCTCAGTGGCGTCGGCTGCACACGCTACACTTTTTTACTTCCAAAAGTAAATTTATTTGTATGAATAAATTTTAATCAGTTACCATATTCCTATGACATTAAATTCATTGCGGTCAAAAAGTCTCTTTGCATTTGTTCAGTTTTGTGAATTTACTTTTGAAGTAAAAGTTAATCAGATTAAGTTTTTTATGACACCGGGCGTATGCATTTTTCACAAAAATCTTTCTTTGTTATGAAAATACTTGGTTAATAGGTGACAGAGAAAATTCCCGGGTTATTGTGCAACTGCCTATAAACTTAGAGATGTGCTAAAATTTCATTATTTTTAAAAATTAACAATTATGATATATTTTGATGAAAATGCGAATGCTAATTTAAATTACTTTCAGAAAATAAAAAAATACCTATCATTGCATTTTTTATAAATCAATAACGATGATATTGGGTTTGGTGAAACCGAAAGTAAAATTTAGAACATTTTCAAATCAAAACCTGATATTTAAAATTGCCCCCAAACTTAAACTATCTAAAGTTAATAATTAGAAAATAGTCACGTCCTTATTTTTTCAATCACCCTGTACAAATTTAAGTGTTTATAAAACACGGAATTTCTTAGCACTTTATTATAATTTTGAACCTTTGACGTAAATTGTATATATTTGTTATTAAAATTACTATTACTTTGCTATTAAGATTCGTGATGAAAATCCCTAACCACAATTTCCCGTAAAGTAAACATAAGTATTTAAATAAATCAATAAATAACTACAGACTTGTATGTTTATGTACACAGGTTGTTTCAAGAAAAGTGATCATTTCGATTATTTTCTTTATTACCTATTGAAAATAGAAGAAAATTATTCAAATAAAAATTGTGGCCGACCTAGGTGGAGTAGCGGTAGCGCTATCGCTTCACGCTCCGAAGGTCCTGGGTTCAAATCCCGGATAAGGCATGGTTATTGTGTATGTCCTCTTTCATAATTTCATCCTCATCAGCAACGTAGAAAAAGGTAAAATATTACAATTATTGACGATAAACTGTCTCATCCCCATATATGATCATCGCTTATATACAGAATGTATTAAAAAGTGTATAATAATAAATAAATAAATAAAAATTGTAGTAAATCGAGTGGGACATACCCTTTCTTGAAGATCAATTTTTTTAAACGAGTGGTTCTCAAACTATTACATAAAATTATATTTTCTTAAATGGGATGGTATATATTTTTATTCGGTAATCGAGTTGATCATTTTTCTTGAAACACCCTGTATACAGTGCGTTAATAAAAACCTAACTCGGAGTAGGCTATAAACAGAGAAACATATATCTGATCATTATTCATTAAAATATTTCATCATTACCCATAGCTGTGTACACAGCAGATTGGTACACCCAGTAATGGGTAATACGCCGTAATGATATATTTATTTATTTATTTTATTTATCAATTTTAAAAGTCATGCCAAAATTGATCTTGAAATGTAATTTCAAGGAGAAAAGATAGAAAAGGAAAGATAATATTGCCATTCGCCGTTTTCTAATCTTTTTCCATTTCTAAAATAAGATTCAAGAAAAAAAAGCTTTGATTTCTTTAAATAACATTTTTGACAATATCTCGTATCAAACTGACATTTAATTAAATACTTTTACAACGGTAATAATAGACAAGGATTAAATTCAGAATAGCTTATTTTTAACATAGAAATAGCTATTCCTAGTGTATCACGAGCTTAACCCACAAATGTATAATAATAAACATGGAATAAGACTTAACTCTAAAATAAACTCTCCATAAATGACATTTTAACACATGGTTATAAGAATCTGGGGACCCGGATTCGATCCCGACTGACGCCAAAAATTACTTGGAATTTTAGTGGCACAAAATTGACCCCTGTGGTGCACTCTCCACGCCAGCAATGAGTGCCTGTGAGGTGAAGCATTGTAAGCGCCCACACGGTACAAATATTTCATCTGTGTACAAAGCAGACTAGCACACCCAGCAATGCAATATGACGTGATGATATATTTATTTTATTTTACTGTATATGAACACTGAAAACTGGGACATAGGTGTTTAACAGACTTTTAAAAAGAAAATTGTAAATATAATAATAATTATATGGAAAGGAACTTAATATGCATAGCTTCCAGCATTATACAGGTATGTATTTATATAAAAAAATAATAAATATATCAGCACGGCATATTACCCATTGCTGGATGTGCTAATCTACTTTGTACCCAGATTTCGGTAATGATGATGACATATTTGTATCATGCGGGCGTTTACTAAGAATCGCCTCATGTGTACACATTTCTGGCGTGGAGAGTGCACCACAATGGTCAATTTTGTGCCATTTAAAATTCGAAATATTTAGTATTGGTAGGGACTGAATCCGGTTTCCCAGATTCGCGACCAGACACTCAGGCACGCGGCCACGAGACCCCATAGGTATATGTATTTAAATTAATAAAAATTAAATGGAGGGAGCTATTGTGTTGGTCACATCAGATTTTTTTAAATGTTATTTAAGGGTATGCTGTATGCAAATATTATATTACTGAATTCAGAATAAAATCCTCTACAGAATAAGCAAATAAAACATATAGTTCCATTTAAAATACCAGAGTTGGTCTCTACAGTTTGTGAACCACTGGTTGAAAAAAGTTCATTTTATGCTCATTAAAATAATCTTATAAAATTGATTTTTTTTGCTAATTTAACCGACCTGGTAGCTATTAGTTTTCGAAATACCAATAGTGAATAAAATAAAATGAACACTGTGTATATATTTTTTTGACATAAAATTAACAAGGAAATAGTAAGAGATAATGTATTAGCATTAATATTTTTGTTATTCGGTAATTTTAATTGGCTGAGGTCAGATGCAATTATAGTTTTATTTATCAGTTTCCAGAAAAGCATTTTACGTAAATTTGTTATCATAAACATGAAGTTATTTAAATTAATAATTAATGTTTAATGTAAATATGCACTATGATAATTTGCAGTAAATTTAAGAAATGCGATTGCCAGTAATAGCAACAAAGTAAACAACAGTTTGGTATTTGTTTATTTCTCGTGGTTTTGCCATCAAATTTCTCCGTTAGGCAACCCTCGGAAGTGATTACCCAATCCACCTGCAGAACTTTCGCAACTAGTCACGGCTGGGCTCATTTCCGTAGCTGGATCGCTGCAATTTGATCTTTCTGGCTGCTGCTGCTCCGTCAATTGACTTCCCTGGGGTTAATTAATTCCCTGCCCTTGAACTTGTGCTTCGGATCAGCTACAGCGACAGCGAGTGTATGTGCACCGGAATGAGCGATATGCGATCTACGCATGAAATCGTCCTGTTTATGAGGATGTGTTAGCTTGCTAGCCTGTTAGCCGATTAAGCGTCGTGCATTTTCATCAGCAAATGACGCAGTCGACAGCCGAGAGTTTGGAAATGGCAGTTGAGCTGATGCTGATAGGTACGTCGATAAATTTAAACTGTCAAGGGTGATGTAATTGCTAGTTTAGGGATTGATGGAGAGGAAACTCGAAATGGTTTGTGAAATTCATTCAACACCAATAATCAATCAACGGCAACTCTAAAATTTCTGCCTCTTTTTAGCACAAATAATTTATTAACTTATATTTGGAAAGGAATAGGTTTCATTTACATCAGTGGTTCTCAAAATGAGCGATGTCGCCCCCTTTTGGGCGCTGGATAGATCCAAGGGGGCGATGATGGCCTCTGGGTTAACAGGGGGTATTGTAGGACAGTAAGTGGGCGAGTCAAAAAAAGAGCAATAAGAAAACGCTTATAGTAATTAACGTATCAAGGGTGTTTTAAGGACAATAACGCCTGAGGTCAACAGTGTGCTTTCCGAGGGCCTCCGGCCCAAGGTGTGTACTTTGACCGAAGGCATTATTGTCCGTTTAACGCCCGTGGTTCCTTCAACGGTTAATGTCCGATCGATATATTATTTTATTAAAGATTTTTTCGATTTTTGTCCTATCATTGTGATTTTTGTTAAAGATATTAATCTATTTACTTGCAAACGCTGTAACTAGGTAACGCGATATTCTTATTTGTATACAATATCGATTTGTTTATTTCAATATTTCTATCTGTCATAAAATTGCGAAAGAATTCTTGTTTAGTGGCTGACGTGAAATCAAATACTAGTACCAACATCAACACCAACACCTCGACCACCACTGTAAACAAATTGACTGTTCAGATAATGTCATGCTAACCTAGAATTGTTTGTCGATTTGAAAATTGCATTTTTCATATAAATAAGTAATCTTGCTATAATACTCGTAATAACCTTGTATTCTAAATTAACAAAAAAAAAAGAATATTATTTACGTTGATTTCGTTAGTTATTGATTTGTATTATTTATAATATGGGGATTGTAAATTAGCATATGACATTTGGTGCTATTTTGCGGAACTATCGTTGATAATGTTATGTGACATTAGTTTGGTTAGGTTATATATACACATAAATCTGATCCATTATATTTATATTACTTACTTTTAAACACAGTACTTCTTTATAATACACATTTAAGTATAAAATAAATTATGAAATGCCAATGATCAACGTTAGATCCTTTTCAAGCCGTTTTGGCGCTACGATCTTATTTTCAATGCCCAGAGTTTCTGTATTCTGTACCCAATAGCAACAACGTCAAATTTATAACACACCCTAGGGTGTAAAAATAAAATAAAATAAATAAATATTTCATCACGGCATATTACCCATTGTTGGGTGTGCCAATCTGCTTCGTATTTGGTATATAACAACCCTGAAAGCAGGGTTGTTATGATAACAATAACGTAACGGTCGGACATTAAAAATGTAACCGATTAAAATATTTTTGTACTCTTGCATTGAAATGTGTTGTTTCGCGTCGCCTAAGCAACGTCCGCAATGTCAATTTCCCAGGTCTCCACCAGATAAGTGACCGGGATATTAAAAAAAAACACAGTACAGTTTCTCAAAACTCTTTCGCTTAATAGTAATAAGAGAAAATGGTGCAATATTGAATGAAATTTATTTTAAACAATTGGCAACAATTTCGGCTCGGCGGAACTCGACAAGACAAAACACTTGGGAAGTCAGAAACACATAACCAACAAACGTAATGCAAATTGTAACAAAACAATAAGAAAATTAACAGGCTTATTAAGTTTAAATTTGCTATATAATACAAATGAAATACTTGGTACGTAATAAATAGTTATTTACATATAATAAAACTGATTAGGCAGAAGACGAACGTCATCAACCTCAAAAAAACCTTATAAAATTAAATATAACTTGTAGAAATTATTAGTTGTTCTTTGTTTTTTTTTTAAAGAAGAAGAAATATACTAGTATTAAAGAAACGTATATATTAATGAATTTACAATTATTTCTATGTCAATCCTTATTTCTTTTACGAAATATAAAATTATTTGACACAGCATGGTCATTCTCAGTAGTGCTAACGTATGGAAAATAAACTACAATTATTTCAAATAATTTTATATTCCGTAAAAGGAATAACGATTAACTTAGAAGTAATTGTAAAAATCATTAATATATACGTTAATTAATACTAGTACTTTTATTTCTTCTTCGATTAAAAATAAATAACACCCAATAATTTCTACAAGTTATATTTCATTTTATAAGGTATTTTTTCAGGTTGATGCCGTGTGTCTTCTGCCTAATCATTTTCACTATACCATAATTAATACTCCATTACATAAAAATAAACATTAAAATAATTGGAATTTAAATTTGACACATCACTCTGAAATTAGCTACAAAGCAGTGTATATGTATAATATTATGTAATCAAGTTTTAATGAATAAAATTATTTGTACAAAAATGACTGATTATTAGTTTTATACTTTTTATACAAAAAAGTATTGTACAAACCGCGTGCGTGAACGTGGTTCCCGGAATCGTTCTATAGCAGCGCTCGCAATCTCGCGCCGCCAAACACTGATATATAGGACGATTTTATAAAATGTAGTGTTGCCAACCTTATGATAATTATTGAACATATATGATAATTTGTTCAGACATACTTGTACAATAATAAATTTGTATGTAAAATGACAAAAAATATATGCAAGAAGAACGAATTAAATAATTCCGATGAAGAAATTTGTGATAACACGCATAATTTTGATTATTCATTACTCTAACTTCAATGTCCGGAGGTTCGCAACACTTGAACATAAGTTTGTTTGTTTGACTGACAACATTTGACAGATTTGTCATCATAACCTATACAAATAAATATATCTTTCATTTTCACAAAATTTTGATTTTAAATAAAACTTAAAATGCACCTCGGCACTGAAGTTCCTTTTTATCACTCATATGGTTTATTTTCCTTGGGCTTACGGCCTCGGCAACTAAATTCCACAGTCGTGATAAAAAATAAAACTTCAGTGCCTCGATACATAAATAACTATTACTTAATAAATACCACGTAAATAAGCTTTCATTTGAATAATTTGTTAAAAGATCTTATGTCAAAATGACAACGACAAAATAAAAAAATTAAATTCAAAACCTGATTATGACTATACTGATAGTAATAGTCTTACTTCGCTCTTGCTTTGAATACAATTGATCTTCATTTACATTTTACAAGACGATATGATCACAATGCGATACCGTTTAGAATTTTACTAATGGAAACGGTGATATATGTCATGTTTTTTCAGAGACAGAACCATCGTACAATGTTGATTAAATATTTTTTCCACGCCTACTTATAAAGTGACATTTACATATATTGAATGATAAGGATGAATAAAAATTCTCTATTGAATATACAGGGTGTAACAGCTAAACGAGCTACCTCAAATAATTCAATAATAATAGCAAAAAAATATGATGTGACCAACACAATACCTCCCGCCATTTAATTTTTATTAATTTACATATATACCTATGGGATCTCGTTGCCGCATGCCTGACGTCTGGTTCGCGAATCTGGGGAACCCGATTCCATCCTGATCAAAGCCAAATATTTCGAATTTTAAATGGCACAAAATTGACCCCTGTGATACACTCTCCACGCCAGCAATGAGTACCCGTGAAGTGACGCTTGGTAATCGTCCACACGATACAAATATGTCATCACCATTACCGAAATCTGTGTACAAAGCAGATTAGCACACCCAGCAATGGGTAATATGTATTTTTAATAATATATATAACATATATTTTTTAATGCATACCTGCATTATAGAATTAGGTAATTTTACAATCCCTAGTTAAAATTGTAACGTCCAGATAAATGAACAATATATCGATATAAATTTGTCATTTGACAGTTTCTTTCGTTTCAGTGTTGTTCATTCAACTGAAAGTTAAAATTTTAACCAGAGATTGTAAGATTGGCCCCTGAGTTTTTACGTCCATTAATAATTCTACAAACAAAAAAATGTTAACAGAACTGTATATAACCTACTTCTTTAGTCTATTTTTCTATGCGATTTATATATCCCCTAAGCAAATTCTATGCTATGCTGTGTTGTGCTGTGCTGTGCTGTGCTAAATTATTTTCTGTGCGCTGTGCCTTTATCGTCATAACTGACATCTTCGAATATTAATATATTGGTACACCCACATATGGGTAGTAAGCCGATATATTTTATATTCAGTATCATGTTAAAATTTCAACCTTTGTGTCCAAATAACCAATTATTAAATCGTGAATAATTAGGTAGATATTTCAAATGGTTTTGCTGCGAATGCTGTCAAAATTATGACCTGCATTTTTTATTTAATTAAAGCTTATAAAACATTATTTAATTGGCTATCAATCAATGTTTCAGCTGTTATTTGTTTATTTATATTACAGAAAAGGTGCTTTGATATGGATGACCTTTGTGTTATTTATTTAGAAAATAACATACACAACTTATTTTAATTATCTTGATGTTGTTTTTATTAAAATATCACATTTATATTTAACTTTTATTGCACATGTAATATAATGTGGTTCTACCGGTCTACAATTTAATGTGGCCAGCACATGACCTCCCGCCAATTACATGTTTAAAATAGCAATAAGCTTTGATAAAGTATCATTTCCGGGTGATAGTTTGTAAACAAAATCTAACTTGTTCCAATAAAAAGAAAAGTCTGTAATACGAAATTGTGGATTATATTTTATTGTTGTTGCTCAAAAAATCTATTGAGCTCCAAATTAAGTACTACCTCCGGTTTATCATATATAGTCCAAATCTAATATGTTGTTTTATATTATACGCGAGTTTTAAATACAAAATTTGAGAAGATTTGGATCATATTTTAATGTATTTTTGCAAGAAAATATGTTCAGAGCTTCTAGAAAAGTACCACTTCCGGTTTATCAATTTTCTAATATATCGTTCTCATTAATACAAAAGTCTTAAATACCAAATTTAAAAATTTTGGGATTATAAATTATCATAATTATCAATTGTAGCCAAAATCTAATATGTTGTTCCCCTTGATATAAAAGTTTTAAATATTAAAATTGAAAAGTTTTGGATATTTTAATGTAGTTCTTCTATCCTTAAAACTGTTCTGGGCTTCAAGTAAAGAATCTCTTCCGGTCGTCCAATATTATAAAAATCTAATCAACTCTTTATATGAATACAGAGAGGTTAATTACGGAAAATAGAAATTTTTGGAAGTTTGATATTAGTTATCGTGGGAGAAAATACGTCACACACACGCACGCACGCGCACACTACAGACATCATTGTGAAGATAGTAAAAACGTGTTGTGGGGACTCTAATTCGTGCTTATTCACTCACTATCGACTTTTTGGACTAAAACATTACCTCCCTTACCTACGGTATGGTGGGAGGTAAAAAGTATCTATACGGGGTGTCCGGATTTCGTTGGCCACCATTGGTATCTCGGAAACTATAAGCAATACAACTTCGTTAAATGGGGCATGTGTGCTTTTGTTTTGCAAAATTTTTACTGGATAATGGCGCAAAACTGAATATGGTCATTTTTTTTATTTTGAAATTACTTCGAAACTATGAAAATGTTTCAAATAAAAAAGTCAGATATTTTTATTGTCTATCGAATGGGGTACGAAAATAATTATATGTCCGAATTAGGTCTCGACATACGTGCCCAAATCGTGCTTCATAGAAGGAGACAGAAGCAAAACACGGCTACCTGTTTGTTTACATTTGACACTTGACAATTTAATTTCTGTGTTTATCATATTTTCTTTACGTTTACATATTTAAAATCAAATTAATTTGCTTTTTGCGATTTAACATTGACTTTGACGTTTCAATATCAAATATGGAAGACATACGTTCATGTTTTCATTCTATATTAGCGCTCGTACCTGATAACTGCGGTCGATTATGTTCACATCTGTAAGTCTTACAGATCTGTAAATCTGTAAAAACGTGACAAAAACACATCTATTCTTGATGATTAATATAAAATCCAGCTTTCGTTGCGATTTTGTTCATTATTTACAGATTTACAAATCTGTATGACGTACAGATGTGAACAGAATAAACTCATTATTAACAATAAATTTAATATCGTTTGTACAAAAAAATCGCTGTTTTATTTCTTTTATTGCAGTAATAGTAATATTGGGTGTATAGTGTAGCAATAATGTGGAAAAATCATTAAATTTCAACATGACTAAACTCCCCTATTGAATTATCTGTAACTATTATTGGAAAACCGAATTTCTGACAGTTCAAACGATACGCATTGTTTTTTATCTTTGTTTCTATTTCAAGGCTATCGCTACAAATGAACAATATTTATACAATTTCAAATTCGGTTTTACAGGTTACCAAACTTGCAAAATTAAATCTGTCTACTGTTTTAAGCGTAGAATTTAATTCTACAACTTATATTTGAAACATTTTTGTCTATAATTAACATATTGTAATGTTTGTGGACTCGACGCCTCTGAGTCTGGCCCGAGGGCGACCGCCGCCACTGGTGGAATATTATAGAAACCTGAGCGATGACGTAATAGTCGGCGGGGAAAACTGATTTCCTATGTTAAATGCGTATGGCCATATTATTAATTAACACCCTGTATACACATAACTAAATACTACTAGACGACTGAACACCCTCTTACTATGTACTGATTATCTAGAGAATCCTATCGCGCTTATCTCATAGCTTATATCGCTGGTCGCGGAATTTCTAGAATATTCGCCGTTATCTTTCTGCATGCTCATTTTGTTCTATTGTATACACGCAGCTTCCAGGACATTCTTACTGGCATAATAACCGATCGTTATCACTCCTTTTTTACCTTCCGCTACCTTTAGGTAAACAAGGTATTGTCTTTGGTCAAAAAATCCGGCGATGAGTTTTCAATAAATAAACACGTTTTAGGGTCCCTACAATACGATTTTACTATTTTTACGATGATGTCTGTATGTGTGCGTGTGTGACTATAATTTCGGCCGCGATATCTCCTATACTAGAATTTCAAACATTACAATTTTTACGTATTCCTCTTCCTTACATCCATATGCAGACTTGATTAGATTTTGGTTATAATTGGTCAACCGGAAGTACCCTCATTTGAAAATTTTAACAGTTTTTCTTGAAAATATTATTTTTTGACATTTAATGATATAAATATTGAAGAATATTCTTATCTATATGAATTAATTGCATTTTATATTTCATATTCAATGGATATAGATTTAAAAAATTATAAAGATATTAAATTTTATAAATCAGCAAAATTCTAACTGACAGATGTCAGTGCTAATGAAAAGAAAATGAATGTGGCAGAGATGAGGATGTTGATATAGATGTTGGGGAAGCCACGGAAAGAATAAGGGAAATAGCTCGAGTGATAGAAGTTTATAGAAAGATATAAGAGAGATGATTACATCGGTGTAAACATGTCATGAGAAGAGATGAAGAATATATTGGAAGGAGAATGAATAACTTAGTAATAGAAGGTAGACGAAACAGAGGAAGACCAAAGATAAGATGGAAAGTGTATTGCGAGAGACTTGAGAGAAGAGGAAGTGAATGAGGACGACACGCAAAACAGAAATGAGTGGAAAGAGAAAATAAAACATACGACCCCTAACGAATGGGAAAAGGTAAAGAAGAAGATGTCAGTGCTAAGTGCAATTTGCATAGTTTGTTTATGAAATAATTTTACTGGAAATATATAATCTTTTGCAAGAAAATTTATGTATGGAATTTGTAAATAATACACAGGATTGGCGGAAGGTAATGTGCTGGCTACATCAGATTTTTATGTTTAGCTATCTCCGCCCTCCTTTGGTCGCATTCGGGCCCGCTCTTTATCTGGGAATATACTCATACTATAACCATGCACGTAACAATATAAATGACTATTTTTTTAATTTGTTCGTATGGTTGAGAATCACATTAATATTTGGAAATTGAAGAGAAACTTCTTCCTTATAATGAATAATTAAAGTAGCAAATTCATTGTATACTAAATTTGAAAATTATTTCAAACAATTATGTGAAAGTTTAATTTTAGTTTAGACTAATATTTGCTTCAATTTCACAGGAATTGCATAATCTTATATTGTTTAAAAATAGCTAAAACTAGACACAATTTATTTATATTTAGTCAAAGATATATCAAAACAAAGTATATCAACGTAGCTTCTGATTACATAGAAACATTTTAATGTCCCGTTTCAAGTATCATGTTTGGAAAACCGATATATTATCAGTTATTTATTGTGCGGTATCTCAATAGCTTTATGTATTTTAAAATTCTGTTTTGCTTTGAAGCGAAGCCATATTGAATCACAAAGAACATTTTCTTTGATCGACATCTCTTGGAACAAGTTGAGATTGTGAAAAGCAGTTTAGGGATAAAAATGTCGACTGATTTTTTTTTTTATTTTACTGCAACCATATTATGTCACTTTATGAGAGTTTTGAAATGTGTGCCACATCTGCGAGAAATAAAACACTGAGAATTGAAATTGTTCTTTCCTCTGATTGTGAAATGGAAAGAATTTCTTAATTCATGTTATTTTATGAACTAGAATAGAGTTAATAAAAGTCAAGTACCGGTTTGCAAAACAGTAGGTGTCTCATTTCTAATTTTGGCGTTTGAGTATTTTTATTAGCATGCAAACAACTACCTAATGGCCACTGGAACAAAAAAAAAATAATAATAAAATTTAATTAAACCCACACTTGATCGTAAAATGAAATCAAAATTTGAGACGTCAAAAAATACTGCGAATGAGGTGTTGCATTAAATTAACTTATTTTAATGTTTGTGGACTCTACGCCGCTGAGTCTGGCCCGAGGGCGACCGCCGCCACTGGTGGAATATTATAGAAACCTAAGCGATGACGTAGTAGTCGGCGGGGTAAACACACCCGTCTAGACTAATATAATTACATCCGGTGGCCTGATCTCTTTTTCGGTGTTATTATCGCGTCGAATGTTCGAGAGGGATGCCGGACTGTATAAATACCGTCAGGGAGGACAGCCCGGGACATTCTGTTATAGACACGAGCCGTGAATGAACCGTTGGTGATATAAATAAACTGTCTACCAGTGGTGAACATAAATAAATACAGTTGTATAAATAAGTATAGTGAAATAAACATTGTTTAAATAAATAATATTAGTGTTTACGTATTTAATAATATTCTTGGTCCTAAATTAGTGTTTATAATTGTTAAATCATAGTGTTAGTTATTTATATTATCTTTTTAATATGTATCCTAAATATTTATCGTTTAATAAACTTTTATTTTTAATTTATAATATTTCTCAGGTTTTTTACACTTCGCCTAAATAAATAAACGTTGCAATATCTTTTTACATCCCGCTACCCTTGGTAAGGAAGATATAGGGGGATCGTGCTAAAAATCGCATATGAAATATTGATGCGACCGTGTGTGTATGTGTGTGTATGTATGATTGTGTATGTGTGCGTGTGTGTCTGGATCCTAGATTCAGGTTTTAATATTTTCTCGGTGATGTCTGTGGGTGTGTGGTGATGTATGTATGTGTGTGTGAGTGTATGTGTGCGAGTGTATGTGTGTGTGGATCCTCTTTACGCTCTAACTCAAATACTATCATTCAGTAAATTTTGAAACTTTATATTTCTACCTGATTCTAATATGGAAAGAAGTCTTTAGATTTTGGTGTAAATCAGACAACCGGAAATGGCTCGTTACTTTAAGTTCAAAATAGTTTTTCTTCGAGAAATACCCTTAAATGTTATTTTTTCGAGATTTATGTTTCTATAAAAATTAGAGATTATTAATTTTTTTACAGTTTTGCAATAATATTTTTTCTATATATTTTATGGATAAATTTATAAAATTATGTATAATTTAAATCTCGGAGCCTACGCTTTAAACACAACTCCTTGGTTACACAGTTCAGATCTCAAACGTATGTAACTGATAGATAAATGTCACTGTCAAAAAGCCAATCATTTCAAATTAATTATAGTAACGTTTTAAAATGAAAATAGTAAATAGAGCTATAGTTATATGGAAAGGAACTTAATATATTTTCCAGCATAAGTAAATATGTAGGAATGTATTTAAATTAATAAAAATTAAATGGAGGTT